>CM035844.1:298978366-300206249 GCA_020510985.1 Pholidichthys leucotaenia | reverse complement strand
CCCCGCTGAAGGGCAGGGTACAGCAGTGCTGAGCTGTGCCGTGTTGTGACGTTAACAGACTGGTCGCCGCTGATTGGTCAGGTCGTAACCGGCGCTGATTGGTCAGGTTGTAACCGCCCCTCTCCTCCTCCTCATCTACCAAATCTTCACGACCTTCTCAATAAAGTTTAAAAAAAAAGAAAAAGAATCTTCACGACCGCCTTTACTCAGCACGCAACCACTGTTGGCGGTTCCTTTTCAGTGTATTGCTGTGCTATTTTCATCTATCAAAAATGGCTTCGCGTAATAAGGGTGTTCCATGGACCAGTAAGGAGCTGCAGTGTCTGCTCACTGCATTGTCAGACGAACGTATTTAGCGCGAGTTAGACGGAGCCGCCCGGAATGAAAAAATATACCGGGAGGTCTCGACATTGGAGTCCTTTAACGGTGAGTTTTAATTTTTTTTATTGTGTGTTTTTTCGCAAATATATTCGGTAAGACGCTCAGTTTAATTATGCAATAAAAAAGCTGTTCATTTGTGGATGGATCGCTGCTTTATTGCAGCACACTGCGGACTAAAGCTTTTATTGTAATTATTCATGTGAACAATACGCTGAAATAAGCTTATGTATTCTTGTTAAAAACTATTGTCTTTTCTGTATATATTTCGTGCTGTATTTTATTGTGTGTATTTTCCTTGTAGAATCATCCCACGCGTCCGCCGCGACAGCCCGCACGGATTAATTCAACCGAGCCTTCCTGACCCACACCTGGCAGAGACGGATTAATTCTACCGAGCCTCAGCACTCAGTGGTCGGCGTGTATAAAATGTCGATTAACCTGTTGTGTTGCAAAGTTTTTTTTTATTTTAATATTTTGTATATAATAAAATGGAATTGTTTTGGAAAGTGTGGTTTGTCTGTTATAACACTGAATTATAAAACAGTATAATTACATAGAAATTCCATTGCCTAGTCTGATCAAAATGATACTGAGGGTCAACCATTGTAAAGGTAATGTAATTTTTAACTAGACCAAAAAAAAAACTTTTTGTAAGCTTTCTGTTCTTTTTATTGAAATATCATAAAAAATTAGCACCAAGTCAAAGGTACAAGTATATGTAAATTGAATGTTCTATCGGCATTCCAAATTCAGAGATTTACAATACTTTAGAAGGAGTGTAGCATCATCTAAACGGAAAATAATAATACTGTTGTTCCAAACGTTGACCTGAAGGTGAAAAACATGAATTTTTTTAATTCAGTACATCCAAAAGGCCCTAGGATGTGGTGTTGGCCAGTGTGCCACCGTCTCATTATTTAATACGAATAAAAACAAGTTTCAGCTCATTATTTCTAGGTCATTTGGCAGTTAATTCAAAACAAAAGTGACTTGTGTTGTTGCAGCTTAATTATGAGATAAAATTAATTGTGAGATAAAACCACAGAGCGAGCAAGGCAATAATCCTTGGATCCTCCATTTTTTGTCTCGTGTAAATAAGAACTCAGTCCCGTGCATAACATCAGGGGAGTGTGGCCCCGCCTCGCTGAGAATCTGCTGCTGCCCCGCAACACTGTGCTAATGGAGACAGAAGCATTCCGAGCCGTACTGAAGTGAATCGAGCCGTACCGAGGTGTGCTGGGCTAGTGGAAAACAGGCTTTTGTGTCCTAAAAAATCAATTTGTGACACGCCGAATTTGCATTTGGCTGGATTGATTATTAGCCCGTGCTCTTCTAGTCTCTTAAAAACCGTAGTGAGGTGCTGCTCGTGTTCTTCCTCAGACAAGCTGGCTACCAGCATGTCGTCGAGGTAGACGAAGACAAAAGGAAGGTCGCGTAGGACCGTGTCCATCATTCGTTGAAAAGTTTGAGCAGCGCCTTTGAGGCCGAAAGGCATTCGCAGAAATTCAAAAAGGCCGAAAGGGGTTATTACCGCTGTTTTAGGAATGTCCTCTGCTCGGACTGGGACTTGGTGATAACCGCGGACTAAGTCTATTTTTGAAAAAATGCGCGCACCCGCCAGATGTAGTGAAAAATCTTGAATGTGAGGAAATGGGTAACGGTCATGCGCTGTAGCGTTGTTTAATCTGCGGTAATCTCCGCACGGTCTCCAAGAACCGTCGGATTTCGGAACCATGTGAAGTGGTGAGGCCCAGGGGCTCTTCGAGCGTCTAACAATGCCCAATTTTTCAAGGGTTGTAAACTCGTCCCGTGCTATGTTGAGCTTGGCCGCGTCTAAGCGGCGAGCTTTGGCAAAAACGGGAGGTCCCGTTGTGGGAATAAAGTGTTCAACCCCGTGTTTAGCCACAGTGGCTGAGAATTTGGGAATTGTGAGTGCTGGAAATTGGGTGAGGAGTTGCTCAAACTTACCTCCTGCCGTGGTGACGTTGGCCTGCACAGGTGGTGGAGAAACTCGGGCTGAGCATGGAATAGAAGCAAAGGACAGTGCATTAACCAGGCGCCTATTTGCTAGATCCACTAATAACCCATGTGCACCAAAAAAATCTGCGCCTAATAAGTTAAAACTCACCGCCGCTACAACAAATGTCCATCTGTAGTTGCGGCCGTGGATGAGGAGGTGCAGGCTCTTTTCGCCAAACGTGTCGATGTTAGAGCCGTTGGTTGCCACGGCTCCGTTGCCCCGGGTGCCCGTGGCTTGATCTGCGTGGGAGGGCGTGACGAAACTCAGCTGAGCTCCTGTGTCGATGAGGAACTGCTTGCCTGTGTGTCCATCCGTCACGTACAATAGCTTATTCTTCTCGCCGAGAACCGCTGCCGTTAACGGCTCTCGGCTTTGGCGTTTCCCGAAATCGCAATTTTGCAGGGGGGGAACGCATTTGCGGGCCTTCTTGGCGAAGCGGTGGTGATAATAACAGACGTCGCTCTGTCTGTTACGTTTTGGCCGTGTCGCTGTCACCGTGGGCTGGGTCTGCTCAGTGGGTTGTGGCTCCTCGTGGTTCGGGGCATCAGCGTTGAGGTCTGCGGATGCTGCTGTGGGTGTCAGCTCCTTGCAGGCGTTGACGAGCCGATGAGCTTCGTTGGCCAGTGCGCGGAAGTCTTGGTGGTTGTTGCATTTCATGCTGGCGAGTGTCCCTCTCATGTGTGGCGGCAGCGTGCTGAGGAATATAAATTGGAAGAGGAAGTTGTCATTGTCCTCTTCTTTAAGCTGTAGCAAATCCTCCATGAGGGCCTTCGGTTTGCACCCTCTGTGGCCGTAGACCGCCAGGATCTTCTCGGCTCTCTCTTCCGCTGATGGGACGTAGTTCGCCACGATGGTTGCTTTGAGCGTCTCATATTTGTCCTGGGCCGGTGGCCGCCGGATCATGCTCCGCACACACTTCGAAGTGGCGGCGTCGAGTTTGGAGACGATATGGTAGAATTTGGTATCGTCAGCCGTGATGCCCGCCAGTGTAAACTGGGCTTCAGCCTGCTGAAACCATGAGGCGGGGTCTTCTTGCCAGAAGTCTGGCAGGTTGACAGCGATGGCATTCGTGTATACCATCACTGCTGTGTCCGCCGGGTGAGAGTGCCTTGCCTCGGCTCTCACGGTGGTGCTGGTGCTCGGTTGAGCCCTCTCAATCTCTTCTGCCGGGGGGAACAGTTGTCCATCTGTTCCCCCGTCTGCGTGGTCGCTGGCGTCTGCCTGGGTCGCCACGGATGAGTCGATTGCGGGGGTACGCCTCAGGGCCATACTCGCGTCAAGGTCACCAGTGTAGAAGAGCTTGGAAATGATGAGGCGATTTGATTTATAAACCAAAGTTTAATAATCAGCTCTCCTAACAAGTCTCATCTGGTGCAGAGTGGCAGAAGGAAAAAAGAGACAGAATGTCTCCAGCTCACTGGCTTTATACTTGCACACAACAAAAGACATGCATAACAAAGGCTGACATCCCTCATTATCTTAATCCCCCCATTGTCTTGGTATTTCCTCTCCTTGCCTTAGGGGGTGAGGGTGGCTCCTCCGGTCTCCTCCGCCGTGTCTGGGAACGTCTTTGTTCTTCACTCGGCGGTTGAGAGCCTTTGTCCTTTCAGAGGTGTGAAGTCCTTTACAAATGTAATTGCTAAACATTTCTACATGCTTCAACATATGTAGGTTATGGAATATATGATTAATATAGACCACAGCTGTTTCATTTTTGCTGATCTTTGATTTTAAACTAGTGGAGTACAAGCAAAAAGATGACGACAGCAGCACTTTTTTAGGGGTGGTGTTTTTTGTTTTTTGTTTTTTTTTTTGCTTTGTGTTTTTTTTTTTTTTTTTTTTTTGCTTTATTGATAATTAATTTCTATTAATTTATTCTTTACTTCATTTTTAGCTATCAAGCTTCCAGGAAGCAGATCCTGGATGAGGCTCTGCTGAATTTCATCCTCAAGGACTGCCAGCCCCTCAGTATTGTGGAGAGTGAAGGGTTCAGGGAACTGGTTCAGGCCCTTCAGCCCTAATATGTTTTGCCCACCAGAAAGGTTTGTGTGGAAATTATCTATAGTAGTAGTTGATATATCCAATTTATTTAATCTTTAATTTAAATATATGGATTTTCTTTTGGTTTGACTTGGTGTAATTTTCAGACCATCAAACAAATGGTGGCCAACAAGTACGAGGAGGAACGGGAATGAGTGAAAAAGGAAGTACAGCAAGCTGTGGCAGTGAGTATAACAGCTGACATGTGGACATCTGTGAACATGGAGGCATACTTGGCTCTTACCTGTCACTACATTAATGAGAATTTGCAGTTGTGTACATCTGTGTTGGGAGTGCAATACTTTCCACAAAGTCACACTGCTGACAATTTGGCCCAAGTCAAAAGGGGCATGATGGAGGACTGGGCCATAACCAATAAAGTGTCTTGTGACCGACGCGGCACCAAACATGATTGCATCCACTAGACAGCTCCAAATTCGGCACTCAACTTGCATTGCACATAGTCTCAATTTAGACGGGACCGTCTTCACAACAGCTGTCTGCACCCACTTCAGGCATGTTATTCAGCATTATTTGTTTGTTGTTGTTTGGAAATCATGTACTAAAATGCCAATTTGTTGTTTTTTAGATAACCTTTGGCAACATCTCGACATCGAAGTGGGCAGGCAGACCAAAAGTGCCACAGCTGATGCCATCCAGGAGGTGCAGAGATACCTGGCAGAGGGCAATATTGCCAAGGTCCTAGGATCCTATGAGATACTGGGACAACCAAAAGACCATCTATTCAAACCTCTTTCAGCTTGCCTTACAATTTCTCTGCACTCCAGCCTCATTTGTGCCGTGTGAGCGGGTGTTTTCTACAGCTGGAGAAGTTGTCAAAAAAGCGTAACAGACTGAATTTCAAAGCGTTGGAAAAACTTTTTTGAATAAAAATTTGTTAAAAAAAAAAAAAAAATCCCAGTCCACAAGCATCCTCATTCACAATATGTTCACCTAGATTTTCACATTATGATGCATGTTCACATTATTTATTGACTGTATCTAAAAATATCAATGATATTTTAAATTAAAATGAAGATATGAAATAATACAATATAAAATACAATGACTTAAATTATATACTGCTCAGAAAAATAAAGGGAACACTAAATATACACATCCTAGATTTGAATGAATGAAATATTCTTATTAAACACTTTGTTCTTTACATAGTTGAATGTGCTGACAACAAAATCACACAACAGCATGTGAAACTGTCAATCAGTGTTGCTTCCTAAGTGGACAGTTTGATTATTTTTTTGAGCAGTATATTATTGTATATACTAGGTCATCAAATCAGTGTCAGTTGAGTCTGTCAACGAAGTTGCCTGTAGGGATTTTTAAGGTCCAGCAGGTGTCAGTATTCAGTGACACAGTATCAATACAGTTTTGCAATGTGTCGAAACGCATCATGACGCCTCATCTACCCATCACTACTGGATATGTATCCCTCCACTTCAAAGGTGTTCAAGTAATGTCACTGACTAGCAGCATCTTTCTATCAACTCTGACAATTGCAGTACTGTTTCGGATACCTTAATGTCCACAGTGAAGCGCTGTTTGACAAGAAATTATACATTTATTGTCTCGATTAACAAACTACAATACCTTTGTGGTGATGAAATTTGTTTCGTCTGAGAATGCAAAGAAAAGCGAGCAAAATGTACTGAATCGCTAGCGTGATAACAGCTTCTGGCGACCAGTGCTGGATACATACTGGGATTTTCTGAAGTATCACCTTAACAGGTATGTTTTATAAACACTTATTACTTTTGCACTTGACAATATTTTTTTTTTTACATGTGTGTGTGAAATGACAATAGATGTCTTCATGCTGATTGAGATGTTTAGCAGCAGTTACTGGCTAGTGGCTACATTCAGAAGGGATTACTTTCTCTCAGCTGCGCAAAATAACTGGTTAAAACAAACTTTCTTTTGGCTGCTCCCTTTAGAAGTTGCCATAGCGGATCATCTTCCTCCATCTCACCCTAACCCTTCATCTTCATCTGTAACACCAACCCTCTCCATGTCCTCCTTCACTACATCCATGCAACTTCTCTGGGGTCTTCCTCTTTTCCTTCTGCCTGGCAGTTCCATCTTCAGCCTCCTTTGTCCAATATCTCAACTATCCCTCCTCTGCACATGTCCAAACCATCTCAGCCTTGCCTCTCTTACTTTGTCTCCAAACCGCTCCCCCTGAGCTGTCCCTTTGATATACTAATTTCTAATCCTGTCCCTCCTAGTTACTCAGCGTTCCTTACAAAATCATGGAGCGCCTAATACTGCAACGCATTTCCCCAGAAATAGAGGATATTCTAAGTGTGGATCAAGCAGGTTTCCGCAAGGACCGCAGTACAGGAGAACAAGTACTGGCCCTAACCACCTTCATTGAAAATGGCTTCGAGAGCAGACTGAAGACAGGGGCTGTGTTTATCGATCTTACAGCCGCCTATGATACGGTCTGGCACAAAGGCCTCCTCCTGAAACTTATAAAGGCGATCCCTGCTTGGGCAACAGCAATTATAAAAACCCTGCTGACCAACCGAAGGTTCAGAGTCCACCTCAGTCAGAACACAAGTGCATGGAGAATGCAGAAAAATGGACTCCCACAAGGCTCAGTTCTAGCTCCAACTCTGTTCAACCTCTACATAAACGACCTGCCTACTACAAAATCCCGCAAATTCATCTATGCAGACGACATCTGTTTGGCATTCCAAGCACCAGACTTTGAACCACTGGAACGGGTGCTCACGGAAGATCTTGCTAAACTGGACCAGTTCTGCAAAATCTGGCGCCTAAAACCAAGCCCAGCAAAAACCGTCTCCAGTGTATTTCATCTCCACAATGCAAAAGCTGCCAGAGAACTAAACATCCACCTGAGCGGACTCAAGCTTAAGCATGCCCCAAATCCAACTTATCTTGGAGTGACCCTTGATAGGACCTTATCCTTCAAGGAACATCTAAAGGGGACGGCTGCTAAGGTGAAAGTACGAAACAACCTGCTCTGCAAGCTCGCTGGTGCAAAATGGGGGGCGGCAGTCTCCACCCTGCGCACCTCAGCACTGGCCCTTTCATACTCTGTAGCAGAATATTGTGCCCCTGTCTGGTCCAGGTCATCTTACACACACCATGTAGACACCCAGCTCAACTCAACCATGAGAACTATAACTGGAACAATTCGCTCAACACCACTCCCCTGGCTCTCTGTACTGTCAAACATAGCCCCTCCACACATCCGGCGAGCAGCATTAACTCAAAGGATGCTCCAAAAAGTTAAAGATTTTCCTCACTTACCAATCCATGCAGATATCTACACCCCACCCACTGCCCGACTTTCATCCAGACGGCCGATTTGGAAAAACCCTCCCCCAGCTGACTTTACCATCCAGACAGCTTGGCAAGAGGAATGGGAGACTAAGGAGGTCCCAAACAAACAGCTGGTGATAAACCCCAACCAACAGGTCCCGGGCACCAACCTCCCAAGGAGACAGTGGTCTACACTCAATCGCTTCAGGACTGGACATGGCCCCTGCTTGGCCAGCCTTCACAGATGGGGCAGTAGCCCTAGCCCACTGTGCGCATGTGGAGAGGGGCAAACTATGGAACACATCATAGAGGCTTGCCCGCTCCAAAGACTGGAAGGAGGATTACACACCCTCCATACAGCAAACCAGGAGGCAACTGCTTGGCTTAAGGACTTTGCATTCGCTAAATAAATAACTCCCAATGAAAATCTTAGCATCTTCAACTCTGCCACCTCCACCTCATGTCTTTGTCAGTGCCACCGTCTCCAAACCATGCATCATAGCAGGTCTCACTACCATCGTGCAAATCTCCCCTTTCACTCTTGCTACTACCCTTCTGTCACAAATCATCCCTGACACTCGCCTCCACCCACTCCGCCCTGCCTGCACTCTCTTCTTCACCTCTGTTTTGCATTTTCCATTGCTTTGGATTGTTGAGCCCAGGTATTTAAACTAATCTGCTTTCACTACTGCTACAGCTTCCACCTTCACCGTTGCACCTGCCTCCCTCTCATTCACACTCGTGTATTCTGTCTTGCTTCTACTGACTTTCATTCCTCATCTCTCCAGAGCATACCGCCACCTCTCCAGGTTCTCTTCCACCTGCTCCCTATTCTCACTGCAGATCACAATGTCATCTGCAAACATCATGGTCCACAGAGACTCTTGCCTGACCTCGTCTGTCAGCCTGTCCATCACCATGGCAAATAAGAAGGGGCTCAGAGTTGATCCCTGATGTAACCCCACCCCCACCTTGAACTCATCCATCAGTCCTACAGCACACCTTACCACCATCTCAGTGTCCTCATACATGTCCTGCACAACCCTCACATACTTCTCTGCCACTCCGGACTTCCTTATACAGTACCACACTTCCTCTCTTGGCACCCTATCATATGCTTTCTCTAGATCCACAAAGACACAGTGGAACTCCTTCTGATCTCCTCTGTACTTCTCCATCAGCACTCTTTGAGCAAACATTGCATCTGTAGTACTCTTTCTTGGCATGAAACCGTACTGTTACTCACTGATTGTCACCTTTCCTTTTAGCCTGGCTTCAACAACTCTTTCCCATATCTTCATAGTGTGGCTGATCAACGTTATGCCTCTGTAGTTACAACAGCTCTGAGTATCACCTTTGTTCTTGAAAATTGGGACCAAAACACTTCTTCTCCACTCCTCAGGCATCCTCTCCCTCTCCAAGACTGTGTTCAACAATCTGGTTAAAAAGTCCACTGCCATCTCTCACAAACATCTCCATACCTCCACAGGTATATCATCTGGACTAACCACCTTTCCATTCTTCATCCTCTTCAAAGCTGCACCAATTCCGCCTTACTAATTCTCAGGACTTCCTTGTTCACCATCTTTCCTTCATCCATCCTCCGATCTCTCTCTTTTTCTTTATTCATCAACTCTTCAAAGTACTCCTTCCACCTTCTCAACACACTCTCGCCATTTGTTACTACATTTTCATTTCTGTCCTTAACCAGCCTCACCTGCTGTATGTCCTTTCCAGCTCGATCTCTCTGTCTAGCCAATCGATACAAGTCCTTTTCTCCTTCCTTAGTGTTTAGCCTCTCATACAACTCACTATATGCCTTTACTGTACCCTGCTGGAGTTCATATAATCACCATACCAAACTCACTCTTGTGTAATATTGCTTAATTAGAATACAGGGGTGGTACTGGTGATGCACTTTGAGTGGTCTTTGAGACCAGAAAAAGTGCTATACAAGTACAGGTTCTTATTACCATCCAGGTATTATTGGGAGGTATTATTGGGAGAAGGCATTTGACCGCGTCCCTCGTGGATTTTTGTGGGAGGTGCTTCGGGAGTATGGGGTATCGGGCTTGTTGTTACGAGCTATTCGGTCTCTGTATGACCGTTGTGAGAGTTTGGTTCGTATTGCCAACACTCGGTCGGAGTCATTCCCAGTGAGAGTTGGACTCCGCCAGGGCTGCCCTTTGTCACCGATCCTGTTCATAATTTTTATGGATAGGATTTCTAGGCGCAGCCAGGGAATGGAGGGTGTCATGCTTGGTGACCACAGGATCTCATCTCTGTTGTTTGCAGATGATGTTGTCCTGTTGGCTTCATCCAGCAATGACCTACAGCTCTTGCTGGGACGGTTTGCCGCTGAGTGTGAAGCGGCTGGGATGAGAATCAGCACCTCCAAGTCCGAGTCCATGGTCCTCAGCCGGAAAAAGGTGGATTGTCCTCTCTGGGTTGGGGACAGGCTCCTGCCCCAAGTGGAGGAGTTTAAGTATCTTGGGGTCTTGTTCACGAGTGAGGGGAGAATGGAGTGAGAGATCGACAGACGGATTGGAGCAGCATCTGCAGTGATGCGGACGTTGTACCGGTCTGTTGTGGTGAAGAGGGAGCTTAGTTCTAAGACAAAGCTGTCGATTTATCAGTCAATCTACGTTCCTACTCTCACCTATGGTCACGAGCTTTGGGTAATGACCGAAAGAACGAGATCGCGGATACAAGCGGCTGAAATGAGCTTTCTCCGTAGGATTGCTGGACTCACCCTCAGAGATAGGGTGAGGAGCTCAGTCATCCGGGAGAGGCTCAGAGTAGAACCGCTGCTCCTCCACATTGAAAGGAGTCAGTTGAGGTGGTATGGGCATCTGATTAGGATGCCTCCTGGACGCCTCCCACTTGAGGTGTTTCAGGCACGTCCCACTGGGAGGAGACCCCGGGGCAGACCCAGGACTCGGTGGAGAGACTATGTCTCCCAGCTGGTCTGGGAACGCCTTGGTATCCCCTCTGAAGAGCTGGAGCAGGTGGCTGGGGAGAGGGAAGTCTGGGCTTCTCTGCTTGAACTGCTGCCTCCGCGACCCGGACCTCCGGAAAAGCGGTAGAAGATGGATGGATGGATGGATGGTATTATTGGGTTAACGTAACGTCACGTTAACAAACAATTATTATCAGGTTAACGTCAGGTCAGTGTCAGGCTAATGTGAGGTTAGTGTTACAGTGGGGCAAAAAAGTATTTAGTCAGCCACCAATTGTGTAAGTTCTCCCACTTAAAAGATGAGAGAGGTCTCCAATTTTCATCATAGGTATACCTCAACTATGAGAGACAAAATGAGAAAAAAAATCCAGAAAATCACATTGAAGGATTATTAATGAATTAATTGGTAAATTCCTCAGTAAAATAAGTATTTGGTCACCTACAAACAAGCAAGATTTCTGGCTCTCACAGACCTGTAACTTCTTCTTTAAGAGGCTCCTCTGTCCTCCACTCGTTGCCTGTATTAATGGCACCTGTTTGAACTCATTATCAGTATAAAAGACACCTGTCCACAACCTCAAACAGTCAGACTCCAAACTCCACTATGGCCAAGACCAAAGAGCTGTCAAAGGACACCAGAAACAAAATTGTAGATCTGCACCAGGCTGGGAAGAGTGAATCTGCAATAGGTAAGCAGCTTGGTGTGAAGAAATCAGCTGTGGGAGCAATTATTAGAAAATGGAAGACATACAAGACCACTGATAATCTCCCTCGATCTGGGGCTCCACGCAAGATCTCACCCCATGGGGTCAAAATGATTACGAGAACGGTGAGCAAAAATCCCAGAACCACATGGGGGGACCTAATGAATGACCTGCAGAGAGCTGGGACCAAAGTAACAAAGGCTACATCAGAAACACACTACGCCGGCAGGGACTCAAATCCTGCAGTGCCAGACATGTCCCGCTGCTTAAGCCAGTACATGTCCAGGCCCGTCTGAAGTTTGCTAGAGATCATTTGATCCAGAAGAGGATTGGGAGAATGTCATATGGTCAGATGAAACCAAAATAGAACTTTTTGGTAAAAACTCAACTTGTCGTGTTTGGAGGAGAAAGAACACCATACCTACTGTGAAGCATGGGGGTGGAAACATCATGCTTTGGGGTTGTTTTTCTGCAAAGGGACCAGGACGACTGATCCGTGTAAAGGAAAGAATGAATGGGGCCATGTATCGTAAGATTTTGAGTGAAAACCTCCTTCCACCAGCAAGGGCATTGAAGATGAAACATGGCTGGGTCTTTCAGCATGACAATGATCCCAAACACACTTCCCGGGCAACGAAGGAGTGGCTTCGTAAGAAGCATTTCAAGGTTCTGGAGTGGCCTAGCCAGTCTCCAGATCTCAACCCCACAGAAAATCTTTGGAGGGAGTTGAAAGTCTGTGTTGCCCAGCGACAGCCCCAAAACATCACTGCTCTAGAGGAGATCTGCATGGAGGAATGGGCCAAAATACCAGCAACAGTGTGTGAAAACCTTGTGAAAACTTACAGAAAACGTTTGACCTCTGTCATTGCCAACAAAGGGTATATAACAAAGTACTGAGATGAACTTATTGACCAAATACTTATTTTACCGAGGAATTTACCAATTAATTAATTAAAAATCCTTCAATGTGATTTTCTGGATTTTTTTTTTCTTATTTTGTCTCTAATTTTGAGGTATACCTATGATGAAAACTGGAGACCTCTCTCATCTTTTAAGTGGGAGAACTTACACAATTAGTGGCTGACTAAATACTTTTTTACCCCACTGTATGTCTTGAAATGATGGGGAGTCGAGGTGACGTTTTAGAGTTTTATTAACATGATAACCAGAAGGTACAGGAGTCACCACGCTAGCCCAAGAGTCCACAGCGAAGAGATAGGTAGTCTCTCGCTGTGGCCTTTTATACCCCAGGTCTCTACACTAGGGCACCACCATACTAATATATATTATATTTACCGTATTTTTGGGACTATAAGGCACACCGGATTATAAGGCGCAATTATCAATGAACGGGCTATTTGATGGTCTATTTTCATACACAAGGCGCACCGGATTATAAGGCGCATTAAAGCGAGGTAGTCAGAGCCGGGAAAAAAAATTTTTTTGCGTGCATGGAAAGAAAATCCTATCTATAGTCATTATAGACACATATAGCGCGATTGTCTGCGAGTGTGAATGACCTGTTCCACGAGCAGGCGGAACGTTTTTGGTTTGTGGCTGTTTACATCGCCATATTGGCCAGGATACTCGCTCGGTACTTGCTCGGTACTCGATACGGCTCACTCTCCGGCGGCGGCCCTGATAAGTAAACATATGCCGGGACGCTTGAATTCTTTCGTCCCAAAAATATTATTTTTGAATATTTAATTACAGCTAAACGGGAGCAGTTTTGATGCCGAAATTTCACATACAAATCCTAATATACGTGTTCTATACACCATCGGCTTTTGGGTATCGACTACCTTGCGAGGTAGTCGGATCTGGGAGTTTTTGTTTTTTTGCATGCATGCATGCATGGAAAGAAAATCCTATCTATAGTCATTATAGACACATATAGCGCGATTGTCTGCGAGTATGAATGACCTGTTCCACGAGCAAATGTACGTTTTTTGGTCCGTGGCTGTTTACATCGCCATATTGGCCAGGATACTCGCTCGGTACTCGATACGGCTCGCTCTCCGGAGGCAGCCCCGAGAAGTAAACAATGCAAACAAATGCCAGGACGCTTGAATTCTTTCGTCCCGAAAATATCATTTTTGAATATTAATTACAGCTAAACAGGGGCAGTTTCGATCCACGATCCATTGGCAGATAGTGGCGTAACTCGCTAGCAATTTAACTTTGAACGACCTGTTGACACCAATATAGAGGTTGGAGTTCTTTGGTTAATCCACCCGGAATGATGGCAAGCTCCAAATTAGTTTGCTTCACTTGGGTTTTGACAGTATTGGTGAGATGGGCACGCATGGAGTGGCAGATCAATAGGGATGGAGATTTGTGGAAAAAGCCATCCGGCCATTATGTTGAAGCACATATTACTCCGCGATGCTCCTGACTACCGTAATGCTCCGACAATCCATCAAGCGGTTCAGCTTCGTAACTTACCAAAGTCGTACTAAAACATTTTTTTTTTTTTATTTAAGTTTTTGTAAAGGGTATACAGGTCATTACAGCATTGCATTGTTTACATTTTCATCACATGTTCCCTTATTACCTCCGCCAGGCCGAAAAGGCCAGGAGGAGGTTATGTTTTTGCCGGAGTTTGTGTGTTTGTCTGTCTGTCTGTCTGTTTGTCTGTTGGTTAGCAAGATAACTCAAAAAGTCTTGGACGGATTTTCATGAAACTTTCAGACGTTGTTGGAAATGGTACAAGGAAGAACTGATTAAATTTTGGGGGTGATCCGGTTCACCGTCTGGATACAGGAATTTTTTAAAGCATTTTTCAACACTGTGACATACAGCCATTTTCAACATGTGCGCAGGCGCAATAGAGGGCGCTGGTCGTCGTGTCTGATGAACACAAACTCCGCCTTCTTCAAAGTTTTAGGCACAAAAGCACACAGAAAACAGGGCTCGCCAGAGTGCCTGTGTTTGCACTACGCTGCAAAAGCTGACACGGGCAGCTGTCCGGCGCCAGATTATTTGGCAGAAATTCCCCGGCCAGCCATAGGGGCTGCGCAAAAACCAGCTCTCTGCCGGGGGAGGCTTCCAAATCCTCTTTTTTCCGCGGACCGCAAACCCAATAAAACCCACGGCAACCATTATCGCACCTTCTTTTGTCCTGCGGCTCCGCAACAGAGAGGAATCCCGGCGCCAGTAATGCTGCGCCTGATATGTGTCACTCTAATGCTAAAAGTGATGGCAGAAATTCCCCGGCCAGCCATAGGCGCTGCGCATTTGGCAGAAATTCCCCGGCCAGCCATAGGAGCTGCGCATTTGGCAGAAATTCCCCGGCCAGCCATAGGAGCTGCGCATTTGGCAGAAATTCACCGGCCAGCCATACGCGCTGCGCAATAACGAGCTCTCTGCCGGCGAAGCTTCTAAATTCTCGTTTGCCGCGGAGCGAAACCCCAACATAATATAATATAAAACCCACGGCAACCTGTCTACCCAATTTGCATCCGTCAGTGGAGGAGATGGACACAACAGCAACACTTCAGTTTATTACCTCCGCCAAGGAGGCAATGCTTTTACTACTGAACCACTAATCCTATCACTATTAGATTGATTGTCATTGATTAATTGTGTGTTTATTGCACTGTCCCTGTCAAATAAACAAATAATCATTGTGAATCCAATTGCTAGTCATATGTTTACATGCTCAAGGAATCTGAAAACGTACACACAAACACTGTATGGGGGGAATTGTGGCGCTTGGCGGAGGTCTGCGCTCTCCGAGTGCTTTTCTAGTTTTTTGCTATTTGACAACATTGGTAGGATAATTATTACAACACCCCCCTTTTTTTTAAAAGTGAAAGAAAAAGTGAAATTAAAGAGAATAAAATAAAACAAACAAACAAACAAACAAACAACAACAAAAAACAAACAAACAGAAAATTAAGTAATTAAAAGTAAAAGAGCATCTGAGTAGCATTGGAACAAAGAGCGGGACCATTATTAAAATGGTATTTGTCAAAGATTAGATCTAATGGAAGACACATATGCGATCCAGGGTTGCCAAAAGTTCATGAACCCATCCATGTCCTATCTCAGTGCGAATGTCAACTTTTCCATCGAGTAAATGTCTTGAATCACGTTAATCCAATCTTCAGGTGTAGGACAGTCCTTCAGCATCCATTTTTTAGTTAGGGCTTTTTTACTTGCCAGTATTAAAACATTGAATAAGTATTTATCTCCTCGTCTTTTCAGTGAGTCCGGTAGTAAACCCAAATACAAAGTTACAACTACTACTACTACTAACCTGCACTTATATAGCGCTTTTCTAGTCACAAAGACCACTCAAAGCGCTTTACAAAAGAAAAGGGAACTGTTATTTTGAATATTTTCCCCAATATTGTCCGTGCATTGGTCCAATATTGGTGGATAACTGGGCATGACCAAAACACATGAAAATGATTTGCAGTCTTTTCACCACACAAGCGCCAACAGTTCAACCCCTTATGGGTAAATTTGTTTTGTGCAGGTGTTCTGAAAAATCTTACCAAATTTTTCCATCCAAATTCTCTCCACTGCAGGGATGAGGTACTTTTCCATTGCTGTTTATTTAGCTTTTCCCATATTTCCAATTGTAAAGTGAAATTCCCCTCTTTTTCCCATCTCTCTTTTATATATGATGTGTTGTCTCCTTTTAAGTCTTGAAGACCTTGGTATATTTTAGAAATGTATCTGATCCCTGGAATCCCTTTATATGCCATTAAGAAGACCTTCAGAATCAGAATCAGAATCAGAATCAGATTTATTGCCATTGTTCATGTAGTACACAAACTAGGAATTTGTCTCGGTGCAATGCTGCAACATTAAACATGATAAAATAAAAGAAATAAACTATACATGCAATAAAGTGTAGAATAAGAGTGAGTAATACTAGTCAGCAGTTTAAGTATATTAGCGAGCAGCAGATAATGTGGAGAACCATATAGTGCAGTCGGTAATGCAGGAAGAAAACAGTGATGATTGACATGAGTCTGGTTGAGCTGCTGTACATAGTGCACGAGAGTCAATAAGTCACTTAGTATTCAGCAGTCTGACGGCAGAGGGGAAGAAGCTGTTCATGTGACGGGAGGTTTTAGTCTGGATGGACCGAAGTCTTCTACCTGAGGGGAGAGGGGCAAACAGTACGTGACCAGGGTGTGAGGGATCGGCTATGATCCGGCCAGCACGCCTCCGGGTCCTGGAGATGTGCAGATCCCGGAGAGATGGGAGCTTGCAGCCGATCACCTTCTCAGCAGTGCGCACAACGCGCTGCAGCCTTAGTCTGTCCCTGGCAGTGGCTCCTGCGTACCACACGGTTATGGAGGTGGTGAGGATGGACTCGATGATGGCTGTGTAGAACTGCACTAACATCTTGGTGGGTAGCTTGAGCTTCCTCAGCTGCCGCAGGAAGAACATCCTCTGCTGGGCCTTTTTAATGAGGGAGCTGATGGTCGGCTGCCACTTGAGGTCCCTGGTGATGGTGGTGCCTAGGAAGCGGAAGGAATCAGCCGTGGTGATGGGAGAGCCTGTGAGGGTGAGGGGGGGCAGAGGGGTTGTGACTTTCCTGAAGTCCACAATCATCTCCACTGTCTTCAGAGCGTTGAGCTGCAGGTTGTTGTTGTTGCACCAGGACGCCAGCTGGGCCACCTCTCTCCTGTAGGCGGGCTCGTCGCCGTTGGAGATGAGCCCGATGAGGGTGATGTCGTCTGCAAACTTGATCAACTTGACAGGCTGGTGGCTGGAGGTGCAGGAGTTGGTATAAAGGGAGAAGAGTAGGGGGGAAAGTACACAGCCCTGGGGTGATCCGGTGCTGATGCTAGCAGAGTCTGAGACAGTCTTTCCCAGCCACACATGCTGCCTCCAGTCCGTCAGGAAGTCGGTGATCCACCTGCAGAGGGAGTCAGGCACGTTGAGCAGGGACAGCTTGTCCCGGAGCAGAGCGGGGCGGATGGTGTTGAATGCAGAGCTGAAGTCCACAAACAGGATCCTGGCGTAGGTTCCCAGGGAGTCCAGGTGCTGCAGGATGGAGTGGAGGGCCAGGTTGACTGCGTCATCTATTGGCTCGGTAGGCAAACTGCAGCGGGTCCAGGAGGGGAGTGGTGATGGACTTGAGGTGGGGCAGGACCAGGCGCTCAAAGGACTTCATGACTACAGAGGTGAGTGCTACAGGTCTGTAGTCGTTAAGTCCAGTGATCCGTGGCTTCTTGGGGACAGGGATGATGGTGGAGGATTTGAGGCAGGTCAGCACGTGGCATAGCTTAAGGGAGGTGTTAAAAATGTCTGTGAAGACAGGAGCCAGCTCTTTCGCAGTGTCTCAGGGTGGAGGGAGACACGCCGTCCGGACCGGGGGCCTTGCGCGGGTTCAGTCTGGAGAACTGTTTGAGCACGTCCTGCTCACTGATGACAAGGGCAGGGGGGAGGAGGGGGGGCACCTTTGATGAAGTAGGGATCGTGGAGGCTGTGGAGCTGGAGGGAGGGGGGGGTTGGACACAGATGACGAGGTGTCAAAACGGGCATAGTGTTGGGACAGTCTTTGACAAAGGGCTTTGTCATCCTGACCTTTAGGAGCCTGAGGCCGATAATTGGTGATTTGCCTCAGTCCTCTCCACACAGAAGCCGAGTCATTAGCAGTGAACTGCTGCTGGAGTCTCTCAGAATACACAGATTTAGCTCTCTTCAGCTCTCTGTTAAACCGATATTTAACCTCCCTGTAGCAGCCCCTGTCTCCACTTTTCAGCACTGCTTCCTTCTCCTTCCTGATCTGTCTGAGCTTAGCAGTGAACCAGGGTTTATCATTAGAGTACCTCACCCTGGTGCGCGATAGAAGAATGCTCTCCTCACAAAAGTGGATATAAGAGTTCACAGTGTCCGTGTACTCATCCGGATCATGCGTGGCTCCTTTAAACATGCCCCAATCAGTTATTTCCATGCACGTTTCCAGCTTCTCCTCAGCTTCACTGGTCCATTTCTTCGTAGTGCGCACAACAGGTTTAGTGAGCTTCAATCTCTGTCTGTATGTGGGAATGAGGTGGACCATCACGTGATCAGATAGTCCGAGCGCAGCGCGGGGAACAGCGCGATATGCGTCCTTCACTGTAGTGTAACAGTGATCCAGCGTGTTTATTCCTCTGGTGGGGCATTTAATAAACTGTTTGTAGCGGGGGAGATCGTGGCTCAGATTGCTCTGGTTAAAGTCGCCAACCACAATAACCAGAGAGTCTGGAAAAGTCCGCTCCGTGTGTTGGATGTGATCCGCGAGAGCGCGCTGAGCTTCGCACGCATCCGCGTCGGGAGGGACGTACACAGCGACGAGGATGAATGAGGCGAACTCCCGCGGGGAATAAAATGGCTTGCAGTTAATAAAAAGAAATTCCAGGGTGGGAGAACAGTGTTTGGAAATTACCATTACATCAGAGCGCCAGCTGCTGTTTGTCACGCCTCGCCGCCCATCAGCGGCGCCAGCTGCACGCACACCTGCGCCTCTTCAGCGGTGAGGGATTTAAGCCGCCTCGCCCTGGGCTTCGGCCTGAAGCCGTCTGTCTTCGTTGGCTTCCCTTGCTGCAAGGAATCCCTTTCTCCAAGCAAGAATTCACGTAAGAATCACTTACCTTCTTCTTCCAGTCTGCTCCCCTGTGCACAGGTGGATTTCCCGGCGGCGGACTACTTCCCTCTGCCACCGTCCCCTCGCTGCTGCATCGGGCGCTCCAGGTCGCTGTCTACCGGGCTACACCCTTGCTGTGCCAGCCACCTGCCATAACCAAGTAAGCCTGTGATCATTGTCATATCTCCCGTGTTGGTGTGGTGCCCGTTACCCTTCTCCCTTTGCTTCTCCCATAGGGTTGTCCGGCTGTACGGCCTCCTGCCTCCGTGAATGACGCAGACGCCACCACCAACACATTTACATCTCGCATACACACACCCATACACACTTGTTGTTAATAAAGCTATTAAGTCTACCCTGAGCCTGCGTGTGTGTCTCCTGAGCCGTGCATTATGTCACTGTTGATGTAGAAGCAGACTCCTCCTCCTGAGGATTTACCGGAGAGCTCTGTGTCACGATCAGCACGAAACAGCTGAAATCCCTCGAGGCGCAGCGCGCTGTCCGGTGTATTTTCCCTGAGCCAGGTCTCGGTAAAACAGAGGGCAGCCGAGGAAGAGAGGTCCTTAAAACGCATCAGCAGTCTCAGTTCATCTACCTTGTTAGAGAGAGAATTGGCATTGGACAGAAATATGCCAGGCAAAGCCGTGCGCATGCCTCTCCTGCGGAGCCAGACGAGAGCGCCCGCTCGTCTTCCTCTCTTTCGCCGTCTCACTTTTCGAGCCAACCAATGAACCAGATCGGCGGCAGGAGCTAAAAAAACTGGGAGTAGGTCCGTGGGAGTGAAAGTCCTGATATTTTGAAGCTCTTCATGGGTATAAGAGCTGGCAGACACACAATTGACAAACAAAAACAAACAAAGGGCACAGCGAAGCACCATGGCGACCACTGTGGGCGCCATCAGAACACCTGACTGGGCCCTTTCCAAATCCTCCTTTTTAAGTATATTGTTTATGTGGTGTCTAAGCTGAAAGAACCTGTAAAGATCTTAATTTATTAGACCTTGTTTTTTCAAATCTTCAAAACTTCTTAAAGTTTGCCCCTTAAAAAAATCGTAATATTTTATCAGCCCTTTCTCTTTCCACTCTTTAAATCTAGTGTCTGTTTTATTGGGGGTAAAGTCTTGATCATAGGCAATCCATTGCAGAAGTCGATAGGGCTCTTTAGCTTGATTCTCTCTGACTATCTTAAACCAAATTTTTAGCGGGGTCTCTATCCACGGGTTAGTGTTATTCAAGAGTTTAGGTAAGGCATTGTTCCCTATTATCGCCTGTAGGGGGATGTCACTTGTTATTTGGCATTCGATCTCCTTCCATTGTGCTGTGTAGACTGGGTTACATATCTCTATTAAAGTTTTAATTTGTGCGGCTTTAAAATAGTCCCTGATATTTGGCAGCGTGAGCCCACCTTTGTCTTTGTTTAGCTGTAAGGTTCTATATCTGATTCTAGGTCTCTTGCCCTGCGATATGAATCTTGAGATCCTTCTGTCCAGCTCCTGCCATGTTTTTTTGGGAGGTTCTACCGGTATTGTTTGGAAAAGGTATAGAAGACGTGGAAGTATATTCATTTTGACTGCTTCAATTCTTTGTGCAGTACCTAAGAATGGTATCATATTCCATCTTGCTAGGTCAGATTTTATTTTTGTCACCAGTGGATCATAGTTTAGTATTATAATTTTGTTGAGTTGTTTCGGGATATTGACCCCCAGATATTTCATAGATTCCAACTCCCAGTTAGTTTTGAGTTCACTTAGTGAATAATGATTTGGGTCATAGATGAATGTTAAAACTTGGGTTTTATGCATGTTTAATTTGTACCCCGATAAATCTCCATAGTCTGAAAAAACTGAGATTAGTTCTGGTAAAGAAGTGTCCGGCTGCCCTAGGTATATTAAAATGTCATCAGCAAAGAGTGCTATTTTATGTTCCTTCTGACCAAGTGTAATACCTTGAATTTCTTGATTTTGTCTTATCCATTGGCTCAGAGGTTCAATGAAGATTGCAAAGAGCAGTGGAGACAGGGGGCAGCCCTGACGACATCCTCTTTCCAGCTCAAAAGATGATGATAAATTACTGTTAATCCTTATTTTTGTCACGACTCGCCGCTGATGAGCGGCGCCAGCTGTGCGCACACCTGCGCCTCGTCAGCAGCGAGGGATTTAAGCCGCCTCGCCCTGGGCTTCGGCCTGAAGCCGTCTGTTCTCACCGGCTACTCTTGCTGCAAGGAACCCCCTTCGTCAAGCAAGATAAGACGTAAGCATCTCTTACCTTTTCCTCCCAGCATTCTCCCCTGTGCACAGGTGGATTTCCCGGCGGCGGACTACGTCTCCTCGACGCCATCTCCTCGCTGCTGCTTCAGGCGCTCCAGGTCGCTGTCTCCCGGGCTACGCCCTTGCTTAACGCCAGCCACCTGCCCAGACCAAGTAAGCCAGCAACCATTATTACCTCCTGTATTGGTGTGGTGCCCGTTACCCTTCTCCCTCTGCTTCTCCCACAGGGTTGTCCGGCTGAACAGCTTCCTGCCCCCGTGCCTGACACAGACATCCACCACCAATACATCCACATATCACAGACACGCAGCCATACACACATTTGTTGTTGAATAAACTGTTGAACCTATTCTGAGCCTGCGTGTGTGTGTCCTGAGCCGTGCAGTATGTCAGTACGGCTTCAGCAGAGCGGCTCGGCGGACAGCGGGCTCACACGCCGTCTCACCACTCTCGAGGCTAAATAGATTTAATAGTTTATCAGCAACAGGTGATGCTGAATCAATTAGTTAAGATCACTCACCGGTTAGATTGCCTGGACCTCCCGCAGCCGTTCCCCCCGGCTCGTCAGGGAGGAGCAGCTCCTGCCGCTCCGGCGGCCGGTCAGACTGTTCCCGGGTCGCCAACCCGGCTCACACCCATTCCGACCCCCGCCCGCTTTAGCGGACAGCTCGGCGGAGCGCGGGGGTTCATCATGCAGTGTGAGTCGGTGTTCTCCCGCGTCCCTGGGGATTTTCCCTCAGACCACAGCCGAATTGGCTATATGGGAAACCTCCTGGAGGGGCGGGCACTCACCTGGGCTTACGCCGTCATGGCGAAGCCCAGCTATGCCAACCTCTCCTACGGCCAATTCGTGCAACAGTTCCTCGACGTGTTTGACCATAGTCGTCGAGATAGTGTGGTAGTTGATCACCTTCTCTGCCTTCAGCAGGGAGGTCGGTCAGCTGCAGACTACTCGATCAACTTCCGGGTCATCGCGGAAGAGGTTGGCTGGAATGAGCCCTCGCTCTGCGGCATCTTCCTCCGCAGTCTGAACTCTGGTCTGAGGGATGAGTTGGCTGGTCGCGATATTCCGGGGAGGCTTTCGGAGCTGATACCACTAGCGATCAGCTTGGATAACAGGCTTCGCGAGTGGTCTTCAGAGCGGAAGTCTGCTTCTCGTTCGTGGGGAGGCTCGCCTCGCCTGTCCCAAGCTCGCCCCCTGGCGTCACCACCGCCAGACTCCTCCGAGAAGTCGGAGGCGAAGGCGGTGGGCCGGTCAAAGCTCCGTCTAGCGGAGAAACAACGCCACCGGGAGTTGGGCCTCTGCATGTATTGTGGAGGCAGTCAACACCCCATGGAGCATTGTCCAGAGAAGCCGGTTAGGGGTCCGCGAATCACTGTAGGGGGCCTTGCGGATTCTAACCGTTTGAGTCCCCCCATGAATTTGACGCTGCCCATCCGTTTCTGCCATAATCCCACAGGGCACCTCACGCACGCACTGGTGGATTCAGGCGCGGAGGGTAGCTTCATTTCACAAAGCCTGGCAACCCGATTGGGCATCCGTTGCCACCCTCTCGAGTCTCCTCTCACCCTAGTAAATCTCTCCCGTGTCTCCCTGGGAAAAGTGACACACCGGACGACCCCTGTCCCAGTAATCATCTCAGGAAATCACCAGGAGGATATCACCTTCTACATCCTACCAGCTTCAGTAACACCTGTGATTCTTGGATACCCATGGCTCCGCCTCCACAATCCTGTCCTGGACTGGAAGACCGGCAGAGTGTCCGCCTGGAGCTCTTTCTGCATGGGCACCTGCCTCCAATCTGCTGCCTGCGCCCCGTCCTCTCCTCCCACTCCCAAGGACGCCGCGCCTCCGGATCTCACCCTGGTGCCCTCGGAGTTCCACAACCTGGGCATGGTCTTCAGCAAGTCCAAGGCGATGTCTCTTCCTCCACACCGGCCCTATGACTGCGCTATTAACATCCGCCAGGGGATACCCTTACCCTCGGGACGTCTCTACAGCCTGTCAGCGCCAGAGAAGGAGGCAATGAACACCTATTTGAAGGAGTCGCTGAGTGCCGGAATCATCCGCCCCTCATCATCACCATTAGGCGCAGGGTTCTTCTTCGTGGGCAAAAAGGATGGCTCCCTTCGTCCTTGTATTGACTATCGTGCGCTCAATGACATCACGGAGAAGGACCGCTACACCTTGCCCCTAATGGATACCGCCTTCCACTCCCTCCAGGGGGCGACTTGGTTCACCAAGCTGGATCTTCGCAGCGCATACCACCTCGTCCGGATCCGGGAGGGAGACGAGTGGAAGACAGCCTTCCATACCCCGAACGGCCATTTCGAATACCTGGTTATGCCGTTCGGGTTGACCAACGCTCCAGCTGTCTTTCAGCGCCTTATTAATGACGTCCTCCGGGATTTCATCGGCCTGTTCGTGTTCGTCTACCTGGACGATATCCTCATCTTCTCCAGATCCAGGGACGAGCACCGGGTCCACGTGAGGCAGGTCCTTCAGAGGCTGCTGGAGAACCGATTATATGTTAAGGCGGAGAAATGTGAATTCTACGCCAAGACTACATCCTTCCTGGGATTCGTCATCTCTCATGACCAGGTGCTCCCGGACCCAGCGAAGGTCAAAGCGGTGGTAGAGTGGCCCACTCCTACATCAAGGAAGCAGGTACAACAGTTCATTGGGTTTGCCAATTTCTACCGCCGCTTCGTCCCTAATTTTGGAGCCATCGTCGGTCCCCTGACCCGCCTCACCTCCCCTAAGACCCCGTTCCGGTGGACTGAAGAGGCCGCAGCTGCCTTCCAGGCGCTGAAGGCAGAGTTTTCCTCCTCCCGGCTCCTCAGCCAAGTCGACCCCGCGCTGCAGTGCATCATTGAGGTGGACGCTTCAGACACGGGGGTGGGGGCGGTGTTGTCTCAGCGGTCGCCTGCCAACGGCGCCAAACGGCCCTGCGCCTTCTTCTCTCGGCGCTTGTCCCCGGCTGAACGTAATTACGACGTGGGGGACAGAGAGCTCCTCGCCATCAAGCTCGCGCGTCAGGAGTGGCGCCACTGGCTGGAGGGGGCCACTCTGCCATTCGTGGTACTCACCGATCACAAGAACTTGGAATATTTAAGAACTGCCAAGCGTCTGAATGCCCGCCAGGCGCGTTGGTCCTTGTTCTTCGCCAGGTTTCGTTTTAACATCACCTTCAGACCTGGCTCCAAGAATGGCCTGCCCGACGCCCTCTCCAGGCAATTTGCCCCTGAGGCGTCAGAAGACGCGGTCCACACCATCCTGCCCAGGTCGTGCGTCGTGGGGGCCGTCTCCTGGGACATCGAGAGCAAGATCCGGAAGGCACAGGAATTGGAACCAGACCCTGGCGGCGGACCGGAGGGGAGGCTTTTTGTGCCATCTGCTGTCTGGGGGGCGGTTATCCACTGGCTTCATACGTCCAAGCTCACCTGCCATCCCGGGTCCTCCTGGATGATCGACCTCCTCCAGTGCTCCTTCTGGTGGCCGGGTCTGTGGAGGGACGCCACCCGCTACGCCCGGGCCTGCCCCGTCTGTGCCACCAGCAAGTCAGGTAACGCTCCCCCCGCGGGCCTGCTCCAGCCCCTGCCCGTTCCTGGTAGGCCCTGGTCACACATCGCCCTAGACTTCATCACCGGTCTCCCTGTCTCCAACACCTTCGACACAGTCCTGACCATCATTGACCGTTTCTCCAAGGCTGCTCACTTCGTGCCATTACGGGGGCTCCCATCTGCCTTGGAGACGGCGGACCTCCTCATCCAGCCCGTGGTCAGGCTGCATGGGATTCCGGTAGACGTGGTCTCGGACCAAGGCTCCCAGTTTGCCTCGAATGTCTGGAGGTCCTTCTGCAACGCCCTGGGAGCCAAGGTAAGCCTCTCCTCCAGCCATCACCCCCAATCCAATGGGCAGTGTGAGCGGACCAATCAGGAGCTGGAGGCTGCGCTCCGCTGCGTTACTGCATCCAAGCCTGCGTCCTGGAGCACACACCTCGCCTGGGTGGAGTACGCCCATAACACCGCTCGCTCTTCTGCCACCGGGATGTCCCCATTCAAGGCATCCCTGGGCTACGATCCTCCTCTGTTCCCTACGCAGGAGAGCGAGTTGACTGTCCCCTCAGTCCGGGCGCACCTCAGGCGGTGCCGTTCCATCTGGTCTTCGGCGCGCAGCGCACTTTTACGCACAGCGGAGCGCAACAAGTCCACGGCGGACCGGCACAGGAGACCTGCCCCTGCCTACCAGGTAGGCCAACGAGTCTACGTGTCCACTCAGGACGTCTGTTTAAAGGGTGAGAGGAGAAAGCTGGCCCAACGGTTCATCGGTCCATTTCCCATCACCAAGCTCATCAACCTGGTGGCTGTGCGTGTGGCTATCCCCCCCTCCCTCCACATCCATCCCACCTTCCACGTCTCCAAGGTGAAACCGGTGGTCTCCGATCCCCTCTGCCCTCCACCTGCGGCGCAGCCCGCGCCCCGGATGATAGATGGCCATCTGGCCTGGACAGTCCCTACCATCCTGGACTCCCGGCGCCGGGGTCGCGGGTTGCAGTACTTGGTGGATTGGGAGGGCTACGGACCTGAATGGAGACAATGGGTGCGCTCCTCGTTTGTGTTGGATCCATCCCTCATCGCTGAGTTCCACCGAGCACACCCGGAGAAACCATCGCCAGGAGGCGCTGCTAGAGGGGGGAGTACTGTCACGACTCGCCGCTCATCAGCGGCGCCAGCTGTGCGCACACCTGCGCCTCGTCAGCAGCGAGGGATTTAAGCCGCCTCGCCCTGGGCTTCGGCCTGAAGCCGTCTGTTCTCACCGGCTACTCTTGCTGCAAGGAACCCCCTTCGTCAAGCAAGATAAGACGTAAGCATCTCTTACCTTTTCCTCCCAGCATTCTCCCCTGTGCACAGGTGGATTTCCCGGCGGCGGACTACGTCTCCTCGCCGCCATCTCCTTGCTGCTGCTTCAGGCGCTCCAGGTCGCTGTCTCCCGGGCTACGCCCTTGCTTAACGCCAGCCACCTGCCCAGACCAAGTAAGCCAGCAACCATTATTACCTCCTGTATTGGTGTGGTGCCCATTACCCTTCTCCCTCTGCTTCTCCCACAGGGTTGTCCGGCTGAACGGCTTCCTGCCCCCGAGCCTGACACAGACATCCACCACCAATACATCCACATATCACAGACACGCAGCCATACACACATTTGTTGTTGAATAAACTGTTGAACCTATTCTGAGCCTGCGTGTGTGTCTCCTGAGCCGTGCATTATGTCAATTTTAGCTGTTGGTTTTTTATATAATGCCTGTATAGTTCTAATGAAGTTGTTATGAAAATTGAAACTGGATAAGATTCTATATAGGAAAGACCAGTCAACCGAATCGAATGCTTTTTCAGCATCTAATCCCAATATGACTGCATTTAAGTTATATTTTTTTATATGATGAATTATGTGTAAAGTGCGTCGAATGTTGGCTTGTGTCTGTCTTTGTCTTATAAAACCTGTTTCGTCTAAGTGAATTAAGTCTGTCAGTATGTTTTCTAATCTTTTGGCAAGGATAATGGTAAAAAGCTTATAGTTCTGATTTAATACACTGATTGGTCTGTAGTTGGAGCATTCTAATTTATCCTTTTCAGGTTTAGGTATAACTGCAATGACCCCTTCTCTCCAGGAGGGGGGGGATTTCCCCTGTGTGGAGGACATAGTTAAATGTTTTCAGGAGGAGATAGTTGCTGTTTAAAGGTTTTGTACCATTCTGCTGTATAGCCATCTGCTCCTGGGGATTTGTTAGCTTTAAGTTTCATAATTGCTTTTTCCAATTCTTTAGGTTGTATTTCTGACAGTAGTGTTTTATTTTGTGATTCTGTAAGTTGGGGAAGGTTTAATGTGTTTAGGAATGTCTCGGATGCGTTTTTATGTGTGTATGAGTATAAGTTCTTATAGTAATTCTCGAAGCTTTTAAGAATATCCTGAATTCTGAATTTTATTTCCTTTGATACTGGGTCTCTGATTTTGTAGATTGCTCTTTCTGTTTGTTGTTTCCTCAATTTATAGGCTAGTAATTTTGCCGATTTACTGCCTGCTTCATAGTGTTTTTGTTTCAGAAATGTAAGTTTCTTCTGGATTTCTATTGTGTAGATCTCATTTATTTGATTTTTAATTTCTTTAATCTTGAGCGAGCCATTAGAATGAGTGTTGTCTTTGTGTTCTTTTTCTAGGTTCTTGAGTTCTGACTCTAGTGTGATTAGTTTTTCTTGTCTCAGTTTCTTTTGGGTTGCCAGTTTTGCAATAATTTTTCCCCTTATTACAGCTTTGCACGCATCCCACAGTATTAAAGGGGATACTTCTCCATTATCGTTTTCTTCCAAATATCTGAGAATATCTGATTCCCATTCATCTTTCAGTGGTCCTTTCAAGACATTTGAATTCAGCCTCCAGGAAAATGTATTATTTGTGTATTTTTGGATGTTTAAGTCCACATAGATCGGACTGTGGTCAGAGAGATCCATCAGTCCTATTTTACATGTTTTTACTCTTCCAATGTCTCTATTAAACATAAAAAAGTAATCAATCCTTGAGTAAGATGAATGTGGCGTTGAATAAAAAGTATAATCTTTTACATTGGGGCTGAATTCCCTCCATACGTCACAGATTCCCATTTCTTTTAATAACATCCGAGTTTTCCTACTTTCCTACTTTGGTTTCTTGTAAAAATATTATTTCTGCTTTGTCTTTTTTCATTTTGCTTAGATTCTTGGATCTTTTAACTGGATTCAGGATCCCTTTTACATTATATGAGGCTATTTTGGTTACACCCTGTTTCTCCATTGTATTTTCTTATTTAGTATAAGTGTGGTGGCCCTCTTTTTTGCTACTCAGAAACTGAAAGAACATTAAGAACATAAAAAACATTAAGAACATAGTGTACGAAACTTTAAAACAAAAAACTGTCAAAAAAAACTTCCTGAGCTGGGGTCTCTTTAAAGACCCTGTAAGAGCCCTGATGGAGTGTAGGCTCTGAGGGTAAATTCCTCAAACTCTGTTACGTGTTGAGGGCCCTCTCTTACCCCTGTAAGTTGTCCCATGTTTTTAACGTGAATTTCAGATCCCAATCCAAATTTGTAATGATTTTTTTTTTTTTATGCCTATACCCTATGAGATTGTGTGCACCCTCCCACCCCCATCACAGCAAACATTCACTCTAATACAGTATTTGTTAGTGTGGGGAGAACATGTGGGTCATTGTTACATTTCTATTTTAACAAGATTTTTTTTTCTTTTTCCTTTAAATTAAGAAGACATTTGTTTCTAATGCTATAACTGCTCCATGAAAGGTTTTACCACATGCTGATTCTGCATCTCCTTTAATGTTTGTTACCTTGTAGGAGGGGGGATGGAAGCGCAGAATGACTGAAAAGAAAAAAAACAAAAAGGTCGCTATTCCTTCCTGGAACTGGAAAGCTTATCTTTGTAGCTCTGGGGCTGGGTTTCCCGCTGCTGGCCCGTGGATTTTGAAGGTCTCTGAGTGGACCACGTTTGAGCCCTGATCCTCTCGCTCAGGTCCGCTGCGGGTTTAAACACCGATACCGGGAGCCCTCTTTTCGCCATGTCAATTGTTGCTTCTTCCGCCGAATTATAGAGACATGACTCTTCACCGTAAAAGACCCTTAACTTCGCAGGAAATGGCGTCTGAAAGCGTAGATTCTGTTCCCGTAGAACCTTTTTGGCGTCGCTATATTCCCGTCGCTTTTTAAGAACCTCCGGGGCGTAATTGTGCTCCACGAAGACTTTTCTCTCTTGATGCATAAATCCTTTTTTCTGCCAAGCCCGTCTTACAACCTCTTGTTTTATTTTGAAATTGAAGAATCTTACCACCACCGAACGTGGGGGCGCTTCTGCCGCTGGCTTTGCGGCTAATGTACGATGGGCCTTTTCTATCTTCAAATCGGTGGTTTGTGGAATATCCAACTTCTCTCTCAATAAGGATTCCACGCATTCCGCCATTGTGTTGAAACTATCTTCAGCTCCTTCTTTCAGACCGTGAATTTTGATGTTGTCTCGTCTCTGTCTTCCTTCTTGGTCGGTTAGCTTAGCCTCCAGCCTTGACTGTTTTTTATGTAAATCCAGCATAGAATCTTCAAGCACTTTTATTCTTTCTTCAGCTTCCAAGATTCGGTTTTCGGCCTGGTCCATTCTGCTGTTCGTCCTTTTTAATTCCTCTCTGAATTCAAGAAATTCGGCCCGAAATTGTCGTAATTCATCAAATAGCGATTTCAAGCTAACCTTCTTGTTAGCTAGGTTCAGCTCCTCGTCTTCTGAACGGAGGTCCTCCGGTTCAGATTCTGCGGCCGCTGCGCGTCCTGGCCTGGGGAATGTCAGTTTCTTCTGTTTTTGGTTAGGCATGGTGTTTTTGTCTTTTGATTTTTATTCTTCCAAAAATCCGTGAAGTCTGATTTTGAAGATGTTTTTCTTGGATTGGGTCTGGGAGCTTCAGCGTTAAGTTGCTATCACCATGGCGTCCAGACCGGAAGTCACTAAAACATTTTTGACAGATTTTTGAGCGCCGTGTACCACATAAAATCGGTTCGAGGTCAGTAAGCACAACCAGAATTAATACATAAGGCGCACCGGATTATAAAGCGCACTGTCGATTTTTGAGAAAATTAAAGGATTTTAAGTGCGCCTTATAGTCCAAAAAATACAGTAATATCCAACATTCTCCCCCCCACCTTGAAAAAATAGACACATCAATTTGCCCCCCCCCCTTTGAAAATTTACACCCGATACACACTTCTAAACACTGAAATACACAAAGCTATCCACTCATACCACACCGGTCCAGCAGACCATGCCGCTATTAGAATAAAGCAGTCAGTAAATACAAAGGGCCACACAATTAAACCCGAAACAAATGCACACATTATAAACCTTTGGGATTACAAACAACTATAAACATCTTATACTAACACAATGGCGGTCCCAAAACTCTCTACTCTAGTACTCCCATCCCGCAACATGGGCAAAACATATTAACAACACTGGGCATATTCCCATTCCCTTGTATTCACAGTTTGCATTAAACATTCACACATCACTGCAACCTCATTTACTACACACTCATATGGGGCACTCAGCAAAAAGAAATGGTGGTCATTTCCCTTTTTTTTTAACTTAAACTAGTAACATTAGCAATAAAATTTCTAACACACCGTTAGCCCCCAAACACAAAGAAAAGTCCCGTTACAGGTCTTAGGTCGGCTCCCTCCTGGAACGTCCATCCCGCAGCCCGTTGCCTGAGCGTCTCCACCTCTTCTTCACTGGAGACGGGCTGCACTGGCATTTCTCTCCCTCCAAACGCCGCAGGTCATTCAGGTGCTGTCTGGACCCATCTGTTAGCTCAAGGTAGCCATCCCCACAAGTCTGTACCACCCGCAGTTCACCCTGGTCATCCCGCTGTTCCCTCGACTTGCGGACCCACCCAAGCCGAGACTCAAACTTAGGGCGCACGTTATTACCCACACCCAAGGGAGTACTCACTGGCTTCTGCGGTGTACGGCGTCGTGACCTGGTTCCCACGCGGTGTGGTAGGGTCCCGTTGATCCGACCCGAGCTCTATCCCTGGTTTTTATTTCAGGCACACCTAGGGCTCATGCCACGGGGTCTCACCTCGATTGCTTTCATTTTATGCATTGAATCGGCCACGTCAGTGCCTGGCTCAACAGTGGTACTCGGGTCGGCCACTGGAGCCACGCTGCGCCTGCTTGCTGGTTGCATCCGCCCCCACGGGCGTCAAACCATGCCGTTCGGGTCCCTCGTCCTGGGTACTTTTAACACTAGCACTTGCCATGGTGATGCTCCACAGTGCTGGCGCCCCCCCCCCCCCCCGCACTTGGTCCAGGCAAGTCCAAGTCCCACACATCTTCGCCGTTTCCCACATAGTACAGACGGTCCCACAGCCCACCGCCAGACCACTCCTCACCAACGCTGCAGGTGATAGAAAAACCAAGCCCATAGAACAAATCACAGCCAATCAGGTTATTTCCTTCCCGAGACACCATGAATTCAGTCGCACTCATTGAAGCCGACTTGTACCTCGCTGATAGCCATACTGAGCCCACAATGTCCAGGGGGTTGTTACCATAGCTGTAACAGGCAATGTCCGTTCTACTCACTCTATAGTGTGGGAAAAACACCGAGATCGTCACTTCCTTGTGGTAACGTATCGTCACTTCCTGTTTTGCTGTCTGCCTGTGTGGTTTGCTCTCCAGCTCTCGAGCCACTAGCTATGGCTACTAGCTCTCCTTCCTCTCCTCCTCTGGTGTGCTCTCTCTGTCAGATGTTTAGCTACACCTCTGCCTCTTTTAGTGATAACGGTAAATGTAATAAATGTTGTCTTTTTGAGGCGCTCGAGGCGAGGTTGTCTGATTTGGAATCCCGGCTCCGCTGCATTGAAACACCGTCTGCGCCAGTTAATCTCGACGGACGCCCATTAGCTGCAGCGGAGCTAGCTAGCTTAGGTCCCCCTGTCACCGGTTCCCCGGCTCTCCTCTGCAGCGAGGAGACTGGGTGGGTGACGGTGAGAAGGAAGCGTAGTCGCAAAGCCCCGGTTCACCACCAACCTGTTCACGTTTCTAATCGTTTTTCCCCGCTCAGCGACACACCCGCTGAGGAAAAAACTCTGATCATTGGCGACTCTGTAGTCAGAAACGTGAACCTAGAGACTCCAGCGGCCATAGTCACATGCATTCCTGGGGCCAGAGCAGGCGACATCGAGTCAAATTTGAAAATGCTGGCTAAAAGTAACTGTAAATATTCCACAATTGTTATTCACGCCGGCATTAATGACATCCGTCTCCGGCAGTCGGAAGTCACGAAACTTAATATAGAATCGGTGTGTGACTTTGCAAAAACGATGTCTGCCACTGTAGTATTCTCTGGACCCCTCCCCAATCTGACCAGTGATGACATGTTTAGTCGCTCGTCATCCTTGAACCGCTGGCTGTCTGTGTGGTGTCCTAAAAATGACGTGGGCTACATTGACAATTGGAGCTCTTTTTGGGGAAAACCTGGTCTTATGAGACGAGACAGCATTCATCCCACTGTGGATGGTGCTTCTCATTTATCTAACAATCTGGCATCTTTTTTATCCAAATTTCCAAAACCGTGACTACTCAGAGTTGGGACCAGGAAGCAGAGTCGCAGTCTTACATGCCTCTCTGCAGCTCCTCTTCATCCACCACCCCTCAGCTTAGCCCCTGTCTTCCCCATCAGAGAATCGTTGTCTGCTCCCTCCAAAGTAAATACAAATATAATGTATAAGCATCCCAAAGTGATAAAGCAAAATATTGGTAAAACTCAAATTAAACATAAAGCCTCTAAATTGAATGATTTGGCCTCTGTTCCTCCTCATAATTTAAAAATTAAATGTGGTTTATTAAATATTAGGTCTCTAACTCCCAAGTCTCTGTTAGTCCATGATCTGTTAATTGATCATCAGATTGATTTAATTTCCCTTACAGAGACTTGGTTAGGGCAAGAGGATTATGTTGGTTTAAATGAATCAACTCCCTCTGGTTATTTAAACTGTCAAAATCCCAGAAGTTCTGGTCGTGGAGGAGGAGTAGCATCAATTTACCATTCCAAATTACTAGTTAATGTAAAGCAAAAAACATGTTATAATTCCTTTGAGGGCCTGGTCCTCAGTGTTGGGCACTTTAGCAATTCCAGGTTAAACCCAATTTTATTTGCCATAGTTTATCGTCCCCCATCAACCTATTCAGAATTTTTATCCGAATTTGCTGATTTCTTAGCTGATTTAGTGCTGAAATCTGATAGAATAATTATAGTAGGGGACTTTAATATACATGTGGATGTAGATAGTGACTGCCTTAATGTGGCTTTTAATTCAATATTAGACTCGATTGGGTTTTCTCAGAAAGTAGGAAATTCTACTCATTACCTCCACCATACATTGGACCTTGTTCTGACATATGGCATAGAAATAGAAAATCTTGTAGTGTCTCCTCATAACCCTGTACTGTCAGACCATTGTCTGTTAACCTTTGATTTTACTATTTCTGACTATTTGGCTCCTAAAGAAAAATATTATCACAGTAGATGCCTCTCAGATGATGCTGTTTCCAAATTTATGCAGATTGTTTCCTCTATGCCATGTGTCAACACAACGGAAATAAGCTATAGACAGCTTGCTCCTTCTGTAATTGATAACATGGTGGATAGTGTTTCAGCTTCTCTGCATCAGGCTCTAGACTTGGTGGCCCCCTTAAAAAAGAAAAAAGTCTAATCAGAGATTTTTAACTCCTTGGTTCAACACAGAAACTCGTAGCTTAAAACAGAAGACTCGTCAATTAGAAAGAAAATGGCGCTCTACTAATTTAGATGAACTCTATTTAGCTTGGAGAAATCATCTTTTAATTTATAAAAAATCTCTTAGAAAAGCTAGAACGAGTTATTACTCTGCATTAATAGAAGAGAACAAGAATAATCCCAGGTTTCTTTTCAGTACTGTAGCCAGGTTGACAAAGAGTCAGGACTCTGTCAATCCTAGCATCCCCTTAGAGCTTACTAGTCAGGACTTTATGAACTTTTTCAATAATAAAATTTCATCCATCAGAGATAAAATCAATCAGATTCTTCCCACAGTTAACTTAAATACTGTAACTACTACAACTCCTTCTATTGATGTCTGTCTTGATGAGTTTACTCCAATCGACCTTTGTGAGTTAGACAAAATAGTTTCCTCATCCAAACCTTCAACTTGTCTTTTAGACCCTATTCCTACCAGGTTATTTAAAGAAGTCTTCCCACTTATTGGTAGCTTTATTCTTCATATAATCAATTCTTCATTAACTTTAGGCCATGTACCGCAGGCTTTTAAAACGGCTGTAATTAAACCCTTACTCAAAAAGCCAACGCTAGATCCAGGAGCTTTAGCTAACTATAGACCAATCTCTAATCTCCCTTTCATTTCAAAAATCTTAGAAAGAGTTGTTGCTACGCAATTATTTGACCACCTGCAGGGAAATGGTTTATTTGAGGAGTTTCAATCTGGGTTTAGAATCCATCATAGCACTGAAACAGCCTTAGCGAAGGTCACTAACGACCTCCTCATTGCATCTGATAATGGACTAGTTTCTGTACTTGTCCTTTTAGATCTTAGTGCAGCTTTTGATACTATTGATCATAATATTCTACTTGATAGATTAGAACACTATGTTGGACTTAATGGAACTTCGTTGCAGTGGTTTAGATCTTATTTATCTGATAGGTTCCAGTTTGTTCATGTAAATGATGAGTTTTCTCTCAGCTCAAAGCTTAGTCATGGAGTTCCACAGGGATCTGTGCTTGGCCCTACTCTTTTTAGTTTATATATGCTTCCGTTAGGCAACATTATTAGAAAGCACTGTATACATTTTCACTGTTATGCAGATGACACACAATTATACCTGTCAATGAAGCCAGATGATACTAATCAATTAGCCAAGTTAGAAGCCTGTCTTAAGGAAATCAAAGTTTGGATGACTTGTAATTTCCTGCTATTAAATTCAGATAAGACTGAAGTCATTCTTGTTGGTCCAAAAAACCTTAGAAATTCCTTTCCAAATCAAACTTTCAGTTTGGATGCAGTTACTCTTTCTCTTAATAGCTCTGTGAGGAACCTTGGAGTTATTTTTGATCAGGATTTGTCCTTCAATTCACAAATTAAATTTGTTTCTAAGACTGCCTTCTATCATTTGCGTAATATTTCCAAGATTAGGAGCATCTTGTCTCAGAGTGATGCTGAGAAGCTGATCCACGCTTTTGTTAGCTCGAGATTAGATTATTGTAATTCTTTATTATCAGGCTGTCCTAAAACATCTTTAAAAAGTCTTCAGCTGATCCAAAATGCTGCAGCAAGAGTTTTAACAGGTACTAGAAAGAGAGATCATATCTCTCCGGTTCTGGCCTCCCTTCATTGGCTTCCCATAGAGTTTAGAATTAAGTTTAAAATCCTTCTTCTTACTTACAAAGCTCTAAACAATCAGGCTCCTTTTTATTTAAAAGATCTGATACTACCGTATCATCCTAACAGAGCACTACGCTCCCAAAATGCAGGTTTACTTGTAATACCTAGAATCTCCAAAAGTACAATGGGAGGCAGAGCCTTCAGTTATCAAGCTCCTCTCCTGTGGAATCAGCTGCCAATCTGGATTCGGGAGTCAGACTCGATCTCTGTTTTTAAGAATAGGGCTAAAACCTACCTTTTTGATATAGCCTACAATTAGGGAGGGATCATGTGTTTTCTGAACCCTCCCTTAGTTATGCTGCTAATAGGTTTAGTCAGCCGGGGGACCTCCAGTAATGCACTGGGCCTCACTCCTTTCCTCACTCTCTATGAAATATTTTTTTTTTTGCTGGTCATTAACATTTGTTTGTTCTCTCCCATAGATTGAGTCCCCATCGTGCTGTTTGCTCTCTACATGTCTGTTCTTTTCTTCTTCTCTATCCCCTCACCCCCCAGCCAGTCGCAGCAGATGACTGCCCCTCCCTGAGCCTGGTTCTGCTGGAGGTTTCTTCCTGTTAAAAGGGAGTTTTTCCTCTCCACCGTCGCCAAGTGCTTGCTCACAGGGGATCGCCTGATTGCTGGGGTCTTTCTGCAACTGTGGGGGTCCTCCCTACAGTTGATAGTGCTATGAGATGACTGTTGTTGTGAAATGGCGCTATATAAATAAAGTTGAATAAATAAATAAAGTTGAAAAATGTCTTCACCGTCATCCAATTCAAAATGGAAGTCGCCGACCCTGTGTCTACCATCAGCGGGACCGGCACTCTGTCCAACACAACGTTACGCAAGATGCTCCCGCCAGTGCTGAGCAAAACCGTGTGGACCACTGTGGGTTTCTTCTTTGTCGAAGCCCCATTTCCAGGCCCCTGGTCTTCCTTTTCAAAATTCCGGCAGACTCTTGACGAAGTGGTGGAACAAACTGCACTTTCTACAACGCTTCCACCTTGCTGTGCACTCCCTTGCTTTATAGCGGTGTCTAGTGGATCTGCAGCCGTAGCATTTCGGCATCCCTGGGATGGACCTAATCCTCACGATAGCAGCATATTCATCATCGCTGCTGTCATCTGGATCCAAGGCCAGTGCCTTCCACTGTCTCTCATTCCTGGGCGGGTTTTCTGTGTCACCGAGATTCCTTGTAATTTTCTCCGCTGCCTTGTGTTGCCGTGCTAGCTCCATGGCGACTAGTAGCGTTAGCTCACCAGCATCAGTCAGCAAATGGACCATCACGGAGGAATATGCCACATGCTCTGCTAGCTGGATGCGGATCATCTCCTCCTCCAAGGCTCCGAATCTTCACTCACCCGCCAGCTGCCGAAGGTCTGCCACAAACTGCTGTACTGATTTCCCCGGTCACTGGCATCGCTGTCTGAACTGAATGCGCCTCATTATGGTGTTTTCAGGGGTGCGAAAGTAGCCCTCTATGACCCTCACCACATCGCCGAATATGTCACCTCCTCCTAGTGTGCTCAGGGTCCTCTGGCCCTCCATCCCCAAGTTGTAGACCAGAATAGCGCTTGTACGCAACTTCTCGAGGTCGCCGAGGTCCAGAGCAATGAGATAATTTTCGAAGGCTGCATACCACCTGGCCCAGGGAACCAGCGGCTCACCCGGAGCCTCCAGGAATGGCCGAAAAGCAGTAGCTGCCCTCTCCATGCCGTATATCCTCATCGACAAATGCTATATCTTGAAATGATGAGGAGTCGAGGTGACGTTTTAAAGAGTTTTATTAACACGATAACCAGAACGTACAGGAGTCACCACGCTAGCCCAAGAGTCCACAGCGAAGAGACTGGTAGTCTCTCGCTGTGGCCTTTTATACCCCAGGTGATGCCACCCCCCAGGAGGCGGGGCTTCACCACCTCTCTACACTAGAGCACCGCCATACTAATATATATTATATATAATATCCAACAGTTAGCGTCATATTACTGTCCAGTTATCAGGATAACAACAGATTATGGTCAGGTTAGTATCAGGCTAATGTAAAGTTAGTGTCAGTTCAGCATCAGGCTAACATCAGATTTCAGAATAAAATACAAATAATAAAATAATAAATTTTGCAAGTCATTTATGTAAAAGTCAAATATGTGAAAATAGTTGCAACTTTACAAGGGAAAAGTCAAATTTGAGGCAAGTTGCAATTTTTAAAAAAAGTGGAAAATTATGAAAAACTGCAAACAGTAAAAATGCTGCAAATTTAGGAGAAAAAAGTTATGAATGAGAAAAAAGTTGCAAATTTACAAGTCATTTGTGAAGTCACAGATACATGAGAAAAAAGTTACAAATTTATGACGTGACTTGCATAAAACCTCAAATTTAGTAAAAAAGCTTTAAACTTGAGAAAAAAGTTTTAAATTTTTTTTTAAAAAAGGTCACATATGTGAGAAAAATTGTGAATTTAAGAGCAAAAATTGACAATTGACAAGAGAAATTTGATTACAAAGTTTACCAGAGGTGACTGAAGGACCAAATGAGGTGTCCACAGCGCCCCCTGTGGTCACTGATAAAAAACCACTGAAGAATTTCCACACAGCTGTCGTGTCGTAATAAAGACACGTGAAGACAAATGATAATTTTACCAAAGTTAAACTTTATTTTGTGGGCCTCAGGCCTCAGGTTATTTCACACCTTAGACAGAGACAATGAATACACATGGGAGAACAGTGGGAGTGGGGGTTGAATGAAGTGTGGTGTAGATGCCCTGCTGTTATTAGGAAGTGCCTTGAATCTTGTGAAGTGTAACTTGATGTAGAGAGAAGGATGTTTAATATGACCAGTCAGTCTGTTCTGTGCTCGTGATGTGACGAGTCATTCTGTTCAGTGCTCGTGAGATGTGAGTGTGTAATAAATCATTTGAAATGAATCTGCCTGTGATTTCACACACTCCACACTGGTGACCCAAGACATATTATGGAACACGAGGCAAGATCCCCGGAGCCGGCCCGGTCAGGAAGCTACAGCGAGGCGGCAGCCGTCCCACAGACAGCCCGGACTGGAACCTCCAGCCACGCGTGTGCGGTTGCAGTCAAGCTACCGGATTTCTGGCAGCACAACCCGCGCTCTTGGTTCTACCTCACCGAGGCCCAGTTAGCCCTCCAGGGAGTAACGGCAGATGATACCAGATTCTACCATGTGGTCGCAGCGCTGGACGCCCGCACAGCTCAACAGGTAGCGAGCCTGCTCGATCAGCCACCAGCCAGCAACAGATATGAAGCGCTCAAGGCTGCGCTCATCCAGCGCTACACGCTCTTGGACTGTGAGAGAGCGGAGAGGCTCCTGACGCGGACCGAGCTAGGAGATGGTTCGGCCGTAGACCTGATGGAGAAGATGCTGGCGTTAAGGGGCACGGATGACGAGCACTTTCTGTTTGCCCACCTCTTCCTCCGGAACCTTCCGACAGTAGCGAGAGCGGTTCTGGCCAATTCGCCGCGGCTGGCCGCGCGAGACTACCGTGCACTAGCCCAGGAGGCAGACCGGATCATCATCACCACCAAGGCGATCACAGTCAATGCGGCAGCGACGGAGCCCAGCGAGACGACCAGAGGAGGCGAGGAGCCACCGACGGTAGCAGCAGCGGGGGCCAAGGAGCACCAGAGAGACACGCTCTGTTCCTACCACCGCCGCTTCGGAGAGAACGCACGCAGATGTGCGCCCCCGTGCCAATTCCAGCGCTCGGGAAAACGCCAAGGCCGGGGGTCGGTAGCAGCAGCGACCCTCGGTGAAGAGAACAAGCTGCTCTACCTAACGGACGCACACTCGGGGAGGCGTTTCCTCGTGGACACCGGAGCCCAGAAGAGCTTCATCCGGCCGACCTACACTGACCGGCTGGCAGGATCTAGCGGCCCCGGGATGTTGGCAGCAAACGGCTCAGATATTAAGACCTTTGGTGAGAGGACTCTGCTCTTATCTCTACATGGCTGTACATATGAGTGGACTTTTGTCATAGCAGCACTATATTACCATATACTGGGGGCTGATTTTCTGTGTGCACATGGTTTACTGGTTGATGTTGCTAACAGGCGCCTAGTTAATGCACTGTCCTTTGACTCGCTCCCCTGTATAGCTCGAGTGACCCAGCCAACAGCACAAGCCAACGTCACAGCTACAGGCGGTAAGTTCCACACACTGCTCACTCAGTTCCCAGCACTCACGGTCCCGACGTTTTCGGCGGCCATCGCTAAACACGGGGTGGAGCACTTTATCACCACCACCGGGCCGCCCGTTTTTGCAAGACCTCGGTGCTTGGACGCAGCTAAACTGGCCATAGCGCGCGAGGAGTTCGCCAACCTGGAAAGGTTGGGCATCATCAGGCGCTCGAACAGCCCATGGGCATCCCCGCTACACATGGTCCCCAAGGCTGAGGGATCGTGGCGACCGTGCGGTGATTTCCGCAGGTTGAACAATGCCACGGCGCACGACCGCTACCCGATTCCCCACATACAGGATTTTTCCGTTCACCTTGCCGGAGCACGCATTTTTTCCAAAATAGACCTGGTCCGCGGTTACCACCAAGTCCCAGTGCGCGGTGAGGACGTACCCAAAACAGCGGCAATAACTCCATTCGGTCTATTCGAGTTCCTGTGCATGCCATTCGGGTTAAAAGGAGCGGCACAGATGTTCCAGCGCATGATGGATGCAGTGCTGCGCGATCTCCCGTTCGTGTTCGTCTACCCGGACGATATCCTGGTAGCCAGTGCGTCCGAAGACGAACACGAAACCCACCTCACGACGGTTTTCCGGAGGTTGGAGGTGCACGGGTTAATAATCAACCCGGCGAAATGCCAGTTCGGCGTAACGGAGATTGATTTTTTGGGGCACCGCGTCTCTGCAGAAGGAGCGATCCCGCTGCCCGACAAAATGCGCGCTGTGGCGGATTTTCCCCGGCCTCAGACGGTCAGGGCGCTGCAGGAATTTTGGGGAATGGTGAACTTTTATAACCGTTTCCTTCCCCGCGCGGCGCAGCTCATGCAACCATTGTACGCCGCGCTCAAGAAACAGAAACCCTCGGATAGGGTCGAATGGACCCCGGAGCGAGAGCGGGCGTTCTCGGAAGTTAAAGCAGCTCTGGCAAACGCCGCACTGCTGGCACATCCAGACCCGACGGCCCGCATAGCGCTCACCACCGACGCTTCAGACGTGGCCATAGGGGCTGTCGTGGAGCAGCGTGTCACCGGGGCTTGGCAGCCGCTCGCCTTTTTCAGCAGAACTTTGCGCGACAGCGAATGTAAATACAGCGCGTTTGACAGAGAGTTGCTGGCTCTCCACCTGGCCATTCGCCACTTCCAGTTCTGGCTGGAAGGGCGCAGCTTCCCCGTGTTCGTAGACCACAAGCCGCTAACATTCGCGATGGCCAAGGTTTCAGAACCGTGGTCAGGCCGGCAGCAGAGACAGCTGGCCGCGATCTCAGAGTTTACTACCGATATTCAGCATGTGTCGGGTAAACTGAATGTAGTGGCGGACTGCCTCTCGCGCGCCGTGGTGGCCCCAGTCTGCGTGGGCATAGATTACGCAGCCATGGCCGCGGAGCAGATTAGCGATGCAGACGTGCGCTCGCTCCAGTCTGGACCAACAGAATTAAGGCTGGAGAGCAGGGTGCTGCAAGACGGCATGCCCCCCCTAATCTGCGATGTCTCCACGGGTTGCCCGCATCCCGTGGTCCCGGCCGCGTGGCGCCGCCGCGTGTTTTTGTCGGTTCACACTCTGGCGCACCCAGGAGTGCGCATGTCGGTCAAAATGGTGGGAGAGAAGTTTGTGTGGCCGAGCCTACGCAAACAAGTGAAAGAGTGGGCTGCAGCCTGCGTGGCGTGCCAACAAGCGAAGGTACTCAGACACACGAAGGCTCCCTGGCCAGAAGCGGTTCCGCTGGCGGCAACCACGTCCGCAGACGTGGCGCGCGCTTTTTTAACAGCATGGGTGGCACGTTTTGGAGTCCCGTCGGACATTACGTCCGACAGGGGCCCTCAATTTGTTTCCGAACTCTGGTCCGCGATGGCCCGCAGCCTGGGTGTTACAATTCACCGCACAACCGCGTACAACCCACAGGCCAATGGGTTATGCGAGCGTTTTTATAGATTGTGGAGATGTGAGAATGACGAGGCGAGTTCTCTCTCAAGTCAGCTTTATTCACATCACCATCATCTCAAAGCAGAAAAGAGAGCCACACAGGAAACTCTCGCCCTTAAATATCAGGACTCTTACAGTTCACAGGTCAAATGTATCACAGACCACGTTGCCTTATAATGACCCACAGTCTCAAGCCTTGCATACCAAAGCTAAGATTCTTGCAGCTTCCTGTAATCACCAAGGAAGCTCTGCTTTTGTTCTGATCTAAAATGTGAGTCCCTAAACAGGTCACGTATGTGTGTCCACCACACAAAGCCCCCCCAACATTTTAGAACAAACAAGAGAATAACCACATGCCTGCCGTGATAGTATCAATACACATCAGTCCACATGCTGTCTAGGCTTCAGTCTCCTAACATATCTGCTGTAGCTGGGATTCAACGTCTCTGCGGCGCTGTCACGCTGGGGGTTTGCTGTCTGGGGGTGGAAACCTTTTGTCAGCACCTGTGGGTGTTCTGGGGAAACATTACTCTGTGAAGCCCCCCGTGGTGGTCTACCTCGCCACGGGGCCCTCACCAACAGCACTTGCTCATCTGCCACCACAAAAGCGGGTTTGAGTCTGTTTATGCCAACTTTCTCTTTCCTACCCCCCAAATCTAGCAAAAACTGCTTGTCCCCTGTTTCTAGCACTCTGAACGGTCCGTCATAAGGCGGTCGCAGCGGGGTTCGATGCGCATCGTGTCTGACAAAAACAAACTCTGCGTTCTTCAAGGTTTTAGGCACAAAAACGCGCGGAAAACTGTGGTGCGCGGGGCCGGGCAGCGTGCTTGATTCTATGTTACTCCGCAACAGCTGAGACGGGGAGGCGTCTGGCGCAGGGTTATCTGGGAGAAACTCCCCAGGCAGCCAGAGTGGCTGCGCAAACACGAGCTCCGCTGGGGAGGCTTCTAAGTCCTCTTTAGGTGCAGAACGCAACCCCAATAACACCCACGATAACTTGTCTACCCAATTTGCATCCGTCAGTGACGCTCTGAGAGCCGCTTTCAATGACCTATGAAAACGTTCGCATAACCCGTTAGCCTGCGGATTGTACGCGGTTGTGCAGTGAATTGTGACACCCAGGCTGCGAGCCATTGTCGACCAAAGCTCGGACACAAATTGAGGGCCTCTGTCGGACGTAATGTCCGACGGAACGCTGAAGTGCGCTCTGCTGCTCTGAAATTATTATAATGTGTTCTACTCTGAAGCAATTCAAAAAGTTGTACAAACATGAGAAAATCTCTCAGTATCTCACTGTGAATGCTAGGATGTAAACTTGTAATAACTTATAAGGTTTTTGTTTCTTTGTCTGACTTATTCTATTTGATTTTCTTTGATGATTTTTGCGTATGACTTAAATTTTTATGTTACTGATTTTAAAATTGTAAGGAGGTAGGCGCTATATAAGCACTAACTTCATCCTACACCCCTTCAGTTGTTCTTTCATGTGTCCTACGTATTTTTATTGTATGTTCATTACCAAATAAAAATTCACATTATTCATTAACATTCAAAAAGCATAATCAATAGTCAATGGTAATTAATGCTCTCTGTAAATGAACAAAAAGTCTGTTAGCAAATATAACAAATTTAAAAAATGAATGGATAAAATAACCACTGTTCCTTTGACATTATAGTGTATTGTCTTATGTCTGGGGCTCAAAAAAATTGTCTACTGAATATTACTGTATCTGGCAGATGTCTTCCCTCACAGCCCTTGCGGGTTTCTTTTTTTTTTGAGCGCGGCATACAGCGGCTGCATGAGTTGCGCCGCGCGAGGGAGAAAACGGTTATAAAAATTCACCATTCCCAAAAACTCCTGCAACGCCCTGACCATCTGCGGCCGGGGGAAATCTGCCACCGCGCGCACTTTGTCAGGAAGCGGAACTGCTCCTTCGGGGGAGATGCGGTGTCCTAAAAAATCGATCTGCGCCACCCTGAACTGACACTTTGCTGGGCTGATTATTAACCCGTGATCTCCCAACCTTTGGAAAACTGTGGCCAGGTGTTTTTCGTGTTCGTCTTCAGACGCGCTGGCTACCAAAATATCGTCCAAGTAGACGAACACGAAAGGGAGATCGCGAAGCACCGCGTCCATCATGCGTTGGAACGTCTGAGCAGCCCCTTTAAGTCCGAATGGCATGTGTAAAAACTTGAATAGGCCAAACGGAGTTATTACCGCTGTTTTGGGTATGTCCTCAGCGCGCACTGGGACTTGGTGGTAACCGCGGACCAAGTCTATTTTAGAAAAAACGCGCGCCCCTGCCCCTTAGATATGTGGGATTGGGTAGCGGTCGTGCGCTGTAGCGTTGTTTAACCTGCGTAAATCCCCGCAAGGTCGCCATGATCCGTCAGCTTTCGGGACCATGTGTAGCGGGGAAGCCCACGGACTTTTTGAACGTCTGATGATGCCCAACCTCTCCAGGTTGGCGAACTCCTCGCGTGCTATGGCCAGCTTAACTGCGTCCAAGCGCCGAGCTTTTGCAAAAACGGGCGGTCGGGTAGTGGTAATAAAATGCTCCACCCCGTGTTTAGCGACTGTTGCCGAAAATGTGGGGACCGTGAGTGCTGGGAACTGAGTGAGCAGTGTGTGGAACTTACCGCTTGCAGCTGTGACGTTGGCTTGTGCTGTTGGCGGGGCCACTTGCGCTGTACAGGGGATAGAATCAAAAGAAAATGCATTAACCAGGCGCCTGTTAGCGAGATCAACCAACAAACCATGTGAGCACAAAAAATCAGCCCCCAACATATTGAAATTTACTGCTGCTACAACAAAAGTCCACTCAAATGTACTGCCGTGTAGAGACAGAAGCAGAGTCTTCTCACCAAAGGTCTTAATCTCCGAGCTGTTCGCTGCTGTCACCCGGGGACCTCCGGAACCAGCTAGTCTGTCCGCATAGGAAGGTGTGATGAAACTCAACTGGGAGCCTGTGTCGACGAGGAACTGCCTCCCTGAGCATGCGTCCGACAAGTAGAGCAGCTTGTTCTCCTCCCCGAGGGCCACGGCTGCTACCGACCCCCGGTCTTGGCGTTTCCCGAGCGCCTGCACTGGCACGGTGATACACATTTACGTGCCCTCTCTGCGAAACGGCGTTAGTAGAAACAAAGGACGTCCAATCCGCGTTCCCTGGCCTCTGCCGCCGCCGTCGTCGGTGACCCTAGTACCGCTGCCTCTGGCCCCCTGTCGTCTCCGGTCGTCGCGCCGAGTTCCGCTGCAGCGGCCGTGGCTGCGCGCCGCTTGGTGGCGTTGACAATCTGCTGCACCTCTCGGCCCAGCGCGCGATAGTCCCGTTGGGCCAACAGTGGCGAACTGGCCAGGGTCGCTCTCGCTGCTGACGGTAGAGTCCTGAGGAAAAGGTGGGTGAAAATGAAGTGATCGTCTTCAAGAGTCTTTCAACCTCAACAACTTCTCCATCAGGTTGGCGGGCATGTCATTTTCCAACTCCGTCAGCGCCAGGAGCCTCTCTGCTCGCTCCTCCGCCGAGGGGGTGAATTGCTGGATGAGTGCAGCCTTCAACGTGCCGTATTTGTCGCTGTCCGGCGGCTGGTCAATCAGGCTCTCCACATGCTGGGCCGTGTTGTTGTCCAGCTTTGCGACTACGTGGTAGAATTTTGTGGCGTCTACCGATATCCCCCGGAGGTTGAACTGCGCCTCAACCGCGTTGAACCAGGAGCGGGGATTGTTCTGCCAGAAGTCCGGTAGCTGGACTGTGACAGCATTCGCTTGGCTGGGGGCTCCTGACGAGGCTGGCCCGGGGGAATTCTCCTCTTGCATTATACGTCTCGGAGCACCAGTGTGGAGATGTGAGGATGACGAGGCAGAGTTCTCTCTCAAGTCAACTTTATTCACATCACCATCATCTCAAAGCAGAAGAGAGAGCCACACAGGAAACTCTCGCCCTTAAATATCAGGACTCTTACAGTTCACAGGTCAAATGTATCACAGACCACGTTGCCTTATAATGACAGTAACAATGCATCCTCACTCCATGATATCACTTCCACTGTCTCCCATGCATCCCTTCTTTAATCCTTTAATTATAACCCCACCCACCCCCCCAGTCTCAAGCCTTGCATACCAAAGCTAAGATTCTTGCAGCTTCCTGTAATCACCAAGGAAGCTCTGCTTTTGTTCTGATCTAAAATGTGAGTCCCAAAACAGGTCACGTATGTGTGTCCACCACAAGATCACTGAAAGCAGCACTCAGGGCTTCACTGACGGATGCAAATTGAGTAGACAAGTTACCGTGGGTTTTATTGGGGTTGCGCTCCGCGCCGAAAGAGGATCTGGAAGCTTCCCCGGCAGAGCTCGTTTTTGCGCAGCCACTACGGCTGCCCGGGGAATTTCTGCCAGATAATCCCATGCCCGGCAGCTCCCCTTCTCAGCTTTTGCAGCGTAGCGCAAACATAGGTACGCTGCCAGGACCTGCCCACCACAGTTTTCCGCGTGTTTTTTGTGCCTAAAACTTTGAAGAACGCAGAGTTCGTGTTTGTCAGACACGACGCCCACCGCCCTCCATTGCGCCCACACTATGATGGACCGTTCAGAGTGCTGGAAACAGGGGATAAGCATTTTTTGCTAGACTTGGGGGGGTAGGAGGGAAAAAATTGTCATAGACAGACTCAAACCCGCTTTTGTTGTGGCGGACGAGCAAGTGCTGTTGGCTAGGGCCCCTCGGCGTGGAAGACCCCCACGGAGAGCTCCCCAGGGAAACGATTCATCAGAGCAGCCACATGGGCAGAATGAACACCCCCCTCCCCTCTCCACGGCTCACCCGCAGTCAGACATACTTCCAGCAGCCTCCCACCGGCACAGCAGTGCTACGGAGGTGGTAAAACCCAGTTGCGGCAGATATGGGAGGAGGCTGAAGCTGAAACAGTGTGTGGACTGATGTGCTATTGTTCTATCTAAGTTGCTGGGGGGGCAGTGTGGGCCTCAGGCCTCAGGTTATTTCACACCTTAGACAGAGACAATGAATACACATGGGAGAACAATGTGAGTGGGGGTTGAATGAAGTGTGGTGTAGATGCCCTGCTGTTATTAGGAAGTGCCTTGAATCTTGTGAAGTGTAACTTGATGTAGAGAGAAGGATGTTTAATATGACCAGTCAGTCTGTTCTGTGCTTGTGATGTGACGAGTCATTCTGTTCAGTGCTCGTGAGATGTGTGTGCAATAAATCATTTGAAATGAATCTGCCTGTGATTTCACACACTCCACAATTTTCTCTTAACCATAAACAATAAGTCCATCAGATTTCACACTAAACTCTTTTTCTTCAGAATCTTTATTAATTCAAGTACAAAAACAAAAAAGAAGTTGTTCCTGGAGTCGTCCGCAGCTGGCCACTCAGATGATGCTAACCTTCAACACCTGAAACCCCGCCCAGCGACCAGACAGCCAATCGGCCAAGACCCCGCCCACAGAGGTAACAGGCAGAGTTACAAAAAATACTTTAATCATATAAATTAAATCATTTACAGTAGAAATACAAAAACGTATTCAAGGAGAGATGCAGCAGAACTCTGCTGCAGGTAAAAGTCACAGTCCGCCCTCCTCCTTCAGCTCCTCTTGTTTCACTGAGGAGGAGCAGGAGGAGGCAGCAGTAGCTTCACAGGAGGAGGAGGGTGTGATCTCCTCTTCCTCTTGACTTGATGAAGGCACTGAGAGCATTTTCAGTCAGCAGCTTACTGGGAGAAGGAGTCACCTCCAGGTATGACGACATCTGGGGAGGAGAAAGGCTACGTCAGAGGGGTCACATGACACCAGGAGGACGACTACCAATGAAACCTGGGAGGTCACTGATGTCGTTAACCAGAAACGGCCAACATGGTAACATTACAGAGCCACTTATTCTGAGCTTTAAATGCTAAAGATACAATAAATGACCGAATGGCTAACTCTAACTGCTGCTAATGGAGGTGCTTGGTCCAGAGTTTAATAGACTACAATAAAATAACATCTATGAATAAAATACAAAGTCCAGGGTTGGTAGATGATCATGTAATGGGGAACGACCCCACTTTGTAGGGGTAGAGTCGTAAGCACCTGCCCTGGGTGACTACTGGGATGTCAGATCTAAGTCTAAGACCCACAGTGTCAATAGCCCCTGTACCCACGTCAGAGGGTGAGTTGTGACCTGTTTGACTGGACTCTCTGGCTTGAGGAGGGTGGAGTGAATGTGGATTACAAGGGCCCAAACTCTCATTAATAGCCAGAAGTTTCTTGCTAAAGTGTGCCACTTGGCAACAACAGAGCTAACCGATGGTGGCTCTCTCCCTGTGGTTCTAGCAAACAGGTGGGACGCCCCTGCCCCAGGGCAACTCTTCCTTCCATAAAAGGTGGTTATATATTAAGGAGAACCCTTGTCCTTAATGACAAACACAACAGTGACAGACCCCACAATATGCTGTATTAATATAAACGGAATTCCCAATACTTTAACTCAGGTGTCACCCTTAATCACAGCATCAGTAATAGACTCCTGATACCTTAGCCCAAAACCCACAGTCAGAATTTCCCCTTCTCTAAAAGAAATAGGATAATACTCTGTCACCTAAAATTGGAATAAAGCAAGAAAAATAGTCCCAGGTAAAGCAACAACAAAAAAATTTAATAATGAAGGTCACAAAAATGAACAGGAACACAAGTTTTCCTTTTCAGATTAGCAGTGCTATAGAAAGAATAAAATTCACAAAAACAAAACAAAAAAAATCACAAATAAAACTAAAGGATGTCACTCGAGTCCTGAAGAGACAATTCCCAAAAAAAATCACTGGATTCACTCTGCTCGTTCCCACCACCAGCTATCAGTCCCCAGTGTGGTTAAATCCTCAATGTCCAAAAATGGCAGCTCCACAGTCCTGTCTTTAACGAGGCACACCGACCACAACACAGCACACAGTTCAAATAAAAAAATCAAAACTTTACCTCGCCTCCCGCGTGGTGCAGTAACAAATTTAGAACCATTATCCCAGGCAGAATACAGCAGCTGGCACATTCACACGTAACAGGGTGAACAGGAGATGCACCGGTGAAATGACATCTGGATGGCAGGGGTAAAACTCCCACCAGCTTCCACTTTAATCCAGGATCCGGCTGGCTGTGGCAACCACCAACGTCTTCTGGAATCCACCTGGCGGCGAGTGCACATGCTCCGTGTGCTATCTTTGCAGAACAGCTGGGCTTTCACTAGCAGAAACACGCGTTTGACCCATACGCCTCTCTCTGGGTAATTTATAGGACCGAAGGTGGCTGGATTAATGTAAACAAACTTGAAACAACAGTCCTGCTCGCCGAGTCAATACCCACTTCACCAGCGAGCCACTTAAGCTGTCAGTTTCTTCTTATCCTAGGCAACAGCGGGGCGGAGGAGCTATGGCAGGGCTAATACAGTAACTAGTCATGCAACGCCCACATGCAACTTCAAACTGTGTAACACCAAAGAAACAACACTCCCGACGATGGGACGTACCGTTTTCTCCAAGCGGGTAGCGCCAACGTTCTGACTCAAAACCCACGAGTCCTGTGCGCAAGCCTGGTGACACTTTCATACACTTTCGGCTGCCCTGTCACTCGTTCTCTCCAGCCGCCTTCCCGAGTTTTCTCCTTCAGCTCTTGCTCGGCTCTCTCGCGTCTCCTCCTCGATCTACCCCAGCCTCCTCAACAGCTCAGCCTTCTCTCTCCCATTCGCTCCTTCTGCTACCTGATAGGCTGCTCTACTTCCCCAGTCGACCTAACTTCCAATTAGGCCGCGACACCTAAAAGGGAGTCTAAGAGGCTGGTATACCATTTTAGGGAGCATATTAAGTATACCGTTACAATGAGGCTGGGTAAACCGGTGTCGAAGAGAAAAGACAGACCTGCAGCTACGCTAAAGGCTAGCAGACTCCTGGTCAGTCAGAAATCCCCGCCAACATCAGCAGCCAAATCTACCCACTATTATGGCCAGAATATAACTAAATTATCCAGAATGGTGCAAGATGTACGGTCTATTCAGTAGGCGATTTGTTATTTAACTGGGGGGATGGGGGGTTTCACCATTTTATCATGAGGTACAAATGTATATTTGGTATTTGAGGTGCAAAGATATGATAAAAGATGCCATTTTAAAAATTAAAGTCACAAATTACACTTTAACTAAACAGAATAAAAATTTAACCAGCATCCAGATGAGTGTTGCAAATCGAGAAAAAAGATGAACATTTACAGGGAAAAAATATTTGGAAAGATTTTTATTTATTTATTTTGCATTTCTGATTAGAATTGGTGATTCAAATTGATTTTATTCAACTCTGTAACATGACAAAAAGTTTGATGATATGAGGCCACAATTTTCTCTTTTTTCCAGTCAGGAGGGGCAGTGCCGCCACCGCCAATTTACGGCTTTAAATGGGGATGGCAGGTTAACATGGGGGATAACTTTGCGTTATTTTGCTAACGGGGGGATGACATTCTCCCCCCCCAATCACTTACTGAATATAATCAACCATTTATGAATGAACTATCTGGTCTAGTACAGTGATGACTGTGACATCAGTCAGCACAACTAGAGATTTTATGGCTAACTAAGCTAGCCATGCTAACAGTTCTGATTCCTTTGTCATGCCAGAGAAAAAAAGCAAAACAGCAAACTAGTCCAGGCTGAGGTGGATCTATTCTGAACAATCTATAATCAAGTTGATATACATGGCTCTGGACTGTGGGAGTAGTAGTAGTAGTAGATTAGTTTATTTGACAGGGACAGTGCAATAAACATAGACAATTAATCAAAGACAATCAATCTGATGTGTTGCACATAGAGTGTATAGCTATTAGCTAATTTGCAACTCTTGTCCCTGGATGGGCTTTAGAAAAAAGAATCAAGATAAAAATATACACAATAACCACATACATCAATGCAGAAAAATTATAAATACACAATTATAAATATTATAAATATTATAAATACACAAATATAACAGCCTGACTCACCTTTAACATAAATATTATAAATACACAAATATAACAGCCTGACTCACATTTAACACATATAACATAACTCACATTTGCCTATTTCAGGCCTTCCTCCCTCCGTCACTCACTATAAACAAACACATTTATTCCTTCCCTTCATTCACTCTCACTTTGCAGACAAATAATTCATACATGAGTACATTCTTGTTTATTTTTCAGCCAGTTTTTAACATTTTTAGTGAATGTTTTAAAGTCCGTTATTATTTTAATTTCATTTGGCATTGTGTTCCAGATGTGACTGCCCTTTATAGAGAAAGCTGTTTGTCCAAATGTGGTTCTGCGGTGGAATATTTTACAGTTATTGTTAACAGAACTCCTGGTGGCTCTGCTGCTGTCCTGTCTTTGGACGAAACCAGCAAGTGGCTCGGGTGCTGATTTATGGAAACATTTGAACGTTAATTTCAGAAGACAGAGGTCAATGAAGCTCTCAAAACTCAATAGGTTGTATTTTTTTAAAACATTACAGTGATGCCACCTAATGGGCTTTTTGTCCAAGATTTTTAGGGTTTGATTATATAATGAACCTATATGTCTTATTGTGGAAGGGGCTGCTTGAGCCCAGACTGTCAAACAGTATGATATATGAGAAAAAACCATAGAATGCATATACAGTGCAGCTGCTTCGTAAGGTATGTAATATCTAATTAATTTAAAGCAGTTCAGATTTTTTTTTACTGTTTTTGAAATTTTCTTTATATGAAGATTAAATTTGAGTTGAGGATCTAGTACAATGCCAAGGTATTTGAATTCTGTAGCTAAACTGATGTCATGATCATGTATATTAACTTTAAAATGTTGCAGGTTACATTTTTTGATTGAAAAGCACATTGAGACTGTTTTCTGAAGGTTCAGCAATAGATGGTTCTTGAGGAGCCACTCTTGGACATCAACCATACTTGTAGACAGTACATCTGCAGCCTGTGCTGGAGTCTTGGCAGCTGTGTAAATAACTGCATCATCTGCATAAAGTTGGCATGTTGCAGCTGAGCAGTGTAACGGCAAGTCATTAATAAAAATGCTGAAAAGTAAAGGACCAAGAATGGACCCTTGTGGGATACCCATGCGGTTGTTTAAAAATGAGGATTTATCCTGGTGAACTTTTACACACTGTTCTCTATTCTGGAGATAAGATGCAAACCATTCTAATGTATTTGGGGAGAAGTTAAAAGATACCATTTTGGATAAAAGCAAACTGTGGTTTACAGTATCGAAAGCCTTTTTGAGATCTAGAAAAACAGCTCCTACCACATTACCCCTGTCCAAGGACTGTTTGACGTTTTCAATAAGGCAACAATTTGCTGTTTCTGTTGAGTATCCTGGTCTAAAACCAAATTGATGTGGATGAAGAAGTTGACTGTCTTGTAAGTAGTCTATCATCTGTGTAGCTACAACTTTTTCAAGAACCTTAGATAGGACTGGTAAGATAGAGATTGGGCGGTAATTGCATATATCGTCTTTACTGCCTGATTTATGAACTGGTATGACGACAGCTTTTTTCCAGCCAGATGGAAATGTACTAGACCTAATGGAGAGATTAATGAGATGAGTCAGTGGTTTGATTAATATTTTGCTGTGCATTTTGAGAAAGGAGGTGCTCATATTGTAGATATCACTAGTTTTTGAGTTTGACAGTGTTTTAACAATACCAGCAATTAACTTCTCATTTACCTCATCGATGTGAAAAGTATCTGTTGGGAGTATGGAATTTGTGTTGTTGAGCACATTTGGCAGCACAAAAATTTTTGTTAAGTCTTCCACAGAGCCCACAAAGTGTGAATTAAATTCATTTGCCAAAGTAGCCTTGTCACTGACGGTCTTGCCATTGATTCTAAGTTCCTTTACCCCCTTCTGATCGTTTTTTTTATTAGTTATTTAAATGCCTCCATAGGGAACTGTTGTTACCCTTTGCATGATCTATCAGTTTATTGTAATAAGATATTTTTGATTTTCGCAGCTCATGTACCACTTTATTTCTTAAACTTTTGTACACAAGGTGATCATTTTGTAGTTTGGAGGTTAGTGATGTTTTCAGTGCATAGTCTCGCCTCTTCATAAGTTTTCTTATTTCATTATTTAACCATGGTAGGCTAATCTTCTGTTGTCTACTTTTAATTTGCTTTGAAAATTTTTCTATAGACTTTGTGATTGTTGCAGTTATAAAATTACAACAATCATCTACTTCACATGTTGCCATGAGCTGCTCCCAATTTTGATTCTCTAAGTAATGTTCAAACTCCTCATTTTTTGATTTGGGGATAATAAAATTTGATTTGTCAATATCGACTCCCCCAAAATACTGTAGTCGCTTTTTAGTAAGTTTCCTGACAGCAAGAACCATGTTATGATCTGAGAGACCAGTTACAAGATTATAGGTTCTGGTTATTCGTTCTGGTTTATTAGTAAATACCATGTCAATAAGTGTTCTGGATTGTTTGGTTATCCTGGTGGGTCCTTTGATGATTTGCTGGTAATTAAATTTAGTCATGAGGCTTTTCAGTTTTTGTTTGTCTTTTTTATCAGACCAGTTGATATTAAAGTCACCATGAATTATTGTTTCTCTGTTCTTCTCAAGTTGTTTAACCAGATCACTTAATTCATTATAAAAGGAAGAGTTGTGTGACGGTGGGTTGTACACTACTGCAATGTTGAAATTCATTACCGGAGAGAGACATACATTAACAGCTAAACATTCAAGTGAAGTATTCAAATCAACCAGTTGACATTTATATTTCTCTTTGATGTAAATTAAAACACCTCCTCCCCTCCCTACCTGCCTGTCTTTTCTAAAACACTGGTAGCCCACAATATCGATCATATTAGTGTCTATGTTACTGTGTAGCCAGCTTTCTGAGAGACAAAGGTAGTCCAGATTTGAGTCCAACAGCAACACCGAAATCTCATCTCTTTTGGGGATTATGCTCCGTATGTTTAAATGACCGCCGAGGATCCCCTTTGGTTTAGCCTTGGTGTCCCAAAGAACTCGTGCATGATTAACAGTTTGGAAAAATAAATGTTGTTTTTGCTTTTGTACAGCTCGGTTTTGTGCTAACCCAGTGGTCTGCTGTTTAATAGTGGCAGGTCCAGGGTTAAGGTGAATATCTCCTGCCAGAAGTAGCAGAACTAACAGAACTTTAACTGTATATCCTCTGCCATATTGTGATTTTTGCTTAACAGCCATGTTTGCCTTAATTTGGAAGTTTTTGCTCAGGGCTTTTAAAGACCACATAGAGTGTAGGGTGAGATGTCCAAGCCCAAATCCATACAGATAAAACTTTTTAACTTCACCTTTGGTTGAGTTTGTCGGAAAATCCTTCTTGTTGCAGGTCCAGACACACAAAGACAAAACGAAGAGGAAGTAGAGAAGTAGAGAAGGCTTATTAGTGGTGCCCATCAGCCCACTTTTTAATCCGGTGGCAGCCATCTTCAGTCCTTCTTGGAAAGAAGGAAAAGGAAAATCTGTGGATAGTAAAATAAATTCTGCTTATATCGCCAGAATCTGATCCGATCGTCCTCGAATCCAGCTGGGCCTCAGCTAGCCAACTAGCCCCTTCCGTTGCTGGTCTCGTTGCTCATAGTCGCCGTAACTGGTCTCCCGTCCCGCTCCTCCAACCGAGTCTCGTCACACACCGCCGCTGCCACCGAGCTCCGCTGAGGTCACGGTAAATCCTCCGCTAGGCACCGCCACCTACCGTCGTCTGCCTGGGTGAAATCTCTGCTGAGCCCCGTCAACAAATAGCCGCTTGCCTGGTAGTATCTCCGCTGGGCCTCGCAGCTGGGCTTCGATTCAGGCTGGTGTAAGGTGGAATGACTGGCGCCAGCATTAAGCTAACTAGCGTTAGCTTAGCAATCGCTTCGGGTAGTCTCGTCGCACACCGCCGCTGCAGTCACGGTAAGTCCTCCGCTGGGCACCGCCGCCTACCGCCGTCTGCCTGGGTGAAACCTCTGCTGAGCCCCGTCAAACAAATAGCCGCCTGCCTGGTAGTATCCCCGCTGGGCCTCGCAGCTGGGCTTTGATTCAGGCTGGTGTTAGGTGGAATGGCTGGCGCCAGCATTAAGCTAACTAGCGTTAGCTTAGCAATCGCTTCAGGTAGGGCACATCAGTGAATCACAAGGAAGCGCTGGAATCGCTGGTCAGTTTACTCACAGTGGCCGGATAAAAGCGATCAAAGGGGTAATCCACCGGAGGTATATCCGATCGCTGTAGGTAGTTATTTAGAGACTGGCGCCAGCATTAAGCTAACTAGTGTTAGCTTAGCAATCGCTTCAGGTAGCATTAAGCTAACTAGTGTTAGGAAACCTGAGTACCCAGAATAAACACAAACACTGTAAAGGTAGACAAAGTAAGGTTAGCTCTATTTACATGTATAGTAATTACGATGCAAGGATATGCTTTTATTCTGGTAACTTCTTCGTGAGCGGAAGTCAGGTAACGGAAATCAATTTGACGGACAAAGGAAAGACGCAAAGAAAAGCGAGAAAAGGTTAAGGGAAAACAAAGAAAAGACTACGGAAAAGGATAAAAACGGCAAAGATTTTAGCTTCAGTCGATAAGGGAACAAGGTTAGTGATTGTACAGAAAATGTTTATTGTAAAGTTGTAAATTAGTTATGCTAACAGAAAAGGTTACTAATGTATGAGCTATGTAATGGTTGAAACAGTTATATGGTAATTATTGTCAATTTTGTTCTTGCCATATCTCTTACGTTGGTTGATGACACGGAAGGCAATAAAGTCATTTAACCATCAGTTCTGGCCTTCTCAATATTGACAGGTTGCTACAGTAAGAGCTTGACCGCCGCCACATGCTGCACAACGTAGTCTCAAGGTTCCTGTGGTAATACCCACGACGTCCAGCAGATGGCAGAAGTTGGACAGAAAATAAAACGGTTCAAAGAAAAGAGCTCAAAATGTAAGGTTTACATGCTGCATCAGTAAGTCAAATGGACATAAATGAACAGATCAGCATGTCAGATCTGCCAAGATGTTCTGAAAGAGCTAAAATACAAACAGAGAAGATGATAACATATCAAAAGGAAGAAATGAGTAAAAAGGAAAAAAAGCTATTAACTCTTTATCAACAATGGAAAATGCAGGTACGTGAAACAAGAGAAAAGTTAAAGTCCGATATCACTGAAAGGGAGATGGCAGAACTTGCAGACATGTTACAACTAAAAAGAGATGATGTCCTAAAGCTGTACTCAGACATAAGAAACCAAATGGCACCTTCAGCTGATATAAGGAGAAAGACTGATGCATGTGATGCAGTTACTCATGACATTGTGAGAATAATTCTGGAAAGAATAAGTGGTGTCGATGGAGATTTTGATGCAGAGCGAGAAAGAATTCATTTACGTGGACTTTTAGAGCATGACTACACTCTGTCCATATGTGGATCAGCCACAGCATCAAATCACAGTCAGCAGTCCTCAGCTTCATACCTCACCGTAAAATGAGCCGATGCAGCGGCAGAACTAGCAGCAAAAGAGGCTGAGTATGAGTTTGCAAAAGAAGAACAAAGGCAAAGAGAAAGGATTGCAATTCAAACAGCAGAGTTGGAACGTTTGAAAGCACAGAAGGATATGAAAGCAGCTTGAGCCAGGTTTGAAGCATATGACAGAAAGTTATCACAGGTGGGTGATGTACAGTCAATAAAAGGCAAACAGGTGAGCCCAAAATTCACACCCAAACCTCCCATACCAGCACCCGCTTTCACTCCTGAGCAAACAGCTCCCCCTAGTGTCACTCAACTCGCACAAGCAGTTCAAGACAGCATAAAAATGAACAGACTTCCTACACCAGAGCCAACAATGTTTAGTGGTGAATCAATAAGGTTTATTGAATGGAAATCTACATTTATATCACTGATTCAACAAAGGGGCATCTCAGCAGCAGATAAACTGTACTATTTGAAACGATATGTAACTGGCCCAGCTCGCAAATGCCTTGAAGGATCTTTCTTTAGAAACAATGAAGAGGCATGTAATGATGCTTGGAACAAACTAAACCAAAGACAAGGCCAGCCATTCGTGATACAGAAGGCATTTAGAGAAAAGCTTTCAAACTGGCCAAAGGTGCAGCCTAGAGATGCTGAAGGACTAAGGACCTTTGCAGATTTCATAAATGCATGCATGCTCGCTATGCCGCATGTAAAAGGATTACAAATACTCAACGACTGCGAAGAAAATCAAAAACTGTTGCACAAGCTACCGGACTGGATAAACGCAAGATGGAACAGGCAGGTTACAAAGACTTTAATGGAAGGTGGTGAGTTTCCAAGCTTCAGTGATTTTGCATCCTTCCTCTCATTAGAAGTTGAAGCTGCTTGCAACCCAGTCACCTCCATTCACGCACTTCGCGGCACTGAAACAAACAGTGATAAAAGGAACACAAAGGAAATCAAAAGGAGCAAGGCAACTGTATTTAACACAAACACCACTGAACAAAGTGGCAGACAGACAATAACAAAAACACCTAACTGCTCTCCTTGCACATTATGCCAGGACACTCATCAGCTCCACAAGTGCCCAGACCTCTTGAAAATGCCTCTAGAAAACAGAAAGAAACATGTGAAAGACAATAAACTTTATTATGGTTGTTTAAAACAAGGACACAGTGCTAAGGACTGCAAACGCCGCCTCACTTGTGAAACCTGCACAAAGAGCTTTTTCCTTCCGGTTCCGGCGCCACTGGAGTTGGCTGCCTTTTGTAACAGCGGCTCAATTCTGAGTCTTTTTATCTTCCTTCTTCTTTCTGATCCGGTGATAACTTTCTGATCCAGCACACCTTTCACTCTATATATATCACGGACACACAGATCGCCCCAAAGGTCTCCCGAGTCGGCAGACGGAGCCTCTGTTTACAGCAGGAGATGATACAGCAAGGAAGAGCTAGCTAGCACTCAACTGCCACCCGGTGCTAACGGAGAAACTCGACATACCGGGAGAAACTGAAGCGAAAACGACGCGGGTGCCGGGCTGGAGTTTAGGCGGCGTGCAAGAAATATAAGACAGAATAATAAAGAGCGATGGCAAGAACCAAGAAGACCGCCCATAAATCTACTGGAGGAAAAGCCCCCAGGAAGCAGCTAGCCACCAAAGGCTGCTCGAAAAAAGCGCTACGGCCACCGGCGGAGTGAAGAAGCCTCACCGTTACAGGCCCGGTACCATGGCTCTGAGAGAGATCCGTCGCTACCAGAAATCCACGGAGCTGCTCATCCGTAAGCTGCCCTTCCAGCGCCTGGTGAGGGAGATCGCTCAGGACTTCAAGACCGACCTGTGCTTCCAGAGCTCCGCCGTCATGGCTCTGCAGGAGGCCAGCGAGGCCTACCTGGTGGGTCTCTTCGAGGACACCAACCTGTGCGCCATCCACGCCAAGAGGGTCACCATCATGCCCAAAGACATCGAGCTGGCCCGCCGCATCCGCAGAGAGAGAGCTTAGACTTTCTGCTGCACATCCACCAACCACAATGCTCCGCACTGTGTGTCTATATATATATATATTTATATTAATATGTACATATGTATACTAGCTGCTCTTGTTTTTTCTTGCCTTCTGATTGTTGCTCTGAGTGTTGCTATCCCTGTGCTGTTGCAATCCTGGAATTTCCCCATTGTGGGACTAATAAAGGCTTATCTTAAAGAGACACCCAACCTGTCTTCACGATGAGAACTACAGTAACATTCAACAAAAAGAAACACACATGAGTACACATAACGTAACTCAAAGTAACTCACCTGAAGCAGCAACAGCCATGTCACTTAATGTTGCCAGATTTGAGCAGTCAGTCAGCACCTCAATGATAGTTCCAGTGTGGCTGTCAACTGCTACCAATCCACACAAGGAAAAATTGGTCTATGCATTATTAGACATGCAGAACGACACTGTCTTCATTGATCAAGATGTGACACATGAACTGCAGGCAAATGTTTTTCCAGTAAAGCTGAAACTGACTACTATGATGGGTAAATATGCAGTTGTGAGCAGTGGAAAGGTATCTGATCTCTTGGTGAGAGGTTATAACTCAGCTACAGTCATAAAGCTCCCCACTGCATACACAAAAGACTACATACCTGCCAACAGAGAACATATACCAACATGTGAAACAGCAAAACTGTGGAGTCACTTGCTGCTTATTGTAGATGAGGTCCCCCCACTCCTCAGTTGTGAAGTAAGTCTCCTCATTGGTTATACTTGTCCTAGAGCTCTCGCACCCAGCAAGTAATCTTAGGCAAAGAAAATGAGCCCTATGCCATTCAAACTGACTTAGGATGGAGCATAGTTGGCAACTCGGTACCTTGCAATCGAGTGACCGTTAAGGAAATCCTTCCCTCCACTCCAGCAGATGCAATACGTGCTTTGGAAAGAGATTTTAAAGAGACTGACAGAAATGAAAAAACTGTGTCACAAGAAGATTTAGTGTTCCTCCAGAAACTTGAGCAAGGCATAATACAAACTGAAAATGGACATTATAAAATGACATTGCCGTTTAAAGAAAGGTCACAAATGCCAGATAACAGACAACTCGCTGAAAACAGACTCAACCAGCTCAAACGCAAATTCATGAAGGATGAAAAATACAAAGAGGATTACATGAAATACATGAGTGACATTTTAGCACCTGGGGGGAGCCAGATTATTTAGCATCTCAGACAAGAGACAGTGGATAAACATGGGAGTGTGGGAATGTGTGATTGATGAGGCAGGTTTGTCTCAAGGCAGCTTTATTACACACTCGCCATCATCTCAAAGTAGAAAGAGAACATCTCAGGAAACTCTCATCCCTTAAATACCCAGGACTCTCACAGCTCACAAGTCACATTGCATCACAAGTCACATTGCATTATAATCACCAGTAACAATGCATCTCCTCTTAATCCCCTAATATCACCCCCACAGTCTCAGGCCCTGCATACCAAAGCTAACACCTTCACAGCTTCCTGTTATCTCCAAGGAAACTCTGTCTTTGTTCTTATCTAAAATGTGAGGCCTTATATAAGTCACAAAGTAGGTCATATGTGTGGCCACACTACCCCCCCACCAAACATTTAGATCGAACACAGAATAACAGTTTGCATGCTGTGATAACATCATTGCACATCAATCCACATGCTGCTTGGGCTTCAGTCTTCTTCCGTATCTGCTGTAACCAGGTTTCACCGCCTCCGCGGCGCCGTCATGCTGGGGAGCTGCTGTCTGGGGGTGCAAAACTTTTGACAGACTCTGTGGGTGATCTGGGGAAATATTACTCTGGGAAACACCCCGTGGTGGTCTGCCGCGTTGAGGGGCCCTTGCCAACAGCACTTGCTCGTCCGCCACCACAAAAGCGGGTTTGAGTCTGTTTATGCCAACTTTTTCCCTCCTACCCCCCAAATCTAGCAAAAAATGCTTGTCCCCTGTTTCCATCACTCTGAACGGCCCATCATAAGGTGGTCGCAGTGGTGTGTGATGCGCGTCATGTCTGATAAAAACAAACTCCGCGTTTTTCAAAGCTTTAGGCACAAAAACGAGCGGAAAACTGTGATGGACGGGGCCCGGCAGCGTGCCTGCGTCAACGCTATGCTGCAACAGCTGAGACGGGGAGCTGCTTGGCGCAGAATTATCTGGGAGAAACTCCCTGGGTAGCCGAAGTGGCTGCGTGAAAACGAGTTCAGCTGGGGAAGCCTCTAAGTCTTCTTTAGGCGCAGAACGCAACCCTAATAAAACCCACGGAAGCTTGTCCACCCAATTTGCATCCGTCAGTGACGCTCTAAGCGCTGCTTTCAATAACCTGTGAAAACGTTCGCACAACCCATTAGCCTGCGGATTGTACGCGGTTGTACGGTGCATTGTGACACCTAGGCTGCGGGCCCTGCATACCAAAGCTAACACCGGGCCATTGTTGACCAAAGCTCAGAAACAAATTGCGGGCCTCTGTCGGATGTAATGTCCGACGGGACTCCAAAACACGCCACCCATGCTGTCAAAAACGCGCGCGCCACCTCCTTGGCTGTGGTTGACGCCAGCGGAACCACTTCCGGCCAGCGCGTGGTGCGGTCCACCATTGTCAGAAGGTGTGTGCACCCCTGTGACGGCGGAAGGGGGCCCACGAGGTCCACATGAACATGATCGAACCTCTTGGCCGGGATGTGAAACGGCTCCAAGGGAGCTCTCGTGTGCCTGTGTACTTTGGCTCGTTGACACGCCACGCAGGCTGCTGCCCACTCTTTAACTTGTTTGCGAAGGTTCGGCCACACAAATTTCTCTCCTACTATTTTGACTGACGCGCGCACTCCCGGGTGCTCCAAAGAATGAATCGAGTCAAAAACGCGGCGGCGCCACGCGGCCGGTACTACCGGACGCGGTCGTCCAGTGGAGACATCGCAGATTGGGGGGGCATACCGTCTTGCAGCACCCTGCTCTCCAGCCTTAACCCTGTTGGTCCAGACTGAAGCGCACGCACATCTGCATCACTAACCTGCTCCGCGGCCATGGCTGCGTAATCTATTCCTACACTGACTGGGGCCGCCATGGCGCGTGAGAGGCACTCTGCCACTACATTCAGTTTGCCCGCCACATGCTGAATATCAGTGGTAAACTCTGAGATCGCTGCCAGCTGTCTCTACTGCCGGCCTGACCACGGCTCAGAAACCTTGGCCATCGCGAATGTTAGCGGCTTGTGGTCAATGAACGCGGTGAAACAGCGTCCTTCCAGCCAGAACTAAAAGTGGCGGATGGCCAAATGGAGAGCCAGCAGCTCCCTGTCGAACGCGCTGTATTTACGTTCACTATCGCGCAAGGTCCTGCTGAAAAAGGCGAGGGGCTGCCAAACCCCAGCTACATGCTGCTCCACGACCGCCCCTATGGCCACATCTGACGCGTCAGTAGTGAGCGCTATGCGGGCCGTTGGGTCTGGGTGTGCCAACAACACAGCATTTGCCAAGGCTGTTTTTACCTCCGAGAACGCTCGCTCCCGCTCCGGGGACCACTCGACCTTATTCGCGGGTTTCTGTTTTTTGAGCACGGCATAAAGCGGTTGCATGAGTTGCGCTGCGCAGGGGAGGAAACGGTTATAAAAATTCACCATTCCCAAAAACTCCTGTAACGCCCTGACCGTCTGCGGCCGGGGGAAATTTGCTACCGCACGCACTTTGTCAGGAAGCGGAACCGCTCCTTCGGGGGAGACGCGGTGTCCTAAAAAATCGATCTGCGCCACCCCGAACTGACACTTCGCTGGGTTGATTATTAACCCGTGATCTCCCAACCTCCGGAAAACTGTCGCTAGGTGGTTTTCGTGTTTGTCTTCAGACGTGCTGGCTACCAAAATATCGTCCAAGTAGACGAACACGAAAGGGAGATTGCGCAACACCGCGTCCATCATGCGTTGGAACGTCTGTGCAGCCCCTTTAAGCCCGAATGGCATGCGCAAAAACTCGAATAGGCCAAATGGAGTTATTACCGCTGTTTTGGGTATGTCCTCAGTGCGCACTGGGACTTGGTGGTAACCGCGGACCAAATCTATCTTAGAAAAAACGCGCGCCCCTGCCAAATGAACGGAAAAATCTTGGATATGCGGGATTGGGTAGCGGTCATGCGCCGTGGCGTTGTTTAACCTGCGAAAATCCCCGCAAGGTCGCCACGAGCCGTCAGCCTTCGGGACCATGTGTAGCGGGGAAGCCCATGTGCTGTTCGAACGCCTGATGATGCCCAACCTCTCCAGGTTGGCGAACTCCTCGCGTGCTATGGCCAGTTTAGCTGCGTCCAAGCGCCGAGCTTTTGCAAAAACGGGTGGTCCGGTAGTAGTAATAAAATGTTCCACCCCGTGTTTAGTGACGGTTGCCGAAAATGTGGGGACCGTGAGTGCTGGGAACTGAGTGAGCAGTGTGTGGAACTTACCGCTTGCAGCTGTGACGTTGGCTTGTGCTGTCGGCGGGGCCACTCGCGCTGTACAGGGAATAGAATCAGAAGAAAGTGCATTAACCAGGCGCCTGTTAGCGAGATCAACCAACAAACCATGTGAGCACAAAAAATCAGCCCCCAACATATTGAAATTCACTGCTGCTATAACAAAAGTCCACTCAAATGTACAGCCGTGTAGAGACAGAAGTAGAGTCCTCTCACCAAAGGTCTTAATCTCCGAGCCGTTCGCTGCTGCCACCCCAGGACCTCTGGATCCTGCCAGCCTGTCCGCGTAGGAAGGTGTGATGAAACTCAACTGGGAGGCTGTGTCCACGAGGAAATTCCTCCCCGAGCGTGCGTCCAACAAGTAGAGCAGCTTGTTCTCCTCCCCGAGGGTCATGGCTGCTACCGACCCCCAGTCCTGGCGTTTCCCGAACGCTTGAACTGGCACGGTGGCACACATTTGCGTGCCCTCTCTGCGAAGCGGCGGTGGTAGAAACAAAGGGTGTCTCCTCCGCGTTCCCTGGCCCCTGCCGCCGCCGTCGTCGGTGGTTCTGCTACCGCTGCCCCTGGCCCCCTGCCATCTCCGGCCGTCGCGCCGAGTTCCGCTGCTGCAGCCATGGCCGCGTGCTGTCTGTTGGCATTGACAATTCGATGCGCTTCCCGGGCCAGCGCGCGGTAGTCCCGCTGGGCCAACAATGGCGAACTGGCCAGGGTCGCTCTCGTTGCTGACGGTAGGGTCCTGAGGAAGAGGTGGGTAAAGATGAAGTGGTCATCGTCCGAGCCTTTCAACCTCAACATCTTCTCCATCAGGTCAACGGGCGTGCCATCTCCCAACTCGGTCAGCGCCAGGAGTCTGTCTGCCCTCTCCTCAACCGAGAGAGTGAAGTGCTGGATGAGTGCAGCCTTCAACGCGTCGTATTTGTCGCTGGCTGGCGGCTGCTCCAGAAGGCTCTCCACATGCTGGGACGTGTGGTTATCAAGTTTTGCGACCACATGGTAGAATTTTGTGTCATCTACCGATGTCCCCCGGAGGTTGAACTGTGCCTCAACCGAGTGGAACCAGGAGCGCGGATTGTTCTGCCAAAAGTCTGGTAGCTGGACCGTAGCGGCATTCGCTTGGCTGGGGACTCCTGACGAGGCTGGCCCCGGGGAATTCTCCTCTTGCTACATGCTACGTCTTGGGTCACCAGTGTGGGAATGTGCGATTGATGAGGCAGGTTTGTCTCGAGTCAGCTTTATTACACATTCACCATCATCTCAAAGTAGAAAGAGAACATCACAGGAAACTCTCGTCCCTTAAATACCCAGGACTCTCACAGCTCACAAGTCACATTGCATCACAAGTCACATTGCATTATAATCACCAGTAACAATGCATCTCCTCTTAAACCCCTAATATCACCCCCACAGTCTCAGGCCCTGCATACCAAAGCTAACACCTTCACAGCTTCCTGTTATCTCCAAGGAAACTCTGTCTTTGTTCTTATCTAAAATGTGAGGCCTTATATAAGTCACAAAGTAGGTCACATGTGTGGCCACAGGAGAACAATACTCAGGGGGTTCCTGGTGAGATAGCAGGAAGGAGTCAAGGATGTAGGGGGTTGAATGCAGTGTGATGCAAATGTCATGTTGTGTGTGGAGAAATGTCATGAAACTTAAGAGGAGAGTGCGTGCTAGAATGATCATTCTGTTCTTTGCTTGTGAGATGTGAGTGTGTAATAAATCATCTGAAATGAATCTGCCTCTTCATTTACACACTCCACACTGGTGACCCAAGACGTATTATGGAACACGAGGCAAGATCCCCGGAGCCGGCCCGGTCAGGAAGCTACAACGAGGTGGCAGCCATCCCACAGACAGCCCGGACTGGAACCTCCAGCCACGCGTGGGCGGTTTCAGTCAAGCTACCGGATTTCTGGCAGCACAACCTGCGCTCTTGGTTCCACCTCACCGAGGCCCAGTTCGCCCTCCGGGGAGTAACGGCAGACGACACCAGATTCTACCATGTGGTCGCAGCGCTGGATGCCCGCACAGCTCAGCAGGTAGCGAGCCTGCTCGATCAGCCACCAGCCAGCAGCAAATATGAGGCGCTCAAAGCTGCGCTCATCCAGCGCTATACGCTCTCGGACTGTGAGAGAGCGGAGAGGCTCCTGACGCGGACCGAGTTAGGAGATGGTTCGGCCATAGACCTGATGGAGAAGATGCTGGCGTTAATGGGAACGGACGACGGGCACTTTCTGTTTGCCCACCTCTTCCTCCGGAACCTTCCGACGGTGGCGAGAGCGGTTCTGGCCAATTCGCCGTTGCTGGCCGCGCGCGACTACCATGCACTAGCCCAGGAGGCAGACCGGATCATCCTCACTACCACGGCGATCACAGTCAACGCGGCAGTGGCGGAGCCCAGCGAGACGACCAGAGGAGGCGAGGAGCCACCGACGGTAGCAGCAGCGGGGGCCAAGGAGCGCCAGAGAGACATGCTCTGTTTCTACCACCGCCGCTTCGGAGAGAAGGCACGCAGATGTGCGCCCCCATGCCAATTCAAGCGCTCGGGAAAAGCCAAGGCTGGGGGTCGGTAGCAGCTGCAACCCTCGGTGAAGAGAACAAGCTGCTCTACTTGACGGACGCACGCTCGGGGAGGCGTTTCCTCGTGGTCACCGGAGCCCAGAAGAGTTTCATCCTGCCGACCTACGCTGACCGGCTGGCAGGACCTAGCGGCCCCGAGATGTTGGCAGCAAACGGCTCGGATATTAAGACTTTTGGTGAGAGGGCTCTGCTCTTATCTCTACATGGCCGTACATATGAGTGGACTTTTGTTGTAGCAGCACTGAATTACCATATACTGGGGGCTGATTTTCTGTGTGCACATGGTTTACTGGTTGATGTTGCTAACAGGCGCCTGGTTAATGCACTGTCCTTTGACTCTCTCCCCTGTATAGCTAGAGTGACCCAGCCAACAGCACAAGCCAACGTCACAGCTACAGGCGGTAAGTTCCACACACTGCTCACTCAGTTCCCAGCACTCACGGTCCCGACGTTTTCCACGGCCATCGCTAAACACGGGGTGGAGCACTTTATCACCACCACCGGGCCGCCCGTTTTTGCAAGACCTCGGCGCTTGGACGCAGCTGAACTGGCCATAGCGCGCGAGGAGTTCGCCAACCTGGAAAGGTTGGGCATCATCAGGCGCTCGAACAGCCCATGGGCATCCCCACTACACATGGTTCCTAAGGCAGAGTGATTGTGGCGACCGTGCAGGGATTTCCGCAGGTTGAACAACGCCACAGCGCACGACCGCTACCCAATTCCCCACATACAGGATTTTTTTGTTCACCTTGCCGGAGCAGAATCAGAATCAGAATCAGGTTTATTGCCATTGTTCATGTAGTACACAAACTAGGAATTTGTCTCGGTACAATGCTGCAACATTAAACATGATAAGATAAGAGAAATAAACTATACATGTAATAAAGTGTAGGATAAGATTAAGTGATACTGGTCAACAGTTAAAATATATATTAGCCAGCAGCAGATACTGTGGAGAACTATATAGTGCAGTCGGTAATGCAGGAAGAAAACAGTGATGATTGACATGAGTCTGGTTGAGCTGCTGTACATGGTGCACGAGAGTCAATAAGTCACTTAGTGTTCAGCAGTCTAATGGCAGAGGGGAAGAAGCTGTTCATGTGACGGGAGGTTTTAGTCTGGATGGACCGAAGTCTTCTACCAGAGGGGAGGGGGGCAAACAGTACGTGACCAGGGTGTGAGGGATCGGCTATGATCCGGCCAGCACGCCTCCGGGTCCTGGAGATGTACAGATCCTGGAGAGATGGGAGCTTGCAGCCGATCACCTTCTCAGCAGTGCGCACGACGCGCTGCAGCCTTAGTCTGTCCCTGGCAGTGGCTCCTGCGTACCACACGGTTATGGAGGTGGTGAGGATGGACTCGATGATGGCTGTGTAGAACTGCACTAACATCTTGGTGGGTAACTTGAGCTTCCTCAGCTGCCGCAGGAAGAACATCCTCTGCTGGGCTTTTTTGATGAGTGAGCTGATGGTCAGCTCCCATTTGAGGTCCCTGGTGATGGTAGTGCCTAGGAAGCGGAAGGAATCAGCAGTGGTGATGGGAGAGCCTGAGAGGGTGAGGGGGGGCAGAGGAGTAGTGACTTTCCTGAAGTCTACAATCATCTCCACTGTCTTCAGAGCGTTCAGCTGCAGGTTGTTATTGCTGCACCAGGACGCCAGCTGGGCCACCTCTCTCCTGTAGGCGGACTCGTCGCCGTTGGAGATGAGCCCGATGAGGGTGGCGTCGTCCGCAAACTTGATCAACTTGACAGACTGGTGGCTGGAGGTGCAGGAGTTGGTGTAAAGGGAGAAGAGTAGGGGGGAAAGTACACAGCCCTGGGGTGATCCGGTGTTGAGCACACATTTTTTCCAAAATAGACCTGGTTCGCGGTTACCACCAAGTCCCAGTGCGTGCTGAGGACATACCCAAAACAGCGGTAATAACTCCGTTCGGTCTATTTGAGTTCCTGCGCATGCCATTCGGGTTAAAAGGAGCAGCACAGATGTTCCAGCGCATGATGGATGCAGTGCTGCGATCTCCCATTCGTGTTCGTCTACCTGGACGATATCCTGGTAGCCAGTGCGTCCGAAGACGAACACGAAACCCACCTCACGACGGTTTTCCGGAGGTTGGAGGAGCACGGGTTAATAATCAACCCGGTGAAATGCCAGTTCGGCGTGATGGAGATTGATTTTTTGGGGCACCACGTCTCTCTGGAAGGAGCGATCCCGCTGCCTGACAAGGTGCGCGCCATGGCGGATTTTCCCCGGCCTCAGACGGTCAGAGCACTGCAGGAATTTTTGGGGATGGTGAACTTTTATAACCGTTTCCTTCCCCGCGCGGCGCAGCTCATGCAAACATTGTATGCCGTGCTCAAGAAATAGAAACCCGCGGATAGGGTTGAATGGACCCCGGAGCGAGAGCGGGTGTTCTCGGAAGTTAAAGAAGCCCTGGCAAACGCCACACTGCTGGCGCACCCGGACCCGGTGGCCCACATAGCACTCACCACCGATGCTTCAGACGTGGCCATAGGGGCTGTCGTGGAGCAGCGCGTCGCCGGGGCTTGGCAGCCGCTCGCCTTTTTCAGCAGAACTTTGCGCGACAGCGAACGTAAATACAGCACGTTCGACAGAGAGTTGCTGGCTCTCCACCTGGCCATACGCCACTTCCAGTTCTGGCTGGAAGGGTGCAGCTTCACCGCGTTCGTGGACCACAAGCCACTAACATTCGCGATGGCCAAGGTTTCAGAATCGTGGTCGGGCCGGCAGCAAAGACAGCTGGCCACGATCTCAGAGTTTACTACCGATATTCAACATGTGTCGGGTAAACTGAATGTGGTGGCAGACTGCCTCTCGTGCGCCGTGGTGGCCCCGGCCTGCATGGGGATAGATTACGTAGCCATGGCCGCGGAGCAGATTAGCGATGCAGACGTGCGCGCGCTCCAGTCTGGACCAACAGGGTTAAGGCTGGAGAGCAGGGTGCTGCAAGATGATGCCCCCCACCCCCAATCTGCGATGTCTCCATGGGTTGCCTGCATCCGGTGGTCCCGGTCGCGTGGCGCCGCCGCATGTTTGAGTCGGTTCACACTCTGGCGCACCCAGGAGTGCGTGCGTCGGTCAAAATGGTGGGAGAGAAGTTTGTGTGGCCGAGCCTAAGCAAACAAGTGAAAGAGTGGGCTGCAGCCTGCGTGGTGTGCCAACAAGCCAAGGTACACAGACACACGAAGGCTCCCTTGGAGCCGTTTTGTATTCCGGCTAAGAGGTTCGACCATGTTCACATGGACCTCGTGGGCCCCCTCCCGCCATCACAGGGGTGCACGCACCTCCTGACAGTGGTGAACCGCACCACGTGCTGGCCAGAAGCAGTCCCACTGGCGGCAACCACGTCCGCAGACGTAGCACGCGCTTTTTTAACAGCATGGGTGGCGCGTTTTGGAGTCCCGTCGGACATTACGTCCGACAGGGGCCCTCAATTTGTTTCCAAACTCTGGTCCACGATGGCCCGCAGCCTGAGTGTTATAATTCACCCCACAACCGCGTACAACCCACAGGCCACAGTTTTCCGCGTGTTTTCGTGCCTAAAACATTGAAGAGCGCAGAGTTCGTGTTTGTCAGACACGACGCCCACTGCCCTCCATTGCGCCCACCCTATGATGGACCGTTCAGAGTGTTGGAAACAGGGGATAAGCGTTTTTTGCTAGACTTGGGGGGTAGGAGGGAAAAAATTGGCATAGACAGACTCAAACCCGCTTTCGTTGTGGCGGACGAGCAAGTACTGTTGGCTAGGGCCCCTCGGCGTGGAATCAGAATCAGAATCAGATTTATTGCCATTGTTCATGTAGTACACAAACTAGGAATCTGTCTCGGTGCCATGCTGCAACATTAAAAACATGATGAGATAAAGAGATAAACTAAAAAACTAAAAGACTAAAAACATGCAATAAGTGTAGAATAATAAGTAATAATAATAATAATAATGAGTAATACTAGTCAAGGCAGTTTTAAATAAATTAGCAAGTAGCAGATAATATGGGGTACCACAGTGCAGTCGATAATGCAACAGAAAAACAGTGATGAACGACATGAGCTGCTGTATATATAGTGCACGAGAGTCAATAAGTCACTTAATGTTCAGCAGTCTGATGGCAGAGGGGAAAAAGCTGTTCATGTGCCGGGAGGTTTTAGTCTGAATGGACCGAAGTCTTCTACCTGAGGGGAGGGGGGCAAACAGTACGTGACCAGGGTGTGAAGGATCGGCTATGATCCGGCCTGCACGCCTCCGGGTCCTGGAGATGTACAGGTCCTGGAGAGATGGGAGCTTGCAGCCAATCACCTTCTCAGCAGTGCGCATGACGCGCTGCAGCCTTAGTCTGTCCCTGGCAGTGGCTCCTGTGTACCACACGGTTATGGAGGAGGTGAGGATGGACTCGATGATGGCCGTGTAGAACTGCACTAACATCTTGGTGGGTAGCCTGAGCTTCCTCAGCTGCCGCAGAAAGAACATCCTCTGCTGGGCCTTTTTGATGAGGGAGCTGATGGTTGGCTCCCATTTGAGGTCCCGGGTGATGGTGGTGCCCAAGAAGCGGAAGGAATCTGCAATGGTGATGGGAGAGCCTGTGATGGTGAGGGGGGGCAGGGGGGTTGTGACTTTCCTGAAGTCCACAATCATCTCCGCTGTCTTCAGAGCGTTCAGCTGCAGGTTGTTGTGGCTGCACCAGGACACCAGCTGGGCCACCTCTTTCCTGTAGACGGACTCATCGCCGTTGGAGATGAGCCCGATGAGGGTGGTGTCGTCCGCAAACTTGATCAGCTTAACAGACTGGTGGGAGGAGGTGCAGGAGTTGGTATAAAGGGAGAAGAGTAGGGGGGAAAGTACACAGCCCTGGGGTGATCCGATGCTGATGCTAACAGAGTCCGAGACAGACTTCCCCAGCCGCACATGCTGCCTCCGGTCCGTCAGGAAGTCGTGATCCACCTGCAGAGGGAGTCAGGCACGCCGAGCAGGGACAGCTTGTCCTGGAGCAGAGCGGGGTGGATGGTGTTGAATGCAGAGCTGAAGTCCACAAACAGGATCCTGGCGTAGGTTCCCGGGGAGTCCAGGTGCTGCAGGATGGAGTGGAGGGCCAGGTTGACTGCGTCGTCCACAGACCTGTTGGCACGGTAGGCAAACTGCAGCGGGTCCAGGAGGGGAGTGGTGATGGACTTGAGGTGAGACAGGACCAGGCGCTCTAAGAACTTCATGACTACAGAGGTGAGTGCTACAGGTCTGTAGTCGTTAAGTCCAGTAATCCGTGGCTTCTTGGGGACAGGGATGATGGTGGAGGATTTGAGGCAGGTCAGCACGTGGCATAGCTTAAGGGAGGTGTTAAAAATGTCTGTGAAGACAGGAGCCAGCTCTTTCGCACAGTGTCTCAGGGTAGAGGGAGACACATCGTCCGGCCCGGGGGCCTTGCGCGGGTTCAGTCTGGAGAATTGTCTGTGCACGTCCTGCTCACTGATGACAAGGGCAGGGGGGGAGGAGGAGGAGGGGGGACCGCTTTTGATGAATTAGGGGCCGAGGAGGCAGTGGAGCTGGGTGGAGTGGGGGAGTTGGACACAGCTGACGAGGTGTCAAAACGGGCGTAATGTTGGGACAGTTTTTGACAAAGGGCTTTGTCATCCTGACCTTTAGAAGCCTGAGGCTGATAGTTGGTGATTTGCCTCAGTCCTCTCCACACAGAAGCTGAGTCATTAGCAGTGGGAAGACCCCCACGGAGAGCTCCCCAGGGAAACGATTCACCAGAGCAGCCACACGGACGGACCGAAGTGCCCCCCCCCCCCCCCCAGTCACAGCCCACCCGCAGTCATACACACTCCCAGCAGCCCCCCATCGGCACAGCAGTGCCACGGAGGTGGTAAACCCTAGTTACAGCAGATACGGGAGGAGACGGAAGCCCAAGCAGCATGTGGACTGATATTCTATTGTTCTATCACAGCATGTGGACTGTTAGTCTATTGTTCTATCTAAGATGGTGGGGGGGGGGAGTTTAGCACCTGGGGGGAGCCAGGTTATTTAGCATCTCATACAAGAGACAGTGGATAAACATGGGAGAACAATACTCAGGGGGTTCCTGGCGAGATAGCAGGAAGGAGTCAAGGACGTAGGGGGTTGAATGCAGTGTGATGCAAATGTCATGTTGTGTGGAGAAATGCCATGAAACTTAAGAGGAGAGTGCCTGCTAGAATGATCATTCTGTTCTTTGCTTGTGAGATGTGAGTGTGTAATAAATCGTCTGAAATGAATCTGCCTCTTCATTTACACACTCCTCAACATCATCAAAAGAGGTGATGCCAAAGAGACTGGTGATTATGGACCGCCTGGTGAGACATGGTACATACCGCACCACGGCATCTATCATCCAAAGAAACCCGATAGGTTGCGCGCTGTCTTCGACTGCTCTGCAAAGCACAAAGGTACCTGTCTTAACGAACATTTACTGAATGGTCCCGACATGATTAACAATCTAACTGGTGTTCTTGTGCGCTTCAGAAAGCACCAAGTAGCTCTGATGTGCAACATTGAAAAAATGTTTCACCAGTTCCAAGTCAAAGAAAATGATCGCAACTACTTGCGCTTCTTATGGTGGAAAGATGGAGACATAAACAGCCAAACACAAGCATACAGGAAGCCAGTACACCTCTTTTGCACAGTCTCATCGCCTGGCTGTGCGAACTATGGACTCAAACGTTTAGCCAAAGAGAACAGCCTTACATATCCTGTAGGCTCACAGTTCATAACCAGAGACTTCTATGTAGACGACGGAGTCACCAGCGCAGAGACGGTAAACGATGCTACTGAACTGGTGAAGGAAGCACGTGAACTATGTGCAAAAGGTGGACTAAGGTTACACAAGTTCGTGTCCAACAACACTGACGTTCTAAACAGTATTCCAACTTCAGAGCATGCAATGAATACTAAAACAAAAGACTTAACATTTGGTGAAACACAAACAGAAAGAGCACTTGGCATTTATTGGAATGTGGAGAAAGATTGCTTTACATTCAACATCACGCTAAAAGACCAACCACCAACCAGGCGTGGCATCTTGTCCACAGTCGCAGCAATATACGACCCCCTTGGCTTCATTGCTCCCTTTGTGCTCAATGGCAAAGGAATTCTCCAAGAGATGTGTCGTCAAGGAACGGATTGGGATGACCCACTCCCTGAACTTCTTAGGCCACGGTGGGAGTGGTGGAAAGGAGATCTACACAATCTGAAAAAACTGCAAATACGCCGCGGCTGCCGGGCTGGAGTAAGGCGGAGGACAAAAAATATAAGGTACAGACCCTCCCTTCCATCTGTTGTCATGGGAAATGTACGGTCGATACTGGGAAAGTTAGATGAGCTAGCGGCTATCTCCCGTTATGATAGCACATACCGGGAGTGCTCTCTCCTTTTGTTTACTGAGACGTGGCTAACTGAACTAGCAGCAGATGCTAACATTGAGCTGGAGGGTTTTCACATGGTACGAGCTGACCGAACACCAGACAGTGGCAAGGCTAGGGGCGGTGGAGTGATCATGTATGTTAACAACAACTGGTGCAGACCGGGACATATCACTGTTAAACAACGACACTGCAGCAAAGACATTGAGTTGCTAGCTGTTAGCATGAGGCCTACATATCTCCCGAGAGAACACTCACACGTGATCTGCATTGTTGTTTATGCAAATCCGACGGCGAACGCTGGGACAGCACGTGACGTCATCCATTCAGTAACCAGCAGGCTGCAGACAGAACACCCAGATGCTCTTCTCCTCATCTCAGGCGATTTCAACCATGTTTCACTGTCTCCCATTCTACCCACGTTCACCCAGTATGTCACATGCCACACTAGAGACAATAAAACACTGGATTTATTCTACGCAAACACTAAGGAGGCGTACACCTCATCACAACTACCCCCACTCGGGAGATCGGATCACAACTTGGTTCATCTCCGGCCGGTGTACAAACCCCTAGTGCACAGACAACCTCCGGCCATGCACACTGTGGAGTTATGGTCTGAGGAGACAATGGACACCCTAAAGGGCTGTTTTGAAGCCACCGCCTGGAAGCAGCTCTGCGATCCACATGGTGAGGACATCGATGGCCTCATTCACACCTTCACGGGCTACCTCAGCTTCTGTGTGGACAAATCCGTTCCCACCAAGACCATACGGCGTCACTCAAACAACAAACCCTGGATCAACCCTGAGATTAAAACACTTCTGAGAGAGAAGAAGAGGATCTTCAGGTCAGGGAACAGGGAGATGCTGAAGTCCGTACAGAGGGAGCTGAGGAGAAAGATCAGAGAAGGCAAGGACAGCTTCAGGAAGAAGATGGAGGACAAGCTGCAACAGAGCGACATCAGCGGGGTCTGGAGAAACCTCAAAACCATCTCGGGGCTCCAGAATACCTCCCCCCAGGCCACAGGGGGCAGGGAGTGGGCGAACAACCTGAATCTGTTTTTCAATAGATTTGACCAACCGCCCTCCCCCCTGACTGCACAACAACCACTGCTGCCTCTAAAGAAATCAAGTCCTGCTGCCCACTCCCCACTCTACCAACACCCCCCCACTCCCAACACACAGCCCCCCATCCTGACCCTGACCAGGACCCAGGTGAGGACGGAGCTGAGGAAGATCAAGGCGAGGAAGGCGCCGGGACCGGACGGCATCAGCGCAAAGCTCCTCAAGTCCTGTGCAGACCAGCTGTGTGGGATTGTGACGTATATCTTCAACATGAGCCTGAAACTGGGGAGGGTACCACAGCTGTGGAAAACATCTTGTGTGGTACCTGTACCAAAAACTTCCCACCCCAAAGACCTGAACAGCTACAGACCGGTGGCCTTGACGTCCCACTTGATGAAGACCCTGGAGAGACTGCTCCTTGCTCACCTCCGCCCCCTGGTGGAACCAGCGATGGATCCACTCCAGTTCGCCTACCAGCATGGCATTGGGGTGGAGGATGCGGTGATCTTCCTCCTTCACCGTTCTCTGTCCCACCTGGAGAAGCCCGGGAATATGGTGAGGATCATGTTCTTTGACTTCTCCAGTGCTTTCAACACCATCCAACCGATGATCCTGAAGGACAAGCTGCTGCGCGCAGGGGTGGACCAGCACCTGTCATCATGGATCCTGGACTACCTCACGAACCGGCCTCAGTTTGTGAGAACCCGGGACTGTGTGTCCGACACGATCATCAGTAGCACGGGGGCCCCCCAGGGAACGGTGCTGGCTCCCTTCCTGTTCACTCTTTATACTGCGGACTTCTCACACAACACAACACACTGCCATCTACAGAAGTTCTCTGATGACTCTGCGATCGTTGGCCTCATCTCCAATGGAGATGAAGCTGAGTACAGAGGGCTTATCCAGGACTTCGTGGACTGGTGCCATCGGAACTGCCTCCAGATCAACGCGAGGAAAACTAAGGAGCTGGTGGTGGACTGCCGCAGGCATGGGCAGCCCCTCACAGTACCAGTAAATATACAGGGAACAGACATCGAGATGGTGACATCCTATAAGTACCTGGGTATTCATCTGAACAATAAACTAGACTGGTCACACAATACTGATGCACTCTACAAGAAGGGACAGCGCAGGCTGTTCCTGCTGAGGAGACTCAGGTCTTTTGGTGTACAAGGGGCGCTGCTGAAGTCATTCTATGACACGGTGGTGGCATCAGCCATCACTTTTGGAGTGGTCTGCTGGGGCAGTGGCATTACTGCAGCCGATAGGAAGAGACTGAACAAACTGATTAAGAAAGCTAGCTCTGTCCTGGGGCAGCGCCTTGATCCGATGGAGGAGATAGGAGAGAGAAGGACGGTGGCTAAACTGTCATCTCTGCTGGAGTCCGAGTTCCACCCTATGCAGGACATACTGAATGCACTGAGGAGCTCATTTAGCAGCAGACTACATCATCCCAGGTGCACAACCGAGAGGTTTCGTAGGTCCTTCCTACCAACGGCTGTCAGACTGTACAACCTAAGCAGGGCTGCTCGCAGAGATAGCAAAAAAGACGTAACAAACTAATAGTTTTTTGAATGCAGAAGATGCAATAGACTTACACAGTGGTCCTCTCCGGCATACAACTAGGAGCATGCCGGTCGCTATGGAGGGTGAGAGTGTGTATGGGCACATAATCATACCATGCAGGATAGCTGGGTAGACGGTTATGCTGTTTCATTCCATCTAGCGGCAATGCTCTGCACTGTGTGTGTTTATATATTTGCATATTTGTTCCGTCTAGCTGCAATGCTCCGTACTGTGGGTGTTTATATATTTATATATCTACATGTTATTCCATCTAGCTACATTGCTCCGCACTGTGTGTGTTTATATACTTGCATATTTATTCCACCTAGCTGCAATGCTCCGTACTGTGGGTGTCTATATATTTACATATTTATTCCATCTAGCTACAATGCTCTGCACTGTGTGTTCATATATTCATATATTTATTCCATCCAGCTACAATGCTCTGCACTGTGTGTCTGTGTGTGTGTGTATATATATATATTTTATAGTAATACGTACATATGTTTATTAGCTGCTCTTGCTTGCTTGTTTTTTTTTTTTTTTTCTTGCCTTCTGATTGTTGCTCTGAGTGTTGCTATCCCTGTGCTGTTGCAATCCTGGAATTTCCCCGTTGTGGGACTAATAAAGGCTTATCTTATCTTATCTTATCTTATCTTATAAACAGATGTTATGTTCCTGCCGATTTTGGAGATGTAGTGAAAAGAAAAATACATCACTTTTCCGATGCAAGCACCACAGGATATGGACAATGTTCTTATCTCAGACTCAAACAAAAACAAAGATGTTCACTGTACCTTCATCATGGGCAAAGCATGTGTCTCTCCCATAAAGATCACCACAATCCCAAGGAGTTGCCATGAGCAACATACTAAAAGAGGAACTGCTCTATAACAATGTTGAGGAGTTCTTTTGGACAGACTCAAAGGTCACTCTAGGATGCATAAATAACGAAGCGAGACGCTTTCACATGTTTGTTGCTAATAAGAGTGCAGAAAATCCGCAACAGTACTACTCTACAACAATGGTTTTATGTGCCTACCAGCGAAAACCCTGCAGACATGGCATCCAGGGGTACATCAGTAAATGAACTGCTTTCATCCAACTGGCTCACAGGCCCTCAGTTCCTGTGGGAAAAGGAGATACGGCTTCCCACAAAAGAGACTATTGAACTTCCAGTAGGAGACCCAGAGGTGAGGAAAGTGCAGACACTAAGCACACAAACTGTTGAACATACAAGTCTTAGTGACCGCCTCACAAAGTTCTCATCCTGGTCCCGTGCAGTCAGCACAGTAGCACGTCTTAGACGTTATCTGCTCAAAAACAAATCAAAGACACTTACTACTGTAACTGAAAGACAAAATGCAGAAATTGTGATTATCAAAGATTTACAAAGACAAGCATATCAAAACAAAATAGAGACATTAAGCAAAGGCAAACAACTACCAAAGAACAACAAAATGTACAACTTGGATGCTTTCTTGGACAAGGACAATGTGCTCAAGGTGGGAGGAAGGCTACGACACTCATCTCTTCCTAACGCATTCAAACATCCAACAATCATTCCCAGAGAACATCGTATCACAAAACTGGTAATTACTCACTGTCATGAAAGGGTCAGCCATCAGGGAAAAGGCTTCACAATGAATGAGATACGAACCATTGGCTATTGGATTACAAGGTTAAGTCAAACAGTTGCATCCTACATTCGCCAGTGTGTGTTTTGTCGGAAACAAAGGAGACCTGTGGAAGGACAAAAAATGAGAGATCTGCCCACAGAAAGAATTGAGCTCTCTCCACCTTTCACATACTGTGGTATGGACGTTTTTGGCCCGTTCCTGACCAAACAAGCATGAAAGGAATACAAAAGGTATGGCCTCCTTCTCACATGTTTCTATTCATGTGCAGTTCATGTTGAAATGTTAGAGGACCTATCGACAGACGCCTTTATAAATGGACTCAGATGCTTTATTGCTTTAAGAGGCTCTGTCAGGCAAATAAAATGTGATCAGGGCACTAACTTTGGAGGTGCCAAAAATGAACTGAACACAGCACAAAGTGAAATAGACACTGACAAACTGACATCCTTCCTTGCAGAGAAACAATGTGATTTTGTCCTAAACCCACCTCATGCTAGTCACGCAGGTGGAGTATGGGAACGGCAAATACGGACTGTGAGAAGCGTTCTTAATGCAACATTGGCTCTCACACCAGGTCGACTCACTGATTCTTCACTCAGAACCTTCTTCTATGAAGCAGCTGCAATAGTAAACAGCCACCCCGTAACAACAGACAATCTCAATGATCCAAACAGTTTGGAGCCACTAACTCCAAATCATCTTGTCACAATGAAAACCTCAACTGCTCTGCCTCCCCCCGGACAGTTCATTAAGGAAGACTTGTATGCACAAAAATGATGGCGTCAAGTACAGTACTTACTCGAACAGTTTTGGAGCAGATGGAAAAAGGGAGTACCTTCAAAACATCATGGTCAGACAAAGATGGCACATGCCAAAAAGGAGCATGCAAATAGGAGACATAGTAATGGACAAAGATGAAATGCAACCGTGATCTCAGTGGAAACTTGGACAAATCTTGGACACTGTAAAATACACAGATGGACTTGTCAAGAAAGGTCAGAATTGCTTTTGCAGGCAGAAATCTTACCAAAAAGGGTCAGCGTGTGAATAAAATGTCTATAGTAGAACACCCAGTTCAGAAGTTAGTTCTGCTATTAGGAGATTAGGAAAAGTAAATGTAGAATGGTAAAGGGTGTTTTGATATGTTGAAAGTTGCAGTTATAACATGTTTACTAAGTTAAGTGTTTTTTGTTAAGCAATTTGAAGAAATTATTTGTGTTTTATGTGTGTGACAGCAAATAATTTGGTGGGAGTGTAAAGGTAGACAAAGTAAGGTTAGCTCTATTTACATGTATAGTAATTACGATGCAAGGATATGCTTTTATTTTGGTAACTTCCTCGTGAGTGGAAGTCAGGTAACGGAAATCAATTTGACAGACAAAGGAAAGACGCAAAGAAAAGCGAGAAAAGGTTAAGGGGAAACGAAGAAAAGACTACGGAAAAGGATAAAAACGGCAAAGATTTTAGCTTCAGTCAATAAGGGAACAAGGTTAATGATTGTACAGAAAATGTTTATTGTAAAGTTGTAAATTAGTTATGCTAACAGAAAAGGTTACTAATGTACGAGCTATGTAACGGTTGAAACAGTTACAGTATATGGTAATTATTGTCAATTTTGTTCTTGCCATAGCTCTTGCGTTGGTTGATGACACAGAAGGCAATAAAGTCAGTATTGACTGGATGCTACAAACACGCATGGGAAGAACTTGCTGCCTGGGTTTAACTGTCAGTTGATGGTCCCAACCACTGATCCGTTGTGTGGTCCATTTACACAAATATACACTGAGGATTTAAAAAAAGACTTAAAATGCTCAAATTTAAGACTTTATGTCCACAGAATAACAGATGGAGAGAAAATAACAGGAGGAAAATCTGGTTAGAAACAAAACAGGAAGTGGAAGGAGAAAAGCGGGTTTTTGTTTCTTACATTTTTATAATCTTCAAAGCAGGAAGGATGGAAGTTCTGTTGAGGAAACAAAGACTTAGTGTTCTTTATTGATGATCAGTAGCAATGAGATGCATTAATGACAGAAGCTGTGATACCTTGTCGTCGACCCTCATGGCGTTCTTCAGAAACCAGTCTTCCTCTTCCTCCACCCAGTACGTCTCAAATGACTCCTGACAGATCTCACACAGCTGCACAAATAAGTTAAAATTAGTACTTCTCTGGTCCTCTTTCTATCAAGGCGTAGCTACAGTGGAGCCATATGTTGTAGACCCCGACCAGTTCCTCAGTGCCTCACCTCTCCAACCTGGTCCTTGGCAGCTCGGACCCTCTGGAACTCCTTCTCCTTGGCAGTCTCCTGGTTCTTTTTCACCTCCTTCTCGTTCTCCTCCTCAAAGTAGCGGCTCTTGGCTCGCTCCTCCAGGTCAGTGATCTCCTCAAACTCAATCCAGTCCTGAGGGTAAAAACCACGGAGAACATCGGAGGATTTATCAGTGTTCTACTGCAGAAGATATAGAACATTAAACAACAACAACAAAAAAAAATCAGAACAACAAAGACACAGCAGAGGAAAATAAAAATTTAGGAAAAGTTGCAAATTTGCAAAGACAATAAAAGTTGCAAATTTACACAGACAAAAATGGACAAAAAAATTGCAAATTTGCAAGGACAAAAAGTTGCAAATTTACATTAAAAATAATGGAAGTTAATGAGAAAGTTGATGGAATGATTGCCGTCTATTTCACTGTCCAGTGAGGTTAAAAAATGGTGTTTGTCGCATCTGGGTTATTTCTCAGGCAGATTATAGGATTAATTGGCATGTTGGCATGGAGTTGTGGCCTAGTTGGGAGAGCATCCACCCCACAACCAGGAGGTCGTGGGTTTAAATCCCGGCCGTGTCATACCAAAAACCATATAAAGAAAAATGGTAACTTCCCGCCTTCTAGCTTGGTGCTCAGCATAATAGAATGGGCGAAGGAGAAGTTGTTTGTGGTGGCGCCTTGCATGGCAGTGACCCACCCCTCTGATTCTACATGTGATTAGCATTGTAGATAGGAGAAACGTAATTTCGTTCTACTGTACAGGATTGGCTGTATGGACTGAATGACAACAGAGATGGCTTCTTCTTTAAGGCTAATTATTAAGACACGCAACACTCCTTTTTCCCTGACATCGTGACCACATGCAAGGCTGACATACCAATCACCATCATGATCTGTGGTTTCTCACCATGATGCTGCAGTACCAGCCGCGGTGCGGCACCTTCCTGCTGGCCACCTTCCTGGCACGGTTCTGTCTGAAGTGCCAGTCCAGATGGTCCGAGTACAGGTCGGTCTGGGCCGCCATGAAACGCATGCTGCACAGAGAGCATTGCTTCCCTGAGTAGAGACGGGTCACCATGCTCTGGTAATGCCTGGAGAGAGATGGACGTTCATGACCACACTGGTTCAGACACACCAACCACATCACTGGAGAACATGGAGAACAAGGAGGCAAATTGAACTGTTTACACTCACTTTTTCAAATCATCGATATTAAAGCTGGTCAGGTCAGGCAGATCTTCCTCCTCCACCTCCTGCTCCTCCTCCTCCTCCTCCTCCTCCTCCACAGCAGCTGCCAGTGCAGCCGTGGATGTCAACTCTGCAGGAAGAAAAGGAGACATGTTGTAGACCAAAGAAGAACATCCCCTCTGTTTAAAAGTGTCATATATGACTCATGTAGAACTGTGAAGGTCAGAGAACATCAGCAGGAGCTCCGAAACTGGAGGAGGACCAGATAACTATGGACTGACCGTTCCCTGAGGATGATGTGGTGGTATCAGGCTGTGACAGTTTGATGATCCCCGTGGAGATGAGTTTGGACAGCAAATCATTAACGTCCACCTGACCGAAGTGGTTCTCTGGAGGAGCCACGGGAGGATCTGCAGGCACACATGGAGATCAGGCTAAAACAACAGTAACACATAGAAATCGGGCTAACGTTGGGTTAACGTCAAACTAACAACAGATTACTGTCAGGTTAATATCAGGTTAGCATCAGGCTATTATTGGGTTAACATCAGATTAACAACAGATTTGTGTCAGTTCAGTGTCTGGCTAATGTGAGGTTAGCACCACAGGGCAGCATTGTGGTACAAGGGTTAGCACTATGGTACAAGGGTTAGCACTGTTGCCTAACAGCTAGAAGGTTCCAGGTTCGAGTCCCCAGGTTGGAAGGGGTGGGAACCTTTCTGTGTGGAGTTTGCATGTTCTCCCTGTGCTGCGTGGATTTACTTTGGGAACTTTGGTTTCCTCCCACAATCCGTCGTCGGCCTCCGTCGGTCTATGATGACCATGGAAGAGAATCCTAAACGTCTACTCTGCTGGAACAGCACCGCCTGTGGCTGAACAGGCCGATGCGCGAATGGCAGTCCCTGTCACACAGGTCGCACTTGTGGGTGGTCTCCGTGCTGCTGGGTCTGTGGCGGTTCTTCCTGCGGGTCCTTTTTTCATCTGCTGCAGCAGTCAGTCTCTCTTCACCCGCCTTGAGCTGTCTGGTCAGGGTGCCTCTCCATTTGGAGCGGTCCTTTGCAAGGTCCTCCCAGCGCTCTATGTTGATCTCCAGGGTCTTCATGTCTCTCTTGCAGACGTCTCTAAAGCGCAGCTGTGGGCGGCCAACGTCTCTCCTGCCAGTCGCCAGTTCTCCGTAGAGGACGTCTTTGGGGATTCTGCCATCCTCCATACGGTGAACGTGGCCTAGCCAGCAGAGCCTGCGCTGCCTGAGTAGAGTGAACATGGAGGGGAGGCCGGCGCAGGACAGAACTTCTGTGTTGGGCACTTTGTCCTGCCAGGATATGTCCAGGATGTGGCGAATGCAGCGCAAGTGGAAGGAGTTCAGTCTCTTTTACTGCCGGGCGTATGTTGTCCACATCTCACTCCCATAGAGCAGTGTGCTGATGACGCAGGCGTTGTACACTGCCATCTTCGTCTTGACAGAGAGTTTGGGATTCTTCCACACTCGTGTGGTGAGGCGAACGAGTGTGAAGGCTGATTTTCCAATCTTCTTGTCAATCTCTGTATCAAGGGAGAGGTTGTTGCTGATCGTGGACCCCAGGTACGTGAACTGATTCACGACCTCCAGCTCGTAGTCGTCGATGGTGATGGTTGGTGTGCTTCCGTGCCTTGCGCCAAGACGTTAGTCTTCTTCAGGCTGATGGTAAGCCCGAAGTCCTTGCATACCTGGGAGAAGCGGTCCATCAGGGTCTGAAGCTCCTGTTGTGTGTGGGTTGTGACTGCAGCGTCGTCTGCGAACAGCATGTCTCTGATTAGAGCCTCGCGTACTTTGGTTCTGGCTTTCAGGCGGGCAAGGTTGAAAAGCCTGCCGTCAGATCTTGTGTGCAGGTAGATTTCCTCTGTTGCTGTGTTGAAGGCATGCCTCAGGAGCATAGCAAAGAAAATCCCAAAGAGGGTTGGCGCAAGTACACAGCCCTGTTTCACTCCACTGCGTATGTTGAATGGCTCTGAGGCGTTGCCGTCGTGCTGCACTATCCCCTGCATGTTGGTGTGAAACGATTCAATGAGGCTTTGCAACTTTGGTGGGCATCCTATCTTTGGCAGGATCTTGAAAAGGCCCTCTCTGCTGACCAGATTGAACGCTTTGGTGAGGTCGATGAAGACGACGTACAGAGGCATGTTCTGTTCTCTGCATTTCTCCTGGAGTTGGCGGATGGAGAATATCATGTCTACCGTCGATCGCTCAGCGCGGAAGCCACACTGAGACTCGGGGTAGACACGTTCGGCAAGCTTCTGTAGACGAACGAGAACAACACGTGCATAGACTTTGCCAACAACGCTGAGGAGGGAGATGCCCCTGTAGTTGTTGCAGTCGCTTCTCTCCCCTTTGTTTTTGTAGAGGGTGATGATCTTGGTGTCCCTCATGTCCTGTGGTACGGCACCTTCCTTCCAGCACTGGCAGAGGACGTCATGCAATGGCAGCGGTAGGGCGGTCTTGCAGTGCTTGATCAGGTCGGGGGGTATGCCGTCGTTGCCAGGTGCCTTGCCAGCGGCCAAGCTATCAATGGCCTTGCTGAGTTCGTTGATGGTTGGCTCGGCGTCAAGTTCGCCCATGGATGGCAGGCAGTCGATGGCATCAAGGGCCGACTGTGTCACGGTGTTCTGTCTGGAGTAGAGGTCGGAGTAGTGTTCCATCCATCTCTCCATCTGCTTGTTCTTTTCTGTGGTCATCTCCCCAGTGGAGGATTTGAAGGGGGCCGTCTTGCTCTGAGCCGGACCAAGTGCTTTCTTGATGCCATCGTACATACCACGGATGTTCCCTGTTATGGCAGCGGTTTGAATGTCTTGGCTGAGTTGAGTCCAGTACTCGTTGGCACAGCTCCGAGCAGTCTGCTGAACTTTGCTTCTCGTGGCCCTGAGAATCTGGAGATTCTTCTCGTTTGGGTACTTCTTGTACTCAGCAAGTGCTGAGCGCTTGGCTTCAATGACGGGGGTCATCTCAGTCAACTTGGCATCAAACCAGTCCTGTGACTTCGAGGTCTTCCTCCCAAAGGTAGCCAAGGCTGTGCAGTGAATAGTGTTTTGCAGCTCTTCCCACTTCTGCTTTGCAGATTCTCCTTCTTGTGGTACACCAAGTTCCTTGTCAAAGGTGGAGGCAAACTGCTCAACAAGTTCTGGTTGGGCCATCTCGCTGGTGTCAATCTGTGCCTTTCCAGGCTGTCTAGCACGATGGAATTTTTTCAGCTGCAGCTTGACCTTGCAACACACCAATGAATGGTCTGTGTCGCAATCTGCACTCTGGAACGAACGGGTGATTAGCACGTTCTTCAGTGAGGTGCGCCTGGTCAGGATCAAGTCCAGCTGGTGCCAGTGCTTTGAGCGCGGATGTCGCCAGGAAACCTTGTGTTGGGGCTTGGTCTTGAAGAACGAGTTTGTGATGCACAGATCATGATATGTGCAGAACTCGAGCAGCCGTTGTCCGTTGTCGTTCATTCTGCCCACGCCAAATGGTCCAAGACAGGAGGGCCAGGAGCCGTGGTCAGCACCCACTCTGGCATTGAAGTCTCCAAGGAGAATGAGTTGCTCAGAGTTGGGGATGATCCTGACAGTTGTTGCGAGATTCTCGTAGAACTCATCTTTTGCCACTGGTGTGGCTATCAGTGTTGGGGCATACACACTGACGAGGGTGACTGGGCCTTGAGTGGTGTTGAGGTGGAGGGTGAGGAGTCGTGCAGAGCCATTGCTGCCCGGTTCCACCATCTTCAGCAAGGTGTTCTTCACTGCGAAGCCCACTCCGTGTTCCCTGTGCTCGTCACTGCCCTTTCCCTGCCAGTAGAACGTGTAGTCCTTCTCTCTCAGTGTGCCTGCATCAGCCAACCATGTTTCCTGGAGAGTGGCAATATCCACTCCCAGTCTCTTCAGCTCATTATTGATGATGGCAGTCTTCCTGGTGTCATTGATGTCCTTGAGGTTAGCAGTGAGTCCTGTCATCATAGTGCGGACGTTCCAAGTTCCCAGTTTTAGAGTTGGTCTCTTTTGTTTTTTTGTCTTGCCTGGTGCGAAGGTTCTCAGCCTGCTGTTCGGACTTGTCCTCATCCCCATGCACCCAATGAGGAAAGCAAGCTGTGGTGGGACAACACCTTATTGGCTGGGGGCTGCCCAGCTTGAGGCGGGCGGTAGCTGTCCAGTGAGTGGCTTATAACCGGTAACTGTTATTCCCCGTGTTTTGTCTACGCCAAAGGCAAAGCTGGAGTGTTCTCTCCAGTGACCCGGTGTTCTACCTTCCAGCGTTGGGCGTTGGTAGGATTCAAGCCTGGGCAGGAAGATATGGAGGACAAGATGTTGCCCATGCAGCATGTCCCTCCTCTCCACGTCACTGATGAATCCAAAGGAACAGAAAGGCTGCTACAGTTTGGCACCAGCGCTGTCACAGGAGCTGCCAGAACGATGTTGAGAACAACAGAGAACTGCCTTAGGGGCTCCGACTCCGGATTTTTCCTCAGGGTTGACTCCCGAAGCCTTTCCCATGACCGGGTGTGCCGCAAGGCAGCGGAGGTTTGAAATCAGGGTTTACCTTCCCCTAGATGGGCTACCTTCCCAGGTTGACGAGCCACCATCTACCCGAAGCATCTGGTTTTAAGGCGCCAGAGATCCGCCCTCGGCCCTTCTCCTATTAGTAAAAGCAGTTCCGCCGGGCTTAGAGACTAAACCACACAGGCAGGCTAGGAGTTGGACTTAGTTGTCAGAGGCTTTTCGAGACGCATGCCATAAGGAGCATTTTATGAGCACTGGGAGCTTAACCCCAGTGCCGCTCCTGGCTATGACAACCTTGGAACCTCCCACAATCCAGAGACATGCATTTTGGGTTAATTAGTTATTCCAAATTGTCCCTAGGTATCCATCTCTGATAGGCCCTTATACAACCGTTAGTTCTGACCGAACAATTTGATTGGACAATAGGGATTCCAGGAGTTACTATAATCCGCGATAATTGCACTCCAATTTTGCTGGATATATATCCCTCCGCTTCAAAGGTGTTCAAGTAATGTCAATGACTAACATCATCTTTCTATCACCTCTGACAATTGCAGTACTGTTTCGGATACCTTAATTTCCACAGTGAAGTGCTGTTTGACAAGAAATTATACATTTATTGTCTCGATTAACAAACCACAATACCTTTGTGGTGATGAAATCTGTTTCATCTGAGAATGCAAAGAAAAGCGAGCAAAATGTGCTGAATTGCTAGCATGATAACAGCTTCTGGTGACCAGTACTGGATACGTGCTGGGATTTCCTGAAGTATCACCTTAATAAGTATGTTTTATAAACACTTTGTACTTTTGCACATGACAATATTTAATTTTGTTACACGTGTGTGTGTGTGTGTGTGTGTGTGTGTGTGTGAAATTACAATAGATGTCTTCCAGCTGATTGAGATGTTTAGCAGTTACTGGCTAGTGGCTACATTCAGAAAGGACTACTTTTTCTCAACTGTGCAAAATAACTGGTTAAAACAAACTCTTTTGGCTGCTCCCTTTAGGAGTTGCCACAGCGGATCATCTGCCTCCATCTCACCCTAACCCTTCATCTTCCTGTGTAACACCAACCCTCTCCATGTCCTCCTTCACTACATGCATCTTCTCTGGGGTCTTCCTCTTTTCCTTCTTCCTGGCAGCTCCATCGTCAACATCCTTTGTCCAATATCTCAACTATCCCTCCTCTGCACATGTCCAAACCATCTCAGCCTTTCCTCTCTTACTTTGTCCCTAAACCACTCAACCTGAGCTGTCCCTCTGATATACTCATTTCTAATCCTGTCCCTCCTAGTCACTCTCAATGAAAATCTTATTATCTTCAACTCTGCCACCTCCACCTCGTGTCTTTGTCATTGCCACCGTCTCCAAACATCCACACATACATCATACATCACAGCAGGTCTCACTGCCATCTTGCAAATCTCCCCTTTCACTCTTGCTACTACCCTTCTATCACAAATCACCCCTGACACTCGTCTCCACCCACTCCACCCTGCCTGTACTCTCTTCTTCACCTCTCTTTTGCATTTTCCATTGCTTTGGATGGTTGAACCCAGGTATTTTCACTACTGCTACTGCTTCCTCCTTCACCGTTGTACCTGCCTTCCTGTCATTCACACTCGTGTATTCTGTCTTGCTTCTACTGACTTTCATTCCTCTTCTCTCCAGAGCATACCGCCACCTCTCCAGGTTCTCTTCCACCTGCTCTCTATTCTCACTGCAGATCACAATGTCATCTGCAAACATCATGGTCCACAGAGACTCCTGCCTGATCTCATTTAGCAGCCTTTCCATCACCATGGCAGATAAGAAGGGGCTCAGAGCTGATCCCTGATGTAACCCCACCCCCACCTTGAACCCATCCGTCACTCCTACAGCACACCTCACCACCGTCTCACTGTCCTCATACATGTCCTGCACAACCTTCACATACTTCTCTGCCACTCCTGACTTCCTTGTACAGTACCACACTTCCTCTCTTGGCACCCAATCATATGCTTTCTCTAGATCCACAAAGACACAGTGGAACTCCTTCTGACCTTCTCTGTACTTCTCCATCAGCACTCTTTGAGCAAACATTGCATTTGTAGCACTCTTTCTTTGCATGAACCCATACTGCTGCTCACTGATTGTCACCTCTCCTCTTAGCCTGGCTTCAACAACTGTTTCCCATATCTTCATAGTGTGGCTGATCAACGTTATGCCTCTGTAGTTACAACAGCTCTGAGCATCACCTTTGTTCTTGAAAATTGGGACCAAAACACTTCTTTTCCACTCCACAGGCATAATCTCACTCTTCAAGATTGTGTTAAACAATCTGGTTAAAAAGTCCACTGCCATCTCTCACAAACATCTCCATACCTCCACAGGTATATCATCTGGACTAATCACCTTTCCATTCTTCACCCTCCTCAAAGCTACTCTCACTTCCGCCTTGCTAATCCTCGGGACTTCCTTGTTCACCATCTTTCCTTCCTCCATCCTCCTCTCTCTCTCATTTTCTTTATTCATCAACTCTTCAAAGTACTCCTTCCACCTTCTTAACACACTCTCGTCATTTGTTACTACATTATCATTTGTCCTTAACCAGCCTCACCTGCTGTATGTCCTTTCCAGCTCAATCTCTCTGTCTAGCCAATCGATACAAGTCCTTTTCTCCTTCCTTAGTGTTTAGCCTCGCATACAACTCACTATAAGCCTTTACCCTGCTGGAGTTCATATATTCACGATACCAAACTCACTCTTGTGTAATATTGCCTAATTAGAATACAGGGTTGGTACTAGTGAAGTGCTTTGAGTGGTCTTTGAGACCAGAAAAAGCGCTATACAAGTACAGGTTCTTATTACCATCCAGGTATTACTGGGTTAACGTAACGTTATGTTAACAACAGATTATAATCAGGCTAACGTTCAGTGTCAGGCTAAAGTGAGGTCAGCAACAGGTCACTGTCAAGGTAACATCAGAATGGTGTCACATTAGCATGACGTTAGCATCAGTTCAGTGTCAGACTAATGTGAGGTTAGTGTCATATTACTATCCAGTTATCAGGATAACAACAGATTATGGCCAGGTTAGTATCAGGCTAATGTGAAGTTAGTGTCAGTTCAGCGTCAGGCTAACATCAGATTTCAGAATAAAATACAAACTGACTCTGTGGTGTGAAAGGCACAGGGTTGTGAGGCAGGAACGGCTGGTTCATGCTTCCCATCAGGTTCCCCTGAAAAACAGGAAACAGAAGGATCAACTCCGACAGTCACTACAGTTCTCAGGAGATCTGACAGAAAAAACAAAACTGCTTTTCTGACAACTAAAAAAAACAAAGACACTGATTTATCATAATCTGAAATCACACAGGAGCAAAAAGAAATTTTAAATTAAAAATGTGAGAAAGAGCAGAAACTCACAGGCTGCTGTAGGCCCAAGGCAGGGGTCACGGGGTTGTAGAAGGGCTCAGGGCCCGGCTGGCTGAATGGGGGTCCTGGCTGCATGTTGAAGTTGGGCCCCTGCTGCATGGTGGGTTGGGATGGAAATGCCATCAGCCCCCTGGGGAACTGGGTGTTTATGCGCTCTTGGCATCGCTGAGGGGCCACAGGGAAGTTCTGCTGAGGGGTCACGGGGAAGTTCTGCTGGGGGGCCATGGGGAAGTTTGGCTGGGGAGCCATGAGGAAGTTCTGTTGGGGGGCCATGGGGCCATCGTACATGAGGGGGCCCATTGGCCTCATGGGCGGCTGAAGGTTGAGCTGGGGAGTGAACCCGGGGGGCCCCTGCTGTCGGGGAGGGAAGTCGAAGCGTGGGGGCCCGTCCTGATGGGGCATGTCATACCTAGGGGGGGCCTGTTTACCAGGGCTGTCGAACCTCATGGGGCCAATCTGGTTGGGGGGGCCCTCGAAGTGCATGGGCCGTTGCTGTTGAAATCCCATGGGTCCAGGCCCAGGTGCAGGTCCAGGGCCCATGTTATTCAAGTGACGTGGTGCTTCAAAGCATTGCATGGGACTGTCCATGGGGCCTGGTCCGGGGCCTTGGCCCTCAAACCTCACAGGGGGCTGCTGACCCATGGGGCCACCAAACCGTCCCTGTCCCTGAGGGGGCCCGTCAAACCGTCCCAGACTGTCACTGCCTCTCATGGGACCAGGAACCATTTGGGGCCCCTCACACTGTCCAGGGCCATCCTGAGGAGGTCCACGCTCAAACCTAACGGGGCCTGGATGGGGGGGCCCTTCAAACAGAGCATCATCATAGTAGCCGGTGATGTCATACCAGCCCTGAGAGCGGGGCCTGGAGGGCCCCATGTGGGTGGGGCCATTGTAGGGGGGCCATTGGAGGTCATGAAGTGGTGTGTGTCCCGGGGACTCTGTGTGCTGACGGACAGATGCCATGGGCCCTCCGTGGGGCGTGGCCTTCAGGATGAACTTGGGAGGAGGGTGGGGCTGGGGCACGTCCTGGTTCAGGTGCCCGTCGTCAGAATGTTCACTGTTGGGACTCTCAAACCGGGAAACGGGGCTCATTTCCACCGGGTCCTTCTGTAGAGGGGACAGACGCTCACGCTCAAAAACAGGCACAGCGCGGTCCAGACCCACCGGACTGGGACAGTTCCTCTGAACCATGGAGGGTGGACCATCAACCCTCCATGGGTCTGCAGGGAACCCGCACCTTCGTGGGGCGTCGTAGCTGCTCTTCTGCTTGTCATGGTCATCAAAATGCTGTCGTTCCGTCAGTGGAGAGTTCCACTCCCTGTCACCTGGAAACCACAGAAGAAGTGAAAGCATGTCTGACTACACTGAATAAAACTCCCATGATGACCTGGGAGTAGAGACTGACCCTAACCTGGATAATGAAGAGTCCCTGATCCTGACTGACTGATGCTCCGTCACCTGACCTCTGATCTCTCTGTGGAACATGAACCAGCAGACTTTAACTGTCACCGTCTATTTACTGGATCTTCTACTGACTAGACTCTCTGGGATCTCCTACAACTTTTTCAGAGTCTTCATTCAGGACTCAAAAGTGGCTTCCCACAAGCCTCCAGGGTCTACTTACTGGACTCTCGGGGGTCGGCCCTCCTCCTGAAGTGAAGTTGCAGCATAGACTTGAGGGTGGGGAACTCTTTCCCATGGTTATACTCCTCGATCATGGGGGCAAGTGGCAGCCGAGGATCATCTCTTTCTTTACTCCTCCGTTCATCTGCCACACAAACCACAACGTTAACTCTGAGGAACCATCAAATTTCCACATTAAACTGATGCAACACATTTAAACTTTATTCCAGCTCACCTGGCCGTTCTTGCAGAGGTCGGCTATATTTGCGTTCTCCACCCATCTGATCTTGGACATCTCCTTCCTCCAGGCTCTCCACGCCCTCCCACTCCTCCGCGGCAGATCGGTGATTGACCTGCATCTTCCTCATCTTAGACTTGTGTCCGTAGTAGGACAGCTGGGCAGCGTCCGTCTCCTTGAGGGGATGGGGCTGACCTCCAGTTGGCAGTGGTGTTTTGTTGCCAGAGTCGTCCCAGCTCTTGGACACCTGCTGTCGTTCCTCCTGGTACTGGAAGAAGTTCTTGATCTTGTGGGCCATATTCAGGAAGTCCTCGTGGGAGATCTCGCCGCTCTCAAAACATTTGCTGGCCTGCAGGAGGAAGAACCATGAGAGGAAATGAAGAACGTTAATCTTCTGTTTGATGAAAAAGCCTTAAATTTACCTAAAAAAGGACAAACTTATAAGACAAGAAAGTCCCAAATTTAGATGAAATTTAGGTATGCAAGGGCCTGATGTATAAATGGTGCACGCGCACAAAAACACGGCATACAAGACAAACAAGAACCAGAAACTCTAATTAGTGACTGCTTTTTTTGTCTCAGACTCATGAAAAATAAGCAACAGATCATAATCACATGGGCCCTTATGCAACACATCAGATTGATTGTCTTTGATTAATTGTCTATGTTTATTGCACTGTCCCTGTCAAATAAACTAATCTACTACTACTACATGGATTGCTGAGTCAGTACGTGTAGGAAACTGAAATATTTTTACCTCTGTGATTAAACTTGAATAGTTTTCCAGGGCAAAAAGTTCCTCGTTTTTTGTTTATTGTTTGTGCTACATTTGTACAAAAGTAAGTTTTCATAAGCAAGAAAAGAAAAGTAATTGTTCTTGGATCGTTTAGAGACTGTTGTGGAAAACAAATGGAGGAATTGTGCGTTTTTTATCATTTCATGTACATGCTGAATATTATGCAACACACACACACACACACACACGGTGTATACTGTATATGAATTTGTTTTACTAATACTGTGTAATTGAAAGCCACCAAAATGATATACTACATTTTGCAATGAGACATAAAATAAATATACGGGGTATAATTTTGACCCATTTTGCCCAGCCCTTCCATTTTTACCAATTTTAATAAGTGAGTCACAAAAGCAACTATTTAACACTTTAATAACTGCATGAAGCTGTGACATATGAATTTATAAAAACAGAAGTGTGGAGGGTAATGTTTGTTCTTGGGCTCTGCTGCTGTTTTTTTTTTTTTCTTTGTCCATTTTATTTTTCAGTAACCTCACACTGAAGGTCCAAACCTGCTCAGGTGTTTTGCCACTGAGAGAACTTTGGCTTTTCAAGACCCTTGTGTTGGGCCAGGGTGGTTGTCTCAATTTTTGACGGTTTGAGTGCCTCAAACACCCCCCATCTTTTTTAGGACACCCCCACATTCATTCCCACTTAAAATGGCTAAAATAAATGTTAAAAAAAATGCAAATAAAAACAAAAACAAGGTTAGACATAGACATGTGAACAGTTCAAGTGGGAGACGTCCAGTGGACGTCTCCCACTTGAGGTGTTTCAAGCACGTCCCACTGGGAGGAGACCCCGGGGCAGACCCAGGACTCGGTGGAGAGACTATGTCTCCCAGCTAGTCTGGGAACGCCTTGGTATCCCCTCTGAAGAGCTGGAGCAGGTGGCTGGGGAGAGGGAAGTCTGGGCTTCTCTGCTTGAACTGCTGCCTCCGCGACCCGGACCTCCGGAAAAGCGGTAGAAGATGGATAAGATAAGATAAGATAAGATAAGCCTTTATTAGTCCCACAACGGGGAAATTCCAGGATTGCAACAGCACAGGGATAGCAACACTCAGAGCAACAATCAGAAGGCAAGAAAAAAAAAACAAGCAAGCAAGAGCAGCTAATAAACATATGTACGTATTACTATAAAATATATATATATACACACACACACAGACACACAGTGCAGAGCATTGTAGCTGGATGGAATAAATATATGAATATATGAACACACAGTGCAGAGCATTGTAGCTAGATGGAATAAATATGTAAATATATAAACACCCACAGTACGGAGCATTGCAGCTAGGTGGAATAAATATGCAAGTATATAAACACACACAGTGCGGAGCAATGTAGCTAGATGGAATAACATGTAGATATATAAATATATAAACACCCACAGTACGGAGCATTGCAGCTAGACGGAACAAATATGCAAATATATAAACACACATGTGATGTGAACAGTTCTTAATAAAGAACTGAATATTTAATGGGGTGTCCTAAATTTTTCACACGACTAAGCTGTTGCTTCTGCCTACACCTTTTCTGTCAGAAATATGTTGTCTTTTTTGCTTTCCTTTTCTTTTTTGTCTTAATATCCAAGAGAAATTAAAAAAAAAAAATAATGAAAAAAGTGAATGACTGAGCTGTCCTTGTACTACAGTCCACTCGGTAAACTTACATTTTTATTGATTCCAGAGGGTCAGAACAAAATTTTTCTGACCTTCACCTCCGTTATCAACACCTCTGCATCATACTCCATTATTATTTTTTATGTTGTGCTTTCCCGCAGGATTGATGATCATAGTTTGACAGAAGAGTGACAGAATGGGTGTTTTTTTTCATTTGCATAGTCATTAGTGGGAGGAACCGAGGTGGAGTAAAGAGATTGTGCACGTGTACTGGTTTTCACGGTGAAGTGGGATATACAAAGAAAAGGAACGGAGAATTGGGCGTGCACACAGGTTACCTGTGCACACAGGTTACCTGTTACACAGGTCTGAAAATTTCTGTGCGCACGTACTTTTCAGATTTTGTGAGTACGCCGTCTTTCAGTATGAAAGCTGTGCAATCCTGTATACATGAGGCCCCTGCTCTCAGATCTTCTCTCCAACATACTAATCATTTATTTTTGAACCCTACCCTCCTCAGCAGGTCCTTCTTGGAGGCCGAGTTGAGGACTTCGGGGATCTGCAGGTTGGCATCCACACTCAGCCGGTGCTTTGGTGTTCTGGGGGTCCTGGGCCAAGTCGGGGTCCCATACGGTTTGTATCCCTGAGATCCCAGTTTCATGTGGGTGGGGTCCTTGGACAGTTTCAGCCTGAGGAGGAGACACAATGATGTTACTGGGTAAGAAAAGACATTTTCAGCAGTGGCGGATAATCGACCAATCAGTGACCTCACCGTTTGTTGTCCTCCCAGCCGCTCCTCCAGCGGTGCGGCGTCTCCTTTGCTCCTCCCTCATGGCCTCGGGTGGAGTGGGAGTCTCTGGTATCCAGGCGGCGCTCCTCCACCACCCTCTTGGGCCTCCTGCTTTCTGCCTGGTTCTTCAGAGGGAGGCGGTCTTTTCCTTCACGCCGTGGTTTAGTAGTCCTCTGGGTGGGGGACGGGGAGCTGCTCCTGGGGTGTTTTTTAGGGGAGCGCCTCTCCTTCCTCCTGGGGGAGGGGGACCTGGAGCGTGAGTGTTTCCTGGCGTGGGTCCGGGCATTGCCGCCAGTCTTTAAGTTGACCGTGTTGGCGGCCTCGTCACGGTCGTGTTTGGTCACCGCGCCATTGACCGAAGCTAGCTTCCCTTTGGCTCTCTGAGGCTCCGCCCCCCATGGCGGAGGGCCCTCCTCCCTCTCTTTTCTCTTCTTCAACTCATCATCTTTGGGGTCGCCACTCTTCTCCTGTGGTCTTCTCTTCAGCCGTGGGTCTTTCTTGGGGCCATCAGTGGTCTTCTGTGGCTCTGCCTCCATTGGTCTGGGTCTGTTCTGGACTCCTTTGGCCATAACGGACAGGGACCTGGCCATCAGTTTGTCGTCCTCCCTCCTCGCCGTCCCAGCCTTGTCCAAGCGGACCGGTTTCCCTGGTGCAACTGTTTGACTTCCTGCTGGTGTTTGGCTCTCCTGTTTGGGTGGCAGAGCGGCGGCACGGTTCAGACGAGGGTCTCTGGTGGGTGGTTTGGGGTTGGCCTGGGTCTGTGGGGAGATCCAGGGTCGGACCATGGGAACTGGTTGGGAGACGGGTTTGGGAGGGGGCAGAGTCATAGTGGGTAAGACGAAGGCGCCAGCCTGTGGACAGAATGCCAAAACATAAACAACGGACAAGAGGAAGTTTTACATCACACATATAAGACCTTCGTCAGGACCCGTAGGAGCCCTGTAACAAACCAAAGGTCTTTTCCTTCTTCTCACCAGCTGGGCCTTGGTCTGCTCCAGCTCGATCTTCTTCTGCTGTAGCTCCAACAGCTGTTTCTGTTTGGCCAGCAGTTGCTGACGGATCAGCTGCTCCTGGTTTAGGTCTGAGTTGGACTGGCTGATGGAGGCTGGGAGACCGGGGGCAGCAGCGGGAGGAGGCTGGGAGGGAGCCGGCTGGGGAGAGGGAACCATCTCATCAGACTGGAGGGAAATAAAGTGGAACGTGTTTGAGAGCCAGACAGAATACTGCAGTTCTACCCAGTTTGGTTTGTTTCAGCTGAAGAAAAAGATGGAGAATTTTTTTTTTTTTTTTTTACAAATGTAAACTTTTGTTGTAAATGTGACTCTTTTTCCTTGCAAAATTTACTGCACTTTATGGACAAACATGCATTAATCTTCAAAAACTCTCATACCAAGAGTAACCAGGGGCATGTGATCCTTGAGCTGGCAGTTTTGCTGTGACTGTGGAAGAGGTTTAATATTTGGTCCCAAGGGATCAGCTGGAGATAAGGCACAGTAGGGGTATTTTTCCCTCCTTAATTTGAAGTTTTTCTTGTAAATTTAAGGCATTTTTTTCCTTGCAAACTACTACATTTTGCATAAATATTCACTTATTTTTTGTAAATTTATTTTCATTTAAATTTACTTTTTTCTTGTAAATGTGACACCCTTTTTTCTTGCAAAAATTTACTTATTAATGTATAAATATGCATTCCCCCCCTTTTTGTTAATTTGAATCCTTTTTCCCTTTTATGTATACATCTGTGTTATGTTCTTTGTTGCAAATTTGAGACTTTTTTCCTTGAAAACATGCTACAGCTAATGTATAAATTTGAATTTTTCCTTTGTATTTTTTCTCCTAAATTTGATTTTTCTTGCAAATTTAAGACTTTTTTCCTTGCAAATTACTGCACTTTATGTATTCATTTCTTCCTTGTAAACTGGTTTTCTTCTAAATTTACGTTTTGTTGTAAATTTGACACTTCCTTGCAAAAATGTACTTTTTAATGCATTGATATGCATTTTTCCTTTTTAAATTTTTCCAATTTTGTTAATTTGAGACCATTTTCCTTTTATGTAAACATTTGCATCATTTTCCTGGTATTTTTTTCTTAATTGCATTTTGTTGCATATTGGGACATTTTTCCCTTGCAAAATCTACTGCAGTTTATGTATAAATATGCATTTTTCCCTTGTAAATTTTAATCTTTTCCTTTAACTACATTTTACAAAAAATATAAATTCCTTCCTTGTAAATTTATTTTCTTTTAAATTTACTTGTAAATTTGACTTCCTTCCCAAAATTCACTACTTTTAATATATATGCAGTTTACCCTTATAAATTTTTATAAATACCTCGTTAATTTGACTTTTAAGTATACACATATGTCATGTTTCTTGCATTTTTTCTTAATTTTACTTTATTGCAAATTTGAGACATCTTTTCCTTGCAAAATGTACTGCAGTTTGTGTGTAAATATGCATTTTTTTTCTCCAAAATTTGCTGTTTTTCATGTAAATTTAGGACACTTCCTTGCAAACTCCTACATTTTTCATAAATATTCATTTCTTCCTTGCAACTTGATTGTTTTAAATTTACATATTTTCTTGTACACTTGACACCTTTTTCCTTGCAGAAATGTACAACTTTTTGCTGCATAATATGTAATGTTCTTCCTTATTAATGTGCAGATTTTCCTCTGACACCTTTTTCTACTTTTATGTATGCATTTGCATCATTTTCCTTGTACTCTTTTCTTAATTTTACATCGTTGCAAATTTGAGCCATTCTTCCTTGTAAAATATACTACAGTTTATACATGAATATTCATGTTTCCCTTGTAATTTTTTCTCCTAAATTTAGCATCTTCCTCACAAACTCAGTTTTTATCATGTAAATAAATTTGAGTCTCTTATACAATTACAAATGTATCAATTTAAATTTGTAATTTCTGTGAGTAAATTTTGTCACTTTATCAAGCTGTTTGTTGTTGGATTTTTTTTTTTCCTTAATTTGCCTTTTTTTTTTGTTGGGGGGGGGGGTGATTTGTAGTTCACCTTTAAACCAATGCAGTCACAGGAAGGAAATGAACATCTGAAAACCTAAGATCTGGTTAGAAAGTTTTTGCATTAAAATGGCAGATTTGTAATGAAACAATTTTTTCAATCTTGGGAGCCAATAATCCAAATAATAATAATAATAATAAAACCTGAGGAGAAACTCAACAGATGGGGGAAAAGCTTATTAGTAATAAACCATAAAAACACTAAAAAGTGATAAGGCCATTTGAGGACGTTTCTGACCGACCTGTTTGAGGAACTTGGGGTTGACGTGGATGCTGGCATTGACATTGGGCGGCAGCGGTTTGATGGGCCACGCCGGGTCCAGGGAGTTGACCCGGACATCGAGGGCCAAGAGCTTCTTTAGTGAAAACACATCATCCCACGTGGAGCGCAGCTTGAACAGACTCTTCCTGGTGTTCTCGTCCACCTACACAGGGACACAGGGGCAGGAAGTTTGGTCCGACGGCTGCCGGCGACATTGTCACTTTTACAAGTAAAAGGTCAACATGAAACTTCATGGCATCGTTAAAACATTCCACAGGGTTGTTAGCCATGTTCTCACTGCAGGAACCTTTTTGTTGGTCTTTGTAAAAAACACGCCACCAAGAACACCGCTTCCGTCCATGAAAATCCACTCTAGAAATACCAGGGTTTCATCAACACTGGTGGACATGCGTTACTTCCTGTGGCTTCAACTTGCCCGATTTCCACTGGACACGTTTGCATTGCATTACTGGGATGTGGTCTCCAGAGCAGGTTTTGTTCCTCGCGTGTTTCCACCAGATCCAGTGCTTCTGCTTCCAAGATTATTTTGGACAGATGCCACATCCAGCATACAAGGAGAAGTGACTGAAGTGCATCCAGAGAAGACCACTGTTGTTACGTGATTGTTCATGTGATCTCAAGATCACCACAAGGCTCAAAACTGCATCAGCCGCTGAAGCAACCGCATCCAGTAGAAATCTGCTTTTAAACTTACAAGAAAGCTGATCTGTGACTGAAAGGTTTTGATTTGTGTATAAAAATCACTATAACAACACATTTGGTGCTGTGGATAGAACTGAACTGAGATAAAATTATCACTACTGTTTGATGTGCTGTGAGTGGCAGCAGCCATCTTGAATTCTGAAGTTGGGTCACACCAAGGCTCATCTAGCATTGTAGTCAAAACCAGAGTCTATATCAGGGGTTCAAGACCAAGTCTAAGACCTACATACACAGTGGACTTGGTCTTGGCGTCTCCAAGTCTTTGTATTTCTACACTCTGGTCTAGACTACAACACTTGGCGTACCCGACTTCACTGCCTACAAGTTCTTGTTGGGCATGATCCAAGTCAACACCCGCACCCCCCCCAAAAAAAAAAATCATGCTAACAGCAGCCACGGCTTATGTTGGCCTCAAATTTCAAACAGATCTTAATTTCGGCAAAATGAGACTTTTTTCCCCTAAAAGTTCCACTGGTGAAAAGTCATTTTTCTGCCACTGAGCTCAGATCACTTGTCAGTCCCTCCAGGATTTCGCGATGTTGCGATCATGTCAATTCATACGAAATCAGCCAATTAGCACGACCTTGCAACTTTGTCCAATCACCGCAACTTTCCTGCAATTTTGGCCAATCCTTGTCAACTTCCGCCATTTTCACCAATCAAATTTGTCCCTGAGTGACACTCAAACGCACACTCTAACCAATCACATGCGTCGCTGCACAATGTTCACTTCCATGTTTACACTAAGTATTAATAGAACACATCAGCAAAAAGAGAATGTGTGACTTAAAAAAAACTCACCCACGAGGTTTTCCAACACAGTCCCTTCCTCCGTCTCCTCCAGCCTGCCGGTGGATGTCTCGCCACGTCTCTGGCCTGAATGTGTGTACGAAGTGCTGGGTTTGTGTTGAAAAATGTCAAACTGCCTCAAAAGCACCCCATCGCAGGAGCGCAGAGAGACGCCATAAAACCACAAACAAAAACGAGGAAATCTAACACTACAGCCAGTGTTTAATCATTTTATACATCTTTAGAGGTAAAATCATTACTACATCTTGTCAATGAGCTTTAAAATTGTGAATCTCAGGTCTGGACACAAACCAAGCCCCCCCCCCCCCCAAAAAAAAAAATAAAAAATGAAAGTTTGAGTGTGTGATGGGACAGGTGTGTGTAAAGATGTGCAGCAGACAGACAGGTAGGAGTTAGGCACGGAAAGAAAGAATATTGTCCCTATTTTTTTTTTTTTTTCAGAAAAACAGACTCCGGTAGACAATACAGAGCAACAGAATTAATTATTTTTTTCCTCTCAGCTCGGTACCAAGCAGTTGGGGATCGTAGGGAGTTTTCAAATGAAGGTGCTGCCAATAATTTCCAAATCTATACTCTTTTAACATGCATTCAATGCAATTTAGCTGTTGTAATGGATAGTGTGTTAAAGTCTGTATTTGCTGTTGCACAAGAGTTTCTGTATAGCAGAAGTTTCTGCTTAATTTACAAATCACTGTTGAACTGGAAATTTGACAATCCTATGCTTTTCTTGTAATCCTATGCTTTTCTTGTATATAGAAGAATATCACCACAGTAAACTATGGGGGAAAAAATATATCTGCTTTAAAATTTGTAATTCTCCCCACAAGTTTCAGTGCAAAAAAACTCTCAAAACATTGCAACTTATTGCAACTTTTTAAAAAAGCTCCCATCAATTCAGGCTTTTTGGGCCACAACAATCATAAAAACATCCTGCGAAAATCCTGGAGGGACTGACTTGTAACCTTCCTAAAGTCAGAATGTAAAACAAAACGATAAAAGCTAGACTTGTATTTTTGTGCCAACGCCACGTAGAGTGTAGCCTACACTGTTGTCTGATGTGGAAAGCAATTTCCTTTGCGTACTTCCTGTATTTTTGTTTAGTCAATCAATGATGACAGATAAGCGGATTAAGATCGAGTTGGAGTTAATGTTGAACAGAACCTTTTACTACAATCACCGACATGGAGAAAAGAGAATGCAACTGAAGGATACCACTGAACCACAACCACCAACATTTGACATTCTATGCAACAGGGTGGGGCTGATAATTTTCTCTGTGAATCTCTCTCCAACTCACTTTGTAAAGGACACCATGTGGAGAAGAAGCAGAAAATGCATAAGAGAAAGTGGACCAATCACAGCAGTTGTGGTCTGTGAAGCCACAACAGGTAGTTACATTTCTGGAGGTGCGCGTCATGTTACGTCCTAGTGTAGCTACAGTGTTAACACGGAAGTATAAATCAGACTGAAACACACTAACGGCAGCCGTTTATGCCTTGCTCAAACAGCAGGAATAAGGCCCCCCCCCCCCCCAAAAAAAGACCTTAAACCACCAAGTTCCTAAGAAATGATGATGCATTCATTTTGGAGCGTGCCCAACAGCGACGTCTGGGCTATCAAGTCCTTTTTTCGCAATGTTTCTACTTTTACTAGCTTCAGATTGTATTCTGTATTAGCTAGCATGAGAGCGGCTTGCACTTTAGTTCCCGAGTTTTTGGGACGTCTATGAAAAGGAACATGCCAACAGGTTCCAGTGCTTTGCGATGGGAACACAGTTACACTATTAACAGGACTACAAAAATGGCGGTGAGTAAGACAGAGAGGAAGGGAGCAACAGGACAGACAGGAGGAAGATGATTGGCTGCTAACATGTCAGAGCTTTAATTAAAACAAGACTGTAGCAGAGAGCAGTGTACCTTTTCAAAGACACATATAAATGAAGCAATTAGGTTTTTAGCAAACACTTCGAGGTACTCTCCTCCCACGTTCTTCACTATGGAATCCACTAAGTACAAAACAGGGAGCTTCTGTTCTGGAGGCACCTGGAGCGATAAGAGAACTCAACAAGTTTAGAGGACAACAGGGGTTAAAAAGTCAACATTTCAGAACACAGAAAATGTTAAAAAAAAACACCAAAAATATTTAAACCCTCCTCCACCGCCCTGCATTGGACAGACCAAAAATCAGTCCCACTTCCCACTTCAATTTCTTCTTCTAACAACAGGAAAAATCTTCAGTTCATCTTCAGAATCCCCAAAAATTTCTCAGGTTTTTGTCATTTCTTTACCAATAATAAAAAAAACAACTCACAAAAACATAAAGACTCTTCAGTCAGTCCAGTTGTATCGTATCCAGAACTCATCCTCAATGATTCATCACTCGCCATCTTACCACCAAAGAGGGTTGACCACTGGACCGCTCTTTGTACGTTACCCAGACAACAGCACATGGCTTTTTTTGTTGTTGTTGTTTTTGACTCTTTTAAAGTTTGTTTCCCCTCATCATCATTGTACCCATCTGTAGGAGCCAATTAAGCCCAATTGTATAAATAGGAACCAGTCATTGTGGTGTTCTACCCGGAAGGAAAAAACAGTTTTTGACCACTGAGACGGCAAGACGTATTTGTGTCTTAAAGAACCTTTTATTGTAAGGAACTTTATTGTTGTTTTGGTTTTTAATGGTAATTTGGAATAAAGTTAGTGTTTTTAAACGTATTGGACATCTTGGACACTGATTTTATCACGTCAAGTTTAATAAGCGTGTCAGGCAAATCATCCGGGTTACAGCATCTCAGGGGCTTTGAGCACTGGGCTTAGCCTCTATATTAAAGTCAAAAACTGTATCCATCAACAGGACTGGTTTAAGAACTTTGCTTGAATGCTAAACCATTAAGGAGAAGGAGTACCTGGCACAGTGCATTGATTGATGAGCCTCTGCAGCTGCATCTCATCAGCATCAGCTCACCTGGAGAGGAGACCGGGAGGGCGTAGGAGATGGCCAAAGTCGTGGACAGGATCACGGCTTGTTAACGACATCTGTTTGGCTGGTGAGAGCTGTGGAGGTAGAAGGAGGACACATCCAGCTAACGGCCTTTGCTAGTCTGTACGGGGCGTCGGAGAGTCAGTGACGCTTCGGCAGCGTCGGAGCCAGGGAGAGGGACGTGGCTGACTGTGGCATCAGCTCACCTGGAGAGGAGACCGGGAGGGCACATGAAGATGGCCGAAGTCACGGACAGGGTCGCGGCTTGCTAACAGCATCTGTTCGGCTGGTGAGAGCTGTGGAGGTGGAAGGAGGACGCAGTCAGCTAATGGCTTTTGCTCATCTGTACGGGGCATCGGAGAGCTGTCGGCGCGTCGGCAGCGTTGGATCAAGGGAGAGGGACATGGCTGACTGTCACATTAGCTCACCTGAAGAGTTGAGACCGGGAGTAGCTGTGTAGATGGCTGAAGTCACAGACAGGATCGCAACTTGCTAAAGGCATTTGTTTGGCTGGTGAGAACCGTGGAGGTGGCAGGACAATGCAGCCAGTTAACGGCTTCTGCTCATCTGTGCGGGGCGCCGGAGAGGAGCAGCATGAAGGTGTCCTGGGCAGCGAGATGAGCATTGCGGGAGCCAAGGACGCCGGAGGGCCAGCGGCACTTCGGTAGCTGGAGAGGGATGTGGCTGTGGCATCTGTTCACCTGGACGAGCTGCTGGAGAGGCGTGGTGGTGACTTCTGGGCAGTGGCCGAGCACTGAAGGAGCTTCACCCGTGCAGGTTGCCGAGAGGAGCGGTGGTTCTGGAGCACTGGGGCTGATTGCCTGCATCGGGCAGCGGTGCCCGACACCAGTGACGACGCCGAGCTTTGCTGAATGCAATGTGGAGCAGTTTTCACCTTGAGGAAGGTATGAGTAGCGCTACCACCGTATAGATGGGACATCTAAATTTGTGTGCACACCTAAAGCCTAAAGTGTAAATCCAATGCATTGGTTGCCAACATTAATTGATAAACTTTGTGTCTATTCTTTCGTTGTGATCTTTTTATTCTATTGACATTAAAATTATTAAAATGGAAGCATGCGTAGTGGAAATGGATAAACATTGGGACACCAGCGTGCCTACATAATAGCTCAAAGGAGGTTCATTTTGTCTTCTTATAATTATTTACCTTTTGTTCTTATTAAAGACAAAAATAGAAAGGAGATGTTTTTACCTTCTTTACATGTTTCGACTGTGCACTGCAACCTTTGTCAGAAGGTAAAAACGTCTTCTTTCTATTTTTGTCTTTAATAAGAACAAAAGGTGAACAGCGTGCCTACAGCTGGCAAACCGGACGCGGTGGCCAGTTGTAGTGAAATTGAAACCAGCAAGCAGGTGGTTAAACTGTCTGCTAAAGCACTCGCTGAAAAGTTGGACAGATTGCAAAACAGCAGAAAAACAAAGCTGGTTGGTTGGTTGGTTGGTTGGTTGGATGGATGGATGGATGGATGGATGGACGGACGGACAGACGGACTTTATTGATCCCAAAGTGGGAAATTACAGTGTAACAGCAGCATGACAGTTGACAACCAAACAACAGAAACACACACATGACAGACAAAGGGATTACCCATGAAAAGTAAAAACTAACATGACTATAAAACCTATATACATCATAGCTTAATATATGATGACCTGTATAAACACATGAATCATCCCATTGCACAAAGAAGGACTATCAGGAGCAGAGTGAAAATGTGAGGTACCAGTTAGTCTGTAAGGTGCAGTTTGGCACCATAGCTATGACCAGAATACAACATCATAGTGAGTTATTGTACAGTGAAATTGCATGTGGCAAATAAAGCTGCTAATGTAAGAAAAATTATACAATGTTTAATGCAAAAGGGTAAAACTTTAGAGGTGCAAAAGGGCCTTGATGATTTCACTGAATTGTGTGATGAAATAACGTGTGTGCATGATTCTGTTTTGGGTTTGTTGCCACTAGAAGAAAAGGCCAGACATGAAACATGGTTTAAAGCAAAAATGATGTTTAATGATGAATTTATTGCTGAAACAAAAGAGTGGGTGTTAAAAAATGAAAATCGTGAGTCTCACAGTGTGGGTAATGGTGAATCTGTTATAGATGATGTTAATCCAGCTGACAGTGTTTCAAATGTGGGTAAATGTTCAAATACAGTGGGGAAAAAAGTATTTAGTCAGCCACCAATTGTGCAAGTTCTCCCACTTAAAAGATGAGAAAGGTCTCCAATTTTCATCATAGGTATACCTCAACTATGAGAGACAAAATGAGAAAAAAAAAATCCAGAAAATCACATTGAAGGATTTTTAATGAATTAATTGGTAAATTCCTCGGTAAAATTAGTATTTGGTCAAAAACAAAAGTTCATCTCAATACTTTGTTATATACCCTTTGTTGGCAATGACAGAGATCAAACATTTTCTGTAAGTCTTCACAAGGTTTTCACACACTGTTGCTGGTATTTTGGCCCATTCCTCCATGCAGATCTTCTCTAGAGCAGTGATGTTTTGGGGCTGTCGCTGGGTAACACGGACTTTCAACTCCCTCCAAAGATTTTCTATGGGGTTGAGATCTGGAGACTGGCTAGGCCACTCCAGGACCTTGAAATGCTTCTTACGAAGCCACTCCTTCGTTGCCCGGGCAGTGTGTTTGGGATCATTGTCATGCTGAAAGACCCAGCCACGTTTCATCTTCAATGCCCTTGCTGATGGAAGGAGGTTTTCACTCAAAATCTCACGATACATGGCCCCATTCATTCTTTCCTTTACACGGATCAGTCGTCCTGGTCTCTTTGCAGAAAAACAGCCCCAAAGTATGATGTTTCCACCCCCATGCTTCACAGTAGGTGTGGTGTTCTTTCTCCTCCAAACACGACAAGTTGAGTTTTTACCAAAAAGTTCTATTTTGGTTTCATCTGACCATATGACATTCTCCCAATCCTCTTCTGGATCACCCAGATGCTCTCTAGCAAACTTCAGACGGGCCTGGACATGTACTGGCTTAAGCAGGGGGGCACGTCTGGCACTGCAGGATTTGAGTCCCTGGCGGCGTAGTGTGTTACTGATGTAGCCTTTGTTACTTTGGTCCCAGCTCTCTGCAGGTCATTCACTAGGTCCCCCCGTGTGGTTCTGGGATTTTTGCTCACCGTTTTCATGGTCATTTTGACCTCACGTGATGAGATCTTGTGTGGAGCCCCAAATCGAGGGAGATTATCAGTGGTCTTGTATGTCTTCCATTTTCTAATAATTGCTCCCACAGTTGATTTCTTCACACCAAGCTGCTTACCTATTGCAGCTTCAATCTTCCCAGCCTGGTGCAGGTCTACAATTTTGTTTCTGGTGTCCTTTGACAGCTCTTTGGTCTTGGCCATAGTGGAGTTTGGAGTCTGACTGAGGTTGTGGACAGGTGTCTTTTATACTGATAACGAGTTCAAACAGGTGCCATTAATACAGGTAACGAGTGGAGGACAGAGGAGCCTCTTAAAGAAGAAGTTACAGGTCTGTGAGAGCCAGAAATCTTGCTTGTTTGTAGGTGACCAAATACTTATTTTACCAAGGAATTTACCAATTAATTCATTAAAAATCCTTCAATGTGATTTTCTGGATTTTTTTTTTCTCATTTTGTCTCTCATAGTTGAGGTATACCTATGATGAAAATTGGAGACCTCTCTCATCTTTTAAGTGGGAGAACTTGCACAATTGGTGGCTGACTAAATACTTTTTTGCCCCACTGTATAAGTGATGGGTTAAGCACCACATCCTCTGCAAAAATTAAAGCAGCAGTACAAAGAGCTGCACTTGTTGCTCGTGTGAAAGCGTTGGAAGAGCAGCATGCTTTGGAGGAACAGGAGCAACAAATAAAGAGGATAAAGGGAGAGGTTGGAGCTGGAAACTGAGCTAGCACCTTCAAATGCTAAGTTGGCAGTTTTGCAGACTTCTGATGGAAGAAGTCGAATTCATTCAAGTTCAGATGTCATGAAAGACTGTGAAGAAATAGACTGAGGAATCAAAGCTGGAGTTACAAGCCTGCTTTGACTGCACAGATTGGAGTGTTTTTGAAGATGCAGCCATTAACCTAAATGAACTCACTGACACTGTGACATCATACATCAGTTTCTGTGAGGACATGTGTGTGCAGACCAAGACCTTCTGCACATACAACAACAATAAACCCTGGTTCACTCCTAAACTCAAGCAGCTACGTCAGACCAAGGAGGAGGCCTACAGGACTGGTGACTGGACTCTGTACAAGCGGGCCAGAAACATGCTGACGAAGGAGACCAGGCTTGCTAAGAGGAGCTACAGTGAGAAGTTACAACAAAACTTCTCAGCCAACAACTCTGCTTCTGTTTGGAGAGGCCTACGGAATATCACCAACTACAGGAGACCATCCCCCCACCCTGTGGAAAACCTCCAGCTGGCTAACGACCTAAACAGCTTTTACTGTAGGTTTGAAAAGAACCTACAGTTCTCACCTCCCACCCACACAAAAGGATTTTCTGCAGCCCGAGGAACTCCATCCCTCCTCCACTCTGACCTCCCACCAGCACTAACGATCTGTGAAGAGGAGGTGCGCCGGGTCTTTCAGAGACAAAAGATCAAGAAGGCTGCAGGACCTGATGGTGTGTCTCCGTCCTGCCTGAGAGTCTGCTCCAATGAGTTGGCCCCCATCTTCACCTGGATCTTTAATAGATCACTGGAGCTGTGTGAAGTGCTTTCCTGCTTCAAACGCTCCATCATCATTCCAGTTCCCAAGAAACCCTCTGCTACAGGATTATATGACTACAGACCTGTTGCCTTGACCTCTGTGGTCATGAAATCCTTGGAGAGATTGGTGCTGAACCACCTGAAGGTCGTCACAGGCCCCCTGATGGACCCATTGCAGTTCGCCTACCGGTCAAACAGGTCAGTGGATGATGCAGTGAATATGGGACAACACTACATCCTGCAACACCTCGACTCCCCAGGGATGTACGCCAGGATCCTGTTTGTCGACTTCAGCTCGGCGTTCAACACCATCATCCCAGGCATTCTTCATCAGAAACTCCTCCAGCTCAAGGTGCCCCCCTCCACCTGCCAGTGGATCTCCAGCTTTCTGACTGACAGGTGGCAACAGGTGAAGCTAGGGAGAATTACATCCAGCTCCCGAAAAATTAGTACTGGCGCCCCCCAAGGGTGTGTCCTTTCCCCACTGCTCTACTGCACCTCAGAGGACCCTTCAGTGAAGCTCCTGAAGTTTGCGGATGACACCACAGTCATCGGTTTGATCCGGGATGGTGATGAGTCTGCATACAGGCGGGAGGTGGAGCAGCTGATCCTCTGGTGCGGCCAGAACCATCTTGAACTTAACCCAGCCAAAACGGTGGAGATGACTGTGGATTTCAGGCGATACCCTCCTTCATTCCCCCCACTCACCATCCTCAACAGCACAGTGTCCACTGTGGACTCCTTCAAGTTTCTGGGTACCACAGTCTCCCAGAACCTGAAGTGGTCCTCCCATATAGACACTGTCTGGAAAAAGGCCCAGCAGAGGTTGTTTTTTCTGCATCAGCTCAAGAAGTTTGATTTGCCTCAGGAGCTGCTGGTTGTCTTCTACACCGCAATCATCCAATCTGTCCTCTGCTTTTCCATCACTGTCTGGTTTGGATCTGCCACTAAACAGGACAAGACCAGACTGCAGCGGATCATTAAGTTTGCGGAGAGGATCATTGGTACCGACCTACCCTCCATTGAGAACTCATATCGGTCCATAACCAGGAAACGGGCGGGAAACATCTGTGCTGGCCCGTCACACCCCGGCCACAAACTGTTTGAACTTCTATCTTCTGGTCGACGTTACAGATCACTGAAGGTCAAAACCACCTGTCACAGGAACAGTTTCTTTCTTCAAGCCATCACTCTGATGAACTCCTAACATTCATCTAGTCCTACCTGTTGCTGTACTCATGACTTTTCATCCATTCTTACATTGCACATAACTGTCACACTGCTTTTTACTTCATTCACATTATATCACTGAATCTGAGTTCACATTGAAATACTGTATGATTGTATATTTTTTCATATATTTCTGCAAAGTGTGGATAGTCTGAGTAAATAACTGCATATATTCCTGTATATATTTGCATCCTTTTATACAAACATGGACAGACTGTAATTTACTGTACATACACTGTTGTCATTGAATCCTTATTTAAATCTTATTTAAATCTTACACCTGAACAACAAGAACAAGTTTTTAGCCAAAGTCAAATTCCTTGTATGTGTTGTGCATACTTGACCAATAAAGCTGATTCTGATTCTGATTGATTCTGAATTCATACTTGGAGAAGGAAAAAAGAAAACTGGCAACAAGCCCTTAACCTTTCAACAAAGGAATATGAGCCTACAGAATGGACAATTAAGATTCAAAACTGTTTCTATGATAACATTGTGATCTCTGATCATGCACCCTGCTGTCTAGTATATGTAGATAAGAAATTGACAAAGGGCCCAGTTAGGTGGCATTTTCAACATAAATGGCTTCAGGATGAGGAATTTGTTAAGTATATTGAAAAACAGATGAGTTCTTTGATATCAATACTACACAAACAACGGCATGTATAAAGTGGGAGGCTTTCAAAGCTTTTATTAGGGGGCATATTATTAGTTATACAGGTTCAAAATCTAAGAAGACCCGAGAGGAGAGAGTCCAATTGGAACGTAAAATAAAAATTCTTCAAGAAAAGGTGTACGCAGGAAGTAACCCACAGTTACTAACTAACTAACCTGCACTTATATAGTGCTTTTCTAGTCACAAAGACCACTCAAAGCGCTTTCACTAGTACTAACCCTCTATTCTAAGGGCTTATAGGAAACAGATATCTAGGGACAATTTAGAACAACCAATTAACCTAACATGCATGTCTTTGGATTGTGGGAGGAAACCGGAGCCCCCGGAGTAAACCCACGCAGCACAGGGAGAACATGCAAACTCCATACAGAAAGGTTCCAACCCCTGCCAGCCTGGGGATTCGAACCAGGAACCTTCTAGCTGTAAGGCAACAGTGCTAACCACTGCACCACCGTGCTGCCCCAGTTAGAGAACAAATTACTGATTCTGAGAGCTGAATATGACAAAAAAATCAGCGAATAGACCTGCCTCGAGTCTTCTAAGATTGAAGCAAACTTTTTGTGAACAAGGTGAAAAATCAGGAAAATTATTGGCATGGCAGATTAAACAATTAAAATCTAAAACACCAATTACCAGTATTATAAGTAACGGACAGGTAGTTATACTGTAGATCCTTTAGAAATTAATAGTGTCTTTAGAGATTATTATGAAAAACTATGATACAAAAAATGAAACTGACTTAACAAAACTAAATGGGTTTTTGGGTGGATTATCCATACCAGGTATTCCAAATGAAAACAGGGAGATACTGGAGTCTAAAATTAGTCAAGAAGAAGTTGGGCAAGCCATTGATAATATGAAATCAGGAAAAAGAGCAGGACCAGATAGTCTTCCAGTTGACCTCTATAAAAAATTTAAGAATAAATTAATAAAACCACTTTTGGAAATGGTTTTAGAAGCATTTCAAAATGGTAATTTACCACCATACATGAATAATGCCTTAATTATACTGTTGCCAAAACCAGGTAAACCCTCTTAATAAATGTGAAAACATGAGACCAATAAGCCTATTAAATGCTGATCTTAAAATAATCTGTAAAATTTTAGCAAAACCACTACAAGAAATATTACCAAATATTATTAACCGAGATCAGAATGGCTTTATAATGGGAAGACAAGGCTTCCATAATGTAAGAAGACTATTTAATATTATTTATTCCAATAAAGAAGCACCGGATACAGCTCTCCTATCATTGGACACCGAAAAGGCCTTTGATAGGGTCGAATGGCCCTATCTTTTTGAAGTCCTACAAAGGTTTGGACTTGGAAATAATTTCATAAAATGGGTCCAGATAATATACAATAATGCTGCAGCAGAAATCCTAACAAACAGCAATATCTCAAAATCAATAAAAATCAATAGAGGATGTCGACAAGGCTGTCCACTTTCACCTTTATTGTTTACTATGGCAATTGAACCTTTAGCGATGGCAGTACGTTTACATCCACAAATATATGGAATTAAAGTAGGACCACCAGAACATAAAATCTCCCTGTATGCCGATGACATAATTTTGTTTATGTCGAATTTTAAAAAATCAATTCCAACCTTGTTAAATTTAATAAAGAACTTTGGGGATATATCAGGATATAAAATAAACAAAACAAAATCTTCAATATTAATGTTAAATGAGACCCAGAGAAATCATCCAGCTCCTGAGGTAAACCAATTCAATATTGTAGATCAGTTTAAATATTTAGGAATTCAAATTTTGCCTAAGCTAGAATCAGTCACCAATGTCAACTATGAAGCCTTAATGTCAAATATTAATGAGTTACTTCAGAGATGGATGTCACTACCAATGTCGATGATCGGGAGAATTAATAAACTTAAAAGTAATATCTTACCAAAAATACTTTATTTATTTCAAAACATTCCTTTACCACCACCTTCATATCTATTCTCAAGAATTAAAAAAGTTAGTGGAATTTATATGGAACAATAGGAAGGCTAGATTACATTTTTAAATTTAATAAAGAACTTTGGGGATATATCAGGATATAAAATAAACAAAACAAAATCTTCAATATTAATGTTAAATGAGACCCAGAGAAATCATCCAGCTCCTGAGGTAAACCAATTCAATGTTGTAGATCAGTTTAAATATTTAGGAATTCAAATTATGCCTAAGCTAGAATCAGTCGCCAATGTCAACTATGAAGCCTTAATGTCAAATATTAATGAGTTATTTCAGAGATGGATGTCACTACCAATGTCGATGATCGGGAGAATTAATAACTTAAAAGTAATATCTTACCAAAAATACTTTATTTCAAAACATTCCTTTACCACCACCTTCATATCTATTCTCAAGAATTAAAAAAGTTAGTGGAATTTATATGGAACAATAGGAAGGCTAGATTACGTTTGTCCTTACTATACTTACCATTTGATCGTGGAGGTCTAAAATGTCCAAACTTTATGATGTATTACTGGTCAGCACAACTGAGGTCTATGACATATTATTTTTCATCAAATGAGCCTCCTCACTGGACTGAAATGGAATCATACAATTTACCATTACCTCTTCCCTTGTTCATATACTCAGACTCGGCTAAAACATTACAGAAACAAGTTAAAAATCCAATTGTAAAACACATGATCAAAATATGGTGTGAAACTAAAAAATATTTAAAAGAACCACACTCATTGTCACAATTTAGCCCAATATGGGGTAATCAATATTTTACACCAGGGAGAGCGGACACTGTATTTAAAGTATGGAATTTAAAAGGGATTCAAAAGATTCAAGACTTATATTTGTCATGTTCAGATAACATAATGTCTTTTGAAGAACTGAGGATTAAATTCAATCTTAATAGAACACACTTTTTTAAATATCTTCAGCTTAGAAATTTTATTCGTTCAAATCAAAATAATGCTCTCACCCGACCTACTTATTCATCTTTGGAAACATTTTTGATGAAAGATAGTAAGAGAAAGGGTATTATTTCAGAGTTTTACAACTCACTGACACTATTCTCAAGTGAAAACTCACAGAAAAGACTGAATGACTGGAAAGAAGATCTGCAAACTGAAATTTCAGAGGAACAGTGGGAAATGGTTTGTGCAGGAGCTCAAACCAAATCAATAAATGTACGTCTTAAACTGATACATTTTAAATGGTTAATGCGGATGTATGTTACACCAGTGGAATTAAATAGACATAACAAAAACATACCAGATACATGCACAAAATGTATGGAAAGTAAAGGAACCTTATTTCAGTGTTTATGGGAATGTAGAAAAATCAGAATGTTTTGGGAAAAGGTGAGGGTAACAATTGAAAAAATAATTTCAAAACAAATCACATTGAACCCTAAACTTGTTTTTGTTGGGTCTGTATCCAGAGAAACATAACTTTATTAAGAGTGAAAGAGCATTCATAGACCTCGGTTTGCTTAATGCCAAAATACGTATGTATTGCACTACTGTGGAAAAAGACTCATAGACCAGATGTGACTCAGTGGTTAAGACAGATGTTAACAAACCTTCCACTAGAAAGAATAACATATACATATACTGAAATCAAAGGAAAATGTGTTTGAGAATATATGGAGACCTTTCATTGATTATGTAAAGAAATTAAACATAACTTCTGAAGAAGAAGGTGAATGATATGTGTGGACCTTGCAAATTCCAAGCTGGTGAATGTATATTATGTATTCTTATGTAATAGATTACCTAGACTAAACAGAGGAGCATTGTTGTTGACTTGTGTTTGTTAATGGCTGTTGTTGTTTTTATTACACTTTTTTTGTTATTGTTCTTTTTAATTTTTAAATTGCTTTTGTGTTAGTGTCTGACTGTGTGTGATATGTTTGTAAAAAAAAAAAAAAAGGTTCAATAAAAAATATTGTGGAAAAAAAAAATAACGCATCAAATGGAGAATTTAAATGTAAAAAAGAAACACACAAGCTTCAATGACCAACAGTGCTTGGAAACATTACAAAATCTGCAACTGGAAACAGCAGCAGCAAGTTTAAATCAAGCTGACAATGCTAATATTGAGCACCAAATTAATCATAATCCATCTGGAGATGTACTGAGTATTATGAACAAGCAAAATGAAATTACAGCTGCTTTGTTGAATCAGCAATGTCTGTTGTCTTTGCCACCATGTGACATCCCTGTGTTTGAAGGTGATCTGTTTCAATAAGCCATTTATACAACAAGGAGTAGAGGCCAAAGCCAACAAAGCTGATTGTTTGTACTACTTGGAACAATTTACAAGAGGACAGCCCAGAGAACTGGTCCGTAGCTGCCAGCATATGCCTCCTGAGTCTGGCTATATGATAGCAAAAGGTCTTTTGGAAGAACATTTTGGTAATAAGTACAAGATCGCTGCAGTACATATTGAAAAGGCATTAGCTTGGCCTACAATAAAATCTGAGGATGCTGATGCCATACAAGCCTATACTTTATTCTTGCGTGGTTGCTCTAATGTGATGATGGATCTTCAGTACATTCAGGAGGTGGACATGCCAGCCAATATGAGACAAATTGTTTCAAAGTTACCATTCAAATTCAGAGAGCGATGGAGAGCTACAGCTTATGACATAATGGAATCCTCCAGTAACAGAGCTCACTTCGTTGATTTAGTGAAGTTTTTGGAGAAGCAAGTGAAGATCCTCTCTGACCCAATCTTTGGAGATATTGGAAACGTGTCACAAAGTTCAGCAAGTTCACAGCTTAAGTTTAAGTTGTGGTGAACACTCAATGGACCTGTTGGACCGGTTCTGTGACTCGCATTTTAGGTCAGAACAAAGGCAGGAATCTTAGCCTTGTTATGCAAGGCTGGAGACTGTGGGGGGTTGATTAAAGGATGCATGGGAGACAGTGGAAGTGATATAATGGAGTGAAATGCATTGTGACTGTCTTTATTATGCAAGGTGGTGAAATGCATTGTGACTGTCTTTATTATGCAAGGTGGTCTGTGTGACATGTGATTTATGAGGTGTGAAGTCCCTGATATTTAAGGACGAGAGTTGACTGTTTCATTCTCTTTGCTCTGCTTTTAAATGATGGAGATGTGAATAAAGCTGACTCTGAGAAAGAACACTGCCTCGTCATTTCCACATCTTCCACACTGGTGACCTAAGACGTAGCATGCAACAAGAGGAGAATTTCCCGGGGCCAGACTCATCGGGAGCCCCCGGCCAAGCGTATGCCGCTACGGTCCAACTACCGGACTTTTGGCAAGACAACCCGCGCTCCTGGTTCCACTTGGTTGAAGCACAGTTCGCCCTCCGGAGGATAATGGTAGATGACACAAAGTTCTACCATGTGGTTGCAAAGCTTGATAACCGCATGGCTCTGCATGTGGAGAGCCTACTGGAGCAGCCACCAGCCAGCGACAAATACGATGCGTTGAAGGCTGCACTCATCCGGCGTTTCACTCTCTCAGTCGAGGAGAGAGCAGAGACACTCGTGGCGCTGAACGACTTGGGAGATTGCACGCCCATTGACTTGATGGAGAACATGCTGAGGTTGAAAGGCTCAGACGATGACCACTTCATCTTCACCCACATTTTCCTCAGGACCCTACCATCAGCCACGAGAGCGGCCCTGACCAGTTCGTCGTTGTTGGCCCAGCGGGACTTCTGCGCGCTGGCTCAGGAGGCGCATCAGATTCTCAACGCCAGCAAACAGCGTGCGACCACCGCGGCGGCGACGGAGTTCAGCGTGGCGGCCGGAGATAGCAGGGAGCCAGAGACGGCGGTAGCAGAATCACCGACGACGGTGGCAGCGGGGGCCAAGGATCGCGGAGGAGACACCCTCTGTTTCTACCATCGCTGCTTTGCAGAGAAGGCACGCAAATGTATACCACCGTGCCAATTCAAGCGCTCGGGAAACGCCAAGACCGGGGGTCAGTAGCAGCTGCGACCCTCGGGGAGGAGAACAAGCTGCTCTACTTGAAGGACGCATGCTCCGGGAGGCATTTCCTCGTGGACACAGGCTCCCAGTTGAGTTTCATCACACCTTCCTACGCCGACCGGCTGGCAGGTTCCAGAGGTCCCGGGGTGGCAGCAGCGAACGGCTCGGTGATTAAGACCTTTGGTGAGAGGAATCTGCTTCTGTCTCTACACGGCCGTACATTTGAGTGGACTTTTGCCATAGCAGCAGTGAATTTCAATATGTTGGGGGCTGATTTTCTGTGCTCACATGGTTTGTTGGTTGATCTCGCTAAAAGGCGCCTGGTTAATGCACTTTCTTTTGATTCTATCCCCTGTACAGCGCGAGTGGCCCCGCCAACAGCACAAGCCAACGTCACAGCAGCAGGCGGTAAGTTCCACACACTGCTCACTCAGTTCCCAGCACTCACGGTTCCCACATTTTCGGCAACAGTCGCTAAGCACGGGGTGGAGCATTTTATTACCACTACCGGACCGCCTGTTTTTGCAAAAGCTCGGCGCTTGGACGCAGTTAAACTGGCCATAGCGCGCGAGGAGTTCGCCAACCTGGAGAGGTTGGGCATTATCCGACGTTCAAACAGTCCGTGGGCTTTCCCCCTACATATGGTCCCGAAAGCTGATGGACCATGGTGCCCTTGCAGGGATTTCCGCAGGTTAAACAACGCTACAGCACATGACCGCTACCCAATCCCACATATCCAAGATTTTTCGGTTCATTTGGCAGGGGCGCGCATTTTTTCTAAAATAGACTTGGTCCGCGGTGACCACCAAGTCCCAGTACGCGCTGAGGACATACCCAAAACAGCAGTAATAACACCGTTTGGTTTATTCGAGTTTTTATGCATGCCATTCAGACTTAAAGGGGCTGCTCAGATGTTCCAACGCATGATGGGACGCGGTGCTTCGCGATCTCCCTTTCGTGTTCGTCTACCTGGACGATATTTTAGTAGCCAGCGCATCCGAAGACGAACACGAAAAACACCTGGCCACAGTTTTCCGAAGGTTGGGAGATCACGGGTTAATAATCAACCCAGAAAAGTGCCAGTTCGGGGTGGCGCAGATCGATTTTTTAGGACACCGCATCTCCCCCGAAGGAGCAGTTCCACTGCCTGACAAAGTGCGTGCTGTGGCAAATTTTCCCTGGCCGCAGACAGTCAGGGCATTGCAGGAGTTTTTGGGAATGGTGAATTTTTATAATCGTTTTCTCCCCCGCGCGGCACAACTCATGCAGCCGCTCTATGCCGCGCTCAAAAGAAAGAAACCCGCGGATAAGATCGAGTGGTCCCCGGAGCGCGACCAAGCGTTCTCGGAGGTGAAAACAGCCTTGGCAAAGGCTGCATTGTTGGCACACCCAGACCCAACGGCCCGCATAGCGCTCACCACTGACGCATCAGATGTGGCCATAGGGGCGGTCGTGGAGCAACATGTAGCTGGGGTTTGGCAGCCCCTCGCATTTTTCAGCAGGACCTTGCGCGATAGCGAACGTAAATACAGCGCGTTCGACAGGGAGCTGCTGGCTCTCCATTTGGCCATCCGCCACTTTCAGTTCTGGCTGGAAGGACGCGCTTTCACCGCGTTCGTTGATCACAAACCGCTAACATTCGCGATGGCCAAGGTCTCTGAACCGTGGTCAGGCCGGCAGCAGAGACAGCTGGCCGCGATATCAGAGTTTACCACTGATATTCAGCATGTGGCGGGCAAACTCAATGTAGTAGCGGATTACCACTCACGCGCCGTGGTGGCTCCAGTTAGCGTAGGGGTAGATTATGCAGCCATGGCCGCGAAGCAGGTTAATGACGCGGACGTGCGCGCGCTCCAGTCTGGACCAACAGGGTTAAGGCTGGAGAGCAGGGTGCTGCAAGACGGTATGCCCCCCCTAATCTGCAATGTCTCCACTGGACGGCCGCGTCCAGTAGTACCGGCCGCGTGGCGCCGCCGCATTTTTGACTTGGTTCATTCTTTGGTGCACCCTGGAGTGCGCGCGTCGGTCAAAATGGTGGGAGAGAAATTTGTGTGGCCGAGCCTCCGCAAACAGGTTAAAGAGTGGGCAGCAACCTGCATGGCGTGTCAACGAGCCAACGTATACAGGTACACGAGGGCTCCTTTGGAACAGTTTCACATTCCGGCCAAGAGGTTCGATCACGTTCATGTGGACCTCGTTGGACACGTCCCGCCATCACAGGGGTGCACACATCTTCTGACAATGGTGGACCGCACCACGCGCTGGCCTGAAGTGATCCCGCTGGCATCAACCACGGCCGAGGAAGTGGCGCGCGCATTTTTAACAGCTTGGGTGGCGCACTTCGGCGTTCCATCGGACATTACGTCCGACAGAGGCCCTCAATTTGTTTCCGAGCTTTGGTCGACAATGGCCCGCAGCCTGGGTGTCACAATTCACCGCACAACCGCGTACAATCTGCAGGCTAACGGGTTATGCGAACGTTTTCATAGGTCATTGAAAGTGGCTCTCAGAGCGTCACTGACGGATTCAAATTGGGTTGACAAGTTACCATAGGTGTTATTGGGGTTGCGTTCGGCACCTAAAGAGGACTTAGAAGCCTCACCAGTGGAGCTCGTGTTTGCGCAGCCACTCCGGCTGCCTGGGGAGTTTCTCCCAGATAACCCTGCGCCAAACGCCTCCCCGTCTCAGCTGTTGCGGAGTAACATAGAATCAAGCACGCTGCCCGGTCCCGTGCACCACGGTTTTCCGCGCGTTTTTGTGCCTAAAACTTTGAAGAACGCAGAGTTTGTTTTTGTTAGACACGACGCGCATCGAACCCCGCTGCGACCGCCTTACAACGGACCATTCAGAGGGCTAGAAACAGGGGACAAGCAGTTTTTGCTAGATTTGGGGGGTAGGAAAGAGAAAATTTGCATAGACAGACTTAAACCCGCTTTTGTGGTGGCAGATGAGGAAGTGCTGTTGGCAAAGGCCCTGCGGCGAGGTAGACCACCACGGAAGGTTTCACACAGTAATGGTTCCCGAAGTAATGGTTCCCCAGAACACCCGCAGAGACTGACAAAGGGTTTCCGCCCCCAGACGGCAAACCCCCAGAGTGACAGCGCCGCAGAGACGGTGAACCCCAGCTACAGCAGATTCGGCAGGAGGCTGAAGCCTATCCAGCATGTGGGCTGATGTGTATTGATGCTATCACAGCATGCATGTGGTTATCTTCTGGTTGTTCTGTGTTTCTAAAATGCTGGGGGGGGGGGCTTGTGTGGTGAACACTCAGTGGACCTGTTGGACCGGTTCTGTGACTCACATTTTAGGTCAGAACAAAGGCAGGAATCTTAGCCTTGTTATGCAAGGCTGGAGACTGTGGGGGGTCGATTAAAGGATGCATGGGAGACAGTGGAAGTGATATAATGGAGTGAAATGCATTGTGACTGCCTTTATTATGCAAGGTGGTGAAATGCATTGTGACTGTCTTTATTATGCAAGGTGGTCTGTGTGACATGTGATTTATGAGGTGTGAAGTCCCTGATATTTAAGGACGAGAGTTGACTGTTTCATTCTCTTTGCTCTGCTTTTAAATGATGGAGATGTGAATAAAGCTGACTCTGAGAAAGAACACTGCCTCGTCATTTTCACATCTTCCACAAAGTCACCATTAAATAACAGAGTAAAGGGAAGCAGTTTTGCCACTACAGTTGCACCAGTGGAGTCTGTAAATGGAAAACAAGTAACTGGTATGAAGAAAGGGGATTGCCCTATCTGTTATTACTGTTCACATGCTCATCATTTGGAGATACTGTATGTCAACAGTTTCAGAATATGAAGCACAACGAAAAGATTCAGTTTTTAAGAGATAAAGGACTTTGTTTTGGATGTTTATGTACTGGACATATGAGTCATGATTGTAATAAGCGTTTGACTTGTGAAGCATGTAAAAGGCAACATCCAACTGTGCTACATATTCAAAAGACCAATTTTGACCTGGAACAAACAGATGAGTCATCAGAAACAAAGGTATCAACTTCTTCCCAAACCTGTGGTCATACAGGGGCCGGAAACGAACAATGTATTCTCCCCATTGTTCCAGTACAGGTGAAATTGACTAAAGGAAATGAAGTTGTACAAATGTATGCATTTTTAGATCCTGGTAGTTCAGCAACATTTTGTTCTGAACATCTTAAACGAAGGCTGAAACTTAAAGGAACAAAAACTAAATTTCTCTTGAAAACTGTGGGTCAGGAAAAGATTGTTCCTTCATGTTTTTGACTGGGCTGGAGGTCTCAGGAATTGAAAATAATGAATTCCATCCTTTGCCAGAGGTCCTCACACAAAAGCAAATGCCAGTTACCTCAGATTGCATTGCTACAGCAGCAGATATGAAAAAAATGGCCTTACTTGTCAAAGATTCACATCTCTAATATCAATGCTAACATTGACTTGTTGATAGGTACCAGCACTCCCCCAAGTTATTGGAACCCTGGGAAGTTGTCAACAGCTGTAGAGATGGCCCATATGCTGTAAGGACAGTATTGAGATGGGTTGTCAATGGTCCTGTCTAAAAGAAAAAAGGCATGATGTGTGACTTTCAGCTGCTGTAGTTAATAGGATTTCAGTCTCCGAGATCAAGTTGAATAATCATGACTTCAATGAGAAGACCTTGGAGGATAAAGAAATGTTTAGACAGGACATGAAATTTATGGAAATCATGGAATCATCAATAAAGCAAGATGAGTATTGTTTAAAATTGCCACTTGATAATCCAGATTTTCTGTTGCCAAATGATCTTGCAGTGGCAAATAGGGTTTCTGCCATTGGAGAGGTAGCAAGTCGGTCTCTACGGAGGCATGTTGGGTCTAAAGAGAACTTTGCTGATGTTGCTTCAAGAGGAATGAGAGCATCTGAATACTTAAACAACGGTTGCTTCAATGATCCTAGTTTTCTTTGGAAATCTAAGGAGAAAGGGCCAACAAATGAAAATTGTGACATTGTAGATAAATTTGAAGATCCAGAAGTCAAAATGGATATCTTGGTGAATTTTGTTGCCAGCAATTCATTTAACTCCACTGATCCCATCTATTCTTTAGACTGGACCAGACTTATACAATCAGTAGCCTGCTTTCTTGGGCTAAAGGAAATGTTGCTGGTAGCCAGTCATAAGAAAAGGTGTTTGGAGGCCTCAAATGGACAGACTGTTAAAGTGGATAAATCAAAGTACTGCAGTGAGCCTATGTGCAGTCAAATACGTTGTTTTTCTGATCCCAGTGAGGATGGACTCTGTGCCGTGTGCGAACAATACCATACTGAATGATCACCCAGTAACAAAGCTTCCGGATGATCCAAATGATCGAGAATCCCTTACACCAAATCATCTGCTTCTATTAAAAACAAAACCAGCTTTGGCTCAACGGCTTGTTGAACCATCTCACATGTATGTGAAACATCAAAGGAGACAAATTTATTACATTGTTGATCTGCTTTGGAAAAGATGGGTTCGAGAATATCTGCCATTGCTCCAGGGGTGACAGAAGTGGAATCAGAAAGATTTAGTTGTGGGTGAGGTTGTTGTGATGATGGATTTTTCATCATCACATGGTTTCTGGCCTCTTGGAAAGGTTGGAGGTGTTTTCAAATGGGTCTGGTATTTTCTATAGCACAGCTAAACTAACATCATTGAAAGACCAATAACTAACCTGTTTAATGTCTGAGGTGTAAACTTTATTGAATCATGTGATGTGTAATGAATGGTAATTGGCTCCTTTATTATTTTTTGTTGTTGTTGAATTGTTATGTAACAATTAGGGGCCAGTATGTAGGAGCCAAGCCCAATTGTATAAACAGGAACCAGTCATTGTCCGGGCAGGTGTTCTACGCAGAAGGAAAAAACTATTTTTGACTGCTGTGATGGCAAGACGTATTTGTGTCTTCAGGAACCTTTTATCTTAAGGAACTTTATTGTTGTTATGATTTTTAATGGTAATTTGGAATAAAGTTAGTGTTTTTAAACGTATTGTATTGGACGTCTTGGACACTGATTTCATCACATCAAGTTTAATAAGCGTGTCAGGCAAATCATCTGGGTAACGAAAGATATGATTATTGACTTTAGGAGGAAAACTCCCAGGCACAAAGTCACCATACTAAAAGGCCAGACCACCGAATGTGTACAATCGTACAAATATCTTGGGACGATTACTGATAGTGGATTGAACTTTGAGGTGAACTGTGAAAGGGTGTGCAAAAAGGGTCAGCAAAATTTGCATTGTTTGAGGAAACTTGCACGCTTCCAAACTGACCGAACCATAATGACTATGGTCTATCGGGCTTTTATTGAATCTGTTTTATCCTTTTCTTTAATGTCATGGTTTGGTCAGATAAAACCGAAACAGAGGAAATCCTTGGATCAGGTAGTCAGATGGTCCAGTCGTTTGCTTGGTGAGTCACAGCTGAGCCTGACATCCCTGTACACCAGACAAGTACAGAGGATGGCCGACTCGATTTTAAATGATGACTCCCACCCTTTGCACTGCAACTTTCAGCTTCTTCCCTCCAGACGGAGGTTTGCTGTCCCAAAAAGTAGAACCCAGCGCTACAAAAACAGCTTTGTCCCTGCTGCTGTCAAAGAGTTGAACAAGCTATAAAAATTATATTGTACATATTTTATATTTACCTATTTTGTAAGATGTGTGCCTGTGTTTGTGTCTATGTTGAATGTAATTAGTGGCTTGTAAATATGGATGTCACCAACTGCAAAACAAATCTACCTACGGGTACAAATAAAGTAACCTGAACCTGAACCTGAACAGCATCTCAGGGGCTTTGAGCACTGGGCTTAGCCTCTATACCATCAATAACATTAGACCTTAACAGACCCAGTTTAAACATGCACACAAATACACACTCTCAGACACACACACACACACACCCTTGTGTCCGTCAACCCCAGTCCGAACCAATAAAGTTACACTGGAAATAAAAAAATGACAAAAAACACTTTTCACATGTTTTGTTATCAACATTTTAAACCATCCAGTAACAGTGCAGTCATCCAGAATCATGAGAGTCAGAGTAGAGATACTTCCTGTCCTAGTCATGTGACTAGAGCTGGCTGTTACCAGGGAAACACCGGCTAACTAAGGCAGTTAAATGGCACTGATCAATCATCATCAACAAGACATTCATGTGGTCAGTCAAGGGAGGCGATCATGGCTGAAGGTCAAAATCCACCAAAAACAGACGTTTACATTCATCAGTCTGAGGCCGTTTCCTGTCACGTTTAGTCATCTACGCCTCATTTCCACCATCTACATGAAGAATCTGTCACACTCAACCACACAGCTTCAATGCTGTCTCATTTGTTTGTGCTGTGAAAACAGCAGTAGTATATACAGTATATGGTCATGCTGTGAGCTCACACTATACCATATTTGAATGAGACAACATGTCTCGTTGGGGTGAAACGCTGTGTGGTGAGACGGTGACATTTTATTTTTATGTTGCATTTGAGGAGAAAAGTTCAGTCAGAAGGTTAGAAGCTCACACAGACGTTTCTAAGCCCACCTGCACTGTTTTGCATGTTGTGACTTTACGTTAAGACTCATTTTAAAGGTTATTTTGTCTTATCTTGTTCTCATGAACCAAATATCATGCATCATAGCGTCTTTACCATCACAACCATATTATATGGTGCTCTTTAGTCCAGTGAAACTGGAACAGCTTTAGTGGCCAGGTGATGACAACGTGGTGTCGTATCTCATGTACGAGCATGGGAACACTCACACTATACATGTATTAGGCTACAATCACACTGCAGGTCTCAATGCTCAATTCCGATTTTTTTGTGTGTGGGCGTTCACATTATAATTTAAATGTGACCCCCATCAGACTCCATTGTGAACAATCTACAGCGATGCAGTGGCCTGCACGCGCAGAAGAAAGCATAACATCAGACACAACGTTGTGTTTACCAAAGTAAATATGAGCCCCGAATGAACTTCTTCACCTTAATGCAGCGCAGCAAAATAAATGAGACCAGCTTCATTCCTCTACACACCAGATGACCACTGTGATTAGCTCTGCTTTAACAGAACTGATTGATTAAACAGCTCTCTTGAAAATGAGGTGTAATGTGACCGACTACTGATCGGAGGGTCATGGGTTCGATCCCCGCTCTGTCAGCAGTCTGTATGTCGAAGTGTCCTTGAGCAAGACACTGAACCCCCAGTTGCTCCTGGTGGCCAGGTTAGCGCCTGTGTATGACAGCTCTGCCGCCACCAGTGTGTGAATGGGTGGATAGCAAGATCTGTAAAGTGCTTTGGTCATCCTAGATGAGAAGAAAAGCGTTATATAAAACACCATTTACCATTTAAGGTTAATCGATCAAATCAAGAAATAAAATCACCAAAGCTCCATCTAGTCGTCTGTCCTTCTGTCTGTTAGTCATTAGTGGCATAGCTGTTGCTAGGTAACCAGGCTGACCACAGGTTTTCCATTGTTTTTTACAGGAGGGAGAAAATGACTCCAGCGGTAGGTCATGGGTTAAAATCTTGTATAAACACACTAACGTTTAATTTAGAAAGGTGAAAAGACAGAGGGGACGCCTACTGCTACTATCTGAAACAAGACAAATATTTCTAAATTATTTTACCCTCTATAACAAAGAGGCTCATTAAACTATCTGTTAAAAACTTAAAAGTCATCAAAACCTCAGCATAAATCACAATATATGGGACTGTAATCACAATCCAAATCAAACGAGTCACATCAGCTACCATGAACTGGTCTGATTTATTCACAGCATCACGTTTTATTGAACATCTGAGGGGTGTTAGGTTGCTGTTGTTCAGCTTTATTTAACCTCATATTAATCAGTGAAACTGGTAAACTGGGAGAAGACCCAAAGCAGAGCATAGAGAGACCAAGACTCAAGACTTAAGGGGTGGGCTGTCAGAGACCAGACCAAGACCAGACCAGTGTGTATGTAGGTCTCTATGTTGACTACAACACTCCTGCTGAGGTGGATTTTAATTTGGTAAACTAAAATCAGTTTACTCACTTCACCACAGGAGCAGTTACATTTACCTGCCATGATGATCCATTATCCATCCATCCATCTTCTACCGCTTTTCCGGAGGTCCGGGTCGCGGAGGCAGCAGTTCAAGCAGAGAAGCCCAGACTTCCCTCTCCCCAGCCACCTGCTCCAGCTCTTCAGAAGGGATACCCAGGCGTTCCCAGACCAGCTGGGAGACATAGTCTCTCCACCGAGTCCTGGGTCTGCCCCGGGGTCTCCTCCCAGTGGGACGTGCCTGAAACACCTCAAGTGGGAGGCGTCCAGGAGGCATCCTAATCAGATGCCCATACCACCTCAACTGACTCCTTTCAATGTGGAGGAGCAGCGGTTCTACTCTGAGCCTCTCCCGGATGACTGAGCTCCTCACCCTGTCTCTGAGGGTGAGTCCAGCAATCCTACGGAGAAAGCTCATTTCAGCCGCTTGTATCCGCGATCTCGTTCTTTCGGTCATTACCCAAAGCTCGTGACCATAGGTGAGAGTAGGAACGTAGATTGACTGGTAAATCGACAGCCTTGCCTTAGAACTAAGCTCCCTCTTCACCACAACAGACCGGTACAACGTCCGCATCACTGCAGATGCTGCTCCAATCCGTCTGTCGATCTCTCGCTCCATTTTCCCCTCACTCGTGAACAAGACCCCAAGATACTTAAACTCCTCCACTTGGGGCAGGAGCCTGTCCCCAACCCGGAGAGGACAATCCACCTTTTTCTGGCTGAGGACCATGGACTCGGACTTGGAGGTGCTGATTCTCATCCCAGCCGCTTCACACTCAGCGGAAAACCGTCCCAGCAAGAGCTGTAGGTCATTGCTGGATAAAGTCAGCAGGAGAACATCATCTGCAAACAACAGAGATGAGATCCTGTGGTCACCAACCATGACACCCTCCGTTCCCTGGCTGCACCTAGAAATCCTGTCCATAAAAATTATGAACAGGATCGGTGACAAAGGGCAGCCCTGGCGGAGTCCAACTTTCACTGGGAATGACTCCGACCGAGTGTTGGCAATACGAACCAAACTCTCACAATGGTCGTACAGAGACCGAATAGCTTGTAACAACAAGCCCGATACCCCATACTCCCGAAGCCCCCCCCACAAAAATCCACGAGGGACGCGGTCAAATGCCTTCTCCAAGTCCACAAAACACATGTAAACTGGTTGGGCAAACTCCCACGAACCCTCAAGAATTCTCGAGAGGGTAAAGAGCTGGTCCGATGTGCCACAGCCAGGACGAAAACCACATTGCTCCTCCTGAATCCAAGGTTCGACCAACGGCTGGACTCTCCTCTCCAATACCTTGGCATAGACCTTCCCAGGGAGGCTGAGGAGTGTGATCCCTCTAAAGTTGGAGCACACCCTCCGGTCCCCTTTTTTGAAGAGAGGAACCACCACCCCGGTTTGCCATGCCAAAGGCACTGCCCCCGACCTCCACGCAATGTTGCAGAGGCGTGTCAACCATGACAACCCAACAACATCCAGGGCCTTGAGATAATCAGGGCGAATCTCGTCCACCCCCGGGGCCCGGCCACCAAGGAGATTTTTAACCACCTTGGCGACCTCAGCCCCTGTGATAGGCGAGTCATCCCCCTCGTCCCCAAACCCTGCTTCCTCTGTGGAAGGCGTATCAGTGGGATTGAGGAGATCCTCGAAGTATTCCTTCCACCGCCCGACGATGTCCCCAGTCGAAGTGTCCCATCCGCACCATACACAGTGTGGACGGGGAGCTGCTTTCCCCTCCTGAGCCGCCGGACAGTTTGCCAGAATCTCTTTGAGGCCGACCGAAAGTCTTGTTCCATGGCCTCACCGAACTCCTCCCATACCCGGGTTTTTGCTTCAGCAACCACCCGAGCTGCACTCCGCTTGGCCTACCGGTACACCTCAGCTGCTTCGGGAGTCCCACAAGCCAACCAAGCTTGATAGGACTCCTTCTTCAGCTTTATGGCCCCCCTCACCACTGGTGTCCACCACTTGGTTCGGGGGTTGCCACCACGAGATGCACCGACCACCTTGCGGCCGCAGCTCGTCACCTTATCGTGGTGGGGGGGTTTGCGTGCCCCAGTGATCCCAGGAGCTATGTTGTCCGGGGCAATTTGCCTCTGATAGGGTCTCCCAAGACAAACTGGTCCTGGGTGAAGGGCCAGACTAAGAACGATCCAACAGACTCTGATGATAAATTGTATATCAAGGATTCAGTGTACCCCGCCCGGTATGGGGTTACCGGGGCCCCACCCTGGAGCCAGGCCTGGGGGAGGGGCTCGAAGGCTAGCGTCTGGTGGCCGGGTTTCCACCCATGGGACCCGGCCGGGCTCAGCCCGAAGGAGTTACATGGGTCCGCCCTCCAGTGGGCTCACCACCTGCAGGAGGGATCATGGGGGTCCGGTGCTATGTGGATTAGGTGGCGGTCAAAGGCGGAGACCTTGGCGGACTGATGATCCATTATTATTATTATTAACTAGTGCATACCCGTGCATGCCCCGTAGAGGGGATGCATTGGAACAGAATTCTTGCCAGTTATAGGACAGTTGGTATAGCAACACAGCACTAAGTGGCAATCACATGTGATGGCTCCTGCTGAGGTGGATTTTTATTTGGTAAACTAAAATCAGTTTACTCACTTCACCACAGGAGCAGTTATAGTTATATTTACCTGCCATGATTAGCCATTATTATTACTATTATTATGTTGTCTACACTGATTATTCTAACTTCAAAAACAGACCCAAACTTTAACACATCTATTTTAACCACTAAACTCTTTTTACCACCACATAAAATACAAAATATGAAAAATGTGGTCATTGCAACACCCCATCATATTAGAATAGAAACTCATTAATCAGCTTAAGACACGTACAGTATATATAAAAAACTTATTAATGGATTTTTAAACGTCTGAACTGGTTTTTGCCCCATGGTTGTGAATTTTAAATCTTTAATAAGTTAAAGATAAAAACAGTCAGAAATACTGTTTAAACGTCACTAAATCAACAATCCCCCAGCAATTGTACCAGTTTCTCTCCAAATTTGAGACTTTTTTTTACTTTCACCACGGTGGTGGCCGAGTTGATAGAGCATCCACCCGACAACCGGGAGACTGGGGGTTTAAGTCCCGGCCGGGCCACACCAAAGACCATATAAAAATGGTACTCCCCGCCTTCTAGCTTGGTGCTCAGTGTAATAGAATGGGAGAAGGAAAAAGTTTGTGGTTGCGCCTTGCATGGCAGCGGCCCCCCTGATTGTAGATATGATTAACATTGTAGATAAGAGAAAGTTAGTTTAGTTCTACTGTACATGATTGGCTGTTTGTACTGAATGGCAAAGTTGGCTTCTTCTTCTTCTAAATTTCTAACCTTTTTCTATTACTTTTTTTTTTTTTTTTACAAATTTCTTGTAATTTTGTGATTTTATTTCCTGTTAAATTTGTTATTTTTCCTAAATGTGAGATTTCTCTTCATTTAATTTTTTTTTTCTTGTAAATTTACCCCCCCCCCCCCCAAACACACACACACACACACACACACACGTGGCACATTTTGTGACAGATCACAAGGCAGATTTTAATCGTCTGAATGTACTGAATTGTTTTGAGGGAGACTGCAATCAGCAAAAGTTTATATTGGATCTTTTTTCTTTTTGTAAAATTACCCCCCCCCCCCCAATTGTACCGCTGAGACTTTTTTTTTTCTAATTTTTCCTGGTAAATTTTCTACTATCACTCTATAAACAAATCTCTGTCAGTTTGTGTGTCTGTGTGTCACAATCATAGGACATTATAGGACGGCCTATGATGTCTGCATGCTGTCCTATGATGATTCTATGACATCAGGCAACATAGGACTCATGATGATGTCATATAGACAATAGGACTGCCTACCTATGATGTCAAACGATGATGTGTTTGATCTTCAAACACATAAAACCGGCCACCACTGAACGCACACGGAATGAAATTATGACCCTCATCAGGGAGGGAATACCACCACAACCACCAGAGTCCCAGATGAAAGACCCTAACCCTGGAACAACAAACACAGGCACATTCTCTACATCAACACCTCGTCCAGAACAAATTCTACACCCAAAACAATTACAACCCCAGAGAACAACAACAAAAACCCTAACATTACCCCCAGAAGTGGAAGAACTAACACAACCCATAAAATCACCAAGTAATACAAAAACCCAGAACCCAAAACTCACAGAGAAACCACTGGAGCCCCCTAGAAAATGCACAAAGAAAACACACCACATAGAACTAGACCTTGACACAGAAATGACGGAAGATATGGACCTCTTCTTGGCCTTGACAGAACAAATGGAGGAACAAACGGAAATGTACAACCCACCAGAACAACAAAAAAACCCAGAACCAAAACAGAGGAAGGTGAACCCCTAGAATGAGGCATCAAACAACTACACTACCTTTGGGAAAATCAGCTTTGATCTCTGCCTCAGCCCCATCATACTCATACAAACACAGAAAACAAACACCAGTAGGAGAAGAATACGGCACCACACAACCACAAACGAGTGAGGAAAACATGACCATGTTTAAAAGACACGAACACCATGGAAACAAATGGGGCAACTGGTCCCTCACACCTGAGAGACCAATCCTAATCATCGGAGACTCCAACATGGCCAACTTACCACCAATCAGAGACAACAAAATACAAGTGGACTGCTACCCTGGAGCCAACATTTTACAAGCAGCTCACATCCTACAAAAAACCACACCATCACCAAACACACAAAAGGTCATTCTATCCTTTGGCATTAATGATCGGAAAAACCCAAGTCCGTTTAACCTACAACAAAATTTGAGAGAACTAATTAGAAGAGCAAGAACCACCTTTCCACAGGCAGAAATAAAAATCCCACTAAATTATTAACCCGGCCACCCACAGAAAATCAGAGAGGGTAACCACCCTGAACGAATTGATCAGAGAAACCCATCTACACATCCCACGCCTAGGAAGGGACAGCTTCCACACAGCAAATGACATGATACATTGGACCAAAAAGATGGGAAATGCCAGGTGGAACCACTGGAGGTCTTTTTTAAGATAAACGTGCCTGAAAGTACTCCAACCATGAACAGAGAAGTAATAAACAGCAATTTGGTCCTCAGGGGCCTCAAATATGATACAGACTGGACCACACAACAAAGAAAAGCAAAAGAAAGGTATTGGATCAGAAGACTGGACACCATGTACCCGAAGGGCCTTAAGGGAAGCAAATGTTTCAAAATAAATGCTCTTTTATTGAAATATTGAAAACCAGTTTTGTAATACATTAGGATTTATGTGTGTTTGTACATTTGTTATAACTTTATTAAGCAATGACTTCAAGAAAAATAACAAAAATTTAAAAAATGTTTTCAAAAAATACCATAGGAGGACATGATGTAACAGACCAAAAGATCGATCGATCAATCGGATCTATCTATCTACCTACCTACCTACCTACCTACCTATAGTGGGGTAAAAAAGTATTTAGTTAGCCACCAATTGTGCTGGTTCTCCCACTTAAAAGATGCGAGGTCTCCAATTTTCATCACTGGTATACCTCAACTATGAGACAAAATGAGGGAAAAAAATCCAGAAAATCACATTGTCTGATTTTTAAAGAATTTATTTGCAAATTATGGTGGAAAATAAGTATTTCGTCAATAACAAAAGTTCATCTCAATACTTTGTTATATACCCTTTGTTGGCAATGACAGAGATCAAATGTTTCTTTAAGTCTTCACAAGGTTTTCACACACTGTTGCTGGTATTTTGGCCTATTCCTCCATGCAGATCTCCTCTAGAGCAGTGATGTTTTGGGGCTGTCACTGGGCAACACAGACTTTCAACTCCCTCCAAAGATTTTCTATGGGGTTGAGATCTGGAGACTGGCTAGGCCACTCCAGGACCTTGAAATGCTTCTTACGAAGCCACTCCTTCGTTGCCCGGGTGGTGTGTTTGGGATCATTGTCATGCTGAAAGACCCAGCCACGTTTCATCTTCAATGCCCTTGCTGATGGAAGGAGGTTTTCACTCAAAATCTCACGATACAAGGCCCCATTCATTCTTTCCTTTACACGGATCAGTCGTCCTGGTCCCTTTGCAGAAAAACAGCCCCAAAGCATGATGTTTCCACCCCCATGCTTCACAGTAGGTATGGTGTTCTTTGGCTGCAACTCGGCATTCTTTCTCCTCCAAACATGACAAGTTGAGTTTTTACCAAAAAGTTCTATTTTGGTTTCATCTGACCATATGACATTCTCCCAGTCCTCTTCTGGATCACCCAAATGCTCTCTAGAAAACTTCAGACAGGCCTGGACATGTACTGGCTTAAGCAGGAGGACACGTCTGGCACTGCAGGATTTGAGTCCCTGGCGGCATAGTGTGTTACTGATGGTAGCCTTTGTTACTTTGGTCCCAGCTCTCTGCAGGTCATTCACTAGGTCCCCCCGTGTGGTTCTGGGATTTTTGCTCACCGTTCTCGTGATCATTTTGACCCCACAGGGTGAGATCTTGCGTGGATCCCCAGATCAAGGGAGATTATCAGTGGTCTTGTATGTCTTCCATTTTCTAATAATTGCTCCCACAGTTGATTTCTTCACACCAAGCTGCTTACCTATTGCAGATTCCGTCTTCCCAGCCTGGTGCAGGTCTGCAGTTTTGTTTCTGGTGTCCTTTGACAGCTCTTTGGTCTTGGCCATAGTGGAGTTTGGAGTCTGACTGAGGTTGTGGACAGGTGTCTTTTATACTGATGACGAGTTCAAACAGGTGCCATTAATACAGGTAACGAGTGGAGGGCAGAGGAGCCTCTGAAAGAAGTTACAGGTCTGTGAGAGCCAGAAATCTTGCTTGTTTGTAGGTGACCAAATAATTATTTTCCACCATAATTTGCAAATAAATTCTTTAAAAATGAGACAATGTGACTTTCTGGATTTTTTTTTCTCATTTTGTCTCTCATAATTGAGGTATACCTATGATGAAAATTGGAGACTTCTCTCATCTTTAAGGGGGAGAACTTGCACAATTGGTGGCTGACTAAATACTTTTTTGCCCCACTCTATCTATCTATCTATCTATCTATCTATCTATCTATCTATCTATCTATCTATCTATCTATCTATCTATCTATCTGGCTTTTATTGAATCTGTTTTATCCTTTTCTTTAGTGTCATGGTTTGGTCAGATAAAACTGAAACAGAGGAAATCCTTGGATCAGGTAGTTAAGATGGTCCAGTCGTTTGCTTGGTTAGTCACAGCTGAGCCTGACATCCCTGTACACCAGACAGGTACAGAGGATTGATTGCTACCTCCATTTTAAATGATGACTCCCACCCTTTGCACTGCCACTTTCAGCTTCTTCCCTCCAGACGGAGGTTTGTTGTCCCAAAAAGTAAAACCCAGCGCTACAAAAGCAGATTTGTTCCTGCTGCTGTTAAAAAGTTGAACAAGATGTAACAATATATTGCACATAATTTAGTTACCTATTTATTGATTTTATTTTTACTTATTTTTGTAGGTTTTTTTATTTGAGTTCTAAATCTTTTATTGGGTTTTAGACTTTTGAGTTTTTAACCTCTTTGACTAGTCTTTAACTTTTTAATATGACCCTTCTCTCTTATGTCTTAGTTTTTTCTCTTATGTCTTTGTCCTGAAGATAGAGAGAGAAAGAGAGAGAGAGAGAGAGAGAGAGATTATAGATAGACAGACAGACAGACAGACAGACAGACAGATAGATAGATAGATAGATAGATAGATAGATAGATAGATAGATAGATAGATAGATAGAAAATTTTAAAAAAAATAGGTGTTTTAGAGAACATCCTAACATAACCTTTAAATAAACCCACACGATGATGATGATGATGATATAATAAAAAACAATGATCTATAAAAAGGACTTCTACCATTTCTAGAGAAACAACCCCTTGGAGACTCACAAAAATAAAATATATATATAAAAAAAATATGGAAAGGGAAGTACCTCTCCACCCCGGGGCATTGATAGTCCAACAACGGGAACACTTCCAGTATATACAGTGGGGTAAAAAAGTATTTAGTCAGCCACCAATTGTGCAGGTTCTCCCACTTAAAAGATGAGAGAGGTCTCCAATTTTCATCATAGGTATACCTCAACTATGAGAGACAAAACAAGAAAAAAAAAATCCAGAAAATCACATTGAAGGATTTTTAATGAATTAATTGGTAAATTCCTCGGTAAAATAAGTATTTGGTCAATAACAAAAGTTCATCTCAATACTTTGTTATATACCCTTTGTTGGCAATGACAGAGGTCAAACGTTTTCTGTAAGTTTTCACAAGGTTTTCACACACAGCTGCTGGTATTTTGGCCCATTCCTCCATGCATATCTCCTCTAGAGCAATGATGTTTTGGGGCTGTCGCTGGGCAACACAGACTTTCAACTCCCTCCAAAGATTTTCTATGCGGTTGAGATCTGGAGACTGGCTAGGCCACTCCAGGACCTTGAAATGCTTCTTACGAAGCCACTTCTTCGTTGCCCGGGTGGTGTGTTTGGGATCATTGTCATGCTGAAAGACCCAGCCACGTTTCATCTTCAATGCCCTTGCTGGTGGAAGGAGGTTTTCACTCAAAATCTCACGATACATGGCCCCATTCATTCTTTCCTTTACACAGATCAGTCGTCCTGCTCCCTTTGCAGAAAAACAGCCCCAAAGTATGATGTTTCCACCCCCATGCTTCACAGTAGGTATGGTGTTCTGTCTCCTCCAAACACGACAAGTTGAGTTTTTACCAAAAAGTTCTATTTTGGTTTCATCTGACCATATGACATTCTCCCAATCCTCTTCTGGATCATGCAGATGCTCTCTAGCAAACTTCAGACGGGCCTGGACATGTACTGGCTTAAACAGGGGGACACGTCTGACACTGCAGGATTTGAGTCCCTGGCGGCGTAGTGTGTTTCTGATGGTAGCCTTTGTTACTTTGGTCCCAGCTCTCTGCAGGTCAATCACTAGGTCCCCCCATGTGGTTCTGGGATTTTTGCTCACCGTTCTCATGATAATTTTGACCCCACGGGGTGAGATCTTGCGTGGAGCCCCAGATCAAGGGAGATTATCAGTGGTCTTGTATGTCTTCCATTTTCTAATAATGGCTCCCACAGTTGATTTCTTAACACCAAGCTGCTTACCTATTGCAGATTCAGTCTTCCCAGCCTAGTGCAGGTCTACAATTTTGTTTCTGGTGTCCTTTGACAGCTCTTTGGTCTTGGCCATAGTGGAGTTTGGAGTCTGACTGTTTGAGGTTGTGGACAGGTGTCTTTTATACTGATAACGAGTTCAAACAGGTGCCATTAATACAGGTAACGAGTGGAGGACAGAGGAGCCTCTTAAAGTAGAAGTTACAGGTCTGAGAGCCAGAAATCTTGCTTGTTTGTAGGTGACCAAATACTTATTTTACTGAGGAATTTACCAATTAATTCATTAAAAATCCTTCAATGTGATTTTCTGGATTTTTTTTTTCTCATTTTGTCTCTCATAGTTGAGGTATACCTATGATGAAAATTGGAGACCTCTCACATCTTTTAAGTGGGAGAACTTGCACAATTGGTGGCTGACTAAATACTTTTTTGCCCCACTGTACATACGCTGAAAAAACAGATAAACCCTCCCCTCTCTTCCTTTTCCCGAGATGAGGTTGCATGGGACACTTTGCGGGGCCACATATACACACACACTTGGATAAATTAAATTAATTAAATTAAATTAAATCACCCTTTATTGTCATTCAACTGTACAACCAATCATGTACAGTAGAACGAGATTGTGCTTTACCTATCTACTGTGTTAATGACACACACCCCAAGTGTAGAATCAATAACTGGACTGTATGGGGAGCGTGACGTGAGACTCACACCCGTGCTGCACAGTGGAGGATTTCCCGTGAAAAGAACCACGAAAACCTCCGGGAGAGCGGACCAGTGATGGCCCACACACCTTAGCTGTACACGGGGACCCACACACATATATGAAGTTTTTTATTGTACAGAAGAACTCCCGGCCCAGGAGGACACAGTAGCCTGATCGCGGCACAGACACTTCTGAGCCGCGACCGAGAGGAAGAGGACCGGTAACGGAACTTTGGGAACACCGAACCTCTCTCCACAAAGGAGAGCGCTGGCATGGAGCTTACACTCACAGCCAGCGTGGAGATGTTACCCCACACAGAACTGCACGGAGAAGGTGAGCCCTTTTATTCTCCCCTTAAAGGGGCGTGCACAGGTTGACAGCTCGGGACAGGATGCAGGAAATATCACTGGGATATGACCAAAAAATAAGGTAATATAACCCTCTGATGATTCAAATTAACCCGGAATCTTGAAAAATTAGTAACAATACAAACAATATGTAAACATCCAAATGATCAAAAATACGGAAATATCTTAAAACATGAGAAATCACAAAGGAACCTATTGGGCTCCTACCCACGTAAAATAAGAAAATGGAGAATTATGGGACCGAAACCCCTCTCATTTCCATATGTTCCTCCTTCTAAAAGAACACTATCGGGCAAAACAAATAAAACTACTATACACACACACATCCAAGATAACACACATAGGTAACAGATAAATTACACACCATTAGTCAAAATCCAGACACCAGGAATGACTTCCCCCGCTTTACACACATACAACATCCACTAACAACACGTCAGATGACTACAACCACCTTCTCCTACAACTTCAAGAGCCTCATATTCCACCCTTGATGCAGCGATCTTCCAGGCCCTGACAAAGCAAAAGATGCCGGCAGCAACAGCAGAGGGACAAAGAGGACACAACAGGCACACACAGGAGGTCTCTCAGGGATTACAGGCACAACAGGCAGTGGAGTTGAACTAATAAGCTTCTCCACATACCCGAGATCCGCACTCCCAGAGTAAGACCATCCAAGGGAGAGTTTGCTCCCCTACGGGCCTGAAACCGGCCAACCCCAGAATAGACACCCTTCTTCACAACATCCGGACCACAGGAAAAGGTCCTTCAGCAGCAAAGAAGGACCAACGCTCTCAACCCCAGACCCAGAAGAGTGACCCAGAAGCGGACACCCACGGGAAGAAGACTCTGGATTCATCTACAACCCGGACAACACATTCGGTGAGCATAATACATTATAATTCCGAAGACACGTACGTTACATGATCTTGGGAATTAACACACAACATAGTGTACTCCTGGGGTTTTGCGTTGTATGGAACACAGGAGAGACTTTTAAGCCTGGGTGTCTAGGGGTTCCCTGGAAGGCAGTCTGCATGGCGGCCGGTCCGGGTTCACCCTACCCTGGGGTGTGCTGGGGAGCCAGCACGAGCTGCTGTGGCCCTGGTGCCCTCCTGGATAATGACACCATGGCTCTCCCCGGCAGGGACCTGGGAGGAGAAAAGCCCCAGAGAAAGGGGAAGCAGCAGCTCACTGCAGCTGGTCCTGAAAGTCTCCTGGGGGCTCCCAGTCCTGTTGGGTTGAGCCACTAAAAGGCTTAGGTGTCAGGGGTCCCGGAAGGCAGTCTGCATGGCAGCTGGTCCGGGCTCACCCTACGCCGGGGCGTGCTGGGGAACCAGCAGTAACTGCTGTGGCCCTAGCGCCCCCTAAGATATGACACCATGGCTATCTCCGACTAGAACTTAGGTGGAGAAAAGCCTCAGGGATGAGGAAGGCAGCAGCTCGCTGCGACTGGTCCTGACTGTCTCTTGGGGGCTCCCAAGCCTGGTTAACAGAGCCATTAACACACCCACCTACAAACCACAAGCAAAATCCGTTACCCTCCAGTGGAACATCTGAGGAGAACCAACCATCAGCTGCAGTCTTGTCTTGGTAAACCAGGATACTTTACAGTGACAACAAATGGTTTATTGCAGAGAAGAGGTAAGTAGGCAGCCCCCCTGGGTCCCACTAGGGACAGCATGCAGGGATGGTGGTCCAGGGCTTCAGGACCTTAATCTTAGCCCAGTCTTCTAAGGGGATTAGCCCCAACATTGCTACACTACAATACACTACACTACACACACTAACCTGACAAAAAACAAAAAAATACCTTAATTGGACTCCTTCAAATTGTCACCTCCCTTACAATTCACATCCCCTGGTCCAACTTAGGTGACCAGGCGTGGATGCAACGGGACCTAGGCACACAATTTTTACCCACTTAATTTAAGGTAAGTCTAAACAAATAATATTACCAAATTTACACTAATAATCCAGCTAAAACACCAAAATCACCAAAGGGACACTAACCCCAACTAGGTACAGACCCTGACAAACACTATAACAATTCAATCTGGGAACCCCTAACTCCGTCATGGGACCCCTTTAAAATAACACTTCCCTATCGTCGTCGGCCTCCGTCGGTCTATGATGACCATGGAAAAGAATCCTAAACGTCTACTCTGCTGGAACAGCACCACCTGTGGCTGAACAGGCTGATGCGCGAATGGCAGTCCCTGTCACACAGGTCGCACTTGTGGGTGGTCTCCGTCCTGCTGGGTCTGTGGCAGTTCTTCCTGCAGGTCCTTTTTTCATCTGCTGCAGCAGTCAGTCTCTCTTCACCCGCCTTGAGCTGTCTGGTCAGGCTGCCTCTCCATTTGGAGTGGTCCGTTGGAAGGTTCTCCCAGCGTTCTGTGTTATCTCCAGGGCCTTCATGTCTCTCTTGCAGACGTCTCTAAAGCGCAGCTGTGGGCGGCCAACGTCTCTCCTGCCAGTTGCCAGTTCTCCGTAGAGGACGTCTTTGAGGATTCTGCCATCCTCCATACGGTGAACGTGGCCTAGCCAGCGGAGCCTGCGCTGCCTGAGTAGAGTGAACATGGAGGGAAGGCCGGCGCGGGACAGAACTTCTGTGTTGGGCACTTTGTCCTGCCAGGATATGTCCAGAATGTGGCGAATGCAGCGCAAGTGGAAGGAGTTCAGTCTCTCTCCCTGCCGGGCGTATGTTGTCCACGTCTCACTCCCATAGAGCAGTGTGCTGATGACGCAGGCATTGTACACTGCCATCTTCGTCTTGACAGAGAGTTTGGGATTCTCCTACACTCGTGTGGTGAAGCGAGCAAGTGTGAAGGCTGATTTTCCAATCCTCTTGTCGATCTCTGTATCAAGGAAGAGATTGTTGCTGATCGTGGACCCCAGGTACGTGAACTGATTCATTCAATTCAATTCAATTCAACTTTATATAGCGCCATTTCACAACAACAGTCATCTCATAGCACTATCAACTGTAGGGGGAACCCCCACAGTTGCAGAAAGACCCCAGCAATCAGGCGATCCCCTGTGAGCAAGCACTTGGCGACGGTGGAGAGGAAAAACTCCCTTTTAACAGGAAGAAACCTCCAGCAGAACCAGGCTCAGGGAGGGGCAGTCATCTGCTGCGACTGGCTGGGGGGTGAGGGGATAGAGAAGATGAAAAGAACAGACATGTAGAGAGTAAACAGCATGATGGGGACTCAATAAATACGATGGGGACGATGGGGACTAATAAATGTTCATGACCTCCAGCTCGTAGTTGTCGATGGTGATGGTTGGTGGTGCTTCCGTGCCTTGCGCCAAGACGTTAGTCTTCTTCAGGCTGATGGTAAGCCCGAAGTCCTTGCATGCCTGGGAGAAGCAGTCCACCAGGGTCTGAAGCTCCTGCTGTGTGTGGGTTGCGACTGCAGCGTCGTCTGCGAACAGCATGTCTCTGATTAGAGCCTCGCATACTTTGGTTCTGGCTTTCAGGCGGGTGAGGTTGAAAAGCCTGCCGTCAGATCTTGTGTGCAGGTAGATTCCCTCTGTTGCTGTGCTGAAGGCATGCCTCAGGAGCATAGCAAAGAAAATCCCAAAGAGGGCTGGCGCAAGTACACAGCCCTGTTTCACTCCGCTGTGTATGTTGAATGGCTCTGAGACGTTGTCGTCATGCTGCACTATCCCCTGCATGTTGGTGTGAAACGATTCGATGAGGCTTTGCAACTTTGGTGGGCATCCTATCTTTGGCAGGATCTTGAAAAGGCCCTCTCTGCTGACCAGATCGAATGCTTTGGTGAGGTCGATGAAGGCGACGTACAGGGGCATGGTCTGTTCTCTGCATTTCTCCTGGAGCTGGCGCATGGAGGATATCATGTCTACCATCGATCGCTCAGCGCGGAAGCCACACTGAGACTCGGGGTAGACACGTTCGGCAAGCTTCTGTAGACGAACGAGAACAACTCGTGCATAGACTTTGCGAACAACGCTGAGGAGGGAGATGCCCCTGTAGTTGTTGGCAGTCACTTCTCTCCCATTTGTTTTTGTAGAAGGTGATGATCTTGGCGTCCCTCATGTCCTGTGGTACGGCACTTTCCTTCCAGCACTGGCAGAGGATGTCATGCAATGGCAGCAGTAGGGCGGTCTTGCAGTGCTTGATCAGGTCGGGGGGTATGCCGTCGTTGCCGGGTGCCTTGCCAGCGGCCAAGCTATCAATGGCCTTGCTGAGTTCGTCGATGGTTGGCTCGGCGTCAAGTTCTTCCATGGATGGCAGGCAGTCGATGGCATCAAGGGCTGACGGTGTCACGGTGTTCTGTCTGGAGTAGAGGTCGGAGTAGTGTTCCACCCATCTCTCCATCTGCTTGTTACCTCCGCCAGGAGGTTATGTTTTTGCCAGGGTTTGTCTGTCTGTCTGTTTGTCTGTTGGTTAGCAAGATAATTCAAATAACTCAAAAAGTTTTGGACAGATTTCGATGAAACTTTCAGGCATTGTTGGAAATGGTACAAGGAAGAACTGATTAAATTTTGGGGATGATCCAGATCACCGTCCAGAAGAAAACCGCCATTACGGAAAATGCCATTTTCGTGAATAACTACTGAACCACTAATCCTATCATTGTCAATCCAATTGCTAGTCATATGTTTTCATGGTCAAGGAATCTGAAAACGTACACACAAACACTGTATGGGGGGAGCTGTGGCCGCCATTACGGAAAATGCCATTTTCGTGAATAACTACTGAACCACTAATCCTATCATTGTCAATCCAATTGCTAGTCATATGTTTTCGTGGTCAAGGAATCTGAAAATGTACACACAAACACTGTATGGGCGGAACTGTGGCCGCCATTATGGAAAATGTCATTTTCGTGAATAACTACTGAACCACTAATCCTATCATTGTCAATCCAATTGTTAGTCATATGTTTTCATGGTCAAGGAATCTGAAAACATACACACAAACACTGTATGGGGGGAACTGTGGCGCTTGGCGGAGGTCTGCGCTCTCCGAGTGCTTTTCTAGTTCTTTTCTGTGATCATCTCCCCAGTGGAGGATTTGAGGGGGGCCGTCTTGCTCTGAGCGGGACCAAGTGCTTTCTTGATGCCATCGTACATACCACGGATGTTCCCTGTTATGGCAGCGGTTTGAATGTCTTGGCTGAGTTGAGTCCAGTACTCATTGGCACAGCGGCGAGCAGTCTGCTGAACTTTGCTTCTCGCAGCCCTGAGAATCTGGGGATTCTTCTCGTTTGGGTACTTCTTGTACTCAGCAAGTGCTGAGCGCTTGGCTTCAATGATGGGGGTCATCTCGGTCAGCTTGGCATCAAACCAGTCCTGTGACTTCGAGGTCTTCCTCCCAAAGGTAGCCAAGGCTGTGCGGTGGATGGTGTTTCGCAGCTCTTCCCACTTCTGCTTTGCAGATTCTCCTTCTTGTGGTACACCAAGTTCCTTCTCAAAGGTGGAGGCAAACTGCTCAACAAGTTCTGGTTGGGCCATCTTGATGGTGTCAATCCATGCCTTTCCAGGATGTCTAGCACAATGGAATTTCTTCAGCTGCAGCTTGACCTTGCAACACACCAATGAATGGTCTGTGTCGCAATCTGCACTCTGGAACGAACGGGTGATTAGCACGTTCTTCAGTGAGGTGCGCTTGGTCAGGATCAAGTCCAGCTGGTGCCAGTGCTTTGAATGCGGATGTCGCCAGGAAACCTTGTGTTGGGGCTTGGTCTTGAAGAACGAGTTTGTGATGCACAGATCATGATATGTGCAGAACTCGAGCAGCCACTGTCAGTTGTCGTTCATTCTGCCCACGCCAAATGGTCCAAGACAGGAGGGCCAGGAGTCGTGGTCAGCACCCACTCTGGCATTGAAGTCTCCAAGGAGAATGAGTTGTTCAGAGTTGGGGATGATCCTGACAGTTGTTGTGAGATTCTCGTAGAACTCGTCTTTTGCCTCTGGTGTGGCTGTCAGTGTTGGGGCATACACACTGATGAGGGTGACTGGGCCTTGAGTGGTGTTGAGGCGGAGGGTGAGGAGTCATGCAGAGCCATTGCTGCCCGGTTCCACCATCTTCAGCAAGGTGTTCTTCACTGCGAAGCCCACTCCGTGTTCCCTGTGTTCGTCACTGCCCTTTCCCTGCCAGTAGAACGTGTAGTCCTTCTCTCTCAGTGTGCCTGCATCAGCCAACCGTGTTTCCTGGAGAGTGGCGATATCCACTCCCAGTCTCTTCAGCTCATTATTGATGATGGCAGTCTTCCTGGTGTTGTTGATGTCCTTGAGGTTAGCAGCGAGTCCTGTCATCATAGTGCGGACGTTCCAAGTTCCCAGTTTTAGAGTTGGTCTCTTTTGTTTTTTTGTCTTGCCTGGTGTGAAGGTTCTCAGCCTGCTGTTCGGACTTCTCCTCATCCCCATGCACCCAATGAGGAAAGCAAGCTGTGGCAGGACAACACCTTATTGGCTGGGGGCTGCCCAGCTTGAGGCGGGCGGTAGCTGTCCAGTGAGATCCGATGATCTCTCCCACCGTCGGGAACAACCCCTGGCACCGCGCTCTACGCCAATTGAGCGGTGACTTATAACCGGTAATTGTCATTCCCTGTGTTTTGTCTATGCCAAAGGCGAAGCTGGAGTGTCCTCTCCAGTGATCTGGTGTTCTACCTTCCAGCGTTGGGCGTTGGTAGGATTCAAGCCTGGGCAGGAAGATATGGAGGACAAGATGTTGCCCATGCAGCATGTCCCCCCTCCACGTCACTGATGAATCCAAAGGAACATCAGGGTTGCTATAGTTTGGCACCAGCGCCATCGCAGGAGCTGCCAGAACGATGTTGAGCACAACAGAGAACTGCCTTAGGGGCTCCGACTCCGGATTTTTCCTCAGGGTTGACTCCCGAAGCCTTTCCCGTAACCGGGTGTGCCGCAAGGCAGCGGAGGTTTGAAATCAGGGTTTACCTTCCCCTAGATGGGCTACCTTCCCAGGTTGACGAGCCACCATCTACCCGAAGCATCTGGTTTTAAGGTGCCAGAGATCCGCCCTCGCCCCTTCTCCTATTAGTAAAAGCAGTTCCGCTGGGCTTAGACACTAAACCACACAGGCAGGCTAGGAGTTGGACTTAGTTGTCAGAGGCTTTTCGAGACGCATGCCATAAGGAGCATTTTATGAGCACTGGGAGCTTAACCCCAGTGCTGCTTCTGGCTATGACAACCTTGGAACATCTTCCCTAAAATTGTACTAATATTAGGCTAAAACACCAAAATCAGAAACGAGACATAGCAATCAACTATCTATACATCTTGACAAACACTATACCGGTCTAAATTGAATACCCCCAATACCCATATGGGACCCCTTTAAGTTGTGATTCCCCCATCTTTACACTACTAATGAGACCAAAACACCAGAATTTGAAACAGGACACAAATATTAACCACCTATAGACCCTGACAAACACAATACTAATTTTAACTGAGCACCCCTCCAACACCTGTATAGTACCACTTTTAAAATGTCACCTCCTCATAGTTACACCAAAGTCAAGAACAAAACATAATCATCAACCACCTACACACCCTGACAGACACTCTACCATTCTAAACACCCCCAAAACCCGTATGACACCCCAAAAAAACAATTACAACAAATGGAAAATAATAAAAATCGCTAACAAACTAAAACAAAGAAATTATTAGACATATTACATAGTTTACTAAAGGACACACCCTGGGATTTGATCAATCCCGGCGGGGCCTCCCTTGGATGAGGGTGTATGGTGGTAGGTGGCCGAAACACCCAGTGATTCCAAGGCACACTACTAATGATATGTCCAGTCATCATCACTCTATAAAAGCAAAAAATCTAGTGTCACGCTTCATAGGACATCATAGGATGGCCTATGATCTCTGCCTGACCATCATAGGATGTCCTATGAACTCAGTCATCATAGGACACATACACAAATGTGTCTTTATCATGTCATATATGCCATGTGTCTGAATTCAGGCATCATAGGACACATAGACAAATATGTCTTTATGATGTCACACTCCATGTGTCTTTATGTCACACAAACTCAGGCATCATAGGACACATGTCTTTGATCTCAGGCATCATAGGACACATAGACAAATGTGTCTTTATGATGCTACACTCTGTAAAAGCATGAAAACTCTTGTGTGTGTCTGTGTGTGTGTCACGCTCATAGGACACCATACTGTATGTGACGTCCTATGAGCTCTTTTTGCTCAGATCCATTTTCATGATCCTGTCCATGAACTGGAATTATGACGCACCTATCCCTCAACCAGTGGTCTCAATGAAGACGAAGAAGAAGAAGACCCACCAGATGGAGAGCAATAGAATGTCAACTGCTGCACATCAGAACAGATGCCATGAAGATGAAACACCTGAGGTTCCAGCAGTACATTGCACCCGTCCGAGACAGGAGGACACCCTTCACCAGCATAGGGTACGACAGACTTTAAAGCATGTTTCTAGGACATCATAGGACAGCCTATGACCTCTGTCTCATCATCATAGCGCTTCCTATGAACCCAGGCATCATAGGACGACTCGCCATGCCTACATGACGGCAAATGTGTAACCTTGACGAATGCCAGTCTACACTACAAATGCGTAAAATGACAAGCAAAGCGCTGATTTTCTCCAGGTGCTCTGGTTTCTTGGTTTCTATGGGCATGCGCAGGCCTTTCTGAACAGGGTCGAAAGCCACTTTTTCAGGATCGTGCCCATGAACTGGAATTACAACGCACCTATCCCTCAACCAGTGGTCTGAACGAAAAAGGCCCACCAGATGGAGAGCAATAGAATGAGGAGAACTTGCTGCACGTCAGAAAGGATGCCGTGAACATGAAACACCTCAGGTTCCACCAGTACGCCGCAGGCATGACTGTAAACAACACAGCCGTATGAGACAGGAGGAGACCCTTCAGTGGTCTGAGTGAAGAAGACGACGACCCACCAGATGATTTCTATATGACAGCACATAGACAGAGCACATGACTCCCTACAAGACATTATATACTGTATATATACAGTATATACTGTATACTGTATATACTGTATAATGTGTGTATATGTACAGTATATGCATATGCATATGTGTATATGTATATGTGTATGTGTATATGTACGTATATGCATATGTGTATATGTATATGTATGTGTGTATGTATATTATATGTGCGTTATATAGACACAGGTAAACAACATAACACAGAAGAGTGACAGGCAGGAGAAGAAGTAACAAGCAGGGGCAAACAGCCCCAGATGGCAGGGTATATTTTGTGTGATTTTTATGTTTTGCTCCATACAAAAGCCGTCACATGTGATTGCCACTTAGTGTTGTGTTGCTATACCAACTGTCCTGTAACTGGCAAGAACTGTGTTCCAATGCATCCCCTCTATGGGCATGCATAGGTTTCTGTGGGCATGCACGGGTATGCACTACTATGGTTTAACCCTCATCCTACCAACATATTTTACATACAAATAGTACCAACTGGGGTCCGTTTGGACCCCACACAAAATTTAACTGTTAATTGGATTATTAAGCAATACCAAAGTATTTTTTTCACTTAAAATGTTTTATTTGGTTAAAACAAAGAGTTGTGCTTGAAACATGATCCAAAAATCCCAGAATGGGGCTAGTTTGTCGGTTGCCTGCCTTTCAGCACGAGTAGCCCGGTTGTAATGTGTTTTTCAACCAGTGTGCCCTGGTGCGTTCAGGTTTTTGTGGGAAATTATCTAATTTCACTTCTTAATTGGTACAAGAAATGCAAATACTTTGCCATTGTTGTGCATGTGTTCTGTAGGGCCTACAGAATACAATGCTACATGCTACATGTATGTAGCATGCTACATGCTAGTATACAATGCTACTTTGCTACAATGGCAAAGTATTTGCATATTTGCATGGCAAAGTCTACCTCGTTGAGCCATCATTCACTGAAATATAACACAAAATTCATACATTTAATATCATTAACATCATATTTTTCCCTGGGGTCCGATTGGACCCCAATGAAAAATCTGAACTGACAGTACAGAAGAAAACTGTATTTTAAATCAGATTTATTTTTTGTGATTCACAGATGATGACAAACAAAGTCAGAAAGCATGATAGCTGTGATCGATAATATGTCCGTGTTGTGCATAAGAACATATGTGTGGGATCAGTTGGGACCCCACTCGGTAGGATCAGGGTTAAAACAGACAAAAATAGGACAGGTAAAAACAAGCTCTTAACAATTACAACACCCCAACACTACAGAAAACTCAAAGACCAAGAATACTCACCTTGAACAACTGACCACAAAACCTTAGACCCCATTACTCCAACCCAAATTAAAACACCTCTAACCTTAGTAGTAGTAGTAGATTAGTTTATTTGACAGGGACAGTGCAATAAACATAGACAATTAATCAAAGACAATCAATCTGATGTGTTGCACATAGAGTGTATAGCTATTAGCTAATTTGCAACTCTTGTCCCTGGATGGGCTTTAGAAAAAAGAATCAAGATAAAAAATATACACAATAACCACATACATCAATGCAGAAAAATTATAAATACACAATTATAAATATTATAAATATTATAAATACACAAATATAACAGCCTGACTCACATTTAACATAAATTAACCTTAACCCATAACTAACCTTCCTACATGAACAGGACCCATATACAGACCCCATACATACCAATGACCCGAGAGGAACTGCACTAGCACAATTCCTACCATGGGATGATTAACCCACAAACCCCTTACCCACTTTCACATAGACACCCAGGTTTCAGAGGTACACCTCTGAAAACCCTTTGATTAATGGAGCCATATCATCCTTGACACCTTCTGGGACTCGGCCCCGAGGGAAATCTAAATGATTGCTTGTCTTGGTTGATTACGGTATTCTGGTGAGAACCTGCTGACTTAAGACATGCTTTGGACTAGTGCCGGGCGGAAGTGTTTTTGACTGCAGAGCCCTCACCATTTGATAATCTACCCCGCAAACTCATCACCCACACCTGACCAGGACTTTAACTCCAACACCAACTCCAAAAAGTCACTTTTGAAAGCCCCTTGTTTAATGGAACCATATCAACCTTGACACCTTCTGGGACTCAGTCCCGAGGGAAATCGAAATGATTGCTTGTCTTGGTTGATTACGGTATTCTGGTGGGGGCCTGCTGACTTGGATACGCCTTGGACTAGTGCTGGGCGGAAGTGTCTTTGACAGCGGGACTCTCACCATTTGATAATCTATCCCACACTCGACTAGGACCCTAACTCCAACACCTGGAAGTGGAGTGAATTTATCACTGACCTATTACTGACCCTAAAATTTAACCTCAACCACCCCAATCCTAATTTTAACCTTCTAACCCTTACTGTGAACCTAAAAACTTATCCCTAACCCTAACCTTTTCCCTAAACCTAACCCCTAAAATTTGATAAGCCCCTGACCCTGTCCTTAAACCCTAATCTTAACCTAACCCAGACCCAGGCCCTAACCCTAACCCCCTACTTCAACCCTAACCTTAATCTCACCCTAACTCTGATCCAGATCCTAATCCTAACCCTAACTTTAACCCCAAACCCTAATCCTATCCCTAACCCCCAAGATCCCAGAGCCTAATCACAGCCCCAGCCTAAACCCTAACCCCAACTTGGAAATACCTTACACCTGACCAGGACCCGAGCTCCAGCACTCCAAAAATTCACCACTGAGACTTCCGGTCTGGACGCCATGGTGATAGCAACTTAACGCTGAACCTCCCAGACCCAATCCAAGGAAAACATCTTCAAAATCAGACTTAACGGATTTTTGGAAGAATAAAAATCAAAAGACAAAAACACCATGCCTAACCAAAAACAGAAGAAACTGACATTCCCCAGGTCAGGACGCGCAGCGGCCGCAGAATCTGAACCGGAGGACCTCCGTTCAGGAGACGACGAGCTGGACCTAGCTAACAAAAAGATTAGCTTGAAATCGCTATTTGATGAATTACGACGATTTCGGGCCGAATTTCATGAATTCAGAGAGAAACTAAAAAGGACGAACAGCAGAATGGACCAGGCCGAAAACCGAATCTTGGAAGCTGAAGAAAGAGTAAAAGTGCTTGAAGATTCTATGCTGGATTTACACAGAAAACAGTCAAGGCTGGAGGCTAAGCTAACCGACCAAGAAGGAAGACAGAGACGAGATAACATCAGAATTCACGGTCTGAAAGAAGGAGCTGAAGATAGTTTCAACACAGTGGCGGAATGCGTGGAATCCTTATTGAGAGAGAAGTTGGATATTCCACAAACCACCGATTTGAAGATAGAAAAGGCCCATCGTACATTAGCCGCAAAGCCAGCGGCAGAAGCGCCCCCGCGTTCGGTGGTGGTAAGATTCTCCGATTTCAAAATAAAACAAGAGGTTGTAAGACGGGCTTGGCGGAAAAAAAGATTTATGCATCAAGAGAGAAAAGTCTTCGTGGAGCACGTTTACACCCCTGAGGTTCTTAAAAAGCGACAGGAATAAAACGACGCCAAAAAGGTTCTACGGGAACAGAATCTACGCTTTCAGACACCATTTCCGGCGAAGTTAAGGGTCTTTTACAGTGAAGAGTCATGTCTCTATAATTCAGTGGAAGAAGCAACAATTGACATGGCGAGAAGAGGGTTCCCGGTAACGGTGTTTAAACCCGCAGCGAATCTGAGCGAGAAGATCAGAGCTCAAACGTGGTCCACTCAGAGACCTTCAAAATCCACGGGCCAGCAGCGGGAAACCCAGCCCCAGAGCTACAAAGTTAAGCTTTCCAGTTCCAGGAAGGAATAGTGACCTTTTTGGGTTTTTTTTTCTTTTCAGTCATTCTGCACTTCCATCCCCCCTCCTTCAAGGTAACAAACATTAAAGGAGATGCAGAATCAGCATGTGGTAAAACCTTTCATGGAGCAGTTATAGCATTAGAAACAAATGTCTTCTTAATTTAAAGGGGGAAAAAAAAATTGTTAAAATAGAAATGTAACAATGACCCACATGTTCTCTCCACACTAACAAATACTGTATTAGAGTGAATGTTTGCTGTGATGGGGGTGGGAGGGTGCACACAATCTCATAGGGTATAGGCATAAAAAAAAAAAAATCATTACAAATTCGGATTGGGATCTGAAATTCACGTTAAAAACATGGGACAACTTACAGGGGTAAGAGAGGGCCCTCAACACGTAACAGAGTTTGAGGAATTTCCCTCAGAACCTACACTCCATCAGGGCTCTTACAGGGTCTTTAAAGAGACCCCAGCTCAGGAAGTTTTTTTGACAGTTTTTTGTTTTAAAGTTTCGTACACTATGTTCTTAATGTTTTTTATGTTCTTAATGTTCTTTCAGTTTCTGAGTAGCAAAAAAGAGGGCCACCACACTGTTATACTAAATAAGAAAATACAATGGAGAAACAGGGTGTAACCAAAATAGCCTCATATAATGTAAAAGGGATCCTGAATCCAGTTAAAAGATCCAAGATTCTACGCAAAATGAAAAAAGACAAAGCAGAAATATTTTTACAAGAAACCCACCTAACAGATGTGGAACACACTAAACTCAATAGACAAGGGTTTAAAATGATCTCTTCATCTTCATATAAATCAGGGAGGAGGAGGGGAGTAGCGACATTGATATCAACCAAAATTACATTTGAAAAAAAATCAGAACACAAAGATAAAGAAGGGAGGTACAGTTTGGTAATTGGGTGGCTAGAGGGAGAAGATATCACCCTGCTGAATGTATATGCACCACCAGGGGCTAAATGGAAATTTTATAAAAATGTATTCGACCTAATGATAACTAAAGCCCAAGGTTTAGTGATATGTGGTGGAGACTTCAATCTAAGACTGAATCCATACTGGGATGCAACAGGTAATTCTTCACATCAAAATAACACTCAAAATAGGAAAACTCGGATGCTACTAAAAGAAATGGGAATCTGTGACGTATGGAGGGAATTCAACCCCAATGTAAAAGATTACACTTTTTATTCAACGCCACATTCATCTTACTCAAGGATTGATTACTTTTTTATGTTTAATAGAGACATTGGAAGAGTAAAAACATGTAAAATAGGACTGATGGATCTCTCTGACCACAGTCCGATCTATATGGACTTAAACATCCAAAAATACACAAATAATACATTTTCCTGGAGGTTGAATTCAAATGTCCTGAAAGGACCACTGAAAGATGAATTGGAATCAGATATTTTCAGATATTTGGAAGAAAATGATAATGGAGAAGTATCCCCTTTAATACTGTGGGATGCGTGCAAAGCTGTAATAAGGGGAAAAATTATTGCAAAACTGGCAACCCAAAAGAAACTGAGACAAGAAAAACTAATCACACTAGAGTCAGAACTCAAGAACCTAGAAAAAGAACACAAAGACAACACTCATTCTAATGGCTTGCTCAAGATTAAAGAAATTAAAAATCAAATAAATGAGATCTACACAATAGAAATCCAGAAGAAACTTACATTTCTGAAACAAAAACACTATGAAGCAGGCAGTAAATCAGCAAAATTACTAGCCTATAAATTGAGGAAACAACAAACAGAGCAATCTACAAAATCAGAGACCCAGTATCAAAGGAAATAAAATTCAGAATTCAGGATATTCTTAAAAGCTTCGAGAATTACTACAAGAACTTATACTCCCACAAAAAACATAAAAACGCATCCGAGACATTCCTAAACACATTAAACCTTCCCCAACTTACGGAATCACAAAATAAAACACTACTGTCAGAAATACAACCTAAAGAATTGGAAAAAGCAATTATGAAACTTAAAGCTAACAAATCCCCAGGAGCAGATGGCTATACAGCAGAATGGTACAAAACCTTTAAACAGCAACTATCTCCTCTCCTCCTGAAAACATTTAACTATGTCCTCCACACAGGGGAAATCCCCCCTCCTGGAGAGAAGGGGTCATTGCAGTTATACCTAAACCTGAAAAGGATAAACTAGAATGCTCCAACTACAGACCAATCAGTGTATTAAATCAGGACTATAAGCTTTTTACCATTATCCTTGCCAAAAGGTTAGAAAACATACTGACAGACTTAATTCACTTAGACCAAACAGGTTTTATAAGACAAAGACAGACACAAGACAACATTTGACGCACTTTACACATAATTCATCATATAAAAAAATATAACTTAAATGCAGTCATATTGGGATTAGATGCTGAAAAAGCATTCGATTCGGTTGACTGGTCTTTCCTATATAGAATCTTATCCAGTTTCAATTTTCATAACAACTTCATTAGAACTATACAGGCATTATATAAAAAACCAACAGCTAAAACAAGGATTAACGGTAATTTATCATCATCTTTTGAGCTGGAAAGAGGATGTCGTCAAGGCTGCCCCCTGTCTCCACTGCTCTTTGCAATCTTCATAGAACCTCTGAGCCAATGGATAAGACAAAATCAAGAAATTCAAGGTATTACACTTGGTCAGAAGGAACATAAAATAGCAGTCTTTGCTGATGACATTTTAATATACCTAGGGCAGCCAGACACTTCTTTACCAGAACTAATCTCAGTTTTTTCAGACTATGGAGATTTATCGGGGTACAAATTAAACATGCATAAAACCCAAGTTTTAACATTCAACTATGACCCAAATCATTATTCACTAAGTGAACTCAAAACTAACTGGGAGTTGGAATCTATGAAATATCTGGGGGTCAATATCCCGAAACAACTCGACAAAATTATAACACTAAACTATGATCCACTGGTGACAAAAATAAAATCTGACCTAGCAAGATGGAATATGATACCATTCTTAGGTACTGCACAAAGAATTGAAGCAGTCAAAATGAATATACTTCCACGTCTTCTATACCTTTTCCAAACAATACCGGTAGAACCTCCCAAAAAAACATGGCAGGAGCTGGACAGAAGGATCTCAAGATTCATATGGCAGGGCAAGAGACCTAGAATCAGATATAGAACCCTACAGCTAAACAAAGACAAGGGTGGGCTCGCGCTGCCAAATATCAGGGACTATTTTATAGCTGCACAAATTAAAACTTTAGTAGAGATATGTAACCCAGTCTACACTGCACAATGGAAGGAGATGGAATGCCAAATAACAAGTGACATCCCCTACAGGCGATAATAGGGAACAATGCCTTACCTAAACTCTTGAATAACACTAACCCGTGGATAGAGACCCCGCTAAAAATTTGGTTTAAGATAGTCAGAGAGAATCAAGCTAAAGAGCCCTATCGACTTCTGCAATGGATTGCCTATGATCAAGACTTTACCCCCAATAAAACAGACACTAGATTTAAAGAGTGGAAAGAGAAAGGGCTGATAAAATATTACGATTTTTTTAAGGGGCAAACTTTAAGAAGTTTTGAAGATTTGAAAAAACAAGGTCTAATAAATCAAGATCTTTACAGGTTCTTTCAGCTTAGACACCACATAAACAATATACTTAAAAAGGAGGATTTGGAAAGGGCCCAGTCAGGTGTTCTGAAGGTCTTCTTAATGGCATATAAAGGGATCCCAGGGATCAGATACATTTCTAAAATATACCAAGGTCTTCAAGACTTAAAAGGAGACAACACATCATATATAAAAGAGAGAAGGGAAAAAGAGGGGAATTTCACTTTACAATTGGAAATATGGGAAAAGCTAAATAAACAGCAATGGAAAAGTACCTCATCCCTGCAGTGGAGAGAATTTGGATGGAAAAACTTGGTAAGATTTTTCAGAACACCTGCACAAAACAAAATTACCCATAATGGGTTGAACTGTTGGCGCTTGTGTGGTGAAAAGACTGCAAATCATTTTCATGTGTTTTGGTCATGCCCAGTTATCCACCAATATTGGACCAATGTACAGACAATATTGGGGAAAATATTCAAAATAACAGTTCCCTTTTCTTTTGTAACTTTGTATTTGGGTTTACTACCGGACTCACTGAAAAGACGAGGAGATAAATACTTATTCAATGTTTTAATACTGGCAAGTAAAAAAGCCCTAACTAAAAAATGGATGGTGAAGGACTGTCCTACACCTGAAGATTGGATTAACGTGATTCAAGACATTTACTCGATGGAAAAGTTGACATTCGCACTGAGATAGGACATGGATGGGTTCATGAACTTTTGGCAACCCTGGATCGCATATGTGTCTTCCATTAGATCTAATCTTTGACAAATACCATTTCAATAATGGCACCGCTCTTTGTTCCAATGCTACTCAGATGCTCTTTGACTTTTAATTACTTAATTTTCTGTTTGTTTGTTTTTTGCTGTTCTGTTTGTTTGTTTATTCGTTTTTTTTTATTTAATTCTCTTTAATTTCACTTTTTCTTTCACTTTAAAAAAAGGGGGTGTTGTAATAACTATCCTACCAATGTTGTCAAATAGCAAAAAATAAGGGAACGTGTGATGAAAATGTAAACAATGCAATGCTGTAATGACCTGTATACCCTTTACAAAAACTTAAATAAAAAAAAAAATAATTCACCACTGAAAGCCCCTTGTTTAATGGAGCCATATCAGCCCTGACACCTTCTGGGACTCGGTCCCAAGGGAAATCTAAATGATTGCTTGTCTTGGTTGATTACGGTATTCCGGTGAGAACCTGCTGATTTGAACACGCCTTGGACTTGACTAGCGCCGGTCGGAAGTGTTTTGGACAGTGGGACTCTCACCATTTGATAACATTGGTCAACACCAAATTTATTGTCTAAGTTTTTTTTAGTTGATTTAGGACAATTTTGATGTGCTAAATCCAAAAATCACATCAGTTTTGCTCAATCAGGTCAACTTTTTGAACTATGGCCAGACGTTTTTTATGTTTTTGTTTACATGTACGGGTATTTTTGCTTTATATGATGCAAAATTCTTTTTTATTTCTTGAAATTCTGAATTTTGAACAATGCTGATGTAACATTCAATTTACATGTACTTACCTTTATCAATGTCTACTATTCAATTTACAGTACAACTGTACAACTACTGTACAACTGCTTACAACTTAGCATAAAAACCTGACCTGATTGAGAGAAATGGATGTCATTTTCGGATTCAGCGGTGCAAAATTGTCTTAAATCAGTTGAAAAAACACAGACAACTTACAAAAAAAATATTTTTATGTTGTGTAATCTATTCCACATCTACACCTGACCAGGACCCTAACCCCAACACTTGATAGTTGTGGGCCTATCATTGACCCCAAAACTTAACCTCAACCAACCCGACCTTAAGAATAAGACACACTACTTTAAACCACACCCATTCGAAGCAATACATCATGTCATTATAGACCATCACTCATGAAAGAACAGGTACATCACCCAATTAAGAATAGGACACACTAAACCACACCCATTCAAAGCAGTAAATCTGGAAATCTCACTCAGTAAGGCAGAAACCACTCTATAAATTCAAGAAATCTCTGTCAATGTGTCAGTGTGTGTGTCTGTGTGTCACCATCATAATATCAGGCAACATAGGACTCGCGTTGCCATCATATAGACAATAGCACTGGCTACAAGACTATAGGATTGCCTACGATGTTCCTATGATGTCTAAATGATGTCTAAATGCTGTCATATAGACAGCATAGTAGACAGTCACCTCTGATGTCCCTATGTCTATATGTCTACATGACACCAGACACACATCATAGGACTGCCTATGATGTGCGATGATGTCTACATGTCGTCTCATGATGTTCCTATGATGTGTACATGATGTTTATATGATGCCATAGAGACCATCACTCACAGTCATAGGACTCGCTTTGACATCAGCAAAGATCAATGCAGGCAACATAGGACTCACTAGGACATCACTCTATAAATTCAAGAAATCTGTCAGTGTGTCTGTCAGTGTCTCACGATCATAGGACCGCCTATGGGGCTTCCTATGAGGTCTGCAAGATGTCCTATGATGTTCCTATGCTGACGGCGGCTCCTATGGGGCGGCTGTGGCGCAGGTGTAGTAGTGTGACCAACTACTGATCGGAGGGTCATGGGTTCGATTCCCACTGTCTGCAGTCTGCATGTCGAAGTGTCCTTGAGCAAGACACTGAACCCCCAGTTGCTCCTGGTGGCAAGGCTAGCGCCTGTGTGTGTATGGCGGCTCTGCCGCCATAGTGTGTGAATGTGTGCGTGAATGGGTGGATAGGAGGATCTGTAAAGCGCTTTGGTCATCCAGAGATGAGAAAAAGCGCTATATAAGTGAACACCATTTACCATTTACGGCGATCATAGGATATCTACGTGACGTCTCGCACACACACACACACACACACACACACACACACACACACACACACACACACACACACACACACATCACAGCACTAACACATCATAGTCCCCCTGATTATGTTCCTATGATGTCCACATGATGTCTACATGACATCATAGAAGAGTTCAAGAGTTCAAAATGCAGGACAGAATGACAAAATGACAGCTCACACTTCTGTTGGCAAACTTGGTCCTATGATGTATCTATGACAAAGGCACACTGTATTCCTATGATGTCACATGACCACATAAGGAGTTGTTCAGAATGTGGCGGTAATGCACCTGTAAGCTGGTTGCCAACCACCAAATCAAATCAATCAAATCAAATCAAATCTAAAAGAAGAAGAACTCCTTTTGTGGTTATGTGACCGGAATTCTGTGACCTCATATCAGAACATAGTGTATCTGTGATGTTATAGAGTCATTTAATCACTCTATGACATCAATGACTCTATGATGTCATAGAGAGAGTAAAGGATTCTATGACATCATAGACATACATCTACTATGTCATAGCTGCTAGTGCATACCCATGCCTGCCCGTAGAGGGGATGCATTGGAACACAATTCTTGCCAGTTACAGGACACTTGATATGGCAACACAGCACTAAGTGGCAATCACATGTGACAGCTTTTGTATGCAGCAAAACATAAAAATCACATAAAATATACCCTGCCATCTGGGGCTGTTTGCCCCTGCTTGTTACTTCTTCTCCTGCCTGTCACTGCTCTGTGTTATGTTGTTTACCTGTGTCTATACTGTATATACTGTATGTCTTGTAGGGAGTCATGTGCTCTGTCTGTGCCGTCATATAGAAATCATCTGGTGGGTCGTCTTCTTTGTTCAGACCACTGAAGGGTCTCCTCCTGTCTCAGACGGCTGTGTTGTTCAGTCATGCCTGCGGCGTACTGGTGGAACCTGAGGTGTTTCATGTTCATGGCATCCTTTCTGACATGCAGCAGTTCTCATTCTATTGCTCTCCATCTGGTGGGTCTTCTTCTTCGTTCAGACCACTGGTTGAGGGATAGGTGCGTCGTAATTCCAGTTCATGGGCACGATCCTGAAAAAGTGGCTTTCGACCCTATTCAGGAAGGCCCATGCATGCCCATAGAAGCCAAGAAACCAGAGCACCCAGAGAAAATCAGCGCTTTGCTTGCCATTTTACGCATTTGTAGTGTAGACTGGCATTCGTCAAGGCTATACATTTGCCGTCATGTAGGCATGGCGAGTCGTCCTATGATGCCTGGGTTCACAGGAAGCGCTATGATGATGAGGCAGTGATCATAGGCAATCCTATGATGACCTAGAAACATGCTTTAAAGTCTGTCGTACCCTATGCTGATGAAGGGTGTCCTCCTGTCTCGGACGGGTGCGATGTACTGCTGGAACCTCAGGTGTTTCATCTTCATGGCATCTTTTCTGATGTGCAGCAGTTGTTGTCATTCTATTGCTCTCCATCTGGTGGGTCTTCTTCTTCTTCGTCTTCATTGAGACCACTGGTTGAGGGATAGGTGTGTCGTAATTCTAGTTCATGGACAGGATCATGAAGATAGATCTGAACAAAAAGAGGCTTTCCGGCATGGACTTACTGTATATAACATCATAAAGACAGGAAGGCAGCCTTGACATATATAAGATAAGATAAGATAAGATAAGCCTTTATTAGTCCCACAATGGGGAAATTCCAGGATTGCAACAGCACAGGGATAGCAACACTCAGAGCAACAATCAGAAGGCAAGAGAAAAAAAAAGAAACAAGAGCAGCAAGTATACATATGTACATACTGTATAAATACGGAGCATTGTAGCTGGATGGAATAAATATATGAGTATATAAACACAGTGCGGAGCATTGTAGCTAGATGGAATAAATATGTAGATATATAAACACACACAGTACGGAGCATTGTAGCTAGATGGAATAAATATGTAAATATATAAACACATACAGTGCGGAGCATTGTAGCTAGATGGAATAATATGTAGATATATAAACACACAGTGCGGAGCATTGTAGCTAGATGGAATAAATATGTAGATATATAAACACACACAGTGCAGGGCATTGTAGCTAGATGGAATAAATATGTAAATATATAAACACACACAGTGCAGAGCATTGTTGCTAGATGGGATGAAACAGCACAACCATCTACTTAGTTAACCTACATGGTATGATTATGTACCCATACATATTCTCACCCTCCATAGCGACCGGTATTTTCCTAGTTGTATGCCGGAGGGGACCATTGTATAAGTCTATTGCGTCTTTTTCATTCAAAACTATTAGGTTGTCACGTCTTTTTGCTATCTCTGCGAGCAGCCCTGCTTAGGTTGTACAGTCTGACAGCCGTTGGTAGGAAGGACCTGCGAAACCTCTTGGTTGTGCACCTAGGATGATGTAGTCTGCTGCTAAATGAGCTCCTCAGTGCATTCAGTATGTCCTGCATAGGGTGGAACTCGGACTCCGGCAGAGATGACAGTTTAGCCACCGTCCTTCTCTCTCCTATCTCCTCCACTGGGTCAAGGCGCTGCCCCAGGACAGAGCTAGCTTTCTTGATCAGTTTGTTCAGTCTCTTCCTATCGGCTGCCGTAATGCCACTGCCCCAGCAGACCACTCCAAAAGTGATGGCTGATGCCACCACCGTGTCATAGAATGTCTTCAGCAGCGCCCCTTGTACACCAAAAGGCCTGAGTCTCCTCAGTAGGAACAGCCTGCAGGCTGTCCCTTCTTGTAGAGTGCGTCAGTATTGTGTGACCAGTCTAGTTTATTGTTCAGATGAACACCCAGGTACTTATAGGATGTCACCATCTCGATGTCTGTTCCCTGTGTATTTACTGGTGCTGTGAGGGGTTGTCCTTGCCTGTGGCAGTCCTCCACCATCTCCTTAGTTTTCCTCGTGTTGATCTGGAGGCAGTTCCGATGGCACCAGTCCACAAGTCCTGGACAAGCCCTCTGTACTCAGCTTCATCTCCATTGGAGATGAGGCCAACGATCGCAGAGTCATCAGAGAACTTCTGTAGATGGCAGTGTGTTGTGTTGTGTGAGAAGTCCGCAGTATAAAGGGTGAACAGGAAGGGAGCCAAAACCGTTCCCTGGGGGGCCCCGGTGCTACCGATGATCGTGTCGGACACACAGTCCTGGGTTCTCACAAACTGAGGCCGGTTAGTGAGGTGGTCCAGGATCCATGACGACAGGTGCTGGTTCACCCCTGCGCACAGCAGCTTGTCCTTCAGGATGAGTTCATAGGACGTCCTATGATGTCGTATCAAATCAAATCAAATCAAACTTTATTGTCATATTGCTGTACATACAACTGTAGTGCAGGCAAGATGAAATTGCGTTTCTCTCAGCATCCATATAAATAGAAGCAGCATGATTTAAGACACACTCCCACATAGCTTCTCCCCCCCACCCCCACCCCCACCCATCCATTCACACATCCCTGAGACATACTTGGGAAAAAACTAACTATAATATACAAATAATATACAAAATGTCCGTAGGTGCAGTAGTGTGTAAGAGAGATTCCGGGTCAACTGTTTAGCATCCTGACAGCTTGTGGAAGGAAGCTGTTGATCAGTCTGGTGGTTCTGCTTCTGATGCTCCGGAATCATTTTTCAGATGGAAGAAGTTCAAATTGTTTATGCAGAGGGTGAGAATGGTCCTTGACAATGTTCAGTGCCCTGCTCCTACAACGGTTCTGAAAAAGTTCATGGACAGAGGGGAAGGAGACTCCAATTACCCTCTCAGCCCCCTTGACTATCCTCTGCAGGGCTTTTTTGTCTGACATACTGCAGCTGGAGTACCATGTAGCAATGCAGTATGTCAGAACACTCTCCACCACACCTCTGTAGAAGGTCCTGAGGATGCAAATGGGGAGAGAGGCCTGTTTGAGTTTCCTCAAGAAGTGCAGTCTCTGCTGAGCCCGCTTCCTGATCCCCAAGGAATTCTTGCTCCAGGTCAGGTCCTGCGAGATCTGCACTCCAAGGAGCTTGATGTTCTCCACTATCTCCACTAAACGGCCGCTGATGCTGAGGGGGACGTGCTCAGGCTGTGACCGCCAGAAGTCGATAATCATCTCCTTCGTTTTGTCCACGTTGAGCACCAGATTGTTCTCCCTGCACCAGTCCTCCAGGTCTCTCACTTCTTCCCTGTACATTGATTCCTCATCCCTCTGAATAAGTCCCACCACCGTGGTGTCGTCTGCAAACTTAATAATCTGGTTCCCCTCATGTCTGGATACACAGTCATGTGTTAGAAGTGTAAACAACAGTGGACTGAGTACACAGCCTTGAGGGGATCCGGTGCTCAGCGTGATAGAGTTGGAGATGTTGTTTCCAACCCGGACAGACTGAGGTCTCTCAGTCAGGAAATCCAGGATCCAGAGACATGTGGCGGTGTTCAGACCGAGAAGGAGTAATTTCTCCATCAGTCTCTGGGGAATAATGGTGTTGAATGCTTAACTGAAATCAATGTACAGGAGTCTGGCGTAGGTGTCTTTCTGGTCCAGGTGGGTGATGACAGAGTGTAGGGTGGTGACTATAGCATCCTCCGTGGAGCGGTTTGAATGATATGCAAACTGGAGCGGGTCATGTGATGCAGGGAGGCAGGCTGTAATGTGTGGTTTGACAAGCTGTTCAAAACACTTCATCACAATTGGTGTCAGTGCAACAGGACGATAGTCATTCAAACAGGACACAACTGGTTTCTTTGCCACCGGTACAATGATAGAGGTCTTGAAGCATCTGGGAACGATGGCCTGACTCAGGGAGATGTTATAAATGTCAGTCAGGACATCCGCCAACTAGCTCGCGCAGTCTCGGAGCACACGTCCTGGAATGTTGTCCGGACCTGCAGCTTTGCGTGGGTTGACTCTGGTTAGGGTCCTCCGTGTGTCCGCTGTGTTGATGGTAAAAGCTGGTCCGACCGATGGTGGGGGTGGGCCAGCCCTCCCTTTGATTGTCGAGTTTGATGCTTCAAAACGTGCAAAGAAGTCGTTAAGCCTGTCTGGAAGTGAAGCGTCGTCATCATCGACCCCCTGCCTAGACTTATAGCCCGTCAGTGTCCGAACTCCCTGCCACATCTGCTTGGTGTTCCTAGTGTCACAGAGGTGACCCTGGAGTTTCTCTGCATAGGCGCGCTTTGCCGCCTTAATTCCCTTTGAGAGCGCAGACCTGGCTGAGCGGAGGGCGATCCTGTCCTTCGCTCTGAAGGCTGCATCTCTGGCTGTAAGCAGCGAGCGCACCTCTGCAGTCATCCAGGGCTTATGGTTACCCCGCATAGTGATGGTCTTCACTGTAGTGACATCCTCTGTGCACTTCGCGATGTAGCTGGTGACCGTATCAGCATACTCCTCCACATCTGTCTTGTCTTCCTGGGAGGCTGCTATTTTGAAGACCTCCCAGTCTGTGTGCAGAAAACAGTCTTTCAGTGCAGAGGTTGCACTCTCTGGCCAAATTCTAATTTGTTTCACTGCTGGCCTGCTGCGCTTCAAAAAAGTTTTGTAGGCAGGCAGCAGCATCACAGATATGTGATCAGAAAGGCCAAGATGGGGGTGGGGTATCGCCTTATATGCATCTGTGTTTGTGTACACTAAGTCCAACATATTCTCTCCTCTGGTTTTAAAGTCTACACATTGTTTAAACTTGGGGAGCACAGTCTTTAGGCTGGTGTGGTTAAAATCCCCCGCAACCACCACAAAACTGTCCGGGTGTGAAGTTTGGATTTCACTAATCGCATTGTGCAGTTCCCCGAGTGCCTTCTTAGCATTAGCTTTAGCATTAGCACTCGGCGCTATGTAAACACCAGCTACAAACACGTTGCTGAATTCCCTCGGCAAATAATATGGCCAACAATTTACAATAAGGAACTCCGCCAATGGAGAGCAGTGTTTAGACACTAACGTGGCATTGACGCATCAGTTCTTGTTAACATAGATGCATAGCCCACCCCCCCGGCTCTTACCGGAGCTCGCCGTTTCCCTGTCGACACGGAACATCGCCATATCTTCCAGTTGAATGGCCTCGTCAGGGATGTTGTGGTGGAGCCATGTCTCCGTGAAAACAAACACACAGCAGTCTCTCCACTCTCTCCGGGTTTCTCTCAGCAGACGCAACTCGTCCAGCTTGTTTTCGAGGGAGCGGACGTTAGAGAGAATGAGCAACGGTACCGCTGGTCTGGAGGGGTTAGCCTTTAGCCTAGCATGGATCCCGGCCCGTTTTCCACGCTTTTGCTTGCGTTCGCTCCTCTTACGCCTCCTCCTCTCTCGGGTAGCTTCCAGCGGGGACTCAGCCAGAATTCCATGCTGGCGTAGAATGTCCAAATCACAACCGATTGCCGTGATTCTTGCAGCGTGCAGTACCTTCATGTTTAATAAGGTCTCACGGTTGTAAGTTTTACAGAATGTACGTCTGGGAAGATCAAAACACTCAAAACTCTTCACACTTGCTGATGCCAAGAGGGGCCGCTGCGTCCTTGCGCGCTGCCGCCATCATCCAAAGTCCCAAAAAATATGAACGATTTCTTGCATCCTATGATGCCTGAGTTCAACATGGTCTATATGACATCATAAAGGCACATTTGTCTACGTGTCCTATGATGCCTGAGTTCAAAGACACATGATCTATATGACATCATAAAGACACATTTGTCTACGTGTCCTATGATGCACATGTGTCTCTGTGTCCTACGATGCCTGAGTTCAAAGACACATGGTCTATATGACATCATAAAGATACATTTGTCTGTGTTTTCTATGCCTGAGTTCATAGAACGTCCTATGATGTTCAGGCAGAGATCATAGGCCGTCCTATGATGTCCTACGAAGTGTGACAGACACACACACACACACACACACACACACACACAGAGATTTCTTGCTTTTATAGTGAGATGATGATAGTGATATAGAGTGATGATGATGATGATGAACGGCCGTAGCTCTGGAGGGGACATCTTGGCCGTGGCAACAAGATGTGTGGACTGATGATATAGACTGAAGTGATGACATAGAGTGAAGTACGAGGAGATAAAGAAGAGTGATGTCTGAAGAAAGAGTTGAGGTTCAATTGGACACAGCAATGATGATAGAAGGACTACAGCTCCTGACCAGATAGTGTGATGATATACGTAGAGTGAAGGATGTGGTGGTAATGCACCTGTATGCTGGTTGCCAACCGCCAATCAAATCTAAAAGAAGATGAAGAAACTTCCACATATCTGTGGAGGCTGAAATTCAAGGATGCACACCTTAGTAACCTCAGCACAGCATGTGTAGGCTGTGAGGGGGGGTGCTGGCTGGGGAAATGAGAGTGGATTCTGGTGGGGAGGGTGTGTGGACTTGCAGTGCATGCAGTGGAATTGGGAAGGATACTCTGGTTTTGAGGGAGGGTGGTTTTGTCTTGTTTGTGGTGGATGTGGTGGGCTGCACTGCACGGACTTCCAGGAGGGTGGAGAGGATTGGGATCATTGTGGAGGTGGCAGGGGGATGTCTTGGCGTTGGAGGACTGCATTGGGAAGCAGCTGGGGACTTGTTGGGTCGGGGGTCTTTAGGTTCGCAGACATCATGGGCTGGTGGGTCATGGTGGTGATCGCAATTTTGCAGTGGAGTGCCAAGAGTTTGATATCAAGTGGGCAAGAATTCAAAAAGTTTATATCTGATATGCAAAACAAGCACCGGGTGGTCTGTGTGCAGGAAGCATGGCTAGAACCTCAGTTGGATTTTGTCATTCAAGGATACGCATCTACTATAAGGAACGACAGAGAAACTGGTAGAGGAGGGGGTGTAGCAACATTTGTGCATAATGGAACAAATTACAAAATAATGGACATAGGGAAAACATGACTCAATAATGGTAAAAATATGGACAGTAAAAGATAAAATAATTATTAATTACTATAATTCATGTAACAGATTGACAGTTGACACTTTGAACACTGTAAATAGGTAAGCACAGGGTAAGGTGGTTTGGTGTGGGGATTTTAATGCACATAACACACTGTGGGGTAGCAGGAATATAAACGGCACAGTAATTGAGAATTTTTTAGAGGACAGGGACTTAATATGGATGAATGATGGGAAAGGTACTAGATTTAGCAGTAATCTACTCACAGAAAATGTGTCAGACCTAACTTGTGTTTCAAATGACATTGCAGGAATCACATATTGGGAATACTTAAGTCAGTCAGCTAACGGGAGTGATCACTGCCCAATAAGAGTTAAAATTAGCGTAGAAGCGGGAGAAGGGATGCAGTCAGATGGAAATTGGATTAGGCAGATTGGGATAAATTTTAATATCTGTGTAAGACTAGATGTAAGCAGCTAAATAGTGAGGACATTATTGATGGGGAACAATTTAGTAAAAGCGTCAGTGCGATTACAATAGAGTCTGCAGATCAAACAATACCAAAAAGTACAGGTTATAGACAAGGAAAGAATCTTCCTTGGTGGGATGATAATTGTAATAAAGCTATTAAAAACAGAAATAGGGCATTCAGACAAGTGAAAAAGCACCGTACTTTGGAAGCAGCGATTGAGGTCAAACGCTGTCAGGCAATTGTCAGGAAAACAAAACAGCTAAGTGTTTATTTTGGAGGCAGTATTGTAATACTATAGGAAGAGAAACACAGCTATCAGATATTTGGGGAATGATTAAGAAAATGAGTGGTAGTACAAGAGGGTACAAAATACCAGTGTTGGAGACAGTAATGGGGAAATAGACAAAGCAGAACTTTTGGCACAAACTTTAGTGAAGATTCATAGTTCAGAAAACCTACCAAACACAATTAGAAAAAGCAGGGAAAGCACTTTATCCAAACACCCACATGTAAACATAAGGAAGAATACTTCCAAGGGACTCAATAGATTTGCCATTCACTCTGTCGGAACTGAAAAGGGCTATTCTGAAATTGAAGCAGTCTTCACCAGGAAAGGATGGCGTATGTTATAAGATGTTGTAGCACATGGAGGAGAGTGCACTTCAAACAATATTAAAGCTATAAAGTTTGGGAAACTGGGAAGATTCCAAGGGCATGGAAACAATCAGTTATAGTACCAGTCTTAAAGCCAGGGAAAAATTCATCAGATCCTAATAATTATAGGCTGATAGCTTTTACCTCACAGTTAGGGAAAGCAATGGAACGAATGGTGACTGAAAGGCTGAATTACATTTTGGAAGGGAGGGAATGTCTTTCTCCTTTTCAAAGTGGGTTCCAAAAAGGGAAAAATACTATGGATTCCATTTTGCTCCTAGAATCTGAAATTAGGAAAGCCCAGGTAAATAGGGAAAATATGATAGCTGTCTTTTTTTGATGTAGAAAAAGCGTATGACATGCTGTGGAAGGAAAGGTTGCTGATTAAATTAAATCAATTTGGTATTGAAGGTAATCGATACAATTGGGTATTAAGATTTCCTGTATGATAGAACGATTGAGGTAAGAGTTGGTACAGAGTATTCCAAAATATATCAAGTTGAAAATGGTACCAGCCAAGGCAGCGTGTGTAGCCCTGTTTTGTTTAATATTATGATTAATGATTTTTGAAGGAATCGATAGTGGAATAGGGAAGGCCTTGTATGCAGATGATGGGGCCTTATGGATAAGGGGACGTAATCTTTTGTACATTCAGAGGAAGATGCAGGCAGCAATAGACCAGGTTGAACAATGGGCAAACCGGTGGGCTTTTAAATTATCAGTCTCAAAGACACAAATAATTTGCTTCTCTAAAAGTCACAAAGAAATTTCTTTAAATCTTTATGGCCAAAAGTTAGAGCAAGTAACAGTAGTTTGGTATTTAGGTTGTTATTTGATGAAAAACTAACTTGGAAGCAGCATATTGAAAAAACTAAAGGAAAATGTAAGAAAATTAATATTTTGAGATGTCGGGCAGGACGGGACTGGGGGGCCTCTAGGGCCTCTCTGTTGAGGGTGTATCGAGGACTAATGAGAGCTACACTAGACTATGGATGTGTTGTGTTCACATTGGCTGCTGATTGTCACCTGAACCAACTGGACATAGAGCAGACAAAGGCTCTTAGGATATGTTGTGGTGCATTTGAAACTTCTCCAGTATCAACGATCCAAGAGAGATGGGGAAAATGCCCTTAAGATTAAGAAGAACCCAATTAATGCTGGCATACTGGATCAACTTGAAGGGACATAACAGGTCACATCCTGCAAAACCTATTCCTGATGATTGCTGGGAACACTATTTGCTGGGAACACTATGAGTCCAACATTGGTAGCTTTGGATGGGTAAGTGATGTCATTGCTGAGCAGGCAGGATTAAAATACATAGATTTTAGCCCAATGGTCCTGTGGTCTGTTATTCCTCCATGGCTGTTAAAGATGCCACTGGTAGTTTATGAAATACAGCAACTGAGGAGGCAACATAAGCAATCAGCAACAGATTATATAGTGCATAAATATATTGAACAGAACTTCAGAAACAGGCTGATAGCATTTGCCGGATGGTTCCAAGGATCCTACAACTGGTCGTAGTGGACCTGCTGTATACATTCCTCAGTATAAAATATCTATCAATAAAAGAACCAGTAATCACTTATCAGTATACACAGTTGAGCTAGTCACCATTAGTTTTACAGTGGTTGGAGATAAATTATAGGAATAATGCAGTCATTGCTTCAGACAGTTGGGCAGCTCTCAAGAGTGTTCAGTCACTGCAGTCGTGTAGGCAGGACCTAATTGTAGAAATCCACTCCTTAATTTACAACCTCTACAGTAAAGGTCAGTCAAACTTTTTTTGGGTTCCAGCCCACGTTGGGATAGAGGGTAATGAGGATGTGGATTTATTAGCAAAACAATTATTAAAGTCTGAAACAATAAATCTGGAAATCTCACTCAGTAAGGTAGAAGGCAAATCAATAATTAATATTTTATAGTGGAAAAGTGGCAAGAATATTGGGACTCGATAGACACAGAAAATCTTTATGACATTCAAAAGCGGGTGGACTCTGGAATGGGAGTTGTCAGAAACAGGCAAGAGGAGATACTCATCACCCGATTAAGAATGGGACATACTATTTTGAACCAGACGCTACAGAGAATAGGTAAACACCCAACTCGCAGCTGTGCACATTGCGGTTCTCCGGAAACAGTTCAGCATGTTTTGTTCGAATGTCAGGGATACCAGGAACAAAGGAAACATCTGATTGCAATAATGGAAAGGGCTAATTTAAGTTTTGTTTGGGAAAACATGTTAGGAACTTCAAAGAAATACGGTATATGTAGGTCTATTTAGAAGTGCAACTGGATTAATTAAAAGAATTTAGTTTTTATTTTCCCTGCCATTCTCTTGTTCACACTCCCACCGGGTGGGTGGTGGTGAGCTGGTTGCTAGCCGGCAATCAGATCTAGAAGAAGACAAAGAGTGATATAAAGTGAAGTATGTGGCGGTGATGCACCTGTAAGCTGGTTACCAACCGCCAATCAAATCTAAAAGAAGAAGAAAACGACAGCCACAGGTAGTATTTATTCCAGTGAGCCAATGCAACAACAGGTGACCAGCCAGCTGGTCAACTCTGCCAAGGACACACAGTCCAAGGACGGATAATTTTTTCACACATTAAGAGTTGCTCAGAACTCCTTATAAGATCTCCTTATACAAAGATATAGAGTGATGATAATCAAGTCAGTGGTGGTAATGCACCTGTAAGCTGGTTGCCAACCACCAATCAAACCTGAAGAAAATCTGAGCCCAGTCTGACGAATGGTTCAGAAGATATGTGCGGAACAGACACACACAAACAGATTTCTTGCATTATATGATAACACTGTTTTTTGGTGGATTTTCCCCTTCGGACCACATCACTCCCGTGTCGTGCCTCCGTGGAGACTCCCCTAACTGTTTAGAAAACATGTCATAACATGTAGAAACTAAATAGCTCTACAGATTCTGGTGTAATACAGAGGGAAAATGCTCTAAATGGAAGCATGCAGGGCTGATGAAGCAGCAGAAAACCTGTTTTAATGCCCAACGGCATGTTGGCTAAAAGCTAACTAGGTAGTAGTAGTAGATTAGTTTATTTGACAGGGACAGTGCACAAAAGCTTACTAGGTAAGCTGGAATGGGAAGTATTCAATATTCATAAAAACCTTGCTGATTTGAGCTTCAATAATAGCGACGATATCCTTGGTGAAGCTGAGGTTCTCCTCGGCCAGGACGGTCAGCATGTTGATGTGCGGCTTGCTATTGAACGTCAGGTCCTCCAGAGAAGACTGGTACTCCCGACAGGCGTCCTCCATCAGTTGGTCCTTTTCCACTAGTACCTGTTTGGTCCGTCTTCTTCTTCTTTTAAGATTTGATTGGCGGTTGCCAACCAGCTTACAGGTGCATTACCTCCAGGTACTTCACTCTATATCATCACTCTGTCTCTGGTTGGGTCTCCTCAGGTCAGAGGAACCTCTGTGATGCTGTCATTGATAATGTCACAAAGCATTCTGTATTTCACTCTTCTTCTTCTTTGTGAACAGTACAACTATTGGAAGTGATCACTTCCCAGTACCTACAATCATTAAAACTGAAGGGCAGTAGCTCAAAGGATTATTAAAAACAGGAAAAGGTCAACATGGAGAGAATTTTGTTCCACCCTTGGTAGGAAAGCAGAACTAGGTGATGTCTGGGGTATGTTTAAAAACGAGTGGGAAAAGGGTGTCAGTTAAAATTCCAGCTCTAGTGGATGGGGACAAGATGGCTGTATCAGACAAAGAAAAGGCAGAAGTCCTTGGTAGAGCATTTGCAGCAGTGCATAGAGAGCATCTTGGTGAGAGTCATAGACAGCAAAAGGAGTATAAACTCAGAGAAAATGCAAACTTTAATAACACTAGAAGTCCCAGACGTTGGCCCTCTTGTGGCCACTTGATGGTCCCCCTATGGGTTTTCTAGCCAAAAAGGCCAAATGGCCCCTCTCTGGGACTTCTAGGAAGTGAAAGAAGATGTGACTGCATTAGACCTCGAGCTCACAATGTCAGAGTTTTAAGAGAGCTTTGCAAGATAGTGGATACACAGCTCCAGGATATGAACAGTTAAGCTATGCTATGTTCCGGCAGTTGCCTATGCAATCAATGGAACTGGTGCTGTAATTAACAGAATATGGAAGGAGGAGGTTATCCCAAGAGGGTGGAAAAAGGCTGTAATTTTACCATTTAATAAGCCAGGGAAAGATCCAGCACATTCAGGAAACTCCAGGCCAATAGCATTAACGTCACACTTAGGGAAATGGATGGAGAAGGTATTAGTTTACAGACTCTCATACGTACTAGAACAAAGACTAATGATTAATCAACAACTATCAGAATGGTTTTACAAGAGGAAGATCCACAGTGGATGCGCTAGTTAAGAGTAAGTAATGATATTAAAAAGACTCTCAAAATGAAAGTGTCATGGTCCTAGCGCTGATCTTGTCCACGCTCGGGCCATACATCTTCTCCACCAGGTTTGACAGCAGAGTTACCTTCTGGCTCCCCGAGCTCTTATTGTGACAGTGCTTGGAGGAGCTTCCTGCTGTCAAAGCCGAACAGCTGTGCTGCATTCGCGGCTCATCAGTGGCCGGCATTTAAGCAGATGCTGAATGCAGCCCAATGCGGCAGTCTCATCGAACATCCCTTATCATTCCACGTCTTCTTATCGTTAACGAGCATCCCTCGTCCACGGTCTGGATCGTAAGTGAGCTTTGGTTAGCCTTATGTTTTCCTTGCCTAGTGTTTTGTGCCTTAGCCCACCATGGCTCATTACTTTGTTACTTTGTGTTATCCTTTATCCTTAATAAACATCATTGCAACTCATCGGTAACTTGTGGCGTCTTATGGTGGCTCGCGAGGGCCACCCATGACAGTAGACTGCCGCCAGGGCGCCTAAACGGAGGCGCCAAACCGAGATGCTGTTCCCGGTGAGTTTGCATAAAGTGGACATTTGCTCTTTCCTGTCTGGGTACTGCGTGCTGATAGAATGCCATCGCGGAGGGGCCACGCTCGGAGTCGGGACTACAGGCTGGCGGAGGCTTTGGAGTACCTGGACGAAATGCTCATCACTGCCTCCCTCCTCGACTATCACAGCGACGTACGGTGGTACCTGGACCTTGCTGAGGATGTCCTTAATCATCTCCCTCACTACACCGACCATCCTGAAGTCGGCGTTAGGAGGGCCGACATCGCTGCAGAGCGCAAGATTCTCAGTATGGTAGAGGAGGACTACGGCGAGAAGCAGAGGAGAAGGCATCCCCGCTCCCCGCTTTGGGATCCCGTTCCTGTCCTCGATCCACCCCAGGAGTTCGCGCCACCCGGGGGTTGTCGAAGACATCGGCGCCCCGGCCAAGATAAACCTCAGCAAGAACCCCGTCCGGATCCTGTTCCGGGTCGTCGGAGGAACTCTGCCTCCCAGCCAGCTGCTCCTTCGGCGTCACGTCAGGAGGGAATCCCCGCAGCCTCTCCCCCCGGGCCACCTGTTCCCATTGTCCCGTCAGCTCGTCATGCCCGGATCGTCTCGGCTGTCGTCCCCTCCTCTGTCACGTCACCTCCGGCTGCAGAGAGAGTTCTGAGTCCTTCCCCGGCGAAGCCCGTTCGTGGTCCGTTGCAAGCGGCTCCTCCTCGTCCTTCCAGGGAGCCCTCTGTCACCATCTGGTGGGGAAAGGGAGAAGCAACGTCCCCTACAGCAGGCACCATCCTCCCTCCGGGAGACAGGCAAGTGCAAGTTATTTCTTCTCACTAAAGTTGTGATTTGTCTTGTCTGACTCCTGGGGGCGGAGTTCAGGGTTCGCAGTCCCCCGAGCTCCCACCACCTGCTGTAGCCCTGATTATTAAACCTGCTGCCTCTGTGTCTCCCTCCGCTGAGCGGTCCTCAATGCCAGGCCAACGTCGCTGGATGAGGAGGGGGCCCGCAGCTCTGGAGATCTTGGTTCCAGCCCCGCAGCCATGTCATGGGCGGAGGAGGAGAGCGGACTGCAGCGTGGAGCCTGCACTGATGACAAAGCGTCCCCGGGTCTCTACAGACGAGCCGTCCGATCCAGCGGGTCGAGGGTCTCCTGCCACCACGCCGTGCGGGTTGTCGACGTGGACTTCAGTGCCGGAGGGTCCTCAGGCTGCGGAAACCATCCTGCCAGCTGCGGAGCCCGGCGTAGCTGAGTGGAAGCCGGAAGACGATCTCCTTCCATCTGAGCCCGGATCGTTGGGAGTCCTGGACAGCGGCAGAACCCGAATACAGGCAAGTGCTCTATCTTGTTTTTCTCCTCTCTATTCTGGAGCACTTTTGCCTGTCTCTCGGAGAGATGAGCCAGGGGCAGCCATCAGCTGCGCCCGAACTCATCTCGCTGGGCTCTGTCGCTACCGGTGATCCTGATCCCAGTTCTTTTCTTTCTCCTGAGCCTTCTTCTAGGGTCACCGGTGCGGAGCTGGTTCCGATTGCTGTGCTGGAGGTTCCGGGTTCAGGGTTGGAGGTCAGTACTGGAGCTGCGCCGACCCAGTCGGGGTCCAAAGCAGGTGCAGCCGTGACCCAATTGGGGTCCATCGCGGGTGCAGCTGTGACCCAATTGGGGTCCATCGCGGGTGCAGCCGAGACCCAATCGGGGTCCATCGCGGGTGCAGCGCCAGTAGGGTTCAAGGTCGGTGAGGGAGCTGGAGATCCCCTGCTACCTGACACTGGACGGGCCCGTCATCTTCTTCTCTCCCCTCATCCAAGTCACCGCCCCTGCTCATCGTCACCAGGGGCCATTGGGAGAGCCTTCTACGCTTGGCCCGGCTCTCCCACGCTTTTTCCCCACCAGGGAGGCCGCCGCGGGCTGTTTTTCCACGGTTCTGTTGGCTGAGGGACTCAGGTCAGCCACCCGAGAAACTGTTTCGCCGGTTCGGCGCCTTGGGTCGGCCACCCGACATTCTGTGTTTGCTGCGGGGTGACCTGGTTCTGCCCCCAGAGATTTGGACTCTCCAGGCCTGGGATTGGGGTAGGCCGCCCGAGCACATTCTGATCCACTTATTCCCCTGTTGGCCTTGAGACGCAGGGAGACCACCGGAACTGTCCCTGTGGGTTTTTGGTCCCTGCCTGTCACCATTTCCCTGTACTGTCTGGGTTGAAGGTCATGCGGGGTGATAATCTTGTTCTGTGTGCTGCCTGTGTTAATGTGTTTTTTTTTTCTTCTGTCTTGGTCATCCTGTGTATTTGTACCTTTGGGGAATGTGGTATTTTCTGTTATCTTGCCATGTAATTGTTTCGTTCGTAGCCCGCCTTAATCTTGATTTTTGCTTTTGGGAGTATTGTGTTTTCTGTTATCATGCCCTGTAATTGTTTCATTTGTGTCTGCCTCAATCATGGTTTTGCGTTTGGGGACATTGTATTTTCTGTTTTCGTGCCCTGTGTGATTCATGTATTTGGGAATTTTGTCTTTCTTTTTCTGGTCGTCTCCGTGCTCTGTTTTCATTATGTCTTTTGGTTTATGGCTGGGCCTCTCCCTCCTGGCCCGTTCCCCCATCCGCCCACCCTGGGGGCTTGGGTGTCCCTGGGCGTTCAGAGCCCGCCCTCGGGGGGGGAGTTACTGTCATGGTCCGAGCACCGATCTCGTCCGCGCTCGGGCCATACATCTTCTCCACCAGGTTTGACAGCAGAGTTACCTTCTGGCTCCCTGAGCTCTTATTGTGACAGCACTCGGAGGAGCTTCCTGCTTTCAAAGCCAAACAGCTGTGCTGCATTCGTGGCTCATCAGTGGCCAGCATTTAAACGGACGCTGAATGCAGCCCAATGCGGCAGTCTCGTCGAACATCCCTTATCATTCCACATCTTCTTATCGTTAACGAGCATCCCTCGTCCACGGTCTGGATCGTAAGTGAGCTTTGTGTTAGCCTTATGTTTTCCTTGCCTAGTGTTTTGTGCCTTAGCCCACCGTGGCTCATTACATTGTTACTTTGTGCTATCCTTTATCCTTAATAAACATCATTGCAACTCATCGGTGACTTGTGGTGTCTTATGGTTGCTCGCGAGGGCCACCCATGACAGAAAGTAGTAATGGTGAAAGTGTATCTGGATATTGAAAAGGGTTATGACTCACTGTGGAGGGATGGACTTCTTATCAAATTGAATAAAATGGGCATTGGTGGTAGGATGTATAATTGGATAATGGTTGTTTTAACACACAGGACAATTAGGGTTAAAGTAAGATCAGAAGTTTCTAATGACTTTGACATAGAAAATGGTGTTCCTCAGGGGAGTGTAATAAGCCCAGTATTATTCAACATAATGATTCATGACATGTTTGAGGATCAAGAGGGATCCATCAAAACAGCACTATATGCAGATGATGGAGCCATATGGATGAGGGGAAGAAATGAGAAATTTGTGTTCAAAAACACCAGGAAAGCAATGGAGAAAGTGGAAAAGTGGTCATATGAGTCGGGATTTAAATTTTCAAACAGTAAAACCTGTTATATGATTTTCACAAAAAAAAACCCACAGAACTTGTACAGAGCCATTAACATTATATAATCAACCAATAGAGAAAGTGAGAGAGTTCAAATATCTAGGATTGTGGTTTGATAGTGCATACACATGGAGAGTTCATGTTGAAAATCTGTGGAGACAAACTGCAAAAAAGTCATTAATCTCATAAAAGCTTTTTTATTTATTTATTTTTATTACTTATTTTGTACCCGTAGGTAGATTTGTTTGCAGTCTGGTGACAAGCCACCAGCTGCCGGTCGCTGCGTGCGCAAGCACCCCATATCCCTAACCTGCATGTTTTTGGCATGTGGGAGGAAACCGGAGAAATCCCAGTGTAAACCCACGCAACACGGGGAGAACATGCAAACTCCACATAGATCACTGTTGGCCGGGGGCAGGGATCAAACCCGCGATCTCACGATCCCCGCGATCCCCCGGCCGAGGATAAACTGTGCTGCCACAGTGCTAACCACTGCTCCACCGTGTGCAGCCCAGCGTGTAGCTGGACTCGAATGGGGCGAAGATAAACAGGCTATAATTGACATTTACAGAGCACTAACGAGATTGACAATAGACCATGGATGCATGATTTATGGAGCAGCAGCAAAGATGACTCTGGAAAAAATAGAATGCAGCATAGAGCACTTCGCCTGTGCATTGGAGCCATCAAAACAACACCAAACAATGCAGTTTTAATAGAAGCAGGAGAAATCCCAATGTTTTTAACAAGAGATAAACTCGCATTATCATACTGGGTCAAGCTGAAAGGAAGTGAGGAAGCAAATATTTCAAAAACAACACTACAAGACTGCTGGGAATATTCTAACATCCAGGGACACGGGTTTGGGTGGACAATTGAAAGAAAAGCCAGAATGTATGGACTAGACACTATTGATAGAGCTAACACCAGTCCAGTGAGTAATGTTCTCCCTTGCCTGTTTCTGGAAAAAGTAGTAGACATTAGTCTGCTAATGAGGAAAAAGGATTGGCGTATGAGTGAAGTTGGTGTTAAAACAAGCATTTACCTCAGGAACAATTTCTGTAACTACTTACAGCTCTATACTTATGGTTAAAGAGCAAAGAGGGCTCCGTTGGAGTTGGGAGTATACATTCCAGAGTTTAAAGTGACCACCTCAAAAAGACTCTCCAACAATATATCCGTGTTTACAGCAGAGATGGTGGCAATAATTATTGGTTTGCAGTGGGTGGTGGAGGTCAGACCGGACCGGGTGGTGGTATGCACAGATTCACTTGCAGCTTTAAAAACCATACAGACCCTAAAATTTTCAAGGGAAGACTTGGTGATTGAGCTATATCACAGTTTATTTAGGGTACACAGGGGTGGTGGAGAAGTTCAGTTTTGCTTGGTTCCTGCACACAAAGGGTTGAAAGGGAATGACTGTGCAGACAAATTAGCAAAAAGCGTACTTGGGAAAGAAATAACTTATAACATACTGTATACCATTGTCTCTTGGTAAAGGTGAAGGGAAAGCAGTAATCAAGAAAAAAGGAACTGTGCTATGGCAAAAAGATAGGATGACAATCATAAAGGTAGATCATATTACAAAATACAAGAATCTATTGCACTAAAGAATTATAAAACAACAGGAGGGAAGACATCATTATGGCAAGACTCAGACTGGATCATACAGGTTACATCTTATGGATCATACAGGTCACATCTTATTACACTGTCACAATTATGGAAATGAAAGAGAGAGAATGAAAAATGAAGTTTGAAAGGCCGGTAGGGAATGGGATTTAACTGGGATTCTGGGAACAGATGGAGATGGAGAGGCACTAAGAATCATGAGAAGGGCTGTTTTCTGTTTTTTAAACACAGGATTAATTCATAGAATGTAGGGGTCGGGCTCAGATGACATGATGATACACACTCTTGTACAGTAGGTGGCGGTATGCACTTTTCAGTTGTTTGCTATCTGCCAGTAACCGAGAGAAGAAGAAGAAGAAGACGAAGAAGAGGAAGACGACAAAGAGGAGGAAGAAGAGGAATCAGAAGAAGAAGAGGAGGAGTAACGCTAGGGCAGAGATAAGAGTGATGACCTGAAGAATATAGTGGGACCAGTGACGGTGTGCACAGATTCACTTGCAGCTTTAAAAACCATACATACACTAAAATCTACAAGGGAAGAATTGGTGATTGAGCTATATCACAATTTATTTAGGGTACACAGGGGTGGTGGAGAAGTTCAATTTTGTTGGGATCCTGCACACAAAGGGTTGAAAGGGAATGACTGTGCCGACAAATTAGCAAAAATTGCACTTGGGAAAGAAATAACTATACCATTGTCTCTTGGAAAAGGTGAAGGGAAAGCAGTAATCAAGAAAAATGGAATGGAGCTATGGCAAAAAAGATGGGATGAAGATCATAAAGGTAGATCGTATTACAAAATACAAAAATCTATTGCACTAAAGAATTATAAAACAACAAACAGGAGGGAAGACATCATTATGGCAAGACTCAGACTGGATCATACAGGTTTAAATGGCACTTTATTCACCATGGGGAAAAGCAAAAATGACAAACGTAGTGAATGTGGAGTAAAAGAAAACGTTGAGCACATCTTATTACACTGTAATGCCCAATCACTGAACGCTTTATATACAGCTTGTATTACATGATTCACAGCACAGAAGAGGTTGATAATTACCGTTTGTGTATATGACTTACCAGAGACTAATGACTGTCACAGAGGTCTTGATGCTTCTATGTCATATTGTGGTTTTGTTTCAATAATACTAAACTCATTTTTTAATAAATGACTATGTGCTGATTTGCTGATTTACATTTTGATCCTTTCACTGTCCATGTAAAAAAAAAAAAGAAGACAAGAAGAAGGCACATGGTCTGAAGGATTGCAGGATTTAGGGGAAAAACAGATTGGAGTATCAACCATCCTGACCTTGCAAGCGTGTCCAGGCTCAGAAAGTCATTTTTTTTCCTGTGCAATAAAATCCTGAACACAGAGTGCTGCTTTATGACCTCTGCCACTCAGAGAAGAGATTAGGCCTGCACTTTGCAGTCACTCACGTGTATAACTACACATTTTTAATCTTTTAAGTTACAAGCAACAATTGCTAATTCTAAATGCTGCATTGGTTTGGGGCTTCTAATATATGACACTGTTTTATTAAGTTATCTTAAAAGTAATGCTGACTCATGCAAATTGGTAAAACAGTGAAATCGCTGAATATTTAGCAAAAACTTGTTGTAAATAGAAAACCTCATTATTGAAATTGTGGAAGCTTTAGGTGTAATTTCAACTCTTTTTGTGTTGTTCTCCATTCTAGTTCATGTTTTCGTTTTTCAACAGGAAAAGAAAAGCATTCACAAAATCTTTAGCTTTCACCAGGATTTAGATTTGCCAAATCAACAAGGTGAAAAGATAGGAATCATAACATCACCATTACCTTTCAGTTTAATAAAGCGCTATATAAGTGCAGGTTAGTTAGTTAGTTAGTTAGTTAACAAATCCTTGGTGACCATATGCAATATGTAACACGACAATAAAATCAATAATTCATTTGTGTTTCTTAACATTAACGTTAATAAACAGTGGGATAAACAATGTGAAAAATTTAAGGGACACAAACTAATGATTATAACTGGAACACTAGCAAAATCAATTCATGGGGTGATAAAATTTGCACTCCTGTTGATGTAAATCCTGACGTGCGGACGGGGGTAGCCTTAAGGCTTCCCCAGTTTCTTTTTACAGGATGACACCGAGATTTGATCTTTGTGGGAGATGGAAGGAGGCCAGACGGTGTGTGGCAGGCATCATCATGGCCATCGGGCTCATTAGCTGGGGCACAATGGTGGCATAACAGAGGAAAGGACCTCACAGAGGACAAGCATTGCTGAAGCTAAGTAGAACAAATGATTTTGCAAATGACATATAGCATATCAATTTAAATGACTTTGACTTTATAAATGTGGCATTTACATGACGACATTGCAGGACAAATCTGACATATTGCAATCTCACACCTTGCAATGATGCCTATCACCACATAATGGTTTGACAGTATCACATTTCAGAAATGTGACAGTAATAAGGAATACTTGTGTTGTATGACGATGACGTGCTAAAGACCTGGCCTGTGCTTGGCCTCGGCTGAGCCGGGCCTCGGGACTACAGTCCATCCCATTATTTACCAAGGAATATATGCAATGAGGCATTCCTTGTACAAAATGAAGCCAGATATTAATTAAGCAATATGTACACATGTCCATTGACTTAAGGACTGTGACATAATCTTTCACAAGGATACCTTTATACAACTTCACACTGTCTGTGTTCAACTGGACAGACAGACGTGGTCTCAGTGTCTAACTCAGAATGGTTGCTATACATGCTAAATTACATCAAATCTGCACAGACAACTATATTACTTTTCCAGAATGGAATTTGTAAACTAGGTCAAGAGATGACACACACAAAAGAAGCCATGACTATTGAAACGTCATTTTGAAAGAGCTACACTACTGACAAATTTTCATCTGAATTAACTGTGTCACACTTGAACAGTGGTAGCACGTTTCCTTCTAAAAATAAGGACACTACCCATCAAGCCAGTACGTAACTTTGATGCATGTGCATCTCCATGCATTGGGGGGGGGGGGGGTGTACCACAGAAATTTATTAGCAAAAAAAATAAATAGCAAAATTCTCAGAAAAGTAGTTAATACATAAAAATTTTCAATAAATGATCAATAATGCAGAGGAAAAATATAGATGAAACCACTTGGTAATGAAATTACAACATTCAATAGGAGAAGTTAAAATTTACATCAATAGATTTTCAGGCATTTAAGAAAATCATGTGCTGAAAAATATTTACAGATTATTGTAAAAAGAAATATCATGTTTATAAGAAACAAGGTAAACTGATAAGGAAGAAGAAAACCATGCAAATTTATGAGAAAAGTTCCAAATGTCTAAGGAAAGTCCAATTTTTGCTGAATTTAGGCTTACTGTGGGACTCAATTTAGAATTGACTACAAAGATAGTACAGATTCTTACTCAGTTATGTAAGAAAAGAACAATGCTTCAGGGAGCTCAAAGCAAAATAATTTGACCTTCCCTGCATAAACTTAGGTCTTTTCAAAACCTTTGCATGGATCTCATTCAGCTAAATAAGAGTGAAGGTAAAAATGTTTAGAAATTATTGACATACTTATAGAATATACAAAGGCTTTCCCCTGCACTAATCTGAATACTGCTATGGCAGCACTGAAACAATATCAAGACTTAAAATAGCTGAAATGATTTACTTAATGGAAAACATTTAATGGAATACACTTTGTAAATCAAATTATGTCACATTTAGGTACAGTACCCGAATTATTTGTACCAAACATTTACCTAAGAAACCATTTTGCTTACCATCAACAATCTACAGGATTAGCATAATACATAAATAAGAAAAATAGGGAAACTGTGAATGGCAAACCCTACTATTGAAGCCATTTAACTTAGGTGATGAGGAAGGGTTTTCTGGTTGATTACATGAAAAGAATGACAGCTGATAGAGATGTTATCCATACTGTCTTTCCCAGGAGGGACCATGTGACGAAGGAACTGTAGAGAGGTGCATCCACCCTTTGGCCAAACCAGGGGATTTGATCATCAAAGGAAACTGGACCGGAATTCCCTGGCAGGGACAGCACAAAGGTTATCCTGCCAACCCAAATCAACAACCCAACAGCTGTGGAAAACAAAGGACGTGGCACCTGGGTGCATCTAACATTTTACCCCACTTGAAACCCTCAGCAAGAGACTCTTTGCATACCTATTAAAAAAAAACAACAAGCGACTGTTTAACTGTTTCTCTATGCAAGTATCAGCTGACGGCGCCCTCTGGCGTCCAGCAATGGCCTTTGCTATAGAGAAACAGGTTGTTTGTTTATCAACACAAGGGAAAGAAAAGTGCGGTTAGTGACCTTATCACCCTCATCATCCTCGCAGTAATACTTAGTGTTGGTTATTATTAAGTTGTTCCATTGCCTATACACTGTAGAGAATTATGTTTGTTCCTTAATGACTCTAATAGTTGGACGAATTATCTGCTATATACAGAAATAACATAGCAAACTTTACTTTGAATTACACCTGGAACAACACATCATTCCACTAATCGGAAACATGATGACACTCCCTACTCTGCAAATGCAAGGTTAATTTCATCAGGAAACTCCTTTTTTGAAGTGGTGATGTCCCTTTCCAGCAGCTTAACACTGTCTTAAGTGTGCAACAGCTTACAGTGCGTCTCTCCCCTGTACTGCTACCCTGCTTGACCAACGAAGCAAGCAAGTGTTATACCGAGGATCTACATTGTCAAAAGTCATTGAATCATTGGGCGTATTTGCACCTGGCGAGGACATTGGGCAGGTTTGTGTACCCGTTTTGGCGACTGACCGTACCCTCATCATGTTGGCAGGGCAGGTGGGCAGGGTGAAGAGAGATGCTTGTCTACCACATGATGCCATTTTGGGGCATGGATGCCATTTCAGATGGAAAGTACAGGAGTGAGGGTTTGGGGGTGGGGGTGGGGGTTGTTCACTGTTTCTTTGAGTGAGAGTGGATACGAACACCTTAGGGATTAAAACAGTTATAGGCTACAATTATTTATAGAATTGTAGCATAGAATACAATGGTTCTTGGTTAACTAATTGCCACCCGTAAGGGTGTGTGCCCTTTTATAGGAGGTAATTGTTGTACTGAAAATAATGTAAATGGTCATATTAATACTTCAGATACACACGGCTTCATTGCTTTGCAGGCAATGATAACGAAATTGATTAAGTTAGTGTTTCTCTTCATGGAGAAGTCTCATCATGAACTCGGTAATGACTTTGATAGTGATAACTTCTGACTTTTTCTTGTGTGAGTCCTTAATATGATGATGAGGATGGTGAGGAGGACGATACTAGCCTAAGGAGTATGAAGGTTGCAATATAATTTAAGTCTGTTTTGAGTATCTCCATATCATTTTCTACATTCTAGTTTAACACAGACTAAGGTTAATTTTGATCATATTATACATATTCATTCTTTATGACATATTCTACACACATTTTAAACCTGCAAATACACATAACGTAAATTCTTACACATATCCTTATATATCACATACACATATCCTTATACTTTATTTTACTGCCACTTTAGCTTTCTTTTAGTTATGATGCTTTATTAAAGCATCAAGGGGGGATATGATAGAAAAATTCAACATTATCCACATTGTTTTTAATAATGTATTACTATTCTTAAGAAGTATCATGCCTTTGCTATGCCATGTTTAGTACTTATATGTGCATTCTATGTAGGATAAGTTCATATATTCCTTTATATTATTCTTTCATATTATATGTCTGATGTATTCTGTGAGCAGTTATTGGCCTTCAAAGGATGTAGGTCAGTACAAGCGTAAAGGATGATCTAAGCTACATTGTTAATCTCTTTGACATCGTCCTGTTTTTCCGTGTCCCAAGAATGTGCAGGGACTCCTAGTTTGTAGATAAGATTTATAGGCACCCTGGCTCCAGGATGTCTGTGATGTTTCTTCATTTGCTTGTCACTCAGGATAAGCTCTCATGTCATACTGACCTGCTTATCAGGACTGTGATATACACTTAGACTGTTTTCTGAGATGTCTTTCTCTCCCCCTTTCTCCTCTTACCCCTCCCTTCTCTGTTACCCATAAATACCAAGCCTAGAGAATGAATGCTCCAGAGATTCGATATGTGTGCTGAAGGCCATGTGTCATGGGTGGCTCTCGCGAGCCACCATAAGACGCCACACAGTCAACAGAGAGTTCAGTGAGAGTTTTTATTACGGTGAAAAATAGTACAACACAGGCTGCTGAGACAATGACACTTAAGTCTTCACACAACAGGAGGCGTAAGGCTAACAGCTCACTACAGGTCCAGAGGAGGAGACGGTCAAACACAGACAGACAGGGTTAGTGAAGTAACGATACACAGGCTGCTGAGGCAGAGACACACAGAGGTCTATTCACACCGGGAGGGGTAAGGCTATACAGCTCACTTACTGGTCCAGAGGAACGACGGTCAAACCATAAGCAGACGAGGTAGGAATTAGTCCAAAGTATCCGTAGCATGATGGAGAGAGAACAGACACTGCTGCAGGGATGCGGTCGCCAGCGCGGGTTAAAGTAGTCCATCGCTAACGACCACAAATGCAGCACAGCTGTTCAGGGCTTGACAGTTGAGCGGAAGCCTCCCCGAGCACTGTCACAATAAGAGCTCGGAGAGCTAGGATAACAACGCCGCTGTCAAACCCTGACAGGAATAACCCGAGCACCATGACCTAGTGCTCGGGTCATGACAGTAGCCCCCCCTCGCCTGACGGGCTCCGAACGCCTAGTAACACCTAGCCCCCACCCCCCCCCACCCCCAACCACAGGGCGAGTGGATTGAGGAACAGGCAAGGAGGGAGCCAAACAAAACCTAACAAGACCCCAAACAGAAAGGGAAAAGAATACATCAAACAACATATCCATCCCATTTTCCCCAGAACAATGACGAGAGGAAAAAAAATAGAGAAAGAACAAAGCAAAACAAGACATGACTACAATACAAGGGAAACACAATCATACAAGACATAAACACCTGACCCAGAAAGTTTCCCACCGAGACCACAGACAACCCGTCTAACTCCAGAATGCATAACCCAGCCAAAAATAAACCCAAACAACTTCAAACACCCGGTAGCAATGGGAACAAAAAACAAGACATAAATGCAAACACATGATAACTATGGAAACAAAAACAAGACATAAATGCCAACACATGATGACTATGGAAAAGGGAAACCAGAAATATACGCTAACACACGATAACGATGGAGAAATAAAAAAAACCGAGAAATGCAAACACATGATAACTATGAACAAGAAATACATACTAACACACGGTAACTATGGAAAACAGAAACAAGAAATAAATGCAAACATGATAACATGAAAAAGGAAACAAGAAATACGTGCTAACACACGGTGACTATGGAAAAACAGCACCATACTATAGCCCCTCAAAAGAAAGAGGGGAGGACAAAACAAAAAACAAAACATGACCACAGCCCCTCAAAACGAAGAGGGGAGGACAAAACAAAAAAACAGAACCAGACTATGGACTGCAAACACACATGAGGCAATCTAAATTGCTCTACATAACAAACCAGACTATGGATTGCAAAACACACATGAGGTAATCTAAATTGCTCTACATAACAAACCAGACTATGGATTGCAAAACACACATGAGTCAATCTAAATTGCTCTACATAACCTTGACATAACCCTGACACGTATGGGCCCAAAACAAAAGATGATCGGCGGAGATCCAACGCCCCCCAGGCAGAGCTCCGGCGACCTCCCTGCCTCCGATGGCCCACGGATAGTCCCACAAAACAGTACATGATCAGGCGGCCTGTCCCAGTCCCAGGCCCCAAGAAACATGTCCTCCGGTGGCCGAACCAGGCCACCCAGTAGCAAACATAGTTTATCGGGTGACCAACCCAAGACGCCAAACGCACAAAGCAGTTTCTCGGGTGGCCGACCCGCATCCCACAACCACCAGCACCGTGGAGGAATAGCATGCAGCCCGCCTAATGAAGACAAGACATGAGAGCGCCAGTCTGCCAGACAAAAACCCCTAACGGCCCCCAGCTGGTGGCTCCTGAGAGGGGAACAGTCAAGAAAACGGGTCCACCTGACATCAGGCGGCAAAGGGTCTGCGGCTCCTCCACCGATCTCGGTCCAGACCGATGTGATCGTCGCAACTCCACCTGTATCAGATCCTAGCTGGATCACAGCTGCACCCACGTCGGACCCCGATTGGGTCACAGCAGCACCAACGTCGGACCCCCACTGGACCTCGCCGGACCCCGATTGGGTTATCGCCGTACCAGCGTTAGACCCCGATTGGACCTCCTCGAACCCTGATTGGGTTGCAGCCACACCTGCGCTGGACCCCCACTGGACCCCGTCGGACCCCGATTGGGCCTTATCGGACCCCGATTGGGTCATAGCTGCACCTGCGTTGGACCCCGATTGGGTAACCTCGGCCCACGCGTTCAGCTCCGACTGGATATGAATGGACCCCGACTGGGTCAGAACAGACCCCGACTGGGTCACCACAGCCCACGCGTTGGACCCCGATTGGGTCAACTCAGCCCACGCGTCGGACCCCGACTGGGTCAGGATGGACCCCGATTGGGTCACCGCTGCACCCACGTTGGACCCCGATTGGGTCACCTCGGCCCACGCGTCGGCCCCCGACTGGGTCACCTCGGCCCACGCGTCGGCCCCCGACTGGGTCAGTACTGCACCGGTTGTGACCTCCATCCCCGAACCTGGGACCTCCAGTCCCGCGACCTCGACAGACTCCAAACCGGTCACACTGTGGAGAGGGTCAGAGAACAGGAGAGGACCGGGATCAGTTCCACCGGCAGCGCCAGAGCCCAGCGAGACAAGCTCGGGTGCAGCAGACGGCTGCCCCTCCCTCGCCTCCCCATGAGGCAGGCGAAAATGCTCTAACACACCACAAAGGAAGACAAAGAAGAGCACTTGCCTGCACTCGGGCTCTGGAGCCGTCCAGGACTTCGTCGATCCAGGTTCAGGTAGACGCTCGTCGTCGGGCTCCCACTCGGCTGTGTCGGGTTCCACAGCCGGCCTGATGGTTTCTGCAGCTGGATCCTCTCGCGCCAATGTCCACGCCGATAACCCGCACGGCGTGGGGGCAGGGGACCCTCGACCCGGTGGCTCGGGCTGCATCTCTGTGGAGACCTGGGGACGCTTGCTCGTCGGCTCTGGCTCCTCATCGCAGTCCGTTCTCCTCCTCTGACCAACGCATGGCTGCAGGGCCGGGATATTTCCCAGAGCCGCAGGCCTCCACCTCGTTTGACGGCGTGGATCTATCGCCAACAACCGCTCAGCAGGAGGAAACACAGAGGCAGCAGATTCAGTACAAATGACTACAGCTGGAGAAGGAAACTCGGGGAGCTGCGAACCCCGAGCTTCACCCCCAGGAGTCAGACAAGACAGATCACTATAATAAGTAGGAAAGTGAAATTGAACTTGCCTGTCTCCCAGAGGGAAGATGGTGCCAGCTGTAGGTGATGTTGCTCCTTCCCTCGCTCGCTGGGTGGTAAAACAGGACCCATGAACGGAGCTCGCCGGCGCAGGACTCTGATCACTCTCAGCAGCTGGAAGAAACGTCAGCCGCAGCGGGCCGAGCACAGCATGCTGACCATACAGCAGGGGGTGGTGGCCCGACAAAAGGGACTGCAGAAATTCCCTCTAGAGATGACGCCGAAGAAACAGCTGACTGGTTGAGTGGGTCATTCCGGCGGCCCGGTACTGGATCCGGAACCGGAGCTTGCTGAAGACGTGCTCGGCCGCGGCGCCGACGCCTCCAGATGGTGCGAACTCCAGGAATGGATCGAGGACGGGATCAGGATCCGTAGGCAAAGAGCAGGAGTGCCTCCTCTCCTGCTTTACGCCGCGCTCCTCCTCCAGCATCAGGAATATCTCGCGTTGTGCGGCGATATCCACCCTCCTCGCGTCGACTTCCGGGTGGTCGGCGCAGCGGGGAGAGAGATGACGAAGAATGTCTTCAGCAGCGTCCAGGTACCAATGTATGCTGTGATGGTAATCCAGCAGGGAAGCGGAGATGAGCATCTCGTCCACGACTTCCAGAACCCCTGTCAGCTTGTGGCTCGGGCTCCAAGTGCGGCCCCTCCGCGACGGCATTCCCCGCACCCACAGTACCCAGACGGGAAAAGCAACTGTCCAAAAAACTCGAACTCACTGGCGAATTGCGTCTCGGGTTGGCGTCCCCGTAAACGCCGTTTTGGCAGCAGTGTACTGTCATGTCTGTCATGTACTGTCATGGGTGGCTCTCGCGAGCCACCATAAGACGCCACACAGTCACCAGAGAGTTCAGTGAGAGTTTTTATTACGGTGAAAAATAGTACAACACAGGCTGCTGAGACAATGACACTTAAGTCTTCACACAACAGGAGGCGTAAGGCTAACAGCTCACTACAGGTCCAGAGGAGGAGACGGTCAAACACAGACAGACAGGGTTAGTGAAGTAACGATACACAGGCTGCTGAGGCAGAGACACACAGAGGTCTATTCACACCGGGAGGGGTAAGGCTATACAGCTCACTTACTGGTTCAGAGGAACGACGGTCAAACCATAAGCAGACGAGGTAGGAATTAGCCCAAAGTATCCGTAGCATGACGGAGAGAGAACAGACACTGCTGCAGGGATGCGGTCGCCAGCGCGGGTTAAAGTAGTCCGTCGCTAACGACCACAAATGCAGCACAGCTGTTCAGGGCTTGACAGCTGAGCGGAAGCCTCCCCGAGCACTGTCACAATAAGAGCTCGGAGAGCTAGGATAACAATGCCGCTGTCAAACCCTGACAGGAATAACCTGAGCACCATGACCTAGTGCTCGGGTCATGACACCATGCTCTGTAATCTCTCCCTCAAAAATGGCCATTTGAGGTTTAATTTGAACTGTAACTTTTCTTTCATTTCTTTTATTTATTTTTATAATAAATGCATCTAAATACAATATTCCGCCTTTTTTTTGACTTTGAATAATTTATTCTCAAAATTATTCTAACACTGATACAGGCATCTTTGCCCCATCCTCTACAGTTGAAATTTTAACTGATACCTTTCCCCACTCATTTTTTTAAACATCCCCCATACATCACCTAGTTGTTTTCCTATCAAGGGTGGAACAAAATTCTCTTCATGTTGATCTTTTCCTGTTTTTAATAATCCTTCAAACTACTGCCCTTTTCTTTTTATAATCTATTAAGTTTTCATTGTTCATATTGTTCCTCACCTCTCTGAATGCCTTGTTTTGCTCTTTTACTGCAATACTACTTTCCTCATGACACCAGGGTGCAACCTTCTTCCTACTCTGTGTAGTTTTCTTAGGTATACTTGCTATTGCAGCATTCAGAATATGATTGGATACCTGACTTGAACACTCTTCCATGCCACCTTCTAATGTTACCAAACAAATGACATGATTGTACACAGTATTGCCTAAATTTCCCCCAATCTGCCTTGTCAAAACACCATCTTGTAAAACATCTTCCCTCTTTTGTACATACTTCAGTTTTAATGACTAAGTATTGGGCAGTGATCATTTCCCATAGTTGTACTGTTCATAACCGTCCAATCACGGGTGCTCACTAAAGAATCAGATACCAGAGTCAGGTCAATACATGATGATGTGCCCCTATGCACATCCACCCTGGTCCCTTCACCCCTGTTGAGACAAATTAACAATCTTTCATCTAACATCTCTTCCACAACATTTCCATCATTATAAGGGATAAGGGATAAGGACCTGTACTTATATAGCGCTTTTTCTAGTCTCAAAGACCACTCAAAGCACTTCACTAGTACTAACCCTCTATTCTAAGGGCCTATAGGAGACAGATATCTAGGGACAATATATAACAACCGATTAACCTAACATGCATGCATGAATCTTCCTGCTGCTTCCATAAAGGTTTTGATTCTGTCACTTTTCTTCTTTAGCTGTGCTGCAACATTAATGATATGGCAGATAAAAGCTACAAAGTGTGTCCTCTTAACTATCAATGTGTCATCATCTATTTTGCATTTGTGAACACAAAAATTCCTTGCAGCGGCATGATCATGTATTTGTGTGGGATTTCTTGATGGCTGTGCTTCCCTTTGAACTGCACTTCTTTGAGGAAGGGCTGTTGTGTTTCTGACCATTCTTGCCTCTCTGTCTTTAGAGCTTCCGCATATGAGATTTTCTTACTCATTCTGATTTCCAGAGCTTGTCTAGCTTCCCTCTGCACAACACATCCTCCATATGCAGCATTGTGGTCACCTCCGCAGTTGCAACACTTTACTTTGGTGTCCCTTTCACATTTGCCACATTCGTGCTCCCCTCCACATCTAGCACATCTTAACTTTCCCTTACATTGCTGAGTAGTATTACCCATCCTTTGACAATTGTAGCACCTGAGTGGCTTTGGGACGTATTCTCTGACGCTGTAATACAGGTATCCTATTTGAACTGATTTAGGGAGTGTTTTCTCAAACTGAATCATTACAGAGAGTGCATCTTTCAGTGAACCTTCTTTTTTACTCTTTAGCCTTTTCACATCCTTCATCTTTCCTTCTTGGAGCTCATTTTTCACTTCTTCCATAGACATGCTCAAAGGGACACCTGATATAGCTCCCCTCAAGTTTGCTGTTGTGCCAGGAACATGCACCTTCATTTGTTCTCCTTTTAGACATGTCATTGTCAGTATTTTTTCTTGCTGTTGTTTCATTGATGCATGTATTAACAGCCGGTTATACAAGAACTTTACAAACTTAACCCTCCCAATTTCTTCCTCAATTGATTTTGCTAGCTTAACAGGGTGATCGTGCCCCCCACCCTGATTGAACTCAATGACAACCTTCCACTCATTTCCTACATCATCAAACTGCCATCCATGTTGGCTAGTTTGTGTTTTCTTTGCATTGTTACTTCCTCCCGCGTCACTCTCATCTGACCAACTTCTAGCTCTTGCTTTTCTTTCTGTCTCCCTAGCTTCTCTTTTCTGCCTCCCAGACCTTGGTACCAGTCATTCCATCTCATTTTTATCGAGCCCGTCAGAGCTAGATTCCATAATGTTACAGTCAGAGAACAGTTTATGCTATCACGCCACAAACAAATCACTCCTACCTCAAACCAAACACAGACGTAAATGCCGTCTCAACCTTCCACCTGTCGAAGTCCGTCTGCTGCATTAATGGTCCTTGTGATTTCCAGGATAAAGTTGGTCATCAGCAAGATTCAAGATTATTCTTCTTATGAAGGGCTTCACGGTATATATCCCTGTGGTGGACTTTTCTTCTTCTTCCCTTTTTACTTGATTCATGCCTGTGTGTCTGTCTTCTTTTTTTTCTTCTTTTGGTTACTGGCGGATAGCAAAAAAACTGGAAGGTGCATACCGCCACCAACTGTACAAGAGTGTGTATCATTATGTCATTTGAGCCCGACCCCTAAATTCTATGACTTGATAATGTGTTATTTAAAAAAGAGAAAAGAGCCCTTCTCGTGATTCTTAGTGCCTCTCCATCTCCATCTGTTCCCAGAATCACAGTTAAATCCCATTCCCTACCTGCCTTTCAAACTTCATTTTTCATTCTCTCTCTTTCATTTCCATAATTGTGGCAGTGTAATAAGATGTGCTCGACATTTTTTTTTTACTCCACATTCTCTACATTTGTCACTTTTGCCTTTGAATGAAGTGCCGTTTAAACCTGTATGATCCAGTCTGAGTCTTGCCATGATGATGTCTTCCCTCCTGTTTGTTGTTTTATAATTCTTTAGTACAATAGATTTTTGTACTTTCTAATATGATCTACCTTTATGATCTTCATCCCATCTTTTTTGCCATAGCTCAGTTCCTTTTTTCTTGATTACTGCTTTCCTGTCACCTTTTCCAAGAGACAATGGGATAGTTACAGTTAGGCCCAGAAATATTTGGACAGTGACACAATCTTCATGTTTTGGGCTCTGCATGCCACCACATTGGATTTGAAATGAAACAACTACAATGGAATTGAAGTGCAGACTTTAAGGTTTAATTCAAGGGGTTGAACAAAAATACATGATTAAACATGTAGGAATTGTAGCTATTTTTATACAAACGCTCCTCATTTCAGGGGTTCAAAAGTAATTGGACAAATAAACATAACCCTAAGTAAAATGCTATTTTGCAATATTTTGTTGAGAATACTTTGCAGGCAATGACTGCCTGAAGTCTGGAACCCATGGACATCACCAAACGCTGGGTTTCCTCCTTTGTGATGCTTTGCCAGGCCTTTACTGCAGCTGTCTTCAGTTGTTGCTTGTTTGTGGGTCTTTCTGCCTTAAGTTTTGTCTTGAGCAAGTGAAATGCATGCTCGATTGGGTTGAGATCTGGTGATTGACTTGGCCATTGCAGAATATTCCACTTCGTTGCTTTAAAAAACTCCTGGGTTTCTTTTGCAGTATGTTTTGGATCATTGGTGAAGCGCCGTCCAATCAACTTTGCTGCATTTGGCTGAATCTGAGCAGAAAGTATATCCCTATACACTTCAGAATTCATCCGGCTGCTTCTGTCTTTTGTCACATCATCAATAAACATAAGTGACCCAGTGCCATTGGAAGCCATGCATGCCCATGCCATCACACTGCCTCCACCATGTTTTACAGAAGATGTAGTGCTTTGGATCATGAGCTGTTCCAGTTCTTCTCCAAACTTTCTTCTTCCCATCATTCTGGTACAGGTTGATCTTAGTCTCATCTGTCCAAAGAATGCTGTTCCAGAACTGGACTGGCTTCTTCAGGTGTTTTTTGGCAAAGTCAATTCTGGCCTTTCTATTTTTGAGGCTGATTCATGGTTTGTACCTTGTGGTGAACAGTCGTTGTATTTACTCTCATGAAGTCTTCTCTTTATGGTAGACTTAGATACTGATACACCTACTTCCTGTAGAGTGTTCTTCACTTGAGTGGATGTTGTGAAGGGGTTGTTCTTCACCATGGAAAGGATTCTGTGATCATCCACTACTGTTGTCTTCCATGGACGTCCAGGCCTTTTTGAGTTCCCAAGCTCATCAGTGCACTCTTTTTTTCTCAGAATGTACCAAACTGTTGATTTGGCCACTCCTAACATTTCTGCTATCTCTCTGATGGATTTCTTCTTTTTTTCAGCCTCAGGATGGTCTATTTCACCTCCATTGAGAGCTCCTTTGACCGCATGTTGTGTGTTCACAGCAACAGCTTCCAAATGCAAACGCCACACCTGGAATAAACTCCAGACCTTTTAACTGCTTAATTGATGACAGGTTAACGAGGGAAGAGCCCATGCAGCCTTGTTTTTTTTTGTTTGTTTGTTTGTTGTTGTTTTTTTGCAGCCTTCTGAGTCAATTGTCCAATTACTTTTGGTCCCTTGAAAAAGAGGAGGCTACCAATTAAAGAGCTGTAATTCCTAAACCCTTGCTCCAATTTGGATGTGAATACTCTCAAATTACAGCTGAGAGTCTGCACTTTAAGCCCATATTGATTATATAATTGTATCCTGAATATGTTTTCGTAAACAACTAAAATAACAAAACTTGTGTCACTGTCCAAATATTTTTGGGCCTAACTGTATATCTTTCCCAAGTACACTTTTTGCTAATTTGTGTGCACAGTCATTCCCTTTCAACCCTTTGTGTGCAGGAACCAAACAAAACTGAACTTCTCCACCACCCCTGTGTACCCTAAATAAACTGTGATATAGTTCAATCACCAAGTCTTCCCTTGTAGATTTCAGTGTCTGTATGGTTTTTAAAGCTGCAAATGAATCTGTGCACACCACCACCCAGTCCAGTTTGACCTCCCCCAACCACTGCAAACCAATAATTATTGCCACCATCTCTGCTGTAAATATGGATGTATTTTTGCCGAGGGTCTTTTTGAGATGGTCACTTTAAACTCTGGAATGTATACTCCAATTCCAACAGAGCCCTCTTTCTTCTTTGAACCGTCAGTATAGAGCTGTAAGTAGTTATAGTAATTGTTCCTGAGGTAACTGCTTGTTTTAACACCAGCTTCACTCATATGCCAATCCTTTTTCCTCATTAGCAGACTAATGGCTACTTCTTTTCCAGGAAACAGCCAAGGGGGAACATTTCTCACTGGACTGGTGTTAGCTATATCAATAGAGTCTAGTCCATACATTCTGGCTTTTCTTTCAATTGTCCACCCAAACCCCGTGTCCCTGGAAGTTAGAATATTCCCAGCAGTCTTGTAGTGTTGTTTTTTGAAATATTCGCTTCCTCACTTCCTTTCAGCTTGACCCAGCATGATAATGCGAGTTTATCTCTTCTCAAATCCATTGGCATTTCTCCTGCTTCTATTAAAACTGCAATGTTTGGTGTTGTTTTGATGGCTCCAATGCAAAGGTGAAGCGCTCTATGCTGCATTCTGTCTATTTTCTGCAGAGTCGTCTTTGCTGCTACTCCATAAATCATGCATCCATAGTCTATTGTCGATCGCAGTAATGCTCTGTAAATGTCAATTAATGCCTGTTTATCTGCACCCCATTCGTGTCCAGCTACAGCTTTTATGAGATTAATGACTTTTTTTGTAGTTTGTCTCCAGATTTTTAACATGAACTCTCCCATGTGTATGCACTATCAAACCGCAATCCTAGATATTTGAACTCACTCACTTTCTCTATTGGTTGATTATATAATGTTAATGGTTCTGTACCAGTTCTGCATTTTTTTTGTGAAAATCATATAGCAGGTTGTACTGTTTAAAAATTTAAATCCCTTCCAGTCTGGACGCCATGGTGATAGCAACCTAACGCTGAAACTCCCAGACTCAATCCAAGGAAAACATCCTCAAAATCAGACCTAACGGATTTTTGGAAGATTAAAAATCAAAAGACAATAACACCATGCCTAACCACAAGCAGAGGAAACTGACATTCCCCAGGTCAGGACGCACAGCGACCGCAGAATCTGAACTGGAGGACCTCCGTTCAGAAGACGAGGACCTGGGCCTAGCTAACAAAAGGATTAGCTTGAAATCGCTATTTGACGAAATACGATGATTTCGGGCCGAATTTCTTGAATTCAGAGAGGATCTAAAAAAGGCGAACAGCAGAATGGACCAGGCCGAAAACCGAATCTTGGAAGCTGAAGAAAGAGTAAAAGTGCTTGAAGATTCTGTGCTGGATTTACACAGAAAACAGTCATGGCTGGAGGCTAAGCTAACCGACCAAGAAGGAAGACAGAGACGAGATAACATCAGAATTCACGGTCTGAAAGAAGGAGCTGAAGATGGTTTCAACACAGTGGCGGAATGCGTGGAATCCTTATTGAGAGAGAAGTTGGATATTCCACAAACCACCGATTTGAAGATAGAAAAAGCCCATCGTACATTAGCCGCAAAGCCAGCCCCGGAAGCGCCCCCACGTTCTGTGGTGGTAAGATTCGCCAATTTCAAAATAAAACAAGAGGTTGTAAGACGGGCTTGGCAGAAAAAAGGATTTATGCATCATGAGAGAAAAGTCTTCGTGGAGCACGATTACGCCCCTGAGGTTCTTAAAAAACGACGGGAATATAACGACGCCAAAAAGGTTTTACGGGAACAGAATCTACGCTTTCAGACGCCATTTCCGGCGAAGCTAAGGGTCTTTTACGGTGAAGAGTCATGTCTCTATAATTCAGCGGAAGAAGCAACAACTGACATGGCAAGGAGAGGACTCCCGGTAACGGTGTTTAAACCCGCAGCGGATCTGAGCGAGAAAATCAGAGCTCAAACGTGGTCCACTCAGAGACCTTCAAAATCCACGGGCCAGCAGCAGGAAACCCAGCCCCAGAGCTACAAAGATAAGCTTTCCAGTTCCAGGAAGGAATAGCGACCTTTTTGTTTGTTTTTTTTTTTCTTTTCAGTCACTCTGCACTTCCACCCCCCCTCCTACAAGGTAACAAACATTAAAGGAGATGCAGAATCAGCATGTGGTAAAACCTTTCATGGAGCAGTTATAGCATTAGAAACAAACGTCTTCTTAATTTAAAGGGGGAAAAAAAAAATCATGTTAAAATAGAAATGTAACAATGACCCACATGTTCTCTCCATACTAACAAACACTATATTAGAGTGAATGTTTGCTGTGATGGGGGTGGGAGGGTGCACACAATCTCATAGGTTATAGGTTGGAGTTATTTTTGATCAGGATTTGTCCTTCAATTCACATATTAAATTTGTTTCTAAGACTGCCTTCTATCATTTGCGTAATATTGCCAAGATTAGGAGCATCTTGTCTCAGAGTGATGCTGAGAAGCTGATCCACGCTTTTGTTAGCTCGAGATTAGATTATTGTAATTCTTTATTATCAGGTTGTCCTAAAACATCTTTAAAAAGTCTTCAGCTGATCCAAAATGCTGCAGCAAGAGTTTTAACAGGTACTAGAAAGAGAGATCATATCTCTCCGGTTCTGGCCTCCCTTCATTGGCTTCCCATAGAGTTTAGAATTAAGTTTAAAATCCTTCTTCTTACTTACAAAGCTCTAAACAATCAGGCTCCTTTTTATTTAAAAGATCTGATACTACCGTATCATCCTAACAGAGCACTACGCTCCCAAAATGCAGGTTTACTTGTAATACCTAGAATCTCCAAAAGTACAATGGGAGGCAGAGCCTTCAGTTATCAAGCTCCTCTCCTGTGGAATCAGCTGCCAATCTGGATTCGGGAGTCAGACTCGATCTCTGTTTTTAAGAATAGGGCTAAAACCTACCTTTTTGATATAGCCTACAATTAGGGAGGGATCATGTGTTTTCTGAACCCTCCCTTAGTTATGCTGCTAATAGGTTTAGTCAGCCGGGGGACCTCCAGTAATGCACTGGGCCTCACTCCTTTCCTCACTCTCTATGAAATATTTTTTTTTTGCTGGTCATTAACATTTGTTTGTTCTCTCCCATAGATTGAGTCCCCATCGTGCTGTTTGCTCTCTACATGTCTGTTCTTTTCTTCTTCTCTATCCCCTCACCCCCCAGCCAGTCGCAGCAGATGACTGCCCCTCCCTGAGCCTGGTTCTGCTGGAGGTTTCTTCCTGTTAAAAGGGAGTTTTTCCTCTCCACCGTCGCCAAGTGCTTGCTCACAGGGGATCGCCTGATTGCTGGGGTCTTTCTGCAACTGTGGGGGTCCTCCCTACAGTTGATAGTGCTATGAGATGACTGTTGTTGTGAAATGGCGCTATATAAATAAAGTTGAATTGAATTGAATTGAATTGAATAGGCATAAAAAAAAAAAAAAAAAAAATCATTACAAATTCGGATTGGGATCTGAAATTCACGTTAAAAACATGGGACAACTTACAGGGGTAAGAGAGGGCCCTCAACACGTAACAGAGTTTGAGGAATTAATGTGCTTTCAGTTTCTGAGTAGCAAAAAAGAGGGCCACCACACTGTTATACTAAATAAGAAAATACAATGGAGAAACAGGGTGTAACCAAAATAGCCTCATATAATGTAAAAGGGATCCTGAATCCAGTTAAAAGATCCAAGATTCTACGCAAAATGAAAAAAGACAAAGCAGAAATAATATTTTTACAAGAAACCCACCTAACAGACGTGGAACACACTAAACTCAATAGACAAGGGTTTAAAATGATCTCTTCATCTTCATATAAATCATGGAGGAGGAGGGGAGTAGCGACATTGATATCAACCAAAATTACATTTGAAAAAAAATCAGAACACAAAGATAAAGAAGGGAGGTACAGTTTGGTAACTGGGCGGCTAGAGGGAGAAGATATCACCCTGCTGAATGTATATGCACCACCAGGGGCTAAATGGAAATTTTATAAAAATGTATTCGACCTAATGATAACTAAAGCCCAAGGTTTAGTGATATGTGGTGGAGACTTCAATCTAAGACTGAATCCATACTGGGATGCGACAGGTAATTCTTCACATCAAAATAACACCCAAAGTAAGAATACTCGGATGCTACTAAAAGAAATGGGAATCTGTGATGTATGGAGGGAATTCAACCCCAATGTAAAAGATTATACTTTTTATTCAACGCCACATTCATCTTACTCAAGGATTGATTACTTTTTTATGTTTAATAGAGACATTGGAAGAGTAAAAACATGTAAAATAGGACTGATGGATCTCTCCGACCACAGTCCGATCTATATGGACTTAAACATCCAAAAATACACAAATAATACATTTTCCTGGAGGTTGAATTCAAGTGTCCTGAAAGGACCACTGAAAGATGAATTGGAATCAGATATTCTCAGATATTTGGAAGAAAACGATAATGGAGAAGTATCTCCTTTAATACTGTGGGATGCGTGCAAAGCTGTAATAAGGGGAAAAATTATTGCAAAACTGGCAACCCAAAAGAAACTGAGACAAGAAAAACTAATCACACTAGAGTCAGAACTCAAGAACCTAGAAAAAGAACACAAAGACAACACTCAGTCTAATGGCTCGCTCAAGATTAAAGAAATTAAAAATCAAATAAATGAGATCTACACAATAGAAATCCAGAAGAAACTTACATTTCTGAAACAAAAACACTATGAAGCAGGCAGTAAATCGGCAAAATTACTAGCCTATAAATTGAAGAAACAACAAACGGAAAGAGCAATCTACAAAATCAGAGACCCAGTATCAAAGGAAATAAAATTCAGAATTCAGGATATTCTTAAAAGCTTCGAGAATTACTACAAGAACTTATACTCCCACAAAAAACATAAAAACGCATCCGAGACATTCCTAAACACATTAAACCTTCCCCAACTTACGGATTCACAAAATAAAACCCTACTGTCAGAAATACAACCTAAAGAATTGGAAAAAGCAATTATGAAACTTAAAGCTAACAAATCCCCAGGAGCAGATGGCTATACAGCAGAATGGTACAAAACCTTTAAACAGCAACTATCTCCTCTCCTCCTGAAAACATTTAACTACGTCCTCCACACAGGGGAAATCCCCCCCTCCTGGAGAGAAGGGGTCATTGCAGTTATACCTAAACCTGAAAAGGATAAACTAGAATGCTCCAACTACAGACCAATCAGTGTATTAAATCAGGACTATAAGCTTTTTACCACTATCCTTGCCAAAAGGTTAGAAAACATACTGACAGACTTAGTTCACTTAGACCAAAGAGGTTTTATAAGACAAAGACAGACACAAGACAACATTCGACGCACTTTACACATAATTCATCATATAAAAAAATATAACTTAAATGCAGTCATATTGGGATTAGATGCTGAAAAAGCATTCGATTCGGTTGACTGGTCTTTCCTATATAGAATCTTATCCAGTTTCAATTTTCATAACAACTTCATTAGAACTATACAGGCATTATATAAAAAACCAACAGCTAAAATAAGGATTAACGGTAATTTATCATCATCTTTTGAGCTGGAAAGAGGATGTCGTCAGGGCTGCCCCCTGTCTCCACTGCTCTTTGCAATCTTCATAGAACCTCTGAGCCAATGGATAAGACAAAATCAAGAAATTCAAGGTATTACACTTGGTCAGAAGGAACATAAAATAGCACTCTTTTTTTTTTTTTTTTTTTTTTTTTTTTTTTTTTTTGTTACTTATTTGTACCCGTAGGTAGACTTGGTTTGCAGTCTGGTGACAAGCCACTGGCTGCTGGTTGCTGCGTGCGCGAGCGCCCTAAACCTACATGTTTTTGGTATGCGGGAGGAAACCGGAGAAATCCCGGAGTAAACCCGCGCAACACGGGGAGAACATGCAAACTCCACACAGCTCACTGTTGGTCGGGGGCTGGGATCGAACCCACGATCTCATGATCCCCGCGATCCCCCGGCCGAGGGTAAAACTGTGCTGCCACAGTGCTAAACCACTGCGCCACCGTGCAGTCATCAGCTTTGCTGATGACATTTTAATATACCTAGGGCAGCCAGACACTTCTCTACCAGAACTAATCTCAGTTTTTTCAGACTATGGAGATTTATCGGGGTACAAATTAAACATGCATAAAACCCAAGTCTTAACATTCAACTATGACCCAAATCATTTTTCACTAAATGAATTCAAAACTAACTGGGAGTTGGAATCTATGAAATATCTGGGGGTCAATATCCCGAAACAACTCGACAAAATTATAACACTAAACTATGATCCACTGGTGACTAAAATAAAATCTGACCTAGCAAGATGGAATATGATACCATTCTTAGGTACTGCACAAAGAATTGAAGCAGTCAAAATGAATATACTTCCACGTCTTCTATACCTTTTCCAAACAATACCGGTAGAACCTCCCAAAAAAACAGGGCAGGAGCTGGACAGAAGGATCTCAAGATTCATATGGCAGGGTAAGAGACCTAGAATCAGATATAGAACCCTACAGCTAAACAAAGACAAAGGTGGGCTCGCGCTGCCAAATATCAGGGACTATTTTATAGCTGCACAAATTAAAACTTTAGTAGAGATATGTAACCCAGTCTACACTGCACAATGGAAGGAGATGGAATGCCAAATAACAAGTGACATCCCCCTACAGGCAATAATAGTCAACAATGCCTTAACTAAACTCTTGAATAACACCAACCCGTGGATAGAGACCCCGCTAAAAATTTGGTTTAAGATAGTCAGAGAGAATCAAGCTAAAGAGCCCTATCGACTTCTGCAATGGATTGCCTATGATCAAGACTTTACCCCCAATAAAACAGACACTAGATTTAAAGAGTGGAAAGAGAAAGGGCTGATAAAATATTACGATTTTTTTAAGGGGCAAACTTTAAGAAGTTTTGAAGATTTGAAAAAACAAGGTCTAATAAATCAAGATCTTTACAGGTTCTTTCAGCTTAGACACCACATAAACAATATACTTAAAAAGGAGGATTTGGAAAGGGCCCAGTCAGGTGTTCTGAAGGTCTTCTTAATGGCATATAAAGGGATCCCAGGGATCAGATACATTTCTAAAATATACCAAGGTCTTCAAGACTTAAAAGGAGACACATCATATATAAAAGAGAGATGGGAAAAAGAGGGGAATTTCACTTTACAATTGGAAATATGGGAAAAGCTAAATAAACAGCAATGGAAAAGTACCTCTTCCCTGCAGTGGAGAGAATTTGGATGGAAAAATTTGGTAAGATTTTTCAGAACACCTGCACAAAACAAATTTACCCATAAGGGGTTGAACTGTTGGCGCTTGTGTGGTGAAAAGACTGCAAATCATTTTCATGTGTTTTGGTCATGCCCAATTATCCACCAATATTGGACCAATGTACAGACAATATTGGGGAAAATATTCAAAATAACAGTTCCCTTTTCTTTTGTAACTTTGTACTTGGGTTTACTACCGGACTCACTGGAAAGATGAGGAGATAAATACTTATTCAATGTTTTAATATTGGCAAGTAAAAAAGCCCTAACTAAAAAATGGATGCTGAAGGACTGTCCTACACCTGAAGATTGGATTAACGTGATTCAAGACATTTACTCAATGGAAAAGTTGACATTCGCACTGAGACAGGACATGGATGGGTTCATGAACTTTTGGCAACCCTGGATCGCATATGTGTCTTCCATTAGATCTAATCTTTGACAAATACCATTTCAATAATGGCACCGCTCTTTGTTCCAACGCTACTCAGATGCTCTTTTACTTTTATTTACTTATTTTTCTGTTTGTTTGTTTTTTGCTGTTCTGTTTGTTTGTTTATTCATTTTTTTTGTTTGTTTTGTTTTGTTTTTATTTAATTCTCCTTAATTTCACTTTTTCTTTCACTTTAAAAAAAAGGGGGTGTTGTAATAACTATCCTACCAATGTTGTCAAATAGCAAAAAATAAGGGAACATGTGATGAAAATGTAAACAATGCAATGCTGTAATGACCTGTATACCCTTTACAAAAACTTAAATAAAAAAAAAAAAATTTAAATCCCCACTCATGTGACTACTTTTCCACTTTCTCCATTGCTTTCCTGATGTTTTTGAACACAAATTTCTCATTTCTTCCCCTTGTCCACATGGCTCCATCATCTGCATATAGTGCTGTTTTGATGGATCCCTCTTGATCCTCAAACATGTCATTAATCATTATGTTGACTAAAACTGGGCTTATCACACTCCCCTGAAGAACACCATTTTCAATTTCAAAGTCATTAAAAACTTATGATCCTACTTTAACCCTAATTGTCCTGTGTGTTAAAAAAAATCTATTATCCAATTATACATCCTACCACCAATGTCCATTTTATTCAATTTGATAAGAAGTCCATCCCTTCACAGTGCGTCATAAGCCTTTTCAATATCTAGATAAACTATAACCATTACTTCTGTCATTTTGACAGTCTTTTCAATATCATTACTTACTCCTAACTAGCACATACAGTATACTGTGGATCTTCCTCTTCTAAAACCATTCTGATAGTTGTTTATTAATGGTCTTTGTTCTAGTACATATGAGAGTCTGTAAACTAACACCTCCATCCATTTTCCTAAGTGTGACGTTAAAGCTATTGGCCTGTAGTTGCCTGGATGCGCTGGATCTTTCCCTGGCTTATTAAATGGTAAAATTACAGCCTTTTTTCACCCACTTGGGATAACCCCTTCCTTCCAGATTGTGTTACACAATTTCAGCACCAGTTCCACTGATTGCATAGGCAGCTGCTGGAACATAGCATAGCTTAACTGATCATATCCTGGAGTTGTGTATCTACTATCTTGCAAAGCTCTCTTAAACACTGACATTATGAGCTCAAGGTCTAACACAGTCATAACGTCTTTTTCTTTCTTTTTAAGTTTCCATTTTCTCTAAGTTTGTGCTCCCTTTGCTGTGTATGACTCTCACAAAGATGTTCTCCTCTATGCACTGCTGCAAATGCTCTACCTAGGACTTCTGCCTTTTCTTTGTCTGAAACAGCCATCTTGTCCCCATCTACTAGAGCTGGGTCTTTAACTGATACCCTCTTCCCACTCATTCTTTAAAACATACCCCAGACATGACCTAGTTCTGTTTTCCTATCAATGGTGGAACAAAATTCTCTCCATGTTGACCTTTTCCCGTTTTTAATGATCCTTTGAGCTACTGCCCTTTTCTTTTTATAATCTATTAAGTTTTCACTATTCATATTCTTCCTCACCTCTCTGAATGCCTTGTTTTGCTCCTTTACTGCAATACTACTTTCCTCATTCCACCAGGGTACAACCTTCTTCCTACCCTGTGTTGTTTTCTTAGGTATACTTGCTATTGCAGCATTCAGAATATGATTGGTTTCCTGACTTGAACACTCTTCTATGCCACCTTCTAATGTTACCAAATTTCATGACTGTTGCCTAAATTTTCCCCAATCTGCCTTGTCAAAACAACATTTTGTAAAACATCTTCCCTCTTTTATACATACTTCAGTTTTAATGACTGTAAGTATAGGGAAGTGATCACTTCCCATAGTTGTACTGTTCATAACTGTCCATTCATAGGTGCTCACTAAAGAATCAGATACCAGAGTCAGACCAATATATGGTGATGTGCCCCTATGCACATCCACCCTGGTACCTTCACCACTGTTGAGACAAATTAACGATTTTTCATTTAACATCTCATCCACAACATTTCCACTGTTATCTGTATGGGTGCTTTCCCACAAGCTATTATGGGCATTAACCACTTGCGCTCCGTTGTTCCGCGGGCGGGCAAGTCTCTGCGTCCTATGACGCACGAGGGCGCACGAGAGCGCGCTCGTGCGCCCTCGTGCGCATGACGCATGATAAGGATATTGATGGTGATGGTGTAGGTGGTGTGCCCTCCAAGCGCCACTGAAAAAAAAATCTGCAAACACAGCCGCGAACAGATTAGTTCATCTGATTGACCTCTCATTCGACTAATAAGAGCCTTGAATTGGGTTTCTGAAACCTTGAGGAGCCAATGAATGAAAATCTAGGAAGGAGGACCCGCCTACTGTGAACGCAGGAGCCAATTGAAGCACAGAAATTCAGGCTGGGTGAAGCGATATTTACTGCTGCAGAAGGACTCTGTACGAATCTACTACAGACCCAGGCTCACCCAGCAGCATGGAGAACACCCACAAGTGGGACCTGCACTCATTCCAGCAGAATAGACGGAGGCCGACGACAAAAGTCGTAAATCATTCGCCAAAAACGGCAATAATGGAATTATGTTGATCGGGATCCACGAGCGGAGTAGCGTCGCGTTCGTCTGACAATGGGGGAAGAGCTGTTCGCCGCGACTCTGCTGCTTTGAAGAGGTAAGGTGTTATAAGCTAAATTATTATTTATCCCTGAAAACTGTAATCCAAAAATGACTTTTGACCGATCGGTAAATTACAACTGTACTGCGCACGAAGTACGTGCGCCACGATAAACGGTTCATTTGCCGTGTTCGGACCGTGAAGGCCCCCCCCCCCCCCCGCTGCAGAAGAGGAGCGGGGGGGGGCCACGGTCCGAACGCCCCCCGGTCCGCGGGAGGAAGCATATCAATCTATTCCATCATGTAGCGATGGCCCTCTTCTGTAGCGGGGGGGGGGGGGGGCGTTCACGGTCCATTCACGGTTCCCCCCCCCCACACACACACACACACAGTAGCGAGTGGGGGGGGGGGGAGCCGCTGTGAAAGCATGCAAGGAGTGTAATCCGTCATGTAGAGGGCCGAATTTGGTCCTTGGTAGCGGGGGGGGGGGGAACGACCCCCCGCTCACACACACACAGACACAGCCCTGAGTGTGACCTTTCATTAGAGCCTAAAATGAAGATTCTACATTGAATTATTCAAAAGTTACAGACGTTTTTCCAAACTGTGCCATTTGGCACAATTTGGCACAGTTCCAAAATGCCTGGGGACAGCCTGAGAACAAAGCTGTGTAAAATATTCATTTTTTGTGGTATTGTTACCAAATTTGGATCTCAGCTGGATAACACTTGGTTCTACATTTCTGTTGCATTTTCCAGCCAGATCGGACAGCTGTGTGTTATTTACAAGCATTTGTATCCAAAAAAACACTGTGTCCAATTTTTTTTTCTTCAAGTTCAGTATGTTTAGATGACTGTAACTCAGTGGCCGGAGCACGTAGAGAGATTATATTTTTTTTGCCAAAAAAATTCAAAGTGTTTTCTTTTAAATGAGACCAACCCCATGAAGATGCTGCAAAGGGTTGAATAACAGCTTTCGATTTACTTTGGGCACGTTATTTTTTGGCATTTTTAGGAAAATTGCCCGGAGTGCAAGTGGTTAAAGTCTCCACACCATATTTCTTTCATATGCCCTTCCCCTGCCATAACACTGAAAGTATCTACTGTTAACTTCCTACATGGGTTGTAATAATTATCCAGCTTAATATTTCCCTGTCCATTTGGCCTACATATTTCAATAATATTACACTATATCCTCAGGGGAGGGAATCACCCTATGTGCCAGGCCATCTTTAATGAAAGTGGCACAACCTCCTCCATTTACACTGTTAATTCTATCCTATCTGATTGAACTATATCCTGGAATGACAAAATCCATGTGAGGTTGAAATCATGTCTCCTGTACACACACTACCTCTTGAACAACTTCTAGTTCATAAAGATACTTCTTGAGTTCTTGTCCGTTTGTTAAAAGACTCCTCGCATTCCACTGTAGTATGTGTAGTACCATATTCAGATATTAAGTTTCAACACATGGCTCCCCATTTTCAGCTGTCAATAAACCATGAATCTCGTTGGCTTTCATATCTTTCACCTCTAGGAATCTTCCTGCTGCTTCCACAATGGTTTTGATAATGATACTTCTCTTCTTTATCTGTACTGCAATATTAATGTTGTGGCAGATAAAAGCTACAAGTTTGTCCTCTTAACTATCAATGTGTCATCATCTATTTTGCATTTGTGAACACAAAAATTCCTTGCAGCGGCATGATGTTGTGCTTGCGTGGGATTTCTTGATGGCTGTGCTTCCCTTTGAACTGCACTTCTTTGAGGAAGGCCTGTTGTGTTTCTGACCATTCCTGCCTTTTTGTCTTTAGGGCTTCCGTATATGAGATTTTCTTACTTATTCTGACTTCCTGGGCTTGTCTAGCTTCCCTCTGCACAACACATCCTCCATATGCCGCACTGTGGTCACCCCCGCAGTATCACCACTTTACTTTGGTGTCCCTTTCACATTTACCATATTTGTGCTCCCCTCCACATCTAGCACATCTTAACTTCCCCTTACATTGCTGAGCAGTGTGACCCATCCTTTGACAATTGTAGCACCTGAGTGGCTTTGGGACGTATTCTCTGACGTTGTAATACAGGTATCCTATTTGGACTGATTTAGGGAGTGTTTCCTCAAACTGAATCATTACAGACAGTGTATCCTTCAGTGAACCTTCTCTTTTACTCTAGCCTTTTCACATCCTTCACCTTTTCTCCTTGGATCTTGTTTTTCACTTCTTCCATAGACCTACTCAAAGGGACACCTGATATAACTCCCCTCAAGTTTACTGTTGCGCCAGGAACATGCACCTTCATTTGTTCTCCGTTTAGGCATGCCATTGCCAGTATTTTTCCTTGCTGTTGTTTACTTGATGCATGAATTAACAGGCAGTTATTATTCAAGAACTTTGCAAACTTAACTCTCCCAATTTATTTCTCAATTGCTTTGGTTGGCTTAACAGGGTGAAGGTACCCCCCACCCTGATTGAACTCAATGACAACCTTCCACTCATTCCCTACATCCTCAAACTGCCATCCATGTTGGCTAGTTTTTGTTTTCTTCATATTGTTACTTCCTCCCGCATCACTGTCATCTGACCCGCTTCTAGCTCTTGGTGCCCCCTAGCTGTTCTTTTCCGCCTCCCAGACCTTGGTATTATCCACTCCATCTCATTTTTATCGAACCCGTCAGAGCTAGGATGCCATTATGTTAGAGTCAGAGTACAGTTTATGCTATTCGCCACAAACAAATCACTCCTACCGCCAACCAAACACAGACGTAAATGCCGTCTCAACCTTCCACCTGTTGAAGTCCGTCCGCCTCCCCAGTGGTCCAACTGGTCTTTGTGCTCTTTTAGTTGAATTATATCCACTTCTTCTAGATTTTCAGGAGCTGTCCTCTTCCGCATCTGCCTTGTCTATACTCCTTGGCAACCAGCGCACCTGTGGCTGTCTGCTGTGGGGGTAGGACAAAGCTCTGTGTGTCTGTCTTCTTCTTCTCTCGGTTACTGTCTGTCTGTATGTACTTCTTCATCTTCTTCTTCTTTTAGATTTGATTGGCGGTTGGCAACCAACTTATAGGTGCATTACCACCACTGACTTGATTATCATCACTCTATATCTTTGTATAAGGAGTTCTGAACAACTCGTGTGAAAAAATTATCCATCCTTGGACTGTCCCCGAGATGCGGCTGCCGGCCGAATCCTGTGGCTGTCCATGTACCCTATCATTCCAGCACTTGTTCGTCTGTCTATGACATCATATAGGATGTCTATGACATCATATAGGATCCCAAAGACATCAAATGGGATGTCTAGGACATATAGGCTGTCTATGACATCATGTGGGATGTCTGTGACATCATATAGTCTTCATAGGGAGAAACAATATCATTTCAGAGGAACATGTATGTATATTTCAAAAACCTTCAGTGAGAACTACTACCAAGCAAACACTGTGTCTCAGTGCAAGGAGTTAGATTGTGGAATGCTTTTGGAGCTGAATTAAAATTATGTACAATGTTCGGACATTTTAAACAAAAACTAAAGGAAGAAATACTCCAAACATATATACAAGATGACATGTAAAATCACATAAGGATTATCATATTCAGTCTGTGTTGTGTTGTTGCTTAAATTTTTGTCACGTTTTGTGAGCTTTGTTCTGAATTCTAATCGCTCTTGTTTTTCTTTTTAATTCTTGGATGGAATATGGGTGGGCAATATAAGCTGCGGCTTCAGCCATCACCCATTTCGGATAACTTATGTTGAACTGTATAGTCAGAGGAGTTTATTGTTTAATTTGACCTTATAAGATTTTTTTTTCTTTCCCCTTTGTTATATTATTTTGTTCCTTTCTTTTAATCTTTGCTTTTAATCTATCTGAAATAAAGATTCATTCATTCATTCATAGGACGTCACCATTTCCTATGATCTATATAGGCTATCAAAAGCTGGTCGACAACGCCGAGAGAAAGTGAAGAAAATGAGGAAGAGGTTGCCAACTGAGAAGAATTCTGACTTTTGATACATGAAGTGATGTTTACTGAGTGAAGTACGTGGCGGTAAGGACTACAGCTCCTGACCAGATAGAGTGATGATATAGGTGAAGTACATGGCGGTAATGCACCTGTAAGCTGGTTGCCAACCACCAATAAAATCTAAGAGAAGAAGAAGAGGACCAGTTGGTGGCTGGGAATGAAAAGGAGAGATACCATCTGGGCTTCTAAGGCAAACAGCTAAACCACAGGACACACAACAAGGCTTGATCAACCTGTGGTGGGCCTGCCTCAGTGGAGGGTGTCTTGTGATAAATGGCCAAAACACCCTGTGATGCTGAGGTACACAACTGACGATGTGTCCCGGCGGTGAAGCCTTATAGCAGCCATCTCTCAAGAACTCCCCACGGACTCAGAAGTGGTGCAAACAGCCAAGACTGTAACAGCTTGTCCTTTCATCAAACCCTGATTTCTGGAGTGACCCAGTGACTGCTGCGAAAGGGCAGCTGACAATCAGGGAAAGGTCTGATGATGGTCTGGAGAGACTGCTGACAGGAGGGAATAGACCCTAATGGGGCTAGTGTGGGTTAGCGCCTCATACCAGCAGGACCCATTGGTGATTAGTGTTCTTGGATCCACCCATCATTACTACAAAGTTCAAGGAGGAAGATGCACCCCCCCCCCCATGGTCTGCGAGAGCGAGAATGCAAGATGGCCCATCATGGATGGATCTTACAGTAACAGACCATGGAATGGAATTGACAATGAATACAACAACCAGCACCACAACTGATGAACTGTTAACAATGGCAGGACAAAGTTGCAGAGCTGCGTATGCGGCTGGTCAAAGCTAACAACAGAGAGGGGCCCAAAAATCCACCAGGGCAGGAAAAACACCTCAGCAAGCTCAGCAAGAGGTTTCACATTGACCAATACTTCTTAGGAAGTAGGCCAAGTCAGTCGAATGAAGCCCAGAGGCAGGAGAACCCCCACAGTCCTCAGGGTATCAGCACCTCGGATGAGGCTGAGCTTCACATGAACCCTCCTGCAGTCACCAGCCCAGAGCCCAACCAGTCACAGACCCAGGCTTGATCAAACTGTGGTGGGTCTGCCTTGGCAGGGGATATTGCATCAGGGGATTCCAGCATAGGGGAGGCTTGTGGAGTCATCGGCATCAGGGTGTCATGGCCGCCAATCATGGCACCTATGTGCGCACCTGCCTGTTATCTCCTGCAGCCCTATTTATTCCCATCAGGACCAGTGCTGGGTGCGGAGTTGTCTGATTCCTTCAGTGAATCACGCCACAACCTGCCTCTGTGATTCCCTGCACTAAATTCTCCTGCCTCCGGCTTCCAAGCCCAGCAGAACGACATCCGGGTCGATTTTGCCCGGACCAACACCCAAGTAAGCTCTTAGCTTCTAATCTGTCCTTTCCCCTGTGCACAGGTGGAGCCCACAAGGGCGGACCTCCTTCTCCCTCCAGGCGGCGGACTTGTTCCTCTTCCAGCTAATTAGCCCGCAGACACTGTCTCCCTGGCTGCAGCTTTAGTGCGACCTGAAGACTCATCTACATCTGTTGACAGTAAGCCCAGTAACATCAAACGTGCTGCATAGGTGTTCTGTTGCTAACGGCCCTTGTCTCTGTTTTAGGGTTGCCAGTCTGTACGGTGCTCTGCTGGCCCAGCTGGAATGCACGGATTGCACTACACTACATTACACCTCATAACCGCACTCACGCATCCACTCACCCACATTAACAAATAAAGTACGTTAATTGTGTTAATCCTGAGTCGTGTCTGTCTGTGGGTCACCTGAACCATGTCAGTACAACTCTGCCAAAGTGACCCGGCAGACAGCGCACTCGTGCGCCGCATTAACCATCTCGAGGCTCAGGTAGACCAATTAGCATACCAGCAACAAGTGATGCTAACCCAGCTAACTCGCATCACCAAAAGGTTAGATCATTTAACTAACCCACAGGGGTTTTCCACAGCACCAGCTAGCTCCTCAGCTCCCGCTAGTTCTACCGCTAGAGCTACCACTAGCTCTTCGCCTAGCCCTCACTCTACGGGTTCCGCTAGTCAGCTCACTCCCATCCCTACTCCTGCCCGGTTTAAAGGGGTATTGAGAGAAGCCAGGGGGTTTCTTATGCAGTGTGAAATTGTGTTCCAACGGGTTCCCGGGGATTTTCCCACTGACCAGAACCACATTGGCTATATGATCAATCTGTTAGAGGGGCGGGCTTTAGCGTGGGCTTACGCAGTTATGGCTAGGGCCGACTATGCTTCCATGACTTATGTTCAATTCACACAGGAATTCCAGGAAGTGTTTAGCCACTCAAACCGGGAAGATGTTCTTACCTCTCGCCTGTTAAACCTTCGGCAGAGGTCGAGGGCAGTCGCCGATTACGCTGTTGACTTCCGGGTCGTAGCTACAGACGTCGGGTGGGAATACGCCTCCCTGGGTAGTATATTCCTGAGGAGTTTGAGCCCTAGCCTACGGGACGAGCTGGCCCACCTGGAGAAACCCTCCACGCTGCATGAGTGTATCTCTCTGGCCATTAGCCTTGACAACCGTCTGAGGGAACGAGCGGAGGAGCGTAAGACTTCCGGCCGCGCGGAGAATAGGCCACGCCGAGCTCTCCAGCCCCCCCTACTGGCCCTCCCGTCTACTGACCTCTCTAAGGACCAAGAACCTAGGATAGTGGGGGGGTCGAAACTTCCCGCTGAGGAGAGACAGCGCCGCCGTGAGTTGGGGTTATGTGTCTATTGCAGGAGCGAGGAGCATGACCTGAATTCTTGTCCTAGGCGGCCAAAAGGGGAACTCCATGTGTCGAAGTAGGGGGTCTCATGGACATAAAAGATAGCAATCCCCTCACCCGCTTTCTCATCCCTTTTCGGTTTTGCTTTGGTCACAAAGAACATAATACACATGCATTCATTGACTCAGGGGCCAAACAGAGCTTCATTTCTAGGAGTCTGGCAACCCGTCTGGGTCTACCTATGCAGCCGTTAAAAGCTCCCCTTAAAATTATTACCCTGTCTAAGGCGGCGTTGGCTACTGTCACTCATCGGGTCGCCTCGGCACCAGTCATCATTTCGGGCAATCATCGGGAGGAGCTAAATCTATTTGTCCTACCGGTATTATCGTCCCCAGTCATTCTGGGCTATCCTTGGCTGCATCTACACAACCCTACCATTGACTGGCGTTCGGGAAGTATCGTGTCGTGGAGCCCTTTCTGCCTAAGTGCCTGTCTGCAGTCTGCTGCATGCTCGCCTGCCACGCCTTTGGATGTCCCTGCCTCTCCTCCCCCGGATCTGTCAAAAGTGCCTCCGGAGTACCATGACCTTGGGGCCGTCTTTAGTAAATCCCAAGTCCTTTCCCTCCCCCCTCACCAACCGTATGATTGCGCTATTAATCTGCGGGCTGGCGCTCCTCTGCCATCTAGCAGACTTTACAACCTGTCTGCTCCGGAGCGCACGGCCATGGACTCATATATTAAGGAGTCCCTCAGTTCAGGTATCATTAGACCTTCATCTTCGGCATTGGGGGCGGGGGTTTTCTTCGTGGGGAAGAAGGACGGCTCCCTCAGGCCCTGCATCGACTTCAGAGAACTTAACAGCATCACTATCAAGGATAAGTATACTCTCCCCCTCCTTAACTCTGCATTTGATTCCCTTCGGGGGGCTTGCTGCTTCACTAAATTAGACCTGTGCAATGCCTATCACCTGGTGGGGATACGTGAGGGAGAAGAGTGGAAGATGGCCTTTAGGACCCCTAGTGGGCATTTTGAATATCTGGTCATGCCGTTCGGGCTGACCAATGCTCCGGCCGTCTTCCAACATCTTATTAATGATGTTTTGAGAGATTTTCTGGGCACCTTTGTGTTTGTCTACCTTGACGACATTTTAATCTTTTCCCAGTCCATGGAGGAGCATCGCGTACACGTCAGGTGAGTCTTGCAGCGGCTGTTGGAGAATAAGCTCTTTGTCAAGGCAGAAAAATGTGAGTTCCACGTCTCCAGGACCTCTTTCCTCGGCTTCATTATTGCCCCCAAGGAGATTATCCCGGACCCAGTGAAGGTGAAGGCGGTGGTGGACTGGCCCACCCCCGCATCAAGGAAACAGTTGCTGCAGTTCTTGGGCTTCGTAAACTTCTATCGCCGGTTTATTAAGGACTACAGACGCATCGCCCTCCCTCTCACCAACTTGACCTCCACCAAGGTTCCCTTTCTCTGGACGGAAAAGGCGGACTCAGCGTTCTCGGAGTTGAAGGTCAGATTTTCATCTTCGCTTATTCTGACACAGGTGGATCCCACCCTTCAGTGCTTGGTGGAGGTGGACGCCTCTGATTCTGGGGTGGGGGCTGTGCTGTCCCAGCGTTCTCCGGCAGACGGTAAAATCCGCCCCTGCGCCTACTTCTCTCGTCACCTGTCCCCGGCAGAACGAAATTACGACATTGGAGATAAAGAGCTCTTGGCAGTGAAATTGGCCCTGGAGGAGTGGCGGCACTGGTTGGAAGGAGCGTCACAGCCATTCATTGTCTGGACCGATCATAAGAACCTGGAGTACCTTCGGACTGCCAAAAGGCTGAATGCCTGACAGGCCCGCTGGTCGCTGTTTTTTGGACTGTTCGACTTTACCATCACCTACCGCCCTGGGTCAAAGAACACCAAGCCCGACGCCCTGTCTCGTCAGTTTGCCCTGGAAACAGCAGAAAAGGCCGAGCACCCTATTCTCCCTCCAGCATGTGTCGTGGGCGCCCTCGCTTGGGGCATTCGGGATAAAGTTATAGGGGCGCAGGCTGATGAAGCTGACCTGGGGGGGGCGGTCCAGCGGGCAAATTGTTTGTTCCCACAGCGGTCCAAGGGGAGGTCATCCAGTGGAGTCATACCTCAAAATTCACTTGCCATTGGGAAGGGCACGCACGGTGGCGCTCCTACGAAGATTGTTTTGGTGGCCATCCCTCCAGAAGGACGTGGGCGTATCCGCGCATGTCCCGAGTGTGCTACGGGGAAGACATCCTCATCGCCGCCGGCCGGGCTTCTCCACCCCCTTCCCGTCCCGGATAGACCATGGTCCCACGTGGCGCTGGATTTTGTCACGGGTCTCCCCACGTCTAATAACTTCACCACCATTCTCATGCTGGTGGACAGATTTTCCAAGGCGGCTCACTTCATCCCTCTGCGGGGGTTACCGTCTGCCAAGGAGACAGCGGATCTGCTGGCTCAGCATGTTATTCGGCTGCATGGCATTCCTCAGGACATTGTTTCGGACCGAGGGCCAAATATCTCCAAGGTCTGGAAGGCCTTTTGCACCGCCCTAGGGGCTACGGCGAGCCTGTCCTCCCGTTATCACCCGCAATCCAACGGGCAATGGGAATGAGCCAACCAGGAAGTGGAAGCAGCGATGCTGTGTGTCATTGCCGCCAATCCTTCATCATGGAGCACACAGCTCCCTTGGATTGAATACGCCCATAATACAGCGGTGTCCTCGGCCACCGGCATGTCCCCCTTTGAGAAGTCATTGGGTTACAACCCCCCGCTGTTCCTGGAAGAGGAGGGGGACATTGCTGTTCCATCGGTTCAGGCCCACTTAAGATGCTGCCGGCAGATTTGTAAGGCAGCCAGAAGGGCACTGCAACGAACGGCGGACGCAACACTGAGGTGGCGAATCGGCACAGGGTTCCAGGCCCGGCTTATCAGGTGGGTCAGCAGGTTTGGCTCTCCACAAAGAACATCAACCTGAAGGCTGAATGTAAGAAGACCACCCAGTGGTTCATTGGTCCATACCCTATTTGTCGAATTATTAACCCAGTGTCTGTACGTCTAACTCTCCCCCCCCCTCCGCATATGTCTAACTTTCCATGTCTCTCAGATTAAGCCTGTCTCCTCCAGCCCGTTGTGTCCCCCTCCCAGGTCTCCACCTCCACCGAGGGTGATCGACGGCAACCCGGCGTGGCCCGTCACTTCCATCCTGGACGTCCACCGCCGGGGGCGTGGTCTGCAGTATCTGGTTGACTGGGAGGGCTACAGGCTGGAGTGGAGGTCCTGGGTGCGTCCCGCCCTTGTGCTCGACAAGCAGCTCATCAGGGACTTCCATCGGACGCACCCGGGTAGGTTGGAACACACACCGAGAGGCGTGCCATAGGGGGGGAGTACTGTCATGGCCGCCAATCATGGCACCTGTGTGCGCACCTGCCTGTTATCTCCTGCGGCCCTATTTATTCCCATCAGGACCAGTGCTGGGCGCAGAGTCGTCTGATTCCTCCGGTGAATCACGCCACAACCTGCCTCTGTGCTTCCCTGCACTAAATTCTCCTGCCTCCAGATTCCAAGCCCAGCAGAACGACGTCCGGGTCTATTTCGCCCGGACCAACACCCGAGTAAGCTCTTAGCTTCTAATCTGTCCTTTCCCCTGTGTACAGGCGGAGCCCACAATGTCAGACCTCCTTCTCCCGCCAGGCGGCGGACTTGTTCCTCTTCCAGCTAATTAGCCTGCAGACACTGTCTCCCTGGCTGCAGCTTTAGTGCGACCTGAAGACTCATCTACATCTGTTGATAGTAAGCCCAATAACATCAAACGTGCTGCATAGGTGTTCTGTTGCTAACGGCCCTTGTCTCTGTTTCAGGGTTGCCAGTCTGTACGGTGCTCTGCCAGCCCAGCTGGAACGCACGGATTGCACTACACTACATTACCATGTCACAGGGGATTCCAGCATCAGAACATCAAAGGATTCTGGCATTTGATGGTTTATCTATGGCTACGGTCACACTGCAGGTCTTAATGCTCATTTCCGATTTTTTGCTGTGATCCAATTTTTTTGTGTGGGCATTCACATTATAATTTCCAAAATACTTGAAAAAAATATTCTATGAGAGAATTGATAACTTCATACTGAAGAATAATTTATTGCGTGAGCAGCAATATGGGTTCAGACACAAGAGGACAACTGCATTTGCTCTAATGGAATTTATAGAAAAAATATCAGCTGCCGTTGAAAATAAAGAGAATTCAGTTGGGGTATTCCTGGATCTTAAAAAAGCATTTGTTACAGTGGATCATAATTTATTATTAAAGAAACTACAAAATTGTGGTATTAGGGGAGTAGCACTGTCCTAGTTACTTAAAAGAATAGATATCAGTATGTATGTGTTGGTAACAAAAACTCAGAGTTACAGAAGGTTACTTGTGGAGCCCCACAGGGTTCAGTTTTGGGGCCATTGTTATTCAATATGTATATAAATGATATATGTAAAGTTTCAGAAAAAATGGATTTAATATTGTTTGTCGATTACGCTAATTTATTATGCAGTGGAAGCAATTTGGAACAACTTTTGGATACACTCGGAAAGGAATTAGGAAAGCTTAAACTGTGATTTGATTCAAACAAATTAACGCTCAATTTAAGTAAGACAAAATTTATAGTTTTTAACAACCATCACAACAACTTAGTATCTAAACTCAGTGTAAATGGTGTAGAGATTGAAAGGGTATCCGAAACTAAATTTCTTGGAGTAATAATTGATAATAAACTGTGTTGGAAGTCACATATTAATTATATTAAAGGTAAAATATCCAAATCAATTGCAATACTACACAGAGTGAAATATTTGCTGAATCAACCCACACTATATACCTTGTATCATTCATTAATACTCCCATACATGACATATTGTACTGAAGTATGGGGAAATACATATAAAACAAACATATATCCAGTTTTTATGCTTCAGAAGAGAGTTATTAGAATAATAAACAAAGCTGCTTACAGGGAACCAACAAACCCACTTTTTCTTAAATTAAAAGCTCTCAAGTTGAAAGATCTGGTTGACTTTAAAACTGCAGTAATAATGTTTAAAGTGAAGAATCTATCACTGCCCGCAAATATCCAAAAGTTGTTCCAAATAAGGAAGAAACAATATCATTTCAGAGGAACATGTATATTTCAAAAACCTTCAGTGAGAACTACCACCAAGCAACACTGTGTTTCAGTGCAAGGAGTCAGATTATGGAACGATTTTGGACCTGAATTAAAATCATGTACAACACTTGGACAATTTAAACAAAAACTAAAGGAAGAAATACTCCAAACATACAGGTATATACAAGATGACATATAAAATCACATAAGGATTGTCATATCCAGTCTGCGTTGTGTTGTTGCTTAGTTTTTTTTTGTCACATTTTGTCTTAGCTTTGTTCTGAATTGTAATTGCTCTTGTTTGTTTTTCTTTTGAATTCTTGGATGGAATATGGGTGGGCAATATAAGCTACGGCTTCAGCCATCACCCATTTCAGATAACTTATGTTGAACTGTGTAATCAGAGGAGTTATTGTCTAATTTGACCTTGTTGGATTTTCTTTCCCCCTTTGTTATATTATTCTGTTTCTTTTAATCTGTACTTTTAATCTATCCGAAATAAAGATTGATTGATAATTTAAATGCAACCCCCATCAGACTGGAATAAGAATGGTCTCTAGCTATGAAGTGACCCACATGCGCAGAAGAAAACATAACGTCAGACACATCATTGTGTTTGCGGGAGTAAATATGAGCCCTGAGCAATGTGTGTGTGTGGGGGGGGGGGGAGCAGAACTTCTTGACTTTGATGCAGCGCAACAAAATATATGTTAAAAACATTCAGAAATGTTTATGCACAAAATAAATGTGAGACCAGTTTCATTCCTCTACATGCCAGATGACCACTGTGATCAGCTGTGCTTTAACAAAACTGATCGATTAAACAGCTGTCCTGAAAATGAGACCCCCTGTCTCAATGGAATTACCTGTATAAATAAGGTTTATAATAAGTAATCCTCCCAATTACAATAAGGCTCTCACCCAAATAAACAACACGGATCATACCAGCAGCGTAACACCGGTGCTGCACAGGACCCACCAGTGACTCCCTTCTCTTGGACTGTGATTTTGTATGCCCCAATCTGGCCATTGTGCTCAACAGTCATTTACATATTACAGTGACCAGGACTGTGCTGTTTGCAGCGACCAGTAAATGTGCTGTTACTTTAAAAAAAAAAAAAAAAAATGAAGTTGATGTGCACCTGTAATGTCTGAGGGTTTCAGCCCCAAACACCCCCCCCCCCCGGCTCCAATTTTGAAGTTGTTGTGTCATGGGAGCCGACAAAATCCGGTCAACGGACGGACTTCAACAGGTGGAAGGTTGAGACGGCATTTGCGTCTGTGTTCAGGTGGCAGTAGGGAAGAAGACTGATCCGGTCGGTGGACGGACTTCAACAGATGGAAGGTTGAGACGGCATTTGCGTCTGTGTTCAGGTGGCAGTAGGAGTGATTTGTTTGTGGCGGATAGCATAAACCAGGGATGTCAAACTCATTCCATGGAGGGCCAAGACCCTACATGTTTTACCTCCACCCAGTGTCTTCAGCAGGTGTTTTCACTGATCAGCAATCAGTGGGAAGAAATTCAATGAATTTACCTGGATGAAGACACTGGATGAAGGTAAAATATGCAGGGTCTCGACCCTCCATGGAATGAGTTTGACAACCCTGGCATAAACTGTACTCTGATTGTAACATTATGGCATCTAGCTCTGACGGGCTCGATAAAGATGAGATGGAGTGGATAGTACATAGGTCTGGGAGGCGGAAAAGAGCAGCTAGGGGTGCACTAAGAGCTAGAAGCGGGTCAGATGAGAGTGACGCGGGAGGAAGTAACAATACGAAGAAAACACAAACTAGCCAACATGGATGGCAGTTTGATGATGTAGGGAATGAGTGGGAGGTTGTCATTGAGTTCAATCAGTTTGGGGGGCACTATCACCCTGTTAAGCTAACAAAAGCAATTGAGAAATAAATTGGGAGAGTTAAGTTTGCAAAGTTCTTGTTGCGTATGGCTCTGCGAGCCATAAATGAGAGCCAAGGACTGACCAGTGAGTTTGCGTTATTTATTGGCAAAAAGGGAAGGAACAAAGGAACAGGGCCTCGTGGGGCCAAAACACAAACGATCATACAATGATATAACTTACAAACGATGCTGAATGACGAAAGGGTGGCTGGCGCCAGACGAAGGGGTTCCAGCCTTACCCACGCCGGAGAAGAGCGTGGATAATAGGGCGCGGGGTCACAGCCCCGAATGATCAGGACTGCTCCCTTTTATAGTAGTTGACAGCGCCTCAGCTGATGAGGTGATTGGCCTCCAGCCATCCCATAGAGCTTGACAGCTGGAGGCCCGCTGAGACGCTGTCAAAGTAAGAGCTGGGCTGTGGAGGAATAAGGTCTGAGCGCCGGTAAAAACGGCAGATGTGACAGTACTTCCCCCTCAAGGCCGGGCCCGGAACGGCCAGTAACACCCAAGCCCCCCCCCACACACACACACACCACCTAGGGTGGGCAGATGGGGCGCAGGCCAGGAGGGCGAGAATCAGAAAAAAGGGGAGATGAAAAACTACAATATTGGCAGGGAACAATGAAGCAATTACAGAGTACGGAGAAAAAAAAGGCACAATACTCCATAAAATGCTAATATGCAGCCAGAGAGAAAAAAAAAACCCACAACCTTGACAGGGGACAAATGAAGCAATTACAGAGTACGGGAAAAGAAACACAATACTCCATAAAATGCTAAACAATATGCGGATGGAAGGAGGGGAAAAAAAAACCCACTACATAGGCAGAGGACAAGCGAGGCAATTACAGAGTATGGGAAAGAAGACAAAAAAAAGGAAAACCACAATACTCCATGAAATGCGAATAATAATATAACAGGCAACAATATGTGGACGGAAGGAGAAAAAAAAACACTACTTAGGCAGGGAACAAATGAAGTAATCACAGAATATGGGAAAGAGGACAAAAAAAAGGAAAACCACAATACTCCATGAAATGCCAATAATAATATATAGACGGACCCAAAGAAAAACAACCCAGGAGACCTAGAAACGAGAGCAGAGGCTCCTAAGGCGAAATCTACCAGATAGAGGGCATCCCTCAAGCAGGAGGGGAAGAAAAAAAAGGCACGCTAAATGTGAGACGACTACAAGAAATTACATAACTGCACCCTCACAAAAACACAAAAGACTAGGCACAGCAGAAATAATTCAGTTTGGGGGGGGTCTCCCCGCACCCAGCGTCCAAACTGCCAACAGGGGTGACGGGAAATGTTCAGTCGGCCTACCGGAATCCCAGGCCAGAAAAAACAGTATCTCGGGCGGCCGGACCAGATCGCAGAACAGAGAGTCCAATAGGTCAGGTGGCCGAACCAAAGAGCCGAATGGGTATGGCAGTCCCTCTGGCGGCCGACCCGCATCGTTCAGCCACCAGGCTCACAGGGGAGAGAGGGGCAACGGCTTCCCTGTGGAGAGAGATAATGAGGGAGAGCCGGGCCTACAGTGAGAGGTCCATATGGGCCCTGGTGGAGATAGCTTGGGGGGAAGATGAGAGTGACTCAGATGACGATGGTGAAGAGGAGGATGAAGATGATGATGAGCCGGTCCAGTGTCCAATGGCAGGGGATCTGCAGCTCCCTCACCGGACCTGGATGCCACTGGTGCTGCACCCTCGTCGGACCCCGATTGGGTCGCGGCTACTTCCGCGACGGACCGCGATTGGGCCTCGGTAGCACCCGTGTCGGACCCCGATTGGGTTAGTGCCGCACCAGAACCGACCTCCAATCCCGAACCTGGAACCACTGGCACAGCGGGCGATAGCAGCTCCTCGCCGGCGACCCTGGGAGAAGGCTCAGGAGAGAGAGAAGAACCGGGATCAGGATCACCGGCAGCGCCAGAACCCGGCGAAATAAGCTTGGACGCAGCGGACGGCTGCGCCCGGCTCATCTCCCCTAGAGACAGGCTAAAATGCTCTAATATATGAAGGAGAAGGACAAAGTAGAGCACTTGTCTGATCTCGGGTTCTGACGCCATCCAGGACTGCGAAGATCCAGGTTCAGACGGCAGGAGGTCGTCCTCAGGCTCCCACTCAGCTGCGTCGGGCTCCGCAGCTGGCATGATGATCCACGCAGCTTGCGAGTCCTCCTGCTCCGGTGCCCACGCCGATGGCCCACACGGCGTGGGGGCAGGAGAACCTGGGCACCGGGACTTGCCTGTCTCCTGGAGGCTGGGTGGTGACCGCCGTGGCGGACATTGCTCCTCCCTTTCCCCGCCGGACTGGAACAGAGGACCCCCTGGGAGGATGACGGGGAGCCGCTAGAGATGGTTCCGGGACGGAGCTTGCCAAGTCAGGACTCTGAGTGCACACAGCAGCCGGGGAATGCGTCGAGGAGGAGGGGGCGACAGCCGAGATGAGCCGGGCCCGGAGCGCTGACGTAACAGCGGGGGAAGATGGCTCGGGAGACGAGGCTGCGGGGTTTCCCCTCTGATGAGGCGCAGGAGTGACAGCTGTGTGGGGAATTGAGACCTTGCGGCGACCCGGAACTGGATCCGGATGGGATTCGTGCTGAGGTTGACAACCGGTGTGATGACGGCTACTTGCAGGGGGCGAGGTGAAGGTGAGACCCGGGAATCGCCGTTCCTGTACAGAGACATAAGTGAGCAGGTCGGCAAACTCTGGGTACTCATGCAACTCCGGATTCCTCTCCACCAGTCTACCTGCTGCCGTCACATGCTTAATGATGGCGGATGGATGAACCACGGAGTGAGCAGCAGCCACCCTGTCTTGGATCTTGACAGCTGCCAGCTGCAGCTTCTCCGGGGGATTCCCGAGTGATGTCGTGCCCGATGGGAAAAGACCTCTGGATGGTGCGAACTCCTGGGCCGCAACGGAGGCAGGAGCGGGATCCCGAAGCGAGGGGTGACAACGACTCCTCTTCGGCTTCCTGCAGGGATTTCCCTCCAGCCCACGGAGAATCTCACAGTGTGAGGCGATGTCATCTCTCCTGGCACAGACCTTAGGGTGGTTGGAGTAACGAGGAAGATTGTCCAGGAGAACCTCAGCGTAATCTAGGTGCCTGCGTATGTCGTTGGGATTGCCATAGAGGGTGGCGGTGAAGAGCGTCCCATCGACATACTCCAGGGCGGTCACCAGCTCATTACCCAGGCGCCGAACACGGCTCCTGGGAGACGGCATGCTCCCAGAGTTGACACCCAGACAGGGAAGAACACGTCCAATTTAGCAAACTCACGGCCGCTGGAAACTCGCTGACTGTGACCTACTGTTGCATATGGCTCTGCGAGCCATAAATGAGAGCCAAGGACTGACCAGTGAGTTTGCGTTATTTATTGGCAAAAAGGGAAGAAACAAAGGAACAGGGCCTCGTGGGGCCAAAACACAAACGATCATACAATGATATAACTTACAAACGATGCTGAATGACGAAAGGGTGGCTGGCGCCAGACGAAGGGGTTCCAGCCTTACCCACGCCGGAGAAGAGCGTGGATAATAGGGTGCGGGGTCACAGCCCCGAATGATCAGGACTGCTCCCTTTTATAGTAGTTGACAGCGCCTCAGCTGATGAGGTGATTGGCCTCCAGCCATCCCATAGAGCTTGACAGCTGGAGGCCCGCTGAGATGCTGTCAAAGTAAGAGCTGGGCTGAGGAGGAATAAGGTCTGAGCGCCGGTAAAAACAGCAGATGTGACAGTTCTTGTATAATAATCGGCTGTTAATTCATGCCACAAGTAAACAACAGCAAGAGAAAAAACTGGACAATGACATGTCTAAATGGAGAACAAATGAAGGCGCATGTTCCTGGCACAACAGCAAACTTGAGGGGAGTTATATCAGGTGTCCCTTTGAGCATGTCTATGGAAGAAGTGAAAAACGAGATCCAAGGAGGAAAGGTGAAGGATTTGAAAAGACTAAAGAGTAAAAGAGAAGGCTCACTGAAGGATGCACTGTAATGATTCAGTTTGAGGAAACACTCCTTAAATCAGTCCAAATAGGATACCTGTATTACAGTGTCAGAGAATATGTCCCAAAGCCACTCAGGTGCTACAAATGTCAAAGGATGGGTCACACTGCTCAGCAATGTAAGGGAAAGTTAAGATGTGCTAGATGTGGAGGGGAGCACAAATATGGTAAATGTGAAGGGAACGCCAAAGTAAAGTGTTGCAACCGCGGGGGTGACCACAGTGCTGCATATGGAGGATGTGTTGTGCAGAGGGAAGCTAGACAAGCCCAGAAAATAAGAATAAGTAAGAAAATCTTGTATGCAGAAGCTCTAAAGACAGAGAGGCAGGAATGGTCAGAAACACAACAGGCCTTCCTCAAAGAAGTGCAGTTCAAAGGGAAGCACAGCCATCAAGAAATCCCACACAAGAACAACATCATGCCGCTGCAAGGAATTTTTGTGTTCAGAAATGCAAAATAGATGATGACACATTGATAGTTAAGAGGACACATTTTGTAGCTTTTATCTGCCACACCATTAATGTTGCAGCAAAGCTAAAGAAGAGAAGTAACAGAATCAAAACCATTGTGGAAGCAGCAGGAAAATTCCTAGAGGTGAAAGATATCAAAGCTGACCAAATACATGTTTAACCTCTTGCACTCCGGGCAATTTTCCTAAAAATGCCAAAAAATAATGTGCCCAAAGTAAATCGAAAGCTGTTCTTCAACCCTTTGCAGCATCTTCATGGGGTTGGTCTCATTTAAAAGAAAACACTTTGAATTTTTTGGCAAAAAAAACATAATCTCTCTACATGCTCCGGCCACTGAGTTACAGTCATCTAAACATACTGAACTTGAAGAAAAAAAATTTGGACACGGTGTTTTTTTGGATACAAATGCTTGCAAATAACACACAGCTGTCCGATCCGGCTGGAAAATGCAACAGAAATATAGATCCAAGTGTTATCCAGCTGAGATCCAAATTTGGTAACAATACCACAAAAAATGAATATTTTACACAGCTTTGTTCTCAGGCTGTTCCCAGGCGTTTTGGAACTGTGCCAAATTGTGCCAAATGGCACAGTTTGGAAAAACGTCTGTAACTTTTGAATAATTCAATGTAGAAGCTTCATTTTAGGCTCAAAGGAAAGGTCACACTCAGGGCTGTGTCTGTGTGTGTGTGTGTGTGTGTGTGTGTGTGTGTGTGGGGTCGTCCCCCCCCCCGCTACCAAGGACAGAGTTCGGCCCTTGCTACATGACGGATTACACTCGTTGCATGTTTCCACAGCAACGCTGTCACAGCGGCTTCCCCCCCCTCGCTACTGTGTGTGTGGGGGGGTTTTCCCCCCCCCCGCTCGTTACAGAGGATGGACTTCAGCCATCGCTGTATTGATATGTGAAGTTCATATGGAGTCACCACTAGAGGGCAGTATGACCCCGGTCATGACCTGACTATAAAAGGAGATGTACATGTGCCGCTGTGTGGTTAGTTGTTAGTTGCAGTTGAAGTGACAAGTAAAAAGTCCTAACTGACACCCGGTGTGTGCGCCTCGTCATTACATGTTCCAGGAGAACACTACAAGGTTCCAGGAGAACATTACATGGTACCAGGAGAAAATTACATGGTACCAGGATATAAAACTACGAACCGACGGCGAAGATGAACGCTCTTCGACAGCCGGACGAGTTAAAGTTGACCGGTAACGTCAACGAGAACTGGAAAGCATTCAAACAAAGTTTTGAACTTTATTCGCTTGCTATCGGTCTCCGTGACGAGGAGAGGAAAATAGCATTACTGCTAACAGTAGCAGGGCGAGCGGCGCTAAAAGTGTTTAACACATTCGTCTTCACGGAAGAAGAAAAAGGCAACTTCGACGCTGTGATGAAGAAATTTGACGATTATTGCACACCGAGAAAGAATGAAACGTATGAGAGGTATGTGTTCAGAAAAAGACTTCAGAAAGAGTCAGAGTCCATCGAGCTGTATGTCACAGACCTACGGTTGAAATGTCAGTCATGCAACTTTGGAACATTGAGTGAGTCAATGATGCGGGACCAAATTGTAATTGGGGTCCAAGACAACAAATTGCGGATGCAATTACTGAAAGAGACTAACTTAACGCTGGAGAAAGCGATACAGATTTGCCAAGCGTCTGAGAGTATAAAGGCACAATTAAAGACTTTTAGCAGCAAGGAAAAAGAGACTGCTGAGGTCGATGCAGTGCGGCGCGCGAAGCCGAAAGGAACGTTGCATGCAAGAAAAAGGGAGGCAAACCCAGAGCGCGCGCGCGGGAACTGTGAGCGGTGTGGAATGCAACATGCGCCGAAGCAGTGTCCAGCATTCGGGAAGGAATGTCGCAAGTGTGGCGGAAAAAATCACTTCGCAAAGACCTGCTTCTCGAAGAAGAGGGTGCAACTCGTGGAGAAAAAGAGCGACAGCGAAGAGGATCAGTTTTACGTGGACGCCATCGAGGGAGAGACAAGCGCTGACGAATGGATAGTGTGCCTGGAGATGAATGGCACGGACATGTCACTGAAGCTCGACACAGGTGCGCAGGTAAACATCCTGCCAATGAAAGATTTTAAAAGACTGAAAAACAAACCAAAAATAAGAGATAAAAAGATTAATCTGAGAACATATGACGATAAGCCAATACCCACTAAGGGAATGTGCAGGGTTACACTGTCAAACAAAGATAAAATAGTGAATGCATTGTTTGCACTTGTTGATGAAAATAGACAAGCAATTTTGGGTTTAAAAACATGCGATCAGCTAGGTCTGATCAAAAGGGTGAATGTCATTGATACAGACAAAGTGACAACACGAGAAAATACAGAGGCTACAACAAGTAAGCACAAACACACTGACTGGGTGAAAGAATACAAAGAGGTGTTCAAAGGAATAGGCCGCCTACCAGGCAAACAAAAAATTAGGCTGAAAGAGAATGCAGAGCCAGTCATACATGCAGCAAGAAAAGTGCCAATAGCTCTTAAAAAGAGGCTGAGAGAAACACTAGACTCTCTGATAGCAGACGGAGTGGTCAGAAAAATAGAAGAACCAACTGAATGGGTTAACTCACTAGTTATAGTGGAGAAGCCAAATGGAGATTTGAGACTGTACATAGATCCAAAAGATCTAAATAAAGTAATACAGCGGGAGCATTACAGGCTACCAACAAAATCTGACATAACCAGCACAATGAGTGGAGCAAACTACTTCACAAAATTAGATGCCAAATCTGGGTTTTACCAAATAGTGCTCGATGAGGAAAGCGCTAAATTGTGCACATTTAATACGCCATTCGGAAGGCATTGCTTTCTACGAATGCCGTTCGGGATTAGCTCAGCCCCTGAAATTTTCCATAGAACTGTGCAGCAATTGTTTGACGGAATAGAAGGGGTGGGAGTTTTTCTTGATGATGTGGTAGTCTGGGGAAAAACAAAAGAGAAGCACGACAAAAGGTTGGCTAGAGTTCTCACACAGGCGCAAAAGTCAGGTATGAAACTGAATAAGAGTAAGTGCCAATTCGGGGTACGGGAGATTACATACCTGGGAGAGAAATTATCTGGGGCAGGCGTGCAACCAGATCCGGAAAAAGTGCGGGCCATAGCAGAGCTGCCAGTACCGCAGGACAAAAATGACTTGCAAAGAGCCTTAGGGCTAGTCAATTACATGGGGAAATTTATCCCAAATTTATCAGCTAACACAATAGCTCTTAGAAGCTTGTTAGAGACCAATACAATGTGGCAGTGGATGGCAGAGCATGCCAGAGAATGGGAGTGGCTCAAAAGCAGTCTAATAAAGGAGCCAGTGTTAAAATTCTATGATCAGGACAAACTGCTAAAAGTGTCCACAGATGCGTCCAAAGCCGGCCTAGGAGCTGTGCTATTGCAAAAACATGACACAGAGTGGTATCCAGTCGCATACGCATCGCGCACCATGACAAGCGCAGAAAAAAATTACGCGCAAATAGAGAAAGAGACTCTAGGTGCAGTGTTTGGATGTGAGAAGTTTCATGAATATGTGTATGGACGGTCAGTAATACTAGAAACAGACCACAAACCACTGATTGCGATCTCACAGAAGCCACTGGGTGACGCACCACCGCGCATCCAGCGTCTAATGTTAAGATTACAGAAATATGACTTGAAATTTGAGTTTACACCAGGCAAGCAACTAATTGTAGCCGATGCGCTGAGTAGGGCTAGCTTGAGCAACACCAGCAGCACAACAGAGGAAGCTGTGCAAATACATGTAGACTCTATTAAGGCACACATGCCAGTGTCAGATGCAAAATGGACGAAGATAGTGAAAGAAACACAAAAAGATGAGAAACTAAAAAGAGTAATGGAACAGATACATCAGCCAGGACAGGTTATGATTGACAAGCCTTACCAACACTTTAAAGGTGAACTGTCTGTGTTAGATGGGGTTCTGTTAAAGGGTACAAGGATAGTCATACCTACCTCCATGAGATCAGAAATGGTTAAATTAGTGCATGAGGGGCATTTGGGTATTGAAAAGTGCAAAAGACGTGCACGTGATGTTTTGTATTGGCCCAACATGCACAAGGACATTGAGGCATATGTGCAGCGCTGTGAGATTTGCCAGCGCCACAGGTATCAACAGCCAAAGGAGCCTATGAGGCCCCATGAGAAGCCTCAAGGGCCATGGAGAAAAGTGGGCATGGATCTATTTCAGCTTAAGGGCAAGGACTATCTGTTAGTCATGGACTATCATTCCACCTACCCAGAGTTTGCAGGGTTGAGTGACACAACAGCAGAAAAGGTCATTGCACATACAAAGACAATGTTCGCACGCCATGGAATTCCAATGACTGTTGTGAGTGATAACGGACCACAATTCACGAGTCAGTGCTTCAAAGACTTTGCAGACACATATGGGTTCAAGCACGTGACCTCAAGCCCTCTGTACCCACAGTCGAATGGGTTAGCAGAGAAAGGGGTGCAAATTGTGAAGCGCATACTGAAAAAGGCTGCAGACAATGCAGAAGACCCACATCTGGCGATCCTGAATTACCGAGCATCACCACTGGAGAATGGACTGTCCCCAGCAGAAATGCTCATGAACAGAAAACTCAGAACGCGACTTCCATCAGCATCTCAGGTGATGGAAAAGAGAGATGTGAGGCGTGATGAGAGGCAAACTGAACTGTACAACAGAACAGCATGACCTCTGAGACCACTTGCACATGAGGACATAGTGCGAGTGAGATGTGATGGAGAATGGGGACCGCTGGCAAAAGTGGTTAAAGAAACAACTCCCAGATCATATGAAGTCATCACAGAGCATGGGAAAACAATGAGGCGAAACCGACGTCACTTACTGAAAGTGCCTCAGACAAAAATGAGAGTCACAGACAGTGAAATAAGCGACATGCTAATTTCCAGCCAAACCGAACAACCAGAAATGGCTGAGAACCAGAACATAGAGACAGACACTAACGAACAGACTGAGGTGACACAAAGGAGATGCTCACAAAGGCAAATTGTGAAACCGAAAAGATTGATTGAGGAAATGTAAGGAGTACTGAAATGAAAAAAAAAAAAAAAAATGTGTTGATGTTGAATTGTAAACAGAGGAAAAAATGTGTTGATGTTGAATTGTAAACAGAGAAAAAAAATTGAACTTGTGATTCAGTGTACAAGGTTGAAAGAAATGTAAATAGAAATGGAGTTTATTTTGTATATAGAAATTTGAGAAAAAGTTTATAGTTGGACATGACCTTTACTAGAAAAAAAGGGAGATGTATTGATATGTGAAGTTCATATGGAGTCACCACTAGAGGGCAGTATGACCCCGGCCATGACCTGACTATAAAAGGAGATGTACATGTGCCACTGTGTGGTTAGTTGTTAGTTGCAGTTGAAGTGACAAGTAAAAAGTCCTAACTGACACCCGGTGTGTGCGCCTCGTCATTACATGTTCCAGGAGAACACTACAAGATTCCAGGAGAACATTACAATCGCTACACAACGGATTAGCCTTATGTGGCGATGTAGGACAGCAGTGCAGTCACCGCAGCTCCCCCCCCCCTAGCTGCAGAAGAATAGCGGGGGTGGGGGGGGGCGTTCACAGCCTGTACACTGCGAGCAACCCCTTGTTCCGCGGCGCACGAACTTCAGACTTCGTGAACCGCACAGCTGTAATTTACTGATCGGTCAAAAGTCATTTTGGATTACAATTTTCAGGGATAGAGAATAATTTAGTTTATAACACCTTACCTCTTCACAGCGGAGTCTTGGCGAACTTGTCTTCCTCATTGTCAGACGAACGCGACGCTGGTCCGCTCTGGTTCTGGTCTCGCGACTCGATCAAAACATAATTTCATTATTGCGGTTTTGTGCTTCTATGATTGCGGTTTTTGGCGAACGATTTTTCAAAACAAATAACAGTAGTAATTAAAAAAGACTGGCGAAGGCGTGTGTGTCACTCAGCCTTCGTCGTCAGCCTCCGTCGGTCTATAATGACCATGGAATAAATCATAACGTCTACTCTGCTGGAACCAATACAAAATAAGCACCGCCTGTGGCCGAACATGCCGAACCACGAATGGCACTCCCTGTCACACAGGTTGCATTTGTGGATGGTCTCCATGCTGCTGGGTCTGTGGGGCTCTTCCTGTGTCCTTTTTTGATCCGCTCCAGCAGTCAGTCTTCACCCAGCCTTAAAAAAAAACAGCTCACGAACTTCTCTGCTTCAATTGGCTCACTGCATTCAAAGCGTTGGGAGGCGGGTCCTCCTTCCTAGGTTTTCATTCATTGGCTCTTCAAGGTTTCAGAAACCCAATTCAAGGCTCGTATTAGTCGAATGAGAGGTCAATCAGATGAACTAATCTGTTCGCGGCTGTGTTTGCAGCTTTTTTTTTCAGTGGCGCTTGGAGGCCACACCACCTACACCACCACCATCAATATCCTTATCATGCGTCATGCGCACGAGGGCGCACGAGGGCGCTCTCGTGCGCCCTCGTGCGCCCTAAGACGCAGAGACTTGCCCGCCCGTGGAACAACGGAGTGCAAGAGGTTAACTGACAGCTGAAACTTGGGAGCGTGCACATGTAGAAACTTAATATCTGAATTATGGTACTACACATACTACAGTGTAATGCGGGGAATCTTATAGCAAACGGACAAGAACTCAAGAAGTATATTCACAAACTAGAAGTTGTTCAAGATGGTAGTGTGTGCAGGAGACATGGCTTCAACCTCACTTAGATTTTGTTATTCCAGGATACAGTTCAATCAGACAGGATAGAATTAACAGTGTAAATGGAGGAGGCTGTGCCACTTTCATTAAAGATGGCCTGGCATATAGGGTGATCCCTCCCCTGAGGATATAGAGTGTAATATTATTGAAATATGTAGGCCAAATGGACAAGGAAATATTAAGCTGATTAATTATGTCAACCTATGTAGGAAGTTAACAGCAGATACTTTCAGTGTTATGGCAGGGGAAGGGCATATGAAAGTGGTATTGTGTGGAGACTATAATGCCCATAATAGCTTGTGGGGAAGCACACATACAGATAACAATGGAAATGTTGTGGAAGAGATGTTAGATGAAAGATCATTAATTTGTCTCAACAGTGGTGAAGGTACCAGGGTGGATGTGCATAGGGGCACATCATCATGTATTGACCTGACTCTGGTATCTGATTCTTTAGTGAGCGCCTGTGAATGGACGGTTATGAACAGTACAACTATGGGAAGTGATCACTTCCCAATCCTTACAGTCATTAAAACTGAAGTATGTATAAAAGAGGGAAGATGTTTATCAAGATGGTGTTTTGACAAGGCAGATTGGGGAAAGCTGCACGGTGGCGCAGTGGTTTAGCACTGTGGCAGCACAGTTTTACCCTCGGCCGGGGGATCGCGGGGATCATGAGATCGTGGGTTTGATCCCAGCCCCCGACCAACAGTGAGCTGTGTGGAGTTTGCATGTTCTCCCCGTGTTGCGTGGGTTTACTCCGGGATTTCTCCAGTTTCCTCCCGCACACCAAAAACATGTAGGTTTAGGGCGCTCGCGCACGCAGCGACCAGCAGCCGGTGGCTTGTCACCAGACTGCAAACCAAGTCTACCTACGGGTACAAATAAGTAACAAAAAAAAAAAAAAAAAAAAATCATGTGATTTGGTAACATTAGAAGGTGGCATAGAAGAGTGTTCAAGTCAGGTAACCAATCAAATTCTGAATGCTGCAATAGCAAGTATACCTAAGAAAACAAAACAGGGTAGGAAGAAGATTGTACCCTGGTGGAATGAGGAATGTAGTATTGCAGTAAAGGAATGAAACAAGGCATTCAGAGAGCTGAGGAAGAATATGAACAGTGAAAACTTAATAGATTACAAAAAGAAAAGGACAGTAGCTCGAAGGATTATTAAAAATGGGAAAAGGTCAACATGGAGAGAATTTTTTTTCCACCCTTGGTAGGAAAGCTCAACTAAGTGATGTCTGGGGTATGTTTAAAAATGAGTGGGAAGAGGGCATCAGTTAAACTCCCAGCTATAGTGGATGGGGACAAGATCAATCAATCAATCAATCAATCAGCCTTTATTGTCATGATGCTATGCATACAACTGTAGTGCAAGCAAGATGAAATTGCATTTCTCTAGGCATCTGTATTGTAAAAAGAACATAATTTAAAAACACACTCACACCCCCACCCCGACAGCCATTCACACATCCCTGAGACACATTTGGATATTACAGTAATGTTAACTTATTACAGTTGCAGTTAAAATGATAATAACTGCCTATGTATATATAAAACAATTAAAAATGGCTAAGTGAATCTAAGTAGCTAAGAGAAATAAATACTTAAAACTGACTAAAACTATAATATACATATAATATACAGTACATAATGTCCATAAAGTGCAGTAATATGTGTAAAGGATTCCGGATCAACTGTTCAGCATTCTAACAGCTTGTGGAAGGAAGCTGTTGATCAGTCTGGTGGTTCTGCCTCTGATGCTCCGGAATTGTTTGCCAGAGGGCAGTAGTTCAAAGTGTTTGTGCAGAGGGTGAGAGTAGTCCTTAACAATGTTCAGTGCCCTGCTCCTACAACAGCTCTGAAAAAGTTCTTGAACAGAGGGGAGGGAAACTCCAATTACCTTCTCAGCTCCCTTAACTACCCTCTGCAGAGCTTTTTTGTCTGACATACTGCAACTGGAGTATCATGTTGCAATGCAGTAGTCAGAACACTTTCCACCACACCTCTGTAGAAGGTCCTGAGAATGCAGATGGGGAGAGAGGCCTGTTTGAGTTTCCTCAAGAAGTGCAGTCTCTGCTGGGCCTGCTTCCTGATCCCCAAGGAATTCTTGCTCCAGGTCAGGTCCTGCGAGATCTGCGCTCCGAGGAACTTGATGTTCTCCACTCTCTCCACCGAATGTCCACTGATGCAGAGAGGGACATGTTCAGGCCGTGACCGCCGGAAGTCGATAATCATCTCCTTCGTTTTGTCCATGTTGAGCACCAGATTGTTCTCCCTGCACCAGCCCTCCAGGTCTCTAACTTCTTCCCTGTACATTGATTCCTCATCCCTCTGAATAAGTCCCACCACTGTGGTGTCATCCACAAACTTAATAATCTGGTTCCCCTCGTGTCTGGACACAGTCATGTGTTAAAAGTGTAAACAACAGTGGACTGAGTACACAGCCTTGAGAGGATCCAGTGCTCAGCGTGATGGAGTTGGAGATGTTGTTTCCAACCCGGACTGACTGAGGTCTCTCGGTCAGGAAATCCAGGATCCAGAGACATGTGGCGGTGTTCAGACCGAGAAGGAGTAATTTCTCCATCAGTCTCTGGGGAATAATGGTGTTAAATGCTGAACTGAAATCAATGTACAGGAGTCTGGAATAGGTGTCTTTCTGATCCAGGTGGGTAATGACAGAGTGCAGGGTGGTGACTATAGTGTCCTCTGTGGAGCGATTTGAACGATACGCGAACTAGAGCGGGTCATGCGATGCAGGGAGGCAGGCTGTGATGTGTGGTTTAACAAGCTGTTCAAAACACTTTATCACAATTGGTGTCAGTGCGACAGGAGGATAGTCATTGAGACAGGACACAACTGCTTTCTTTGCTACCAGTACTATGATAGAGGTCTTAAAGCATCTAGAGACGATGGCCTGACTCAGGGAAATGTTATATATGTCAGTCAGGACATCCACCAATTCACTCGCGCAGACTCGGAGCACACATCCTGGGATGTTTTCCAGACCTGCAGCTTTACGTGGGTTAACCCTGATTAGGGTCCTCCGTTTGTCCGCTGTGTTGATGGTGATAGCTGGCCCCACATATAATAATAATAATAATACATCAGTCTTATATAGCGCTTTTCTAAATACTCAAAGACGCTTTACAAAGCAGCATAGGGACAAACATACAGAGAACGGGTAAACAGACAAGGTAGGTACACATAGGTAGAAGAGACCGTCAATTTTCATAGGTAGATTTGAAAAGATGGGTTTTGAGTTGACTTTTGAAAGAAGCAAGTGTGTTGGCAGACCGGATGTGAAGGGGCAAGGAATTCCAGAGGGTTGGTGCGGCAATGGCGAATGATCTATCACCCAGGGTGCGGAATTTTGTCTTGGTGATGGGGGTAAGAAGGTGAGTGTCAGCAGAGCGGAGGAGACGAGTGGGGGAATGACGAGACAGAAGGTCAGTTAGGTATGAGGGGGCGAGGTTATGAAGAGCTTTATAGGTGATGAGGAGGATCTTGAAGTTGATGCGCTGTTGAATGGGGAGCCAGTGGAGCTGACAGAGGAGAGGAGTGATGTGGTCTCTGGAGCGGGAGTGAGTAAGTAGGCGGGGGGCTGATTTTTTGACATACTGTAGTTTTTGGAGGATGGTGGAAGGAAGTCCATACAAATGCTGTTACAGTAATCAAGTCTGGAGGTGATGAAGGCGTGGATGAGTATTTCAGCAGCAGAGGGGGAGAGGGTGGGACGGAGGCGTGCAATATTACGAAGATAAAAAAATGATGTTTTGGTGATATGGTTGATGTGAGATTTGAAGGAGAGGGTAGGGTCCATGATAATGCCGAGGTTTCTGGCCAGGGGGGAGGGGGTGACTGAGTGACCATCGATTTGGAATGAAAAGTTCTGGGAAGAGGGGAAAAGAGATTTTGGTCCAAAAATGATGATTTCTGTTTTATTGCTGTTTAGCTTGAGAAAGTTGTTAGTCATCCAGGTTTTTATGTCTGTGAGGCAGTTGGTGATGGTGGAGAGAATGGCGGGGGTGATGGATTTAGAGGAGATGTACAGCTGGGTGTCGTCGGCGTAGCAGTGAAAGTGAAGACCATGTTGACGGATGATGTGACCAAGCAGAAGCATGTAGAGAGTGAAAAGGGTTGGACCTAGCACAGAGCCTTGAGGGACACCGTGTGATACGGGGGTGGTGCGTGATTTGTGATTGTTGATGGAGATGTACTGGAATCTGTCAGACAGGTAGGAGGTGAACCAAGAGAGGGCGGAGTCAGTGATGCCAATAGAAAGCAGACGACGGAGCAGGATGGAATGATTGATGGTATCGAAAGCAGCGCTGAGATCGAGGAGGAGAAGAATGGTGAGGGTGTGGAGAGTGTGAAAAGATGAGGCTGAGTTTATTTCTCAAGTCAGGTTTATTCACTTGTCTCCAACATCCTCCAAACAGAAAAGAGAGAGACATTCCCCCACACCTGTCCTTTTCATACCCAGGACATCAAAGTACAGAGTCACATTGTCTTTTAATCCCAAGACACAATCATCATCCTCCAGGTCTTCTCCCCTCCACCTAAAACCACTGGTGGTCAGGAAATCCCTCAAGGCCATCTCTTGCATAACAAAGATCACATTTCGCATCCTCCTGTTATCCCCAGGAGACCCAGACCTATTGTTCATTCTGAGACGTGAAGCAACAGTAATACACATATGCAGCCTATGCAACTCACATATGTGTCCCACATGACCCCCCCCCCCCAAACGTCTAAGATGGAACAATATAACACAGTCTGCATATCATGATAAAATCACAACATCAGTCCACATGCTGCTTGGGCTTCAACCTTCTTCCGAACTTGCTGTAAGCGGGCTTTACCACTCTCATGGCGCCATCCTGCTGTGGAGCCACTACCTGGGGGTGAGAACTGTTAGTCAATCCCTGTGGGAGGTCTGGAGGATGCTCCCTAGGGGGTCTGCCACGCCGAGGAGCCCTCGCCAACTGCACAGCTTCGTCAGCCTTCACAAAAGCGGGTTTGAGCCTGTTTATGCCAATAATTTCCTTTCTGCCCCCCAAATCTAGCAAGAAGTGCTTATCACCTGTTTCCAGCACTCTAAATGGGCCATCATAAGGCGGGCGCAAGGTTGGGCGATGCGCATCATGTCTGACAAAAACAAACTCTGCATTTTTTAAAGCTTTAGGCACAAAAACGCGCGGAAAACTGTGATGAACGGGGCCAGGAAGCGTGCTCGCTCCCGTGTCGCTCAGTAACCGCTGAGCAGGGGGGCACTCTGGCGCAGGATTATCTGGGAGAAACTCCCCGGGCAGCCGGAGTGGCTGTGCAAAAACCAATTCAGCTGGGGAGGCTTTTAAATCCTCTTTAGGTGCAGAACGCAACCCCAATAAAACCCATGATAGCCTGTCTACCCAATTTGCATCTGTAAGCGATGCCCTGAGGGCTGCTTTCTATGACCTATGGAAACGTTCTCATAAACCATTAGCCTGGGGGTTGTACACAGTAGTGCGGTGGATCGTTATCCCCAGGCTGCGGGCCATTGCTGACCAAAGCTCGGAAACAAATTGAGGACCTCTGTCGGACGTAATATCCGACGGAACTCCAAAACGCGCTACCCAAGCCGTTAAAAACGCGCGCGCCACCTCCTCGGCTGTGGTTGATGCCAGTGGGACCACTTCAGGCCAACGCGTGGTGCGGTCCACCATTGTCAAAAGATGTGTGCACCCTTGTGACGGCGGGAGGGGGCCTACGAGGTCGACATGCAAATGATCAAACCTCTTAGCCGGGATGTGAAACGGCTCCAAGGGGGCTCTAGTGTGTTTGTGTATTTTGGCCCGCTGGCAAGCCATGCAGGCTGCCGCCCACTCCTTAACTTGCTTGTGCAGGCTCGGCCATACAAATTTCTCTCCTACCATTTTGACCGACGCGCGCACCCCCGGGTGTGCCAGAGAATGAATCGAGTCAAAAACACGGCGGCGCCACGCGGCCGGCACCACCGGACGCAGTCGTCCCATGGAGACATCGTAGATTAGGGGGGGCATACCACCATGCAGCACCCTGTTCTCCAGCCTTAACCCTGTTGGTCCAGACTGGAGCGCGCACACGTCCGCATCGTTAACCTGATCCGCGGCCATGGCTGCATAATCTATCCCCACGCGGACTGGGGCCGCGCACACCTCCGCGCCGCTAGCCTGCTCCACGGCCATGGCTGTATAATCTACCCCTACGCGGACTGGATTAGTTACGGCGCGCGAGAGACAGTCTGCCACTACATTTAGTTTACCTGCTACGTGGTGAATATCGGTAGGAAACTCGGAGATTGCAGCCAGCTGCCTCTGCTGCCGGCCTGACCACGGTTCTGAAACCTTGGCCATCGCGAAAGTCAGTGGCTTGTGGTCGACGAACGCAGTGAAACGGCGTCCTTCCAGCCAGAACTGGAAGTGGCGAATGGCCAAGTGGAGCGCTAACAACTCCCTGTCGAACACACTGTATTTTTGCTCGGGATGGCGCAAGGTCCTGCTGAAAAAAGTAAGCGGCTGCCAAGCCCAGGCAACTTGCTGTTCCACGACCGCCCCTATGGCCGTATCTGACGCGTCAGTAGTGAGCGCTATGCGGGCCGTTGGGTCCAGGTGTGCTAACAACGCAGCGTTTGCCAAGGCTGTTTTAACCTCCGAGAATGCGCGCTCCCGCTCCGGGGACCATTCGATTTTATTTGTGGGTTTTTGCTTTTTAAGTGCGGCATACAGTGGTTGCATGAGCTGCGCTGCGCGGGGGAGGAAACGGTTATAAAAATTCACCATTCCCAAAAACTCCTGTAATGCTTTGACCGTTTGTGGCTGAGGAAAATTTGTTACTGCGTGCACTTTGTCCGGCAGAGGAACGGCTCCTTCTGGAGAGACGCGGTGCCCCAAAAAATCGATCTGCGTCACCCAGAACTGACACTTCGCTGGGTTGATTATTAACCTGTGCTCCCCCTACCTCCGGAAAACTGCCGTGAGGTGGTGTTCGTGTTCCTCTTCGGACGCGCTGGCTACTAGAATGTTGTCCAGGTAGACGAACACGAAGGGGAGATCACGCAACACCGCGTCCATCATGCGTTGGAACGTCTGCGCAGTGCCTTTAAGCCCAAACGGCATGCGCAAAAACTCGAAAAGGCCAAACGGAGTTATTACCTCTGTTTTGGGTATGTCCTCAGCGCGTACTGGGACTTGATGGTACCCGCGGACTAAGTCTATCTTAGAAAAAATGTGCGCCCCCGCCAGATGAATGGAAAAATCTTGGATATGCGGGATTGGGTAGCGGTTGTGTGCCGTAGCGTTGTTTAACCTGCGGAAGTCACCGCAAGGACGCCACGAGCCGTCAGCTTTAGGGACCATGTGCAGCGGGGAAGCCCATGGGCTTTTGGAACGTCTGATGATGCCCAACTTTTCAAGGTTGGCGAACTCCTCGCGTGCTATGGCCAGTTTAGCTGCATCCAAGCGCCGAGCTTTAGCAAACACGGGAGGGCCGGTGGTAGTAATAAAATGTTCCACCCTGTGTTTAGCGACGGCTGCCGAAAATGTGGGAACTGTGAGTGCTGGAAACTGAGTGAGGAACTTACCGCTTGCCGTTGCGACGTTGGCTTGTGCTGTGGGCGGGGTCACTCGGGCTGCACAGGGAATAGAGTAAAAAGAAACTGCATTAACCAGGCGTCTATTAGCAAGATCAACCAACAACCCATGTGAGCACAGAAAATCAACCTGTTGAAGCTCATTGCAGCTATAACAAAAGTCCACTCAAATGTGCGGCCGTGTAGGGACAGAAGCAGAGTCCTCTCACCGAAGGTCTGAATCCTCGAGCCGATCGCTGCTGATGCTCTGTGACTCCCGGGGCCTGCCAGCCGGTCAGCATAGGTTGGCATGATGAAACTCACTTGGGAGCCTGTGTCCACGAGGAATTGCTTCCCCGAACACACGTCCGTCAGGTAGAGCAGCTTGTTCTGTTCGCCGAGGGCCGCAGCTGCTACCGACTCCCGGCTCTGACGTTTCCCGAGCTCTTGAACTGACACGGTGGTATACACCTGCGTGCCCTCTCTGCAAAGCGGTGATGATAGAAACAGAGGTCGTCTCCTCCGCGAGGTTTGGCCTTCACCGCCGCCTTTGTCGGTGGATCTGCTGTTGCTGCCTCTGGCCCCCTGCCATCTCCGGCCATCGTGTCGAGTCCTGTCGCTGCTGCGGTGGCCGCGCACTGCTTGCTGGCGTTGAGAATCCGCTGTGCCTCCTGGGCCAGTGCGCGGAAGTCCGGCTGGGCCAACAACGGTGAACCGGCCAGGGTCACTCTCGTGGCCGACGGTAGGGTTCTCAGGAAAATGTGGGTGAAAAGGAAGTCATCGCCGTCTGAGCCCCTCAGCCTCAGCATGTCTTCCATCAGGTCGACGGGTGTGCTATCTCCCAAGTCGTTCAGGGCCAGGAGTCTCTCCGCTCTCTCCTGGACTGAGGAAGTGAAGCGCTGGATGAGCGCAGCCTTCAACCCGTCGTATTTGTTGTCGGCTGGTGGCCGCTGCACCAGGCTCTGCACATGTCGAGCCGTGCGGTTGTCGAGCTTGGCAATAACATGGTAGAATTTCGTGTCATCTGCCATTATTCCCCGGAGAGCGCACTGAGCTTCGGCCAAGAGGAACCAGGAGTCCGGGTTGTCCTGCCAGAAATCTGGTAGCTTGACTGAGACTGCGTTCGCCTGGCTGGTTCCTGGCGAGTCCGGCTCGGGGGAATTTCTTCTGTTCATGATACGTCTTAAGGTCACCAGTGTGGAGAGTGTGAAAAGATGAGGCTGAGTTTATTTCTCAAATCAGGTTTATTCACTTGTCTCCAACATCCTCCAAACAGAAAAGAGAGAGACATTCCCCCACACCTGTCCTTTTTATACCCAGGACATCAAAGTACAGAGTCACATTGTCTTTTAATCCCAAGACACAATCAACATCCTCCAGGTCTTCTCCCCTCCACCTAAAACCACTGATGGTCAGGAAATCCCTCAAGGCCAACTCTTGCATAACAAAGATCACATTTCGCATCCTCCTGTTATCCCCAGGAGACCCAGACCTATTGTTCATTCTGAGACATGAAGCAACAGTAATATACATATGCAGCCTATGCAACTTACATATGTGTCCCACAAGGGAGCCAAAGTCAGAGGCGAGCAGGAGGTCATTGGTGACCCTGAGGAGGGCGGTTTCAGTGCTATGGTGAGAACGGAATCCAGATTGAAATGTTTCATAGAGTTTGTTGGAGGGGAGGTGTTTCTTGAGTTGGGTGGCGACAGCTTTTTCCAATATTTTAGCCAGAAATAGGAGGTTGGAGATGGGTCTGAAATTGTTGGGGACGTCAGAGTCCAGGCCAGGTTTCTTAAGGAGGGGGGTGATGGCAGCAATCTTAAGTGATGGGGGGACAGTGCCAGTGGTGAGGGAGGAGAAGAGATGGTGAAGATGGGCCAGGCCTCCCTCTGATTGTCGGGTTTGATGCTTCAGAACGTGCAAAGAAGTTATTGAGCCTGTTTGGAAGCAAAGTGTCATCATCATCGACCCCCTGCCTAGACTTATAATCCGTCAACGCCCGTACTCCCTGCCACATCCGTTTGGTGTTCCCTGTGTCACAGAAATATCCCTGGATTTTCTCCGCGTAGTCGCGTTTCGCCGTCTTAATTCCCTTTGCGAGCGCAGACCTGGCTGAGCGGAGGGCAATCCTGTCCTTCGCTCTGAAGGCTGCATCTCTGGCTGTGAGCAGCGAGCGCACCTCTGCAGTCATTGAGGGTTTATAGTTGCCCCGTGCAGTGAAGGTCTTCAATATAGTGACATCCTCTGTGCACTTTGCGATGTAGCTGGTGACCGTTTCAGCGTACTCCTCCACACCAATCCTGTCTCCCTGAGAGGCTGCTATTTTGAAAACCTCCCAGTCTGTATGTATCAAACAGTCCTGAAGTGCCAAGGCTGCACCCTCTGCCCAAGTCCTGAATTGTTTCTCAACTGGCCTGCTGCGCTTCAGTAAGGGTTTGTAGGCAGGCACCAGCATCATGGATAGGTGGTCAGAATGGCCGAGGTGGGGCGAGGCATTGCCTTGTATGCATTTGGGAAATTTGTGTACACCAAGTCCAACATATTGTCTCCTCTGGTCTTAAAGTCCACACATTGTTTGAACTTGGGGAGCACAGTCTTTAGACTGGTGTGATTAAAATCCCCTGCAACCACCACAAAACTGTCTGGGTGTGAAGTTTGAAATTCACTGATAGCATCATGCAGCTCTCTGAGATGGCTGTTTCAGACAAAGAAAAGGCAGAAGTCCTAGGTAGAGCATTTGCAACAGTGCATAGAGGAGAACATCTTGGTGAGAGTCATAAACAGCAAAGGGACCATAAACTCAGAGAAAATGCAAACTTAAAAAAGGAAGTGAAAGAAGATATGACTCTGTTAGACCTCGAGCTCATAATGTCAGAGTTTTAGAGAGCTTTGCAAGATAGTGGATACACAACTCCAGGATATGATCAGCTAAGCTATGCTATGTTCTGGCAGTTTCCTATGCAATCAATGGAACTGGTGCTGAAATTGTTTAACAGAATATGGAAGGAGGGGGTTATCCAAAGAGGGTGGAAAAAGGCTGTGATTTTTCCATTTAATAAGCCAGGGAAAGATCCAGCTCATCCAGGCAACTAAAGGCCAATAGCATTAACGTCACACTTAGGGAAATGGGTGGAGAAGGTGTTAGTTTACAGACTCTCATCACTTCATCACTCTATAATATTAAGAAATCTCTGTGTATATACAGTATACTGTGTAAATATACTGCGATATACTGCATCGCCTATATGATGGCATCGTGAGTCCTATGTAGCCTGAGATCATAGGACATCATAGGACAGTCTATGATGTCTGCCTCATGTCCTATGATGATCCTATGATCTCAGGCTACATAGGACTCGCGATGCCATCATATAGGCGATGCAGTCATATAGACAATAGGACTGGCTACCTATGATGTAGTGTCCTATGATGCCTCCCTGGATCTCTTTTTGATGTCATATAGACCATCACAAGCGATGCTGTCATATAGACAATAGGACTGGCTACCTATGATCTGTTAATTGATCATCAGATTGATTTAATATCCCTTACAGAGACTTGGTTAGGACAAGAGGATTATGTTGCTTTAAATGAATCAACTCCCTCTGGTTATTTAAACTGTCAAAATCCCAGAAGTTCTGGTCGTGGAGGAGGACTAGCAACAATTTACCATTCCCAATTACTAGTGAATGTAAAGCAAAAAACATGTTATAATTCCTTTGAGGGCTTGGTCCTCAGTATTGGGCACTTTAGCAATTTTAGGCTAAACCCAATTTTATTTGCCATAGTTTATCATTCTCCATTAACCTACTCAGAATTTTTATCCGAATTTGCTGAATTCTTAGCTGATTTAGTGCTGAAATCAGATAGAATAATTATAGTAGAGGACTTAAATATACATGTAGATGTAGATAGTGACTGCCTTAATGTGGCATTTAATTCAATATTAGACTCGATTGGGTTTTCTCAGAAAGTAGGAAATTCTACTCATTATCTCCACCATACATTGGACCTTGTTCTGACATATGGCATAGAAATAGAAAATCTGGTAGTGTCTCCTCATAACCCTGTACTGTTAGACCATTGTCTGTTAACCTTTGATTTTACTATTTCTGACTATTTGGCTCCTTAAAGAAAAATATTACTACAGTAGATGCCTCTCAGATGATGCTGTTACCAAATTTATGCAGATTGTTTCCTCTATGCTATGTGTCAACACAACGGAAATAAGCTATAGACAGCTTGCTCCTTCTGTAATTGATAGCATGGTAGATAGTGTTACAGCTTCTCTGCATCAGACTCTAGACTTGGTGGCCCCCTTAAAAAGAAAAAGTCTAATCAGAGATTTCTAACTCCTTGGTTCAACACAGAAACTTGTAGCTTAAAACAAAAGACTCGTCAATTAGAAAGAAAATGGTGCTCCACTAATTTAGATGAAATCTATTTAGCTTGGAGAAATCATCTTTTAATTTATAAAAGATCTCTTAGAAAAGCTAGAACGAGTTATTATTCTGCATTAATAGAAGAGAACAAGAATAATCACCGTCGGCCATCGGCAACTCAACTGGAAACCCCGCCCTTCCGAGGGCGACAGATGACAGAAAAGCACATCTGTCACAAGGTCTGTGGTGGACTTTTGCCAGTCGGTGCATCGTGACATGCACTACACAAAGAGCAGAGATAAACAAACCTATCATCTGGTCAGTCACTGCAACAGATACTGAAGTCAGTTTGTCTTGGCCTGTCCTTGCTACTGATAATACCTCTATCTGCCAAGAATGTGTCGTTAGTCCAGCAAAAGCTAGCAGTATACTCAAATACTTTGAAAGCAGTTTCATGAAATGATAAGTCAGAAAGCAACTCATACCGGCTTGGACGTTGCCCAGGTTTGCAGGGTCAGGAGTTCCTGGCAGCAGAGGGCAGGGGACAGAGCTGTGTAGAGGAATCTGATCAGACGTAAATGAAACAGTCATTGTCGCCCGCGACAGACTGCTATGATGATGATGATGATGATGATGAATTAAACCCTTACTCAAAAAGCCAACGCTAGATCCAGGAGCTTTAGCTAACCATAGACCAATCTCTAATCTCCCTTTCATTTCAAAAATCTTAGAAAGAGTTGTTGCTACGCAATTATTTGACCACCTGCAGGGAAACGGTTTACTTGAAGAGTTTCAATCTGGGTTTAGAATCCATCATAGTACTGAAACAGCCTTAGTGAAGGTCACTAATGACCTCCTCATCGCATCTGATAATGGACTGGTTTCTGTACTTGTCCTTTTAGACCTTAGTGCAGCTTTTGATACCATTGATCATAATACAGTGATCCCTCACTTATCGCGGTTAATGGGTTCCAGAACCGACCGCGAAAAGTGAAAAACCGCAAAGTAGCGTCACCCCTAATGACGTCACCCATAAATAATACGTACGTTCATTCGCTCACTCTCTCTCTCATATGATACGTGTGTGTGTGTGTGTAAGTGTACATACATACGTAGATGTAAATAAAGTGTACATAAATATGTTTTTAGAACTCTTTTATTCTTATAACAAGATACGTAACTCAAGATGAAGATGATTTACTGCACAGGTTAATGAGAGCTTTACTGCTCCTCAGGTGACGCCTCATCGTCAGGTGCTAGAGGCGCAGGATCGTCGAGGGCAGCTTCCGATAGAGCTGGAGAAGCTGCAGGAGGCGGCGTAGTGGCTCGACGGGAAGACTATTTCGCACAAAAAGGCACAAGAGAACAGCGAAAAGTTCCACGCGGCGAGACTAGCGATAAAGAACAATGAATGTGGTCTTCCTTCGCTGGGTATGGGAGAGAAGCTGGGTAAAAAGTCTCGGCCAATCAGCTTGCGAGGTAAAACGTCTCAGCCAATCAGCTTGCGAGATTCCCGAGCGGTGAAGAGGTGGGCGGAGAGGAGTGGAGCGGTGGTCAGAGAGGTGCATTTTGAGTTGTGCTGCTCTCCGTGTTGATACCTGATGTTCTAATGTAGTTCCCCTGCCTTCTGCTAGCACCCACCCATTTTTTCTCAATTTTGAATTTTTGATGAATATTTTTGAAAAATCCGCGATGCACTGAGGGTGCGAAAGGTGAAGCGCGAAGTAGCGAGGGATCACTGTATTCTACTTGATAGATTAGAACACTATGTTGGACTTAATGGAACTTTGTTGCAGTGGTTTAGATCTTATTTATCTAATAGTTTCCAGTTTGTTTATGTCAATGAGTTTTCTTTCAACTCTAAGCTCAGTCATGGAGTTCCACAGGGATCTGTGCTAGGCCCTACTCTTTTTAGTTTATATATGCTTCCGTTAGGCAACATTATTAGAAAGCACTTTATACATTTTCATTGTTATGCAGATGACACACAATTATACCTGTCAATGAAGCCGGATGATAGTAATCAATTAGCCAAGTTGGAAGCCTGTCTTAAGGAAATCAAAGCTTGGATGACTTGTAATTTCCTGCTACTATTAAATTCAGATAAGATTGAAGTCATTCTTGTAGGTCCAAAAAACCTTAGAAATGTAGTGGAGCTGAAATAACGAGGCGGTTTTGTATTAAAAACAGGGTTTTTAATGAATAGCTCCGCTATCAAATCTCATCAGGTGTAGAGCTTGGCAGAAGGCAAGAGACAGAACTCTGCTTCGCTCGCTGGTTAAATACAAGCACGCATAGCACCACTCATTGAAACAGCTGACGTCAGAGCCACTCATTGAAAAAGGTAACATCTCCCCGTTATCTTAATCCCCATTGTCCTGCCATCCCCTCTCCCTGTCTTGGGAGGTGATGGGAACTCCCCCTCTCGCTTTAGGGGGTAAAGGTGTCGAGTCCGTCTCCACTGCCGCGTCTTGGGAGGTCCATTGTCTTTACCCCGGCGCGGGGGATGCTCTGTCCTTACTAGGTGTGAAGCTCTTTACATATGCTGTCACAAAACATTTCCACTTGTTCTAACATATGTAGATATGGGATATAAGAGTCATATATACCACAAGAAATACCTTTACAAATCAAACTTTCAGTTTGGATGTGGTTACTCTTTCTCTTAATAGCTCTGTGAGGAACCTTGGAATTATTTTTGATCAAGATCTGTCTTTCAATTCACATATTAAATTTGTATCTAAGACTGCCTTCTATCAGTTGCGCAATATTGCCAAGATTAGGAGCATCTTGTGTCAGAGTGATGCTGAGAAACTGAGCCACACTTTTGTTAGCTCGAGATTAGATTATTGTAATTCTTTATTATCAGGTTGTCCTAAAACATCTTTAAAAAGTCTTCAGCTGATCCAAAATGCTGCAGCAAGAGTTTTAACTGGTACTAGAAAGAGAGATCATATCTCTCCGGTTCTGGCCTCCCTTCATTGGCTTCCCATAGAGTTTAGAATTAAGTTTAAAATCCTTCTTCTTACTTACAAAGCTCTAAACAATCAGTCTCCTTTTTATTTGAAAGATCTGATACTACCGTATTATCCTAACAGAGCACTACGCTCCCAAAATGCAGGATTACTTGTAATACCTAGAATCTCCAAAAGTACAATGGGAGGCAGAGCCTTCAGTTATCAAGCTCCTCTCCTGTGGAACCAGCTGCCAATCTGGATTCGGGAGTCAGACTCAATCTCTGCTTTTAAGAACAAGGTTAAAACCTTCCCTTTTGACATAGCCTAGAATTAGGGAGGGATCATGTGTTTCTGAACCCTCCCTTAGTTATGCTGCTAATAGGTTTAGTCAGCCGGGGGACCTCCAATAATGCACTGGGCCTCACTCCTTTCTTCACTCTCAATGAAATTTTTTTTTTTTTTTTTTTTTTTGCTGGTCATTAACATCTGTTTGTTCTCTCCTATAGATTGAGTCCCCATCATGCTGTTTGCTCCCTACAGGTCTGTTCTTTTCATCTTCTCTGTCCCCTCACCCCCTAGCCAGTCGCAGCAGATGACTGCCCCTCCCTGAGCCTGCTTCTGTTGGAGGTTTCTGCCTGTTAAAAGGGAGTTTTTCCTCTCCACCGTCACCAAGTGCTTGCTCACAGGGGATCACCTGATTGCTAGGGTCTTTCTGCAACTGTGGGGGTTTCCCCTACAGTTGAAAGTGCTAAGAGATGACTGTTGTTGTGAAATGATGCTATATAAATAAAGTTGAATTGAATTGAATGTAGTGTCCTATGATGCCGGCCTTGATGTCTTTATGATGTCATATAGACCATCACTCATGATTCCTGCCTACCTATGATGGAGTGTCCTATGACGCCTTCCACAGGAGGAGACCCTTCACCAGCATAGGGCACGACAGACAAGGGATGAACAGACAGACAGGAAACGTGTGGCAGTGCGCCATGCACGTGCTGAGTCACTTGAAGCCCGAAATTCCCACAAAGCGAGCAACGCTGCATGCCAGGCAAGGCACAGACAAGCTGAGACCCAGGACATGCGGAATAGTTGGCTGGCCACCAACGCTGCACGCCAGGCAAGGCAGAGAAGCTGAGACCGAATAGGACACACTGTGGCCACACATGTGACCTACTTTGTGACTTATTTGAGGCCTCACATTTTAGATAAGAACAAAGACAGAGTTTCCTTGGAGATAACAGGAAGCTGTGAAGGTGTTAGCTTTGGTATGCAGGGCCTGAGACTGTGGGGGTGATATTAGGGGATTATAGAGGAGATGCATTGTTACTGGTGATTATAATGCAATGTGACTTGTGATGCAAAGTGACTTGTGGCTGTGAGAGTCCCGGGTATTTAAGGGATGAGAGTTTCCTGTGATGTTCTCTTTGTACTTTGAGATGTTGGAGAATGTATAATAAAGTTGATTTGAGACAAACCTGCCTCATCAATTGCACATTCCCACACTGGTGACCCAAGACGTAGCATGCAGCAAGAGGAGAATTCCCCGGGGCCAGCCTCATCCAGAGCCCCCGGCCAAGCGAATGCCGCTACGGTCCAGCTACCGGACTTTTGGCAGAACAATCCGCGCTCCTGGTTCCACTTGGTTGAGGCACAGTTCAACCTCCGGGGGATATCGGTAGATGACACAAAATTCTACCATGTGGTTGCAAAACTGGATAACCACATGTCCCAGCATGTGGAGAGCCTTCTGGAGCAGCCGCTGGCCAGCGACAAATACGGCGCGTTGAAGGCTGCACTCATCCAGCATTTCACCCTCTCAGTTGAGGAGAGAGCAGAGAGACCCCTGGCGCTGAGTTGGGAGATGACACGCCCGTTGACCTGATGGAGAAGATGTTGAGGTTGAAAGGCTCGGACGACGACCACTTCATCTTTACCCACCTCTTCCTCAGGACCCTACCGTCAGCGACGAGAGCGACCCTGGCCAGTTTGCCGTTGTTGGCCCAGCGGGACTACCGCGCACTGGCCCGGGAGGCGCAGCGAATTGTCAACGCCAGCAGACAGCGCGCGACCACGGCTGCAGCAGCGGAACACAGCGCGATGACCGGAGATGGCAGGGGGCCAGGGGCAGCGGTAGCAGAACCACCGACGACGGCGGCGGCGGGGGCCAGGGAATGCGGAGGAGACACCCTTTGTTTCTACCATCGCCGCTTCGCAGAGAGGGCACGCAAATGTGTACCAACGTGCCAGTTCAAGCGTTCGGGAAATGCCAAGACCGGGGGTCGTAGCAGCCGCAACCCTCGGGGAGGAGAACAAGCTGCTCTACTTGTTGGACGCACGCTCGGGGAGGCATTTCCTCGTGGACACAGGCTCCCAGTTGAGTTTCATCGCACCTTCCTACGCGGACAGGCTGGCAGGTTCCAGAGGTCCAGGGGTGGCAGCAACGAACGGCTCGGATATTAAGACCTTTGGTGAGAGGACTCTACTTCTGTCCCTACACGGCTGTACATTTGAGTGGACTTTTGTTATAGCAGCAGTGAATTTCAATATGTTGGGGGCTGATTTTTTGTGCTCACATGGTTTGTTGGTTGATCTCGCTAACAGGCGCCTGGTTAATGCACTTTCTTTTGATTCTATTCCCTGTACAGCGCAAGTGGCCCCGCCAACAGCACAAGCCAATGTCACAGCTGCAAGCGGTAAGTTCCACACACTGCTCACTCAGTTCCCAGCACTCACGGTCCCCACATTTTCGGCAACCGTCGCTAAACACGGGGTGGAACATTTTATTACCACTACCGGACCACCCGTTTTTGCAAAAGCTCGGCGCTTGGACACAGCTAAACTGGCCATAGCGCGTGAGGAGTTCGCCAACCTGGAGAGGTTGGGCATAATCAGGCGTTCGAACAGCCCATGGGCTTCCCTGCTACACATGGTCCCGAAGGCTGACGGCTTGTGGCGACCTTGCGGAGATTTCCGCTGGTTAAACAACGCTACAGCGCATGACTGCTACCCAATCCCGCATATCCAAGATTTTTCCGTTCATTTGGCAGGGACGCGTGTTTTTTCTAAAATAGATTTGGTCCACGGTTACCACCAAGTCTCAGTGCGCGCTGAGGACATACCCAAAACAGCGGTGATAACTCCGTTTGTCCTATTCGAGTTTTTGTGCATGCCATTCGGGCTGAAAGGGGCTGCACAGATGTTCCAACGCATGATGGACGCGGTGCTGCGCGATCTCCCTTTCGTGTTCATCTACTTGGACGATATTTTGGTAGCCAGCGCGTCCGAAGATGAACACGAAAACCACCTAGCGACAGTTTTCCGGAGGTTGGGAGATCACGGGTTAATAATTAACCCAGCGAAGTGTCAGTTCGGGGTGACGCAGATCGATTTTTTAGGACACCGCGTCTCCCCCAAAGGAGCAGTTCCGCTCCCTGACAAAGTGCGCGCGGTAGCAAATTTCCCCCTGCCGCAGATGGTCAGAGCGTTACAGGAGTTTTTGGGAATGGTGAATTTTTATAACCGTTTCCTCCCCCGCGCAGCGCAACTCATGCAACCGCTTTATGCCGCGGTCAAAAAACAGAAACCCGCGAATAAGGTCAAGTGGTCCCCGGAGTGGGAGCGAGCGTTCTCGGAGGTAAAAGCAGCCTTGGCAAATGCTGCATTGTTGGCACACCCAGACCCAACGGCCCGCATAGCGCTCACTACTGACGCGTCAGATGTGGCCATAGGGGCGGTCGAGGAGCAGCATGTAGCCGGAGCTTGGCAACCGCTCGCCTTTTTCAGCAGGACCTTGCGCAATAGTGAGCGTAAATACAGTGCGTTCGACTGGGAGTTGCTGGCTCTCCATTTGGCCATTCGCCACTTCCAGTTCTGGCTAGAAGGGCGCTGTTTCACTGCGTTCGTTGACCACAAGCCATTAACAATCGCGATGGCCAAAGTTTCAGACCCGTGGTCAGGCCGGCAACAGAGGCAGTTAGCCGCGATTTCAGAGTTTACTACCGATATTCAGCACGTGTCGGGTAAACTGAACGTAGTGGCAGACTGCCTCTCGCATGCCGTGGCTGCCCCCGTCTGCATGGGGATAGATTACACAGCCATGGCCGCGGAGCAAGGTAGTGACGCGGATGTGCGCGCGCTCCAGTCTGGACCAACAGGGTTAAGGCTGGAGAGCAGGGAGCTGCAAGACGGCAGGCCCCCCTTAATCTGCGATGTCTCCATGGGACGACTGCATCCCGTGGTGCCGGCAGCGTGGCGCCGCCGCGTTTTCGACTCGATTCATTCTCTGGCGCACCCGGGGGTTCGCGCGTCGGTCAAAATGGTAGCGTAAAAATTTGTGTGGCCCGGCCTTTGCAAACAAGTTAAGAAGAGGGCGGCAGCCTGCATGGCGTGCCAACGGGCCAAGATACACAGGCACACGAAGGCTCCATTGGAGCCATTTCTCATTCCTTCCAAGAGGTTCGACCACGTTCACGTGGACCTCGTGGGCCCCTTCTCGCCATCACAGAGGTACACGCACCTTCTGACCATGGTGGACTGCACCACGCACTGGCCGGAGGCGGTCCCTTTGGTGTCAACCACAGCCGAGGAGGTGGCGAGCGCTTTTGTAACAGCATGGGTGGCGCGTTTTGGAGTCCCGTCGGACATTACATCCAACAGAGGTTCGCAATTTGTATCTGAACTTTGGTCAACAATGGCCCGCAGCCTAGGTGTCACAATTCACCGTACAACCGCGTACAATCCGCAGGCTAATGGGTTGTGCGAACGTTTTCACAGGTCATTGAAAGCAGCGCTTAGAGAGTCACTGACGGATGCAAATTGGGTGGACAAGCTTCCGTGGGTTTTATTAGGGTTGCGTTCTGCGCCTAAAGAAGACTTAGAGGCTTCCCCAGCGGAACTCGTTTTCGCGCAGCCACTTCGGCTACCTGGGGAGTTTCTCCCGGATAATCCTGTGCCAAGCAGCTCCCTGTCTCAGCTGTTGCAGCATAGCGTTGATGCAGGCACGCTGCCGGGCCCCGTCCACCACAGTTTTCTGCGTGTTTTTGTGCCTAAAGCTTTGAAAAACACGGAGTTTGTTTTTATCAGACATGACGCGCATCGCACACCACTGCGACCACCTTATAATGGGCTGTTCAGAGTGTTGGAAACAGGGGACAAGCATTTTTTGCTAGATTTGGGGGGTAATAGGGAAAAGGTTGGCATAAACAGACTCAAACCCGCTTTTGTGGTGGCGGACGAGCAAGTGCTGTTGGCAAGGGCCCCTCGACGCGGCAGACCACCACGGGGTGTTTCCCAGAGTAATATTTCCCCAGATCACCCGCAGAGACTGACAAAAGGTTTGCACCCCCAGACAGCAGCTCCCCAGCATGACGGCGCCACGGAGGCGGTGAAACCTGGTTACAGCAGATACGGGAGAAGACTGAGGCCCAAGCAGCATGTGGATTGATGTGCAATGATGTTATCACAGCATGCAAACTGTTATTCTGTTGTTCGATCTAAATGTTTGGGGGGGGGGGGTAGTGTGGCCACACATGTGACCTACTTTGTGACTTATTTAAGGCCTCACATTTTAGATAAGAACAAAGACAGAGTTTCCTTGGAGATAACAGGAAGCTGTGAAGGTGTTAGCTTTGGTATGCAGGGCCTGAGACTGTGGGGGTGATAATAAGGGATTATAGAGGAGATGCATTGTTACTGGTGATTATAATGCAATGTGACTTGTGATGCAAAGTGACTTGTGGCTGTGAGAGTCCCGGGTATTTAAGGGATGAGAGTTTCCTGTGATGTTCTCTTTGTACTTTGAGATGTTGGAGAATGTATAATAAAGTTGATTTGAGACAAACCTGCCTCATCAATTGCACATTCCCACAACACTACTTTAAACCACACCCATTCCAAGCAGTAAATCTGGAAATCTCACTCAGTAAGGCAGAAGGCACTCTATAGATTCAAGAAATCTCTGTCAGTGTGTCAGTCTGTCACCCGATTAAGAATAGGACACCCTACTTTAAACCACACCCATTCGAAGCAGTACCCATGAAGAATGGAATTCTACATTATAAATGTGTAAAATGCCAAGCAAAGCGCTGATTTTCTCCGAGTGCTCCGGTTTCTGGGTTTCGATGGGCATGCACAGGTCTTCCTGAACAGGGTCGAAAGCGACTTTTTGCTCAGATTGTGGTGGACACACATACCGGACCTGTTTTGTGACCCACATTTTAGGTCAGAACAAAGGCAGAGCAGCTTCCTTAGTGATTACAGGAAGCTGCAAGAATCTTAGCTTTGGTATGCAAGGCTTGAGACTGTGGGGGGTTTAATTAAAGGATTAAAGAAGGGATGCATTGTAGACAGTGGAAGTGATATCATGGAGAGAAAATGCATTGTGACTTTCTTTATAATGCAAGGTGGTCTGTGATACATGTGACCTGTGAAGTGTAAGAGTCCTGATATTTAAGGACGAGAGTTTACTGTGTGGATCTCTCTTTTCTGTTTTGAGATGATGGTGATGTGAATAAAGCTGACTTGAGAGAGAACTCTGCCTCGTCATTCTCACATCACTACACTGGTGACCCGAGATGTATCATGCAAGAGGAGAATTCCCCCGGGCCAGCATCGTCAGGAGCCCCCAGCCAAGCGAATGCCGCTACAGTCCAGCTGCCGGACTTCTGGCAGAACAATCCGCGCACCTGGTTCAACGCGGTTGAGGTGCAGTTCAACCTCCGGGGAATATCGGTAGACACCACAAAATTCTACCACGTAGTCGCAAAGCTGGACAACAACATGGCCCAGCATGTGGAGAGCCTGATTGACCAGCCACCGGACAGCGACAAATACGGCACGTTGAAGGCTGCACTCATCCAGCAATTCACCCCCTTGGCAGAGGAGTGAGCAGAGAGGCTCCTGGCGCTGACGAAAGTGGAAAATGACATGCCCGCGAACCTGATGGAGAAGTTGTTGAGGTTGAAGGACTCTGACGACGATCACTTCATTTTCACCCACCTCTTCCTCAGAACTCTACCGTCAGCAGCGAAAGCGACCCTGGCCAGTTCGCCACTGTTGGCCCTACCGGACTACCGCGCGCTGGGCCGAGAGGCGCAGTGGATTGTCAACGCCACCAAGCGGCGCGCAGCCACGGCCGCTGCAACGGAACTCGGCGCGATGACCGGAGACGACAGGAGGCCAGAGGCAGCGGTACCAGACTCACCGACGACGGCGGCAGCAGGGGCCAGAGAACACGGATCGGACGTCCTTTGTTTCTACCATCGCCGCTTCACAGAGAGGGCACGCAAGTGTGTACCACCGTGCCAGTTCGGGCGTTTGGGAAATGCCAAGACCGGGGGTCGGTAGCAGCCGCGGCCCTCAGGGAGGAGAACAAGCTGCTCTACTTGTCGGACGCACGCTTGGGGAGGCAGTTCCTCGTCGACACAGGCTCCCAGTTGAGTTTCATCACACCTTCCTACGCAGACAGACAAGCTGGTTCCGGAGGTCCCCGGGTGACGGCTTCAATTCAATTCAATTCAATTCAACTTTATTTATATAGCGCCATTTCACAACAACAGTCATCTCATAGCACTATCAACTGTAGGGGGGAACCCCCACAGTTGCAGAAAGACCCCAGCAATCAGGCGATCCCCTGTGAGCAAGCACTTGGCGATGGTGGAGAGGAAAAACTCCCTTTTAACAGGAAGAAACCTCCAGCAGAACCAGGCTCAGGGAGGGGCAGTCATCTGGTGCGACTGGCTGGGGGGTGAGGGGATAGAGAAGAAGAAAAGAACAGACATGTAGAGAGCAAACAGCACGATGGGGACTCAATCTATGGGAGAGAACAAACAGATGTTAATGACCAGCAAAAAAAATATTTCATAGAGAGTGAGGAAAGGAGTGAGGCCCAGTGCATTACTGGAGGTCCCCCGGCTGACTAAACCTATTAGCAGCATAACTAAGGGAGGGTTCAGAAACACATGATCCCTCCCTAATTGTAGGCTATATCAAAAAGGTAGGTTTTAGCCCTATTCTTAAAAACAGAGATCGAGTCTGACTCCCGAATCCAGATTGGCAGCTGATTCCACAGGAGAGGAGCTTGATAACTGAAGGCTCTGCCTCCCATTGTACTTTTGGAGATTCTAGGTATTACAAGTAATCATGCATTTTGGGAGCGTAGTGCTCTGTTACGATAATACGGTAGTATCAGATCTTTTAAATAAAAAGGAGCCTGATTGTTTAGAGCTTTGTAAGTAAGAAGAAGGATTTTAAACTTAATTCTAAACTCTATGGGAAGCCAATGAAGGGAGGGCAGAACCGGAGAGATATGATCTCTCTTTCTAGTACCTGTTAAAACTCTTGCTGCAGCATTTTGGATCAGATGAAGACTTTTTAAAGATGTTTTAGGACAGCCTGATAATAAAGAATTACAATAATCTAATCTCGAGCTAACAAAAGCGTGGATCAGTTTCTCAGCATCACTCTGAGACAAGATGCTCCTAATCTTGGCAATATTACGCAAATGATAGAAGGCAGTCTTAGAAACAAATTTAATATGTGAATTGAAGGACAAATCCTGATCAAAAATAACTCCAAGGTTCCTCACAGAGCTATTAAGAGAAAGAGTAACCGCATCCAAACTGAAAGTTTGATTTGGAAAGGAATTTCTAAGGTTTTTTGGACCAACAAGAATGACTTCAGTCTTATCTGAATTTAATAGCAGGAAATTACAAGTCATCCAAGCTTTGATTTCCTTAAGACAGGCTTCTAACTTGGCTAATTAATTACTATCATCTGGCTTCATTGACAGGTATAATTGTGTGTCATCTGCATAACAATGAAAATGTATACAGTGCTTTCTAATAATGTTGCCTAACGGAAGCATATATAAACTAAAAAGAGTAGGGCCTAGCACAGATCCTTGTGGAACTCCATGACTAAGCTTTGAGTTGAAAGAAAACTCATTATTTACATGAACAAACTGGAACCTATCAGATAAATAATATCTAAACCATTGCAACCAAGTTCCATTAAGTCCAACATAGTGTTCTAATCTATCAAGTAGAATATTATGATCGATAGTATCAAAAGCTGCACTAAGGTCTAAAAGGACAAGTACAGAAACTAGTCCATTATCAGATGCAATGAGGAGGTCGTTAGTGACCTTCGCTAAGGCTGTTTCAGTACTATGATGGATTCTAAACCCAGATTGAAACTCTTCAAGTAAACCATTTCCCTGCAGGTGGTCAAATAATTGCGTCGCAACAACTCTTTCTAAGATTTTTGAAATGAAAGGGAGATTAGAGATTGGTCTATAGTTAGCTAAAGCTCCTGGATCTAACGTTGGCTTTTTGAGTAAGGGTTTAATTACAGCCGTTTTAAAAGCCTGCGGTACATGGCCTAAAGTTAATGAAGAATTGATTATATGAAGAATAAAGCTACCAATAAGTGGGAAGACTTCTTTAAATAACCTGGTAGGAATAGGGTCTAAAAGACAAGTTGAAGGTTTGGATGAGGAAACTATTTTGTCTAACTCACAAAGGTCGATTGGAGTAAACTCATCAAGACAGACATCAATAGAAGGAGTTGTAGTAGTTACAGTATTTAACTTAACTGTGGGAAGAATCTGATTGATTTTATCTCTGATGGATGAAATTTTATTATTGAAAAAGTTCATAAAGTCCTGACTAGTAAGCTCTAAGGGGATGCTAGGATTGACAGAGTCCTGACTCTTTGTCAACCTGGCTACAGTACTGAAAAGAAACCTGGGATTATTCTTGTTCTCTTCTATTAATGCAGAGTAATAACTCGTTCTAGCTTTTCTAAGAGATTTTTTATAAATTAAAAGATGATTTCTCCAAGCTAAATAGATTTCATCTAAATTAGTAGAGTGCCATTTTCTTTCTAATTGATGAGTCTTCTGTTTTAAGGTACGGGTTTCTGTGTTGAACCAAGGAGTTAGAAATCTCTGATTAGACTTTTTCTTTTTTAAGGGGGCCACCAAGTCTAGAGTCTGATGCAGAGAAGCTGAAACACTATCCACCATGTTATCAATTACAGAAGGAGCAAGCTGTCTATAGCTTATTTCCGTTGTGTTGACACATGGCATAGAGGAAACAATCTGCATAAATTTGGAAACAGCATCATCTGAGAGGCATCTACTGTAATAATATTTTTCTTTAGGAGCCAAATAGTCAAAAATAGTAAAATCAAAGGTTAACAGACAATGGTCTGACAGTACAGGGTTATGAGGAGAAACTACAAGATTTTCTATTTCTATGCCATATGTCAAAACAAGGTCCAATGTATGGTGGAGGTAATGAGTAGAATTTCCTACTTTCTGAGAAAACCCTATCGAGTCTAATATTGAATTGAATGCCACATTAAGGCAGTCACTATCTACATCCACATGTATATTAAAGTCCCCTACTATAATTATTCTATCAGATTTCAGCACTAAATCAGCTAAGAAATCAGCAAATTCGGATAAAAATTCTGAGTAGGTTGATGGGGGACGATAAACTATGGCAAATAAAATTGGGTTTAACCTAAAATTGCTAAAGTGCCCAATACTGAGGACCAGGCCCTCAAAGGAATTATAACATGTTTTTTGCTTTACATTAACTAGTAATTTGGAATGGTAAATTGTTGCTACTCCTCCTCCACAACCAGAACTTCTGGGATTTTGACAGTTTAAATAACCAGAGGGAGTTGATTCATTTAAACCAACATAATCCTCTTGTCCTAACCAAGTCTCTGTAAGGGAAATTAAATCAATCTGATGATCAATTAACAAATCATGGACTAACAGAGACTTGGGAGTTAGAGACCTAATATTTAATAAACCACATTTAATTTTTAAATTATGAGGAGGAACAGAGGCCAAATCATTCAATTTAGAGGCTTTATGTTTAATTTGAGTTTTACCAATATTTTGCTTTTTCACTTTGGGATGCTTATACATTATATTTTTATTCACTTTGGAGGGAGCAGACAACGATTCTCTGATGGGGAAGACAGGGGCTAAGCTGAGGGGTGGCGGATGAAGAGGAGCTGCAGAGAGGCGTGTAAGACTGCGACTCTGCTTCCTGGTCCCAACTCTGAGTAGTCATGGTTTTGGAAATTTGGATAAAAAAGATGCCAGATTGTTAGATAAATGAGAAGCACCATCCAAAGTGGGATGAATGCTGTCTCGTCTCATAAGACCAGGTTTTCCCCAAAAAGAGCTCCAATTGTCAATGTAGCCCACGTCATTTTTAGGACACCACACAGACAGCCAGCGGTTCAAGGATGACGAGCGGCTAAACATGTCATCACTGGTCAGATTGGGGAGGGGCCCAGAGAATACTACAGTGGCAGACATCGTTTTTGCAAAGTCACACACCGATTCTATATTAAGTTTCGTGACTTCCGACTGCCGGAGACGGATGTCATTAATGCCGGCGTGAATAACAATTGTGGAATATTTACAGTTACTTTTAGCCAGCATTTTCAAATTTGACTCGATGTCGCCTGCTCTGGCCCCAGGAATGCATTGGACTATGGCCGCTGGAGTCTCTAGGTTCACGTTTCTGACTACAGAGTCGCCAATGATCAGAGTTTTTTCCTCAGCGGGTGTGTCATTGAGCGGGGAAAAACGATTAGAAACGTGAATAGGTTGGTGGTGTACCAGGGCTTTGCGACTAGGCTTCCTTCTCACCGTCACCCACCCAGTCTCCTCGCTGCTGAGGAGAGCCGAGGGACCGCTGACAGTGGGACCTAAGCTAGCTAGCTCCGCTGCAGCTATTGGGCGTCCGTCAAGATTAACTGGCGCAGACGGTGTTTCAATGCAGCGGAGCCGGGATTCCAAATCAGACAACCTCGCCTCGAGCGCCTCAAAAAGACAACATTTATTACATTTACCGTTATCGCTAAGAGGCAGAGGTGTAGCTAAACATCTGACAGAGAGAGCACACCAGAGGAGGAGAGGAAAGAGAGCTAGTAGCCATAGCTAGTGGCTAGAGAGAAAACCACAAAGCAAACCACACAGGCAGACAGCAAAACAGGAAGTGATGATACGTTACCACAAGGAAGTGACGATCCAAGAACGGCTCGGAGATTAAGACCTTTGGGGAGAAGACTCTGCTTCTGTCTCTACACGGCCGTGCATTTGAGTGGACTTTTGTTGTAGCAGCAGTAAATTTCAATATGTTAGGGGCTGATTTTTTGTGCTCACATGGTTTGTTGGTGGATCTTGCTAACAGGCGCCTGGTTAATGCACTTTCTTTTAATTCTATCCCCTGTACAGCGCGAGTGGCCCCGCCAACAGCACAAGCCAACGTCACAGCTGCAAGCGGTAAGTTCCACACACTGCTCACTCAGTTCCCAGCACTCACGGTCCCCACATTTTCGGCAACAGTCGCTAAACACGGGGTGGAACATTTTATTACCACTACCGGACTGCCTGTTTTTGCAAAAGCTCGGCGCTTGGACGCAGTTAAACTGGCCATAGCGCACGAGGAGTTTGCCAACCTGGAGAGGTTGGGCATTATCCGACGTTCAAACAGTCCTTGGGCTTCCCCGCTACACATGGTCCCAAAAGCTGACGGAGCATGGCGACCTTGCGGGGATTTCCGCAGGTTAAACAACGCTACAGCGCACGACCGCTACTCAATCCCATATATCCAAGATTTTTCCGTTCATTTGGCAGGGGCGCGCGTTTTTTCTAAAATAGACTTGGCCACGGTTACCACCAAGTCCCAGTGTGCGCTGAGGACATACCCAAAACAGCGGTAATAACTCCGTTTGGCCTATTCGAGTTTTTACGCATGCCATTCAGACTTAAAGGGGCTGCTCAGACGTTCCAAACCATGATGGACACGGTGCTTCGCGATCTCCCTTTCGTGTTCATTTACTTGGACGATATTTTAGTAGCCAGCGCGTCCGAAGACGAACACGAAAAACACCTGGCCACAGTTTTCCGAAGGTTGGGAGATCACGGGTTAATAATCAACCCGGCGAAGTGTCAGTTCGGGGTGGCGCAGATCGATTTTTTAGGACACCGCGTCTTCCCCGAAGGAGCGGTTCCGCTTCCTGACAAAGTGCGCGCGGTGGCAGATTTTCCCCGACCGCAGACGGTCAGGGCGTTGCAGGAGTTTTTGGGAATGGTGAATTTTTATAACCGTTTTCTCCCCCGCACGGTGCCACTCATGCAGCCGCTGTATGCCGCGCTCAAAAAAAAGAAACCCACGGATAAGATCGAGTGGCTCCCAGAGCAGGACCAAGCGTTCTCTGAGGTGAAAGCAGCCTTGGCAAAGGCTGCGTTGTTGGCACACCCAGACCCAACGGCCCGCATAGCGCTCACCACTGACGCATCAGAGGTGGCCATAGGGGCGGTCGTGGAGCAACATGTAGCTGGAGTTTGGCAGCCCCTCGCATTTTTCAGCAGGACCTTGCGCGATAGCGAACGTAAATACAGTGCGTTCGACAGGGAGCTGCTGGCTCTCCATTTGGCCATCCGTCACTTTCAGTTCTGGCTAGAAGGACGCTCTTTCACCGCGTTCGTTGACCACAAACCGCTGACATTCGCAATGGCCAAGGTTTCTGAACCGTGGTCAGGCCGGCAGCAGAGACAGCTGGCCGCGATATCAGAGTTTACCACTGATATTCAGCATGTGGCGGGCAAACTCAATGTAGTGGCAGATTGCCTCTTGCGCGCCGTGGCGGCCCCAGTCAGCGTAGGGGTAGATTATGCAGCCTTGGCTGTGGAGCAGGTTGGTGACGCGGATGTGCACACGCTTCAGTCTGGACCAACAGGGTTAAGGCTGGAGAGCAGGGTGCTGCAAGACGGCATGCCCCCCCTAATCTGCGATGTCTCCACTGGACGGCCGCGTCTAGTAGTACCGGCCACGTGGTGCCGCCGCGTTTTTGACTCGGTTCATTCCTTGGCACACCCTGGATTGCGCGCGTCGGTCAAAATGGTAGGGGAGAAATTTGTGTGGCCGAGCCTCCGCAAACAAGTTAAGGAATGGGCAGCAGCCTGCACGGTGTGTCAATGAGCCAAAATACACAGGCACACGAGGGCTCCTTTGGAGCCGTTTCACATTCCGGCCAAGAGGTTCGATCACGTTCATGTGGACCTCGTGGGCCCCCTCCCACTGTCACAAGGGTGCACACACCTTCTGACAATGGTGGACCGCACCACACGCTGGCCTGAAGTGGTCCGGCTGGCATCAACCATGGCCGAGGAGGTGGCGCGTGCGTTTTTAACAGCTTGGGTGGCGCGCTTTGCCGTTCCATCAGACATTACATCTGACAGAGGCCCTCAATTTGTGTCCGAGCTTTGGTCGACAATGGCCCGCAGCCTGGGTGTCACAATTCACCGCACAACCGCGTACAATCCGCAGGCTAACGGGTTATGCAAACTTTTTCATAGGTCATTGAAAGCCGCTCTCAGGGCATCACTGACGGATGCAAATTGGGTGGACAAGTTACCTTGGGTGTTATTGGGGTTGCGTTCTGCGCCTAAAGAGGACTTTGAAGCCTCCCCAGCGGAGCTCGTGTTTGCGCAGCCACTCCGGCTGCCTGGGGAGTTTCTCCTAGATAACCCTGCGCCAGACGCCTCCCCGTCTCAGCTGTTGCGGAGTAACATAGAAGCAAGCACGCTGTCCGGCCCTGCGCACCACAGTTTTCCGTGCGTTTTTGTGCCTAAAACTTTGAAGAATGCAGAGTTTGTTTTTGTTAGACATGATGCGCATCAAACCCCGCTGCGACCGCCTTATGACAGACCGTTCAGAGTGCTAGAAACAGGGGACAAGCAGTTTTTGCTAGATTTGGGGGGTAGGAAAGAGAAAGTTGGCATAAACAGACTCAAACCCGCTTTTGTGGTGGCAGATGAGCAAGTGCTGTTGGCGAGGGCCCCGCGGCGAGGTAGACCACCACGGGGGGCTTCACAGAGTAATGTTTCCCCAGAACACCCACAGGTGCTGACAAAAGGTTTCCACCCCCAGACAGCAAACCCCCAGAGTGACAGCGCCACAGAGACGTTGAATCCCAGCTACAGCAGATACGGCAGGAGACTGAAGCCTATACAGCATGTGGACTGATGCGTATTGATATTATCACGGCATGCATGTGGTTATTCTCTTGTTCTGTTTGTTCTAAAATGTTGGGGGGGCTTTGTGTGGTGGACACACATACCGGACCTGTTTTGTGACTCACATTTTAGGTCAGAACAAAGGCAGAGCAGCTTCCTTAGTGATTACAGGAAGCTGCAAGAATCTTAGCTTTGGTATGCAAGGCTTGAGACTGTGGGGGGTTTAATTAAAGGATTAAAGAAGGGATGCATTGTAGACAGTGGAAGTGATATCATGGAGAGAAAATGCATTGTGACTTTCTTTATAATGCAAGGTGGTCTGTGATACATGTGACCTGTGAAGTGTAAGAGTCCTGATATTTAAGGATGAGCGTTTACTGTGTGGATCTCTCTTTTCTGTTTTGAGATGATGGTGATAAGATAAGATAAGATAAGATAAGATAAGATAAGATAAGCCTTTATTAGTCCCACAACGGGGAAATTCCAGGATTGCAACAGCACAGGGATAGCAACACTCAGAGCAACAATCAGAAGGCAAGAAAAAAAACAAGCAAGCAAGAGCAGCTAATAAACATATGTACGTATTACTATAAAATATATATATATACACACACACACAGACACACAGTGCAGAGCATTGTAGCTGGATGGAATAAATATATGAATATATGAACACACAGTGCAGAGCATTGTAGCTAGATGGAATAAATATGTAAATATATAAACACCCACAGTACGGAGCATTGCAGCTAGGTGGAATAAATATGCAAGTATATAAACACACACAGTGCGGAGCAATGTAGCTAGATGGAATAATATGTAGATATATAAATATATAAACACACCCAGTGCTGAGCATTGTAGCTAGATGGAATAAATATGCAAATATATAAACACACACAGTGCAGAGCATTGTTGCTAGATGGAATGAAACAGCATAACCGTCTACTTAGTTATCCTACATGGTATGATTATGTGCCCATACATATTCTCACCCTCCATAGCGACCGGTATGTTCCTAGTTGTATGCCGGAGGGGACCATTGTGTAAGTCTATTGCATCTTTTGCATTCAAAAAACTATTAGTTTGTTACGTCTTTTTGCTATCTCTGCGAGCAGCCCTGCTTAGGTTGTACAGTCTGACAGCCGTTGGTAGGAAGGACCTACGAAACCTCTCGGTTGTGCACCTGGGATGATGTAGTCTGCTGCTAAATGAGCTCCTCAGTGCATTCAGTATGTCCTGCATAGGGTGGAACTCGGACTCCAGCAGAGATGACAGTTTAGCCACCGTCCTTCTCTCTCCTATCTCCTCCATCGGATCAAGGCGCTGCCCCAGGACAGAGCTAGCTTTCTTAATCAGTTTGTTCAGTCTCTTCCTATCGGCTGCAGTAATGCCACTGCCCCAGCAGACCACTCCAAAAGTGATGGCTGATGCCACCACCGTGTCATAGAATGACTTCAGCAGCGCCCCTTGTACACCAAAAGACCTGAGTCTCCTCAGCAGGAACAGCCTGCGCTGTCCCTTCTTGTAGAGTGCATCAGTATTGTGTGACCAGTCTAGTTTATTGTTCAGATGAATACCCAGGTACTTATAGGATGTCACCATCTCGATGTCTGTTCCCTGTATATTTACTGGTACTGTGAGGGGCTGCCCATGCCTGCGGCAGTCCACCACCAGCTCCTTAGTTTTCCTCGCGTTGATCTGGAGGCAGTTCCGATGGCACCAGTCCACGAAGTCCTGGATAAGCCCTCTCTACTCAGCTTCATCTCCATTGGAGATGAGGCCAACGATCGCAGAGTCATCAGAGAACTTCTGTAGATGGCAGTGTGTTGTGTTGTGTGAGAAGTCCGCAGTATAAAGAGTGAACAGGAAGGGAGCCAGCACCGTTCCCTGGGGGGCCCCCGTGCTACTGATGATCGTGTCGGACACACAGTCCCGGGTTCTCACAAACTGAGGCCGGTTCGTGAGGTAGTCCAGGATCCATGATGACAGGTGCTGGTCCACCCCTGCGCGCAGCAGCTTGTCCTTCAGGATCATCGGTTGGATGGTGTTGAAAGCACTGGAGAAGTCAAAGAACATGATCCTCACCATATTCCCGGGCTTCTCCAGGTGGGACAGAGAACGGTGAAGGAGGAAGATCACCGCATCCTCCACCCCAATGCCATGCTGGTAGGCGAACTGGAGTGGATCCATCGCTGGTTCCACCAGGGGGCGGAGGTGAGCAAGGAGCAGTCTCTCCAGGGTCTTCATCAAGTGGGACGTCAAGGCCACCGGTCTGTAGCTGTTCAGGTCTTTGGGGTGGGAAGTTTTTGGTACAGGTACCACACAAGATGTTTTCCACAGCTGTGGTACCCTCCCCAGTTTCAGGCTCATGTTGAAGATATACGTCACAATCCCACACAGCTGGTCTGCACAGGACTTGAGGAGCTTTGCGCTGATGCCGTCCGGTCCCGGCGCCTTCCTCGCCTTGATCTTCCTCAGCTCCGTCCTCACCTGGGTCCTGGTCAGGGTCAGGATGGGGGGCTGTGTGTTGGGAGTGGGGGGGTGTTGGTGGAGTGGGGAGTGGGCAGCAGGACTTGATTTCTTTAGAGGCAGCAGTGGTTGTTGTGCAGTCAGGGGGGAGGGCGGTTGGTCAAATCTATTGAAAAACAGATTCAGGTTGTTCGCCCACTCCCTGCCCCCTGTGGCCTGGGGGGAGGTATTCTGGAGCCCCGAGATGGTTTTGAGGTTTCTCCAGACCCCGCTGATGTCGCTCTGTTGCAGCTTGTCCTCCATCTTCTTCCTGAAGCTGTCCTTGCCTTCTCTGATCTTTCTCCTCAGCTCCCTCTGTACGGACTTCAGCATCTCCCTGTTCCCTGACCTGAAGATCCTCTTCTTCTCTCTCAGAAGTGTTTTTATCTCAGGGTTGATCCAGGGTTTGTTGTTTGAGTGACGCCGTATGGTCTTGGTGGGAACGGATTTGTCCACACAGAAGCTGAGGTAGCCCGTGAAGGTGTGAATGAGGCCATCGATGTCCTCACCATGTGGATCGCAGAGCTGCTTCCAGGCGGTGGCTTCAAAACAGCCCTTTAGGGTGTCCATTGTCTCCTCAGACCATAACTCCACAGTGTGCATGGCCGGAGGTTGTCTGTGCACTAGGGGTTTGTACACCGGCCGGAGATGAACCAAGTTGTGATCCGATCTCCCGAGTGGGGGGAGTTGTGATGAGGTGTACGCCTCCTTAGTGTTTGCGTAGAATAAATCCAGTGTTTTATTGTCTCTAGTGTGGCATGTGACATACTGGGTGAACGTGGGTAGAATGGGAGACAGTGAAACATGGTTGAAATCGCCTGAGATGAGGAGAAGAGCATCTGGGTGTTCTGTCTGCAGCCTGCTGGTTACTGAATGGATGACGTCACGTGCTGTCCCAGCGTTCGCCGTCGGATTTGCATAAACAACAATGCAGATCACGTGTGAGTGTTCTCTCGGGAGATATGTAGGCCTCATGCTAACAGCTAGCAACTCAATGTCTTTGCTGCAGTGTCGTTGTTTAACAGTGATATGTCCCGGTCTGCACCAGTTGTTGTTAACATACATTATCACTCCACCGCCCCTAGCCTTGCCACTGTCTGGTGTTCGGTCAGCTCGTATCATGTGAAAACCCTCCAGCTCAATGTTAGCATCTGCCGCTAGTTCAGTTAGCCACGTCTCAGTAAACAAAAGGAGAGAGCACTCCCGGTATGTGCTATCATAACGGGAGATAGCCGCTAGCTCATCTAACTTTCCCAGTATCGACCGTACATTTCCCATGACAACAGATGGAAGGGAGGGTCTGTACCTTATATTTTTTGTCCTCCGCCTTACTCCAGCCCGGCAGCCGCGGCGTTTTCGCCTCAGTTCTCTCGGTATGTCGAGTTTTTCCAATGGGACCGGGTGGCGGTTGAATGCTAGCAGCTGTTCTCTGCTGTATCGTATCCTGCTATAGACAGTGGCTCCGTCCACCGGCTCAGGAGACATTTAGGACGATCTGTGTGTCCGTGATATAAGTGGGTTGAAAAAAAAAAGACGGATCAAAAGAGAGAGGAAGGGAAAAAGACTCGGAATCGAGCCGCTGTTGCAAAAGGCAGCCGACTCGTGTGGCGCCGAGAGAAAAAAAAAAAAAAAAAAAAAAAAAAAAGGATTCCCCTGGTCCGCACCAGTTCTAAGTCAGCTGCTAGGCGCCAGCCGAGGCCACCCGCGGCGGGGCACCCTCCCCGGGGGGAGGGGACCGCCGCGGGCACCACAGCCGTGGTGATCCGCGAGAAGGTCCTGGCGCACGTCCAGAGTCGCCACCGCCCCCGCCGACCGCGTCCCACCGCCACATCCGCCTTCCGCCCGGCGGCGGGCACCGCCGCCCGGAGACGCCCCGCCGGCTGCGCTTAGTATTAAGCGCCGCGGCGACGGGGGCCCCAGGCGGCGGGCCGCGCGCCGGACCTCCGGCGGCGGGGGAGGGAAGGGCGACGGGGGGACTGCTCCCCCAGCCGCGGCGCGAGCTGGGGGAGCAGTCCCCACCCTGGGTGAACCACCTTCTTGATCATGGTATCTCCCCTGCCAGGTAAGCATTAAAGTGGTTTTATTCACACAATTGTATCTGATGTGAGAAGAACTCAAACTGCAGAGCTTGGTCTTGTGTTTCAAAATGTAGCAGAAGAGGCGGTCTTTAGCCCCTCACAAAGTCAGCTGGTCCCCGTATGAGAAAAGTCTGCTCCCACAGCCCTGCTGGTCCAGCTGAAACCTGGGATACTCAGCATAAGGATTTTTTTTCGTCATGATTTTATAAAGTCATTCAGGTATAATTTGGGTTTAAGAATCCTTTGGGAATGGGAAATAAATCTAAATTTGTTTTTGAAAAAGTGACATATCAAAATTGTCAAAACACCGACTTTATTTTACTATAGGTATTCATGGATAATAGTTTCCTCTTGTATTTACTTTTTGAACAGATTATCAATTAGATGCAAAGTCATCTAATCAAATTTCACTGTTTTCTTAGACCTCTTTTGTGCATTCTGAGCACATTCAGAATACATGTACACATGTAATAATCACCAGATTCCTGGGAAAACATTGAGGTTTTTCTGTGACCTTCTGAGGCTCTACTGTCCCGTCACCTCGATGACGTCATCATCTGAACTGTCACCGCCACCATTCTCTGCACTAGGATGGCTGTCTGGTTGGGTCAGTACTGCCCCCAGCAGGCTGGAAGTGGGATTGCTGAAATGGGGGAGGAAGCTGGATGAATTGGAGCTGGATGCAGAGAACCCCCCCGTACCCGAGAGGAGGGAGGTGGGGAACATCCTCGGCTCAGGAAGCAACGCCTGGCTGTAGCTGAGTGGGAAGCTTGAAGAAAGCAGGCCAGCCATGTTGGGATTCATCAAGTATGGAGGCAGAGAGCCTGAGGGGAGGGAATAAAGCTGATGTGAATAAAGCTAACTTGAGAGAGAACTCTGCCTCGTCATTCTCACATCACTACAAGATCTAGTTTCACGATCCTGTCCATGAACTGGAATTACAATGCACCTATCCCTCAACCAGTTGTCTCAACGAAGAAGAACAAGAACAAGAACAAGAAAACCCACCAGATGGAGAGCAATACAGTTAGGAGAATGGCTGGATGTTAGAAAAGATGCAGTGAAGATGAAACACCTCAGGTTCGAGCAGTACGCCGCAGGCATGACTGTGAACAACACAGCCATCTCAGACAGGACGAGACCCTTCAACAACAGGCATGCAGAAATCCTTGCTTATACTTGGTTTCGACAGGCATGGACGGGTATGCACGGGTAAGTAATGGTTATAGTTTATATGGATATTGAAAAGGCTTATGACTCACTGTGGAGGGATGAACTTCTTATCAAACTGAATAAAGTAGGCATTGGTGGTAGGATGTATAATTGGATATTTTTTTTTAACACACAGGACAATTAGGGTTAAAGTAGGATCAGAAGTTTTTAATGACTTTGAAATAGAAAGTGATGTTCCTCAGGGGAGTGTTTTAAGCCCAGTTTTATTCAATATAATGATTCATGACATGTTTGAGGATCAGGAGGGATCCATCAAAACAGCACTATATGCAGATGGTGGAGTCATATGGACGAGGAGAAGAAATGAGAAATTTGTGTTCAAAAACATCAGGAAAGCAATGGAGAAAGTGGAAAAGACATCATATGAGTGGGGATTTACATTTTCAAACAGTAAAACCTGCTATATGATTTTCACAAAAAAAATGCAGAACTGGAACAGAACCATTAACATTATATAATCAACCAATAGAGAAAGCGAGTGAGTTCAAATATCTAGGATTCAGGTTCAGGTTACTTTATGAGTACCCATAAGTAGATTTGTTTTGCAGTCAGGTGACATCCTTTTAGACACATATTTACAAACCACAATTACATTCAACATGAACACAAACACAGGCACACATGAAACTGACTATAAACACGATAAAAGTACTCAAGGCTTCACCAATCAGGACAAAAGACAAAGAGATAAGAGAAAAAACAAATAAGAGAGAAGGGTCATATTAAAAAAGTTAAAAACTAAGTCAAAGAGATTAAAAACTCAATAAGAGTCTGAAGTCTAAAACCCAATAAAAGATTTAAAACCCAAGTAAAAAACCTACAAAAATAAGCAAATATAAAATAAAAATTAAAAAATAGATAACTAAATTATGTGAAATATATTGCTGCATCTTGTTCAACTCTTTGACAGCCGCAGGAACAAGGCTGTTTTTTGTAGCGCTGAGTTTTACATTTTGGGACAACAAACCTCCATCTGGAGGGGAGAAGCTGAAAGTGGCAGTGCAAAGGGTGGGAGTCATCATTTGAAATGGAGGTAGCAATCCTCTGTACCTGTCTGGTGTACAGGTATTGTGGTTTGATAGTGCATACACATGGAGAGTTCGTGTTGAAAATCTGGAGACAAAATGCAAAAAAGTCATTAATCTCATAAAAGCAGTAGCTGGACACGAATGGGGTGCAAATAAACAGGCATTAATTGACATTTAAAGAGCACTGATGAGATCGACAATAGACTATGGATGCATGATTTATGGAGCAGCAGCAAAGATGACTCTGGAAAAATTGGACAGATTACAGCATAGAGCGCTTCGCCTGTGCATTGGAGCTGTCAAAACAACACCAGATATTGCAGTTTTAATAGAAGCAGGAGAAATGCCAATGGATTTGAGAAGAGATAAACTCGCATTATCATACTGGGTCAAGCTGAAAGGAAGTGAGAAAGTGAATATTTCAAAAATAACACTACAAGACTGCTGGGAATATTCTAACATCCAGGGACACGGGTTTGGGTGGACAATTGAAAGAAAAGCCAGACTGTATGGACTAGACACTATTGATATAGCTAACACCAGTCCAGTGAATAATGTTCCCTCTTGGCTGTTTCCGGGAAAAGAAATAGACATTAGTCTGCTAATGAGGAAAAAGGATTGGCGTATGAGTGAAGTTGGTGTTAAAACAAGCATTTACCTCAGGAACAATTACTATAACTACTTACAGCTCTATACTGATGGTCAAAGAGCAAAGAGGGCTCTGTTGGAGTTGGAGTATACATTCCAGAGTTTAAAGTGACCATCTCAAAAAGACTCTCCAACAATATATCCGTGTTTACAGCAGAGATGGTGACAATAATTATTGGTTTGCAGTGGGTGGTGGAGGTCAGACCGGACCGGGTGGTGGTATGCACAGATTCACTTGCAGCTTTAAAAACCATACAGACCTTAAAATTTTCAAGGGAAGACTTGGTGATTGAGCTATATCGCAGTTTATTTAGGGTACACAGGGGTGGTGGAGAAGTTCAGTTTTGTTTGGTTCCCGCACACAAAGGGTTGAAAGGGAATGACTGTGCAGACAAATTAGCAAAAAGTGTACTTGGGAAAGAAATAACTATACCATTGTCTCTTGGAAAAGGTGAAGGGAAAGCAATAATCAAGAAAAAAGGAATGGAGCTATGGCAAAAAGATGGGATGAAGATCATAAAGGTAGATCGTATTACAAAATACAAGAATCTATTACACTAAAGAATTATAAAACAACAAACAGGAGCGAAGACATCATTATGGCAAGACTCAGACTGGATCATACAGGTTTAAACGTCATGTTCTTCACCATGGGGAAAAGTGAAAGTGACAAATGTAGAGAATGTGGAGTAAAAGAAATTATCGACCACATCTTTCGCAGACGAGGACACAGTCCAAGGATGGATATTTTTTTTTACACATAAGGAGTTGTTCAGAACTCCTTACACAAAGATATAGAGTGATGAAAATCAAGTCAGTGGTGGTAATGCACCTGTAAGCTGGTTGCCAACAGCCAATCAAATCCAAAAGAAGAAGGAGATGAAGAAGGATATGAAAGAGAGAGAATGAGAAATGAAGTTTGAGAGACCGGTAGGGAATGGGATTTAACTGGCATTCTGGGAACAGATGGAGATGGAGAGGCACTAAGAATCACGAGAAGGGCTCTTTTCTCTTTTTTTAATTAACACAGGTTTAGGTCATAGAATTTATGGGTCGGGCTCAAATGACATAATGCTACACACTCTTGTACAGTAGGTGGTGGTATACGTCTTTCAGTTGTTTGCTATCCGCCAGTAACCAAGAGAAGAAGAAGAAGAAGAAGAAGAGCGCACAAATCAGCTTTCTGTCATGTCTGCCACATCTTCCATAGTAGAATTGTAGCATCTGTCTCAATTCAATGAGGAAAAAGTTGGATGACATGTGACATGACCGTTCAGACTGAGGTTGCTTTGGAAAATATCAGATACGTATCTGAATTAGGATCACACATGAAAGTGGCCTTGGTCTGGTGTGAAAAAAATCGGATATGTGCCTTTCAGACTGTCATTAAAAAATCAGATATGGGTCACATTTGTGCAAAAAAAAAAATTGGAACTGAGCATTAAAACCTGCAGTGTGACCGTAGCCTATGACATCATATAAGATGTCTATGGCATCATATAGGATGTCAAGGACATCAAATGGGACTGCAACGGCCAAGATGTGTAGAGTGATGATACAGAGTGAAGTGATGATACAGAGTAAAGTATGAGGAGACAAAGAAAAGTGATGTCTGAAGATAGAGTTGCGGTTCGATTGGACACAGCAATGATGATAGAAAGACTACAGTTCCTGACCAGATAGAGTGATGATATAGAGTGAAGTACGAGGAGACGAAGGAGAGTGATGTCTGAAGATAAAGTTGAGGGTCGATTTGACACAGCAATGATGACAGAAGGACTACAGCTCCTGACCAGATAGAGTGATGATATAGAGTGAAGTACGTGGTGGTAATGCACCTGTAAGCTGGTTGCCAACCGCCAATCAAATCTAAAAGAAGAAGAAGACAGGCGCACAGGGGATCAGATAGACAGACACACAGACACACATCTTGGCTGGCCACGGCCACGGCCAAGATATGTAGAGTGATGATATAGAGTGAAGTACAAGAGGCTGGTTACCAACAGCCAACCAAATCTAAAAGAAAAAAAAAGAAGACATATGGAGTGATGATATAGAGTGGAGAAGGAGAAAATGAGGAGCCAAAGAAGATTCCTGCTGAGGAAGCTCCTGGAATTTTTAGACTTTTAACACTTTTAAGAAGACCAGTTGGACCATTGGGGCGGCGGACGGACTTTGACAGGTGGAAGGTTGAGACGGCATTTAAGTCTGTGTTCGGTTGGCGGTAGGAGTGATTTATTTGTGCTGTACTCTTGACTGTAACATTATGGCATCTAGCTCTGACAGGCTCGATAAAGATGAGATGGATTGGACACTACCCAGGTCTGGGAGGCGGAAAAGAGCAGCTACAGGGGCATCAAGAGGTAGAAGTGGGTCAGATGGAAGTGACGTGGGAGGAAGTAACAATGCGAAGAAAACACAAACTAGCCAACATGGATGGCAGTTTGATGATGTCTGGAATGAGTGGGAGGTTGTCATTGAGTTCAATCAGGGTGGGGGGGGCAGTATCACCCTGTTAAGCTAACAAAAGCAATTGAGAAGCGTTAAGTTTGCAAAATTCTTGTATAATAACCGGATGTTAATTCATTCATCAAGTAAACAACAGCAAGAGAAAATACTGGCAATGACATGTCTAAATGGAGAACAAATGAAGGTGCATGTTCCTGGCACAATGGCAGACTTGAGGGGAGTTATATCAGATGTCCCTTTGAGCATGTCTATGGAAGAAGTGAAAAATGATATCCAAGGAGGAAAGGTGAAGGATGTGAAAATGCTAAAGAGTAAAAGAGAAGGTTCACTGAAGGATACACTGTCTGTAATGATTCAGTTTGAGGAAACACTTCCTAAATCAGTCCAAATGGGATATCTGTATTACAGTGTCAGAGAATATGTCCCAAAGCCACTCAGGTGCTACAAATGTCAAAGGATGGGTCACACTGCTCAGCAATGTAAGGGAAAGTTAAGATGTGCTAGATGTGGAGGGGAGAACAAATATAGTAAATGTGAAGGGGACGCCGAAGTAAAGTGTTGCAACTGCAGGGGTGACCACAGTGCTGCATATGGAGAATGCGTTGTGCAGAGGGAAGCTAGACAAGCCCAGGAAATTAGAAAAACTAAGAAAATCTTGTATGCGGAAGCTCTAAAGACAGTTAGAGAGGCAGGAATGGTCAGAAATACAACAGGCCTTCCTCAAAGAAGTTCAGCTCAAAGGGAAGAACAGCCATCAACAAATCCCACACAAGCACAAGATCATGCTGCTGCAAGGAATTTTTGTGTTCAGAAATGCAAAATGGATGATGACACATTGATAGTTAAGAGGACAAACATTGTAGCTTTTATCTGTCACACCATTAATGTTGCAGCACAGCTAAAGAAGAAAAGTGACAGAATCAAAACCACTGTGGAAGCAGCAGGAGGATCCCTGGAGGTGAAAGATATCAAAGCTGACCAGATTCATGTTTTATTGAAAGCTGAAACTGATGTTGAGACTTAATATCTGAATTATGGTACTACACACACTACAGTGGAATGTGAGGAGTCTTATAGCAAACGGACAAGAACTGTAGAAGTATCTTTACAAACTTCTAGTTGTTCCAGAGGTAGGGTGTGTACAGGAGACATGGCTTCAACCTCACTTAGATTTTGTTATTCCAGGATATAGTTCAATCAAACATGATAGAAGTAACAGTGTAAATGGAGGAAGATGTGCCACTTTCATTAAAGATGGTCTGGCATATAAGGTGATTCCCTCCCCTGAGGATACAGAGTGTAATATTATTGAAATATGTAGGCCAAATGGACAAGGAAATATTAAGCTGATTAATTATTACAACCCATGCAGGAAGTGTAGCAATATTTAATAAAATACAGTGTAATAAGGTACAGGAATTATTTATTTTATTTAGAAGTAGGTGTGCATGGGGGACAGAGTTGAACAGTTGCCCCAACACTCACTAAATAAGAAAGAAAAGCACTCATAAATAAGGGCACCATTTCCAAAAGAACAAATTATTAATTCATTATTATTAATTAATTTCCGTACCTTCAATTACTTAATGAATCAGACTCAAAAATGAAAGGAGGTTACTAAAAAAAAAAAGAATAAGAATTTTCCTTCAGTTTATAGCTTTGTCCTGTGGCCGAGGGACTAATTGTACCATGAAATATTGGTTATGTTCAATTATAATTGATATTTAGGATATCTTGTTTAGACCAAGCAGATAGAAAAGTGGGAGTCGCACTTACAAACAGCTGTAGCTCCAGATATTCAGCGGTGGTCGGCTGATTTCCAACGGCGATCACAAGCCAGTAAAATGGCAAAACAGGGGAAAGCGACAGGGAAGTCGTCTTTCAGTTCGTTCACAGCTGTGAGAAGTGTAGACTCAACTGGGGGCTCCAGGAGCACGCAGCGCTTAGCCAGCAGCAGGATGAACAGGGCTCCAGGAGCAGATGTGATGTCTTTTGGCAACCAGTCCAAATTTAGGATGTTCCCGGCACACAGGACAATCCCAAAGAAGAAAGAAAGAAGCTGAAGAAAAATGCATTTCGTCAGTTTCACCCACCAACTCCTGGTTTCTTAACGTTGGAATACGTGGGTGAGGCAGGGAAAGAAGGTCCAAAAATCTCTATCAGTTCACTTTAAAGGCAGGAAAATTAAGAGTCCACTTTAACGGAAAGAAAAGTCAAAAAGTCCAGGGAAAATGTTTAAATAGGATAAAAATGGCTTCTGAGGCGAAGAAGAACAAAGTTGAGAGTTTGACCCTGATTTCAAGGCGAGCTCACAGAAAAAAGGATGGTTTCCCCTCAGTTACCAGAAAAACAGGCAAAAGCTTATCAAAAGACAATTTAAGAAAGCTAGCACAGGACTTGACAAGGTTCAGACACATAGAACATACAGAACTCACAGAAACTTAGACAAAACTGACTAGGGAGGCTCCTCTGTTTTAAAGGGTCGCACTTCTGAAATCATAAAAGTGTGACTGGCAGCAAAACGGGCCAATTATCTTCCATAAAGAGGAGTTTGAATGGGCTTTGGTCCAATGAGGGAACAGTTCTTTGTCTGTGAACAGCCAATCAAATGCAAGGGCGTTATCCAGCAGAGAGGTAGCCTGGTGATTGGTTGTCGCGAGTTGGAAGATGGACAAGAGAGTTTCAGGAAACATTCATTCAGTTCCTATGAAATTCATTTTATATTCAATATAAAATCTAACTAAATTAAGTGACTCAAGGCTAATATTCAGTGACCATGCATTTATACTATTACTAATAAGTTTAACCTTCATTTGAATAACATTCATGAAAAAACATTCCTAAGACATGCACTCACATTTAAATCAAGGATTAATGAATTATTGCAAACCATTATTGTCCATCACAAAGGGCGATTATCTTCACAGTGTCCAGAGTTATCCTGTAGAATGTAAACTATAAAAAAGTGTTAATGTTCATTCAGAAATAGCAAAGATGCAGATTGTACAAGTAATGAAACATATTCCATAGATGTCCACTGTCAGGAATCTGAAACTCAAAACTCACAAAATAATAGTACTCTGTTAGGTTCGTACCTTAATAAGATTCGAGACACAAAATGTGTTCAAAGTTTTTACTTGTACAAGGAGCAACACACACCTCTGATTACAGATAGGAAATGCGTGCTGCCATACAAAGCCAGCACTTCCCTTTTATACAGAACGGGTCAGACACAGGAAACATCTACTGCACCTTTGTGGGCACCTTTGTGGTGACTGATAAGAACATAAAACGGTCAGGCTTTGTGGTGACTGATAAGAACATAAAACGGTCAGACTTTCCTGTGTAACACAAAGACAACTCCATATCAGCACATGACTTCTTGCACACCGGTTTCTAAACTTTAAGTAAATACAGATTATTCCGGTCTGTTGAGGCATGTCTGTTACAGGGTGAGTTAAACCTTCCTGATGCAGCATTGTTGCAGCCATTGTAAAGGAAAAATACAGAAAAGTTCAGCTAAAAACTAATTATGAAATGATAACATATTTGTACATATATACAATTTTCTGACAATTTCTGACAATTTCCTCCTGTTTATCAGTTCATAATTTTTATCACATACAGACATACATAAGTTTAACCTTCATTTGAATAACATTCATGAAAAAACATTCCTAAGACATGCACTCACATTTAAATCAAGGATTAATGAATTATTGCAAACCATTATTGTCCATCACAAAGGGCGATTATCTTCACAGTGTAACAGAACAATGTAACTTCAAAAGATTTTCTACATTGTCTTCATAGAGTATCATTTCCAAATTTAAACAGGTGCACAATTATCATTGTTATCCACCTCTTCGGTATTTAAAGGAGCGTATTGGTCTTGGAACATTTGTTGTATCATAAATGTATGTTGAGACAGAGCGCGAGACATCATTGATTTGATGCAGGGAATCACACAGCAACATGACAGAAACATGCATATCATTATTATAATAAAAGGCATAAGGACTTTAAGAAGCACCTGCCCCCAACTTCCTGTGAATAACCAGTCTAACCAACCAGATTGTAGCTTCTCATCATAATCATTCATGATTGCCTGTTGCACTTGTTCCATGACGGTAATAGCGGTATCCATACTTTCAGAGACAGAGGGAATGTAAGTGCAACAGGACCCGTTAAACATAGCACATGCACCTCCTTGGACAGCTAAAACTAGGTCCAATGCTATTCTGATTTGCATAACCATAACTCTAGTTTGTTCAGTTACATTGGATAAAATCTTCAAAGCAACAGTAGTGGCATTAACAAACATTAACAGTCTGTAGTTCATTTCTTCAAATTTTGTCATTAACAGACCAACTCCACATGGGGCGAAAATTGAATGTCCAACCTTGTCACCCAGTGTCCATAATTTATATTTCTGTGGGACAGTAAGTCCAGCAGCACTAAAGAGGGACTGAATACTTCTTTTCTTCTTAGTGTGTCCTGAGGAGTTGTCATCAGAGTAGAGAACAAATGATCCATCAGTAACAGTCACTGGGGCACAAATTCCTCCCCAATTGGGAGGTAATTGAGCGTAGAGTTTGGAACCACATAACCAATGAACTTCTTTGATAACATAGGTGCCATTACTTTGAACTGTGCCCGTAATGCTAGTCTTCCTGACAGTGTAATTTTGTGATCTATACCTTGGACTAGGTAATACGGGTGTAAAAGAACAATCTGTTGCTCCGCTGCACTGTGAGGTGCAAGGTAACAACACTGTCAAACATTGTCGTGGAAGAAGTCTTCCCAACGCCGTGGTACCATTTGAATACACACATGCTGGGAAAGTCACATTTTTCTTTGTAAAGGCAAATCTAGTTAATGGTTGTGTTACATTCATAGCCATAATCTGATCAGGACATGTCATTCGATAAGAGGTGTTATCATGATTTTTCATGGTAATATCGGGTAGGAATCCCCAGGCTGAAATCTCTAGTACACAGTCAGACACGTTTATAGGAAAGGGTTCAGCCTTTAGGATTGGTCCCTTAGTGGTTAAGGGCAACAAAGAACAAGCCCAACAACTGCCGTTTCCTCTTGTCAGACGAGCATTGAGGAACATATACTGATATCACTGATTAGTCATAAACAGTGTTTCTGTGACATGTTCCTCTACATTTCTATTATCTCTTCTCAAGGGTGGTGAGGTGATAATGGTGAGGACCAAAAGCAGGATGCTCAAGAAGGTCAGAGTCAGTCTCAGGATCACCATGGTGCCTGATTCCCCTGGAGGTGTGCCTATAGACTTAGGTCACTGTCTTCACCGGGTTTGAGACGAGTCTTATCCTTAAAAGGACTAGACTCCCCTTTGTAACCGGACTTACCCTAGGGGTGGCCGGAGGTCACCAAGGGGCACCTGAAGTCTTTTAACATGTGACAGATGAATCCAAGAAGGTCTTTCAGCAATCCTCACTGCGGTAGGTGTGGTCAACAACACTTGGTATGGTCCAAGCCACCTCACGGAATTCCAATTCTGACGGTGATGGTTCTTTATGAAGACATAATCACCAGGCTGGAGGGGATTTTCTGGGCCCTCCTGTGGAGTAGAGAGAGATCTGACAGATTCAACATAATCTTTGTTTTGTTCACAGGTTCTTAGGTGTTCCCCCAGAGTTTTGTAGGAGTTAGTTGGTATTAATGGCAGAAGGTCAGGTGACAAATAGGGTCTATGGAATGCCCATTCAAACGGCAATAGGCCATTGTTACTATAGTTAATGCCTTAGGCCAAGGGACGTTTTGATCATGCATCACCTTGTTAAGCATTTGTTTTATTGTTCCATTTTTTCTTTCTACCAGACCTGCACTCTGCAGGTGGTATGTAGTGTGAAATTTGATCTTACTTCTTACAGCTTGGGTTAAGTCTTGAATTGTTTGTGCTGTAAAATGAGTTCCATTATCTGCACAAATCAGTTCTGGAACCTCAATTTCAATAGAGTTTTACACACAAATGCGGCATTTGCTGAGGATGTGGGATGAATTTTTGTCCACTTTGTAAAGGTGTCAGTCAACACCAAGCAATATTGTAGCTTTCCATTGCTCCTTGAGCATTATTTTGTAAACAAATGATGCACTTTTTGGCATATTTTTGTTACTTCTTTCAAAAACTAGGACAGTTTTCCAACATCCTCATCATTGATTTCCCTCCTGTTGGCACATGATTGGCCATGTGCCACCAGGACAGCTCATTTGTATAATGTGAGTGGCAGAGCAAATTTACACATGAAACAGGAGGAAGGTCCATATTATTTTGACAGTCTTTTAAACATCAACATCAACATTATTAATAAGACAGACGGTTCCTAAAAGACCAATAGCAGCACAGTGAGTAGCGTTATCAGCCAAGCGATTACTGCAGCTAGACAAGTCAGTGCCATTAGTGTGGGCAGGGCAGTGAATAACTGCCACAGAACATGGTAGCATCAGAACATTACATAGTTACAATAATTGCTGTCGATGTTTTGCTGGTTTTTCTGTGGAGATGACAAACCCTCGCAGATTCAAGGTAACAGTATGCAGGTGGCATGCGTTATAAGCATATTTATTGTCTGCACAGATGTAAGTGCTGTAATCAAAGATGCAGGTTGTGGAATTTTTACATAATCAGGACCCCAGACAACATTGTTACAGCATAAGCAGTGGATGTTGGCCCATCAGGCCTTTTTTTACAGAGCAAGCCTGTCGCTCGCTTCTTCCCTTGCTAAGTAGAGAGAGAGAGCTGCCGTTCACCCCCCTTTGCTGATGGGAGAGAGAATCACCGCTCGCCCCTCTGTTGCCTTTTTTTTTTTATCAAAAAAAAATGGGCCATCAGTAAATAACCACAAGGAATTTGGTACAAGCTTAAGGTGTGGCTGTGACAACAAGGTTATAGTGTACGACAACAGTCTAGCTGGCAACAATATGGAATGGTTGTCCTGCTGTAAAACCCCCTTCACGGCATGTGGAATGTGTAGGATAATAGAGGGCATGATCTTATTATTTGTATTATCCCATGAATAATAAAAAGTGGTCTGTATTGCCCAGCATGTATTTTAGTTATAAACTGCAGCCATATGTTTATCCTGGGCACTACAGAAAATGAAATGAAAAGCGCTTATGTAAATAAAGTCGAATTGAATTCATCATCAATCATTTATTGATATTTTTTATGCATTATCTATTTTTCTGAGGATTGCTAATTATTTGCTAATTAATTTCTTTGATACCCCCTGTTTTGATACATGGAGGCTCACATGCAGCAAAGTTACAGGGTATTTGATTCTTTTACTGAAAGGAAGTGTGCTACCATTTTTAACTTTAAATAAAATCTGCAGGTAGCCCAGTTCCTTCAAAAATAAGATTTCAATAATTATAGCTTCTTTTTGTGACATCTCTTGAAATAGTTTACAAATTCCATTTAAGAAAAACAAAATAACTATCTGTGCATTTTTAACATGCTTCAGCATTGATGAATAAGATCAGTTTGTCCAGTTGAACACAGATGGGTTGAATTTGAATAAATGAATAAAGATTGCATCACACTCTTTCAGTCAACGGAAAGGTGGACGTTTTGCCTAATAGAATTTGATTCAAATTTTTCCCAAGAATGCCTCATTTTATATATTCCTTGGTAAATTATGGGGTGAATGTAGTTTACACTGACCCAGCTTGGCCACCGCCGAATCAGGAAAAACACATTCCTCATTACTGTCACATTTCTGAAATATATTGTTACCGCTGTCATGGCGGCCTCTGGGCCGTCATTAGCATCATTAACTCCAGCTGCGCACAGATCCACAGGGGTTAATCAGCAGCTGTTAAAAGCCAGCGTTAAAAGCCAGCGGTCAGAGAGCGCATCTGTACACCCCATGTGGAGCTGCTGTCTGTGTTACTACGCCCCTTTTATTTGCCTCGAGAGTTTCCCCAACTTTTCATCACAGTTGTGTACATTCATCCGAGGGCAGACGCTGACTCCGCCTCCAGCACCATCTCTGATGTGGTGCAGCGGCTGCAGTCAATTTCTCCAGAGGCGCCAAACTTCATTCTTGGGGATTTTAACCATGTTTCGTTAAAGAAGACACTTAAAAACTTTCATCAGTATGTCTCCTGCCCAACCAGGCGAAAAAAGACATTGGACCTGTGCTATGGATCCATAGAGAGGGCCTATAAATCACTCCCCCTTCCTCCTTTAGGATCCTCAGATCACAACTGTGTTCATTTGCTGCCCACATATAAAACAGCTCTCAGAAGAGGCAAGGTGGAGATGAGAGACATTGATGTGTGGACAGAAGATTCAGAGCACAGCCTCCAGGAATGCTTTGACTGTACAGACTGGAAGATGTTTATAATGGCCTGCGGGGATGATTTGGACTCTCTGGCTGAGCTCACATGCTCATACATGGCTTACTGTCAAAATAAGTTTGTTCCACGTAAACGTGTCAAAATATACCCCAACAACAAACCATGGGTTACTAAATCAGTTAAATCCTGCTTACAGAGGAAAGCTCTTGCCTTTAAACAGGGGTCTGTTTCTGCGCTACAGGTTGCCACCAAGGAGCTGAAGGCCGAAATTTTAAGAACAAAACAGAATTATAAATCAGAGTTGGAAAGCAAGATGGCAGCAAATAAACTTGGTTCGGCCTGGGCCAGTATGAAAACTATCGCAGGCCTTCAGAGCACAGAGCGCAGTAATCGTGTGTTTTTAGATGGTTTTAGTTCAGACACAGAGCTGGCTAATGCTCTTAATTGTTTTTATGGTCGTTTTGACTCCTTTGATTTTAGCACAGAAATCCAAGATTTGAAACAGAAACTCAAAGACAATCAGCACTTTAATATTGAGATGCAGGATGTTAAAAGGGAGTTCCGCGCTGTAAAAGTGAACAAAAGTCAGGGCCCTGATAATATATGTGGACGCCTGGTAAAGTCCTGTGCACATGAACTGAGTCCTATATTTCATTATATTTTCAATAAGTCCTTACAGACACAACATGTGCCTAAGATCTGGAAAGATGCCGTGGTTGTTCCCGTTCCAAAATCCAGCTGTCCTAAAACGGTAAACTACTTTAGACCAGTTGCTTTGACTTCAATTTTAATGAAAATTTTTGAAAAACTGGTCAGACGTGAGGTCCTAAGGCAGACTGAACATGCATTGGATCCTCTGCAGTTTGCCTATAGGCCTCACAGAGGAGTGGAGGATGCCACTGTCACTCTGTTTAACATGCTTTTTAAACATCTGGATTTTAATGGGACACACGCCAGGCTTTTATTTGTGGACTTTTCTTCTGCCTTTAATACAATCCAACCTCATATTTTAGTTGAAAGGCTCCTGCAACAATTTGATTTAAGCAATAATCTGGTGGGTTGGATTCTGGATTTCTTAACCAACAGGACGCAGAGAGTAAGGGTCAATGGCACATTGTCTGACCTAAAGTGCTCTTCTACTGGCTCTCCTCAGGGGTGTGTGTTGTCACCACTACTCTTCATCCTGTACACAAACATGTGTCGGAGCAGACATGACAACAGACACATTATAAAGTATGCTGATGACTCAGTCATTGTCAGTCTCCTCCAGGATGGTGAGAGTGGCCACGGCCCAGTAGTTGATGACTTTGTTCACTGGTGTGAGGATTCCTACCTGCAGCTGAATACAACAAAAACGAAAGATATGATTATTGACTTTAGGAGGAAAACTCCCAGGCACAAAGTCACCGTACTAAAAGGCCAGACCACCGAATGTGTACAATCGTACAAATATCTTGGGACAATTATTGATAGTGGATTGAACTTTGAGGTGAACTGTGAAAGGGTGTGCAAAAAGGGTCAGCAAAATTTGCATTGTTTGAGGAAACTTGCACGCTTCCAAATTGACGAACCATAATGACTATGTTCTATCTGGCTTTTATTGAATCTGTTTTATCCTTTTCTTTAATGTCATGGTTTGGTCAGATAAAACTGAAACAGAGGAAATCCTTGGATCAGGTAGTCAGATGGTCCAGTCGTTTGCTTGGTGAGTCACAGCTGAGCCTGACATCCCTGTACACCAGACAAGTACAGAGGATGGCCGACTCGATTTTAAATGATGACTCCCACCCTTTGCACTGCAACTTTCAGCTTCTTCCCTCCAGACGGAGGTTTGCTGTCCCAAAAAGTAGAACCCAGCGCTACAAAAACAGCTTTGTCCCTGCTGCTGTCAAAGAGTTGAACAAGCTATAAAAATTATATTGTACATATTTTATATTTACCTATTTTGTAAGATGTGTGCCTGTGTTTGTGTCTATGTTGAATGTAATTAGTGGCTTGTAAATATGGATGTCACCAATTGCAAAACAAATCTACCTACGGGTACAAATAAAGTAACCTGAACCTGAACCTGAACCTGTTGCTGACAGCCCGGCACGGAGTCGTCTGTCCTCCTCGTCTGAGAAAGAACCAGAACTCCGTTCTCTGGCCTCGTCAAGGTATTCTCTTGTCTCGTCAGAGTCTGTCTCGTCAAGAATTGTTTTGTCAAAAACTGCCTCGTCAGAAACTGTCTCGTCAGAAGCTGTCTCGTCAGGAATTGTCTTGTCAAGAACTGCCTCGTCAGAGACTGTCTCATCAGAAGCTGTCTCGTCAGAAGCTGTCTCGTCAGAAGCTGTCTTGTCGGAAGCTGTCTCGTCTGAAGCTGTCTCGTCAGGAACTGCCTCGTCAGAATCTTCTCTGGCCTCATCTAGAACGTCTCTCGCCTCATCAAGGACATCAGTTCAAAGTCAAGCACGTAAGAGAGCTGTTTGCTACTCTACTCCTAACCTCTACCCCTGTGCACAGGTGGACTCCCTTGGCGGCGGACCTGCGTCCCCAGCTGACGGGGTTACGCCAACTCGCTCACGTAGCGGCTCGCTACCACCACGACTACCGGTACGTCTGGCTCCACAAATTCCTGAATTATTACTGTATCAGTTACAGGAGTACTGGCCACCGTTACCGGTGGAGTTTGTGTCATCGTCATCTGTTGTGTCCTCGTCACCACGCTCTGTGGAATCACTCACCTCGTCGTCGTCTGTATTGTCATGGTCACCACGCTCTGTGGAATCACCCGCCTTGTCATCGTCTGGATTATCATCGTCACCACGTTCTGTGGAATCATTCGTCTTGTCATCAGCTGGTTTGTCATCGCCCCGGTCTGTGGTGTCACAGCCGGAGTCACTGGAAGACCTGTCCTCGTCTCAGTCACAGGTGGAAGCCCCAGCTCGTTACCGGACGCCTTCACCTCCACGTTGCACGGCCGCTGGTTCTCAGCAGGACGTAACCTGCACTTCTCCCAAGTAAGCCTCACTACTGATAGCTTGTCATTAGCGTGGGACAAAAGTAATGGTCTGTGCTTATATGTTCCAGGGTTGCCGGGTCTCCATCCAGAGTGCTCAGTTCCAGTGACCAGGATACTATCCACACGCTCACGCTTGCACTACACACCCTTTCACTCTAATAAAGATTATTGTTCACTAATTTGCCCGTGTCAGTGTCTGTCTCCTGGGTCCCGAAACATGTCAGTACGACTCCGTCACATTGACCCAGCGGACAGCTCACTGTCGCACTTAATTAACACTCTTAGCGCCCGGGTAGATTTGCTTGCCCATCAGCAGACAGTAATCTTGAACCAATTAACTCAAATTAATGGTCGGCTGGATCGTTTGGAGGGACACCAAACGTTTCCCCCGACCGCAAATACCTCAACCCCTGCAGGCTTAGCGTCAGGACTAGCTAACACCTCCTTGCCCTCTCGCCTCACTCCTATTCCAACACCTGCCCGATTCAGCGGAAAACTCGGTGAAGCTCAAGGATTCATTTTACAGTGTGAATCAGTTTTTCTGCGTGTGCCGGGGGATTTTTCTCTCGACTCTAGCCGGATAGGCTATGTCATAAATTTGCTGGCAGGTAGAGCCTTGGACTGGGCATATTCGATCATGGCTAGACCTAGCTATTCTCAGCTTACCTACCAGGAGTTTGTGTCAGAATTTCTGTCTGTATTTGATCATACGGATAAGGGAGGGGTGTTGACAGAACGTTTTTTAAGCCTACAGCAGGGAAAGAGATCAGCTGCAGATTACGCCATCGACTTCCGGGTTTTGGCCGCAGAGATTGGGTGGGGGGAGCCATCTCTTTGTGGCATTTTTCTACGCAGCCTTAGCGACGAGCTAAAGGATGAGTTAGCGGCACGGGATAAACCAGATAACTTGCAAGATTTAATTGCTTTAGCAGTTAGTATCGATAGTAGGTTAAGGGAACGGGCGGCTGGTCGGCGAGTTACTTCCCGTCCAGTTAAACCCCGCCCTCGTGTCCCTGTCTCACTTCCTCTCGCTTTACCCGCATCAGAGAAGGCCCCGGATCAGGAAGCCATGATTGTTGGTCATTCTAAGGTGTCTGCAGCTGAGAAACAGCGCCGTAGGGATCAAGGCCTGTGTTTCTATTGTGGGAAGGAGTCACATGGGGTTTCTGAATGTCTTAGTAAGGTTAAAAGGGAAGGCCCGTGGATCGCAGCAGGGGGATTCACGGGCAAGAACACAGAGGAACCCCTTACTTGTTGTCATTTACCCCTCAGACTCATTCATACTCACACTGAACACTCAACACTAGCGTTAATTGATTCTGGAGCTGAGCAAAATTTCATTTCTAGAGACCTGGCAACCCGGATGGGCCTCAGTTGTCAGTCTTTAGAACCCCCTGTTAGATTGATTACCCTGTCGAAGGCGTCGTTGACTACCATTAACCTTCAGACAGCACCTGTGTCTATAATTGTCTCAGGAAATCACAGGGAGGAGATTCAGTTCCTAGTGCTGCCCGTTTCCTCTTCGCCCGTTATTCTGGGATATCCCTGGCTGCGCCTACATAACCCCACTATTGACTGGCAAGCTGGGAGAATAACGGCATGGAGTACGTTTTGCCTTAGTGCCTGTCTCCAATCAGCGGCGTGCGCCCCATCTGTGAAGATGCCTCTGCCCGATTCATCTCCACCGGATTTATCTAAGGTACCAGAGGTTTATCACGATTTGGGGCAAGTGTTCAGCAAGTCTCGGGCGTTGTCCTTACCCCCCCATCGTCCGTATGACTGCGCCATTAATCTGAAGGCTGGGCCCCCTCTACCTGCTAGCCGCCTTTACAGCCTATCAGCCCCGGAGCGCGAGGCCATGGACACTTACATTAAGGAATCTTTGGCCTCTGGTCTTATTCGCCCGTCGTCGTCGGCCGTGGGGGCCGGATTTTTTTTTGTTGGAAAGAAGGACGGTTCACTACGCCCCTGTCTTGACTTCCGGGGGCTGAATGAAATAACGGTCAAGGATAAATATACACTGCCCTTGATGAACACTGCGTTTGACTCCCTCCAGGGGGCATCATGGTTTACTAAATTGGACCTCAGGAATGCTTATCATCTTGTGCGCATTAGAGAAGGTGATGAGTGGAAAACGGCTTTCTGGACCCCCAGCGGTCATTTTGAGTACCTGGTAATGCCGTTTGGGTTAACTAACGCCCCAGCCGTTTTCCAGCATTTAATCAACGATGTACTATGGGATTTCTTGAACTCATTTGTTTTCGTTTATCTCGATGATATCCTCATCTTCTCCCGCACACTAGAGGAGCATCGGGTGCATGTCCGCAGAGTATTACAGCGCCTCCTGGAGAACCAGCTGTTCGTCAAGGCCGAGAAATGCGAATTTCATACTGATCAGACTTCTTTCCTTGGATTTATTATTGCTCGGAACCAGGTGCTTCCTGACCCTGCCAAAGTTAAGGCAGTGGTGGAATGGCCTGCACCCACCTCCAGAAAGCAGCTTCAAGGGTTCCTGGGGTTTGCAAATTTTTATAGGAGGTTCGTGCCTAACTTTGGTAATATTGCCCGTCCTTTGACTGCTCTCACCTCCCCTAAGATTTCATTTTGCTGGAGTAAGGAAGCAGCCGATGCATTTGAGAAGCTCAAGAGGGAGTTCGCCTCGGCCCGAGTCCTTACCCAGGTGGACCCGAAGCTTCAATGTTTGGTGGAGGTGGATGCGTCTGATGCGGGAGTCGGAGCAGTACTCTCCCAACGATCTCCCATGGATGGTAAGATTCGCCCTTGTGCTTTTTTCTCTCATCGTCTCTCCCCTGCAGAGAGAAACTACAGCATCGGGGACAGGGAGTTACTGGCTGTGAAATTGGCCTTGGAGGAATGGAGACATTGGCTGGAGGGGGCTGCTCAGCCGTTCGTGGTTTGGACTGATCACCATAACCTGGAGTACCTCAGGACGGCTAAGCGCCTGAATGCACGCCAGGCTCGCTGGCCCCTCTTCTTCGGCCGGTTTAATTTTACTATCACGTACCGGCCGGGAAGCAAGAACGGTAAGCCGGACGCTCTCTCCCGGCAGTTTGACCCCCCATCCTCCGAGGATCAGGAGACCCCTATCCTGCCGCCTTCCTGCGTCGTGGGCGCCCTGCCCTGGGGAATCTGCAAGACGGTTCGCCAGGCCCAGAAGACTGAGCCGGACCCTGGGGGGGGGGGGGGCCCGGGCCGCTTGTTTGTTCCACGCGCTGTCCGAGGCAAGGTGATTGAGTGGGGTCACGCTTCCAAGTTGGCTTGTCATCCTGGAGTGGGTCGGACAGTGGATCTTCTTCAAAGGACCTTCTGGTGGCCAGGGTTGCGGAAGGACGTTATTGGCTACATCCGGGCCTGCGCTCAGTGCGCCACCGGGAAGACGTCGTCATCTCCCCCGGCAGGCTTACTACATCCGTTACCTGTTCCTTCACGCCCCTGGTCTCATGTAGCAATGGACTTTGTGACTGGGTTACCCACTTCAGATGACTACACCTCAGTATTAACCATTGTGGACCGGTTTTCGAAGGCGGCCCATTTTGTGCTACTTCGGGGTCTGCCTTCAGCCCAGGAGACTGCGGACCTCCTGGTGCAACACGTGATACGTCTTCATGGCATCCCTGCGGATATTGTGTCCGATCGAGGACCCCAGTTTGTATCTCAAGTTTGGAAGGCCTTCTGCACGGCACTAGGAGCCACTGCCAGCCTCTCTTCTGGCTATCACCCCCAAAGTAATGGTCAGTGTGAGAGGGCTAATCAGGAGCTGGAAGCCGCCCTCCGTTGTGTCATCTCCTCCTGCTCATCTTCCTGGAGCAAGTTCCTGCCCTGGATTGAGTACGCTCACAACGCTACGATCTCCACGGCCACGGGCATCTCCCCGTTTAAAGCCTCTTGTGGGTTTGATCCTCCGTTGTTTCCTGAGGAGGAGAAGGAGGTAGCGGTTCCTTCTGTCCAGGCACATATTAAACGCTGCCGGCGAGTGTGGCTCCTCGCTCACAAAGCTTTGTTGAAAACTACTGAACGTAATATCCAGGTGGCCAACCGGCATAGGAGACCCGCCCCGGAGTATAAGGTGGGTCAGAAGGTTTGGTTATCTACCCGGAATATTGGTGTACCGGCTGAAAAGCGTAAGCTGACTAAACGCTTTATTGGTCCCTACACCATTAATCGTATTGTTAACCCTGTGTCTGTGTGCTTGTCTCTCCCCTCTTCGTTGCGTATCTGCCCCACCTTTCATGTCTCGCAGGTCAAGCCGTACGTCTCTGACCCCCTGTGCCCTGCTCCCGTGGCACCCCCACCCCCGAGGATGATCGATGGCCATCCGGCCTGGGGGGTGACTGCCATCTTGGATGTTCGTAGGCGGGGTCGTGGCCTTCAGTATCTGGTGGACTGGGAGGGCTTTGGACCGGAGGATCGGTCTTGGATTCGCCCAGCGTTGATCTTGGATAAGCAGCTGATTCGCGACTTTCACCGGGCGAATCCAGGTAGGATTGGGCAGGTGCCTGGAGGCACTGCTAGAGGGGGGAGTACTGTCATGGCGGCCTCTGGGCCGTCATTAGCATCATTAACTCCAGCTGCGCACAGATCCACAGGGGTTAATCAGCAGCTGTTAAAAGCCAGCGTTGCTGACAGCCCGGCATGGAGTCGTCTGTCCTCCTCGTCTGAGAAAGAACCAGAACTCCGTTCTCTGGCCTCGTCAAGGTATTCTCTTGTCTCGTCAGAGTCTGTCTCGTCAAGAATTGTTTTGTCAAAAACTGCCTCGTCAGAAACTGTCTCGTCAGAAGCTGTCTCGTCAGGAATTGTCTTGTCAAGAACTGCCTTGTCAGAGACTGTCTCATCAGAAGCTGTCACGTCAGAAGCTGTCTTGTCGGAAGCTGTCTCGTCTGAAGCTGTCTCGTCAGGAACTGCCTCGTCAGAATCTTCTCTGGCCTCGTCTAGAACGTCTCTCGCCTCATCAAGGACATCAGTTCAAAGTCAAGCACGTAAGAGAGCTGTTTGCTACTCTACTCCTAACCTCTACCCCTGTGCACAGGTGGACTCCCTTGGCGGCGGACCTGCGTCCCCAGCTGACGGGGTTACGCCAACTCGCTCACGTAGCGGCTCGCTACCACCACGACTACCGGTACATCTGGCTCCACAAATTCCTGAATTATTACTGTATCAGTTACAGGAGTACTGGCCACCGTTACCGGTGGAGTTTGTGTCATCGTCATCTGTTGTGTCCTCGTCACCACGCTCTGTGGAATCACTCACCTCGTCGTCGTCTGTATTGTCATGGTCACCACGCTCTGTGGAATCACCCGCCTTGTCATCGTCTGGATTATCATCGTCACCACGTTCTGTGGAATCATTCATCTTGTCATCAGCTGGTTTGTCATCGCCCCGGTCTGTGGTGTCACAGCCGGAGTCACTGGAAGACCTGTCCTCGTCTCAGTCACAGGTGGAAGCCCCAGCTCGTTACCGGACGCCTTCACCTCCACGTTGCACGGCCGCTGGTTCTCAGCAGGACGTAACCTGCACTTCTCCCAAGTAAGCCTCACTACTGATAGCTTGTCATTAGCGTGGGACAAAAGTAATGGTCTGTGCTTATATGTTCCAGGGTTGCCGGGTCTCCGTCCAGAGTGCTCAGTTCCAGTGACCAGGATACTATCCACACGCTCACGCTTGCACTACACACCCTTTCACTCTAATAAAAATTATTGTTCACTAATTTGCCCATGTCAGTGTCTGTCTCCTGGGTCCCGAAACATGTCAACCGCACCATTATGTGGTGAGTAACATCAGTATAAAATCATATAAACATTACATTTGTAAAGTCAAAGTCATTTAAATCAGTACACCCTATGTTATCTACAATGTCATACAAAGTCATACTTGGCTTCAAAAAATGCTTATCAATTTAAGGATTCTTTATCCAAGACCTTAGTCTGATAATCCATAGCCTCTGGCAGATCATATGCACAGACACATTAATCATCAATCTCTTTTGATCCTCTGTGCTCTAAATCATGTGATATAGGGTAAACATAAAACCTTCAGTGATTAGGCATTATTAAATGACATCATAATATGATCATAGTATGGCCTGTAGTCACATTGTCACACGTCAGTCCTTTTTTCTATAAAATGCACTGTCATGTTTCAGTCAAGGACAAAGGTCAGCAATGTGTCAAAATTGCTTTTTTTTTTAAATATGTAAACAGTTTATCACGTACGCAACATTAATCAAGACCCCACAGAGTTAAATTGAAAAAATAAAAACCCAAAACCTTGTAAAAATACCCATATTTAGACCACTTTCTTCACAGATCAACCACACACACAACTAACTAAACTGCACTTATATAGCACTTTTCTAGTCACAAAGACCACTCAAAGCGCTTTGACTAGCACTAACCCTCTATTCTAAGGGCCTATAGGAAACAGATATCTAGGGACAATTTAGAACAGCCAATTAACCTAACATGCATGTCTTTGGATTGTGGGAGGAAACCGGAGCCCCCGGAGTAAACCCACGCAGCACAGGGAGAACATGCAAACTCCACACAGAAAGGTTCCAACTCCTGCCAGCCTGGGGATTTGAACCAGGAACCTTCTAGCTGTAAGGCAACAGTGCTAACCACTGCACCACCGTGCTGCCCACACAAACAGAGAACAGAGGAGTTTTGTTCTCTCTACACTGCCTCTATCTAAGGCTCACACACAAAGAATAGATAATAGATAAAATAACTTTCTCATTGTCCATTTTAACGTTATCCAGTTCTGCTGCCATTTAATCCGTCCGTCTTTAAATATTATGGTCTAATTATTATGATTTTATTTGCTTCCTCCTTTTCCCAACCTCTTGAGCTTCTTTAAATAATTTGCCGTATGGACCCTCCTTAGGATCGTGGCATTGATAAGTTGGGGGAGGATTATCTTTTTCATTTAATAATGGTTCGATGCTTGGTTGGTTTTGACATTTATCTCTTTTTGTTGTAAGTTTTTCCGTCGACGCTAAGACTGTGCATTCATTCACATCCAGTGTGGGTTTAAAGGAATAATCTTTTTTCCCCATTTGTTTAAATATTTTTCAGGATCCTTTATCTGATCTTTTTCTTTTAACCGGTTATTGTAATTTTTTTTTTACCGTTCGTCGCGCAGTTTCCTCTTTTTTTTCTTATTTTTCACTTTATCTGTTTATATAGTCAGGAACGTTGTCAGTACGCCCACTGCAACACTATTACTGCCCAATTTTTTGAAGTGCGCTCACTTGTTGATGGGGCTAGATCTTACGCAACCTATATTAGGGCTCCTGTAATTTCTTACAGGATCATTACCTGGTATGATCAGATAGGAAAAATATATAGGACGCCGCCTTATATTACCATTACTTAGCTAAAGCTTGACCTATCAGTCAATACGCAGCACCTTTTACTTTTTGAAACCTGACTCTTCGGCCGGAAAACAACACAATCTTTTTCTGTTTACTCTTCTGTCTATCTGGTTTTCCAGCACAATTGCCCATTTTACTTGTAGTTGTGAAACGCCGTCACACTACCTCATAAAATTATTGCATTCACCTTTTGAATGGAACTAGATGCTCACACAATAATTTTAACCACCAGGAAAAGTACAGGGCGTCACCTTATACTACCATTACTCGCATTTAGCTGACCTGTGGTTTTCAATGATGACAATTACTTTCCGCGATAAGACAAATAACTTTCACTTACTTTTCAGACTCTGTGCGGATGACCGTCACCAGACAGAGTTAGGACTCCGACGAGGCTCACAGAGTTCCCTCAAGGCGGGTTTTCAAAGCTGACTATAAGTCAGACCATACATGGTTTTTTTCAACCTGGAGTCTGTCCTGGTCCTCACCCAGTCTGGATATTGGTCATCCGGGTCACGGCACCATGCATGTCAGGAATCTGAAACTCAAAACTCACAAAATAATAGTACTCTGTTAGGTTCGTACCTTAATAAGATTTGAGACACAGAATGTGTTCAAAGTTTTTACTTGTACAAGGAGCAACACACACCTCTGATTACAAATGGGAAATGCGTGCTGCCATACAAAGCCAGCACTTCCCTTTTATACAGAACAGGTCAGACACAGGAAACATCTACTGCACCTTTGTGGGCACCTTTGTGGTGACTGATAAGAACATAAAACGGTCAGGCTTTGTGGTGACTGATAAGAACATAAAACGGTCAGGCTTTGTGGTGACTGATAAGAACATAAAACGGTCAGGCTTTCCTGTGTAACACAAAGACAACTCCATGTCAGCACATGACTTCTTGCACACCTGTTTCTAAACTTTAAGTAAATACAGATTATTCTGGTCTGTTGAGGCATGTCTGTTACAGGGTGAGTTAAACCTTCCTGATGCAGCATTGTTGCAGCCATTGTAAGGGAAAAATACAGAAAAGTTCAGCTAAAAACTAATTATGAAATGATAACATATTTGTACATATATACAATTTTCTGACATCCACTAGGAGGTACTGTTGAGCTGTAGATAATTTTTAAGTCTTGGTATGTGAAGAGGGGGCAACGCAGAGAGTTTTATGAGGCTTCTGCTATATGTCCAAAAGAAGGATGCATCCATATATCTGTCAGCTTATGGAGTTTATGACTTTTTTAAGAGTTTCAGTTCCTGGTACGAAGGCTTATTATCTGCTTAGGGGGGACGCTTGAGAATTTTATGACATATTTTTAATCCTTTAAAAGCAAGTCCTTATCGGGTTTCTCTACAAAGGGAAGCTGTTTACACTGGGGGTCCTGATGAAGAAGCACAGCAATTCTTGACCACAGTTGAGTGAGAATTTCTTTAAGATGAAGAAGAGTGATTTCCTGAATTAGCCTGAGGAGACGCTGATGCTACAAAAGTTAACAGCAGATACTTTCAGTGTTATGGCAGGGGAAGGGCATATGAAAGATGTATGGTGTGGAGACTTTAATGCTCATAACAGCTTGTGGGGAAGCACACATACAGATAACAATGGAACTGTTGTGGAAGAGATGTTAGATAAAAGATTGTTTCTTTGTCACAACAGTGGTGAAGGTACCAGGGTGAATGTGCATAGGGGCACATCATCATGTATTGACCTGACTCTGGTATCTGATTCTTTCGTGAGCACCTGTGAATGGACGGTTATGAACAGTACAACTATGGGAAGTGATCACTTCCCAATCCTTACAGTCATTAAAACTGAAGTATGTATAAAAGAGGGAAGATGTTTTACAAGATGGTGTTTTGACGAGGCAGATTGGGGAAAGTTTAGGCAATACTGTGTACAATCATGTGATTTGGTAACATTAGAAGGTGGCATGGAAGAGTGTTCAAGTCAGGTAACCAATCATATTCTGAATGCTGCAATAGCAAGTATACCCTAAGAAAACAACTCAGAGTAGGAAGAAAGTTGTACCCTGGTGGAATGAGGAATGTAGTATTGCAGTAAAAGAGTGAAACAAGGCATTCAGAGAGCTGAGGAAGAATGTGAAGAGTGAAAATTTAATAGATTACGAAAAGAAAAGGGCAGTAGCTCGAAGGATTATTAAAAACAGAAAAGGTCAACATGGAGAGAATTTTGTTCCACCCTTGGTAGGAAAACAGAACAAGGTGATGTCTGGGATATGTTTAAAAAAATGAGTGGGAAGAGGGTATCAGTTAAAGTCCCAGCTCTAGTGGATGGGGACAAGATGGCTGTACCAGACAAAGAAAAGGCAGAAGTCCTAGGTAGAGCATTTGCAGCAGTGCATAGGGGAGAACATCTTGGTGAGAGTCATAGACAGCAAAGGCAGCATAAACTCAGAGAAAATGCAAACTTAAAAAAGGAAGTGAAAGAAGATATGACTGCATTAGACCTCGAGTTCACAATGTCAGAGCTTAAGAGAGCTCTTTGCAAGACAGTGGATACACAGCTCCGGGACATGATCAGTTAAGCTATGCTATGTTCCAGCAGTTGCCTAGGCAATCAATGCAACTGGTGCTGAAATTGTGTAACACAATATGGAAGGAGGGGGTTATCCCAAGTGGGTGGAAAAAGGCTGTAATTTTACCATTTAATAAGCCAGGGAAAGATCCAGCTCATCCAGGCAACTACAGGCCAATAGCATTAACGTCACACTTAGGGAAATGGATGGAGAAGGTGTTAGTTTACAGACTCTCATATGTACTAGAGCAAAGACGATTAATCAACAACTATCAGAATGGTCTTAGAAGAGGAAGAGCCACAGTGGATGCTCTAGTTAGGGTAAGTAATGATATTGAAAAGAGTCTCAAAATGGCAGAAGTAATGGTTATAGTTTATCTGGATATTGAAAAGGCTTATGACTCACTGTGGAGGGATGGACTTCTTATGAAACTGAATAATATGGACATTGGTGGTAGTTTGGTGACACATGGGGAGTGCATAATTGTATAGCATCTTAGACAAGAACAAAGAGCAGAGTTTCCCTGGGAGATAACAGGGAGGTGTGAAGGATGAATGCAGTGTGATCTTTTGTGTGTTAGAAACTTCTGGAAGGATGTTAAAGGATTAAGGAAGTGAATGCAATGTGACCTTTTGTGTGTTAGAAGCTTCTAGAAGAATGCCATGCTTTTTAAGAGGAGAGTCTCTGCTGAGTATTCATTCTGACTATGCTTCTGTGTGAGAGGTGTAATAAACTGTCTGAGTCAAATCCGCCTCGTTATTTACACGCTCCACAGTAGGATGTATAATTGGATAATGGATTTTTTAACGCACAGGACAATTAGGGTTAAAGTAGGATCAGAAGTTTCTAATGACTTTGAAATAGAAAATGGTGTTCCTCAGGGGAGTGTTATAAGCCCAGTTTTATTCAACATATTAATGCCATGTTTGAGGATCAGGAGGGATCCATCAAAACAGCACTATATGCAGATGATGGAGCCATATGGACGAGGGGAAGAAATGAGAAATTTGTGTTCAAAAACATCAGGAAAGCAATGGAGAAAGTGGAAAAGTGGTCACATGAGTGGGGATTTAAATTTTCAAATAGTACAACCTGCTATATGATTTTCACCAAAAAACGCAGAACTGATACAGAACCATTAACATTATATAATCAACCAAAAGGGAAAGTGAGTGAGTTCAAATATCTAGGATTGTGGTTTGATAGTGCATACACATGAAGAGTTCATGTTAAAAATCTGGAGACAAACTGCAAAAAAGTCATTAATCTCACAAAAGCTGTAGATGGACATGAATGGGGTGCAAATAAACAGGTATTAATTGACATTTACAGAGCACTAATGAGATCGACAATAGACTATGGATGCATGCTTTATGGAGCAGCAGCAAAGATGACTCTGGAAAAAATAGAATGCAGCATGGAGTGCTTCGCCTGTGCATTGGAGCCATCAAAACAACACCAAACAATGCAGTTTTAATAGAAGCAGGAAAATGCCAATGGATTTGAGAAGAGATAAACTTGCATTATCATACTGGGTCAAGCTGAAAGGAAGTGAGAAAGTGAATATTTCAAAAATAACACTACAAGACTGCTGGGAATATTCTAACTTCCAGGGACACGGGTTTGGGTGGACAATTGAAAGAAAAGCCAGAATGTATGGACTAGACACTATTGATATAGCTAACATCATTCCAGTGAGTAATGTTCACCCTTGGCTGTTTCCGGGAAAAGAAGTAGACATTAATCTGCTAATTAGGACAAAAGATTGGCATATGAGTGAAGTTGGTGTTAAGACAAGCATTTACCTCAGGAACAATTACTATAACTACTTACAGCTCTATACTGACGGTTCAAAGAACAAAGAGTGGAGCTGGAATGTTGGAGTTGGAATATACATTCCAGAGTTTAAAGTGACCATCTCAAAAAGACTCTCCAACAACACATCAGTGTACACAGCATATATATATATATATATATATATATATATACTGATGGTTCAAAGAACAAAGAAGGCTCTGATGGAGTCGGAGTATACATTCCAGAGTTTAAAGTGACCATCTCAAAAAGACTCTCCAACAATACATCCGTGTTTACAGCAGAGATGGTGGCAATAATTATTGGTTTGCAGTGGGTGGAGGAGGTCAGACCGGACCGGGTGGTGGTGTGCACAGACTCACTTGCAGCTTTAAAAACCATACAGAGTCTAAAATCTACAAGGGAAGACTTGGTGATTGAACTACATCACAGTTTATTTAGGGTACACAGGGGTGGTAGAGAAGTTCAATTTTGTTTGGTTCCTGCACATGAAGTGTTGAAAGGGATTGACTATGCAGATAAATTATTAAAAAGTGCACTTGGGAAAGAAATAACTATACCCTTGTCTCTTGGAAAAGGTGAAGGGAAAGCAGTAATCAAGAAAAAAGGAACTGAGCTATGGCAAAAAAGATGGGATGAAGATCATAAAGGTAGATTGTGTAGTGTGAATTGCCTATAATAAAATATTTGTCATAAGGTACAGGAATTATTTATTTTATTTAATAGTGGGTGTGAAAGGGGGCGGAGTTAAACCTTCACTTCTACACCCGCTAAATTAAATAAAAGCACTCGTAAAAGGGGCACCAGTCCTAATGGACAATAATATTAACTTTAATTTTATTAAATTTTGTACCTTCAATTACTTAATGAATCAGTCTCAAAGTTTCAGTGAGTTCTTGTCCTGTCGTGATTAGGAAACATGTATATGCGAAAGAAAAACGCTTCAACTTCTATCATTCACCCTTTTATTAAACTCATTCATGTTACATGGCATGGCGTTCAAATGATGGATAAACAGATTCAAATGATAACAGCGTAAAATATCACATCAACTGATATTGGATTCCTGAACATAAAATCCAGCGTTACACCTCTGTAGAACCAAGGAGGAACCAGACTTATGTTTCAACGGTAAATGAGGCTGAAAACAACGCAATTTTATGGGGAAAATTCATAAGCTAATTATCTAAAAATGACTTCTGAATTAATCTACAAAAATTTAAGGGCAGTTACTTAAAAATGACTAAGAGTTTTCCTTCAGTTTATAGCTTTATCCTGTGGCTGAGAGATTAATTGAGCCCTGAAATACGGGCCATATTCAATTGTAATTTAATTGTTAGGACATCACGTTTTAACCCAGGAGATAAGAAAAGTAGGAGCTTCACTCACACAACAGCTGTAGGTCCACGTTTCCGTGGGTCGGTACTGCTGGGTTTTGAAGTTAGGACGTCGGAGGAAGCGGCTGCTGTCCTCACAGCCGTGGAGGTGATAACTCAGCTGGGGGCCCTTCAAGGAGACAGTAGCAGCCGTGGATGGTTTGTCTCAGGGCGGCGTGAAAAGTCCTTGGAAAAAAGTCCAAATTTGAGATCTCTTGTAGCGGGATCGACCCCAAAAACTGAAGGAAAATCTTCTCAGTCTCTGTTCACTTTAACTTAGGCAAATTAAAGGTCCACTTTAACGGCGTGAAAAGTCATGAAAAAAAATATGAGAAAAACATTTACTAGGATAAGAATGGCTTCTGAGGTGAAGGAAAAAGTTTGAGAATTTGATTCTCTAAAAGAACGAGCTCTAAAGAAAAAGTGGTTTCTCCTCAGTAACCAGAAAATAACGAAAGACTTGACAAACTTCACAAAGAACAGAATAAAACTTCACAGGACCTTGAAACGGTGGAATAAAATCTTCTTCTGAGATCTAGATTACTATTCTGCTTCTTTAATCTTAATTTAGTTCCTAATCTTTCTCAAAATCTCTTTCTTTCTTCTTTCTGTGTTTCTAATTCTTAATTCTCTCACCGTTCTTTATCTTGCTGTTCTTGTTACTTTGTTACTTCTTTTTCAACTTACTATCTCAAATCTAACTTCTCTTTTAAAGTTACCTCGCCGGGTCGTAAAATGATGATGTCAATCGCAAGACTGACCAATTGACTTTTTCAGAAGCAGTTTGAAATGGCTGCCATCCAATGTGAGAACATTTCTTTGTTTGAGAGCAGCCAATCAAACAAAGACACCATCCCATGAAATTGCATAGGAAAAATCAACACTCAGTCAGTTCTTATGAAATTAGGTGCTCAATATAAAATCTAACTAAATTAAATAAACTAACTAAATGACTTGGCTAATATTTGGTGATCATGCATTTATACCATGATGACTAAATGACTAAATGACTAAATGACTTGGCTAATATTTGGTGATCATGCATTTATACCACCCCCTCATGGATCGTCACCTTATCGTGGTGGGGGGGTTTGCGTGCCCCAGTGATCCCAGGAGCTATGTTGTCCGGGGCAATTTGCCTCTGATAGGGTCTCCCAAGACAAACTGGTCCTGGGTGAAGGGCCAGACTAAGAACGATCCAACAGACTCTCATGATAAATTGTATATCAAGGATTCAGTGTACCCCGCCCGGTATGGGGTTACCGGGGCCCCACCCTGGAGCCAGGCCTGGGGGAGGGGCTCGAAGGCTAGCGTCTGGTGGCCAGGTTTCCACCCATGGGACCCGGCCGGGCTCAGCCCGAAGGAGTTACATGGGTCCGCCCTCCAGTAGGTTCACCACCTGCAGGAGGGATCATGGAAGTCCGGTGCTATGTGGATTAGGTAGCAGTCAAAGGCGGAGACCTTGGCGGACTGATCCCAAGCTTTCTAAACTGGCTTTTGGTACGTGGAATGTCACCTCTCTGGTGGGGAAGGAGCCTGAGCTGGTGTACGAGATTGAGCGATACCGGCTAGATATAGTCGGCCTCACCTCAACACACAGCTCCGGTTCCGGAACCAGTCTCCTGGAGAGGGGCTGGAGCTTGGCCTTTTCTGGAGTTGCCCCGGGCGAGAGGCGACGAGCAGGGGTAGGTATTCTTGTATCGCCCCACCTTGCTGCCTCTATATTGGAGTTTTCCCCGGTGGACAAAAGGGTTGCTTCCCTGCGCCTTCGGGTTGGGAAACGGGTCCTGACCATCATTTGTGCCTATGCACCAAATGATGTTTCAGAGTACCCACCCTTTTTGGAGTCTGTGACTGGGGTGCTGGAGGGTGCTCCTCCTGGAGACTCCATTGTCCTACTGGGGGACTTCAATGCGCACGTGGGCAACGACAGTGAAACCTGGAGGGGGGTGATTGGGAGGAACGGCCTGCCCGATCTGAACCCGAGTGGTGTTCAGTTATTGGACTTCTGTGCTAACCACAGTCTGTCCATAACGAACACCATGTTCAAGCATAAGGGTGTCCATATGTGCACCTGGCACCAGGACACCCTAGGCCGCAGGTCGATGATCGATTTTGTTATCGTATCATCAGACCTGCGACCGTATGTCTTGGACACCCGAGTAAAGAGAGGTGCAGAGCTGTCAACTGATCACCACCTGGTGGTGAGTTGGATCCGTTGGCAGGGGAGGAAGCCATTCAGACCTGGTAGACCCAAACGTATAGTGAGGGTGTGCTGGGAGCGTCTGGCTGAGGCCCCTGTCCGGGAGGTCTTCAACTCCCACCTCCGGAAGAACTTCAACCACATTCCGAGGGAGTCTGGAGACATGGAGTCTGAATGGGCCATGTTCTCCACCTCTGTTGTTGAAGCGGCGGCCCAGAGCTGCGGCCGCAAGGTGGTCGGTGCATCTCGTGGTGGCAACCCCCGAACCAAGTGGTGGACACCAGTGGTGAGGGGGGCCATTAAGCTGAAGAAGGAGTCCTATCAAGCTTGGTTGGCTTGTGGGACTCCCGAAGCAGCTGAGGTGTACCGGCAGGCCAAGCGGAGTGCAGCTCGGGTGGTTGCTGAAGCAAAAACCCGGGTATGGGAGGAGTTAGGTGAGGCCATGGAACAAGACTTTCGGTCGGCTTCAAAGAGATTCTGGCAAACTGTTCGGCGGCTCAGGAGGGGAAAGCAGCTCCCCGTCCACACTGTGTATGGTGCGGATGGGACACTGTTGACTTCAACTGGGGATATCGTCGGGCGGTGGAAGGAATACTTCGAGGATCTCCTCAATCCCACTGATACGCCTTCCACAGAGGAAGCAGGGTTTGGGGACAAGGGGGATGACTCGCCTATCACAGGGGCTGAGGTCGCCAAGGTGGTTAAAAATCTCCTTGGTGGCCGGGCCCCGGGGGTGGACGAGATTCGCCCCGAGTACCTCAAGGCCCTGGATGTTGTTGGGCTGTCATGGTTGACACGCCTCTGCAACATTGCGTGGAGGTCGGGGGCAGTGCCTTTGGCATGGCAAACCGGGGTGGTGGTTCCTCTCTTCAAAAAAGGGGACCGGAGGGTGTGCTCCAACTTTAGAGGGATCACACTCCTCAGCCTCCCTGGGAAGGTCTATGCCAAGGTACTGGAGAGGAGAGTCCGGCCGTTGGTCGAACCTCGGATTCAGGAGGAGCAATGTGGTTTTCGTCCTGGCCGTGGCACATCGGACCAGCTCTTTACCCTCTCGAGAATTCTTGAGGGTTCGTGGGAGTTTGCCCAACCAGTTTACATGTGTTTTGTGGACTTGGAGAAGGCATTTGACCGCGTCCCTCGTGGATTTTTGTGGGGGGTGCTTCGGGAGTATGGGGTATCGGGCTTGTTGTTACGAGCTATTCGGTCTCTGTACGACCGTTGTGAGAGTTTAGTTCGTATTGCCAACACTCGGTCGGAGTCATTCCCAGTGAGAGTTGGACTCCGCCAGGGCTGCCCTTTGTCACCGGTCCTGTTCATAATTTTTATGGACAGGATTTCTAGGCGCAGCCAGGGAATGGAGGGTGTCATACTTGGTGACCACAGGATCTCATCTCTGTTGTTTGCAGATGATGTTGTCCTGTTGGCTTCATCCAGCAATGACCTACAGCTCTTGCTGGGACGGTTTGCCGCTGAGTGTGAAGCGGCTGGGATGAGAATCAGCACCTCCAAGTCCGAGTCCATGGTCCTCAGCCGGAAAAAGGTGGATTGTCCTCTCCGGGTTGGGGACAGGCTCCTGCCCCAAGTGGAGGAGTTTAAGTATCTTGGGGTCTTGTTCACGAGTGAGGGGAAAATGGAGCGAGAGATCGACAGACGGATTGGAGCAGCATCTGCAGTGATGCGGACGTTGTACCGGTCTGTTGTGGTGAAGAGGGAGCTTAGTTCTAAGGCAAAGCTGTCGATTTACCAGTCAATCTACGTTCCTACTCTCACCTATGGTCACGAGCTTTGGGTAATGACCGAAAGAACGAGATCGCGGATACAAGCGGCAGAAATGAGCTTTCTCCGTAGGATTGCTGGACTCACCCTCAGAGATAGGGTGAGGAGCTCAGTCATCCGGGAGAGGCTCAGAGTAGAACCGCTGCTCCTCCACATTGAAAGGAGTCAGTTGAGGTGGTATGGGCATCTGATTAGGATGCCTCCTGGACGTCTCCCACTTGAGGTGTTTCAGGCACGTCCCACTGGGAGGAGACCCCGGGGCAGACCCAGGACTCGGTGGAGAGACTATGTCTCCCAGCTAGTCTGGGAACGCCTTGGTATCCCCTCTGAAGAGCTGGAGCAGGTGGCTGGGGAGAGGGAAGTCTGGGCTTCTCTGCTTGAACTGCTGCCTCCGCGACCCGGACCTCCGGAAAAGCGGTAGAAGATGGATGGATGGATGGATGGCATTTATACCATTACTCCAATATTACATTTGTTTGAATAACACTCATGAATATAACATTTCTTATACATAATTATAATACATGCATTCATATTTAGATCAAAGCTTAATGTAATACAGAAACCCATGGTTGGTGATAAAAGAGGGATGATCTTCAGTGTCCTTAGGATCCAGAGGATAAGCTGAAAGAAACTTAATGTTTAGAACAAATTAAAAGTCATCCTACATACTGAAAACACATTCTGTAGGTATCCGCTAGGAGGTACTGTTGAGCTGTAGATGATTTCTTTTAGGTCCATGGTATCTGGGAGAAAGCCTGGACAGCATCGGGGGCTATAAACCCGTCTGATTAAGCCGTTTATGACCCTTTTTTAAGAGCATTGTTTCCTGTAAGGGTACATTATCCAAATGCAGTGTTCATGTTGGAGGTCTGGTCTCCCGAGTTTATGTTCCTTTGATCCTTTAAAAGCAAATTCTGATCCTTACAATCTCTGCAAGAGGCAACTGTTTACATTGGGGTCCTGGGAAAGCAAACATCTTTGGTCAGGCCTGGAAGAGGCCTGGATGAGTAGACATGAAAGCCAGTGATATCCCTGTAAATGCAGAAAAGTGGTATTCCTGTATAAGGAATAAAGTGAAATTCCTGTAAAATGGAGAGAAGTGATCTTCTGTCTTGGTTTGAGGAGACGATGATGCTACAATTGTATTACAAAATACAAAAATCTATTGCACTAAAGAATTATAAAACAACAAACAGGAGGGAAGACATCATTATGGCAAGACTCAGACTGGATCATACAGGTTTAAACGGCACTTTATTCACCATGGGGAAAAATGAAAGTGACAAATGTAGAGGATGTAGAGTAAAAGAAAATTCAACTTTATTTATTTATTCAACTTTATTTATATAGCGCCATTTCACAACAACAGTCATCTCATATCACTATCAACTGTAGGGGGGGAACCCCCACAGTTGCAGAAAGACCCCAGCAATCAGGCGATCCCCTGTGAGCAAGCACTTGGCGACGGTGGAGAGGAAAAACTCCCTTTTAACAGGAAGAAACCTCCAGCAGAACCAGGCTCAGGGAGGGGCAGTCATCTGCTGCGACTGGCTGGGGGGTGAGGGGATAGAGAAGAAGAAAAGAACAGACATGTAGAGAGCAAACAGCACGATGGGGACTCAATCTATGGGAGAGAACAAACAGATGTTAATGACCAGCAAAAAAAAAAAAATATTTCATAGAGAGTGAGGAAAGGAGTGAGGCCCAGTGCATTACTGGAGGTCCCCCGGCTGACTAAACCTATTAGCAGCATAACTAAGGGAGGGTTCAGAAACACATGATCCCTCCCTAATTGTAGGCTATATCAAAAAGGTAGGTTTTAGCCCTATTCTTAAAAACAGAGATCGAGTCTGACTCCCGAATCCAGATTGGCAGCTGATTCCACAGGAGAGGAGCTTGATAACTGAAGGCTCTGCCTCCCATTGTACTTTTGGAGATTCTAGGTATTACAAGTAATCCTGCATTTTGGGAGTGTAGTGCTCTGTTAGGATAATACGGTAGTATCAGATCTTTTAAATAAAAAGGAGACTGATTGTTTAGAGCTTTGTAAGTAAGAAGAAGGATTTTAAACTTAATTCTAAACTCTATGGGAAGCCAATGAAGGGAGGCCAGAACCGGAGAGATATGATCTCTCTTTCTAGTACCTGTTAAAACTCTTGCTGCAGCATTTTGGATCAGCTGAAGACTTTTTAAAGATGTTTTAGGACAGCCTGATAATAAAGAATTACAATAATCTAATCTTGAGCTAACAAAAGCGTGGATCAGTTTCTCAGCATCACTCTGAGACAAGATGCTCCTAATCTTGGAAATATTACGCAAATGATAGAAGGCAGTCTTAGAAACAAATTTAATATGTGAATTGAAGGACAAATCCTGATCAAAAATAACTCCAAGGTTCCTCACAGAGCTATTAAGAGAAAGAGTAACCGCATCCAAACTGAAAGTTTGATTTGGAAAGGAATTTCTAAGGTTTTTTGGACCAACAAGAATGACTTCAGTCTTATCTGAATTTAATAGCAGGAAATTACAAGTCATCCAAGCTTTGATTTCCTTAAGACAGGCTTCTAACTTGGCTAATTGATTACTATCATCTGGCTTCATTGACAGGTATAATTGTGTGTCATCTGCATAACAATGAAAATGTATACAGTGCTTTCTAATAATGTTGCCTAACGGAAGCATATATAAACTAAAAAGAGTAGGGCCTAGCACAGATCCCTGTGGAACTCCATGACTAAGCTTTGAGTTGAAAGAAAACTCATTATTTACATGAACAAACTGGAACCTATCAGATAAATAAGATCTAAACCATTGCAACGAAGTTCCATTAAGTCCAACATAGTGTTCTAATCTATCAAGTAGAATATTATGATCGATAGTATCAAAAGCTGCACTAAGGTCTAAAAGGACAAGTACAGAAACTAGTCCATTATCAGATGCAATGAGGAGGTCGTTAGTGACCTTTGCTAAGGCTGTTTCAGTACTATGATGGATTCTAAACCCAGATTGAAACTCTTCAAGTAAACCATTTCCCTGCAGGTGGTCAAATAATTGCGTAGCAACAACTCTTTCTAAGATTTTTGAAATGAAAGGGAGATTAGAGATTGGTCTATAGTTAGCTAAAGCTCCTGGATCTAGCGTTGGCTTTTTGAGTAAGGGTTTAATTACAGCCGTTTTAAAAGCCTGCGGTACATGGCCTAAAGTTAATGAAGAATTGATTATATGAAGAATAAAGCTACCAATAAGTGGGAAGACTTCTTTAAATAACCTGGTAGGAATAGGGTCTAAAAGACAAGTTGAAGGTTTGGATGAGGAAACTATTTTGTCTAACTCACAAAGGTCGATTGGAGTAAACTCATCAAGGCAGAGATCAATAGAAGGAGTTGTAGTAGTTACAGTATTTAAGTTAACTGTGGGAAGAATCTGATTGATTTTCTCTCTGATGGATGAAATTTTATTATTGAAAAAGTTCATAAAGTCCTGACTAGTAAGCTCTAAGGGAATGCTAGGATTGACATTGACAAAATGTCGAGCACATTGTGGTAGACTGCAAGTCTAATTTAAAACATTACTGGCACATGCCTCTAGGGGGAACTACCTGTATTGTTCAGCACTACTATTAAGGGGACACATTAGAACAAGAGTGTGAAAACCCCGCGCAGAATCCATGTTCAGTCATATTATGTGTGTTGCAGAATAAACGGCAGAGTTAGCCAAAGAAATAACTCAAGTGTGATCATTGCTACACGGTAGGATATCACACAATTGGCGACGAGGATTAAAAGAAAAAAATCAGCGGCGAGAAACAGAGAACATTGCAAGTGTGGCGAACTCAAGTGACTCCAGTAGTTCGAGTGCAAGTTCAGAGGAGGAAAAACGAGGTTTCCCCACCACGACGAGCAATGGCGGCTGTAATCGGAACGGTAACCCCTTTTGATAACTCGACTCAGTCATGGGAAGGATATAGTGAAATGTTGGACTTTTTCTTCCAAGCTAATGACATTGAGGAGCCAGACAAAAGGAAGGCTGTACTGTTGAGTGGAGTTGGTGCAACTACTTACAGTTTGTTGAGAAATTTAATAAGCCCTGCATTACCAAAAGATAAAACGTACGACCAGCTTACTGCTGAGCTTCAGAAGCACTTCAGCCCCAAACCGAGTGAAATCGTGCAACGATTCAAATTTAATTCACGCATAAGGAGGAACACTGAGTCCATAGCAGAGTATGTGGCAGAATTGAGGAAATTAACACTGCACTGTGATTACAAAGACTCATTGGAAGAAATGTTAAGAGACAGACTTGTGTGTGGGGTGAATGATGACCGTATGCAACGGCGACTTTTATTTGAAACAAAACTCACTTTTGTGAAGGCTTTGGAATTATGCCAAGCGATGGAAACAGCATCTAAAGATGTGAGAGAAATGCAAAGGAAGCTAACAGAGGACACAGCAACGCATGTTCGTGTGCCTAAGACCCAAGTAGGTGTCCACAAAGTGTCAACTGATAAAAATCATCGCAAATTCCCCAGTTGTTATCGCTGCAAAGGCCAGCACAATGCCGCCGAGTGCAAATTTGCCACTGAGCTGTGTCATAATTGTGGCAAGCGAGGGCACATTAAGAAAGCATGTAGAATAAAGGTGGACAGCGCACAGGTGCTGAAAGCGACAGTTAATGGGCAAAAGTATGAAAACAAGGGCCCAGGAAAGGAACAGCAAGCGAATCAACTGAGAGGGGAGGGAGAAAGTGATACAGAAGACATGGGTTTTCACACAATTTACAACACGTCAGAGGAGCTGACCAAGGTAGCGCCCATCACGCGTACCATGAATGTTAATGGAATGAAAGTAACATTTGAAGTTGATACAAGCTGTGGAGTAACCATATTAAGTAAACAGCAATATACACAACTGTGGAAGAAAACAGACACAGCAGAATTAAATCCCTGTTCATTAAAATTAAAAACATACACAGGAGAGAAGCTAGACGTGCTAGGCATGGCACAAGTGAAGGTGCAACACGAAAACAAAGAAAAGGACTTACCTGTAGTAGTAGTTGGGAGCGAAGGACCAAATCTACTAGGGCGAAGTTGGCTACAAGAACTGGCCATGATTGATCAGTTGGTGAATAAAGTGGAATCTCAGCCCAAATTGCAGCTGGAGGAGATCCTCGAAAGACACGCTGAGGTGTTCAAAGAAGGCGTAGGACAGCTAAAAGGTGTCACTGCAAAGATTAATGTGGACAAGGAGGCCCAACCACGATTCTGCAAACCCCGACCGGTACCCTATGCAGTCAAGCCACTGGTTGAAAGCGAGCTACAGAGGCTGCTGGATGACAAGATCATTGAGCCAGTGCAGGTTGCAGAATGGGCGGCGCCCATAGTCCCAGTGAGAAAGCCGGATGGCTCCATTAGAATATGTGGAGATTACAAACTCACTGTCAATCGAGCATCACGGGTGGATCAGTATCCAATTCCTAAAGTGGAGGACCTCTTCGCACAGCTGAATGGCGGCCGACACTTCACGAAATTAGACATGAGTCACGCCTACCAACAAGTAGTCCTGGAAGAAGAATCAAGAAAGTATGTAACCATCAATACACACAAAGGCTTATATACCTACACACGCTTACCATTTGGAGTAGCTTCCAGTCCTGCTATATTCCAGAGAACTATGGAGGGCATCCTAGGTGGAATTCCGAATGTTGCCATTTATTTGGATGACATCCTTTGTACAAGACCAAATGAACAAGAACATCTGAAAACGCTGGAGGAAGTGCTTCAACGGTTGGAGAAAAGCGGTCTGAGGTTGAAAAGAAGCAAGTGTGAGTTCATGGGAAAAGAGGTGGTGTTCCTAGGCCACAAGATCAACGCCAGTGGTCTACACCCTCTAACAGACAAAGTGGAAGCCATTGCGGAGGCGCCTGAGCCACAAAATGTTACTGAGTTAAAAGCCTACCTGGGCTTGTTGAACTATTACCATAGGTTCCTCCCAAAGCTCTCCACGCTGCTGGCACCACTACATACCTTACTTAAGAAGGAAGAAAAATGGTCATGGGGGGTCAAGCAGCAGAAGGCGTTTGAAGAGTCCAAAGCGCTACTTCAGTCCTGTAGTGTGTTAGTGCACTATGATTCAAACAAACCACTCATCCTGGCGTGTGACGCATCACCCTACGGTGTGGGTGCTGTACTCTCTCATCGTATGGAGGATGGCTCAGAGAGGCCCATAGGGTTCGTCTCAAGAACTCTTAGTGCAGCTGAGAAAAACTACTCCCAGCTAGACAAGGAGGGCCTTGCAGTAGTATTTGGTGTAAAAAAATTCCACAAATACCTGTACGGGAGACAGTTCGCTATAGTGACTGACCACAAGCCACTAATTTCACTGTTCAGTGAAATGAGAGCCATACCCCAGATGACATCTCAGAGAATTCAGAGATGGGCCGTTACATTAGCAGCGTATGAGTACACCATCGTTTACAAAGCCGGACGGGACCATACGAATGCTGACGCGATGAGTAGGCTACCCTTGGATGGAGGAAGAGACAGCACGCCTGAGGAGGAGGAGAGAGTGCTATTGTTTGAAGATATCGGCGTGCCCCTGGTGAACGCACAACAAATAAAGAAGTGGACAGACAAAGACCCTGTTCTAGCAAGAGTGCGAGAATACATCTTGCGAGGATGGCCGAAGATGAACAGTCCTGAGTTCATTCCCTATGCCCGACGACAGGATGAGCTCAGCACCCAGGAAGGTTGTATCCTGTGGGGAGGACGCGTGGTTGTTCCACCACCTGGTAGGAATGCCTTACTGCAACAACTACACCAAGCACACCCTGGCATCACTCGCATGAAAGCGTTGGCGAGGAGTTACATGTGGTGGCCCAACATGGATGCAGAGGTGGAGGCGCTTGTGAAGTCATGTGCGGCATGCCAGGAGAACAGGAACAGTCCTCCAGCAGCCCCACTACATCCCTGGGAAGTTCCAGATAAACCATGGAGAAGAATTCACATTGACTACGCAGGTCCATGGATGGGAAGAATGTTCCTGATCATAGTTGACGCATACTCAAAGTGGATCGATGCATATTCTGTGAGTAGCTCTACTTCTACTGTTACCATTGAATGTCTTAGAAAGAGTTTCAGCCAACATGGGCTACCTGAAATCATAGTATCAGATAACGGTACATGTTTTACGAGTGAACAGTTCCAAGAGTTTTCTGAAAAGAATGGCATACGTCACATCATGACTGCGCCATACCATCCTTCTTCTAACGGCTTAGCCGAGAGGGCCGTGCAGACATTCAAGTCACTCATGAAAAAGATGACAGGAGACTCTATTGAAACCCGAATGTCGAGAGCTCTGTTCAGCTATCGAATAACACCCCAATCTACAACTGGCAAGTCACCAGCTGAGCTGTTGTGTGGAAGGAAGTTGAGGTCAACATTTGACTTAATACATCCAGACTTCAGAAACAAAGTGCATGATAAACAAGAGAAACAAAAAGGTTATCATGACATGCATGCTAGAGAGAGAATACTGAGAGAAGGAGACGTGGTCTACACCCGCAACTTTGGCTCAGGACCAGCCTGGGTACCAGGAGAAATAACAGAAAAGACAGGCCCTGTGTCATTCAAGGTGACATTAGGTCATGGACAAGTGGTGAGGCGACACATCGACCAAGTTCGTGGTAGGAGCTCCATTCCCCTGCCGATGGCACCAGAGGTGTTGTCTGACACCCATCCTGAGGAGAGCATCAACGAACCACCACTTCAGGTGAAACCTGAGGTAACCGTCTCTGCAGATTCTACGGGCAGCACTGCAGCAGCCGAAACAGTGGAGCAGTCTGAGTCTTCACCTGCAGTTGGCTCACCCGCCGTGAGAAGATCTCAGCGAGCTAGGAAAGCTCCAGACTACTTGAAGGACTATACTTAGTCAGTAGTGAGTTCCCCAGCCACAGGACAAGAATGCGTCCTGGAACCTCACTGGGATGCGGTAGTCAAACCAAATCCCCAGTTAGACTGTTATGTGTGTTATACATGTAAAAAAAAAAAAAAAAAAAAAAAAGAGAAAGAAATTATGTGTATGGCACATGTGTTTAAGAAGTTAAAAGTAACTGTGATTGTTTAGGGTTAAATGGGAGTTCCAGGATGTCTAGCATAATTGGCTAGTGTAATTAAAAGTAGTTTAATCTAGAGGGGAGGGATGTGGTAGACTGCAAGTCTAATTTAAAACATTACTGGCACATGCCTCTAGGGGGAACTACCTGTATTGTTCAGCACTACTATTAAGGGGACACATTAGAACAAGAGTGTGAAAACCCCGCGCAGAATCCATGTTCAGTCATATTATGTGTGTTGCAGAATAAACGGCAGAGTTAGCCAAAGAAATAACTCAAGTGTGATCATTGCTACACGGTAGGATATCACACACATCTTATTACACTGTCACAAGTATGGAAAGGAAAGAGAGAGAATGAGAAATGAAGTTCGAGAGGCCGGTAGGGAATGGGATTTAACTGGCATTCTGGGAACAGATGGAGATGGAGAGGCACTAAGAATCATGAGAAGGGCTCTTTTCTGTTTTTTAAATTACACAGGATTAATTCATAGAATTTAGGGGTCTGACTACGATGACATAATGTTACACACTCTTGGTACAGTAGGTGGCGGTATACACCTTTTAGTTGTTTGCTATCTGCCAGTAACCGAGAGAAGAAGAAGAAGAACTCCCATGGAGAGGCACTAAGAATCACAAGAAGGGCTTTCTCTTTTTTAAATAACAGCATTAAGTCATAGACTTTAGGGGTCAGGCTCAGATGACATAATGTTACACTCTCTTGTACAGTGGTGGCAGTATGCACGTTTCAGTTGTTTGCTGTCTGCCAGTAACCAAGTGTTATAGACATCATATAGACATGGAAATCTCACTGTTTGAAGAAGAAGTAGAAGACGATTGTTCAGAGCTCCTTATGAGAACTCTTTGTTATAGAGTGAAGAAGATGGAAGAAGAGGTTGCCAACCGAGAAGAATTCTGACTTATGATATATAGAGTGATGTTTACTGAGTGAAGTACGTGACGGTAAGGACTACAGCTCCTGACCAGATGGAGTGATGATATAGAGTGAAGTACGTGGTGGTAATGCACCTGTAAGCTGGTTGCCAACCGCCAATCAAATCTAAAAGAAGAAGAAGAAGCAACAAACAACAGTGATGTCTGAAGATAGTGTTGAGGTTCGATTGGACACATGTAACCCAGCTGAGAAAATGACCCTTTTTCTCAGATTTCATTTGTATTAATGAAAGTGTGTGATTTTATTTTGAAAAACGGTTATTTTGGGGAAGAGGAAGTGCAATCCTCGTCATCCAACTTTTAAATTTCCGTTTCATGGTCACGTTGGGTGATCTGGGTCTTTCCATTCGTTAAGAGCGATATTAGCCCCGCCTTCCGAGCAAAGTGCTGAGGCGCTCTGCTGGAAATCGGTCTTTCACGATATGAGAGCGGACGAGAGAGAGGCTGTGAGCAATCTGGTTCACACTGATACCTCTTCTTGGTGAGTTTCATTCAGAAAGATGATATAAATGGATCTAAACACTCTCCAAATGCTAATTTGCAACCTTTATTATCTTAAGTTGACGGGAGCACGAGCTTGAGAGGCCGTGAAGTGGTGACTTTTGCTGTGTTCACACTGAGACCTCATCTTGGTGAGTGAGATACATGCTAATGTTATGCTAATGTTAGCATTATGCTAATGATCAATCAATCAATCAATCAATCAAAGACTTTATTCCAGACTCAAGGTCCATCAAAAAAAAAGTAAAAACAAGACAGTTGAAACAATCAAAAAGTTACAAAAAATACTAAGACACAACTGCTAAGAGAAGTACAAAGACAGTACAGACTTTAAAAAGACTTAAAAAGACAACTGTACCAGTGCCTTCTAAACTGTGACTGACAGTGAATAGAACTGAGCTTAATGCTAGACATGACTTGAATGATTTCATTTCTAGATACATCAAGATTCCTTATTACTGCATGCAGAGTATTTACACGTGATGAGACAAATAACTCGGAAGCACTGCACCATCGAGGCTTTTTAAGTAAAATTCTTAAGGCATCATTGTAAGCAACCTGTAATTTCTGCATACTTTGTTTCCTATAATTTATCCATAAATGAGCAGTGTATAAAGGTGTACAATAGGTTTTAAAAAGAACCAGTTTCACCTCATCTGAACAAAAACCAAATCTGCGTGCAAGAATATTTGCTTGCATGTAGATTTTGCAGCGTTGTCTGAAAATATCATCATCATCAGTCATTCTATCATTAATAAAATGTCCCAGATATTTAATTTTATCCCTGACAATTAATTCCCTGCCTGCCAATTCAAAGACAGGGAATTTCATTAACAAATCTTCTTTAGTGCGGCAAATCAGCACACAACTTTTATTTGTATTATATTTTATGTCATTTTCCTCTCCATAAGCACTACACACTCTTAATAACTCCTGAAGACCAGCACTACTTGGACTGAGAATAACTAGATCATCAGCATACATAAAATGATTCACTAACTTATTCTGTATTAAACACCCAGTTTTACAGGCATTCAGTTGCTTTGACAACTCATCCATGTAAAGATTAAATAGAATAGGGGATAATATACTGCCCTGTCTGACACCACTGCTCACACCAAATGGGGATGAATGACTCTTCCCCCATTTCACCAGCATCTTCTGATGTGCGTACCAGTAAATCAGGATACGTACTAAGTACTTGGGAACCCCCCTGTCAATCATTTTCCTAAACAATATCCTGTGATTAACACGATCAAACGCCTTGGAGGCGTCAATAAAACACAGAAAAACTGAAGAATTTTGATTTCTGTACTTATTTATAATTTCTTTTAAAGCATATATGCACAGATCTGTTCCATGATGGGGTTTGAATCCAAATTGATGATCAGTAGATTTGATGAATACATTTAATTTTTCAAACATGATTTTTTTCCAGTACTTTAGATATTATATTGGCTATAGCTATGGGCCTGTAATTATCCAGGCTACACAGCTTACCAGCTTTATCTTTAATGACTGGTACCAACACAACAGACAATAAAGATTCTGGTAACATCCCATGAATCATGAAGCTGGTGAAACAGATTGCAAGAAGAGGAGTAATTCTTGAGCTAGCATATTTAAGATGCTCAGCAGAAATACAGTCTAAACCACTAGCTTTGTTATCTGATAGCTCTCTAATGGCTTTGGTCACTGCATGAGTGTCAATCAGGAGCGAATCGTCCCTTTCTACTTTCCCTACCTTATAAGTTTCATCCTTAGTTGAATTAAATAATGAGTAAAAATGCTGCCGCCATAGATCCACAATATTTTCTGTACCTGAAATGCCTTCCAAGGTACAGGGCAAAGACGTTTTACTGTTACTAATCCGTCTAAGCTCCTTCCAAAAATCTGTGACATTCTTATCTAACAATTTCTTGGCCAAGGAATTATTTCTCATTAGCTGCTCATTTTTAGAAATATGACGAATAGCATACTTAAACTTTGCATTTGTACATTTCTTCATCTCAAATTCTGGCCCTTGTCTGGGTCTCCCAGCCACCACCCATGCTTTATATGCTTCCCGAGCTTCAGAATAAGGCACAGCTACGGCCTCATTCCAGCCAGGTCTAACATTATGTGTTTTACGTATTTTCTTATAATAAGGCTTACTGTCCTTATACAGGGAGTTAACTATAGCATTGTACAAACTACAAAGGTCTTTCTTATGCTCAACAATGCTACAGTTCACATCGCTGCACATTACAGCATCTCTAGGAAGACATATTTTACTCAAGGATTTATCTGTACGAACACAATATTCTACAATTTCTTCCTCAGAAAGAGTGTCCCAGTCTAATTTTCCCACCTCATCCTGACTGACATTTTGACAAAGTGCAGGTAGACAGTCAACATTAATTATCATCTCAAACGGTATATGATCAGACATTGCTAACCCATAATAAATACTCATGCCACCCAAAGAAGCATGCATCACCAGTGCTGATGCAATGATCTAGCCAGGACGTAGTGTGCCAGGCCTCACTTATATAGGTATAACTATCAGGAGGCATTAGTACCTTACTTGACAAGATTAAGTTGTTCTCATAACAAAAATGATACATATGTTTTGCAAATAAGGAGTCAGTGTCAGATATGTCTGCATTCAAGTCCCCCATAATAAAAATACAAGTATTATTATAGTCTTGCATATAAGAATTAATAAAGGCAAGCTTATTTAAATATTCATCCTCACTCTGTTGACACTCAAATGGCGTATATACATTAATAATAAGGAATTCCTTATCATTACAATTAAACTGCACACCAATACACCAATCTACACCAAGTCGGACCACTTTTATCAAGGAGTCCAGCTTCTTTCTCCAGAGGATAGCCACACCTCCAGGTATCCTCCCCCTGATAATCCCCTTGCTGAGGTCAGTTGTAGACTCCCCAGCACCATGGAAATCAGGGTTAAGACAGTTCAAACGTTCCAAGTCTTGTTCTGAAAGAAACATCTCCTGAAGGCACAAAATATCACAATTGTTCAATAAATTGTCAATAACTAACCGGCGAGCTTTCTCCCCAGCACTTTGCCCCAATTTAAGGCCACGACAGTTGTAAGACATGACCTTAATACCCATCAAAAAAGGAGGAAGAGTTAAGAAAGATCACCATCATGCGTGGGTGCTCGCATATTCTCCACAGCAGCCGCTCCACTAGCTCCAGCCCTCCCAGCCCCCCGGGGCTCATAATATCGCCGCACCAATGCGCCCTCTGGCCAGAGCTCTGGCTGGTACATGTCCCCAACCTCAGAGCATTCCGCCGTCACTTTAAATGAGCCAACCCTGCCATTCCCAGTGAGGATTTTCTGACAGAAAACTTCTCGTCCAAGCTTATCTTTAAGATATGCAGATAAAGTGTCAGCTTCCAAATCACAGTGAAAACGGGTAGCAAACACACTCACCGTCTTAGTCCGAACTGTTTTAATATTATCAGAGCCCGTACCCACAACAGGAGCCGCGTTGCTGCCTTTATTCCTGCGGCTGTTTGAAGCAGAGGATGGCTTGGGTTTATCTGCAGCGCGCTCAGATCGTCTTCGTCCCTTTTTCACTACTTGACTCCATGTTGGAGATCCTGGTGAAGACGCTACTGTTCCAGAATTTTCTCCGGTAAGAGGCTGATCCACCGGGTCCGAATTCACATCCGAAGCCTTCTCTCCAGCGGTCAAGTGAGATTCCCGTGCATCTCCAGGTCTTGAATCGATCATCGGGCAGGCCCCCTCCTCCGCTCCGACATCAGCGGGGCCGACAGGCCCTCCCAGGGCGGGCGCCTCCTTATCCACGGCCCGTACAGCAGACTGCTCCAGGCCACTTACACGTTGGGCAATATCCGAAGTTATCGTGCGTAGATCTTCACTGGAGCTAGTCTGTAGCAGCATGGTTTGTTTCATGGCACAAACCTCTGCACGTAACTGCTCCATTCTCCTCAGTAGGCTTGAGCAGTCCAGGCTGGAAAATGTAACCAGCGGCAAATCATCCAGGTAATGAGAAACAAATCTAGGTAGATTTTCACCACATTCATTCATCACCTTAAGGCAACTCTTTAAATTATTTACATCTTTCTGGGCCCCCTTGTGTGTAACACACCTTTGTGTAGTGGGGCAGAGCTCAAACAGCACTTTTTTCGAGGCCTCAATCCACTCAGAGTCAAAAGTATTAGAGGCCAATAAGATGATCTCATCCTGACTCAGAGTCTTAATTTTCACTGCAAGGAAATTTAGCAGCTCATCCTCAACAATTATTTTCCCCTCAGTAGTCTTATATACTTCAGGTTTTAAACAAGACCGTTTTACCTCAGGAGCCTCCACAGAGCCATTCCAGCCAGGACGCGTGGATTCCACCATCTTGTGCCAGCTTGTTTCACCGTCCTTTTAATCCACTTTGTGATCAGCTTAGTTGTCTCATAAATATTCCTCACATTTGCTGGTGTCCAACAGAAGACTTTAGAACAGTTTTACCAGGAAGTCTCAGTTCAGGTCTCAGAGCTCCTCAAAGCACCTCTGGTCTCGTCGCCATCTTGCGGCCATCTTGCCGCAAGATGGCCATCTTACGGGTGGCGCAAGATGGTCTCGTCGCCATCTTGCGCCATAATGCTAATCGTGAGTGGATTTTTTCCTGTTTAAAAGCAATGGAAAAGGCTGTCTTTGTGTCTGTATGGTTTTCCTAAATGTGATTTCAGTTCCCAACAGTATGCTGAAGTACTTTTAGTTCTTATGCACTATTTCTGTCAAATGAAATGTGTAGGTTGATGCTAAAAGCACATGGTGTTGGTCCCCTATGTAAAAGCATAGGTTATGCTAAACCCAGTAGCTCAGACCGGGTTTTACTGATTTTAAAAGGGAATATTGGAAGTAATAGGATGGTATATTCCCTGGTTATGTGATAGATTAATTGTATTTCATTTCACGATTTACAAAGACAAGGTTAAAAGGGATTAATCATAATTTCATGGATAAATGATGCAGAGATAAAAACAGGAATTCATTTAATTGGTTACATGAAAAAAAGGGTATTTCATGTGCTACCAGAGAGATTGTGAGAAGAGAAAAAACACATGCATGTAAGATGTAAGATGTGAAATGTAAGATATTACTATATTGCTGGATTGTGATAATAGTAATATGAGAGAAGAATTTAAACACTAAGCTATGGTGTTATATAAGAAGGGATTGGAAGACAAATTACTCTAGCTGTAAACAATAATACCGTTATTGTTGTGCAGGCTAGGTTTTTTTGGTTGCCGACCAAAAACCTTCTGGATCCTGGATTTTCTCCGAATGGAGATGGCGAGCCTGACCCGAGATTGAACCGAGATTGAACAGAGGTCTGACCAAGGTCTCAATTGAAGAACATCCCTCCTCTCTCCAGTGCACAACATTGAAGTGGTAACAACTCAAGCTGCCACTTTAAAAGAGGAAAAGAAACCTGAGCCGGAGATACAAGATATCTTGACTGGTCAAACGGCTAAACCAAACGAACAAACAAACACTGAGCTCAGTAGGACATTTTTGGGGTTTTATTTCATGCCGGCCGTTGTTATATTTGTATATTTGTACATTGTATATTTTGCTCCTTTTATCTTTATTAATAACAGATATGAATTGCTCATTTCTTGCCTCCAGCTATTTCATTCCACACTCACTCTAACTCCCTATTGTAACCCTTACGAACCTAGCAACTGGTCTACACTAATTATTTCCCTTACCTAATTAACATAAGGCAGGGGTTACACACAGCAATGATGATAGAAGGACTACAGCTCCTGACCAGATAGAGTGATGATATAGAGTGAAATACACTATGTGGCGGTAATGTACCTGTAAGCTGGTTGCCAATCACCAATCAAATCTAAAAGAATAAGAAGAAGATACAGTATATAGAGTGATAAATAAAGTATGTGGCAGTAATGCACCTGTAGACTGGTTGCCAACCGCCAATCAAATCTAAAAGAAGAAGAAGAAAAAAAAGATAGGTTCACAGAAGAAGTAGGACACTGACAAAGATTTCTTGGAGGAAAAATCTAGAAGAAGTTGATATAATTCAACTAGGAGGAATGGAGGTAGGAAGCGGGGAAGAGGAAGTTTGGAGCTTGGTGGAGTCTAAAAGAAGCAAATGTAGATGTAAAGAAAATCAATCAAGAGTGTTATCAAGTGCTGATGAATCAGAAGATGAACAATCCTGGAATTAACAGAAGTGTAAAGTGATCATTAAACTTACTCACGAAGGAGCATCATTTCATGAGTGGAACCCAAGCTCACAAATGCAATTAAAAAGTTATTTGGAGAAGTTTTAAATGCAAGAATTCTTCGTTCTAGTTCGTTACTAGTTACATGTAAAGATAGTGTTCAACAAAGAAAAACAATCAGAGTCAATAAGATGAAGGGGGAAAATATGCAGTGTTCAGTATTGGAAGGAAATAAGGCAATGAGAGGAGTGATATCAGGCATTTCAACGGCTGTCTCAACTGATGAAAAAATGAAAAACTTTACTGGAGCAAAAGTGACAGAGGTACAAAGATTGAAAACTAATAGAAATGGTGAAAAATGTGATAGTCTGTCGGTAATGTTAAAATTTGATGAAACAAGACTGCCAAGTAAGGTGTATATTGGCTACATGAGCTATGAAGTCAGACTTTATGTTCCTCCTCCATTCAGATGTTTCAAATGTCAAAAGTTTGGTCATGTAGCAGTGATATGCAAAGGTAGACAACGATGTGCCAGATGCTCCGGTGAACATGAATATGGCAAGTGTGAAAGAGGAGCTAAATTAAAGTGCTGTAACTGCGGTGGTGAACATAGCTCTGCATGTCGAGGTTGTGAAGCCAGCAAAAGAGCAGCAGAAATTCAGCAGATAAAAGTCTTCCAGGGATTAACATATGCAGAAGCTGTGAAAAAAGGTGCCAGCTAAAAAAGTGGGAGTGGACTCTTAACAGGGAAAGTGTGCAGGCTTGCAGTGCATGCAGTAGAATTAAGGAAGATTCCCTGGTTTTGAAGGAAAATAATTTTGGCTTATTTGTGGCAGATGTGATAAACTGCACTGCGCAGACTTCCAAGTAAACAGAAAAAGTCAAAATCATTGTGAAAGCAGCAGAAAAATATCTTGGCATTAAGGGGCTACATTGGGAAGCAGTTGAGGACTTTTTAAGTGGGGAATCTTTAAGTTCACAGACATCATGGGCTGGTGGATCAACCGCCAATCAAGTCTACAAGAAGAAGAAGAAGAATGAGATCAGATGCAGATATGGACTACAGCTCCTGACCAGATAGAGTGATGATATAGAGTGAAGTATGTGGCGGTGGTGCACCTGTGAGCTGGTTGGCAGCTGCCATCCATCCATCCATCCATCCATCTTCTATCGCTTAATCCTTTTCGGGTCGTGAGGGGGCTGGAGCCTATCCCATCATCTTTTGGGCGAGAGGCAGGGTACACCCTGAACAGATTGCCAGTCCATCGCAGGGCCAACACAGAGAGACAGACAACCTTTCACTCTCGCATTCATACCTAAGGACAATTTAGAATCCCCAGTTTGATGACAATTAACCTAACTTGCATGTTTTTGGCATGTGGGAGGAAACCGGAGTGCCCGGAGCAAACCCACACAGACATGGGGAGAACATGCAAACTCCACACAGAAGGGTCACCGATGGTCTGGGGGTGGGATTGAACCCATGATGGTCAAGGGTAGAATCGATCCCATGACCTTCTTGCTGTCCTGCTACTGTGTCAGTCAAGTATAAAGAAGAAGAAGAAGAAGAAGACAATTGTTCAGAACTCCTTATAAGAACTCCTTATACAAAGATATAGAGTGATGATAATCAAGTCAGTGGCGGTAACGCACCTGTAAGCTAGTTGCCAACCGCCAATCTAATCTAAAAGAAGATGACAAAGAACTTCCTCCTCCACTCAGATGTTTCAAATGTCAAAAGTTTCGTCATGTAGCAGCGATATGCAAAGGTAGACAATGATGTGCCAGATGCTCCAGTGAACATGGATATGGCAAGTGTGAAAGAGGAGCTAAATTAAAGTGCTGTAACTGCGGTGGTGAACATACAGTGGGGTAAAAAAGTATTTAGTCAGCCACCAATTGTGCAAGTTCTCCCGCTTAAAAGATGAGAGAGGTCTCCAATTTTCATCATAGGTATACCTCAACTATGAGAGACAAAACGAGAAAAAAAAAATCCAGAAAATCACATTGAAGGATTTTTAATGAATTAATTGGTAAATTCCTTGGTAAAACAAGTATTTGGTCACCTACAAACAAGCAAGATTTCTGGCTCTCACAGGCCTGTAACTTCTTCTTTAAGAGGCTCCTCTGTCCTCCACTCGTTACCTGTATTAATGGCACCTGTTTGAAATCGTTATCAGTATAAAAGACACCTGTCCACAACCTCAAACAGTCAGACTCCAAACTCCACTATGGCCAAGACCAAAGAGCTGTCAAAGGAGACCAGAAACAAAATTGTAGACCTGCACCAGGCTGGGAAGACTGAATCTGCAATAGGTAAGCAGCTTGGTGTGAAGAAATCAACTGTGGGAGCAATTATTAGAAAATGGAAGACATACAAGACCACTGATAATCTCCCTCGATCTGGGGCTCCACGCAAGATCTCACCTCATGGGGTCAAAATGATCACGAGAACGGTGAGCAAAAATCCCAGAACCACACAGGGGGACCTAGTGAATGACCTGCAGAGAGCTGGGACCAAAGTAACAAAGGCTACATCAGTAACACATTATGCCGCCAGGGACTCAAATCTTGCAGTGCCAGATGTGTCCCCCTGCTTAAGCCAGTACATGTCCAGGCCCGTCTGAAGTTTGCTAGAGAGCATTTGGATGATCCAGAAGAGGATTGGGAGAATGTCATATGGTCAGATGAAACCAAAATAGAACTTTTTGGTAAAAACTCAACTTGTCGTGTTTGGAGGAGAAAGAATGCTGAGTTGCATCCAAAGAACACCATACCTACTGTGAAGCATGGGGGTGGAAACATCATGCTTTGGGGCTGTTTTTCTGCAAAGGGACCAGGACGACTGATCCGTGTAATGGAAAGAATGAATGGGGCCATGTATTGCGAGATTTTGAGTGAAAACCTCCTTCCATCAGCAAGGGCACTGAAGATGAAACGTGGCTGGGTCTTTCAGCATGACAATGATCCCAAACACACCGTCCGGGCAACGAAGGATTGGCTTCGTAAGAAGCATTTCAGGGTCGTGGAGTGGCCTAGCCAGTCTCTAGATCTCAACCCCATAGAAAAATCTTTGGAGGGAGTTGAAAGTCCATGTTGCCCAGCGACAGCCCCAAAACATCACTGCTCTAGAAGAGATCTGCATGGAGGAATGGGCCAAAATACCAGCAACAGTGTGTGAAAACCTTGTGAAGACTTACAGAAAACGTTTGACCTCTGTCATTGCCAACAAAGGGTATATAACAAAGTATTGAGATGAACTTTTGTTATTGACCAAATACTTATTTTCCATCATAATTTGCAAATAAATACTTTAAAAATCAGACAATGTGATTTTCTGGATTTTTTTTTCTCATTTTGTCTCATCTTTTAAGTGGGAGAACTTGCACAATTGGTGACTGACTAAATACTTTTTGCAATTCAGCATTCTTTCTCCTCCAAACACGCCAAGTTGAGTTTTTACCAAAAAGTTCTATTTTGGTTTCATCTGACCATATGACATTCTCCCAATCCTCTTTCTGGATCATCTTCTGGCTTAAGCAAGGGGACACGTCTGGCACTGCAGGATTTCAGTCCCTGGCGGTGTAGTGTGTTACTGATGGTAACCTTTGTTACTTTGGTCCCAGCTCTCTGCAGGTCATTCACTAAGTCCCCCTGTGTGGTTCTGGGATTTTTGCTCACTGTTCTTGTAATCATTTTGACCCCACGGGGTGAGATCTTGCATGGAGCCCCAGATCGAGGGAGATTATCAGTGGTCTTGTATGTCTTCCATTTTCTAATAATTGCTCCCACAGTTGATTTCTTCACACCAAGCTGCTTACCTATTGCAGAATCAGTCTTCCCAGCCTGGTGCAGGTCTACAATTTTGTTTCTGGTGTCCTTTGACAGCTCTTTGGTCTTGGCCATAATGGAGTTTGGAGTCTGACTGTTTGAGGTTGTGGACAGGTGTCTTTTATACTGATAATGAGTTCAAACAGGTGCCATTAATACAGGTAACGAGTGGAGGACAGAGGAGCCTCTTAAAGAAGAAGTGACTTGCTTGTTTGTAGGTGACCAAATACTTATTTTCCACCATAATTTGCAAATAAATTCTTTAAAAATCCGTCAATGTGATTTTCTGGATTTTTTTTTCTCATTTTGTCTCTCATAGTTGAGGTATACCTATGATGAAAATTGGAGACCTCTCTCATCTTTTAAGCGGGAGAACTTGCACAATTGGTGGCTGACTAAATACTTTTTTGCCCCACTGTATAATATAAAACAGACATTGCTCGGCACCGAGACACCACGTGAAGGAGCAACCATCCTGTGGAGCCCCCCACGCCAGGATACCACACAGCCAGTAACCACAGAAGGTGCCACAATGGCCGCCCCAACCAGGACAGGCCAGGGTCCGCACCACAGCTGTAGGCAGTGGTATAAAGCCCCCACCCACCCAAGCTAGAGCGACCCACGAGACCAACACCCCTGCAGATGGGCCAGGCAGCATCCGACATGATGGGCCCCACTGAGGAAACACTGGAGCTAAAACACATAAATACAAGATAAAACTATGAACACACAGAGCAAAGGAAACTAAAGACCCATACTTAGAAACTGAGCTAAGAACACATCAAAATAAGAAAATGTAAAAGCAAATGGAGCTAAGAAGAATGTAAAACAATGGAACATAAATGACTCCTTAAATAATAATGAAACGGTTTGTTAAAAGCCAAAATTCAAAAAGGTACAAAAAGAACTAAGAACACATAAAAACAGGAACTAAAAACCCATACTTAAAAACTGAACTGAACACATCAATAAGAAGATGAGAAAATCTAAGAACAAATGGCGCCAAGAAAAACATATCACAATGGAACATAAATGACTACTTTGGTAACAGTTTATTAAAAGCCAAATTAAAAAGGTGGGTCTTGAGCCTGTTCTTAAAAACATCTATTGACTCTGTGGCCCTGAGGCTCTCTGGCAGGCTGTTCCACAGATGAGGACCATAATAATGAAAGGACGCATCACCAAAGGTCTTGGTCTTGACTTTGGGAACCATTAAAAGGCCAGTAGCAGAGGACCTCAGGGTTCACGAGGGCTCATAAGATAAAAGCAGCTCAGATAGATAAGAAGGCCCGAGACCATTGAGGCATTTAAAAACTGCTAAGAGAACCTTATAATCGATCCTAAAATGCACAGGGAGCCAATGCAGCGATTCTAAAACTGGTGTAATATGCACCTGCCCCTTGGTCCTCGTTAACACTCATGCTGCTGAATTTTGGAGCAGTTGGAGATGTGATATTCTTTTTTGAGGAAGACCAGAGAGCAGGGCATTACAATAGTCTATACTGTAGAGACTGGGTTAATCATCTCAAACTGGATGAAGAGGGTAAACAGAGAAGGACAATGGCTATGGAGATTATGGCGAGGTAGCAGGAAGAAGGAGTTTGGGGGGAGAAGGGATGAATCTATTGTGATGTGAGATGTCATGCAGATGTCAGATGGGCGGTTGGTATAAAAGGAGAACCCATGGTGTTTTGAGACATGCTTTTTCTGGTATGACTGATGTGAGAGTGAATAAAGTCGTCTGCTGTATGAACCAGTCTCGTTATTTACACTCTCCACACTGGTGACCCCTTGACGAATTATGGAACAAGAGGCAAGAACCCCAGAGACGGCCCGGACGGGAACCCCCAGCAACGCGTGCGCTGTTTCGGTCAAACTACCAGACTTTTGGCTGCACGACCCGCGGTCTTGGTTCCACCACACCGAGGCTCAGTTCGCCCTCTGGGGAATAACGGCAGACAACACCAGATATTACTATGTGGTCGCAGTGCTGGACGCTCGCACATCTCAGCAAGTAGTGAGCCTGCTCCAACAGCCTCCAGCCCACGACAAATATGGGGCTCTCAAGGCCGCGCTGACCCGGCGCTACACGCTCTCGGACTGCGAGAGAGCAGACAGGCTCCTGAGGCGCTCCGAGTTAGGAGATGGTTCGGCGGTCGAACTGATGGAGAAGATGTTGGCGTTGATGGGCACGGACGACGGGCATTTTCTGTTTGCCCACCTTTTCCTCCAGAACCTCCCAACAGAGGCGAGAGCGGTTCTTGCCAATTCGCCATTGCTGGCCGCGCGTGACTACCATGCACTAGCCCAGGAGGCAGATCGGATCATCCTCACCACCAGAGCCCTCACAGTGAACACGGCGGCGTCGGAACCCAGCGAGACGACCAGCGGAGGCAAGGAGCCGCTGACGGTAGCGGCAGCGGAGGCCAGGAAGCACCAGAGAGACACGCTCTGCTTCTACCACCGCCGCTTTGGAGAGAACGCACGCAGATGTGCGCCACCGTGCCAATTCAAGCGCTCGGGAAACGCCAAGGCCGGCAGTCGGTAGCAGCTGCGACCGCCGGTGAAGAGAACAAGCTGCTCTACGTGACGGACTCGTGCTCGGGGTGACAGTTCCTCATAGACACCGGAGCCCAGAGGAGCATCATCCTGCCGTCCTACGCCAACCGGCTAGCAGGACCTAGTGGCCCCAGGCTGGTAACAATAAACGGCTCGGGCATTAAGACTTTTGGTGAGAGAACACTGACTTTATCCCTACACGGCCGTATGTACGAGTGGACTTTTGTCATAGCGGCACTGAGCTTCCCAATCCTGGGAGCTGATTTTCTGTTGCTAGTCGATGTTGCTAACAGACGCTTGGTTAATTTTTTTTTTTTTTTTTTTTTTTACTTATTTGTACCCGTAGGTACACTTGGTTTGCAGTCTGGTGACAAGCCACCGGCTGCTGGTCGCTGCGTGCGCAAGCGCCCTAAACCTACATGTTTTTGGTGTGCGGGAGGAAACCGGAGAAATCCCGGAGTAAACCCGCGCAACACAGGGAGAACATGCAAACTCCACACAGCTCACTGTTGGTCGGGGGCTGCGATCGAACCCACGATCTCATGATCCCCGCAGTCCCCCGGCTGAGGGTAAAACTGTGCTGCCACAGTGCTGAACCACTGCGCCACCGTGCAGCCCCAATGCAGTGTCTTTTGATTCTCTCCCCTGTACAGCTCGAGGGGCCAGGCCAATAATGCAAGCCGACGTCACAGCTCCAGGCGGTAAGTTCCACACACTGCTCACTCAGTTCCCAGCACTCACGGTCCCGACGTTTTCGGCAGCCATCTCTAAACACGGGGTGGAACACTTTATCACCACCACCGGACCACCCATTTTCGCACAACCTTGACGCTTGGACGCAGCTAAACTGGCCATAGTGCGCAAGGAGTTTGCCAACCTGGAAAGGTTGGACATCATCAGGCGATCGAGCAGCCCATGGGCATCCCCGCTACACATGGTCCCTAAGGCCGAGGGATCGTGGCGACCGTGCAGAGATGTCCACAGATTGAATAACGTCACAGCGCACGACCGCTACCCGATTCCCCATATTCAGGATTTTTCCGTTCACCTCGCAGGAGCACGCATTTTTTTTTTCAAAGGTCTTTTTATTATTATTAATTGAGGTATCAATACAATACAAAGTATTGGAAATTTTCATTTTTGTTTTAACCAAACAGTGCAAAACTAAAATTAACAGATGTGGATGCTTCAAAACACAAAAACCTTTAAATAAACAATAATAAAAAAAATACAAAAAGAAAAATTGTGTGTGTGAGGTGGGGGTGGGGTAAAGGGGATATGAGCTACTCAGAAACTATAATTGTGGGTCTTTCGAAGAAATCAAGAAACGGGCGCCATAATTTATAGAATTTGTTTTCAGAGCCACGAACTGTATATCTGATTTTTTCTAAATCCAAACAGGACATTATATCTTTTATCCACTGTAAATGTGAAGGGGGCGAAGAGTCTTTCTACTTCAGTAATACAGCACGTCTAGCCAATAATAATGAAAATTTGAATACTTTTAATTTGGAATTTGGCAAGACAAGTTCTGGAGCCACACCAAAAATGGCACATAATGGATCAGGTTTGATTTGATATTGCAGGACTTCAGACATAGTGATAAAAACAGAATGCCAAAAATTCATCAATGAAGGGCAGGACCAGTACATGTGAAGCAAAGTGCCAGGAGCGCTACCACACTTTTCACAAGTTGGGTCTATATCCGAGTAAATACGTGCTAACTTAACCTTGGACAGGTGCACCCGGTGTACAATCTTAAATTGAATAAGAGCGTGACAAGCACACATTGATGCAGTGTGAACCTGGCCAAGAATAGAGTCCCACAGTTCATCAGTAAAAGTAAAATTAAGATCTTGTTCCCAATTCAATTTAATAGCGGCCAGAGAAGAAGATTGTTAATTTGAAATTAAATTATATAAAACTGATATTACCGACTTCCGGTCTGGACGCCATGGCGACTGCAGCTTAACACTGAAGCTCTCAGACCCAATCCAGGATAACACCTTGAAAATCAAACTTAACGGATTTTTGGAGGAGTGAAAATCAAAAGACAAAATCATCATGTCTAAAGGAAAACAGAAGAAACTGAAATTCTCCAGGCCAGGACACGTATCGGCCGGAGAATCTGAACTGGAAGATCTCCGTTCAGAAGACGAGGAACTGGTGATAGCTAACAAAAGGGTTAGCCTGAAATCACTATTTGAGGAGCTACGACGATTTCGCCGAGATGTTACGGCCGAATTTCGGGAATTCAGAGAAGAATTGAAAAGGACAAACAGCAGAGTGGACCAGGCCGAGAACCGAATCTTGGAAACAGAGGATCGAATAAAAGTGCTCGAAGATTCTGTGCTAGACCTACGCAAAAGACAAGCAGCTATAGAGGCTAAGCTAACCGACCAAGAAGGAAAACAAAGAAGAGACAACATAAGAATTCATGGTCTGATAGAAGGAACCGAAAATGGTTTTAACTCAATGGCAGAATGCGTGGAATCCTTACTAAGAGAGAAATTGGATATTCCACAAGCCACCGACTTGAAGATAGAAAAGGCACATCGTTCATTAGCCGCTAGGCCGGCGGCGGAAGCGCCCCCACGTTCGGTGTTGGTAAGATTTTCCAATTTCAAAATAAAACAAGAGGTTGTAAGACTGGCCTGGCAGAAAAAAGGATTTATGCACCAGGAGAGAAAAGTCTACGTGGAACACGATTACGCCCCGGAGGTCCTTAAAAAGCGCAGGGAATACAATGACGCGAAAAAGGTGTTAAGAGAGAAGAAATTGCGCTTTCAGACACCATTTCCTGCGAAGTTAAGGGTCTTCTACGGCGATGAAACGTGTCTCTATAATTCGGCGGAAGAAGCAACAGCTGACATGGCGAAAAGAGGGCTCCCGGTAACGGTATTTAAACCCGCAGCAGACCCGAGTGAGAAGATCAAAGCGCAAACATGGACAACACAAAGACCCTCAAAATCCACGGACCAGCAGCGGGAAACCCAGCACCAGAGCGTCGCGGATAAACTATCCGTTTTCAGGTTGGAATAGCGACCTTTTTTTTTTTTTTTTTTTCTTTTCTCTTGAATCAATCCGCACATCCAACCCCCCTCATACAAGGTAACAAACATTAAAGGAGATGCATATTCAGCATGTGGTAAAACATTTCATGGAACAATCATATTATTTGAAACAAATAAGTCTTTGTAATAAAAAAAAAAAAAAAAACTTGTTAAAATAGAAATGTGACAATAATCCACATGTTCTCCTCATACTAACAAATACTGTTTTTGCGTGAATGTTTGATGTGATGGGGGTGGGAGGGTGCACACAATTTCACAGGGTTTAGGCATAAAAGGAAAAAAAAAAAATCATTACAAGTTTGGATTGGGTTCTGAAACTCACGTTAAAAGCATGGGACTACTTTCAGTGGTAAGAGAGGGCCCTCAACACGTAACAGAGTTTGAGGAATTTCCCTCAGAGCCTTCACTCCATCAAGGCTCTTACAGGGTCTTTAAAAAGACCTCAGCTCAGGAAGTTCTTATGACAGCTTTTTGTTTTAAAGTTTTTTACACTATGTTCTTAATGTTTTTCTTGTTTTTAATGTTCTTTCAGTTTCTGAGTAGCACAAAAGAGGGCCACCACACAGTTATACTAAACAAAACAACACAATGGAGAAACAGGGTGTAACCAAAATAATTTCATATAATGTAAAAGCAATCCTGAATCCAGTTAAAAGATCCAAGATTCTAGGCAAAATGAAAAAAGACAAAGCAGGAATAATACTTTTACAAGAAACCCACCTAACAGACGTGGAACACAATAAACTCAGTAGACAAGGGTTTAAAATGATCTCTTCATCTTCATATAAATCAGGGAGGAGGAGGGGAGTAGCGACATTGATATCAACCAAAATTACATTTGAAAAAAAATCAGAACACAAAGATAAAGAAGGGAGATACAGTTTGGTAACTGGGCGGCTAGAGGGAGAAGATATCACCCTGCTGAATGTGTATGCTCCCCCAGGGGCTAACTGGAAATTTTATAAAAATGTATTCGACCTAATGATAACTAAAGCTCAAGGTTTAGTGATATGTGGTGGGGACTTCAATCTTAGACTGAATCCATACTGGGATGCTTCTGGTAATTCCCCACATCAAAATAACACCCAAAACAGGAAGACTCGGATGCTACTAAAAGAATTGGGAATCTGACGTGTGGAGGGAACTCAACCCCAGTGTAAAAGACTATACATTTTACTCAACTCCACATTCATCTTACTCAAGGATTGACTATTTTTTTATGTTTAATAGAGACACTGGAAGAGTAAAAACATGTAAAATAGGACTGATGGATCTCTCCGACCACAGTCCGATCTACATGGACTTAAATATCCAAAAATACACAAATAATACATTTTCTTGGAGGTTAAATTCAAATGTCCTGAAAGGACCATTGAAAGATGAATTGGAATCAGATATTCTCAGATATTTGGAAGATAACGATAATGGAGAAGTATCCCCTTTAATACTGTGGGATGCATGTAAAGCTGTAATAAGAGGAAAGATTATTGCAAAACTGGCAACCCAAAAGAAACTAAGACAAGAAAAACTATCCACATTAGAGTCAGAACTTAGGAACCTAGAAAAAGAACACAAAGGCAACACTCATTCTACTGACTCGCTCAAGATTAAGGAAATTAAAAACCAAATAAATGAGATCTACACAATAGAAATCCAGAAGAAACTTACATTTCTGAAACAAAAATACTATGAAGCAGGCAGTAAATCGGCAAAATTGCTAGCCTATAAATTGAGGAAACATCAAACAGAAAGAGCAATCTACAAAATCAGAGACCCAGTATCAAAGGAAATAAAATTCAGAATTCAGGATATTCTTAAAAACTTCGAGAATTACTATAAGAACTTATACTCCCACAAAAAACATAAAAACGCATCCGAGGCATTCCTAAACACATTAAACCTTCCCCAACTTACGGAGTCACAAAATAAAACACTACTGTCAGAAATACATCCTAAAGAATTGGAAAAAGCAATTATGAAACTTAAAGCTAACAAATCCCCAGGAGCTGATGGCTATACAGCAGAGTGGTACAAAACCTTTAAACAGCAACTATCTCCTCTCCTCCTGAAAACATTTAATTATGTCCTCCACACAGGGGAAATCCCCCCTCCTGGAGAGAAGGGGTCATTGCAGTTATACCTAAACCTGAAAAGGATAAACTAGAGTGCTCCAACTACAGACCAATCAGTGTACTAAATCAGGACTATAAGCTTTTTACCATTATCCTTGCCAAAAGGTTAGAAAATATACTGACAGACCTAATTCATTTAGACCAAACAGGTTTTATAAGACAAAGACAGACACAAGACAACATTCGACGCACTTTACACATAATTCATCATATAAAAAAATATAACTTAAATGCAGTCATATTGGGATTAGATGCTGAAAAAGCATTCGATTCGGTTGACTGGTCTTTTCTATATAGAATCTTATCCAGTTTCAATTTTCATAACAACTTCATTAGAACTATACAGGCATTATATAAAAAACCAACAGCTAAAATAAGGATTAACGGTAATTTATCATCATCTTTTGAACTGGAAAGAGGATATCGTCAGGGCTGCCCCCTGTCTCCACTGCTCTTTGCAATCTTCATAGAACCTCTGAGCCAATGGATAAGACAAAACCAAAAAATTCAAGGTATTACACTTGGTCAGAAGGAACATAAAATAGCACTCTTTGCTGATGACATTTTAATATACCTAGGGCAGCCGGACACTTCTTTACCAGAACTAACCTCAGTTTTTTCAGACTATGGAGATTTATCGGGGTACAAATTAAATATGCATAAAACCCAAGTTTTAACATTCAACTATGACCCAAATCATTATTCACTAAGCAAACTCAAAACTAACTGGGAGTCGGAATCTATGAAATATCTGGGGGTCAATATCCCGAAACAACTCAACAAAATTATATCACTAAACTATGATCCACTGGTGACAAAAATAAAATCTGACCTAGCAAGATGGAATATGATACCATTCTTGGGTACTGCACAAAGAATTGAAGCAGTCAAAATGAATATACTTCCACGTCTTCTATACCTTTTCCAAACAATACCGGTAGAACCTCCCAAAAAAACATGGCAGGAGCTGGACAGAAGGATCTCAAGATTCATATGGCAGGGCAAGAGACCTAGAATCAGATATAGAACCCTACAGCTGAACAAAGACAAAGGTGGGCTCGCGCTGCCAAATATCAGGGACTACTTTAAAGCCGCACAAATTAAAACTTTAGTAGAGATATGTAACCCAGTCTACACTGCACAATGGAAGGAGATCGAATGCCAAATAACAAGTGACATCCCCCTACAGGCGATAATAGGGAACAATGTCTTACCTAAGCTTTTGAATAACACTAACCCGTGGATAGAGACCCCGCTAAAAATTTGGTTTAAGATAGTCAGAGAGAATCAAACTAAAGAGCCCTATCGACTTCTGCAATGGATCGCCTATGATCAGGACTTTACTCCTAATAAAACAGACACCAGATTTAAAAAGTGGAAGGAGAAAGGGCTGATAAAATATTACGATTTTTTTAAAGGGCAAATCTTAAGAAGTTTTGAAGATTTGAAAAAACAAGGCCTAATAAATCAAGACCTTTACAGGTTCTTCCAGCTTAGACACCACATAAACAATATACTTAAAAAGGAGGTTTTGGAAAGGGCCCAGTCAGGTGTTCTGAAGGTCTTCTTAATGGCATATAAAGGGATCCCAGGGATCAGATACATTTCTAAAATATACCAAGGTCTTCAAGACTTAAAAGGAGACAACACATCTTATATAAAAGAGAGATGGGAAAAAGAGGGGAATTTCACTTTACAACTGGAAATATGGGAAAAGCTAAATAAACAGCAATGGAAAAGTACCTCATCCCTGCAGTGGAGAGAATTTGGATGGAAAAACTTGGCAAGATTTTTCAGAACACCTGCACAAAACAAATTTACCCATAAGGGATTGAACTGTTGGCGCTTGTGTGGTGAAAAGACTGCAAATCATTTTCATGTGTTTTGGTCATGCCCAGTTATCCACCAATATTGGACCAAGGTACAGACAATATTGGGGAAAATATTCAAAATTACAGTTCCCTTTTCTTTTGTAACTTTGTATTTGGGTTTACTACCGGACTCACTGGAAAGACGAGGAGAAAAATACTTATTCAATGTTTTAATATTGGCAAGCAAAAAAGCTCTAACTAAAAAATGGATGTTGAAGGACTGTCCTACACCTGAAGATTGGACTAACGTGATCCAAGACATTTACTCGATGGAAAAGTTGACATTCGCACTGAGACAGGACATGGATGTGTTCATGAACTTTTGGCAACCCTGGACCGCATATGTGTCTTCCATTAGATCTAATCTTTGACAAATACCATTTCAATAATGGTTCCGCTCTTTGTTCCAATGCTACTCAGATGCTCTTTTATCTTTATTTACTTACTTTTTCTTTTTGTTTGTTTTTTACTGGTTTGTTTGTTTTTTTTGTTATTTGTTTTTTGTTTTTTTTTCTCTTTAATTTCACTTTTTCTTTCACTTTAAAAAAAAAAGGGGGTGTTGTAAGAATTAATCTTCCATTGTTGTCAGATATCAGAAAATAAGGGAACATGTGATGAAAATGTAAACACTGCATTGCTGTAACGACCTGTATACCCTTTACAAAAACTTAAATAAAAAAAAAAAAAAAAACTGATATTACCCCCTTAGAAGTTGGTTTAACTAATAAAAAATCATCTAGAGGATTATCAGAAGGTTTTTGAGGGAATTGTTTTGTCATGGTTTGCACATAATGTCTGACCTGAAGGAAGCGGAAAAAATGTGTAGAAGTGATGTGAAATTTAGTGGAAAGTTGAGAAAAACTTGCAAATTGACCATCAAAATATAAATCCGCAAAAGATTTTAAACCTCTTCTGTGCCATATATGAAATGCACTATCAATAGTTGATGGGGTAAATAAATGATTTGCGGCAACTGGACTTCTAATGGAGAAAAACTGAAGACCGAAATTTTTCCTGAATTGAGACCAAATTCTAAGAGACTGACGAACTACTTTGTTATTACCCAGTGTAGACAAAGCAAGGGGAAGTGGTGAACCTAAAACTGCCGGTAGGAAGGTTTGATTGTCCACATGTGACTCCATAAGGATCCAAATGGGTGAGTTGGGTTCCAGATAGAAATGTTTCCAATATAACATGCACCTGATATTTGCTGCCCAGTAGTAATATTGAAAGTTAGGCAGAGCCTGTCACCATGGGTTGAGATGCCGTCTCGGCGCTCAGCCCATGTTTTCCCTCATCCCTGCTTCCCATTGAGCAGCGTCTCAGCAGGCTCCCAGCTGGCAGCATTACGGATGGCTGGGGCCAATTAGTCCTCATCAGCTGGGGCGCTGCCAATGAGAATAAATAGGAGCAGCCTCGATGACTCGGGGCTGCGACATAAGCACTGCTAAGCTGAAGCCCCTTTGTCTGGTGTCAGCCTCTACTCCCCTTGCAGCATTCCTGTGTTTGTATCCCGCTGTGAGTATGCACGTCTTGTTACCTCTATGTCCGGTACGAGCTTCCTACCCCTGCGCTGTGCAACCTGTGAGTGTACGTCTGCATGAGTATCTGTGCTCTCCTCATCCCTCATCCCTCAACCTTAATAAAACATCTCGACTCACTGGCTTGCCCCTGGCTCTTATTGCTCGGCTCCCTAGAGCCGGGTATGACAGAGCCATGCCACCCACTGATTTGGGTCTTTAAAGAAAAACTTTCCTCAATCTCAGATGTTTACCATTCCAAATAAATGAGGTAATCAGAGAGTCCAAAGACTTAAAAAAGGATTTAGGAATAAAAATGGGGAGACATTGAAACAAATATAAAAACTTGGGAAGTAACATCATTTTTACAGAATTGATTCTGCCAATTAAAGACAAGGATAATGGGGACCATTTGGAAAGTATTAGCTTGCACTGGTCAAATAAGGGGAGAAAATTATTTTTAAACAAGTAATTAAGTTGTTTAGTAACACATATCCCAAGATACTTAAAATGATCAATAACAACCTTGAAAGGAAAATTTTCAAGATCCTGAACTCGAATCTTTTCAATAATTGGAAACAATTCACTCTTATTAAGATTAATTTTATAACCAGAAAACCTACTAAAACTATCCAAAATGTTAAGTATAGCGGGTAATGAAGTAAGTGGGTTGGAGAGAAATAGTAAAAGATCGTCGGCATAAAGTGAAACCCTATGCTCGATGCCACCCCTACAAATGCCTAGAAAGTCCCGGCTCCCACGGATTGCAATAGCTAACGGCTCAATTGCCAAGGCAAAGAGCAACGGGCTCAAAGGACAGCCTTGCCTCGTACCACGGTAAAGTCTAAAATAGTCAGAATAGCGACAGTTAGTTAACACTGAAGCTAAAGGACTAGCATAGAGAAGTTTAATCCAGGAACAGAAGGAAGGACCAAAACCGAACCTCTCCAAAGTAAAAAACAAATACTCCCACTCAACCCTATCGAATGCCTTTTCAGCGTATAAACTAATAAGACATTCAGGTATGTTGTGGTGAGGAGTATAAATAATATTAAACAACCGCCGCAAGTTAAAAAAAGAATGGCGATTTTTAATGAAACCGGTTTGGTCCTGTGAAATTATAAAAGGAAGAATCTTTTCCAACCTTGAAGCTAACAACTTTGACAAAATTTTAACATCGGTATTTAACAAGGAAATAGGCCTGTAAGAAGCACAATCAACAGGATCCTTGTCTTTTTTAAGCAACACAGTGATACAGGCCTGATAACATGAAGGAGGAAGTGTACCGGAGTCAAGCGACTCTGTAAAAACTTGACAAAGGAAAGGGGCAAGATCGTCAGAGAATTTTTTGAAACAATCAGCGGAAAACCCATCAGGTCCTGGAGATTTTCCTGATTGCATGGATGATATTGCCAGCTGAATTTCTTCTTTTGTGATGAGAGCTTCTAGAATTTGCCGAGATTCTGAGGAAATCAAAGGGATATCAACAGAATCAAAAAAATTTTGCAAATCCTTTAAGTTTGTTGTATATTCTGAGGTATATAATTTGGAATAAAATGACCTGAAAATATCATTAATCACTTGTTTATGAAATCAGGAAAAAGTGCAGGACCAGATGGTCTTCCAGTTGACCTTTATAAAAAATTTAAGAATAAATTAATAAAACCTTTTTTGGAAATGGTTTTAGAAGCATTTCAAAATAATAATTTACCATCATACATAAATAATGCCTTAATTATACTGCTGCCAAAACCAGGTAAGCCCTCTAATAAATGTGAAAATATGAGACCAATAAGCCTATTAAACGCCGACCTTAAGATAATCTGTAAAATTTTAGCAAGACGAATACAAGAAATTTTACCAAATATTATTAATCGAGATCAGAATGGCTTTATAAAGGGTAGACAAGGCTTCCATAATGTAAGAAGACTATTTAATATTATTTATTTTAATAAAGAAGCACCGGATACAGCTCTCCTATCATTGGACGCCGAAAAGGCCTTTGATAGAGTTGAATGGCCCTTTCTTTTTGAAGTCCTACAAAGGTTTGGACTTGGAAATAATTTCATAAAATGGGTTCAAATAATATACAATAATGCTACAGCAGAAATCCTAACAAATAACAATATTTCAAAACCAATAAAAATCAATAGAGGATGTCGACAAGGCTGTCCACTTTCACCTTTACTGTTTACTATGGCAATTGAACCTTTAGCGATAGCGATACGTTTACATTCACAAATATATGGAATTAAAGTTGGACCAACAGAACATAAAATCTCCCTGTATGCCGATGATATAATTTTGTTTATGTCGAATCTAAAAAAATCAATTCCAACCTTGTTGAATTTAATAAAGAATTTTGGGGAAATATCAGGATATAAAATAAATAAAACTAAATCTTCAATATTAATGCTAAATGAGACCCAGAGAAATTACCCAGCCCCTGAGGTAAATCAATTCAATGTTGTAAATCAGTTTAAATATTTAGGAATCCAAATTATGCCTAAGCTAGAATCAGTCGCCAGTGTCAACTATGAAGCCTTAATGTCAGATATCAATGAGTTAACTCAGAGATGGATGTCACTACCAATGTCGATGATCGGGAGAATCAATATACTTAAAAGTAATATTTTACCTAAAATACTTTATTTATTTCAATACATTCCCTTATCACCACCTTTAGATCTATTCTCAAGAATAAAAAAAAAGTTAGTGGAATTTATATGGAACAACAGGAGGGCTAGATTACGTTTGTCTTTATTATATTTACCATTTGATCGTGGAGGTCTGAAATGTCCAAATTTTATGTTGTATTATTGGTCGGCACAACTGAGGTCTATGACATATTATTTTTCATCAAATGATCTCCCTCACTGGACTGAAATGGAATCATACAATTTACCTTTACCTCTTCCCATATTCATATACTCAGATTCGGCAAAAAAATTACAAAAACAAGTTAAAAATCCATTTGTAAAGCATATGATCAAAATATGGTGTGAAGCTAAAAACTATTTAAAAGAACCACAGTTATTGTCACAATTTAGTCCAATATGGGGTAATCAATATTTTAAACCAGGGAGAGCGGACGCTGTATTTAAAGTATGGAATTTAAAAGGGATACAAAAGATTCAGGATTTATATTTGCCATGTGCAGACAACATAATGTCTTTTGAAGAGCTGAGGATCAAATTTAATCTCAATAGAACACATTTTTTTAAATATCTTCAACTTAGAAACTTTATTCGATCAAATCAAAATAAAGCTCTCACTCGACCTATTTATTCATCCTTGGAAAAAATGATGATGAAAGATAGTAAAAGAAAGGGTATTATTTCAGAGTTTTATAACTCATTGACACTATCTTCAAGTGAAAATTCACTGAAAAGATTAAACTACTGGAAAGAAGATCTGCAAATTGAAATTTCAGAGGAACAATGGGAATTGGCTTGTACAGAAGCTCAAACCAAATCAATAAATGCACGCCTTAAATTGATACATTTCAAATGGTTAATGCGGATGTATGTTACACCGGAGGAGTTAAATAGATATAACAAAAATATACCAGATACATGCACAAAATGCATGGAAAGTAAAGGAACCCTATTTCATTGTTTATGGGAATGTAGATTAATAAGAATGTTTTGGGAAGAGGTGAGGGTAACAATTGAAAAAATAATCTCAAAACAAATCATATTGAATCCTAAACTGTTTTTGTTGGGTCTGTACCCAGAAAAGCATAATTTTAATAAAAGTGAAAGAACATTCATAGACCTCAGTTTGCTTAATGCCAAAAAATGTATTGCACTATTATGGAAAAAGACTCATAGACCAGATGTGACTCAGTGGTTAAGACAGATGTTAACAAACCTTCCATTAGAAAGAATAACATATATACTGAAATCAAAGGAAATTGTGTTTGAGAATATATGGAGACCTTTTATTGATTATGTAAAAAATTTAAACATAACTCTTGAAGAAGAAGGTGAATGATGTGTGTGGACCTTGTAAATTCCAAACTGGTGAACATAATATGTATACTTATGTATTGGATTGTCTAGACTAAACAGAGGAGCATTGTTGAAGACTTGATTTTGTTGGTGGTTGTTGGTGTTTTTAGTGCATTTTTTTTTTTTTTGTAGTACTTTAGTGTTAGTGTTTGATTGTTTGTATCATGTTTGTTAAAAAAAAAAAAAAAAGGTTCAATAAAGATATTGTGGAAAAAAATTAATCACTTGTTGGTCAGATGTCACCTCTCCTTTATCTATCCTAACTCCAGTAATAATTTGCTTAACTCTAATACCACGCAGTTGATTAGCTAGAAGTTTACCGGTTTTTTCGCCATGTTCATAAAATTCACTCTTGTTTCTTATTAAACAACCTTCAATTTGTCAGTAATAATGGATCCAGTCTCCAGTGCTTTCTCATGGAGTCACATCTATGGAGGATCATTTTAGGTACAAGAGGGGCATGATCAGAAACCGAGATGCTATCATAACTGCAAGAGCTAAGGTTATTAATTAATAAATTGTCAACAAAAAAATAATCTATTCTGGTATAAGTATGGTGTACGTGAGAGAAAAAAGAATAGTCCCTGCCGTTAGGATGTAAAAAACGCCAAGGGTCTGTAAGGCTATATTCCTCAAGAAAAGACTTAACATAAGTTGCAGATTTATTAAGACTAGCAGGTTTTAAGGATGAGCGGTCTAAGATCGGATCCATATACAAACTAGAAAAGCACTCGGAGAGCGCAGACCTCCGCCAAGCGCCACAGTTCCCCCCCATACAGTGTTTGTGTGTACGTTTTCAGATTCCTTGACCATGAAAACATATGACTAGCAATTGGATTGACAATGACAGGATTAGTGGTTCAGTAGTAAAAGCATTACCTCCTAAAAGCGGAGGTAATAAACTGAAGTGCTGGTGTTGTGTCCATCTCCTCCATCTCCAAACTCCCAGGCTGCGGGCGTTGCAATTGAATGAATGAATGAATGAATCTTTATTTCGAATAGATTAAGAGTACTGGTTAAAAGAAAGTGAATAATATAACAAAGGGGGAAAGAAAATCCAACAAGGTCAAATTAGACAATAACTCCTCTGATTATACAGTTCAACATAAGTTATCCGAAATGTGTGATGGCTGAAGGCGCAGCTTATATTGCCCACCCATGTTCCATCCAAGAATTCAAAAGAAAAAACAAAAGAAATCATGGCACAACCGCGTACAACCCACAGGCCAATGGGTTATGCGAGCGTTTTCATAGATCACTGAAAGCAGCACTGAGGGCTTCACTAACGGATGCAAATTGGGTAGACAGGTTGGCGTGGGTTTTATTGGGGTTGCGCTCCGCGGCAAAAGAGGATTTGGCAGCTTCCCCGGCAGAGAGCTGGTTTTTGCGCAGCCACTATGGCTGCCCGGGGAATTCCTGCCAAATAATCCGGCGGTGGACAGCTGCCCGTCTCAGCTTTTGCAGCGTAGCGCAAACACAGGCACACTGCCGGGCCCTGCCCACCACTTTTTTCCGCGTGCTTTTGTGGCTAAAACTTTGAAGAAGGCGGAGTTTGTGTTCGTCAGACACAACGAGCAGTGCCCTCCATTGCGCCTGCACACATGTTGAAAATGGCCGTATCTCACAATGTTAAAGAATCCTTTAAAAAATTCCTGTATCCAGACGGTGATCCGGATCATCCCCAAAATTTAATCAGTTCTTCCTTGTACCATTTCCAACAACGCCTGAAAGTTTCATTGAAATCCGTCCCAAACTTTTTGAGTTATCTTGCTAACCAACAGACAAACAGACAGACAGACAGACGCTGGCAAAAACATAACCTCCTCCTGGCCTCCGGCCTGGCGGAGGTAATTAAAGTCACCCCCAAGAATTAGAGAATGAGTATTTAAATCTAGAAGCTGTGAAAAAAGGTTGCGAAAAAAGTGTACATCATCAAAACTCGGCGCATACAGATTAGCCAAGGTGACATGTTTATTGCCAAGTTTACCTGATACTATTACAAATCGTCCATTTTTATCTAATACAACATTAGAGGGAATAAATGGGATATTTCGATCAATAAGAATAGCAGCGCCCCTGGCTTTAGCTTTAAAATTTGAATGAAAAAATTGTCCTGACCAACATTTTGACAAGCGCAAGTGGTCGGAATCCTGCAAATGGGTTTCCTGCAAAAACAGTACCCCAGGCTTAAATTGCTTTAGACGTGACATGACTCTCTTTCGTTTAATTGGATGGTTCAACCCCTTCACATTCCAGCTTACCAAAGTAAGATTACTATTCATTCAAAGAGTAAAATTCATATATTGTGTTGTGTAGCCCAAAAAAGAATGGGGTGAGGTACGGGTAAAAAAAAATAAATAAATTTTTAAAAAAAAAGGGGAGGGGTGAGGGGGGTGTAAATAAATCCATAACAAAAAAAAAATGAAAATTCAATACCTATAACAACACTCCAGCCGGTTGCAAAAAACAGCGACCGCTCCATCTCCTGCTCTATTCTCATCCTAACAAAATACTCCCATACAACTGGCTTCAATCCTGCATACTATGAACATTTTACCCTTAAAAAAAAAAAAAATTAAGTAAACAACAATGTATAGGGAGCCAATTTTACTTTGTTTTGAACATCTAAAAATGTATCAATGTCCAGTAAGTGCAGCTTTAATGAAGTAATAATCAAGAAGTCCAGTGTGGTAGTTGGTCAACCCAGGAATGTCCATTTCAGGGCGAAAATTGCTGATTTCTCTCCATGGTTTGCATGAAGCGGGTGGCCTCCGGAACGGACGCCAGCCACTGGTTTTTGCCGTCTGGAAGAGTTATCCGGAGCCTGGCGGGAAAGAGAAGAGAAGGACGAAAACCTCTCTTGTACAACTCGGACATAACCTCCTTATATTCAGCTCGTTGCTTCTGAACGTCGGCGTTATAATCCTCGTAGAACTGAAGTTTATGTCCACGATACTCCAAAGTCCCACGGTGTCTCCGCGCTTCTCTCATCACCAAGTCTTTGGCCCGAAACCGGTGGAAACAAATAATGACAGCGCGCGGCTTCCCGTTCGGACCCGGCTTGGGCATGAGGCCGCGGTGGGCTCTATCCAGCTCTGGGGGAGATGGCAAAGTTTGTGTGCCAAAGACGTCCACCACCAGCCGAGAAAAAAATTCAGATGGCTGTGGACCCACATCAAAGGACTCCGGCAGACCCACCAGACAAATATTCAGCCTCCTTCTTCTTCCCTCCAGGTCAGAAAGTTTGTTTTTCCAAAGCTTGTTCTCCTCCTGCATTGACTCACACGTAGCTTCAAGCGCTGCTAGGCACTGGCTGACGTCCTCCGCGTTACTTTCAAGGTCGCCAATGCGTTGCTCCTGGTTCGCCACATCTGCTTGAATCTTGTCCAGCTTGCCATTAATAAGTTCAAATGAAGCTTTAAAATCAGCAGCTATGGACATTCTGTGTTGCTCAAGCAAGGCAACAAGTGCAGGGTTACGGCTTTTATTAGCATCCTCAGTTAAGCTGGTGTTAGCATTGTTCACTGCTGCCTCCTTTTCAGTCTGCTTTCTTGTTTTGGACATATTGTCTCAACTCAAAACAGATTCTGCACGTATTAAACGTCCAAAACGTTGACAGCTTAAAGCAAAGTAGGGTTTAAAAAGTAAGACTGAAAAAAAAATATAGCAGGAGCCAGCAACGCACACACTTACTCCATTACCAGCACACCTGATGCCAATCACAATGAAATTGTGGGCAAATTGAAAAAAGGGCCGCACGCATTTTTTCTAAAATAGACCTGGTCCGCGGTTACCACCAGGTCCCAGTGCGCGCGGAGGACATACCCAAAACAGTGGTAATAACTCTGTTTGGCTTGTTTGAGTTTTTACGCATAGACAGACTTAAGCCCGCCTTTGTGGTGGCGGATGAGCAAGTGATGTTGGCTCAGGCCCCTCGGCGCGGAAGACCCCCACTGAGAACTCCCCAGGTAAACGATTCATCAGAGCAGCCACACGGGCAAGTCGAAGGTTTCACCCCCCTCGCCATGGCCCACCCGCAGACAGACACACCCCCAGGAGCCCCCCGCCGGCACAGCAGCGCCGCGGAGGCGGTAAACCCCCGTTACAGCAGTTATGGGAGGAGACTGAAGCCAAAAAACGTGAGGACTGAAACTCGGTCTGAGATTCTGGGGGGGGGGGGGGGGGGGGGGGCGTGTAGATACTGGGTTAATCATCTCAGACTGGATGATGAGGGTAAACAGAGAAGGACAATGGCTATAGAGATTATGGCGAGGTAGAAGGAAGAAGGAGTTGGGGGGAGAAGGGATGAATCTATTGTGATGTGAGATGTCATGCAGATGTGAGATGGGTGGTTAGTATAAAAGGAGAACCCATGGTTCAGGTTCAGGTTCAGGTTACTTTATTTGTACCCGTAGTTAGATTTGTTTTGCAGTCTGGTGACATCTATATTTACAAGCCACTAATTACATTCAACATAAACACAAACACAGGCACACATGAAGCTGACTATAGACATGATAAAAATACTCAAGGCTCCATCAATCAGGGTATAAAGACAAAGAGATGAGAGAAAAACCAGAGGTAAGAGACAAGGGTCATATTAAAAAGTAAAAAACTAGTCAAAGAGGTTAAAAACTCAAAGGTCTAAAACCCAATAAAATATTTAGAACCCAAATAAAATCCTACAAAAATAAGTAAATATAAAATGGAGTTAATCAATAGGTACCTAAATTATGTGCAATATATTGTTACAACTTGTTCAACTCTTTGACAGCAGCAGGAACAAAGCTGTTTTTGTAGCGCTGGGTTTTACTTTTTGGGACAGCAAACCTCCGTCTTGAGGGAAGAAGCTGAAAGTTGCAGTGCAAAGGGTGGGAGTCATCATTTAAAATGGAGGTAGCCATCCTCTGTACTTGTCTGGTGTACAGGGATGTCAGGCTCAGCTGTGACTCACCAAGCAAACGACTGGACCATCTAACTACTAACTAACTAACTACTAACTAACCTGCACTTATATAGCGCTTTTCTAGTCACAAAGACCACTCAAAGCGCTTTCATTAATACTAACCCTCTATTCTAAGGGCCTATAGGAAACAGATATCTAGGGACAATTTAGAACAGCCAATTAACCTAACATGCATGTTTTTGGCATGTGGGAGGAAACCGGAGAAATCCCGGAGTAAACCCACGCAACACGGGGAGAACATGCAAACTCCACACAGATCACTGTTGGTCGGGGGCTGGGACCAACAGTGATCCAACCTACCTGATCCAACCTACCTGATCCAAGGATTTCCTCTGTTTCAGTTTTATCTGACCAAACCATGACACTAAAGAAAAGGATAAAACAGATTCAATAAAAGCCCGATAAAACATTGTCATTATGGTTCGGTCAATTTGGAAGTGTGCAAGTTTCCTCAAGCAATGCAAATGTTGCTGACCCTTTTTGCACACCCTTTCACAGTTCTCTTCAAAGTTTAAATTACTATCAATAATCGTCCCAAGATATTTGTAGGATTGTACACATTCGGTGGTCTGGCCTTTTAGTACGGTGACTTTGCGCCTAGGAGTTTTCCTCCTAAAGTCAATAATCATATCTTTAGTTTTTGTCGTATTCAGCTGCAGGTAGGAATCCTCACACCAGTGAACAAAATCATCAACTACTGGGCCGTGGCCACTCTCACCATCCTGGAGGAGACTGACAATAACTGAATCATCAGCATACTTTATAAGTCTGTTGTCATGTCTACTCCGACACATGTTTGTGTACAGGATGAAGAGTAGTGGTGACAACACCCCCCCCTGAGGAGAGCCAGTAGAAGAGCACTTTAGGTCAGACAATGTACCATTGACCCTTACTCTCTGCGTCCTGTTGGTTAAGAAATCCAGAATCCAACCCACCAGATTTTTGCTCAAATCAAATTGTTGCAGGAGCCTTTCAACTAAAATATGAGGTTGCATTGTATTAAAGGCGGAGGAAAAGTCCACAAATAAAAGCCTGGCGTGTGTCCCATTAAAATCCAGATGTTTAAAAAGCATGTTAAACAGAGTGACAGTGGCGTCCTCCACTCTTCTGTGAGGCCTATAGGCAAACTGCAGAGGATCCAATGCATGCTCAGTCCGCTTCAGGACCTCACATCTGACCAGTTTTTCAAAAATTTTCATTAAAATTGAAGTCAAAGCAACTGGTCTAAAGTCGTTTACCATTTTAGGACAGCTGGATTTTGGAACGGGAACAACCACGGCATCTTTCCAGATCTTAGGCACATGTGTCTGTAAGGACTTATTGAAAATGTAATGAAATACAGGACTCAGTTCATGTGCACAGGACTTTACCAAGTGCCCACATATATTATCAGGGCCCTGACTTTTGTTCACTTTTACAGCGCAGAACTCCCTTTTAATACCCTGCACCTCAATATTAAAGTGCTGATTGTCTTTGAGTTTCTGTTTCAAATCTTGGGTTGGTGTATTGAGTTATGCTTTTTCTGGTATGACTGATGTGAGAGTGAATAAAGTCGTCTGCTGTATGAACCAGTCTCATTATTTACACTCTCCACTATACGACTAGTAATAAAAGCATGCATCAAGACCTCCGTGCTGGCAAGAGTGACAAAAGGGCGGACTCTGGCTATATTCCTAAGATGGTAAAATCCGATTTTTGTTACATTTTTAATGTGTGAAATAAAATTAAAGTCAGAGTCTAAAAGAACGCCCAGGTTCTTGACACAATGTGCAGGTTTTAGACCTAGCAATGTTGGTAGAAGTTTCTCTCTCTTGTCTTCAGGACCAATGATTAAAACTTCTGTTTAGCCCTGGTTGAGCTGTAGGAAGTTCTCTGCCAACCATGACTTTATATCTAAAATACAGTTCAAAAAGACATTAATTGATTTTGTGTCATCAGGAGACGTGGCAATGTACAGTTGTGTATCATCAGCATAGCTGTGAAAATTGATGCCATGTCTCCTGATAACATCCCCAAGTGGTAACATATAAATATTAAAAAGTATTGGCCCTAAAATTGAACCTTGGGGTACCCCACACTTGATTTCATGATTGCCAAAGAGCATGTATCCATACTTACAAAATAGCGGCGATCTGTGAGATAGGAATGAAACAATTCAAGAACAGTACCTGAGAGGCCCACCAGGTGTTTAGAGTCTGCTTAATAAAATGTGGTGACCTACTGTATCAAAGGCAGTGCTGAGACCCAGCAGCACCACCACTGACAGTTTGTGGGAGTCCATGTTACACCTGATATCATTAACGATTTTTAAAAGGGCTGTCTCTATGGTGATCCATGCTGTGTGTTTCCCCTGCTCACTAATTGTCTTTCACAGCTGCGGTTTTCTCACACCTATGCCTCCCAGTTAACACAGCCTTCATTAGGAGTGGAGCCCTGCACTCCTGCACAGAGACGTCTACATTCCAACAGGGTGAAGAACTCCACAAGCTCGAGTTTACCCTTCTCTTCAAACACAGAGTTTCGGCTCCCTTTCCCTCCAAGAATCTGCACCTCGTCATCTGGGAGTTTCATCTCCCCAACACAACTGTAAGCAACTTTCTACTGGATGTTATCACCTTCTGCTCCTGCCTTTCTCGCTCCCTCTTCCCTGCGCACAGGTGGACCTACCTTTAGGCGGACTCTCTCCAGCTCCAGGCGGTGGACCGGACAACTACCCGTGAGCCGGAGGCTCCACTCTCTTCAGTCTCATAAGTGCACTAGCCCTGAACTGAACTCTCTCCTCTTTTCCCCAGCAGAGGTCTCACCTGCACCCAGCACTGTAATTATCTTCACGAGCACTTCTCCACCTCAGCGGGCCCCTGGCAATCTGGATAAGGACTAAGCTGCTTCTTGGTGCCTCAGCTACTCCTCATACTCCGTAAGATTATTTATTATTCTGCTCATTCAGCCATTGATACAAGAGAGCTCATTTTCTTGTCTCTCCTCTCTCCACAGGGTTGCTAGATCTCTCCCGCTCTGCACGCACACACTCACACAGACACACACTCTCACTCACACACTTTCACTCAATCAATAAAGATCATTGTGAAACTAATTAAGCCTGTGACTGCGCTTGGGTTTTAACTGAAACATGTCAGTATGTCTCCGACAGGAAAACCCAGCAGACAGTGCTTTTGCACAAAGATTTAACACCATGGAGGCTTGATTAGATCAATTAACTTACCAACAACAAGTGATCTTTAACCAGCTGACTCAAATTAATTCTCGGCTTGATCAGCTCACCTTGGCGCAGCACCCCCGGTCTGCTTCCGGGGGCCCAGCCGGGCTGTCTAATCCCACATCTCCTCCGGCGCAGCACTCTCGGCTTACTCCAGTTCCCACCCCCACCCGTTTTAAAGGTAAGCTGGGGGAGGCTCAGGGTTTGCTACTTCAGTGTAGTCTTGTGTTTCAGCGGGTGCCGGAGGATTTTCCTACAAATCATAGCCAGATCAGTTATGTTGTGAATTTACTGGAGGGGCGGGCCTTAGCCTGGGCTTATGCCATAATGGCCCGTCCCTATTATCCCAATTACACCTATGATTGATTTATTTCTGAGTTTACTGAGGTGTTTGACCATTCAGATCATGATAATGTCCTCACCACCCGTCTCCTTAACCTTAGGCAGGGGGTTAAATCTGTCGCCGATTATTCTATAGACTTCCAGGTTGTTGTGACAGAGGTAGGGTGGGAAGATGCCTCTCTCTGTAGCATTTTTTCACGCAGTCTCAGCCCTAGTCTTTGGGATGAATTGGCTTGTGTAGAGAAACCCATCCATCCATCTTCTTCCGCTTAATCCTTTTTGGGTCATGGGGGGGCTGGAGCCTATCCCAGCATCTTTGGGCGAGAGGCAGGGTACACCCTGGACAGATCGCTAGTCCATTGCAGGGCCAACACAGAGAGACAGACAACCATTCGCCCTCCTCACTAAATGATTTAATCTCCCTAGCCATCAGCATTGATAATCGATTGAGGGAGTGAGCTAGCAAGTGCCGTTTTTCCAATCACTCAGGCTCTCAGTCTCGCTGTTCCCCTCAGTCTTCTCTCCCAGCCCTCCCTCCCTCTGATTCTCCCGAGGCCGAGGAGCCTATGCTGGTGGGCCGGTCTAAGTTGCCTCTGATGGAATGACAATGCAGCCGCGACCTTGGATTATGTATGTACTGTGCCTGTACCGATCATGAGGTTGCCTCTTGTCCCAATCAGCCGGGGGGGGGGGGGGGGGGGGGTAGTAGGTGTCGCAGTAGGGGGGTTAGTCCCCCTAGTGTGACGAACGGACATAGGAAATGCCAAAACCCTTACATGACTGATGTTACCTATTCGTTTTCAACATGGTCACACTGAAATCTCCACTAATGCTCTCATTGACTCAGGTGCTGAACAGAGCTTCATTTCAGAGTCTGGCAACCCGGCTGAAGCTCCCCTGCCACAATCTGAAGATGCCTTTGAAGTTGATTGCACTCTCCAATGTGCCACTCACTACTGTCTCTAAGCAGACTGCCCCCGTTTCTGTTTTGGTGTCAGGTAACCATCGGGAGCATATCAGTTTTTTTATCTGTTACTGCTTCCCCCGTCATTTTGGGTTACCCTTGGCTTAGACTTCACAATCCCATTATTGATTGGCAGGCAGGGAGGGTCACTTCATGGAGTACCTTTTGTTTTTTGTTTTTTTTTTGTTACTTATTTGTACCCGTAGGTAGACTTGGTTTGCAGTCTGGTGACAAGCCACCGGCTGCTGGTCGCTGCGTGCGCGAGCGCCCTAAACCTACATGTTTTTGGTATGAGGGAGGAAACCGGAGAAATCCCGGAGTAAACCCACGCAACACGGGGAGAACATGCAAACTCCACACAGCTCACTGTTGGTCGGGGGCTGGGATCGAACCCACGATCTCATGATCCCCGCGATCCCCCGGCTGAGGGTAAAACTGTGCTGCCACAGTGCTAAACCACTGCGCCACCGTGTTTGAGTGCTTCTTTACAGTCTGCAGCCTGTTCTCCCTCAGTGCTCATTTGTTCCCCGCCCACTCACCTGCCCGATCTCTCCTCAGTTCCCCCTAAGCACCACAACCTGGCCCCAGTATTCAGTAAAGCTAAGGCACTCTCTCTACCCTGCCCCCCCCACCGCCCTTATTACTGCGCCATTAACCTCCTGCTGGGAGCTCCATTGCCATCTGTCTGGCTTTATAGCCTCTCTGCCCTGGAGTGGGGGGGGGCAATGGATAAATACATAAAGGAGTCCTTAAGTTCAGGCATTGTAACGGCAGCAGCTGTGTTTGTTTGATCCATGTGAGAAACATGGCAATTCTTGTGACTGTTGTAATTTCCCTGCTATATATGTCAACAGTGACATCCTTTCCAGTATTTGACTTTTGGTTGTACAGCAATGCCTCCCAAAGATTTGTTTCGGCAGGTATATATACTCACAGCCTGGCTCTGTGTGCCAGTCAAAGTTGTTTACTTTGTGTCTGGGGGAACCCCCAACATGGAAATGACCTTTGACCTCTGGGGAATCCCTTGGGATCTCCCTACCTTTTTTTTTGTTTTATTCCCTCCATATTTTTTTAAAACCTAGGTTTGGAAATTTGTCCTTTGAGATTTAAAAATTATTGAAATAATTTGTCATCAAAAATACATGAGGTATAAGTATTATTCACAACAGGAAGTAGACGATTTTGAGACTTCCTGCCCAGCAGAATATGGCAACAGACGGATTGAGCATGGCTGGCTAAAACAAAAATCCAAGCCATCCAGCTGCTTACCTCAGCCCAGGTAGGGTGAAACTGTCATAATGATGAAATAATCCCTCATATCCAGTTATCTATCCAATATTCTGTAGGTTGTTTGAGAGATGATATTTTTGAAGTTTGTTGAAGTGTGACTAGACCATGTGACTGTCAGTGGTAATCCATGCCTATGTAACCCTTCACCTAGTCTCCATGCATGTGCAAAAAACTGTAATAGTTGTGAAAAAGTAATTTTTGAAGCTTCATTTTGTGAATAGGGATGTATTTTTGACTTGAAGTAAATGCAGTATTATTCTGGTCAGTCACTGCTACAATTCCCGGCCTGCATGGCCTTGGTAGTTTTTAGAAGTGCAAATCTGGCAATCCATTATTTACTGGATGCCTAGTTCTAGTCAATTTTATTGTTATGTTTTTGAATTGACATCTTGACTTTAAATTAGCTGAAATACCAATTTACAAGGTATTTATTCCGGGCTATTAATTGCAGACAAAATGTGAGAGCCTGCAAGGAATTTCTGCCCTCGGAAGGCTGCGACCCGGCAAAGTGGTTAGTGAAATGTTTAACTCTGTTGAAGTTTAACGATGGTTGTTTGAATATGCACATGTCCAAAGAATAGAAACTTTATGTGTGTGTTTCTAATATGAAAATCTGATGTGCACAAGCCATACAATTTTTAAATGTGGATTTGATAATCTGTTGTATTTGTTTACAGTAAATGCTGCATAATTTTTGCTGGTAGCTTTCTTGCAACAACTCAGTAAACCTAAAAAATCTATCAATTTGAGATCATAAATGTTTACATTTGTGTGTATGCAGTATGATTTAATTTCTGCAATACTAGAATTTTGTGTCCACAGCTGAAATAATATTTCTTGTGTTTGATATGTTTCAGTCTTTACGGTGTTTGATGCATTAAAGTCGAAAGCAAGGACATTAAAGATGCGTCAGACTCAGTTATTGCACGCCAAAATGCAGCTCATAATCCGGGGCCAGAACAGTAAAGACACTACCTCATACTCGTCTGTACCAAGTCATCGTGGACGAGCATGGGTGTGCAAGCAAAGAACGCTGCAGATTCAAGAGGTTGGGTCGTGCCGTGTCATCGAGATCGTGATGGTGACATCCTGTCGGTGCCACTCACCAGTGTGCTAGTGCTAGTGTATGACAATTGAGCAAGAGACATTCACTTTTCTGCTACAGCCTGCAAGTGAAGGACATGTATCCAGTGATTGAACCTTGAGGGCACATTTTAAGTCAAGTCAAGTCAAGTTAAGTTTGTGTTTCTCAAGTGCAAAGTCAAGTTTATTAGTCACTGAATACTGTGTTTATTTTGTGCTGATGTTGAGAGAAGTGTTTGCATTATTCTGTTTTCATTGTACATGTACTGCTTGTGCACATCCTGTTGCTAGCGTATTTCAATCAGTATTTTTGAACATCAATTTAAATCAGGCTAGTAAGATCAAGTAAGATCAAGGGCTGAGGTAAGGGCTGGTTGAGCTTCAATTCAATGATATAAGTATATTTCAAGATTCCTCAAATTTAATTCAATTTTGAATTAATCAAATCAAGTACAAGTTCAAAGTATTTAGGGAATCATATACCCCAAAGATAAGAATTCCCTAATTCAAGTATAGTTTCCATTCAGTTATTTTGAGTGGAAATTTCGAGGTAAACATAAAAAAAAAAAAAAACATTGTGTTTCAGGTTTGCATAATATTTTTTATCTCCAGGTTTTCACTCAAGAAATCTGGTTGGTGAAAATCCCAATTACCAAGCCTGGCTAGCATTGTCTGTCAGACCATCCAGATTTACTAAACATTTTTTTTACGGTCATTAGATTGCCAAAACGACTGTCGGGTGGCATATGCTGTCACAAAGAGTTCACCAACTCACTGAAACAGTTGACAGTGTATGTAATACTGCCGGCAATCGAAACTCACTTTATTCAAAGAGGTAATATAAATTACCATTTCATTTTTTGTCCCATTTCCTCACTATTTTCCATAAACACTGTACTGCAACAAAATGGCTGCAGTTGCCAAAAATGCAACTGAGCAAGAATTGCGAGAGCAGATCACAGCTGCCAAAGAGCAATTACAAGCCATAAATGCTGACTTGGCAGTTGAAACCTTGTCTGAGGAAGAGCGAGCTCAACTCAACACTGATGCAAAAACAGTACATGATGAAATAGAAACTCTTGAAATGGAGTTGGCTACAATCAGTGAACAAGAAAAGAATGCGGTGGCTGGAGTTCAAGAAAAAGAAGATGCAAGTGATCCAAAAGATGGCACCACTGGCAAGACTAACCAGAACACTGCACAAACAAAACTCAGGCATGTCCCACTTCATGAGCTGAAGCAAAGACAAGAGACATGCATGAAGAGACTGAAAGAAGTCAGGCGGTTTGTGAAAACAAAGGGAGAGGATAAGTCTGTCTCACCAGAGATCTCTGCTGAATATGACAGCCTCAATGACAGAGTTGCGACTTTAGATGCTGTCATCAGTAAAAAAGAAGAACAAGAAGCACAGGTAGACAGAGCAAACAAAAAGTTTATGCAAACATACAGTAAAGTAAAGAAGGCTGGGTTCGCTCTTTTTTATGCATACAAAGGTGAGGTCTTGGACACAACTGAAGATGACTTGGAAGACCTGATTCGCCTGGACAAAGAAATGACAGCTACATATGAAGCCTGTCGAGATTTGTGCCCGCCAGACAACGAGATGCGGCGCAGAGTCGACAGCGCTAAGCAAATGTGCTCAGACATGGCGAAAACCTTGAAACAAATTGGAGAGAATCCAATGATGGCAGACAAGGAGAGAAAAGGCCTTCTCAAGACTACTTGGGGAATGAATTATTCCAGGTCTCTCTTTGGAAGCAAGTTAGACTATGAGTCTGATATTTCTGCCAAGTCTAAAGTCTCCATTCAGTCAAAGGTATCTGTAAGTACACAGATTTCAGAATCTTCAACAGGCTCTTCAACAGGATCAAGTAATGCCTCAGAAAAGGCCAGGAAGCTGGCTGAATTGAGCGCTAAGCGGAAGTGTGCAGAACTTCACGCAAAGATAAGGAAATACAAGGTGGCCTTGGAAAGTTGTCATGAACAATTAGAAATAGCAGAAGAAGAGGAAAGAGTCCAAAAGTCAGATGACATCTCTTGTTGTAGTGACAAGCCTAGTAAAGGTTATCTGAATCCAGAGGCACCTGCTTTTTCTCCTGAGGCCAAATCACCAAAAGCTGAAGATTGCGCGAGCCAAGCAGAGTCACAGTTGGCCTTCATCGCCCAAACCTTCTCAGATAGCGTCAGCAGATCAAGGCTGCCTGTTCCCACACCTCCTGTGTTTGATGGTGACCCACTCAAGTTCATCAACTTTCGCAAAAGTTTTGTGACACTTGTTGAGAACAAGGGAATTCCACCATCAGACAAGCTGTATTATCTGCAGCAGTACCTTGCAGGAGAAGCCAGAGCGGCAGTAGAAGGTTGTTTTTTCGGAAGTGATGAAGCTGCCTACAACCATGCATGGACCACGTTGGAAGAGCGGTTCGGACACCCCTTCACCGTTCAACTCTCCTTGAGAAACAAGTTGAGAGACTGGCCCAAAGTAACAGGCAAAGATAAGAAAGGTCTTCAAGATTTCAGCGATTTCCTGAGCACCCTCAAAGAAGCTATCCCCTACGTGAAAGGTCTTGAAGTTTTGAACGATTGCGTCCAAATCCAGGAAACAGCAACCAAGTTACCCGAGTATTGCAACACTAGGTGGACACGGCGTGTTACAGAAGACATAGATGTTGGAAAGGGCTACCCTTCGTTTCAAGAATTTGTTGACTTCGTAGCCAGAGAAGCCAGAGTGGCTACCAACCCTATATGCGTGGTCGCTCAAAACCAAGACAAGTTGCCAACCACGAATAGAGGAAACGAGTCTAGGGCAAAGACAAAACGAGCACCTGGCATTACTCATGCCACCAACACCAACACCAGTGCTGAAAAAGAAACCCCTAAAAGTGGAGCCAAAAATTCTCCAGTTTGCACCTACTGCGACAAAGATCACCTCATCTACAAGTGCAATGCTTTCAAAGAGTTGCCTTATGATGACAAAATACAAAGCATTCAAAGCAAGGCCCTTTGCTTCAAATGTCTCAGACGTGGCCACACATCAAAGAAGTGTCTAGTTAAAGTGTCCTGCAACACGTGCAAAGGCAAACACCAAACTCTGCTGCACCTAGACAAGAAGAAAGCAGACACAAAGCTTACAGAGTCAGAAGCCGACAAAGATGAAAACACATTTGAATCTATTTCAAACAAAACCAACCAAGATTACATGAAGAGTTATACTTCAATGATCGTACCTGTTTGGGTCAAGACAGGCCAAGCTGGCTCGCAAGAAGTATTGGTTTATGCACTGATTGATTCCCAAAGTGACAGCTCCTATATCACAGAGGATCTGGCAGCCAAGCTGTGCATGCCACATGAAACAACAAGAATGAAGATAACAACTATGACATCTTCATCGGTGGTCTATTGTAAGAAGTTCTCAGACATCAAACTGAGAGGATACGACTCGACTGTCGAAGTCCGAGTCAAGTCGTGCTACACAAGAGACCACATCCCTCACAACAGGGAGCACATTCCCTCAAAGGTAGCGGCAAGTATGATGCCTCATTTGGCTCGAATAGGCCCCTTCATTCCTCCTATTCAAGACTGTGAAGTGGGACTGCTCATTGGATACTCCTGCCCACAAGCACTCAGACCGGTGGAGATAGTCTCCGGAAATCCCGAAGAAGCCTTTGCTGTGAAAACAGACTTGGGATGGAGCATCATTGGAGGCCCTTGTTATGAACAAGGCAACAATGGTGTATGCCATAGGATTGTCGCCAAAGAATTGATAGTGCCACCACCCTGTGAGATCCTGAAGGTTCTCGACCAAGATTTCAGCGACACCAAAGATGAAGCATGCTATTCCCAGGATGATCTCGCGTTTCTGCAAATCATGGAAGAAAACATCCAAATCAATGAAAATGGAAGAATCTCCATGCCATTGCCGATCAAGTCTACCACGAAGTTACCCAACAACTACGGGATGGCCATGTCTAGGCTAAATTCTCTGAAAAGGAAATTGAGCAAGGATGACAAGTTTAGAAACCACTACGGCGACTTCATGGACCAGATGATTCAAAAGGGCTATGCAGAGCGTGTTGAACCTCCTTCACCAAATCAAGTCATCAATTACATACCACATCAAGGTGTATACCACCCACAAAAACCAGACAAGATAAGAGTGGTTTTCGACGGTTCGGCCAAGTACCAAGGTTTGTGCCTGAACGACATGCTGCTGAAGGGTCCGGACTTGATGAATGGCTTGCTTGGCGTGCTATTGAGGTTTCGTCAGGACAAAATTGCAGTGACCTGTGACATCGAACAGATGTTTTACAACTTCGATGTTCTGCCACAGTACAGAGATCTACTGAGATACTTATGGTGGCCCGATGGGGACTTGACACTCCCGCCAGCGGAGTACAGGCTCACTGTACACTTATTCGGGGCCGCATCATCACCAGGATGTGCCAACTATGGCATAAAGTACTTGGCAAAGACGCACAAAGAGAGTTTTCCTGAAGGAGCAAAATTCCTCACAAGGAACCTTTACATGGACGATGGTTTGAGCAGCCTGTCTACCGTGGGTGAAGCGAAGGAGCTAATCTGCCAGGCCACTGAAATATGCAAAAAGGGCAAAGTTAGACTCCATAAGTTCCTGTCGAACAGCATAGACGTCCTGGAATCTATACCACCTTCAGAAAGAGCCACTACCGTCTCCGAAATAAACTTGGAACTGGAACCTCTCCCGGTTGAGCGCACACTTGGAACAAGATGGGATGTTCGAAATGACTGCTTCAGGTTCAAGATAACACTACAGGATAAACCCAACACAAGAAGAGGCATCCTCTCTCCAGTCATGTCAGTCTATGACCCAAATGGATTTGTTAGCCCTGTGGTGTTGCAAGGGAGAAAGATCCTGCAAGAACTGTGCAAGCAAAAGAAATCCTGGGACGAACCTGTCGAGCCTGTCATAATTGAACGGTGGGAGAGCTGGAAAGCAGATATTCAGGAACTGGAGGATCTGAAAATACCCAGATGTTTCAAGCCTGACAAGGAAGTGAAATCTTTCGAGTTGCATCATTTCAGTGATGCCAGCACTCAAGGTTATGGGCAGTGCTCGTATGTCAGAATGTGTGACCAAGATGGAAACATAGACTGCGCCTTGCTCATGAGCAAAGCGAGAGTGGCACCATCAAAAGTTGTCTCCATTCCTCGGCTTGAATTGACAGCAGCAACAACGTCAGTGAAAATCAGCAAGTTCCTCAGAAGAGAGCTCGAGATCCAGGTCACCAAGGAATATTTTTGGACAGACAGCAAGGTCGTGCTGGGATACATCGCCAACAGTGCAAAGCGGTTTCACGTGTTTGTCAGCAACCGTGTACAGTACATTCGGGAGAACACTGAAGTGCAACAATGGCACCACGTACCGACCAAGTCGAATCCAGCCGATCTAGCTTCGAGAGGCGTGTCGGCCAAAGAACTGGGCACCTCTATGTGGCTGAAAGGCCCAGAATTTCTCTACAAAGCAGAGCTACCACTGACTTCGCCAGACGATACTCTCAACCTTGGCGACCCTGAAGTAAAAGCACAGTGTCTCGGGGCATCTAGCGTTGTTCTACCAACAGGACTGTTGGATGTACTACAAAGGATTTCGAAGTGGCAGACCATGATCAACATCTTGGGAACTATGATAAGAAGAGTGTCTTCGAAGACAAGCCGTCTACTCCAAGACAGAAAAGCACGTAATCTAGCCATCAAGTGGTTACAAGCCAAAGAGTTTCCTGAAGAGATCACAACCCTGGGGAAAGGTGGAAACGTAGCAACGTCAAGCTGCTTGAAGACTCTAGATCCCATGTTGGATGAAGAAGGCCTGCTAAGGGTTGGGGGAAGAGTTCGTGAAGCAGAAGACATCACCAAGGAAGAATGTCACCCCATTATCCTTCCAAGAAAATCACATGTCACCGAGGCCATCATCAGGCATGTACATCAAAAGACCAATCATGGAGGTCGCAGCTCAACTTTGAATGAACTACGATCTCAAGGATATTACGTACAAAGGGGTCCAAGACAGTGGCTCAAGTGATACGCAACTGTATCATGTGTCGCAAGCAAAGAAGACCAGCGGAGAGTCAGAAGATGGCTGACTTGCCACAAGAACGTACAGAAGCGCATCCTCCATTCTACAAGTCTGGAATGGATGTCTTTGGCCCGTATCTCATCAAACGCGGAAGATCAGAAATCAAGCGCTACGGACTGCTGTGCACGTGTCTGTACAGTCGTGCAATTCACCTGGAGCTTCTAGACGACCTCTCAACTGACTGTTTCATCAATGCCCTAAGATGCTTCTGGGCATTGCGAGGTGTGGTTAGAAGCATACTCTGCGATCAAGGTTCCAACTTCATCGGTGCTGACAATGAACTGAAACAAGCTCTCGCCGAATTGGATCATGACAAGCTGGAGACAGTTCTAGCAAACAAGCAAGTGGAGTTCAAGTTCAATGCTCCTCATGCTAGTGAGCAAGGTGGCGTATGGGAAAGACAGATCCGCACAGTGAGGAAGGCGCTGAAGTTGGTGATAGACTTTGCGAACACACGACTAGATGACGCCTCCTTAAGAACACTGTTCTATGAGGCAGCATACATCGTGAACAGTCGTCCATTGTCTCCAACGTCTTTGAATGACCCACTCGCCGAACCTCCCATAACGCCAAACGCTCTACTTCATGGCAAGCTTGAGGGAGTCTTACCTCCACCAGGAGCCTTCTGTGCCCAGGACGTTTATGCACGGAAACGCTGGAGGCGTGTTCAACACCTGAGTCAGCTCTTTCGAAGTAGATGGAAACAAGAATACTTACTGAATCTCCAACATCGCCAAAAGTGGTGCAAACCACAAAGAAACCTCCAAACAGGAGACATTGTTCTCATGATGGATGAAGGGTTGGCGAGAAACCAGTGGCCACTTGGACTTGTGACGAGTGCAATGGCCGACAAGGACGGACTTGTCCGAAAAGTGAGGCTGAGAATTTCGAACGCCAGAAGTGTGGCTCGTGGGGAGAAGATTAAGCCAGTCTCCGAACTGGAAAGACCAGTGCAAAGGGTTGTGCTCTTGCTGCCGGTTAAAGATTAGGTGACATTGTGAAAATTTTATGTTGGCATGACTTTATAGTCTTCCATCATAAAGATTTTGGTGGGAGTGTAACGGCAGCAGCTGTGTTTGTTTGATCCATGTGAGAAACATGGCAATTCTTGTGACTGTTGTAATTTCCCTGCTATATATGTCAACAGTGACATCCTTTCCAGTATTTGACTTTTGGTTGTACAGCAATGCCTCCCAAAGATTTGTTTTGGCAGGTATATGTACTCACAGCCTGGCTCTGTGTGCCAGTCAAAGTTGTTTACTTTGTGTCTGGGGGAACCCCCAACATGGAAATGACCTTTGACCTCTGGGGAATCCCTTGGGAACTCCCTACCTTTTTTTTTTTTAATTCCCTCCATATTTTTTTAAAACCTAGGTTTGGAAATTTGTCCTTTGAGATTTAAAAATTATTGAAATAATTTGTCATCAAAAATACATGAGGTATAAGTATTATTCACAACAGGAAGTAGACGATTTTGAGACTTCCTGCCCAGCAGAATATGGCAACAGACGGATTGAGCATGGCTGGCTAAAACAAAAATCCAAGCCATCCAGCTGCTTATCTCAGCCCAGGTAAGGTGAAACTGTCATAATGATGAAATAATCCCTCATATCCAATTATCTATCCAATATTCTGTAGGTTGTTTGAGAGATGATGATATTTTTGAAGTTTGTTGAAGTGTGACTAGACCATGTGACAGTCAGTGGTAATCCATGCCTATGTAACCCTTCACCTAGTCTCCATGCATGTGCAAAAAACTGTAACAGTTGTGAAAAAGTAATTTTTGAAGCTTCATTTTGTGAATAGGGATGTATTTTTGACTTGAAGTAAATGCAGTATTATTCTGGTCAGTCACTGCTACAATTCCCGGCCTGCATGGCCTTGGTAGTTTTTAGAAGTGCAAATCTGGCAATCCTTCATTATTTACTGGATGCCTAGTTCTAGTCAATTTTATTGTTATGTTTTTGAATTGACATCTTGACTTTAAATTAGCTGAAATACCAATTTACAAGGTATTTATTCCGGGCTATTAATTGCAGACAAAATGTGAGAGCCTGCAAGGAATTTCTGCCCTCGGAAGGCTGCGACCCGGCAAAGTGGTTAGTGAAATGTTTAACTCTGTTGAAGTTTAACGATGGTTGTTTGAATATGCACATGTCCAAAGAATAGAAACTTTTTGTGTGTGTTTCTAATATGAAAATCTGATGTGCACAAGCCATACAATTTTTAAATGTGGATTTGATAATCTGTTGTATTTGTTTACAGTAAATGCTGCATAATTTTTGCTGGTAGCTTTCTTGCAACAACTCAGTAAACCTAAAAAATCTATCAATTTGAGATCATAAATGTTTACATTTGTGTGTATGCAGTATGATTTAATTTCTGCAATACTAGAATTTTGTGTCCACAGCTGAAATAATATTTCTTGTGTTTGATATGTTTCAGTCTTTACGGTGTTTGATGCATTAAAGTCGAAAGCAAGGACATTAAAGATGCGTCAGACTCAGTTATTGCACGCCAAAATGCAGCTCATAATCCGGGGCCAGAACAGGCATTATCAGGCCTTCTTCTTCGGCGGTGGGGGCTGGGTTCTTTTTTGTGGGTAAAAAGGATGGCTCCCTTCGACCCTGCATTGATTTTAGGGAGCTTAGTAACATCACAGTGAAAGATAAATACACTCTGCCTCTCATCAACCCTGCTTTCGATTCTCTTCAGAGGGCCACTGTCTTCACCAAACTCGACCTACGTAATGCCTACCACCTGGTCCGGATTAAAGAAGGGGATGAGTGGAAGACGGGGTTCCGCACTCCTAGTGGCCATTTTGAATATTTGGTGATGCCATTTGGGTTGACCAACATGCCGGCTGTGTTCCAGTGGCTCATCAGTGACGTGCTGAGGGACTTTTTGGGCTAGTTTGTTTATGTGTACCTGGATGACATCCTCATCTTTTCTCGTTTGTTAGAGGCGCATTGGGTGCACGTGAGACAGGTCCTTCAGCGGTAATTGGAGAATCAATTCTACGTCAAGGCAGAAAAATGTGAATTCCAAACGTCTTCCACGCCTTCCTGGGGTTCGTCATTGCTCACAGAAAGATCCTAGCCGACCCAGATAAGGTAAAGGCTGTTGTGGAGTGGCCGGTTCCTTCTTCCCGCAGGCAGCTGCAACAGTTTTTGGGATTTGCTCATTTTTATCGGCAATTTATCCACAACTATAGTGTGATTGCTCTGCCGCTCACCCGTCTCACCTCCACTAAAGTTCCTTTTCGCTGGTCCGAAGAGGCTGAGGCGGCATTCTCTAAACTGAAATCTAGCATTTCTTCTTCCCCTATCCTTGCCCAGGTGGACCCATCTCTGCAGTTCCTAGTGGAAGTGGATGCCTCGGACTTCGGGGTAGGGGCAGTCTTGTCGCAGCGTTCTCCCGCTGACAACAAGGTCTGTCCCTGCGCCTTCTTCTCCCATCGCCTGTCACCTGCCAAGAGGAATTATGATGTGGGGGATTGAGAGTTACTGGCTGTCAAGCTGGCCTTGGAGGAATGGCGCCACTGGCTGGAGGGTGCTTCGCTGCCGTTCGTTGTTTGGACCGACCATAAGAACTTGGAGTATCCCAGAATGGCTAAATGGCTGAACTCTAGGCAAGCCCGCTGGTCCCTGTTCTTTGGCAGGTTCAATTTTACAATCACTTACTGCCCGGGGTCCAAAAACACCAAGCCCGACGCGCTCTCTAGGCAGTTTCCCCTGACACGGCTGTGCCTGGATCGCATCCTATTGTGCCCCCTTCATGCATTGTTGGCATGCTTTCCTGGGACATCAAGGAGAGGATTAAGAGTGCAGGAAGCGGAGCCCGACCCGGGCGGGGGTCTGGCACAGCGGATGTACGTCCCTTCCTCAGTCCGTGGTGAGGTCATTGATTGGTTGCACTCCTCCAAGGTCATGTGTCACCCTGGGATGGCTCGCACCGTGTCTCAGCTGCAGAGGACCTTGTGGTGGCCATCTGGGAAAGGACGTCACTGAGTTCGTTCAAGCCTGTCCCCATGCGCCACTGGGAAGTCATCCTCTTCTTCCCCCTCGGACCTGCTGCATCCTCTTCCCATTCCCAGCAGACCTTGGTCTCACATCGCCCTGGATTTTGTGACCGGGCTTCCCCCCTCCGCTGAACATACTGTGATTCTCACTATCGTGAAAAGGTTTTCTAAAGCAGCTCATTTCATTCTCCTTCACAAGCTCCCTTCTGTCAAGGATACAGCAGACCTCTTCGTTCTGCACGTGGTCCGTCTTCATGGGATCCCTGTGGACATTATTTTGGACCAGGGTCCTCAGTTTATATCCCAGGTTTGGCGATTTTTTTGCAAGGCTATTGGGGCAACGGTCAGCTTATCCTCGGGTTACCACCTGCAGAGTAATGCCGAGTGTGAGCGTACTAATCAAGAACTGGAGGCAGCCCTGAGGTGTGTCACGGCCTCCAATCCTGCGTCATGGAGTTAGTACCTACCGTGGATCAAGTACGCGTACAACTCCGCCATTTCAACAGCCACAGGCCTCTGCTCCTTCAAGGTGTATCTGGGTTACAACCCTCCCCTGTTCCCGGAGGAGGAGGTGGAGATTGCTGTCCTGTCGGTGCAGGCTCACATCAAACGATGTCGCCGGATTTGGAGGTCTACCAGGGCTGCTTTTCAATGCACAGCGGGTCGTAATTCTGAGATCGCCAACCGTCGCAGGAGCCTGTCGCCGCCCTACCGGGTTGGACAAAATGTATGGGTTTCTACCAAAAACATTAACTTGAAAACGGAGTCTGAGAAGCTTTCTCCTCGCTTCATTGGTCCTTACCCCATCTCCCACATTGTCAATCCAGTTGCTGTCCACCTATCTCTTCCCCCTTCTCTTCGTATTTGTCCTACCTTCCATGTTTCCCAGGTAAAGCTATTTTCCTCCAGCCCGTTGTGTCCTCCATCCAAGCCACCGTCCCCTCCAGTGATGCTCAATGGTGGTCCAGCGTTCAAGGTCAGCCGCATTATGGATGTTTGACGCAAGGGGCGAGGTTTCCAGTTCCAGGTGGATTGGGTGGGATATGGCCCGGAGGTGAGATAATGGGTTCGATCCTCTTTCATCACTGATCCACAACTCATCAGGGACTTCCATCGGACTCACCTGGGCAGATTGAACCAGCCGCCGAGAGGCATCCTGTAAGGAGGGGGGGGGGGGTACTGTAGTGATCCGTGCTGTGTGTTTCCCCTGCTCACTAATTATCTTCCACAGCTGCGGTTTCCTCACACCTGTGCTTCCCAATTAACACAGACTTCATTAGGAGTAGAGCCCTGCACTCCTGCACGGAGACGTCTACGCTCCAACAGGGTGAAGAACTCCACAAGCTCAAGTTTACCCTTCTCTTCAAACACAGAGTTTTGCCTCCCTTTCCCTCCAAGAATCTGCACCTCGTCGTCTGGGAGTTTCATCTCCTTAACGCAACTGTAAGCAACTTTCTACTGGATGTTATCACCTTCTGCTCCTGCCTTTCTCGCTCCCTCTTCCCTGTGCACAGGTGGACCCACCTTTAGGCGGACTCTCTCCAGCTCCAGGCGGCGGACCGGACCACTACCCGTGAGCCGGAGGCTCCACTCTCTTCAGTCTTATAAGTGCACTAGCCCCGGACTGAACTCTCTCCTCTTTCCCACAGCGGAGGTCTCACCTGCGCCCAGCACTGTAATTATCTTCACGAGCACTTCTCCACCTCAGCGGGCCCCTGGCAATCTGGATAAGGACCAAGCTGCTTCTTGGTGCCTCAGCTACTCCCCATACTCCGTAAGATTATTACCTCCGCCAAGGAGGTAATGTTTTTACCAGGGTTTGTCTGTTTGTCCGTCTGTCTGTTACCAACATAACTCAAAAAGTTATGAACGAATTTTGATTAAATTTTCAGGAAAGGTGTGTAATGGCATGGGGAATAGATGATTAGATTTTGGTGATGATCTGAGACTGCATACCTTCCCCAAGGGCTTTGTTTGTATTTGTGCAGCAGGATTACACAAAAACTACTGGATGGATTTGGATGAAATTTTCACCAGAGGTGGTTCTTGGGCTAGAGAGGAACCCATTACATTTTGGTGATGATCTGGGAATGCATACCTCAGCCAAGGCTCTTCTCTCAGTGTGTCAGACACAATACTCCAAAACCAATGGACACATTTTGATGCAATTTTCACCACAAGTGGCTCTATGCCTACACACAAACCCATTACATTCCGGAGGTGATCCATGAGAGACTGAAGGAGACTTGGCGGAGGTATGCGCTCTCTGAGTGCTTTTCTAGTTTATTATTCTGCTCATTCAGCCATTGATACAAGAGAGCTCATATTCTTGTCTCTCCTCTCTCCGCAGGGTTGCCAGACCTCTCCTGCTCTGCACGCACACACTCACACACACACACTCTCACTCACACACTTTCACTCAATCAATAAAGATCATTGTGAAACTAATTGAGCCCGTGTCTGGGCTTGGGTTTTATCTGAAACATGTCAGGTACTGTGGTTTGTCCTAAAACCAGATTGAAATTTCTCAAAAATGTTGTGGTCAATAAGAAAATTGTTTAATTGGATAAAAAGTTTTTTCTAAAACTTTACTTAAAAACAGTAAGTTGGATACAGGTCGATAGTTACTGAGGATATTGGGATCTAAATTACTCTTCTTCAAAAGGGACTTCACCACAGCCGGTTTAAAGGCAGCGGGGAAAACACCAGTCTGAAGACAGCAATTTACAATGTTTAAAATCTCATGTTCGAAGAATCCATAAAATGTTTTAAAAAGTGATGTGGGAATCGGATCTAAAAGGCAGGAGGTCAAGTTTATCTGGGAGAAAACTCTGCCAAGCATCTTAGCATCAACCAGGGCAAAACAGTCCAGTGTTTCTTTAGCTAAAGGTGGGTCCAAGATTCCATTAAAAGCAGTCTTCTGGTCAGATAAAATGTTGGATCTAATAGAATCAACCTTGCATCTGAGGTGGTCTGCAAAACTCTCACAGAGAGAGTCGGATGGCAGGTTTGTGTTATTAAAATCTGGGTTGATTTAAGTGATCAATGGTTGCAAAAAGGGCTTTAGGATTATTGTTATTATGAGTTGCGATTACGTTGGCAAAATACTCTGTTCTCGATGTCTTGACTGCATTATTGTATATTTTTAATATATTCTGTAGTATTTTGTGATTGATAGTTAATTTGTTTTTCCTCCATTTCCTCTTAGCCATCCTGCACTCTTTTAAGTTTTTGGATTTGGTTATTTCTCCATGGAGGCTTTGGTTTATTCCTAACTGTCCTTGTGATTGTTGGGGCAACTCTGTCAATGGTTGATCTTAATTTACTGTTAAAATTATCAACAATAAAATCACACGATGCAGCTGAAATTACTGGGGGAGTGTTGCGTAAGAGTTTGATAAAATCAGCAGCCACCTCAGGTGTTAGATGACGCTTCCTCACAGTTCGCACCGAGGTCTCCCGTTACATAAAACCAGTGATGTTAAAAAACACAGTAATGGTCAGATACAGCCAAGTCAACAACAGAGGACACACTCGTTGGCAGGCCATGGCTAATGACAAGATCCAGAGTGTATCCCCTGTTGTGAGTCAGCTGCATGACATGTTGAGTAAAATTCATGGACGTGAGCAGGTCATTAAAATCTTCTGACATATAGTCGCCCTGCTTATCAGTGTGTAGATTAAAATCACAGGAAATGAGAATAAAATTATATGAGAAGTGGATTATTGATAAAAACTCAGAGAACTCATTAATAAAAACAGGGCAGTATTTGGGTGGTCTATAAATTCCATCCATCCATCCATCTTCTACCGCTTTTCCGGAGGTCGGGTCGCGGAGGCAGCAGTTCAAGCAGAGAAGCCCAGACTTCCCTCTCCTCAGCCACCTGCTCCAGCTCTTCAGAGAGGATACCAAGGCGTTCCCAGACCAGCTGGGAGACACAATCTCTCCAGCGAGCCCTGGGTCTGCCCCGGGGTCTCCTCCCAGTGGGACGTGCCCGAAACACCTCAAGTAGGAGGCGTCCAGGAAGCATCCTGATCAGATGCCCATACCACCTCAACTGGCTCCTTTCAATGTGGAGGAGCAGCGGTTCGACTCTGAGTCTCTCCCGGATGACTGAGCTCCTCACCCTATCTCTGAGGGTGAGTCTAGTGACCCTACAGAGACCTACAGACCTCCGTAGGTCTGTAAACTGTGACGCTGTGGAGAGCGTGAAAGGATGAGGTTGAGTTTATTTCTCAAATCAGGTTTATTCACGTATCTCCAACATGCTCCAAACAGAAAAGAGACACATCCCCCCACATCTGTCCTTTTTATACCCAGGACATCAAAGTACAGAGTCACATTGTCTTTTAATCCCAAGACACAATACATCTTCCTCCAGGTCTTCTCCCCTCCACCTAAAGCCACTGGTGGTCAGGAAATCCCTCAAGGCCATCTCTTTGCATCACAAAGATCACATTTCGCATCTCCCTGTTATCTCTAGGAGACCCAGTCCTATTGTTCATTCTGAGACGTGAAGCAACAGTAATATACATATGAAGCCTATGAAACCCACATATGTGTCCCACATGACCCCCCCCCCCCAAACTTCTAAGATGGAACAATATAACACAGTCTGCATATCATGATAAAATCACAAACATCAGTCCACGTGCTGTTTGGGCTTCAATCTTCTTCCAAACTTGCTGAAAGCGGGCTTTACCAATCCCGCTGCGCCATCCTGCTGTGGAGCTGCTGTCTGGGGGTGAGAACTGTTAGTCAATCCCTGTGGGAGCTCTGGGGGAAGCTCCCTAGGGGGTCTGCCGCGCCGAGGAGCCCTCACCAACTGCACAGCTTCGTCAGCCATCACAAAAGCGGGTTTGAGCCTGTTTATGCCAATCATTTCCTTTCTGCCCCCCAAATCTAGCAAAAAGTGCTTATCTCCTGTTTCCAGCACTCTAAATGGGCCATCATAAGGTGGTCGCAAGGTTGGGCGATGGGCATCGTGTCTGACAAAAACAAACTCCGCATTTTTTAAAGCCTTAGGCACAAAAACGCGCAGAAAACTGTGATGAACGGGGCCAGGAAGCGTGCTTGATCCCGTGTCGCTCTGCAACCACTGAGCAGGGGAGCACTCTGGCGCAGGATTATCTGGGAGAAACTCCCCGGGCAGCCGGAGTGGCTGTGCAAAAACTAACTCAGCTGGGGAGGCTTTTAAATCCTCTTTAGGTGCAGAATGCAATCCCAATAAAACCCATGGTAGTCTGTCCACCCAATTTGCATCCGTAAGCGACGTGCTGAGGGCTGCTTTCAATGACCTATGGAAACGTTCGCATAAACCATTAGCCTGCGGGTTATACGCGGTAGTGCGGTGGATCGTTACCCCCAGGCTGCGGGCCATCGCTGACCAAAGCTCGGAAACAAATTGAGGACCTCTGTCGGACGTAATGTCCGACGGAACTCCAAAACGCGCTACCCATGCAGTTAAAAACGCGTGCGCCACCTCATCGGCTGTGGTTGATGCCAGTGGGACCACTTCAGGCCAACGCGTGGTGCGGTCCACCATTGTCAAAAGGTGTGTGCACCCTTGTGACGGTGGGAGGGGGCCTACGAGGTCGACATGCACATGATCGAACCTCTTAGCCGGGATGTGAAACGGCTCCAAGGGAGCTCTAGTGTGTTTGTGTATTTTGGCTTGTTGGCAAGGCATGCAGGCAGCTGCCCACTCCCTAACTTGCTTGCACAGGCTCGGCCATACAAATTTCTCTCCTACCATTTTGACCGACGCGCACACCCCCAGGTGCGCCAGAGAATGAATCGAGTCAAAAACGCGGCGGCGCCATGCAGTCGGCACCACCGGACGCAGTCGTCCCATGGAGACATCGCAGATTAGGGGGGGCATACCATCTTGCAGCACCCTGTTCTCCAGCCTTAACCCTGTTGGTCCAGACTGGAGCGCGCACATGTCCACGTCGCTAATCTGATCCGCGGCCATGGCTGCATAGTCTATCCCCACGCGGACTGGGGCCACGCTCACTTCCGCGCCACTAGCCTGTTCCGCGGCCATGGCTGCATAATCTACTCCTACGCGGACTGGAGTAATTACAGCGCGCGAGAGACAGTCTGCCACTACATTTAGTTTACCCGCTACGTGTAATATCGGTAGTAAACTCGGAGATTGCAGCCAGCTGCCTCTGCTGCCGGCCTGACCACGGTTCTGAAACCTTGGCCATCGCGAAAGTCAGTGGCTTGTGGTCGACGAACGCAGTGAAACGGCGTCCTTCCAGCCAGAACTGGAAGTGGCGAATGGCCAAGTGGAGCACTAACAACTCCCTGTCGAACACGCTGTATTTTCGCTCGGTATTGCGCAAAGTCTTGCTGAAAAAAGCGAGCAGCTGCCAAGCCCCGGCTACATGTTGCTCCACGACCGCCCCTATGGCTACATCCGACGCGTCAGTAGTGAGCGCTATGCGGGCCGTTGGGTCTGGGTGTGCTAACAACGCAGCGTTTGCCAGGGCTGTTTTGACCTCCGAGAATGCGGGCTCCCGTTCCGGAGACCATTCGATTTTACTCGTGGGTTTTTGCTTTTTAAGCGCGGCATACAGTGGTTGCATGAGCTGCGCTGCGCGGGGGAGGAAACGGTTATAAAAATTCACCATTCCCAAAAACTCCTGTAATGCTTTGACCGTTTGTGGCTGGGGAAAATTTGTTACTGCGCGCACTTTGTCCGGCAGAGGAACCGCTCCTTCTGGAGAGACGTGGTGCCCCAAAAAGTCAATCTGTGTCACCCCAAACTGACACTTCGCTGGGTTGATTATTAACCCATGCTCTCCCAACCTCCGGAAAACTGCCGTGAGGTGATTTTCGTGTTCGTCTTCGGACGCGCTGGCTACCAAGATGTCATCCAGGTAGACGAACACGAAGGGGAGATCGCGCAACACCGCGTCCATCATGCGTTGGAACGTCTGCGCGGCGCCTTTAAGCCCAAACGGCATGCGCAAAAACTCAAACAGGCCAAACGGAGTTATTACCGCTGTTTTGGGTATGTCCTCAGCGCGCACTGGGACTTGATGGTACCCGCGGACCAAGTCTATTTTGGAAAAAACGCGCGCCCCCGCTAAATGGACGGAAAAATCTTGGATATGCGGGACTGGGTAGCGGTCGTGCGCTGTAGCGTTGTTCAACCTGCGGAAATCACCGCAAGATCGCCACGAGCTGTCGGCTTTAGGGACCATGTGAAGTGGGGAAGCCCATGGGCTCTTCGAACGCCTAATGATGCCCAACTTTTCAAGTTTGGCAAACTCCTCGCGCGCTATGGTCAGTTTAGCTGCATCCAAGCGCCGAACTTTTGCAAAAACGGGAGGACCGGTGGTAGTAATAAAATGTTCCACCCCATGTTTAGCGACGGCCGCTGAAAATGTGGGAACCGTGAGTGCTGGAAACTGAGTGAGGAGTGTGTGGAACTTACCGCTTGCCGTTGCGATGTTGGCTTGTGCTGTGGGCGGGGTTACTCGGGCTGCACAGGGAATAGAGTAAAAAGAAAGTGCATTAACCAGGCGCCTATTAGCAAGGTCAACCAACAAACCATGTGAGCAGAGAAAATCAGCCCCTAACATGTTGAAGCTCACCGCAGCTATTACAAAGGTCCACTCAAATGTACAGCCGTGTAGGGACAGAAGCAGAGTCCTTTCACCGAAGGTCTTAATCCTCGAGCCGTTCGCTGCTGATGCTCCATGACTCCCGGGGCCTGCCAGCCGGTCAGCGTAGGTTGGCATGATGAAACTCACTTGGGAGCCTGTGTCCACAAGGAATTGCTTCCCCAAACGCGCATCCGTCAAGTAGAGCAGCTTGTTCTGTTCCCCAAGGGCCGCGGCTGCTACCGACCCCCGGCTCTGGCGTTTCCCAAGCTCTTGAACTGGCACCGTGGTGTACACCTGCGTGCCCTCTCTGCAAAGTGGCGATGGTAGAAACAGAGGTCGTGTCCTCCGCGATGTTGGGCCTTCACCGCCGCCGTTGTTGGTGGGTCTGCTGTCGCCGCCTCTGGCCCCCTGCCATCTCCGGCCGCCGCGCCGAGTCCTGTCGCTGCTGCGGTGGCCGCACGCTGTCTGCTGGTGTTGAGAATCCGCTGTGCCTCCTGGGCCAACGCGCGGAAGTCCCGCTGGGCCAACAGCTGTGAACCGGCCAGGGTCGCTCTCGTCTCTGACGGTAGGGTTCTCAGGACTATGTGGGTGAAAAGGAAGTCGTCGCCGTCTGAGCCTCTCAGCCTCAGCATGTCCTCCATCAGGTCGACGGGTGTGCTATCTCCCAAGTCGTTCAGGGCCAGGAGTCTCTCCGCTCTCTCCTGGAGTGAGGGAGTGAAACGCTGTATTTTTTTTTTTTTTTGTTACTTATTTGTACCCGTAGGTAGATTTGGTTGGCAGTCTGGTGACAAGCCACCGGCTGCTGGTCGCTGCGTGCGCGAGCGCCCTAAACCTACATGTTTTTGGTATGCGGGAGGAAACCGGAGAAATCCCGGAGTAAACCCACGCAACACGGGGAGAACATGCAAACTCCACACAGCTCACTGTTGGTCGGGGGCTGGGATCGAACCCATGATCTCATGATCCCCGCGATCCCCCGGCCGAGGGTAAAACTGTGCTGCCACAGTGCTAAACCACTGCGCCACCGTGCAGCCAGCTGTATGAGCGCAGCCTTCAACCCGCCGTATTTGTCGTCGGCCGGTGGGCGCTCTACCAGGCTCTGCACATGTCGAGCCATGCGGTTGTCGAGCTTGGCGATAACGTGGTAGAATTTCGTGTCATCTGCCGTTATTCCCCAGAGAGTGAACTGAGCTTCGGCCAAGTGGAACCAGGAGCACGGATTGTCCTGCCAGAAGTCTGGTAGCTTGACTGAGACTGCGTTATCCTGGCTGGTTCCTGGCGAGTCCGGCTCGGGGGAATTTCTTCCGCTCATGATACGTCTTAAGGTCAACAGTGTGGAGAGCGTGAAAGGATGAGGCTGAGTTTATTTCTCAAATCAGGTTTATTCACGTATCTCCAACATGCTCCAAACAGAAAAGAGACACATCCCCCCACGTCTGTCCTTTTTATACCCAGGACATCAAAGTACAGAGTCACATTGTCTTTTAATCCCAAGACACAATACATCTTCCTCCAGGTCTTCTCCCCTCCACCTAAAGCCACTGGTGGTCAGGAAATCCCTCAAGGCCAACTCTTTGCAAGATCACATTTCGCATCTCCCCGTTATCTCTAGGAGACCCAGTCCTATTGTTCATTCTGAGACGTGAAGCAACAGTAATATACATATGAAGCCTATGAAACCCACATATGTGTCCCACAACGCATAAAATTGAAGGGCTGCTAAAGACAAAAACATGGTGCTCACATGCGGTATACTGATCAGGTAAAATTTGCGGTGGAGGTGTAGTGACTAGCAACTTTGGAAAGTCACTCGCCACAGTGGCTGGTGAGCAAAAAAGTTAATGTCAAGCCTTGCTTGGTATTTTTTAAACCTGTTTGGATACCACCATAGACAGAGAGAACCTGAATGAGACAGAGCTCAGAGAGGGAAAGATGAGACAGAAAAGATGAATCAAGGAGAGGAGTGTTCAGGCAGTGATATAATGCACCCTTAAGCTGGTTGCCAACCACCAATCAAATCTAAAAGAAGAGGTGAGAACAGAGGAATGAGAGAAGGATGACACCAGTAAAAAGTCCAAACACAGAATACCTGAGTGGGACCCCAACTGACCCAGTATTCCAACATTCAAGCATTAGTTGTACAATACTTCAAATGGGAGGTTCTATATACAAAGTTACTGTGCAAAATTTAAATAGTATAAAATTAACATCCTGGTTACAATAGTATCACACGTTTCTTGATAATTTATAAGACAAAAATCACAAAATTACAAGAAAAACAATTTTGCCTGTCACTTATGAAAAAAACAAATTTGAGGAAAAGTTGAAAATTTGAGAATATTGCAATTTTGAAGAAAAATCAGCTTTATGAGAAGTGTTGAAAATTCAGGGTGACCCAGAGTTGTAAATTCATGAGGAAAAAAAGCTGCAAGTTTACGAGAGAAAAATCATACATGTGTAAAACTTCAAATTTTGTCTCAAAGTGCAATTTTGCAAAATTTCAGAAAAAAAAAATGCAAATTTATGAAACAATTCTGAAGAAAAAGTTGCAAAGTTACTGGAAAACAGTTGCAAATTTAGGAGAAAAAAAACCCCGAGATTTTGCATGCCATTTATGTCAAAGTCAAATATTTGAAAATAGTTGCAACTTTACAAGGGAAAAGTCAAATTTGAGACAAGTTGCAATTTTGAGAAAAAAAGTGAAAATTATGAAAAATTGCAAACAGTAAAAATGTTGCAAACAGGAGAAAAAAAAATTGTGTACAAGGAAAAAGTTGCAAATTTACAAGTCATTTGTGAAGTCACAAATACGTGAGAAAAAGTTACAAATTTATGACAAGTTTGACTTGCAGAAAATCTCAAATTTAGGAGAAAAGCTTCAAACTTGAGAAAAAATGTCACGTGTGAGAAAAATTGTGAATTTAAGAGCAAAAATTGACAACTGACAAGAGAAATTTGATTACAAAGTTGTTACCAGAGGTGACTGAAGGACCAAATGAGGTGTCCACAGCGCCCCGTGGTCACTGAAAAAAACCACTGAAGAATTTCCACAGCTGTCGTGTCATAATAAAAACACGTGAAGACAAATGATAATTTTAACCAAAGTTAAAACTTTATTTTCTCTTAAGCATAAACAATAAATCCATCAGATTTCACACTAAACTCTTTCTTCAGAATCTTTATTGATTCAACAACAAAAACAAAAACGTCATTCCTGGCGTCGTCCACAGCTGGCCAATCAGATGATGCTTACCTTCAACACCTGAAACCCCGCCCAGCAACCAGACAGCCAATCGGCCAAGACCCCACCCACAGAGGTAACAGGCAGAGTTACAAAAAATACTTTAATCATATAAATTAAATCATTTACAGTAGAAATACAAAAATGTATTCAAGGAGAGACGCAGCAGAACTCTGCTGCAGGTTAAAGTCACAGTCCGCCCTCCTCCTTCAGCTCCTCTTGTTTCACTGAGGAGGAGCAGGAGGAGGCAGTAGTAGCTTCACAGGAGGAGGAGGGTGTGATCTCCTCTTCCTCTGACTTGATGAAGGCGCTGAGAGGATTTTCAGTCAGCAGCTTACTGGGAGAAGGAGTCACGTCCAGGTACGACGACGTCTGGGGAGGAGAGAAGCTACGTCAGAGGGGTCACTTGACACCAGGAGGACGACCACCAATGAAACCTGGGAGGTCACTGATGTCGTTAACCAGAAACTGCCAACATGGTAACATTACAGAGCCACTTATTCTGATCTTTAAATGCTAAAGATACAATAAATGACCGAATGGCTAACTAACTGCTGCTAATGGAGGTGCTTAGTCCAGAGTTTAATAGACTACAATAAAATAACATCTATGAATAAAATACAGAGTCCAGGGTTGGTAGATGATCAGGCTGGGTAAACCGGTGTCTAAGAGAAAAGACAGATCTGCAGCTACGGTAAAGGCTAGCAGACTCTTGGTCAGTCAGAAATCCCCGCCAACATCAGCAGCCAAATCTACCCACTATTATGGCCAAAATATAACTAAATTATCCAGAATGGTGCAAGATGTACAGTCTATTCAGTAGGCGATTTGTTATTTTTTAACGGGGGGATTCACCGTTTTTTTTGTAAATGAATGAATGAATCTTTATTTTCAATAGATTAAAAGTAAAGATTAAAAGAAAGGAAGTGAATAATATAACAAAGGGGGGGAAAAAATCCATCCATCCATCTTCTTCTGCTTAATCCTTTTCGGGTCGCGGAGGGGCTGGAGCCTATTCCTGCATCTTTGGGCGAGAGGCAGGGTACACCCTGGACAGATCGCCAGTCCATCGCAGAGCCAACACAGAGAGACAGACAACCATTCACTCTCACAAGGTCAAATTAAACAACTCCTCTGACTGTACAATTCAACATAAATTATCCGAAATGGGTGATGGCTGAAGCCGCAGCTTATATTGCCCACCCATGTTCCATCCAAGAATTCAAAAGAAAAACAAAACAAGAGCGATTACAATTCAGAACAAAGCTAATATAAAACATGACCAAAAAAAAAAAAAAAAAAAAAAAAAAAGTACAACACAGACTGCATATGACAATCCTTATGTGATTTTACATGTCATCTTGTATATATGTTTGGAGTATTTCTTCCTTTAGTTTTTGTTTAAATTGTCCAAGCGTTGTACATGATTTTAATTCAGGTCCAAAATAGTTCCATAATCTGACTCCCTGCACTGAAACACAGTGTTGCTTGGTGGTAGTTCTCACTGAAGGTTTTTGAAATCTACATGTTCCTCTGAAATGATATTGTTTCTCCCTTATTTGGAACTTTTGGATATTTGCGGGCAGTGATAGATTCTTCACTTTAAACATTATTACTGCAGTTTTAAAGTCAACCAGATCTTTCAACTTGAGAGCTTTTAATTTAAGAAAAAGTGGGTTTGTTGGTTCTCTGTAAGCAGCTTTGTTTATTATTCTAATAGCTCTCTTCTGAAGCATAAAGACTGGATATACAGTGGGGCAAAAAAGTATTTAGTCAGTCACCAATTGTGCAAGTTCTCCCACTTAAAAGATGAGAGAGGTCTCCAATTTTCATCATAGGTATACCTCAACTATGAGAGACAAAATGAGGAAAAAAAAATACAGAAAATCACATTGAAGGATTTTTAATGAATTAATTGGTAAATTCCTCAGTAAAATAAGTATTTGGTCACCTACAAACAAGCAAGATTTCTGGCTCTCACAGACCTGTAACTTCTTCTTTAAGAGGCTCCTCTGTCCTCCACTCGTTACCTGTATTAATGGCACCTGTTTGAACTCATTATCAGTATAAAAGACACCTGTCCACAACCTCAAACAGTCAGACTCCAAACTCCACTATGGCCAAGACCAAAGAGCTGTCAAAGGACACCAGAAACAAAATTGTAGACCTGCACCAGGCTGGGAAGACTGAATCTGCAATAGGTAAGCAGCTTGGTGTGAAGAAATCAACTGTGGAAGCAATTATTAGAAAATGGAAGACATACAAGACCACTGATAATCTCCCTCGATCTGGGGCTCCACGCAAGAGCTCACCCCGTGGGGTCAAATTATCATGAGAACAGTGAGCAAAAATCCCAGAACCACATGGGGGGACCTAGTGAATGACCTGCAGAGAGCTGGGACCAAAGTAACAAAGGCTACATCAGAAACACACTACGCCGCCAGGGACTCAAATCCTGCAGTGCCAGACGTGTCCCCCTGCTTAAGCCAGTACATGTCCAGGCCCGTCTGAAGTTTGCTAGAGAGCATTTGGATGGTCCAGAAGAGGATTGGGAGAATGTCATATGGTCAGATGAAACCAAAATAGAACTTTTTGGTAAAAACTCAACTTGTCGTGTTTGGAGGAGAAAGAACACCATACCTACTGTGAAGCATGGGAGTGGAAACATCATACTTTGGGGCTGTTTTTCTGCAAAGGGACCAGGACAACTGATCCGTGTAAAGGAAAGAATGAATGGGGCCATGTATTGTGAGATTTTGAGTGAAAACCTCCTTCCACCAGCAAGGGTATTGAAGATGAAACGTGGCTGGGTCTTTCAGCATGACAATGATCCCAAACACACGGCCCGGGCAACAAAGGAGTGGCTTCGTAAGAAGCATTTCAAGGTCCTGGAGTGGCCTAGCCAGTCTCCAGATCTCAACCCCATAGAAAATGTTTGGAGGGAGTTGAAAGTCTGTGTTGCCCAGCGACAGCCCCAAAACATCACTGCTCTAGAGGAGATCTGCATGGAGGAATGGGCCAAAATACCAGCAACAGTGTGTGAAAACCTTGTGAAAACTTACAGAAAACGTTTGCCCTCTGTCATTGCCAACAAAGGGTATATAACAAAGTACTGAGATGAACTTTTGTTATTGATCAAATACTTATTTTACCGAGGAATTTACCAATTAATTCATTAAAAATCCTTCAATGTGATTTTCTGGATTTTTTTTTTCTTATTTTGTCTCTCATAGTTGAGGTATACCTATGATGAAAATTGGAGACCTCTCTCATCTTTTAAGTGGGAGAACTTGCACAATTGGTGGCTAACTAAATACTTTTTCACCCCACTGTATGTTTGTTTTATATGTATTTCCCCATACTTCAGTACAATATGTCATGTATGGGAGTATTAATGAATGATACAAGGTATATAGTGCGGGTTGAGTCAGCAAATATTTCACTCTGTACAGTATTGCGATTGATTTGGATATTTTACCTTTAATAACAATATGTGACTTCCAACACAGTTTATTATCAATTATGACTCCAAGGAATTTAATTTCGGATACCCTTTCAATCTCTACACCATTTACACGTTTATCATGAGGTACAAATGTATATTTGGTATTTGAGGTGCAAAGATATGATAAAAGATGCCAATTTAAAAATTAAAGTCACAAATTACACTTTAATTAAACAGAATAAAAATTTAACCAGCATCCAGATGAGTTTTGCAAATATATGAGAAAAAAGATGAACATTTACAGGGGAAAAAATATTTGGAAAGATTTTTTTTTGCATTTCTAATTTGAATTGGTGATTCAAACTGATTTCGTTCAACTCTGTAACATGACAAAAAGTTGGATGATATGAGGCCACAATTCTACTCTTTTTTTCCAGTCAGGAGGGGCAGTGCCGCCACCGCCGCCGATTTACAGCTTTAAATGGGGATGGCAGGTTAACATGGGGGATGACTTGGGGTCATTTTGCTAACGGGGGATGACACCCCCCCTCAAATAACCTACTGAATAGAATCAACCGTTTATGAATGAACCATCTGGTCTAGTACAGCGATGACTGTGACATCAGTCAGCACAACTAGAGATTTTATGGCTCTTTTGTGTTTTAAACTAAGCTAGCCATGCTAACAGTTCTGATTCCTTTGTCATACTGGAGAAAAAAGACAAAACGGCAAACTAGTCCAGGCTGAGGTGGATCTATTCTGAACAATCTATAATCAAGTTGGCATACATGGCTCTGGACTGTGGGAGGAAACCTGAGTACCCAGAATAAACACAAACACACATGGGAAGAACTTGCTGCCTGGGTTTAACTGTCAGGTGATGGTCCCAACCACTGATCCGCTGTGTGGTCCATTTACACAAAAATACACTGAGGATTTAAAAAAAAGACTTAAAATGTTCAAATTTATGACTATATCCACAGAATAACAGATGGAGAGAAAATAACAGGAGGAAAATCTGGTTAGAAACAAAAACAGGAAGTGAAAGGAGAAAAACGAGTTTTTGTTTCTTACGTTTTTATAATCTTCAAAGCAGGAAGGATGGAAGTTCTGTAGCGGAAACAAAGACTAAATTAGTGTTCTTTATTGATGATCAGTAACAATCAGATGCATTAATGATAGCAGCTGTGATACCTTGTCGTCGACCCTCATGGCGTTCTTCAGGAACCAGTCCTCCTCTTCCTCCACCCAGTACGTCTCAAACGACTCCTGACAGATCTCACACAGCTGCACAAATGAGTTAAAATTAGTACTTCTCTGGTCCTCTTTCTATCAAGGCGTAGCTACAGTGGAGCCACATGTTGTAGACCCCGACCAGTTCCTCAGTGTCTCACCTCTCCAACCTGGTCCTTGGCAGCTCGGACCCTCTGGAACTCCTTCTCCTTGGCGGCCTCCTGGTTCTTTTCCACCTCCTTCTCATTCTCCTCCTCAAAGTAGCGGCTCTTGGCTCGCTCCTCCAGGTCTGCGATCTCCTCAAACTCAATCCAGTCCTGAGGGTAAAAACCACGGAGAACATCGGATTTATCAACATTCTACTGCAGCAGATATAGAACATTAAAAAAATCAGAACAACAAAGACACAGCAGAGGAAAATAAAAATTAGGAAAAGTTGCAAATTTACACGGACAAAAAATTGTTTGCCAATTTACATCAAAAAAAATAATGGAAGGTAACGAGAAAGTTGGTGGAATGATTGCTGTCTCTTTCACTGTCCAGTGAGGTTAAAAAGTGGTGTTTGTCACAACTGGGTTATTTCTCAGGCAGATTATAGGATTATTTGGCATGTTGGCACCAGAGTGGTGGCCTAGTTGGGACAGCATCTGCCCCACAACCAGGAGGTCGTGGGTTCAAATCCCGGCCGTGTCATACCAAAGACCATATTTAAAAAAAAAAAAAAAAAAAAAAAAAAAAGGGTAACTTCCTGCCTTCTAGCTTGGTGCTCAGCATAATAGAATGGGGGTCTGATTCTACATGTGATTAGCATTGTAGGTAGGAGAAGCATAATTTCGTTCTACTGTACAGGATTGGTTGTATGGACTGAATGGCAACAGAGATGTCTTCTTCTTTAAGGCTAATTATTAAGACATGCAACACTCCTTTTTCCCTGACATCATGACCACATGCAAGGCTGACAGACCAATCACCATCATGATCTGTGGTTTCTCACCGTGAGGCTGTAGTACCAGCGGCGGTGCGTCACTTTCCTGCTGGCCACCTTCCCAGCATGGTTCTGTCTGAAGTGCCAGTCCAGATGGTCCGAGTACAGGTCGGTCTGGGCCGCCGTGAAACGCATGCTGCACAGACAGCATTGGTTCCCTGAGTAGAGACGGGTCACCACGCTGTCGTAACGCCTGGAGAGAGACGGACATTCATGACCACACTGGTTCAGAAAACACGGACCACATCACTGGAGAACATGGGGAACCAGGAGGCAAATTGAACTGTTTAATCTCACTGTTTCATGTCATCAACATTGAAGCTGGTCAGGTCGGGCAGATCTTCCTCCTCCACCTCCTGCTCCTGCTCCTCCTCTTCCTCCTCCTCCACAGGAGCGGCCAGTGCTGCCGTGGATGTCGACTCTGCAGGAAAAAGAGGAGACATGTTGGAGACCAAAGAAGAACATCCCCTCTGTTTAAAAGTGTCATATATGACTCATGTAGAACTGTGAAGGTCAGAGAACATCAGCAGGAGCTCCAAAACTGGAGGAGGACCAGATAACTGTGGACTGACCGTTCCCGCAGGGTGACGTGGCGGTGTCAGGCTGTGACGGTTTGATGATCCCCGTGGAGATGAGTTTGGACAGCAAATCGTTAACGTCCACCTGACCGAAGTGGTTCTCTGGAGGAGCCATGGGAGGATCTGCAGGCACACATGGAGATCAGGTTAACATCAGGTTAAAACAATAGTAACACAGAAATAAGGCTAACATCAGGGTAGTGTCACACTAACAACAGATTACTGTCAGGTTAACATCAGGTTAGCAACAGGTTTGAGTCAGGTTAAAACAACGGGAACACACAGAAATCGGGCTAACATCGGGGTGGTATCAGGCTAACAACAGATTACTGCCAGGTTAATATCAGGTTAGCATCAGGCTATTATCGGGTTAACATCAGGTTAACAACAGATCCGTGTCAGTTCAGTGTCTGGCTAATGTGAGGTTAGCACCACAGGGCAGCACAGTGGTACAAGGGTTAGCACTGTTGCCTAACAGCTAGAAGGTTCCAGGTTCGAGTCCCCAGACTGTCAGGGGTGGGAACCTTTCTGTGTGGAGTCTGCATGTTCTCCTGTGCTGCGTGGGTTTACTTCGGGAAGTCCGGTTTCCTCCCACAATCCAAAGACATACATGTTAAGTTAATTAGTCATTCCAAACTGCCCCTAGGTATCCATCTCTGATAGGCCCTTATACAACCGTTAGTTCCGACCGAGCAATTTGATTGGACAATAGGGATTCCAGGAGTTACTATAATCTGCGATAATTGCACTCCAATTTCACTGGATATATATCCCTCTGCTTCAAAGGTGTTCAAATAACGTCAATTACTAACAGTATTTTTCTATCAACTCTGACAATTGCAGTACTGTTTCGGATACCTTAATTTCCACAGTGAAGCGCTGTTTGACAAGAAATTATACATTTATTGTCTCGATTAAACTACAATACCTTTGTGGTGATGAAATTTGTTTCATCTGAAAATGCCAAGAAAAGCGAGCAAAATGTGCTGAATCGCTAGCATGATAACAGCTTCTGGCGCCCAGTACTGGATACGTACTGGGATTTTCTGAAGTATCGCCTTAACAAGTATGTTTTATGAACACTTATTACCTTTGCACTTGACAATACTTAAAAAATTTTTTACATGTGTGTGAAACAATAGATGTCTTCATGCTGATTGAGATGTTTAGCAGCAGTTACTGGCTAGTGGCTACATTCAGAAGGGACTACTTTCTCTCAGCAATGCAAAATAAGTGGTTAAAACAAACTTTCTTTCGGCTGCTCCCTTTAGGAGTCGCCACAGCGGATCATCTGCCTCCACCTCACCCCTTCATCTTCATCTGGAACACCAACCCTTTCCATGTCCTCCTTCACTACATCCATGAATCTTCTCTGTGGTCTTCCTCTTTTCCTGCTTGGCAGCTCCATCTTCAACATCCTTTGTCCAGTATCTCCACTATCCCTCCTCTGCACATGTTCAAACCATCTCAGCCTTGCCTCTCTTTCTTTGTCTCCAAACCGCTCAACCTGAGCTGTCCCTCTGATATACTCATTTCTAATCCTGTCCCTCCCAATGACAATCTTAGCATTTTCAACTCTGCCACCTCCACCTCCTGTCTTTGTCAGCGCCACCGTCTCCAAACCATACATCATAGCAGGTCTCATTACCATCTTTCAAATCTTCCCTTTCACTCTTGCTACTACCCTTCTGTCACACATCACCCCTGACACTCGTCTCCACCCACTCCACCCTGCCTGCACGCTCTTCTTCACCTCTCTCTTGCATTTTCCATCGCTTTGGATGGTTGAGCCCAGGTATTTAAACTTATCTATTTTCACTACCGCTACTCCCATCTTCACCGTTGCACCTGCCTCCCTCTCATTCACACTCATGTATTCTGTCTTGCTTCTACTGACTTTCCTTCCTCTTCTCTCCAGAACATACCTCCACCTCTCCAGGTTCTCTTCCACCTGCTCCCTATTCTCACTACAGATCACAATGTCGTCTGTAAACATCATGGTCCACAGAGACTCCTGCCTGACCTTGTCTTGTCAGCCTGTCCATCACCATGGCAAATAAGGGGCTCACAGCTGATCCCTGTTGTAACCCCACCCCCACCTTGAAACTGTCCCCATACATATCCTGCACCACCCTCACATACTTCTCTGCCACTCCTGACTTCCTTATACAGTACCACACTTCCTCTCTTGGCACCCTATCATATGCTTTCTCTAGATCCACAAAGACACAGTGGAACTCCTTCTGACCTCCTATGTACTTCTCCATCAGCACTCTTAGAGCAAACCTTGCATCTGTTGCACCCTTTCTTGGCATGAAGCCATACTGCTGCTCACTGATTGTCACCTCTCCTCTTAGCCTGGCTTCAACAACTCGTTCCCATATCTTCATAGTGTGGCTGATCAACGTAATGCCTCTGTATTACTACAGCTCTGAGCATCACCTTTGTTCTTGAAAATTGGGACCAAAACACTTCTTCACTCCTCCAGCATCCTGTCACTCTCTCTCAAGATTGTGTTAAACAATCTGGTTAAAAAGTCCACTGCCATCTCTCCTAAACATCTCCATACCTCCACAGGTATATCATCTGGACCAACCACCTTTCCATTCTTCATCCTCTTCAAAGCTGCCCTCACTTCTGCCATGCTAATTTTCGGGACTTCTTTGTTCACCATCTTTCCTTCATCCATCCTCCTCTCTCTCTCTCATTTTCTTTATTCATCAACTCTTCAAAGTACTCCTTCCACCTTCTCAACACACTCTCGTCATTTGTTACTACATTATCATTTCTGTCCTTAACCAGCCTCACCTGCTGTATGTCCTTTCCAGCTCGATCTCTCTGTCTAGCCAGTCGATTCAAGTCCTCTTCTCCTTCCTTAGTGTTTAGCCTCTCATACAACTCACTATATGCCTTTACCCTTCTGGAGTTCGTATATTCACGATACTGAACTCACTCTTGTGTAATATTGCCTAATTAGAATACAGGGTTAGTACTAGTGAAGTGCTTTGAGTGGTCTTTGAGACCAGAAAAAGAGCTATACAAGTACAGGTCCTTATTACCATCCAGGTATTATTGGGTTAACGTAACGTTACGTTAACAACAGATTATAATCAGGCTAACATCAGTTCAGTGTCAGGCTAATGTGAGGTCAATATCAGAATGGTGTCAGATTAGCATGAGGTTAGCATCAGTTCAGTATCAGGCTAATGTGAGGTTAGTGTCAGTTCAGCGTCACGCCAACATCAGATTTCAGAATAAAATACAAACTGACTCTGTGGTGTGAAAGGCACGGGGTTGTGAGGCAGGAACGGCTGGTTCATGTTTCCCATCAGGTTCCCCTGAAAAACAGGAAATAGAAGGATTAACTCTGACAGTCACTACAGTTCTGAGGAGATCTGACAGAAAAAACAAAACTGCTGGTCTGACAACATAAAAAAAAAAAAAAAAAGACATTGATTTATCATAATCTGAAATAATGCAGGAGCCAAAAGAAATTTTAAATTAAAAATGTGAGAAAAGAGCAAAAACTCACAGGCTGCTGTAGGCCCAAGGCAGGGGTCGCGGGGTTGTAGAAGGGCCCAGGGCCCGGCTGGCTGAATGGGGGTCCTGGCTGCATGTTGAAGTTGGGCCCCTGCTGCATGGTGGGTTGGGACGGGAATGCCATTGGCCCCCCGGGGAACTGGGGGTTTATGGGCTCTGGGAATCGCTGAGGGGCCACTGGGAAGTTCTGCTGAGGGGCCACGGGGAAGTTCTGTTGGGGAGCCATGGGGAAATTTTGCTGGGGAGCCATGGGGAAGTTTTGCTGGGGAGCCATGGGGAAGTTTTGCTGGGGAGCCATGGGGCAGTTCTGTTGAGGGGCCACGGGGCCATCGTACATGAGGGGGCCCATTGGCCTCATGGGAGGCTGAAGGTTGAGCTGGGGAGTGAACCTGGGGGGCCCCTGCTGTCGGGGAGGGAAGTCGAAGCGTGGGGGTCCATCCTGATGGGGCATGTCATACCTAGGGGGGCCCTGTTGACCGGGGCTGTCGAACCTCATGGGTCCCATCTGGTTGGGGGGGCCCTCGAAGTGCATGGGCCGTTGCTGTTGAAATCCCATGGGTCCAGGCCCGGGTCCAGGTCCAGGGCCCATGTTATTAAAGTGACGTGGTGCTTCAAAGCGTTGCATGGGACCCTCCATGGGGCCTGGTCCGGGGCCCTGGCCCTCAAACCTCACAGGGGGCTGCTGACCCATGGGGCCACCAAACCGTCCCTGTCCCTGAGGGGGCCCGTCAAACCGTCCCAGACTGTCACTGCCTCTCATGGGACCAGGAGCCATTTGGGGCCCCTCACACTGTCCAGGGCCATCCTGGGGAGGTCCACCCTCAAACCTAACGGGGCCTGGGTGGGGGGGGCCTTCAAACGGAGCGTCATCATAGTGGCCGGGGTCGTCATACCAGCCCTGAGGGCGGGGCCTGGAGGGCCCCATGTGGGTGGGGCCATTGTAGGGGGGCCGTTGGGGGTCGTGAGGAGGTGTGTGTCCCGGGGACTCTGTGTGCTGACGGACAGACGCCATGGGCCCTCCGTGGGGTGTGGCCTTCAGAATGGACTTGGGAGGAGGGTGGGGCTGGGGCTGGGGCTGGGGCTGGGGCACGTCCTGGTTCAGGGGCCCGTCGTCAGAATGTTCACTGTTGGGACTCTCAAACCGGGGAACGGGACTCATTTCCACCGGGTCCTTCTGTAGAGGGGACAGACGCTCACGCTCAAAAACAGGCACAGCGCGGTCCAGACCCACTGGACTGGGACAGTTCCTCTGAACCATGGAGGGTGGGCCCTCGGCCCTCCGTGGGTCTGCGGGGGGGCCGTACCTCCGTGGGGTATCGTAGCCGCTCTTCTGCTCATCATGGTCATCATAATGCTGTCGTTCCGTCAGCGGAGAGTTCCACTCTCTGTCACCTGGAAACCACAGAAGAAGTGAAAACATGTCTGACTACACTCAAAACTCCCATGATGACCTGGAAGTAGAGACTGACCCTAACCTGGATAATGAAGAGTCCCTGATCCTGACTGACTGTTGCTCCATGACCTGACCTCTGATCTCTCTGTGGAACATGAACCAGCAGACTTTAACTGTCACCGTCTATTTACTGGATCTTCTACTGATTAGACTCTCTGGGATCTCCTACAACCTTTTCACAGTCTTCGTTCAGGACTCAAAAGTGGCTTCCCTCAAGCCTCCAGGGTCTACTTACTGGACTCTCGGGGGTCGGCCCTCCTCCTGAAGCGAAGTTCCGGCATAGACTTGAGGGTGGGGAACTCTTTCCCATGGTTATACTCCTCGATCATGGGGGCGAGTGGCGGCCGAGGATCATCTCTTTCTTTACTCCTCCGTTCATCTGCCACACAAACCACAACGTTAACTCTGAGGAACCATCAAATTTCCACATTAAACTGATGCAACACATTCCAGCTCACCTGGCCGTTCTTGCAGAGGTCGGCTATATTTGCGTTCTCCACCCATCTGATCTTGGACATCTCCTTCCTCCGGGCTCTCCACGCCCTCCCACTCCTCCGCGGCGGATCGGTGATTGACCTGCGTCTTCTTCAGCTTAGACTTGTGTTCATAGTAGGACAGCTGGGCAGCGTTCATCTCCTTGAGGGGGCGGGGCTGACCTCCAGGAGGCAGTGGTGTTTTGTTGCCAGAGTCGTCCCAGCTCTTGGACAGCTGCTGCCGTTCCTCCTGGTACTGGAAGAAGTTCTTGATCTTGTGGGCCATGTTCAAGAAGTCCTCGTGGGAGATCTCGCCGCTCTCAACACGTTTGCTGGCCTGCAGGAGGAAGAACCATGAGAGGAAATGAGGAACATTAATCTGTTTGAAGAAAAAGCCTTAAACTTACCTAAAAAAGGACAAATTTATAAGACAAAAAAGCCCCAAATTTAGATGAAATTCAGGTATCCAGGGGCCTGATGTATAAACGGTGCGTGAGCACAAAAACACGGCGTACGCAGATTTTCACGCACACAGAGGGATGTATAAAAATGATTGTGACATGAGAATCTGTGAGGTGAGTCACAAAGTTTCCACCTGCCTAAGAAGTTGTGGCTGTCCACAAAATTCTGTTTGACTCCATCAGGTGGCTCTGTTAAATTACAAAACAGCTGAAAGTCTCAGAATATGATAAAATAATGTTTCCACTTCAGTTAAAATGGTTTGTCCATGAATTAGTCCATGAAAAACATGACTATTATTATGCAATTTATCTCCACAACTCGGCTCATTGAGTGCAGCAAAACCCCGATGAATAATAACTAATTTCCTCAGATATAGCCCACCTCATTCATGGTCCAAAACCAGTGCCACTGGAAACTGAATTCTGTTTCTGTAAATGTGATGAGATAAAATTTACCAGAGACTATACACAGTTGACTCACGAGGCAACACGCACGGATCCATCTCTCCTGGGAGGAATTTTGTTCAGCAAAATGCCCTCTAATCAAGCCCCAGCCCCAGCACAATATGTGCCGAGGCAGCTGGATCGTGGATCCCTGCAGGTCAACCCCCGTAGCTGCAGTGGTGACATTTGTAGCCGTGTCGGAATTAAGAGACGTTTCCATAGTCTAAAATGTCTGTTTGGAGATTTCAATCTGGAAATAAAAGGCTTCTCCCTGGCTGTCGTGCATAATTTAGAGTCTGACACTGATTTGGTTTATAACTAGTATAAATTCAGCTGCAAGACTGGAATGGTTTTCAGTGGTGTTTATTTGTAGTATTTTACTCAGTAACATCACATCTGTCTATGTGGATTACAAAGGACTTTCTTTCACAGCAACCCCCCCCCTTCCCGGCAGCAAGCACCCCCGTCACCCCACCAACACTGTCACCGAGTTGTGGTCCGTCTATTGACCAATTTTAATGCCAGAACTTTATTTTATTTCAGTCTGAGCCAGCTGTGTTAACTGAGGTGTAGGCACATATACAGTCATGTGAAAAAAATTAGGACAGCCTGTATAAGCCTGTGGGTTTTTTTTTTTGTTTTTTTTTTTTAAACACATTTGGACATATGGATATTTAAAGAGGAAATGAAACACTACATGTTTTAATCACTATTTAAAACTTGCCATCACATAGTATAGCATACAATAGCATGGCAACAGGAAATTCTGATTTCAGCTGAAATCTAATTTGGTCGATTGACCTATGGGGGGGGGCTGGGGGACACAGCCCCCCTGAAGCTGGGAGGTTTTCTGTAAAACAGAAGTAATTTAGACTGAAAAAAATGATTAAAAAAAAAATGAAATACTAGACTTAGATAAATCATTAAATTTAATGAAAAGTTAACTTACTTTTTCTTCAATGTTGTCTCACTGTCTTTAGTCCAACATATTTAACAGTTCTATAAGAGTTTATTACACTATTTACACTGGTCACCAAGTCACTTCTAATGTGAAACTTTCTTCCTTTTGGCAGCAAGCTGTGTCAGTCTCTGAACTTTGAACTTCATCTCCTTTTCTGGTTTCTTCAGAAATTGTCCGAGTGTTTCTGTTACCTCGTTGAACTTTGAGCCAATTTTCACCTTTACTGTCACTTTTCTCTCAAGCCAATTCCATCGGAACTTATTTTTGACACTTTTGTCTATTTCTAGCACTGATGACTCCTGATCCTTCGATAAAAATCTCATAATTCCGCTGAAAACAATACCGAAAGGTCAGAATTCCAACATGAACCAGGGATGTGATTTGGGGTTGGTGAAATTATCTGAAAATTTTGCAGGGGGTCTGGGGGACACAATCCCCCAGCGGGGTCCGGGGCAGAGCCCCGTTGGGGGGGTTCGGGGGCCTATGCCCCCTGAAGCTCCTGGGTTTTTATGATTTTTAAGTACCAGAACTGTGCTTAAATGACATAAAACAAACAGCTGAATGCCACTTATTACTGTATAATATTGACTTATGTTCCAAGAAGATAGCATTCCTAAAATATTCCAACAAGCATTATCCATCACATGCTTTAACACTTGATCAAATCAAAATCAGTTAATTTTATCTATTCCATAATAGAAATTCCAACATACCATTACTTTTTATAATTTCAGCATTCATTTCAGATCACCAGTTTCAATCTCCATTGAGACTTGAGCAGTTAATTTTGCACAATCACTGATGTAGCCAAGTCTTAGAAATATTCAAAAGTTATGAGTCAATATCCACTGTGCACTGTCAATTTCAAACTGTTTGGAATCATAAAAGTAATCTAACTAAATTGTTTTGCTATTTTTTCTCCTCAACATCAATGTCAGGGCGCTGCAGGAGTTTTGGGGGATGGTTAACTTTTACAACAGTTTCCTCCCCCGCGCAGCCCAGCTCATACAGCCATTGTACGCTGCACTCAAACGGAAACCGGAGAACAGAGTCGACTGGACTTCTGAACGGGAGCAGGTGTTCTGAGGTTAAAACAGCGCTCACTACCGACGCCTCGGACATGGGCATAGCGGCCGTCGTGGAGCAATGCGTTGTGGGTTCTTGGCAGCCACTCACCTTTTTTTTTTAGCAGTTCTTTGCACGACAGTGAGCGTAAATACAGCGTGTTCGACAGAGAGTTAATGGCTCTCCACCTGGCCATACGCCACTTCCAGTTCTGCCTGAAAGGGTGCACCTTCACTGCGTTCGTGGACCACAAGCCGCTAACGTACTTAACGTACTTTATCTTCCTGGAAGATAAAATAAAGCGGAATTCGGCGAATTACCGGAAAAATCACATCCCTGAGAACAAGCCGCCATGAATTTTTGACAAAGCATACAACAAGGAATTTGATTGGATAGTTGCAAACGATTGGACCAATCGCAGGGCTGTTTACAACACAGCAGTAGCTTGAGTACATCCGGGTTATCGCGGGAGACTTGACCTGGGGAAGCGCCGAGCGCTTATGTAATCGTGTTGTAATCGTGTTTTTCGCTAAAATCGGTAACAATAAGGTACCTTACCCCCCCTAAAATTTTCTCAACGGATTTAGACGATTCACAGAAATGATCAATTTGAAAATAAATCGGCGGAAATCAGCGGAAAATTGCCATCCCTGCAGGCCACGTGGGGCAGGCAGTGGGCAAACAATCTTAACCTGTTTTTTAATAGTTTTGACCAGCCGCCCTCCCCCCGACTGCACAACAACCACTGCTGCCTCTAAAGTCATCGAGACCTGCTGTCCACACCCCACTCCATCAACACCCCCCCCACTCCCAACACACAGCCCTCCAACCTGACCCTCACTAAGACCCAGGTGAGGACAGACCTGGGAAAGATCAAGGCGAGGAAAGCCTCGGGACCGGACGGCATCAGCGCGAAGCTCCTCAAGTCCTGCGCAGACCAGCTGTGTGGGATTGTGGAGCACATCTTCAACCTGAGCCTGAGGCTGGGGAGGGTACCACAGTTGTGGAAAACATCTTGTGTGGTACCTGTACCAAAGACTTCCCACCCCAAAGACCTGAACAGCTACAGACCAGTGGCCCTGACGTCTCACATGATGAAGACCCTGGAGAAACTACTCCTTGCTCACCTCTGCCCCCTGGTGAGACCAGCGATGGATCCACTCCAGTTCGCCTACCGGCATGGCATCGGGGTGAAGGATGCAGTGATCTTCCTCCTTCACCATTCCGTGTCCCACCTGGAGAAGCCCGGGAACGTGGTGAGGATCATGTTCTTTGACTTCTCCAGTGCTTTCAACACCATCCAACCGATGATCCTGAAGGACAAGCTGCTGTGCGCAGGGGTGGACCATCACCTGTCATCATGGATCCTGGACTACCTCACTAACTGGCCACAGTTTGTGAGAACCCGGGATTGTGTGTCTGACACGATCATCAGTAGCACGGGGGCCCCCCAGGGAACGGTTTTGGCTCCCTTCCTGTTCACCCTTTATACTGCGGACTTCTCACACAACACAACGCACTGCCATCTACAGAAGTTCTCTGATGACTCTGCGATCGTCAACCTCATCTCCAACAGAGATGAAGCTGAGTACAGAGGACTTATCCACGACTTCGTGGAGTGGTGCCATCGAAACTACCTCCAGATCAACGCGAGGAAAACTAAGGAGCTGGTGGTGGACTGCTGCAGGCAAGGACAACCTCTCACAGCACCAGTAAACATACAGGGAACAAACACTGAGATGGTGACATCCTACAAGTACCTTAGTGTTCATCTGAACAATAAACTAGACTGGTCACACAATACCGATGCACTCTACAAGAAGGGACAGCGCAGGCTGTTCCTACTGAGGAGGCTCAGGTCTTTTGGTGTACAAGGGGCGCTGCTGAAGACATTCTACTAGACGGTGGTGGCATCAGCCATCACTTTTGGAGTGGTCTGCTGGGGCAGTGGCATTACAGCAGCCGATAGGAAGAGACTGAACAAACTAATCAAGAAAGCTAGCTCTGTCCTGGGGCAACGCTTTGACCCAGTGGAGGAGATAGGAGAGAGAAGGATGGTGGCTAAGCTGTCATCTCTGCTGGAGTCCGAGTCCCACCCTATGCAGGACATACTGAACACACTGAGGAGCTCATTTAGCAGTAGACTACATCATCCTAGGTGCGTGACCGAAAGGTTTCGCAGGTCCTTCCTACCTACGGCTGTCAGACTGTACAACCTAAGCAGGGCTGCTCGCAGAGATAGCAATAAAACGTGATGACCTAACAGTACTGAATGCAAACGACGCAACAGACTTACACAAATGGTCCCCTCCAGTAAACAACTAGGACTAGTCGCTACGGAGGGTGACAATATGTATGGGCACATAGTCATACCATGTAGGGTAACTAAATAGACGGTTATCCTGTTTATTCCATCTAGCTACAATGTTCTGCACTGTGTATATATATTTATGTGTACAAATGTACACTCACCGGCCACTTTATTAGGTACACCTGTCCAACTGCTCGTTAACACTTAATTTCTAATCAGCCAATCACATGGCGGCAACTCAGTGCATTTAGGCATGTAGACATGGTCAAGACAATCTCCTGCAGTTCAAACCGAGCATCAGTATGGGGAAGAAAGGTGATTTGAGTGACTTTGAACGTGGCATGGTTGTTGGTGCCAGAAGGGCTGGTCTGAGTATTTCAGAAACTGCTGATCTACTGGGATTTTCACGCACAACCATCTCTAGGGTTTACAGAGAATGGTCCGAAAAAGAAAAAATATCCAGTGAGCGGCAGTTCTGTGGGCGGAAATGCCTTGTTGATGCCAGAGGTCAGAGGAGAATGGCCAGACTGGTTCGAGCTGATAGAAAGGCAACAGTGACTCAAATAACCACCCGTTACAACCAAGGTAGGCAGAAGAGCATCTCTGAACGCACAGTACGTCGAACTTTGAGGCAGATGGGCTACAGCAACAGAAGACCACGCCAGGTGCCACTCCTTTCAGCTAAGAACAGGAAACTGAGGCTACAATTTGCACAAGCTCATCGAAATTGGACAATAGAAGATTGGAAAAACATTGCCTGGTCTGATGAGTCTCGATTTCTGCTGCGACATTCGGATGGTAGGGTCAGAATTTGGCGTCAACAACATGAAAGCATGGATCCATCCTGCCTTGTATCAATGGTTCAGGCTGGTGGTGGTGGTGTAATGGTGTGGGGAATATTTTCTTGGCACTCTTTGGGCCCCTTGGTACCAATTGAGCATCGTTGCAACGCTACAGCCTACCTGAGTATTGTTGCTGACCATGTCCATCCCTTTATGACCACAATGTACCCAACTTCTGATGGCTACTTTCAGCAGGATAATGCGCCATGTCATAAAGCTGGAATCATCTCAGACTGGTTTCTTGAACATGACAATGAGTTCACTGTACTCAAATGGCCTCCACAGTCACCAGATCTCAATCCAATAGAGCATCTTTGGGATGTGGTGGAACGGGAGATTCGCATCATGGATGTGCAGCCGACAAATCTGCGCCAACTGTGTGATGCCATCATGTCAATATGGACCAAACTCTCTGAGGAATGCTTCCAGCACCTTGTTGAATCTATGCCACGAAGAATTGAGGCAGTTCTGAAGGCAAAAGGGGGTCTAACCCGTTACTAGCATGGTGTACCTAATAAAGTGGCCGGTGAGTGTATATTCACTGCTCTTACTTTCTTATCCTCTTAATTATTGCTCGAGTGTTGCAATCCTGGAATTTCCCCATTGTGGGACTAATAAAGGCTTATCTTATCTTAAAACATGGAGCGTTTCATGTCCTCTAACACTGGGAGATTCATGTAATACAACTAAAAAATTAAAAATGAATTACAGACTTTTTTCAAATTTTCTGTAAAATGTAACTAAGCAAATAGTGAGGAATAAATTAGGACACCCCCACATTCATTCCCACTTAAAATGGCTAAATGTTAAAAAAAACTGCAAATAAAAACAAAAACAAGGTTAGACAGACATGTGAACAGTTCTTAATAAAGAACTGAATATTTTAGGGGGTGTCTTAAATTTTTCACATGACTAAGCTGTTGCTTCTGCCTACACCTTTTCTGTCAGAAATATGTTCTTTTTTTGCTTTCCTTTTCTTTTTTGTCTTAATATCTGACAGAAATTAAGAAAAAAAAAATTAAAAAAATGAATGACTGAGCTGTCCTTGTAACACGGTCCACTCAGTAAACTTGCATTTTGTTATTGATTCCGGACGGTCAGAACAAAATTTTTCTGACCTTCACCTCCGTTATCAACACCTCTGCATCATACTCCATTATTATTTTTTATGTTGTGCTTTCCCGCAGGATTGATGATCATACACTCACCGGCCACTTTATTAGGTACACCATGCTAGTAACGGGTTGGACCCCCTTTTGCCTTCAGAACTGCCTCAATTCTTCGTGGCATAGATTCAACAAGGTGCTGGAAGCATTCCTCAGAGAGTTTGGTCCATATTGACATGATGGCATCACACAGTTGGCGCAGATTTGTCGGCTGCACATCCATGATGCGAATCTCCCGTTACACCACATCCCAAAGATGCTCTATTGGATTGAGATCTGGTGACTGTGGAGGCCATTTGAGTACAGTGAACTCATTGTCATGTTCAAGAAACCTGTCTGAGATGAGTCCAGCTTTATGACATGGCGCATTATCCTGCTGAAAGTAGCCATCAGAAGTTGGGTACATTGTGGTCATAAAGGGATGGACATGGTCAGCAACAATACTCAGGTAGGCTGTAGCGTTGCAACGATGCTCAATTGGTACCAAGGGGCCCAAAGAGTGCCAAGAAAATATTCCCCACACCATTACACCACCACCACCAGCCTGAACCATTGATACAAGGCAGGATGGATCCATGCTTTCATGTTGTTGACGCCAAATTCTGACCCTACCATCCGAATGTCGCAGCAGAAATCGAGACTCATCAGACCAGGCAACGTTTTTCCAATCTTCTATTGTCCAATTTCGATGAGCTTGTGCAAATTGTAGCCTCAGTTTCCTGTTCTTAGCTGAAAGGAGTGGCACCCGGCGTGGTCTTCTGCTGCTGTAGCCCATCTGCCTCAAAGTTCGACGTACTGTGCGTTCAGAGATGCTCTTCTGCCTACCTTGGTTGTAACGGGTGGTTATTTGACTCACTGTTGCCTTTCTATCAGCTCGAACCAGTCTGGCCATTCTCCTCTGACCTCTGGCATCAACAAGGCATTTCCGCCCACAGAACTGCCGCTCACTGGATATTTTTTCTTTTTCGGACCATTCTCTGTAAACCCTAGAGATGGTTGTGCGTGAAAATCCCAGTAGATCAGCAGTTTCTGAAATACTCAGACCAGCCCTTCTAGCACCAACAACCATGCCACGTTCAAAGTCACTCAAATCACCTTTCTTCCCCATACTGATGCTCGGTTTGAACTGCAGGAGATTGTCTTGACCATGTCTACATGCCTAAATGCACTGAGTTGCCGCCATGTGATTGGCTGATTAGAAATTAAGTGTTAACGAGCAATTGGACAGGTGTACCTAATAAAGTGGCCGGTGAGTGTAGTTTGACAGAAGAGTGACAGAATGGGTGTTTTTTTTAATTTGCATAGTCATTAGTGGGAGGAACCGAGGTGGAGTAAAGAGATTGTGCACGTGTACTGGTTTTCACGGTGAGGTGGGATATACAAAGAAAAGGAACGGAGAATCGGGCGTGCACACAGGTTTATACATCTGAAAATGTCTGTGCGCACATACTTTTCAGATTTTGTGAGTACGCCGTCTTTCAGTATGAAAGCTGTGCAATCCTGTATACATGAGGCCCCTGCTCTCAGATCTTCTCCTCCAACATACTAATCATTTATTTTTGAGCCCTACCCTCCTCAGCAGGTCCTTCTTGGAGGCCGAGTTGAGGACTTCGGGGATCTGCAGGTTGGCATCCACACTCAGCCGATGCTTTGGTGTTCTGGGGGTCCCGGGCCGAGTCGGGGTCCCGTACGGTTTGTATCCCTGAGATCCCGGTTTCATGTGGGTGGGGTCCTCGGACAGTTTCAGGCTGAGGAGGAGACACAATGATGTTACTGGGTAAGAAAAGACATTTTCAGCAGTGACGGATAATCGACCAATCAGTGACCTTACCGTTTGTTGTCCTCCCAGCCGCTCCTCCAGCGGTGCGGCGTCTCCTTTGCTCCTCCCTCGTGGCCTCGGGGGGGGTGGGAGTCTCTGGTATCCAGGTGGCGCTCCTCCCCCACCCTCTTGGGCCTCCTGCTTTCTGACTGGTTCTTCAGAGGGGGGCGGTCTTTTCCATCACGCCGTGGTTTAGTAGTCCTCTGGGTGGGGGACGGGGAGCTGCTCCTGGGGCGTTTTTTAGGGGAGCGCCTCTCCTTCCTCTTGGGGGAGGGGGACCTGGAGCGTGAGCGTTTCCTGGCATGGGTCCGGGCATTGCCACCGGTCTTTAAGTCGACCTTGTTGGCGGCCTCGTCACGATCGTGTTTGGTCACCGCGCCATTGACCAGCTTCCCTTTGGCTCTCTGAGGCTCCGTCCCCCGCGGTGGCGGGCCCTCCTCCCTCTCCTTTCTCTTCTTCAGCTCGTCATCTTTGGGGTCGCCGTTCTTCTCCTGCGGTCTTTTCTTCAGCCGTGGGTCTTTCTTGGGGCCATCAGTGGTCTTCTGTGGCTCTGCCTCCACTGGTCTGGGTCTGTTCTGGACTCCTTTGGCCATAGGGGACAGGGACTTGGCCTTCGGTTTGTCGTCCTCCCTCCTCGCCGTCCGGGCCTTGTCCAAGCGGGCTGGTTTCTCTGGTGCAATCGTTTGACTTCCTGCTGGTGTTTGGCTCTCCTGTTTGGGTGGCGGCGGTGGCGCGGCACCGCGGTTCAGACGAGGGTCTCTGGTGGGTGGTTTGGGGTCAGCCTGGGTCTGTGTGGGGATCCAGGGTCGGACCATGGGAACTGGTTGGGAGACGGGTTTGGGAGGGGGCGGTGTCATAGGGGGTAAGACGAAGGCGCCAGCCTGTGGACAGAATGCCAAAACATAAACAACGGACAAGAGGAAGTTTTACATCACACATATAAGACCTTCGTCAGGACCCGTAGGAACCCTGTAACAAACCAAAGGTCTTTTCCTTCTTCTCACCAGCTGGGCCTTGGTCTGCTCCAGCTCCAGCTCGATCTTCTTCTGCTGTAGCTCCAACAGCTGTTTCTGTTTGGCCAGCAGTTGCTGACGGATCAGCTGCTCCTGGTTTAGGCTGGACTGGCTGATGGAGGCTGGGAGACCGGGGGCAGCAGCGGGAGGAGGCTGGGAGGGAGCCGGCTGGGGAGAGGGAACCGTCTCATCAGACTGGAGGGAAATAAAGTGGAACGTGTTTGAGAGCCAGACAGAATACTGCAGTTCTACCCAGTTTGGTTTGTTTCAGTTGAAGAAAAAGATGAAGAAAATTAGAACATTTTTTTTTTTACAAATGTGAAACTTTTGTTGTAAATGTGACTCTTTTTCCTTGCAAAATTTACTGCATTTTATGGACAAACATGCAGTAATCTTCAAAAACTCTCATACCAAGAGTAACCAGGGGCATGTGATCCTTGAGCTGGCAGTTTTGCTGTGACTGTGGAAGAGGTTTAATATTTGGTCCCAAGGGATCAGATGGAGATAAGGCACAGTAGGGGTATTTTTCCCTCCTAAATTTCAAGTGTTTCTTGCAAATTTAAGGCATTTTATCCTTGCAAACTACTACATTTTGCATAAATATTCACTTATTTTTTGTAAATTTATTTCCATTTAAATTTACTTTTCTCATAAATGTGACACCCTTTTTCCTTGCAAAAATGTACTTAATGTATAAATATGCATTCCCCCCTTGTTAATTTGAAACCTTTTTTACTTTTATGTATACGTCTGTGTCATGTTCTTTGTTGCATATTTGAGACTTTTTCCTTGAAAACATGCTGCAGCTGATGTATAAATTTGAATTTTTCCTTTGTATTTTTTCTCCTAAATTTGATTTTTCTTGCAAATTTAAGACTTTTTTTTCCCTTGCAAATTACTACATTTTATGTGTTCATTTCTTCCGTGTAAACTGGTTTTCTTCTAAATTTACATTTTGTTGTAAATTTGAAACTTGCAAAAATTAACATATTGATATGCATTTCTCCTTTTTAAATTTTTCCGATTTTGTTAATTTGAGATCATTTTCCTTTTATGTAAACATTTGCATCATTTTCCTGGTATTTTTTTCTTAATTGCATTTTGTTGCAAATTGGGACATTCTTCCCTTGTAAAATCTGCTGCAGTTTATGTATAAATATGCATTTTTCCCTTGTCAATTTGAATCTTTTCCTTTAAATATGAGACATTTTTTCCTTCATCTACAATTTACAAACATAAATTTCTTCCTTGTAAATTTATTTTCATTTAAATTTACTTGTAAATTTGACTTCCTTCCAAAAACTTACTACTTTTAATATATATGCAGTTTACCCTTATAATTTTTTATAAATACCTCATTAATTTGACTTTTATGTATAAACACGTCATGTTTCTTGCATTTTTTCTTAATTTTACTTTATTGCAAATTTGAGACATCTTTTCCTTGCAAAATGTACTGCAGTCTGTGTGTAAATATGCATTTTTTCTCCAAAATTTGCTGTTTTTCATGTAAATTTAGGACACTTGCTTGCAAACTCCTACATGTTTCATAAATATTCACTTCTTCCCTGAAAACTGTTTTAAATTTACTTATTTTCTTGTACACTTGACACCTTCTTCCTTGCAGAAATGTACAACTTTTTACTGCATAATATGTAATGTTCTCCCTTATTAATGTGCAGATTTTCCTGACACCTTTTTCTACTTTTATGTATGCATTTGCATCATTTTCCTTGTACTCTTTTCTTAATTTTATATCGTTGCAAATCTGAGCCATTCTTCCTTGTAAAATATACTACAGTTTATACATGAATATTCAAGTTTCCCTTGTAATTTTTTCTCCTAAATTTAGCATTTTCCTCACAAGCTCAGTTTTTATCATGTAAATAATTTTGAGTCTCTTATACAATTACAAATGTATGAATTTAAATTTGTAATTTCTGTGAGTAAATTTTGTCACTTTATCAAGCTGTTGGATTTTTTTTTTTTCCTTAATTTGCCTTTTTTTTTTTTTTGTTGGGGGGGGTGATTTGTAGTTCACCTTTAAACCAATGCAGTCACAGGAAGGAAATGAACATCTGAAAACCTAAGATCTGGTTACTAAGTTTTTGCATTAAAATGGCAGATTTGTAATAAAACACTTTTTTCAATATTGGGAGCAATGATCTGAATAATAATAAAACCTGAGGAGAAACTCAACAGATGGGGGAAAAGCTTATTAGTAATAAACCATAAAAACACTAAAAAGTGATAAGGCCATTTGGAGGATGTTTCTGACCGACCTGTTTGAGGAACTTGGGGTTGACGTGGATGCTGGCATTGACAGTGGGCGGCAGCGGTTTGATGGGCCACGCCGGGTCCAGGGAGTTGACCCGGACGTCGAGGGCATAGAGCTTCTTCAATGGAAACACATCGTCCCACGTGGAGCGCAGCTTGAACAGACTTTTCCTGGTGTTCTCGTCTACCTACACAGGGACACAGGGACAGGAAGTTTGGTCCGACGGCTGCCGGCGACGTTGTCACTTTTACAAGTAAAAGGTCAACGTGAAACATCATGGCATCGTTAAAACCTTCCACAGGGTTGTTAGCCGTGTTCTCACCGCAGGAACCTTTTCGTCGGTCTTTGTAAAAAACATGCCACCCAGAACACCGCTTTCGTCCATAAAAATCCACTCTAGAAACACCAGAGTTTCATCAACGCTGGTGGACATGCGTTACTTCCTGTGGCTTCAACTTACCCCTGATTTCCACTGGACGCGTTTGCATTGCATTACTGGAATGTGGTCTCCAGAGCAGGTTTTGTTCCACGTGCGTTTCCACCAGATCCAATGCTCCGTCTCCAAGATCGAGTATTTTGGACGGATGCCACATCCAGCATACAAGGAGAAGTGACTAAAGTGCATCCAGAGAAGACCACTGTTGTTACGTGACTGTTCATATGATCTTGGTCCATGACCAAGATCACCACAAGGCTCAAAACTGCATCAGCCACTGAGGCAACCGCATCCAGTGGAAATCTGCTTTTAAACTTACAAGAAAGCTGATCTGTGACTGAAAGGTTTTGATTTGTGTATAAAAATCACTATAACAACACATTTGGTGCTGTGGATAGAACTGAACCGAGATAAAATTATCACTACTCTTTGATGTGCTGTGAGTGGCAGCAGCCATCTTGAATTCTGAAGTTGGTCATACCAAGGTTCATCTAGCGTTGTAGTCAAAACCAGAGCCTATATCAGGGGTTCAAGACCAAGTCCAGTCTCAGACCTACATACACAGTGGACTTGGTCTTGGCGTCTCCAAGTCTTTGTCTTTCTGCACTCTGGTCTAGACTACAAAACTTGGCGTACCCTACTTCACTGCCTACAAGTTGTTGTTGGGCATGATCCAAATCACCCCCCCCCCCAAAAAAAAAAAAAAAAAAAAAAAAAAAAAAAAAATCACACTAACAGTAGCCACTGCTTATGTCAGTCTCAAATTTCAAACAGATCTTAATTTTGCCGCAATGACACTGCTTTTTCCCCTAAAAGTTCCACTGGTGAAGTCATTTTTCTGCCACTGAGTTCAGATCACTTGTCAGTCCCTTCAGGATTTTGCGATGTTGCAATCGTGTCAATTCACATGAAATCAGCCAATTAGGGCGACCTTGTAACTTGGTCCAATCACCACAACTTTACCGCAATTTTGGCCAATCCTCGTCAACTTCCGCCATTTTCACCAATCAAATTTGTCCTTGAGTGCCACTCAACACTCTCTCTAACCAATCAAATGTGTCGCTGCACCACGTTCACTTCCGTGTTTACACTATTAATGGAACACATCAGCAAAAAGAAAATGTGTGACTTAAAAAAAAAAGTCACCCATGAGGTTTTCCAGCACAGTCCCTTCCTCAGTCTCCTCCAGCCTGCCGGTGGACGTCTCACCACGTCTCCGGCCTGAATGCATATACGAAGTGCTGGGGTTGTGTTGAAAAATGTCCCACTGCCTCAAAAGCACCCCATCGCGGAAGCGCAGAAAGACACCATAAAACCACAAACAAAATGAGGAAATCTAACACTTCAGCCAGTGTTTAATCACTTTACACATCTTTAGAGGTAAAATCATTACCACATCTTGTCAATGAGCTTTAAAACTGTGAATCTCAGGTCTGGACACAAACCAACGCCCCCCCACTTTAGTTCCCGAGTTTTTGGGACGTCTATGAAAAGGAAAATGCCAACAGGTTACAGTGCTTTGCGGTGGGAACACGGTTACACTATTAACAGGACTACAAAAATGGCAGTGAGTAAGAGAGAGGAAGGGAGTGACAGGACAGACAGGAGGAAGATGATTGGCTGCTAACATATCAGAGCTTTAATTAAAACAAGACAGTAGCAGAGAGCAGTGTACCTTTTCAAAGACACATATAAATGAAGCGATTAGGTTTTTAGCAAACACTTCGAGGTACTCTCCTCCCACGTTCTTCACTATGGAATCCACTAAGTACAAAACAGGGAGCTTCTGTTCTGGAGGCGCCTGGAGCGATAAGAGAACTTGACAAGTTTAGAGGACAACAGGGGTTAAAAAGTCAACATTTCAGAACACAGAAAACGTAAAAAGAAAAAAAAAAAAAAAAAACACCAAAAATATTTAAACCCTCCTCCTCCACCGCCCTGCTGTGGACGGACCAAAAAAAAAAAAAAATAAAATAAAAAAAATCAGTCCAGCTTGTTCAGTTTCTTCTTCTAACAACAGGAAAAAAATCTTCAGTTCATCTTCAGAATCCCCAAAAATTTCTCAGGTTTTTGTCATTTCTTTTCCAATAAAAAAACCCTCACAAAAACATGAAGACTCTTCAGTAAGTCCAGTTGTAGCGTATCCAGAACTCATCCTCAATGATCCACCACTCGCCATCTTACCTCCAAAGAGGGTCGACCACTGGACCACTCTTTGTACGTTACCCAGACGACAGCACATGGCTTTTTTTTTTGTTGTTTTTGACTCTTTTAAAGTTTGTTTCCCCTCATCATCATTATTATACCCATCAATAACATCAGACCTTAACAGACCCAGTTTAAACACACACACAAATACACACTCTCAGACACACACACACCCTTGTGTCTGTCAACCCCAGTCCGAACCAATAAAGTTACACTGGAAATAAAAAAATGACAAAAACCACATTTCACGTGTTTTATTATCAACATTTTAAACCATCCAGTAACAGTGCAGTCATCCAGAATCACCAGAGTCAGAGCAGAGACACTTCCTGTCCTAGTCATGTGACTAGAGCTGGCTGTTACCAGGGAAACGCCAACTAACTAAGGCAGTTAAATGGCGCTGATCAATCATCATCAACAAGACATTCATGTGGTCAGTCAGGGGAGGCGATCATGGCTGAAGGTCAAAATCCACCAAAAACAGACGTTTACGTTCATCAGTCTGAGGCTGTTTCCGGTCATGTTTAGTTGTCTACGTCTCATTTCCACCATCTACATGAAGAATCCATCACACTCAACCACACAGCTTCAATGCTGTCTCATTTGTCTGTGCTGTGAAAACAGCAGTAGTATATACATGGTCATGCTGTGAGCTCACACTATACCATATTTGAATGAGACAACATGTCTCGTCGGGGTGAAACGGTGACATTTTATTTTTATGTTGCATTTGAGGAGAAAAGTTCAGTCAGAAGGTTAGAAGCTCGCACAGACGTTTCTAAGCCCACCTGCACTGTTTTGCATGTTGTGACTTTACGTTAAAGACTCATTTTAAAGGTCATTTTGTCTTATCTTGTTCTCGTGAACCAAATGTCATGCATCATAGCGTCTTTACCATCACAACCATATTATATGGTGCTCTTTAGTCCAGTGAAACTGGAACAGCTTTAGTGGCCAGGTGATGACAACATGGCGTCGTATCTCATGTACGAGCATGGGAACACTCACACTATACATGTATTAGGCTACAATCACACTGCAGGTCTTAATGCTCAATTCTGACTTTTTTGTGTGGGCGTTCACATTACAAGTTAAATGCGACCCCCATCAGACTCCATTGCGAACGATCTACATTGATGAAGTCACTCACACGCGCAGTAGGAAATCCAACGTCAGACACAACGTGTTTACGGAAATAAATATGAGCCCTGAATGAACTTCACCTTAATGCAGCGCAGCAAAATCAAATGCTAAAATCGTTCAGAAATGATTATGCACAAAATAAATGAGACCAGCTTCATTCCTCTACACACCAGATGACCGCTGTGATCAGCTCTGCTTGAACAGAACTGATCGATTAAACAGCTCTCTTGAAAATGAGATCCTGTGTCTCAATGGGATTACCTGTATAAATAAGGTTAATATCAGTGGTCAACACCAAATTTATTGTGGTTTTTTTAGCTGATTTGGGACAATTTTGATGTGCTGAATCCAAAAATCACATTAGTTTTGCTCAATCAGGTCAACTTTTTGAACTATGGCCATGTTTTCTTACGTTTTTGTTTACATGTACGGTTATTTTTGTTTTATATGATGCAAAATTCTTTATTTTTTGAAATTTTCTGAATTTTGAACAATGACGTAACATTCAATTTACATGTACTTACCTTTATCAATGTCTACTATTAAATTTACAGTAGAACTGTTTACAACTTAGCATAAAAACCTGACCCGATCAAGAGAAACCGATGTCATTTTCGGATTCAGCAGTGCAAAATAGTTTTAAATCAGTTGAAAAAACACAGACGACTTATAAAAAAATTATTTTTGTTACGTTGTGCAATAAATAAACAGTGTAACTAGTACCAGAGGCATAGCACTGGTCCTGCCCAGGAAGAAGCCACCAGAAACTCTCCTCTTCTGGACGGTGTGTCCTCATATCCCCGTATCTGGCTATTCCACTCCAGTCAGGTCGGTATTAACTTTACATCTTAGATATTACAGTGGCCAGGAGTCACGGTGTGCTGTTTGGAGGGAAAAAGGAATTTGCAGCATCCAGTAAATATGCTGTTACTGTGCGCCTGTAATGTCTGACGGTTTCAACCCCTGAAATTTTGAAGTTGTTGCACAGTCGCAGCCAACAACATTACGATCCAGTGATAAAGGGAAGAAGATTGATTAAAAAGAGGAAAAATCAGATGTGTCTGCCATGCTTGCTGCATCCTCCACCACAGAGTTGTAGCGTCCGTCTCACTTCAATGAGGAGAAAGTCAGATGAAATGCGACGTGACCATTCAGAGTGAGGTCGCTTTGATACGCATCTGAATTAGGACCACATATTAAAGTGGCCTGGGTCTGGTGCGGGTCGGATGTGTGCTGTTCATTCATTCATCCATCTTCTTCCGCTTAATCCTTTTCAGGTTGCCCGGGGGGGGGGGGGGGGGGGGCGCTGGAGCCTATCCCAGCATCTTTGGGCGAGAGGCACGGTAGACCCTGGACAGATCGCCAGTCCATCGCAGGGCCAACACAGAGAGACAGACAACCATTCACTCTCACAGTCATTCCTAAGGACAATTTAGAATCCCCAGTTTTGATGCCAATTAACCTAACTTGCATGTGTGCTGTTCAGACTGTCATTAAAATAAAGAGCTATGGGCCACGTGCAAAAAAAAAAAAAAAAAAAATCGGAATTGAGCATTAAAACCTGCAGTGTGACCATAGCCTAAGAGGTAGTGGTGTGGTCCAACTGTTTAAATATGTTTACATGCAGACAAATATGTCGATTACAGCAGATTATTCCAGTACAGGTAAAGCTACACAGTTAATTAAACTGTAATTAACAGTTTAATTGTGTTGGTGCATCAACAAAGGCCATATTTATAGAAGTAGTAAGATGAATGTACAAAAAAACATGTCCAACACACCTAGAGCATTCCCAGCTCAGCAGAGATCTAACTAAAGCAGTGTTTTTCGTCTTGTTTTGGCTACTGTAGAAAAAAAGAACAGCAGGACATAAAAACTAAAGAAAGGCCAGATTTATTAAAAAAAAAAATACTGAGCAAAATAACACTTATTAAATGACTGGAAGAAGAAATTGTTTAAACATTATTAGTGAGGACATGATTTAGTGCTGTATGAGCTGATCTACAGTCAACATCTGTTATTTATTTAAGGTTAATCAATCAAATCAAGAAATAAAATCACCAAAGCTCCATCTAGTCGTCTGTCCTTCTGTCTGTTAGTCATTAGTGGCATAGCTGTTGCTAGGTAACCAGGCTGACCACAGGTTTTCCATTGTTTTTTACAGGAGGGAGAAAATGACTCCAGCGGTCTGTCATGGGTTAAAATCTTGTATAAACACACTAATGTTTAATTTAGAAAGGTGAAGACAGAGGGACGCCTACTGCTACTATCTGAAACAAGACAAATATTTCTAAATTATTTTACCCTCTATAACAAAGAGGCTCATTAAACCATCTGTTAAAAACTTAAGAGTCATCAAAACCTCAGCATAAATCACAATATATGGGACTGTAATCACAATCCAAATCAAACGAGTCACATCAGCTACCATGAACTGGTCTGATTTATTCACAGCATCACGGTTTACTGAACATCTGAGGGGTGTTAGGTGGCTGTTGTTCAGCTTTATTTAACCTCATATTAATCAGTGAAACTGGTAAACTGGGAGTAGACCCAAACCAGAGCACAGAGAGACCAAGACTCAAGACTTAAGGGGTGGGCTGTCAGAGACCAGACCAGTGTGTATGTAGGTCTCTATGTTGACTACAACACTCCTGCTGAGGTGGATTTTTATTTGGTAAACTAAAATCAGTTTACTCACTTCACCACAGGAGCAGTTATAGTTATATTTACCTGCCATGATTATCCATTATTATTATTACTATTATTATGTTGTCTACACTGATTATTCTAACTTCAAAAACAGACCCAAACTTTAACACATCTGTTTTAACCACTAAACTCTTTTTACCACCACATAAAATACAAAATATGAAAAATGTGGTCATTGCAACACTCCCATCATATTAGAATAGAAACTCATTAATCAGCTTAAGACACGTACAGTATATATAAAAAACTTATTAATGGATTTTTAAACGTCTGAACTGGTTTTTGCCACATGGTTGTGAATTTTAAATCTTTAATAAGTTAAAGATAAAAACAGTCAGAAATACTGTTTAAACGTCACTAAATCAACAATCCCTCAACAACTGTACCAGTTTCTCTCCAAATTTGAGACTTTTTTTTTTTTTACTTTCACCACGGTGGTGGCCGAGTTGATAGAGCATCCACCCCACAACCGGGAGGCTGGGGGTTTAAGTCCCGGCCGGGCCATACCAAAGACCATATAAAAATGGTACTTCCCGCCTTCTAGCTTGGTGCTCAGTGTTAACAGAATGGGAGAAGAAAAACGTTGTTTGTGGCTGCGCCTTGCATGACAGCCCCCCTGATTCTAGATATGATTAACACTGTAGATAAGAGAAAGTTAGTTTAGTTCTACTGTACATGATTGGCTGTCTGGACTGAATGGCAAAGTTGGCTTCTTCTTCTAAATTTCTAACCTTTTTTCTCGTAAACTTTTTTTTTTTTTTTTAACAAATTTCTTGTAATTTTATTTCATGTTAAATTTATGTTATTTCTCCCAAATGTGAGATTTGTCTTTATTGAAAATTTTTTAATTTTTTTCTTGTAAATTTTATCCCCAACACACACACACAGACATGTTGTTTAAGGCAGATTTTAATCATCTCAATTTACTGAATTGTTTTGAGGGAGACTGTGATCAGCAAATGTTTACAGTCAATCTTTTTTCTTTTTGTAAAACTGCCCCCCCCCCGTAAACTTTTTTCTAGATTTTTCCTAGTAAATTTTCTACTATTTTCTTGTAAATTTGTGACTATTTCCTGGTAAATTTTAAATTTGTTTCTTGTAAATCTGACGTTATTTCTCCTAAATTTGAGAATTTTTCTTATAATTTGTTTTCTTGCAAAATTTATTAAATTATTTTGAGGCAGACTGCAAACAGTAAACAATGTTTTTATTGTAAACCTCCAACCCCCCCCCCCCCCCAAAAAACAATACACTAACTTCATAGTACATTTGAGATTTTTTTAAATTAAATTTCCAATTATTTTCTTGCAACCATGCAGATTTTTTCTCCTAAATTTATGAATGCTTTCTTGTAAATCTGTATTTTTTTCCTGGCAAAATTAAGATTTTTGTCCTCATATTTTGCAATGTTGTTAGCTCCTATATCTGTAATTTTTTATTTTTATTTTTTTACATTTTCATTGGAAATTTGACCATTTCCTTCATACAGGTGTTATTTTAAGGTGGATTTTTAAACATCTATATGTTGTTCTGAGGTAGATTTTGAACACCATAGCCTAGTATTTACAGCCAATTTTAAATAAGCAAACAGTGCAAAAGGCACGGATGACAAAATATGTACAATATTAATTAAGCTACAATTAAAATGAAATAGAGAATTAAAAAAAATGAAATTCTTAAACAGTATCTACAAGTGGGCACGAGTAAAGATTGCTGTGCAGTTAAAGGAGCAGTAATAAATTGGCAAGCAGGATTATGCACAAAATCCTGGACAGATTATGATGAAATGTTGACCCGAAGTGACCCCTGGGCTCCGGATGAATCCGTTAGAATTTGGACGCGATCCGGGTCACGATGCGGATTCCGGATCACTGTTGTGCTTTGTTTTAAAGCAAAACGTAAAAGGTCCATCGTCTTCACGTGGGTTTTAACACATCTGAAGCGTCACTTAGTTGTTTAAAGGCGGATTTCGGGTCGAACGCCATTGTGTTGACGCACACCCGAGCAACCTCATCACCGCACGCGTAAAATCTGAGCCCAGCCCGACGAACGGTTCGGGAGATACGCGCGGAACGGAACAGACGCACAGACTTCTTACATCATATGATGAAGCTGTTTTTCGGTGGATTTCCCCCTTCAGACCACATCACTCCCGCGTCGTGCCTCCGTGGAGACTCTCCTAACCGTTTAGAAAACATGTCATAACGTGTGGAAACTAAATAGAGCTACAGATTCTGGTGTAATACAGAGGAAAAATGCTCTAAATGGAAGCATGCAGGGCCGATGAAGCAGCAGAAAACATGTTTTAACGCCCAACGCCATGTTGGCTAACAGCTAACTAGGTACAAACATGGACATTAGACAGCTGGAATGTGAAGTATTCTATATTCATAAAAACCTTGCTGATTTGAGCTTCGATAATAGCGACGATATCCTTGGCGAAGCTGAGGTTCTCCTCGGCCAGGATGGTCAGCATGTTGATGTGCGGCTTGCTGTTGAACGTCAGGTCCTCCAGAGAAGACTGGTACTCCCGACAGGCGTCCTCCATCTTTGAGCGCTCCGAACCTAGGCGAGCGTGACCGGTATCATAACCACCGACCAGTAGACAGTCCTTGAACCCGGGCGGACAATAGTCCCGCCCAAAATGACTCGGTAACACCGTCGTTAATGTGTTTGCTTCTCTTTTTTCAGCTTCGGTCGCCGTTCCTCTGTATGTTTGACAACGACAATAAAATGGCGACTTCTACTGAGGGCCGTGTCACAACTATCTGTATACGTAACAGTATCGGGCGCATGCGCACCTTCTTTTTGGCGGACCATAACCATATATGGCTATGGGCGGAACAGAGTTGGTTGCATGCGCATGCGCACTCCCACCTCACAGCTCTTTTCGGTACGTGGCGGGCTGCAATATATATTACAGACACACATTCATGATTTTTTTTAGAGTATATTGTGTTGACAAAGACCATTTTATGTAAAAGAGGGTTATTTTTTGCTTGTCATTATGAAAAAAGTTAATGACCGCAAGTCACTTCCTATTTTTACCTTTCATAATAAAAGTACGGATTTTTTTTTTTTAATTGAAGAACAAAAAAGCATATGTATGGCATAGAACAAATTATGAACACATTACAAACAGGGCGCCATGGAGGAGAACACATGGAGTGTGAAACCCACCAAACAGACAAGGTATATAGCATATAAACTAAAAACTAACAAAAGGGATAACCTGAAAATAAAAAAAATAAGAATTGGTATAGTAAAAAGGCACAGTGGTTAGCACTGTGGCAGCACAGCAACTCACCTTTGGCCATGGGACCCTGGTTCGATCCCAGCCCCTGACCAACAGTGATCTGTGTGGAGTTTGCATGTTCTCCCCGTGTCTGCGTGGGTTTACTCTGGGATTTCTCTGGTTTCCTCCCACATGCCAAAAACATGCAAATTAGGTTAATTGGCATCAAACTGGGGATTCTAAATTGTCCTTAGGTATGACTGCGAGAGTGAATGGTTGTCTGTCTCTCTGTGTTGGCCCTGCGATGGACTGGCGATCTGTCCAGGGTGTACCCTGCCTCTCGCCCAAAGATGCTGGGATAGACTCCAGCCCCCCACGACCCGAAAAGGATTAAGAGAAAGAAGATGAATGAAAAAAAAATGAATAAATATATTTTAAAATTAAATTAAATAAGTACATTCACCATTCAGTCAGAATTCAAATGTACACTTTTATGGACACAATCTTGAGCCACAACTTCTTGGTAATGTGAAAATAATAAGCCAAGTAGCACAAAAAAATAAATAAAATTAAAAAAAAAATACAAAAATATTTTTCAAATTTACATTAGCACAAGTAGATTGCTTAATTTGAAAGTACACAATAAGAATTATTCTGAATATAGTTCTTAATTGTCAGCTAGATACTGTATATACACTTGGAATTAAAGAGTTTTTATTTGTCAGCTTTGTTACACTAATGCACTTAGATGAACTTGAAACAAGAAAATGTTCACTGATGCTGCTTGTTATAGTTCCAAGTAGCAGCCTTTGCTGACCCTAGCATTTCTGAAGTGGCAGATCAGATCAGCTGCCACCAATGGGGGTAGATTGTGCCCTGCCACAAAAAAATGACAAACCATCACTTCTGCTAGTGATGTATTGGATTTGGAAGGCGATTCTTCTCTGTTACGGAGCCGCAGGACAGTAGAAAGTGTGAGGCCATCAGCCTAATGATTAAGTCCACACTTCTCACTGTAGTGATAATAGCTCACGCTGAGCGCTCTGCCAGCCCCCTAGCTGTGGGGGTCACACACACGGCGTGTTCCTCAACACACTCACTAATTTTTTTTCCCGTATATTTTTCTTTTGGGCGTACAGAAATGGCAATACGCCCGTATTTGCTAAAATTGCATTTTCCCCGTATTAAAATACGGCGAAAACGTATCACTTGACAGGTATGTGTCATGCAAATTCAGTTTTTTATTCCAGGTTTTTGTGCCACACATCCAGGACCTAGCCTCAGTCAAAACTAGTAGAGCACAGATAGAAAGAACTCTGTTTTACGTCTGCAACTCTCGCTTTACGTGCTGTTTACCTGTTAACATCTGCACAGACTTGAGTGGTTAATTCAAAGTGATGTCCAGCAGCCACACTACAGGTTTGTAAAAATAATAATAATAATGTCATGTATGAGAAGCGGTGTCATGTATGCATACAATGTGGGCACCCAGCACAATGCAGACTGATAATATTCACGCTCAGCAGGGATTGCATACAAACAGAGAGCCCCTTGGGGGACAACCAGTTAATCATGCGATTGATATGTATGGACTGATATCAATATGTAAATGTGCTTTGCATTCTCTTTTGTCCTATTGTTATACATCCCCGGAGTAAGGAGAGAAGTCTGGTGCCAGTTAATCAAGCAATTGATATGTATTGACTGTTATGTATATCAATATGTAAATGTGCCATGCATTTTCTCTCGTCTGTATAAATGTGCTGACTTGACATGCCTTAGGGAACTCACTCAGAGCTCACTCACAGCGCACTGACAACAGCGCACACACAACACACAGTGCTGCAGTGTATCTCATGATGATGGAGGAATAAAAACTCTTAAACCTTCAGCTCGCCATGTCACGCCTGAACTTATTCTGTTCCTCCACAACAAAGCATTATTAGCCAGGGCAACAGATTAGCAGAGTTTAACAGCAGAGCCTCCATTCAGGTGTTGGAGGTGTAGCAGCCCAGGAGGAGGTGATCCTGCTGTCAGGACACTGCTCTTTCAAAAACCAGAGGCTTTCCGTGAGAGATGTTTCTTCTACACAAAGTTCAGTGGAGTCAGAAAGTGGACAAAGTGTTATGTCTTGAAATGAGGGAGTCGGAGGTGAGACTTCATGCAACATAGAACTCTCCTTTATTACACTGAACTTGGCGTTTATATACAGAGGGGCTGTGCCAGTCTCATGCCACCCTAGGGGGCGGGCACTACTACACACACATACCACACACAATATTCCCTCCCCCCTTAGAAAAATGGAAAAACACACCATTGAAAACTACCCAAATTTAGAACCCGAATCACACACTAAGAACAAGGGGAATAACATACTGCAACTAGAAAAGCACTCGGAGAGCGCAGACCTCCGCCAAGCGGCACAGTTCCCCCCATACAGTGTTTGTGTGTACGTTTTCAGATTCCCTGAGCATGAAAAGATATGACTAGCAATTGGATTGACAATGATTATTTGTTTATTTGACATGGACAGTGCAATAAACAGACAATTAATGAATGACAATCAATGTGATAGTGATAGGATTAGTGGTTCAGTAGTGTAAAACGGGGCTATAAGGGACGGCGGGTTAATAAGGGACACTTTTCTGGGAAATGTTTTAAATGTAATTGTGCTTTTTTTATTTTGAGCAAGACGCTGAGTTGTGTTGTTATTGTCAAATATCCATGAATCCTTCATCAAATCTAGGCGGAAGCAAAATTAAAAAAGCAGAATTACATTTAGAAAAGTGTCCCATATTACCCCGCCGTCCCTTATAGCCCCGTTTCACGGTAGTAAAAGCATTGCCTCCTTGGCGGAGGTAATAAACTGAAGTGTTGGTGTGTCCATCTCCTCCACTGACGGATGCAGATTGGTTAGACAGGTTGCCGTGGGTTTTATATTATATTGGGGTTGCGCTCCGCGGCAAAACAGAATTTAGAATCTTCCCCGGCAGAGAGGTCGTTTTTACGCAGCGCCTATAGCTGGGCGGGGAATTTGTGGCAAATAATCGGGCGGCGGACAGGTGGCCGTGTCAGGTTTTGCAGCGTGGCGCAAAAACACGCACGCTGGCGGGCCCAGGCCAGCAGTGTTTTCCGCGTGCTTTTGTGCCTAAAACGTTGAAGAAGGCGGAGTTTGTGTTGGTCAGACACGACGCCCAGCGTCCTCCATTGCGCCTGCGCACATGTTGGAAATGGCCATATGTCACAGTGTGGAAAAATGCTTTAAAAAATTCCTGTATGCAGACGGTGATGCGGATCATCCCCAAAATGTAATCAGTTCTTCCTTGTACCATTTCCAACAACACCTGAAAGTTTCATGGAAATGCGTCCAAGATTTTTTGAGTTATCTTGCTAACCAACAGACAGACAGACAGACAGACAGACAAACAAACAGACAAACCCCGGCAAAAACATTACCTCCTCCTGGCCTTTCGGCCTGGCGGAGGTAATAAAACAAACCTATCACATTCACACAAAACAACTAAAATGAACCATGTCTCTTGAAAACACAAAATAATCCCATATTATTCACGTTCATTCACATGCACACCAGCAAACAAATATATACACATGTTGAAATATATACAAATATTTATGTATTTACATATTTACATATACTGTAATAACTAAGTGACCCCAATGTCTCTGGGCAGCCACCACCACCACCACCATAGCAGTCTGTCGGGGATGACAATGACTGTTTCATTTAGGTCTGATCAGAATCCTCCACACAGCTCTGTCCCTTGCCCTCCGCTGCCAGGAACTCCTGACCTTGTTAACCCGGACGACGTCCGAGCCAGTATGAGTTGCTTTCTGACTGACCAGTTCGTGAAACTGCTTGCAAAGTATTTGAGTACCGCTAGCTTTTGCTGGACTAGAGCCACTGTGGCGGCATGGAATAATATGCTGCGAGCTGAGAGTTTTTAAGGGAGTTTATTATCATTCATCCCGCCATCATAGAACTCACTCCAGCCCTGTGCAGGCGGGCTGGAGCGGGTCCTCACGCTCTCGTGAGGAGACACAGAATGCGTGTCGTCAGAAGCAGTGGTCAGAGAGAGAGAGAGAGTTACAGAGCAATGCAGTTTTTATACCCCACTACAGACAACACATGAAAGGCATGTTATCATCAAAGAGACTGCAGGAAGGCATGGGACATTTGCATTTGAGTACAGAGCAGGAAGTCATACATAACAACAGCAAGACTGGCCGGAATTCGCCTCTGCTCTGGAGCTGTAGGACAAAAGAGGTTACAAGGCACATCTACATATTGTTATCAGTCCATAGATCACACTGCTATGTTAATTGCTCCCACTGAGCGCTCTGCTTGTCCATGGCTGTTGTGGGGGTTACCCATACCACCATCTTATAATCTGCCACAGAGGACCTGGGCAGCCCCAAGGCATATGTGCCCCTTCCCATTTTTGTGTGTATGATATTGTGGGGTCATTCTGCAAGACTTCCTGAATGAGATCTTTAATGTGTTTCGAATATTCTCCATATTTCAGAAGTTTACCATTGAATTTCCAATAACCTTTATTTCTGATTGAATGCATTTGAGGCGCTAATGACAAATCCACACAGCAATGATCAGCAAGCGGTGCAGAAGAAATTTCACATTTTGAAATTTGATTAGACAGTATATCTGCCATTAGCCAGTAATCTATCCTGGATTTAGCTGAAGCATCTGGTTTAAACCAAGAGAACTGTCTGGTGTTTTGGATGTGCTTTCTTCCATGGATCATGAAGATATAAAGTATTACAGAGATTACCTAAAATGTTGTTAGGGTTTGGGTTTGTAAATTTGCTGGGGGATCTATCTAGCCATTCATCCAAAGCCATATTCCAATCTACATCTATCAATACATTTCCTGTATTAAAATTTTGTTTGAGCTGTAAAACCTTTTTTAATATCTTCTATAAGGATTTTATTCTGCAAAGCATTACAGTAGCCATAAACATTTCCCATAATTAATGAGAAGGTATCCTTAAGTATCACAGAGAGAATCCAGTGGCCATCATTATTCGATTTGACGCACTGGCTACCAGGATATCATCTAGGTAGACCACAGGTGTCAAACTCATTCCGTGGAGGGCCAAGACCCTGCAGGTTTTACCTCCACCCAGTGTCTTCAGCAGGTGATTTCACTGAATTTCTTCCCACTGATTGCTGATCAGTGAAAACACCTGCTCAAGACACTGGGTAGAAGCAAAACATGCAGCCTCTTGGCCCTCCATGGAATGAGTTTGACACCCCTGAGGTAGACGAACACAAACGGGAGATCGCGCAGCACCGCGTCCATCATGCACTGGAATGTCTGTGCCATTCCTTTTAATCCGAATGGCATGCGCAGAAACTCGAACAAGCCAAACAGAGTTATTACCGCTGTTCTGGGTATGTCCTCCGCGCGCACTGGGATCTGGTGGTAACCGCGGACCAGGTCTATTTTAGAAAAAATGCGTGCTCCGGCGAGGTGAATGGAAAAATCCTGAATGTGGGGAATCGGGTAGTGGTCGTGTGCTGTGGCATTATTCAACCTGCGGAAATCACCGCACGGTCGCCACGACCCCTCAGCCTTAGGGACCATGTGTAGCGGGGATGCCTATGGGCTGTTCAATCGCCTGATGATGCCCAACCTTTCCAGGTTGGCAAACTCCTCGCGCGCTATGGCCAATTTAGCTGCGTCCAAGCGCCGAGGTCGTGCGAAAACCGGCGGCCCGGTGGTGGTGATAAAGTGCTCCACCCCGTGTTTAGTGATGGCCGCCGAAAACGTTGGGACCGTGAGTGCTGGGAACTGAGTGAACAGTGTGTGGAACTTACCGCCTGGAGCTGTGACGTTGGCTTGTGTTACTGGCCCGGCCCCTCGAGCTGTACAGGGGAGAGAGTCAAAGGACAGTGCATTAACCAAGCGTCTGTTAGCAACATCAACTAGTAAACCATGCACACACAGAAAATCAGCTCCCAGGATTGGGAAACTCAGTGCTGCTATGACAAAAGTCCACTCGTATGTACGGCTGTGTAGAGATGAAGCCAGCGTTCTCTCACCAAAGGTCTTAATGCTCGAGCCGTTTACTGCCACCAGCCCGGGGCCGCTAGGTCCTGCCAGCTGGTCGGCGTAGGTCGGCAGGATGATGCTCTTCTGGGCTCCGGTGTCCACGAAGAAACGCCTCCCTGAGCGCGAGTCCGTCACGTAGAGCAGTTTGTTTTCTTCACCGGCGGTCGTAGCTGCTACCGACTGCCGGCCTTGGCGTTTCCCGAGTGCTTGAATTGGCATGGTGGCGCACATCTGCGTGCGTTCTCTCCGAAGCGGCGGTGGTAGAAGCAGAGCATGTCTCTCTGGCACTCCTTGGCCCCCACTGCCGCTACCGTCGGTGGCTCCTTGCCTCCTCTGGTTGTCTCGCTGGGCTCTGACGCGGCCGCGTTGACTGTGAGCGCGCCAGTGGTGAGGATGATCCGGTCTGCCTCCTGGTCTAGCGTCCGGTAGTCACGCGCGGCCAGCAACGGCGAATTGGCCAGAACCGCTCTCGCCCCTGTTGGAAGGTTCCGGAGGAAAAGGTGGGCAAACAGAAAATACCCATCGTCCGTGCCCATTAACGCCAACATCTTCTCCATCAGATCGACAGCCGAACCATCTCCTAACTCGGAACGCCTCAGGAGCCTCTCTGCTCTCTGCTCTCTCACAGTCCGAGAGCGTGTAGCGCTGGGTCAGCGCAGCTTTGAGAGCCTCGTATCTGCCGTGGGCTGGGGGCTGGATTGAGCAGGCTCGCTTACCTGCTGAGCTGTGCGAGCGTCCAGCGCTTCAACCACATAGTAAAATTTGGTGTTGTCTGCCGTTATTCCGTGGAGGGCGAACTGGGCCTCGGTGTGGTGGAACCAAGAGCGCGAATTGTGCTGCCAAAAGTCCGGTAGCTTGATTGAAACAGCGCACACGTTGCTGGGGGTTCCCGTCCGGGCTGTCTGTGGGATGCTTGCCGCGTTGCTGGGGCTTCCTGTCCGGGCCAAGTCCGGGGTTCTTGCCTTGTGTTCCATAATACGTCCAGGGTCACCAGTGTGGAGAGTGTGGGAAATGAGGAGGCAGGTTTACGAGCAGACGAAGTTTATTAACACTCTTACATCAGTCATACGCAGAAAAAGCATGATACAGCCAAGCACAGTTTCCTCTTATATCCCAACAGATCATCTCACCTCTGCATGACATTTCACATCACACTGCATGACATCTAACAACACAATACATTCCCCTTGAACCCCCGTCTCCCTCTTCTTGCCAACTCCCCATGATGCCCCTGACTATTGTCCTCTTATGTTTAACCACTGCATCCTGGCTGAGATGCTGTCTGACTCAACCTGGTCTCTACAATATGCATTTTGTATCTGCTACAAGCCAACTTTTTAGGCAGAGGAAGCTTATAGCCCTTTTCCACTAGTCCCCACTCAGCCCCACACGCCTCTACACAGCTTTACACGGCTCAGCATGCTTTTGTTTCCATTACAGCAGAGTACCACTTGGGGTGGGTGGGATTTTTTTACAACAAGGCAGCGCCACACTCCCGTGATGTAAAACCTGCAACACAAGCAAAACACAACATGGCAACTTACGAGGCTTACAAGGGGACTGCTCGGTGTCTGGCTTTTTGTCAGAGTAAAGGCAAAAAAGGACAGCCACACAAGGGTACAGTTAGCGAGATGAAACACTCTGGAAAAGTACTGGAGCATTTAGGAAGCCATAGAGCCGAAGACGTGAGGATACGAACTAGATCACATATGAAGGTAAGCTAATGATTGCTAATGCTAGTTTGCTTTAAGTCTGCTGTACTACATTGTAATATCGGCAAGTTATTGCTATTAGATACTACAATATGTATGTTGTGTGTGTGTGTGTGTGTGTGTGTGTGTGTGTGTGTGTGTGTGTGTGTGTGTGTCAGATGGCTCTCTTGTGGCAAAATTACCACTTCAAACCGTGGGTCTGGGCGTTCAACACAGCCTCTCATTGATGTCACTGCAGCTTCACAAACACTCAGTGGCTCCAGCGGCTCCAGCAGTACTGAGTCTGTGGTGGTGTCATGGCAAAAACTGCTCAGCTGCCAAAACTTGATCGCCAGGTTGTAGTTATGGGGTTATGTTAGCCATAAAATATATATTTCAACAGGTAAACAGTACTGAGTTAGGTATAGTAAGATAAATTTAACAATTATGATGCATTTTAGGTCAAAACAAACTTGATAGTGTGGGGGACCCACTCAGTAGTTTTCCCTCAGACTGAAGGGCATGGTAGATCAAAGGTGCTGGGGAACAAGGGGAATTGTCATGGGGAATTGATATGTTAATACAGCACCTCAGGTAGCAGAGGAGTGTTGTAATATAAAAGAGAGTGCCTGCAACCTGAGTCTTTGATGTTTTGATTCTGGTGGATGTGAGAGGGAGAAGAATAAAGTTTCATCTGCTCTGAATGCTCGGCCTGGCTATTCCTCTCTCCACACTGGCGACCCTTGACGCACAATGGAACGTGAGGCAAACACCCTGGAGACGACCCAGACGGGAAGTGGCAGCAATGTGTGCGCCATTTCGGTCAAACTCCCAGACTTTTGGCTACACGACCCAAAGTCTTGGTTCCTTCACACCGAGGCCCAGTTTGTGCTCCGGTGAATAACGGCAGATGACACCAGATACTACTACGTGGTTGCAGCACTGGACGCATGCACAACCCAGCAGGTGGCAAGCCTGCTCCAACAGCCCCCAGCCCGCGACAAATACGGTGCTCTCAAAACCGCTACCCCATTCCGCATATTCAGGATTTTTCCCTTCACCTCACTGGGGCACGCATTTTTTCCAGGATAGACCTGGTCTGCGGTTACCACCAGGTCCCGGTGCGCGCTGAGGACATACCTAAAACGGCAGTAATAACCCTGTTTGGTCTGTTTGAGTTTTTACGCATGCCTTTCGGGTTAAAGGGTGCGGCGCAGACATTCCAATGCATGATGGATGCGGTGTTGCGTGATCTGCCGTTTGTGTTCATCTACCTGGACGACATCCTGGTGGCCAGCGCATCCGAGGACGAACACGTAGCCCACCTCGGGACAGTTTTCCAGAGGTTGGAGGAGCACAGGTTAATAATCAACCCGGCGAAGTGCCAGTTCGGGGTGGTGGGAATCGATTTTTTGGGCCACCGCATCTCACCGGAGGGTGCGATACCTTTGCCAGAAAAGGTGCGCGCAGTGGCAGATTTTCCCCGGCCTCAGACAGTCAGGGCGCTGCAGGAGATTTTGGGGATGGTTAACTTCTACAATCATTTTCTCCCCCGTGCAGCACAACTTATGCAGCCGTTGTACGCCGCACTTAAGAAACGGAAACTGGTGGACAGAGTCGACTGGACACCTGAGCGAGAGCAGGCGTTTTCTGAAGTTAAAACAGCTCTTGCGAACGCTGCACTACTGGCGCACCCGGACCCGGTGGCTCGGATTGCGCTAACTACCAACGCATCGGACGTGGCCATAGGGGCCGTCGTGGAGCAATGCGTCGCTGGTTCTTGGCAGCCGCTAGCCTTTTTTAGCAGGTCTTTGCGTGACAATGAGCTACAGCGCGTTCGACAGGAAGTTACTGGCTCTCCGCCTGGCCATACGCCACTTCCAGTTCTGGCTGGAAGAGCACACCTTCACTGCGTTCGTGGACCACAAACCGCTAAAGTATGCGATGGCCAAGGTTTCGGAGCCATGGTTGGCCCGGCAGAAGAGACAGCTGGTCGCGATCTCAGAGTTTACGACCAACATTCACCATGTGGCCTGTAAACTCAACGTGGTGGCGGACTACCTCTCGCGCGCAATAGTAGCCCCAGTCTATGTGGGGATAGATTATTCGGCCATGGCCACTGCGCAGATCAGCGATGCCGACGTTTGCGCGCTCCGGTCTGGACCAACAGGGTTAAGGCTAGAGAGCAGGGTGCTGCAAGACGGGGGACCCCCCCAGTCTGTGACGTCTCCTCAGGCCGCCCGCGCCTGGTGGTCCCACGTGTTTGGTGCCGCCGCATTTTTGAGTCGGTTCACTCCCTGGCGCATCCAGGAGTGTGCGCGTCAATCAAAATGGTGGGGACACAGTTTGTCTGGCCGAGCCTGCGCAAACAGGTGAAAGAGTGGGCTGCTGCCTGCATAGCGTGCCAAAGAGCCAAGGTGCACAGGCACACAAAGGCCCCCTTGGAGCCGTTCCATATCCCGGCTAAGAGGTTGGACCACGTTCATGTGGACCTCGTGGGCCCCCTCCCGCCATCGCAGGGGTTCACACACCTCCTGACAGTGGTGGACTGCACCACGCGCTGGCCCGAAGCAGTCCCGCTAGCTTCCACTGCGTCCGCAGATGTGGCACGCGCTTTTTTGACAACACAATCTGTATACACAGGCTTAAGCTCGCCTTTGTTTTAGCAGACAAACTGGTGGTGTTGGCCCGAGCTCCTCGGTGCGGAAGACCCCCACTGAGAACTCCCCAGGTAAATGACTTGTCAGATCAGTCACACGAGCATGCTGAAGGTGTCCCCCCCCCATTGTCACCCCACAGACGGACACACCCCAGGAACCCCCCACCGACACAGCAGCGCCTTGGAGCCGAAGACCCCCCCCCCCATTACAGCAGCAATGGACGGAGGCTGAAGCCCAAAGGACATGAGGGTTAAGGCTCAGTCTGAGAGTCTGGGGGGGAGGGGGGACCGACTCAGTAGTTTTCCCTCAGACTGAAGGGCATGACAGATCAAAGGTGCTGGGGGACAAGGAGAACTGTCATGGGGGATTGATATGTTAATACAGCACCTCAGGTAGCGGAGGAGTGTTGTGATATAAAAGAGAGTGCCTGCAACCTGAGTCTTTAATGCTTTTGATTCTAGTGGATGTGAGAGGGAGAAGAATAAAGTTTCATCTGCTCTGAACGCTCAGCCTGGTTATTCCTCTCTCCACAATATAGGATTAAAAGCAATTAAAATAATGCAGTCACAAGGTTACATGGAAAATACTTGATTTACTGGATAAATACAGGTAGATACTGTTGAAATATACTATATTCTCTGCATCAACAATGCACTATACATGTATTCATGTAGTACTGCCCTGGGAATTTTGACAATAAACCTTTGTACTTTTTGCAGATCTGTCTCCACTTTTGTTTTATGTGTGAAAGTTACCACCAAGTGACATAAATTAAATAGTAAAAGATTGGAAAAGCTAAGAACAATCCAGCAGTTTGAGAAATCACTTTTGGTTTGGTGTAAGTCTGTCAACAGAATTATGAACCATAAAGCAGTTTGTGTTAAAATGTTAAATTCCATTATACCCTAACCCAGGGGCGTCCAATCATGTGCCACGGAGGGTCAAGACCCCGCAGGTTCTCTCTTCTACCCAGTCTCTTCAGCAGGTGTTTTCACTGATCAGCAGTCAGTGGAAGAAATTTGGTGGAATCTGCTGTTGAAGACACTGGTTGGAGGTAAAGCCTGCAGGGTCTTGGCCCTGCATGGCACATGATTGGACACCCCCGCCCTAATCCATTATGATAAAGTACAGATGCTAATATGGCCCAGAATTCCTCCATATACTGGTACTATCACGGAAGTGTACAGTGTCTTCTGCACTGGCACATCCAGCAATACAGTCTTCAGTAAATAAAGTAATTGTTTTTGGTTACTTTTTCTTAAAAATTAGCCATTATTTTCAACATCACTGATAAATGGTTTGAACTGCTGACTCTTTTCCCACCAGTGTCTTAACAGACAAAATAGAAAATCATGATGCAAACACAAACTTTTTTTTTTTTCACTTTTTCTTAACCCCTTAGCATTACTGCCAATTTTCCAGGGTGGAAAAGTAGAATTTTGGTTAAGAAATATCTTTGATTATTTACATTACACACAGATAACATGGAACCAGCATGGCTGGATGACCAAAATGTGTCTAAATATTTAACTACAATGTCCATGATTCACTGCATCACAAGATTTTATTGGTCCAAAACTGCTCCCACAACCTGGGATGTTATTTATTTATATGCTATTTATAGGATGTTTAAGTAATTACACTCCATAATATACTCCAATAAAATTGTCTAGCAACCCTTTATTTTCTAAAACTTTGGAGAAAGTTGGTAATGTACTACAGACACATAACCTGATGTACAGCTGAATTTGGACAGAAGAGAGGATGTGTATGTAATTACTGACTCTCTTCCCACCAATGTCATAACAGACAAAACACAATCATGATACAAACACAGTCACTGGTTTATTACAAGTATCAGCATAATTATAGACCGTTTTGTTTCGTATGTACATTGTGGGCACCCAGCACACGTGTGGGCACCCAGCACAATGCAGACTGATAATATTCACACTCAGCAGGGATTTGCATACGACCAAAACAACCACAGGAGACAGTCAGACGGGACTGAATGCATGCACCTTTTGTGCCAACCAATGTCATGCTAATCATGTGTATTGACCGATGTGTATTGGATGACAATTGATATGCTAATGTGCCATGCATTCTCTGCCTGTATCACTGTATAAAAGAGCTGACCTTACATACCTCAAGAGAGCGCATACACAGCACACGGTGCTGCAGTGTGTCTCACGATGATGGAGGAATAAAACTCTTAAACCTTCAGCTTGCCGTGTCACGCCTGAACTTATTTTGTTCCTCCATACTGGTGACCCTTGATGAAGAATGAAACATGAGGTGAACACCCCGGAGATGACCCGGACGGGAAGCCTCAGAATGCGTCACGGTGCGTCCCTTGCCTGATCTTTTACCTCCACACTGGGGACCTGGCGAGGGAGAATGACCGTCTGCTCTCTCTCACTGCACTGTGGATTCCAGAGACCGGGGATTGCCTACATCCTTCACACCCACACGGGAGCGCGCACGCCTTGTCCTCTCTCCACGATGGCAACCTCCAGGGCCGACAGCGCAGTGCCGGGACCGAGACGCATGATCAATGACACGAGCAATGCAAAGAAACTGCCTGAACAGGGAAGATCATTGACGCCGACTGCGCTGATTTCCATCAAGCTCCCTGACCCTGACTCACCTCTCAACAACGGACCTTCCGTACACAGAATTATGAGGACCGCGCAACTTTCAGCCATGTGGTCACGGCGCCAGGTGTGCGCCGTGCACCAGGGACAAACCGGCTCCACAGACTGATACAGCGTCCTCTGCCGCTGCACATGCCCAAGTTAAACAGCTGATCGCCACCCTCAGAACCTTCAGGGCTGCTCGCGCACCTGGAGCAGACGTGCAGCCAGCACACAGGACTTTGTATGAGTTTTCCAGCCATGGCGCACAAGGGGAATTTAGCCGATTGCTTTCCCCAATGACTTTAGTGCTGTTTCCCGCACCTAAAGCCAAACTGCCGAGTCCCTGACACAGTTTCAGTTTATCACAGCCACTACGCATCCTCGGGGAAATTGGCCGCTCGCCTTCTCCACATCCTCGCTGGACCAAAACACGAGAGAAATCAGAGATATAATTTTTTCACTGTCGCTGTGGATCTCCACCATGGTTAACGGGAAAAGTTCCTCACTATCGCGGATCCACACGCAATTTTTGCGCGGCCATGACACCATGTCCCAGGCCGGCACTCGCTTATTCCCACCCCCTCAACCTCCTCCTGCACAGAGCTTTTCCCGCACCTCACCCCAAAAGCTGGCCGATCGCCGTCTGGTTCCATTACGCACGACTGCACACCGGCCCATGTGTCCATGATCCACGGCCGTTCAACGTGCTGGAACTCGGAGCGGAGCACACTGCCCTTTCTACCCCTCCCCGGTCCCCCTCACGGACTGACATGCACTCCGACAGTTTACCGGAGCTGGAGCCAAACGACCGGGGGGGGGGGGGTCACAACCCCTTCTGACTGTTCTGGGGGGAGCGGTGTGGGCACCCAGCACATGTGTGGGCACCCAGCACAATGCAGACTGATAATATTCACGCTCAGTAGGGATTTGCATACGACCAAAACAACCACAGGAGACAGTCAGACGGGACTGAATGCATGCACCTTTTGTGCCAACCAATGTCATGCTAATCATGTGTATTGACTGATGTGTATTGGATGACAATTGATATGCTAATGTGCTATGCATTCTCTGTCTGTATCACTGTATAAAAGAGCTGACTTTACATGCCTCAAGAGAGCGCATACACAGCACACAGTGCTGCAGTGTGTTTCACAATGATGAAGGAATAAAACTCTTAAACCTTCAGCTCGCCGTGTCACGCCTGAACTTATTTTGTTCCTCCACAACACAAGTTAAAAAAAACACTGGGGATGGGGAGCCGGCCACTCATCGTGTTCACAAGCTTGCCCAGTTCAGCCAGAAAAGCTTGATTGAAGGCAGTAGTTTGTGTCATCTCCTCCCTTCAGAAGGCGACTTCTTGCTCCCTTGCTTCACGTGCGCCATCGGCAAGCCGGTTGATGGCCTGCATGTGCTCAGCAAGTGCTTCACGGTGCTGTTCAAGCTGCCGTTCATGGAGCCGCACCTCATCACCATGCATCTGGGCAAACACAGTGGCAAGGTCCACTGTGGAGTGGCTCCTTTTCCTCTTGCCTAGACAAAAGACAGAAATGGATGGTAGTTAAAGCAAGTTCAAACATATATTAGGGAAATACAGTTGTGAAACCCAGTGGTGGGATGTGATAAAAATGCTTCATTGTTGTATTTAAGCACAATTATCATGGTGCTGTGCCTTAGTAGAGCAGATTTTGCAGGCACCAGGTTATGTTTAAGAAATTTGTTTTTATTGTGGACTCAGAAATCTGAATGAGTTAATACAGTCAGCTGACTTAAATAATTTCAATGAAGCACGTTGACTGCAAGTACGTTCGAAAGTGAGTTCATGTGCTACATGAGTTTTTCAAAAACAAGAATTATATCAGTACTTCCTCCACCACAGCTAAAAATGGGACCAGGTTGTGGACCCCTGACAAGTGAGCACCCCAGGATCCACTCTGTACATGTACAAGTACATTTTCAATCCAGGGATTTATGGTGGAAAAGAAACAGCACGATAACACTGTACCAACACTGTTTTTGGAAAAATCCACAGAATAGGTACGTATGTGGGTCTATTATGAGGTTTTAGGAAATTATATGAATCACTTTATAAATCACTGATTTGAAAATGCACTTGTATATGTTGAAATTTTGGATGCTGGGGTCCGCTTGACCTGTATCCATATAAACACAACATGATGAGGGAGGCGGACCCCTGGCATGTGGAAACAGATTCTAGAAAGAAAATACACACAACTTAATGCACAGCACCAAAGTGCAACACGTACACAAACCAGGATTTTAACCAGGATTAACATATTTCATTGTTTTGCTCTCACAAGTGAATATTTCAGACAAAGCAAGCGCGAATCAGCAGAGTTGGCTACTAGCTAGCTACTAGCTAGCTAGCTACTAGCTAGCTAGTGCTCCTCGCTAACACTCATTAGCCAGGAGAGAATGGCATTGTTATTGCTCAAAAAAGTGAGTTTGCCACCAATAGGATAAAGCGAAAAGATGCACAGTATCACAAAACACTCACCATCCATGGTTCTCTCACCTTCACCTTCAGCTTCTCAGAATCAGAATCAGAATCAGAATCAGGTTTATTGCCATTGTTCATGTAGTACACAAACTAGGAATTTGTCTCGGTACAATGCTGCAACATTAAACATGATAAGATAAGAGAAATAAACTATACATGTAATAAAGTGTAGGATAAGATTAAGTGATACTGGTCAACAGTTAAAATATATATTAGCCAGCAGCAGATACTGTGGAGAACTATATAGTGCAGTCGGTAATGCAGGAAGAAAACAGTGATGATTGACATGAGTCTGGTTGAGCTGCTGTACATGGTGCACGAGAGTCACTTAGTGTTCAGCAGTCTAATGGCAGAGGGGAAGAAGCTGTTCATGTGACGGGAGGTTTTAGTCTGGATGGACCGAAGTCTTCTACCAGAGGGGAGGGGGGCAAACAGTACGTGACCAGGGTGTGAGGGATCGGCTATGATCCGGCCAGCACGCCTCCGGGTCCTGGAGATGTACAGATCCTGGAGAGATGGGAGCTTGCAGCCGATCACCTTCTCAGCAGTGCGCACGACGCGCTGCAGCCTTAGTCTGTCCCTGGCAGTGGCTCCTGCGTACCACACGGTTATGGAGGTGGTGAGGATGGACTCGATGATGGCTGTGTAGAACTGCACTAACATCTTGGTGGGTAGCTTGAGCTTCCTCAGCTGCCGCAGGAAGAACATCCTCTGCTGGGCTTTTTTGATGAGTGAGCTGATGGTCAGCTCCCATTTGAGGTCCCTGGTGATGGTAGTGCTAGGAAGCGGAAGGAATCAGCAGTGGTGATGGGGAGAGCCTGAGAGGGTGAGGGGGGGCAGAGGAGTAGTGACTTTCCTGAAGTCTACAATCATCTCCACTGTCTTCAGAGCGTTCAGCTGCAGGTTGTTATTGCTGCACCAGGTCGCCAGCTGGGCCACCTCTCTCCTGCAGGCGGACTCGTCGCCGTTGGAGATGAGCCCGATGAGGGTGGTGTCGTCCGCAAACTTGATCAACTTGACAGACTGGTGGCTGGAGGTGCAGGAGTTGGTGTAAGGGAGAAGAGTAGGGGGGAAAGTACACAGCCCTGGGGTGATCCGGTGCTGATGCTAGTATAGTCTGAGACAGTCTTTCCCAGCCGCACATGCTGCCTCCGGTCCGTCAGGAAGTCGATGATCCACCTGCAGAGGGAGTCAGGCACGTTGAGCAGGGACAGCTTGTCCCGGAGCAGAGCGGGGCGGATGGTGTTGAATGCGGAGCTGAAGTCCACAAACAGGATCCTGGCGTAGGTTCCCGGGGAGTCCAGGTGCTGCAGGATGGAGTGGAGGGCCAGGTTGACTGCATCGTCTACAGACCTGTTGGCTCGGTAGGCAAACTGCAGCGGGTCCAGGAGAGGGGTGGTGATGGACTTGAGGTGGGACAGGACCAGGCGCTCAAAGGACTTCATGACTACAGAGTGTGAGCGCTACAGGTCTGTAGTCATTAAGTCCAGTGATCCGTGGCTTCTTGGGGACAGGGATGATGGTGGAGGATTTGAGGCAGGATGGCACGTGGCATAACTTAAGGGAGGTGTTAAAAATGTCTGTGAATACAGGAGCCAGCTGTTTCGCACAGAGTCTCAGGGTGGAGGGAGACACGGCCGTCTGGGCCGGGGGCCCTTGCGCGGGTTCAGTCTGGAGAACTGTTTGAGCACATCCTGCTCACTGATGATAAGGGAGGGGGGGGGAGGAGGGGGGGGGTGCCTTAAATGAAGTAGGGAATGTGGAGGCTGTGGAGCTGGAGGGAGGGGGGGAGTTGGACACAGATGACGAGGTGTCAAAACGGGCATAGTGTTGGACAGTCTCTGACTAAGGGCTTTGTCATCCTGACCTTTAGGAGCCTGAGGCCGATAGTTGGTGATCTGCCTCAGTCCTCTCCACACGGAAGCCGAATCATTAGCAGTGAACTGCTGCTGGAGTCTCTCTGAGTACACAGATTTAGCCCTCTTCAGCTCTCTGTTAAACCGGTATTTAACCTCCCTGTAGCAGTCCCTGTCTCCACTTTTCAGCGCTGCTTCCTTCTCCTTCCTGATCTGTCTGAGCTTGGCAGTGAACCAGGGCTTATCATTAGAGTACTTCACCCTGGTGCGTGATGGAAGAATGTTCTCTTCACAAAAGTGGATATATGAGTTCACAGTGTCCGTGTACTCATCCAGATCATGCGTGGCTCCTTTAAGCATGCCCCAGTCAGATATTTCCATGCACGTTTCCAGCTTCTCCTCAGCATCACTGGTCCGTATCTTCGTAGTGCTCACAACTCCCTATATTGTTTTAATGTCCGGTTGTATCCTGGGCTGCCATCTGTTTCGTTGCGGGTCGCTCCATCTCGCTCTGGATGCTATCATCAGCCATCAAGCACAGAAAAGTGTGCACCTCTTCGTTGGACCACGGTGTAGATTTTCGTGACACCTGCAAAGCCACCTCTATTAATATCGTGTTTAATTGCTGAACAATTTTTTGCAAATGGCGGTTGTAGATTCTGCAGAAGACAGCACTCTCATGACATTATCCCCCGACCAATCAGTGGCCTGCAGTCTGTTGATATCATATTTTCAGCCCGACACAGCACGGTTAAAACCCCAGTGGAATAGGTACGAAAAAAGTACCAGGTATCAGGTACTAATGGAAACGCCTACAAAGCGCGCCAAGTCAAAGTGAGTAGGGCTGAGTGGGTACTAGTGGAAAAGGAGCTTTACGGTGCCAAGTGAGCTCACGTTAGCCAGAGCCATCAAGCTAGCTCTCCAGATGGAAGCCGCGAACAAGCTAGCTCCGGAGCAAACCGGGCGCCAGTCCCAGCAGCCACTAGAACATCTTGTTGCGGCAAATGCCATGGACCTGGACAGCGAAGACAGCTTGGACAATGAGGAGACGGAAGCCAACACTACTAGCCGGGGGTCGGCCCCGAGAAAGTCCCTTTGTATGAGTTGTGGGTCTGCGATGCACCGGAATAACACTAAGGCCTGGTGAGAAGAGCATGTTGTAACAGATGTGATCACTTGAACCACTTTGCCAGGGTCTGCCGTGGATTTAACCCGGAGACCCCACGGAAGAAATCACTCTTCCCGCTCCCGGCAACCATCCACACGGTGTGGGACAAAGAACTACCGGATGCCATGGTGGTCAAGCAGGACCAGTTTTGCTCGGGTTCGGCACAGGGGGGGTCTCAGTCCCGGTGCTCGGGAAACGGCAGAGGGAGCCACTGAGCATGATGATGAAGCGCCTGCGCCGGCGAATGGCACTGATGTGTTAGCCCCGGATGCCTCTGGAGTTTGGCCGCAATGGGATGGGGGTCTGCGGCTACGATGGCGCACATTACAGGTTCAGTTTCAGGTTCAGGTTACTTTATTTGTACCCGTAGGTAGATTTGTTTTGCATTCTGGTGACACCCATATTTACAAGCCACAATTACATTCAACATAAACACAAATGCAGGCACACATGAAGCTGACTATAAACATGATAAAAATACTCAAGGCTCCATCAATCAGGGTATAAAGACAAGATAAGAGAGAAGGGTCATATTAAAAAGTTAAAGACTAGTCAAAGAGGTTAAAAACTCAAAGGTCTAAAACCCAATAAAAGATTTAGAACCCAAATAAAATCCTACAAAAATAAGTAAATATAAAATGGAGTTAATAAATAGGTACCTAAATTATGTGCAATATATTGTTACAACTTGTTCAACTCTTTGACAGCAGCAGGAGCAAAGCTGTTTTTGTAGCGCTGGGTTTTGCTTTTTGGGACAGCAAACCTCCGTCTTGAGGGAAGAAGCTGAAAGTTGCAGTGCAAAGGGTGGAAGTCATCATTTAAAATGGAGGTAGCCATCCTCTGTACCTGTCTGGTGTACAAGGATGTCAGGCTCAGCTGTGACTCACCAAGCAAACGACTGGACCATCTAACTACCTGATCCAAGGATTTCCTCTGTTTCAGTTTTATCTGACCAAACCATGACAGTGTAGGAGTCAAGAATTGACAAGACTGGGTGTCTTTCCAGTATTTTCTTTAATTCTCTCTCATCCTATGTCCTCTCTCTCAGTCAGAGTAAAAAGAGACAGCACACAATCACTCACATCCATTTATACACACCTCCAATACTACATCACATACAAAGTCACACACTTCAGTTACATTCTCCCATTTGCATTATAAAACTCCAGAGTCCTTCTGTTCTCCTGTCTGACCCCAGATGGTCAGACGCGAGGGATCCTCTCCTTTCTCTCGAGCCGTAGGTGGTCCAGACGTATTGTCCTCTTGAGGTGTGATGTCAATACACATTGCCAGCCTAAAGTCTCTCTAGGCTGAATTTCAAGCATGCATCCATGTGAGTCACATACATTTACAATTATGGACGCCACATCACTCCCCCTCCCACGCGAAAGACTGGACATACACCTACAGCGTCATCCCCCCCCCCCGCAGAATCTTACAGCACAATCCAACAGTCTGATCAAAACCCACATCACTCTGCCTGTCGTCTAGGTTTCAATCTTCTCCCGAATCTGCTGTAAGCAGGTCTCACAGCCTGTGCCGGGCCGTCCTGCTGTGAATCTGTGGAATGAGGGGGAGAAGGGTTATTTGCCCCTTGTGGGGGGTCCGGGGGCCACCCCCTGGGAGGCCTGCTGCGTCGAGGCGCGCCCGCCGGCCGTACAGACTCGTTATGCAACACAAAAGCAGGTTTTAATCTATCAATACTGATCGTCTCCCTCCTGCCCCCAAATCTAGCACAAAATATTTCTCCCCGGTCTCCAGCACTCGAAATGGACCGTCATAAGGTGGGCGGAGGCTGTGACGCTGAGCGTCATGTCTGACAAAAACAAACTCTGCTTTTTGTAAAGCTTTGGAACGAACACACGCGGAAAAGTGTTCTGAGCGGGGCCCGGGAGCATTTCCGCTTCCGTGTTACTCAGAGGTCCCCGGACCGGGGGGGGGCCTGGTGCCGTATGGTCTGGCAAGAACTCGCCGGGCAGCCTGAGAGGTTGCGCTAAAACCAACTCTGCTGGTGAGGCATCTAGGTCCTCTTTGGGTGCCGAACGCAACCCTAATAAAACCCATGGTAGTTTGTTTACCCAATCTGTGTCCGTTAGCGACGCTCTGAGGGCTGCCTTCAAAGACCTGTGAAAACGCCTGCATAAAACCGTTGGCCTGGGGATGATAAGCGGTAGTGCGGTGTGTACTGCCGCTCCTAAGCCGCTGGCCACTGCTGACCACAGTTCCGACGCAAATTGAGGTCCCCTATCGGACGTAATGTCTGACGGAACCCCAAAACGCGCTACCAGGCTGTTAAAAAGGCGCGAGCCACCTCTGCCGCTGTGGTCGATGTTAACGGGACCACTTACCGGCCAACGTGTGGTCGGTCTACCATTGTCAAGAGATGTGTGAACCCTTGAGATGAGCAAGTAGGGGGCCCACGAGGTCCACGTGCACATGATCGAATCTCCTAGCCGGAATGTGAAACGGTTCTAAGGGTGCTTTGGTGTGCCTGTGGATTTTGGCCCGCTGGCAAGCCATGCAGGCTTTAGCCCACTCCTTCACGTGCTTGCGCAGGCTCGGCCAAACAAACTTCTCTGCTACCATTTTCACCGAAGCGCGTACTCCCCGTGCTGGAACCATGAGTGCGGGTCATCGTGCCAAAACTCGGGGAGCTTAATCATGCTTGTGCCCCTGCGGGCAATTCCCGGTGAATCCGGGTCTGAGCGGCTGTCTCCCGGTTCTTCCATGTCGATCACGAAGCTGTCTTCCAGCCTTGGCGTGCTCAGATTCATGTATAGGTCACCAGTGTAGGAGTCAAGAATTGACAAGACTGGGTGCCTTTCCGGTATTTTCTTTAATTCTCTCTCATCCTACGTCCTCTCTCTCAGTCAGAGTAAAAAGAGACAGCACGCAATCACTCACATCCATTTATACACACCTCCAATACTACATCACATACAAAGTCACACACTTCAGTTACATTCTCCCATTTGCATTATAAAACTCCAGAGTCCTTCTGTTCTCCTGTCTGACCCCAGATGGTCAGACGCGAGGGATCCTCTCCTTTCTCTCGAGCCGTAGGTGGTCCAGACGTATTGTCCTCTTGAGGTGTGATGTCAATACACATTGCCAGCCTAAAGTCTCTCTAGGCTGAATTTCAAGCATGCATCCATGTGAGTCACATACATTTACAATTATGGATGCCACAACACTAAAGAAAAGGATAAAACAGATTCAACTAGAAAAGCACTCGGAGAGCGCAGACCTCCACCAAGCGCCACAGTTCCCCCCATACAGTGTTTGTGTGTACGTTTTCAGATTCCTTGACCATGAAAACACATGACTAGCAATTGGATTCACAATGATAGGATTAGTGGTTCAGTAGTTATTCACGAAAATGGCATTATCCGTAATGGCAGTTTTCACCACAGTTCCCCCCATACAGTGTTTGTGTGTACGTTTTCAGATTCCTTGACCATGAAAACATATGACTAGCAATTGGATTCACAATGATAGGATTAGTGGTTCAGTAGTTATTCACGAAAATCGCATTTTCCGTAATGGCGGTTTTTGCCACAGTTCCCCCATACAGTGTTTGTGTGTATGTTTTCAGATTCCTTGACCATGAAAACATATGACAAGCAATTGGATTGACAATGATAGGATTAGTGGTTCAGTAGTTATTCATGAAAATGGCATTTTCCGTAATGGCAGTTTTCTTGTGGACGGTGATCCGGATCACCACCAAAATCTAATCATCTGTAGGATACCCCATTTCTGACAATCTGTGAAAATTTCATGAAAATCCGTCCATAACTTTTTGAGTTATCTTGCTAATAAACAAACAGACAGACAGACAAACAAACAAACAAACAAACAGACAGACAGACAAACCAACGCCGATGATCACATAACCTCCTTGGCGGAGGTAATAAAAGCCCAATAAAACATTGTCATTATGGTTCGGTCAATTTGGAAGCGTGCAAGTTTCCTCAAGCAATGCAAATGTTGCTGACCCTTTTTGCACACCCTTTCACAGTTCTCTTCAAAGTTTAAATTACTATCAATAATCGTCCCAAGATATTTGTAGGATTGTACACATTCAGTGGTCTGACCTTTTAGTACGGTGACTTTGTGCCTGGGAGTTTTCCTCCTAAAGTCAATAATCATATCTTTTTAGTTTTTGTCTTATTCAGCTGCAGGTAGGAATCCTCACACCAGTGAACAAAATCATCAGCTACTGGGCCGTGGCCACTCTCACCATCCTGGAGGAGACTGACAATAACTGAATCATCAGCATACTTTATAATGTGTCTGTTGTCATGTCTGCTCCGACACATGTTTGTGTACAGGATGAAGAGTAGTGGTGACAACACACACCCCTGAGGAGAGCCAGTAGAAGAGCACTTTAGGTCAGACAATGTACCATTGACCCTTACTCTCTGCGTCCTGTTGGTTAAGAAATCCAGAATCCAACCCACCAGATTATTGCTCAAATCAAATTGTTGCAGGAGCCTTTCAACTAAAATATGAGGTTGGATTGTATTAAAGGCGGAGGAAAAGTCCCCAAATAAAAGCCTGGCATGTGTCCCATTAAAATCCAGATGTTTTAAAAGCATGTTAAACAGAGTGACAGTGGCATCCTCCACTCCTCTGTGAGGCCTATAGGCAAACTGCAGAGGATCCAATGCATGTTCAATCTGCTTTAGGACCTCACATCTGACCAGTTTTTCAAAAATTTTCATTAAAATTGAAGTCAAAGCAACTGGTCTAAAGTCGTTTACCATTTTAGGACAGCTGGATTTTGGAACGGGAACAACCACGGCATCTTTCCAGATCTTGGGCACATGTTGTGTCTGTAAGGACTTATTGAAAATGTAGTGAAATACAGGACTCAGTTCATGTGCACAGGACTTTACCAAGCGCCCACATATATTATCAGGGCCCTGACTTTTGTTCACTTTTACAGCACAGAACTCCCTTTTAATATCCTGCACCTCAATATTAAAGTGCTGATTGTCTTTGAGTTTCTGTTTCAAATCTTGGGTTTCAGTGCTAAAATCAAAGGAGTCAAAACTACCATAAAAACAATTAAGAGCATTAACCAGCTCTGTGTCTGAATTAAAACCATCTAAAAACACACAATTACTGCGCTCTGTGCTCTGAAGGCCTGCAATAGTTTTCATACTGGCCCAGGCTGAACCAAGTTTCTTTGTTGCCATCTTACTTTCCAATTCTGATTTATATTTCTGTTTTGCTCTTAAAATTTCAGACTTCAGCTCTTTTGTGGCAACCTGTAGCTCAGAAACAGACCCCTTGTGGCGTAACCCCCACAACAGACTGGGACAGGCACAGCGCTCGGCTAGAGCAATTAACAGAACAGTGAAATGTGTGTATTAATGTCAACAGGCAGCCCCGCTTCTTCTGGCTTTTTCCGGCTCAGTACTGTGATGTTAATGTGCCATTCATGCATTGTGTTAATGCTTCCTGCCCTTACTGTGTCTATACACTGATAACAATATGTAGATGTGCCTTGTAACCTCTTTTGTCCTGCAGTTCCGGAGCTGAGGCGAATTACGACCAGCAATCTCATTATTGTTATGTGTGTCTCTCAAATGCAAATGTCCCATGCCTGTCTGCAGTCTCTTTGATGATACCATGCCTTTCATGTATTATCTGTGACTGAGTATATAAGCGGACTGAAATCCATGTTCATTCTCTCTCTCACTTTGACGACTGCTCATCTGCACACTTTGCTGGAGAGCCTCCGGGCTTGCCCATGGGGCGAGCTCCGTGACGGCGGTATGATAATAAACCTACTTAAAAACCTCACTTGCTGCCTTATTTTATCATCCGCCGCACTTTTGACCCCGAGAATGCACACGCTTTGTGCAACGCAACCTTCTGGTTTGGACAGCCACGCTGGTGTCCTGATGGCAACGAACACAGCACCCAGCGGTGATTCTCCGACAACAAGTGAACGCAGCAGCCTGACTGATCTGCCCTCCCTTCTGCTTCAGGGAGACCTCGACGCAGAGTTTCCAGGCAAAACTCTCCGGAGACCACCCACGACCGGAAAAGCTGAGGAACATTTCATGGTGAGATCTGCACGCCTAGATCGGCACATCCACGCTTGGACCGGCCGCTCTCACAGCTTCTGACACACGATTCTGTGTCTCCTTACGAGAGCGCATGCACCTCGTCCTCTCTCCATGACGGCGACCTCCATGGCCGATGGAGAACACATGGACCTGAACGCACCATGACCCATCTACAACAACTACAACAGGGATGATTAAGCTCCCTGACCCTGACTCTCCCTCTCCAGCAGGCCCACCCACGCACGGAACCCCGGCACACGCACCGGGGAGTTACGAGGACGGCGCACCACGCACGGGACACATACGGCTCCACAGACCGCCTTCCTCCTTCGCCGCTGCACACAGGCCCTTCAGGCTTGCTCGTACACCTGAGGCACGCACGCAGCTTGCTCACTGGATTTTCTAACGGTCTTAGCCATGGCGCACAACGGGAATTCAGCAGTCTGCGGTCCCTGAAGGCTTTAAGGTTGTGCCCGCACCTAAAGTTAACACGCCAAGTCCCTTTGCTTTTGTTTTTTTTTTCTTACAGCCGCCCCTGTTTTTCTTCATGGCCGCTGTTAATCCTCGCCGCTCCTTTTTCTTCACGGCCGCTATTAATCCTTGCAGGACTTAATCGCGAGAGGAGTCAGTGACTAATTTTTCTTCTTGTGGATCTCCGCACGTTCAACGGGACAGCCCCTCAACATCGCGGACCCACAAGCAATTTTTGCGCGGCTCAGACGATTTCACCATCCCCGGCCGGCACTTACTACCCCCCACCCCCCTCCACCTCTGCCTGCACAGAGCTTTCCCTGCTCGCTGCCAAAGCCGGACTATCGAGGCCTCGGCCGCCTGCCGAGCCCTCTGGGGGGGAGCATGTGGCGTAACCCCCACAACAGACTGGGACAGGCACAGCGCTCGGCTAGAGCAATTAACAGAACAGTGAAATGTGTGTACAGTATTAATGTCAACAGGCAGCCCCGCTTCTTCTGGCTTTTTCCGGCTCAGTACTGTGATGTTAATGTGCCATTCATGCATTGTGTTAATGCTTCCTGCCCTTACTGTGTCTATACACTGATAACAATATGTAGATGTGCCTTGTAATCTCTTTTGTCCTGCAGTTCTGGAGCTGAGGCGAATTACGACCAGCAATCTCCTTATTGTTATGTGTGTCTCTCAAATGCAAATGTCCCATGCCTGTCTGCAGTCTCTTTGATGATACCATGCCTTTCATGTATTGTCTGTGACTGAGTATATAAGCGGACTGAAATCCATGTTCATTCTCTCTCTCACTTTGACGACTGCTCATCTGCACACTTTGCTGGAGAGCCTCCGGGCTCGCCCATGGGGCGAGCTCCGTGACGGCGGTATGATAATAAACCTACTTAAAAACCTCACTTCGCTGCCTTATTTTATCTTGCCGCCGCACCCCTGTTTAAAGGCAAGTGCTTCCCTCTGTAAGCAGGATTTAACTGATTTTGTAACCCATGGTTTGTTGTTGGGATATATTTTGACACGTTTACGAGGAACGATCATATTTTTACAGAAAGCCATGTATGAGCATGTGACGTCCACTAAAGAGTCCAAATCATCCCCGCAGGACAGTGTGAAAACCTCCCAGTCCATACAGTTAAATCATTCCTGGAGGCAGTGCACTGAATCCTCTGTCCACACATCTATGTCTCTGGTCTCCACCTTGTCTCTTCTGAGAGCAGTTTTATATGTGGGAAGTAAATGTACACAGTTGTGATCTGAGGATCCTAAAGGAGGAAGGGGGAGTGATTTATAGGCCCTCTCAATGGATCCATAGCACAGGTCCAATGTCTTTTTTCGCCTGGTTGGGCAGGAGACATACTGATAAAAGTTTTTAAGTGTCTTCTCTAAAGAAACATGGTTAAAATCCCCAAGAATAAAGTTTGGCGCCTCTGGAGAAATTGACTGCAGCCACCGCACCACATCAAAGACGGTGCTGGAGGCGGAGTCAGCGTCTGCCCTCGGGTGAAAGTACACAGTCGTGATGAAAAGTTGTGGGAACTCGCGAGGCAGATAAAAGGGGCATAGCGATACGGACAGAAGCTCCACATCGGGTGTACAGATGCGCTCTCTGACCGTGACAGATGTGCAGTACTGTTTATTAATGTATAAACATATGCCGCCCCCCTGACGTTTCCCCGTTACCTCTTCCTGCCGATCCAAGCGGAGTGGGGCTCCAAAGCCATCAATCCACAGGTCCGCGTCCCGGTCATGCGCAGTAAGCCAGGTCTCAGTGTAAGCTATGACACAGCAGTTCTTGAAGTCCTTCTGGTAGCGTACATTCCCTTGAATTTCATCCACCTTGTTCCTCAGAGATTATACGTCCCCCAAAATCATGGAAGGAAGAGGAATGTTACCAAACTGACGCCTCCTCAGGCGTAGTTTCACGCCTCCACGCTTTCTGCGCCTCCTTCTCTTGTCTCTCTTTTCATCGCTGTGTCCATGAACGTCTCTCAAAATAAAGTCCGGTAGTTGCGGCATAGACTCAATCACAGACGCTGCATCATCTGTGTTTAAATGCAGCAACATGTCCCTGGAATATTGTATTCTCCCCGGCATGATCACAATCGCGCTCACCTCAGAGACACAGAGCCAGTGGAAAAGAAGCAGGAGTGCAAAAATGGGGAGGAAATCCATATTGATGGAACCAGGGAGCTCTTCGCCATACAGTCCACAAACATTCCAGGACAAAAACGACACAGAGAATTTTGTTAAAAACACATTAAAGTGCGTAAAAACAGACACACAGATGACAGACTTTTTTCACCAGCTGCCGGTCGCTGCGTGCGCATGCGCCCAGCATTAGTAGAGGTTGGGGCAAGACCAAGAAGCATGAAGGATCAGCGTGCTCAACAACAACAATGTCTCAAACTGAGCCGGGCCCCGTTGAGGGTCCTAGATTGGGTTTGTAGCCGAGATGAGGAATGTCTGCGGTGAAGAAGAGCCAGATGACAAACTCAGGTGCATCGGGAGTGTCTGCACATAGTGGCCAGACTGGACACAGCGCACTTCAAGCTGTCTGATGGCTCGGTGTGGCATGCGAACTGGCTTCGGCGCATCCGGGAGGAGGCTCCGGGAAATGTGGCTGGATGTGGGACAAGGTCGATGATGATGAGGAGCGGCTTCAGCGTTCAGAGAATCAGCCATCGCCCTGAAGACCGGCTGCTTCCAGGGGCGCATCTGCTGAGAGGGTGACCTGGCCCCCCCATGCCAGTTATGTCTTTTACCTGAAACTTGGGCTGTACATAGTATATGTTGACGTTCTGTGGTTGTTGGTGTTGTTTAAAAAAATGTTATAGAAGGGATTATTTTGGTTTTGTTCTAGTTTAGGAGCACGGCATACAATTTTAGTTATTAATGGACTCTAATTTACCCTAGCAGGTGGCAGAATAATCTACCTTGCAATGTGGGCAGGACAGCAGTTCATGCACCCGTCCTCCCTATTTTAGGTTTTGTTGTGTGAATGTGTTAGGCTATTTAGATACATTAGTTTTTGTTTTGTTAGCACATGATTCGGGTCCCAAATTGGGGAGAGTCTTAATTGAGTGAGTGGTTTTGGACTTTTTAAGGAGGTGGGGATGTGAGATATGTATTTTACTATGAAGTGCTGGGTGGTGATGCGCACCTTTGGTGACGTCACCGGGCGGTCCTATGTAAGGCCGCAGTCGGCCATATTACGGTCTCATCTCGCCGGGAGCTTAGCCGGTGATCTGTCAGTAGCTGTCAATAAGAGTGAGTTCAATAAAGCTGTGTTCCAAGTCAACCAGCCTCTTCTGTGAACAAGGGGTAATTAAGGGGTGGTTCCAAGGTTGTCATAGCCAGGAGCAGCACTGGGGTTAAGCTCCCAGTGCTCATAAAATGCTCCTTATGGCGTGCATCTCGAAAAGCCTCTGACAACTAAGTCCAACTCCTAGCCTGCCCATGTGGTTTAGTCTCTAAGCTCGGTGGAACTGCTTTTACTAATAGGAGAAGGGGCGAGGGCGGATCTCTGGCACCTTAAAACCAGATGCTTCGGGTAGATGGTGGCTCATCAACCTGGGAAGGTAGCCCATCTAGGGGAAGGTAAACCCTGATTTCAAACCTCCGCTGCCTTGCAGCATACCCGGTCACGGGAAAGGCTTCGGGAGTCAACCCTGAGGAAAAATCCGGAGTCGGAGCCCCTAAGGCAGTTCTATGTTGTGCTCAACATCATTCTGGCAGCTCTTGCAACAGCACTGGTGCCAAACTGTAGCAGCCCTGCTGTTCCTTTGGATTCATCAGTGACGTGGAGAGGGGGGACATGCTGCATGGGCAACATCTTGTCCTCCATATCTTCCTGCCCAGGCTTGAATCCTACCAACGCCCAACGCTGGAAGGTAGAGAACACCGGATCACTGGAGAGGACACTCCAGCTTCGCCTTTGGCGTAGACAAAACACGGGGAATGACAGTTACCGGTTATAAGCCACCGCTCAATTGGCGTAGAGCGCGGCGCCAGGGGTTGTTCCCGACGGTGGGAGGGATCATCGGATCTCACTGGACAGCTACCGCCCGCCTCAAGCTGGGCAGCCCCCAGCCAATAAGGTGTTGTCCCACCACAGCTTGCTTTCCTCATTGGGTGCATGGGGATGAGGAGAAGTCCAAACAGCAGGCTGAGAACCTTCGCACCAGGCAAGAAAATAAAACAAAAGAGACCAACTCTAAAACTGGGAACTTGGAACGTCCGCACTATGATGACAGGACTCGCTGCTAACCTCAAGGTCATCAACGACACCAGGAAGACTGCCATCATCAATGAGCTGAAGAGACTGGGAGTGGATATCGCCACTCTCCAGGAAACACGGTTGGCTGACGCAGGCACACTGAGAGAGAAGGACTACACGTTCTACTGGCAGGGAAAGGGCAGTGACGAACACAGGGAACACGGAGTGGGCTTCGCAGTGAAGAACACCTTGCTGAAGATGGTGGAACTGGGCAGCACTGGCTCTGCACGACTCCTCACCCTCCGCCTGAACACCACTCAAGGCCCAGTCACCCTTGTCAGTGTGTATGCCCCAACACTGACAGCCACATCAGAGGCAAAAGACGAGTTCTACGAGAATCTCGCAACAACTGTGAGGATCATCCCCAACTCTGAACAACTCATTCTCCTTGGAGACTTCAATGCCAGAGTGGGTGCTGACCACGACTCCTGGCCCTCCTGTCTTGGACCTTTTGGCGTGGGCAGAATGAACGACAACAGACAGCGGCTGCTCGAGTTCTGCACATATCACGATCTGTGTATCACAAACTCGTTCTTCAAGACCAAGCCCCAACACAAGGTTTCCTGGCAACATCCGTGCTCAAAGCACTGGCACCAGCTGGACTTGATCCTGACCAGGCGCACCTCACTGAAGAACGTGCTAATCACCCGTTCGTTCCAGAGTGCAGATTGCAACACAGACCATTCATTGGTATGTTGCAAGGTCAAGCTGCAGCTGAAGAAATTCCATCATACTAGACAGCCTGGAAAGGCACGGATTGACACCAGCAAGATGGATCAACCAGAACTTGTTGAGCAGCTTGCCTCCACCTTTGAGAAGGAACTTGGTGTACCACAAGAAGGAGAATCTGCAAAGCAGAAGTGGGAAGAGCTGCAAAACACCATCCACCGCACAGCCTTGGCTACCTTTGGGAGGAAGACCTCGAAGCCACAGGACTGGTTTGATGCCAAGTTGACCGAGATGACCCCCGTCATTGAAGCCAAGCGCTCAGCACTTGCTGAGTACAAGAAGTACCCAAACGAGAAGAATCTCCAGATTCTCAGGGCTGCGAGAAGAAAAGTTCAGCAGACTGCTCGGCGTTGTGCCAACGAGTACTGGACTCAGCTCAGCCAAGACATTCAAACCGCTGCCGTAACAGGGAACATCCGTGGCATGTATGATGGCATCAAGAAAGCACTTGGTCCGGCTCAGAGCAAGACGGCCCCCCTCAAATCCTCCACTGGGGAGATGATCACAGAAAAGAACAAGCAGATGGAGAGATGGGTGGAACACTACTCCGACCTCTACTCCAGACAGAACACCGTGACACCGTCAGCCCTTGATGCCATCGACTGCCTGCCATCCATGGACGAACTTGACGCCGAGCCAACCATCGACGAACTCAGCAAGGCCATTGATAGCTTGGCCGCTGGCAAGGCACCCGGCAACGACGGCATACCCCCTGACCTGATCAAGCACTGCAAGACCGCCCTACTGCTGCCATTGCATGACGTCCTCTGCCAGTGTTGGAAGGAAGGTGCCGTACCACAGGACATGAGGGATGCCAAGATCATCACCCTCTACAAAAACAAAGGGGAGAGAAGCGACTGCAACTACTACAGGGGCATCTCCCTCCTCAGCGTTGTTGGCAAAGTCTACGCACGAGTTGTTCTCGTGCGTCTACAGAAGCTTGCCTAACGTGTCTACCCCGAGTCTCAGTGTGGCTTCCGCGCTGAGCGATCGACGGTAGACATGATATTCTCCATCCACCAACTCCAGGAGAAATGCAGAGAACAGAACATGCCCCTGTACGTCGCCTTCATCGACCTCCCCAAAGCGTTCGATCTGGTCAGCAGAGAGGGCCTTTTCAAGATCCTGCCAAAGATAGGATGCCCACCAAAGTTGCAAAGCCTCATCGAATCGTTTCACACCAACATGCAGGGAATAGTGCAGCACGATGGCAACGTCTCAGAGCCATTCAACATACGCAGCGGAGTGAAACAGGACTGTGTACTTGCGCCAACCCTCTTTGGGATTTTCTTTGCTATGCTCCTGAGGCATGCCTTCAGCACAGCAACAGAGGGAATCTACCTGCACACAAGATCTGACGGCAGGCTTTTCAACCTCGCCCGCCTGAAAGCCAGAACCAAAGTACGCGAGGCTCTAATCAGAGACATGCTGTTCGCAGACGCCGCTGCAGTCGCAACCCACACACAGCAGCAGCTTCAGACCCTGATGGACCGCTTCTCCCAGGCATGCAAGGACTTCGGGCTTACCATCAGCCTGAAGAAGGCTAACGTCTTGGCGCAAGGCACGGAAGCACCACCAACCATCACCATCGACGACTACGAGCTGGAGGTCGTGAATCAGTTCACGTACCTGGGGTCCACGATCAGCAACAACCTCTCCCTTGATACAGAGATCAACCTCGGGCTTACCATCAGCCTGAAGAAGGCTAACGTCTTGGCGCAAGGCACGGAAGCACCACCAACTATCACCATCGACGACTACGAGCTGGAGGTCGTGAATCAGTTCACGTACCTGGGGTCCACGATCAGCAACAACCTCTCCCTTGATACAGAGATCAACAAGAGGATTGGAAAATCAGCCTTCACACTCGCTCGCCTCACCACACGAGTGTGGGAGAATCCCAAACTCTCTGTCAAAACGAAGATGGCAGTGTACAACGCCTGCGTCATCAGCACACTGCTCTATGGGAGTGAGACGTGGACAACATACGCCCGGCAGGAAAAGAGACTGAACTCCTTCCACTTGCGCTGCATTCGCCACATCCTGGACATATCCTGGCAGGACAAAGTGCCCAACACAGTAGTTCTGTCCCGCGCCGGCCTTCCCTCCATGTTCACTCTACTCAGGCAGCGCAGGCTCCGCTGGCTAGGCCACGTTCACCGTATGGAGGATGGCAGAATCCCCAAAGACGTCCTCTACGGAGAACTGGCAACTGGCAGGAGAGACGTTGGCCGCCCACAGCTGCGCTTTAGAGACGTCTGCAAGAGAGACATGAATGCCCTGGAGATCAACACAGTGCGCTGGGAGGACCTTGCAACGGACCGCTCCAAATGGAGAGGCACCCTGACCAGACAGCTCAAGGCGGGTGAAGAGAGACTGACTGCTGCAGCAGATGAAAAAAGGACCCGCAGGAAGTACCGCCACAGACCCAGCAGCACGGAGACCACCCACAAGTGCGACCTGTGTGACAGGGACTGTCATTCGCGCATCGGCCTGTTCAGCCACAGGCGGTGCTGTTCCTGTAATGTTCTCCTGGAACCATGTAATGTTCTCCTGGAACATGTAATGACGAGGCGCACACACCGGGTGTCAGTTAGGACTTTTTTACTTGTCACTTCAACTGCAACCAACAACTAACCACACAGTGGCTCTAGTACATCTCCTTTTATAGTCAGGTCATGGCCGGGGTCATACTGCCCTCTAGTGGTGACTCCATATGAACTTCACATATCAATACATCTCCCTTTTTTTCAAGTAAAGGTCATGTCCAACTATAAACTTTTTCTCAAATTTCAATATACAAAATAAACTCCATTTCTATTTACATTTCTTTCAACCTTGTACACTGAATCACAAGTTCAATTTTTTTCTCTGTTTACAATTCAACATCAACACATTTTTTTCTCTGTTTACAATTCAACATCAACACATTTTTTTTTTTTTTTTCATTCATCTCAGTACTCCTTACATTTCCTCAATCAATCTTTTCGGTTTCACAATTTGCCTTTGTGAGCATCTCCTTTGTGTCACCTCAGTCTGTTCGTTAGTGTCTGTCTCTATGTTCTGGTTCTCAGCCATTTCTAATTGTTCGGTTTGGCTGGGTATTAGCATGTCGCTTGTTTCACTGTCTGTGACTCTCATTTTTGTCTGAGGCACTTTCAGTAAGTGACGTCGGTTTCGCCTCATTGTTTTTCCATGCTCTGTGATGACTTCATATGATCTGGGAGTTGATTCTTTAACCACTTTTGCCAGCGGTCCCCATTCTCCATCACATCTCACTCGCACAATGTCCTCATGTGCAAGTGGTCTCAGAGGTTGTGCTGTTCTGTTGTACAGTTCAGTTTGCCTCTCATCACGCCTCACATCTCTCTTTTCCATTACTTGAGATGCTGATGGAAGTTGCGTTCTGAGTTTTCTGTTCATGAGCATTTCTGCTGGGGACAGTCCATTCTCCAGTGGTGATGCTCGGTAATTCAGGATCGCCAGATGTGGGTCTTCTGCATTGTCTGCAGCCTTTTTCAGTATGCGCTTCACAATTTGCACCCCTTTCTCTGCTAACCCATTTGACTGTGGGTACAGAGGGCTTGAGGTCACGTGCTTGAACCCATATGTGTCTGCAAAGTCTTTGAAGCACTGACTCGTGAATTGTGGTCCGTTATCACTTACAACAGTCATTGGAATTCCATGGCGTGCGAACATTGTCTTTGTGTGTGCAATCACCTTTTCTGCTGTTGTGTCACTCAACCCTGCAAACTCTGGGTAGGTGGAATGATAGTCCATGACTAACAGATAGTCCTTGCCCTTAAGCTGAAATAGATCCATGCCCACTTTTCTCCATGGCCCTTGAGGCTTCTCATGGGGCCTCATAGGCTCCTTTGGCTGTTGATACCTGTGGCGCTGGCAAGTCTCACAGCGCTGCACATATGCCTCAATGTCCTAGTGCATGTTGGGCCAATACAAAACATCACGTGCACGTCTTTTGCACTTTTCAATACCCAAATGCCCCTCATGCACTAATTTAACCATTTCTGATCTCATGGAGGTAGGTATGACTATCCTTGTACCTTTTAACAGAACCCCATCTAACACAGACAGTTCACCTTTAAAGTGTTGGTAAGGCTTGTCAATCATAACCTGTCCTGGCTGATGTATCTGTTCCATTACTCTTTTTAGTTTCTCATCTTTTTGTGTTTCTTTCACTATCTTCGTCCATTTTGCATCTGACACTGGCATGTGTGCCTTAATAGAGTCTACATGTATTTGCACAGCTTCCTCTGTTGTGCTGCTGGTGTTGCTCAAGCTAGCCCTACTCAGCGCATCGGCTACAATTAGTTGCTTGCCTGGTGTAAACTCAAATTTCAAGTCATATTTCTGTAATCTTAACATTAGACGCTGGATGCGCGGTGGTGCGTCACCCAGTGGCTTCTGTGAGATCGCAATCAGTGGTTTGTGGTCTGTTCCTAGTATTACTGACCTTCCATACACATATTCATGAAACTTCTCACATCCAAACACTGCACCTAGAGTCTCTTTCTCTATTTGCGCGTAATTTTTTTCTGCGCTTGTCATGGTGCGCGATGCGTATGCGACTGGATACCACTCTGTGTCATGTTTTTGCAATAGCACAGCTCCTAGGCCGGCTTTGGACGCATCTGTGGACACTTTTAGCAGTTTGTCCTGATCATAGAATTTTAACACTGGCTCCTTTATTAGACTGCTTTTGAGCCACTCCCATTCTCTGGCATGCTCTGCCATCCACTGCCACATTGTATTGGTCTCTAACAAGCTTCTAAGAGCTATTGTGTTAGCTGATAAATTTGGGATAAATTTCCCCATGTAATTGACTAGCCCTAAGGCTCTTTGCAAGTCATTTTTGTCCTGCGGTACTGGCAGCTCTGCTATGGCCCGCACTTTTTCCGGATCTGGTTGCACGCCTGCCCCAGATAATTTCTCTCCCAGGTATGTAATCTCCCGTACCCCGAATTGGCACTTACTCTTATTCAGTTTCATACCTGACTTTTGCGCCTGTGTGAGAACTTTAGCCAACCTTTTGTCGTGCTTCTCTTTTGTTTTTCCCCAGACTACCACATCATCAAGAAAAACTCCCACCCCTTCTATCCCGTCAAACAATTGCTGCACAGTTCTATGGAAAATTTCAGGGGCTGAGCTAATCCCGAACTGCATTCGTAGAAAGCAATGCCTTCCGAATGGCGTATTAAATGTGCACAATTTAGCGCTTTCCTCGTCGAGCACTATTTGGTAAAACCCAGATTTGGCATCTAATTTTGTGAAGTAATTTGCTCCACTCATTGTGCTGGTTATGTCAGATTTTGTTGGTAGCCTGTAATGCTCCCGCTGTATTACTTTATTTAGATCTTTTGGATCTATGCACAATCTCAAATCTCCATTTGGCTTCTCCACTATAACTAGTGAGTTAACCCATTCAGTTGGTTCTTCTATTTTTCTGACCACTCCGTCTGCTATCAGTGAGTCTAGTGTTTCTCTCAGCCTCTTTTTAAGAGCTATTGGCACTTTTCTTGCTGGATGTATGACTGGCTCTGCATTCTCTTTCAGCCTAATTTTTTGTTTGCCTGGTAGGCGGCCTATTCCTTTGAACACCTCTTTGTATTCTTTCACCCAGTCAGTGTGTTTGAGCTTACTTGTTGTAGCCTCTGTATTTTCTCGTGTTGTCACTTTGTCTGTATCAATGACATTCACCCTTTTGATCAGACCTAGCTGATCGCATGTTTTTAAACCCAAAATTGCTTGTCTATTTCCATCAACAAGTACAAACAATGCATTCACTGTTTTACCTTTGTTTGACAGTGTAACCCTGCACATTCCTTTAGTGGGTATTGGCTTATCGTCATATGTTCTCAGATTAATCTTTTTATCTCTTATTTTCGGTTTGTTTTTCAGTCTTTTAAAATCTTTCATTGGCAGGATGTTTACCTGCGCACCTGTGTCGAGCTTCAGTGACATGTCCGTGCCATTCATCTCCAGGCACACTATCCATTCGTCAGCGCTCGTCTCTCCCTCGATGGCGTCCACGTAAAACTGATCCTCTTCGCTGTCGCTCTTTTTCTCCACGAGTTGCACCCTCTTCTTCGAGAAGCAGGTCTTTGCGAAGTGATTTTTTCCGCCACACTTGCGACATTCCTTCCCGAATGCTGGACACTGCTTCGGCGCATGTTGCCTTCCACACCGCTCACAGTTCCCGCGCGAGCGCTCTGGGTTTGCCTCCCTTTTTCTTGCATGCGACGTTCCTTTCGGCTTCGCGCGCTGCACTGCATCGACCTCAGCAGTCTCTTTTTCCTTGCTGCTAAAAGTCTTTAATTGTGCCTTTGTACTCTCAGACACTTGGCAAATCTGTATCGCTTTCTCCAGCGTTAAGTTAGTCTCTTTGAGTAATTGCATCCGCAATTTGTTGTCTTGGACCCCAATTACAATTTGGTCCCGTATCATTGACTCACTCAATGTTCCAAAGTTGCATGACTGACATTTCAACCGTAGGTCTGTGACATACAGCTCGATGGACTCTGACTCTTTCTGAAGTCTTTTTCTGAACACATACCTCTCGTACGTTTCATTCTTTCTCGGTGTGCAATAATCGTCGAATTTCTTCACCACGGCGTCGAAGTTGCCTTTTTCTTCTTCCGTGAAGACGAATGTGTTAAACACATTTAGCGCCGCTCGCCCTGCTACTGTTAGCAGTAATGCTATTTTCCTCTCCTCGTCACGGAGACCGATAGCAAGCGAATAAAGTTCAAAACTTTGTTTGAATGCTTTCCAGTTCTCGTTGACGTTACCGGTCAACTTTAACTCGTCCGGCTGTCGAAGAGCGTTCATCTTCGCCGTCGGTTCGTAGTTTTATCCTGGTACCATGTAATGTTCTCCTGGAACCATGTAATGTTCTCCTGGAACATGTAATGACGAGGCGCACACACCGGGTGTCAGTTAGGACTTTTTTACTTGTCACTTCAACTGCAACCAACAACTAACCACACAGTGGCTCTAGTACATCTCCTTTTATAGTCAGGTCATGGCCGGGGTCATACTGCCCTCTAGTGGTGACTCCATATGAACTTCACATATCAATACAGTTCCAGCAGAGTAGATGTTTAGGATTCTCTTCCATGGTCATCATAGACCGACGGAGGCCGACGACGACATACCGTGAATGCTTGTTATTTAAGTTAACACGTACAGACATTTTCTGACAGTTGTTCAAAATTTTATTGATCTATATTTTGTGATAATTTAGAAATTAATGCATGCTGATTCTGCTGTCCATACCATTCCAATGCAGTGCAACAAATGCAAAAAAAAAACAAACAAAAAAACCCCCAAACCCACATCTATTTGATATCTTTCTGAAATCGTTAAGCCTTAGAAAGCAAACTGTTACTTCTTTTTATTTGTTATTTTACTTCATGCAGCCTTGCATCTGGTGACATATATAAAGGTCAGATCTGTGACATTCATACAAATGCAAACATTTCTGGTGCTGTTGTGTCTGTACCACCGATCACACAAACAATCCTTTAGTTTTCGGTGTATGATCTACTCACTGCTGTTGAAGCCACAGATTTAGCTGTGCTTGTGAGGAGCCTCACCCCACAAACAGCAGCAAGTACCAGAACTACGCAAAAAGATTAGAAAATACAAAAAGTGCTGAAATTAGCTGCCACTTGACTACAAAACAGGTATGTGGACTGTGGTGTTAGGATTTGGCACCTTATTGTGAAGTGCGGTGTAGTGGCGGGCACTTCCTGTTCCGCCACTGCACCGCCCTATAAATAGCAGAGGGCATCCATAGTGTGGCCTCTTTGACCGGTGCCCTCTGCCTTGTGCCTACTGTGTGTCTGCTGTTATAACATTGTTCAATAAAGCTGTGTTCGTCCAGCCATCTGGTCTCATCCTTTATATAAAGGTATTTTACCATACATAACATTTGGAGATGAAGGATTAACTTATGGAGTTGTGTATCACACCACTTCGCCCCTTCCTCGAGCTCCCGGGCGAGCCGCTGGTGCCTTGGCTGAGATGGTTTGAGGCCTTCCAGACCTACATCACCGTGCTCGACCTGGGTAAGCTCGACAAGTTAAGGGCATGTGCGTTACTTGTTCACAACCTGGGGATTGAGAGCCAGCGTGTCCTGCGCCCACTTGGAGCTTTGGACTCTTTTGAAGATGTTGTCGAGCTGCTAGCAAGCCACTTTCATACCCCAGATAGCGTGACTGTCCAGAGGATTCATTTTCAGCAGCAACATTGAGTGGGTGAGCCTACCCATCAGTTTGTCGCTGACTTAAGGCAGTTAGCTAACAAGTGTCGCTTTGGGCCACTGGAAGACGAATTGGTACGTGACCAGCTTGCAGAGCACATGAGTAACGCCGCACTGTGGGCTAAGCTACTCACAGCGCTGAATGACTTAACGTTAGCCAGGGCTGTCGAGCTAGCTCTCCAGCTGGAGGCCCCAGACAAGCTAGCTTTGGAGCTAAACTGGCGCCAGTCACAACAGCTGCCAGAGCCTTCTGCCGCGGCAAATGTAGCGGACTCAGATAGTGAGGATAGGTTGAACGATGACAGTATGGAAGCCAATGCTGCCAGCCGAAAGTCTGTCCCGGGAAAACCCCTTTGCAAGGGTTGTGGGTCCACAATGCACCGCAACAAGGCTGAGGACTGCCCGGCTAGAGGGAAGCATTGTAGCAGATGTGGATGTTTGAACCATTATGCGAGAGTGTAGCGTGTATCTGAGCCTGAGAGCCCACGGAAGAAATCACTACACCCGCTCTCGACAACCATCCATATGGTGTCCGCCAGTACCAACGGGTACACATGCTGCACAGTGGAACTGGACGGCGTGGAGGTATCGCTGCTGCTTGACATGGGGGCGGAGGGGTCGTTGCTGAATTGGGCCAGGGTGAGGAAGTTTTTCTGCCACTACAGAGTAAGAGGTAACCCAGCGCTGCTTTATGATTATGGAGGTGGCAGGCTGTGCACAGTTGGGACTTTGGAGTTAACAGTTCGGTATAAGTCTGCGATGATGGTTGACTTCACGTTCCACGTGACAGCCTGAGGCGATAACATCATGGGCTGTGACTCGTTCTACGGACTGGGTTTCACCATTAAAGATGATGCCGGAGAAGAATGGCCAGTGGGACCCTCTGGTTCCAGTGGTTGATGATGACGTTGTGTGGGATGAAGAGCTAACGGACACCACAGCGGTCAAGCAGGACCAGCCTCACTCAGGTTCAGCACACGAGGGTCTCAGTGCTGGCACTCGGGAAATGGTAGAGGGGGGTACCGAGTATGGTGGAGAGGTGCCTGCGCCGGTGGGTGATATCAATGTGCTAGCCTAAAGATTCCTCTGGAGCTTGGCCGCAGAGGGATGGAGGATCTGCAGCTATGATGGTGACGGCTATGACAGCTTCAGAAGAGGTTGGGGCCAGACCAACGAGCACGGGAAAACCGTGTGTTCAGCAGTACCATATCAGGCCGAGCCGAGCCCTTCTGAGGGTTATGGACTTGGTTTGGGTTCGAGGAGAGGAACATCCATGGCGAAGATGGGCAAAATGACAGCCAGTGAAACACCAGGAGTTTCTGTGCATAGTGGCTAAGCTAGATGCAGCATACTTCAAGCTGTCTGATGGCTCGGCGAGGCACGCCAATCAGCTTCGGCATGTCCGAGAAGAGGCTTCAGGTGACGGGCTGGTTGAGCGTGGGAGTACGTGGTGAGGAAGAAAGGCGCTTTTGTCCGGAAAAATCAGTCATCGTCCCGAGGGCCTGGTGCTTCCAGGGGCACGCTTGCTGAGGGGTTGCCCTGGGCCCCCCCATGCCGGTTCTGCTCCTCTTGCCCAAGGAACAGTGCTGTAAATTTTTTTGTTCATAGTTTTGATGTTCTTGTTGTCATGTGAGAAATAATGCACTTACTTCTGTTTAGTCACTTTATTAAGAACAACAAAGGGATAACACATGACTTCTCTAACTGCTCACTGGTGGTTCTCCTGCCATAGCTCTTCTCTTTTTAAGATGCCTCACTACCTCCCGTCTATGAGCTTTTCCGGTATGCCGCAGATCTTCTGAGATGCATCACTACACTCATCTCTATGACACCTCCCCCCTTTACAAAAAAAATTCCAAACATTTTATCAGTCCTTGACTATGCAACATCTTCATCACCTGTAAAGAAATGCATTAACAAAACTATCACCAACAGCTTCCCCAACATAGAACTGGTAATAATTAAACTCAATTTACCAATCCCTTATTTTCTTCCTTTATTTTTTTTCCTTTTGCAGCAACAAAACTTATATTTTAATCCCCAAACTTAATGTTACTGCTACTTTTCTTCTCTTACTTCCTAATAGTATACCAAATGCCACTTTAACTTTTACAAATTCAATCTTTCAACAGGTTTACAGACCCGTCCCATCCTTGTGACTATAAGTCCTTCAGGAGTCTGTTGAGGCTTCTGTGCTGCACTCAGTCCTTGCTCCCCTGGTGAAGCCATCCTCAGCTGAGTTTCTGCTTTTTCTGGGTTACCCATTTCAGACTCTTGGGGGATAACCTGAAGGTGTTGACGATTCCTCCACTTTTCCCCTCCACCTGGAGAGTTGATGATGTATGAACGCTGAGAGGTGCTCTGCTGCACTCGAGATGGAGTATTCCGCTGCTTCTCAGAAGCTAGTTTTACCAGGACCCTGTCTCCTGGCTGGAGAATCGGTGAGGTCGTGCTCCATAACGTCGGTTGAAGTAAAATGCTTGCCTCTCCTTTTCCTCTCTATCCTTCTGCCTGATGAGAGAGCGGTCTGGCCATTTAGGTTTTAAATTGCAGTCCAGCGCAGGCAACGTAGTGCGAATCCTTCTGCCCATCAGCAGCTCCATAGGGTTCACTCCTGTCGATGTCGTGGGTGTAGCACGGTAGCTTAACAGTGCTAGCAATGGATCTTTCTGTTGTAGGATTCTTTTAGCTGTCTGCACAGCTCTTTCTGCCTGGCCATTCCCTGAAGGGTGATGTGATGTGATGTGCAAAAAGTCATAGTCTTTACTGAATTGTTTAAAAGTTTCTCAAGAGAACTGGGGTCCATTAAATGAGCACACTATGTCTGGGATCCCAAACCGGACAAAGGTTGCTTTCAACTTCATGACCACCTGTTCTGCGGAAGTGACAGGTAACTCTAGTATTTCAAGGTATCGAGAAAAGTAGTCTGAAACTACCAGGTAGATTTTTCTTCTGTGCTCACATAAGTCCATTCCCACCTGCTACCAAGGCCTGTCTGGCCTTCTTCTCTGTGCTCTCCTATGTTCACAACAGAACTCACATTTGTTCAGTCTCTGTTTCAGATCTGCTGACAGTCCAGGCCACCATACTGAACCTTGTGCCCTTTCTCTGCATTTAGAAAGTCCCTGGTGTCCCTCATGGATTTTGTTTAATATTTCCTTTCTCATGACTTGTGGTATTACAATGCAGCTCCCTCTGATGATTAGGCCATCACACTCAGAAAGTTCACCTCTGTAGTGGTAATAGTCTCTTACTGTGGGATGCACTGATGTCACATGATCAGGCCATCCATTTTGTATCAGTGTTGTAACTATTTTCAGTTGACTGTCAGAGAGAGTAGCTGCTTTTATCTCATTTAGCTTCCCAGTGCTCACCGGTAGCATGTTTATGATAGAGTCAACATAGCATCCAACATCTGCCTCTGTGTCGCTGATTGTGGTACTGTCCGCTGGGCTGCGGGATAGGGTATCTGCTACCACAAGTGTCTTACCAGGTGCATATTCTGCTTTGCCGTTGAATCTCAGTTTGAGGCGCAGCCTCTGACACCTGAGTGGCACCGTATCCAGATCTTCGGTGTTAATCAACAGGACCAAGGGCTTGTTGTCAGTTATTAGTTTAAATTGGTCCATGCCACTCAGATATTTGCTGAAGTGTTCACATGCCCAGACTGCTGCAAGACACTCCTTTTCTATCTGAGCATAGCGAGTCTCTGCACTTGTTAGTTTTCTTGAGCTGTAAGCGACAGGTTTCCAGCTGTCTCCATTTTGCTGGAGGAGCACACATTTGAACCCGTAGCTGCTAATATTGGCAGATACTGCTTTTGGTTTCTTTGGATCATACTATGCCAGCACAGGTGTGCTCATTAATGCTTGTTTCAGGCTCTGAAATGCTCCATCTTGTTGTTCATCCCACGTCCACACTTGGCTGGTGTTGAAAAGGTCATAAAGTGGGGCTCCAACAATGGCCAGGTGAGGTATGTATTTCCCCACGTAGTTTATCATTCCAAGTGCTCTTTTCAGTTCTTTGATGTTTGTTGGTGCAGGTAGTTCAGCTATTGCCTTTACTTTTCCAGGATCTGGCTGGACTCCTTTTTCATCCACCAGATGACTCAGGAAATGCAGCTGTTTTTGTCTGAAGCTGCATTTCTCTCTGTTTAATTTCAGTCCCACTCTCTCCATTCTTTGCAGAACTTTTTCCAAATGTTCATCGTGCACCTGCATGCTGGGGCCGTAGATTATAACATCATCCATGTAGACCTCAACCCCTTCCAAGCCAGCCAGTATCTCATGCATTTTTCTTTGAAATATTTCTGGTGCTATGCTGATGCCAAAGGGCAAACACTTAAAGCAGTACCGTCCAAATGGAGTAATAAATGTTGTTAGTGGGCTACTCTCACTGTGCAGTGGAATTTGCCAGAATCCACTGGATGCATCTAGGGAGGTAAAAAAACTTTGGCTCCTGCCAGTTTAGCCATTGCTTCCTCTATAGTCGGCAGTATGTATCTCTCCCTTTTCACCTGCTCATTTACCTTCTTCATGTCGACACATATTCGTACCTTTCCCTTGGAATTCGCCACTGGGACCATTGGACTGCACCAGTCAGTTGGCTGGGTGACTCTGGCGATCACCCCCATAGCTTCCATCCTCCTAAGTTCCTCTTCAACTTTAGGTAGTACGGGTAGAGGTACTCTGCGAGCTGTTGACAGCGCATAAGGATGTGCTCTGTAGAGGAGCTGGGCAATGAAGAGGCGATTTGGTTTATAAGCGAAGTTTTAATGTACAGCTCTTCTATCAAGTCTCATCTGGTGCAGAGAGCGGCAGAAGTGAAAAGAGGCAGAATTTCGCCAACTCACTGATTATATACATGCACACAACAAAAGACATGCATAACAAAGGCTGACATCCCTCATTATCATAATCCCCCCATTGTCTTGGTATTTCCTCTCCTCGTCTTGGGAGGTGATGGTAATTCCTCTCCTCGCCTTGGGGGGTGAGGGTGGCTCGTCCGGTCTCCCCCGCCGCGTCCAGGAACGTCTTTGTTCTTCACTCGGCGGGTGAGATTCCTTTGTCCTTTCAGAGGTGTGAAGTTCCTTACATATGCAATCCCAAACATTTCCCCATGCTCTAACATATGTAGGTTATGGAATATATGGTTAATATAGACCACAGGCCCCCCAAACAACTAAGAAAGGACAACAGAAAGGTTCACAGTCTAGGATAGTTATTACGACATACTACGTGTTACAGCTGTTGCCACGGAAGAACTTTCCAGCAGCCATGCTCCTAAGAGAGTTCAGTGGTAAACATAGCAGCATAGTAAAATCATAAGTCAGTCCTAAACTGTTGCAGCACAATTAGTGAATAATTGTGGAGTGGTTGGTGTCAGTCCCTGTGCTGTCTGGGTTTAATTCTTCTCCCAAAACTGCTGTAGGTTGGTTTAGGCGCCCTGCTGGGACCTTCTTGTGAGGAATCTGCAGTGTGGGAAGGAGAGAGGTTATTTGTTCCCTGCCTGGGGGCTGAGTCTTTTCTCTTGGGGGGTCTACCTCGCCGAGGTGCTCTCACCAACTGTGCAGGTTCGTCTTTCAACAAGAAGGCAGGTTTAAGTCTGTCAATGCTGACTGTATCTTTTCTATCCCCATAATCAAGCACAAAGTGTTTATCACCATTTTCCAGCACTCTGAATGGCCCATCGAATGCTGGGCGTAAAGTGGGTTTTACAGCTTCATGCTTAACAAAAACGAACTCAGCGTTTTTTAAAGTTTGAGGGACAAAAACCCGTGGGAAGGAGTGATGAGCTGGACCGGGGAGAGAGTTCGGTCCGTTGCTGCCTAAAAACCTTGGGACTGGAAGATGCCCTGGCTCTGGGTTCTCTGGTAAAAATTCACCTGGGAGCCTGAGAGGTTGAGCAAAAACTAATTCTGCAGGAGAGGCGTCTAGATCCTCTTTAGGTGCAGCACGCAACCCCAATAAAACCCAGGGAAGTTTATTTACCCAATTTGTGTCCGTTAGTGAGGCTCTGAGGGCGGCCTTTAGAGACCTGTGAAAACGCTCGCATAACCCATTAGCCTGAGGGTGATAAGCGGTGGTGCGATGAATTGTTGCCCCTAAGCTGTTGGACATGGCTGACCAGAGCTCTGAGACAAATTGAGGCCCCCTATCGGACGTCATGTCCGATGGGACGCCGAAACGTGCCACCCAGTTTGTCAAAAAAATGCGAGCGACTTCCTCCGCTGTGGTTGCCGCTAGAGGGACTGCCTCTGGCCAGCGCGTGGTGCGGTCTATCATTGTTAGCAGGTGTGTGAAACCTTGGGAGGAAGGTAGTGGCCCCACAAGATCGACATGAACGTGGTCGAACCTTCTAGCAGGGATTGGAAAAGGCTCCAGAGGGGCTTTTGTGTGTCTGTGTATTTTGGCGCGTTGACAAGAAATGCAAGTTTTTGCCCATTCTTTTACGTTTTTGCGCAGGCCTGGCCAACACAAACTTTTCGGCGACCATTTTAACCGAGGCGCGCACACCTGGGTGCGCGAGGGAGTGAACTGCGTCAAAAATGCGGCGGCGCCATGTAGCTGGTACTAACGGGCGAGGTCGGCCGGTTGAAACATCGCATATTAGGGGGGGCACGCCGTCGCGTAAACCCCTTTTCTCCAGCCTTAACCCTGTTGGTCCAGACAGGAGTGCGCGCACGTCCGCGTCACTGTTTTGTTCCTCCGCCATGGCTGCATAATCTATCCCTGCATGGATAGGTGCTGCGTATGTGTCTGCGTTAGTGAAGAGTTCTGCTGCTGAGGCAGTATACTCTGTCTCCCCGCACTCTGGTGGTGTCACAGCGCGAGAGAGACAGTCTGCTCCTACGTTAAGTTTGCCTGCCACGTGTCGAATGTCTGTGGTGAACTCTGAAATCGCAGCTAGCTGTCTTTGTTGCCTGCCTGACCATGGTTCTGAAATTTTAGCCATAGCAAAGGTGAGCGGTTTATGGTCTACAAAAGCTGTGAAACTCCGCCCTTCTAACCAGAAATGGAAGTGGCGGATGGATAAATGAAGCGCTAGCAGCTCCCTGTCAAAAGTGCTGTATTTACGCTCAGTTTGGTTTAGCGATTTGCTAAAGAATGCTAAAGGTTGCCAGACCCCGCTGACAAGTTGTTCTACAACTGCCCCTATGGCTAGGTCTGAAGCATCTGTGGTTAGCGCAATGCGGGACAAGGGATCTGGGTGAACTAACAATGTGGCGTTAGCTAGGGCGCTTTTTACTTCCGCGAAAGCGCGTTCGCGCTCCGGGGTCCATTCGACCGCGTTGGAAGCTTTCTTTTTTTTGAGCGCGTCATATAGGGGCTGCATGAGCTGAGCTGCGTGGGGGAGGAAGCGGATGTAAAAATTAACCATCCCTAAAAATTCCTGTAGCGATTTGACCGTTTGTGGCCGTGGGAAACTTTCTATCGCATGAACTTTGTCTGGGAGTGGAACTGCCCCCTTCGGAGAGACTTTGTGTCCTAAAAAATCAATTTGTGACACGCCGAATTTGCATTTGGCTGGGTTGATTATTAGCCCGTGCTCTTCTAGCCTCTGAAAAACCGTAGTGAGGTGCTGCTCGTGTTCTTCCTCAGACGAGCTGGCTACCAGCATGTCGTCGAGGTAGACGAAAACAAAAGGGAGGTCGCGTAGGACTGCGTCCATCATTCGTTGAAAAGTTTGAGCGGTGCCTTTGAGGCCGAAAGGCATTCGTAGGAATTCAAAAAGGCCGAAAGGGGTTATTACCGCTGTTTTAGGAACGTCTTCTGCTCGGACTGGGACTTGGTGATAACCGCGGACTAAGTCTATTTTTGAAAAAATGCGCGCACCCGCTAGATGTAGTGAAAAATCTAGAATGTGAGGGACTGGGTAACGGTCATGCGCTGTAGCGTTGTTTAATCTGCGGTAATCTCCGCACGGTCTCCAAGAACCGTCGGATTTCGGAACCATGTGAAGTGGTGAGGCCCAGGGGCTCTTCGAGCATCTAACAATGCCCAATTTTTCAAGAGTTGTAAACTCGTCCCGTGCTATGTTGAGCTTGGCCGTGTCTAAGCGGCGAGCTTTGGCAAAAACGGGAGGTCCCATTGTGAGAATGAAGTGTTCAACCCCGTGTTTAGCCACAGTGGCTCAGAATTTGGGGATTGTGAGTGCTGGAAATTGGGTGAGGAGTTGCTCAAACTTACCTCCTGCTGTGGTGACGTTGGCCTGCACAGGTGGTGGAGAAACTCGGGCTGAGCATGGAATAGAAGCAAAAGACAGTGCATTAACCAGGCGCCTATTTGCTAGATCCACTAATAACCCATGTGCACACAAAAAATCTGCGCCTAACAAGTTAAAACTCACCGCCGCTACAACAAATGTCCATCTGTAGCTGCGGCCGTGGATGAGGAGGTGCAGGCTCTTTTCGCCGAACGTGTCGATGTCAGAGCCGTTGGCTGCCACTGCTCCGTTGCCCCGGGTGCCCATGGCTTGATCTGCGTGGGAGGGCATGACGAAACTCAGCTGAGCTCCTGTGTCGATGAGGAACTGCTTGCCTGTGTGTCCATCCGTCACGTACAACAGCTTATTTTTCTCGCCGAGAACCGCTGCTGTTAACGGCTCTCGGCTTTGGCGTTTCCCGACCTCGTAAATTTGCAGGGGAGAGCGCATTTGTGGGCCTTCTCGGCGAAGCGGTGGTGATAATAACAGACGTCGCTCTGTCTGTTACGTTTTGGCCGCGTCGCTGTCACCGTGGCCTGGGTCTGCTCTGTGGGTTGTGGCTCCCCGTGGCTCGGGGCATCAGCTTTGAGGTCTGCGGATGCTGCTGTGGGTGTCAGCTCCTTGCAAGCGTTGGTGAGCCGGTGAGCTTCGCTGGCCAGTGTGCGGAAGTCTTGGTGGTTGTTGCACTTCATGCTGGCGAGTGTCCCCCTCATGTGTGGCGGCAGCGTGCTGAGGAAAATAAACTGGAAGAGGAAGTTGTCATTGTCCTCTTCCTTGAGCTGCAGCAAATCCTCCATGAGGGCCTTCGGATTGCCCCCTCTGTGGCCGTAGACCGCCAGGATCTTCTCGGCTCTTTCTTCCGCTGATGGGACGTAGTTCGCTACGATGGTCACTTTGAGCATCTCGTACTTGTCCCGGGCCGGTGGTCGCCGGATCATGCTCCGCACACACTTCGAAGTGGCGGAGTCGAGTTTGGAGACGATATGATAAAACTTAGTATCATCGGCCGTGATGCCCGCCAGTATAAATTGGGCTTCAGCCTGCTGAAACCAAGAGGCGGGGTCCTCTTGCCAGAAGTCTGGCAGCTTGACAGCGACGGCGTTCGTGCACACCATCACTGCTGTGCCCGCCGGGTGAGAGTGCCTTGCCTCGGCTCTCACGGCGGTGCTGGTGCTCGGTTGAGCCCTCTTAACCTCTTCTGCCGGGGGGAACAGCTGTCCGTCTGCTCCCTCGTCTGCGTGGCTGCTGGCGTCTGCCTGAGTCGCCACGGATGAGTCGCTTGTGGAAGAACGCCTCCGGTCCATACTCGCGTCAAGGTCACCGGTGTAGAGGAGCTGGGCAATGAAGAGGCGATTTGGTTTATAAGCGAAGTTTTAATGTACAGCTCTTCTAGCAAGTCTCATCTGGTGCAGAGAGCGGCAGAAGTGAAAAGAGGCAGAATTTCGCCAACTCACTGATTATATACATGCACACAACAAAAGACATGCATAACAAAGGCTGACATCCCTCATTATTATAATCCCCCCATTGTCTTGGTATTTCCTCTCCTCGTCTTGGGAGGTGATGGTAATTCCTCTCCTCGCCTTGGGGGGTGAGGGTGGCTCGTCCGGTCTCCCCCGCTGCGTCCGGGAACGTCTTTGTTCTTCACTCGGCGGGTGAGATTCCTTTGTCCTTTCAGAGGTGTGAAGTTCCTTACATATGCAATCCCAAACATTTCCCCATGCTCTAACATATGTAGGTTATGGAATATATGGTTAAAATAGACCACATGCTCCCTCTTTAAGATGTATTTTTACAGGCTCAGTCTTTAAAGTGCCATGTTCTCCAAAGGCTTTGCTGGCTTCCTCAACTCTTTTCACTAAGCCTAAAGCAATGGCTGCTTCTCTCCCCAGCAGATTATTAACAGTTGAACCCCTGACTACATAAACCTTTGCTTTGTAGTGCTTTTGCTTGTAGTTGAAAACTGTATGGAAGTAGCCTGAACAGTTTAGGGGTCCCCTGGGGCTAATCATAGGGGCATCCGTTTCATATAGGGACTGCCTCTGCCTCACGGTTTTGAATGTGTTGCAGTTTATTACTGTGGCATCCACTCCTGTGTCAATCTTTAGCTGGACTGGTGTCTGAGCTATTTCTAGGGTCACTGTCCATTTACTGGGATCACTCTCTGAATCAATGGTACCCAGATAAAATGATTCAAGTTCACTGGGTTCTCCTCTGACCTCCATGACTGCGGATGAGACACATCCGTTTCCAGTGTCCCTTTTTATTGCACCTTCTGCAGATGGAGCTTTGTGCTGGGCACCCCAATTTATCAGCATGTTGTGCTTTTCCACACCTTGTGCATCTTTCCCCATTACTGGAACTGTGTCCTTTTTCTGTCCTTTTATTAGTGCTTTGTTGTGGTTTACTCTCTTTTCTGTCATAGTTTGCTTTTGGTTGTCTTTCCTTCCAAGATGGCTTTTTGTACTGAGCAATAGCTTGTATACTGTGTAGATTCGCCCCCTGCTGGCTCATTTGCTGCTCTACGTCCTTTGCTTGTCTCGCCATTTGAATGGCTTCTTCTAACGTCAGGTTTTTGGTGAGCTACAGCTTCTTTGACAGGTTTCTGTCTCCTATGCCAACTATTAGCCAGTTTCATATTCTCACCCCTGCTTTGCCCAAACTCAGTTTTCAGATAGTTCATATAATGCTCGAATGAATTTCTCTACTTTCTCATCTGGCCTCTGTATCCGCTGGTGAAACTGCGCCCTCTCATGTATGACGTTCTTTTCTGGAACAAAATACTCATCAAATTTGTTCAAAATGAAATCAAGGTCCTTTTCATTGTCTCTCGTGGGGAACGTGAAAGACTTGATTATATTTTCAGCCTTATATCCCATGGCATATATCAAAGGGCTTACTTGGACCTCTCCATCTTCCTCATTGAGCTTTGTGGCTGCACAGTAACGGAGAAACCTCTGCCTCCATGCGGGCCACTCTCCCGGTTTGTCGAAGCTGAAGCTCTCTGGCGGTTTGAAGTTCGGCATTTTAGATCACCACAGGTCTCCTCTCTAATCGGACCTTTCTGACACCATGTCAAGTGAGGAATATTGCACTTACTTCTGTTTAGTCAATTATTAAGAACAACAAAGGGATAACACGTGGGCACATATGTTGGTTACATATGCTCACAAATATATTGCTGTGTGTTTATTGTGTGCTGCACGTCTCAGGGAACAAAGGGTCTGAAGCCTCCGAGGGATCTAACGGGAGAGTGTGAAGTTTGGCCTTTGTTTCAAGGAGATGACCTGGAGAGATTCCGGACCACCGGAGACTAAGGGACGATGGAGTGAAGATCCAGAGGAGGTTACATAGTGACTGGGATTAAGTACCATGTGACTGTATGTTTGATTAAACACCATGTGACTGCAGTTTTGAGGGTCCGGAGTATAAAAGACAGATGTCAGATAATTCATCCTCTTTTTCTGCTTTGAAATTGTTGGAGATGTGATGTTGAATAAGCTGAACCTGAGGAATAAACTCAGTCTCATCCTTCCGCACATCCTCCACACTGGTGACCTTACGACGAAGCATGAGCAGAGATAATTCTCCCGAGCGGGGCTCGGCAGAAGCCAGCCTGATAAATGCCGCCACGTTCCAGCTGCTGGACTTCTGGCAGCATAGTCCGCGCTCCTGGTTTAGCGCGGTCGAGGCGCAATTCAACCTCTGGAGAATCTTGAGAGACGACACAAAATTCTACCATGTGGTGGCGAAGCTGGACAGCCACATAGTCCAGAGGGTGGAGGATCTGGTCAATCACCCACCGGATAGCGACAAATACAGCGCATTGAAGGCTGCGCTTATCAGCCACTTCACCCCCTCGGTGCAACAGTGAGCAGAGGGGCTCCTAGTGTTGACGGAGTCTGGAAACGACAGACCCGTAGACCTGATGGTGAAAATGCTGAGGCTGAGAGACTCCGAGGATTGCGACTTTATCTTCGCCCACCTTTTCCTCAGGACCCTGCCGCCAGCGGTGAGAGTGACCCTGGCAGGTTCACCTCTGTTGGCCCAGCGAAACTACCATGAGCTGAGCAAGGAGGCGCAACGACTCGTCGACGCCCACAAACGGAGCGCGGTTTCGGCCGCGGCAGCAGAGCTAGGCGCAACGTCCGGAGATGGCATGGGGCCAGAGGCTGCAGCACCAGACCCACCGACGACAGCAGCAGCAAGGGCCAGGCGACACAGAGCGGACGACGTCCTCTGCTTCTACCATCGCCGCTTTGCAGAGAGGGCACACAAGTGCCTCCCACCGTGCCACTTCAAGCGCTTGGGAAACGCCAAGACCGAGGGTCGGTAGCGGCTGCGGCCCTCGGGGAGGAGAACAAGCTGCTCTACCTGACAGATGCACGCTCGGGGAGGCATTTCCTCATGGACACAGGCTCCCAGCTGAGCTTCATCACGCCTTCCTACGCAGACCGGCTGACGCCGTCTAAGGGTCCCCAGGTGTCAGCGGTGAACGGCTCAGCTATTAAGACCTTCGGTGAGAGGACTCTGCTTCTGTCTTTGCAGGGCGTGCATTTGAGTGGACTTTGTTGTAGCGGCAGTCAGATTTCAAATATGTTAGGGGCTGATTTTTTGTGCTCACTGGTTTATTGGTTGATTTGCTAACAGACGTCTGGTTAATGCACCTCTCTCTTTCACTCTATCCCTGCACAGCTCGAGTGGCGCCGCCAACTTGCTACTAAGCCAATGTCACAGCTGCAGGTGGTAGAGTTCCACCACACGTCCTTCACTCAGTTCCAGGCACTCACAGTCCCTATACGTTTTCGGTGACAGTGGCTTAAACATGGGGTGGAGGCATTATGTCACTACCACCGCCCGCCCGTTTTTGCAAAAGCTCGGCGCCTGGACTCAGCTAAACTGACCATAGCACGCGAGGAGTTTGCCAACTGGGAAAAACTGGCATCATCAGGCGTTCGAAAAGCCCCTGGGCTTCACCACTGCACATGGTCCCAAAGGGCTGATGGCTCGTGGCGACCTTGCCGGTGATTTCCGCAGGTTGAATAATGCCACAGCACACGACCGCTACCCAATTCCGCATATCCAAGATTTTTCGGTGCATTTGGCGGGGGCACGCATTTTTTCTAAAATAGATTTAGTACGCGGTTACCATCAGGTTCCAGTGCGCGCTCAGGACATACCCAAAACAGCGGTAATAACTCCTTTCGGGCTTTTTGAGTTTTTGCGCATGCCTTTTGGGCTTAAGGGAGCGGCGCAGACGTTCCAACGCATGATGGACGCGGTCCTGCGCGACCTCCCTTTCGTGTTCGTCTATTTAGACGACATTTTGGTAGCCAGCCCGTCCGAAGACGAACATGAAAGCCACCTCACAGCAGTTTTCCGGAGGTTGGCAGAGCACGGGTTAATAATTAACCCAGCGAAGTGTCAGTTTGGGGTGGCACAGATTGATTTTTTGGGGCATTGCGTGTCGCCAGAAGGAGCAGTCCCTCTGCCCGATAAAGTGCGCGCAATAACAAATTTTCCCCAACCTCAAACGGTCAAAGCGTTACAGGAGTTTTTGGGAATGGTTAATTTTTATAACCGTTTCCTCCCCAGCGCAGCGCAGCTCATGCAACCATTGTACGCTGCACTAAAAAAACAAAAACCCACAAATAAAATCGAATGGTCTCCTAAGCGGGAGCGCGCATTCTCTCAAGTCAAATCAGCCCTGACAAACGCTGCTTTGTTGGCACACCCAGTTCCAACGGCCCGCATGGCACTCACCACTGACGCGTCTGATTTAGCCGTAGGGGCGGTCGTGGAACAGTATGTAGCTGGGGCCTGGCAACCTCTCGCGTTTTTCAGCAAAACCTTGCGCGATAGCGAGTGAAAATACAGTGCGTTTGACAGGGAGTTGTTGGCTCTACACTTGGCCATCCGCCACTTCCAGTTCTGGCTGGAAGGGCGCCGTTTCACCGCGTTCGTGGACCACAAACCGCTGACTTACGCGATGGCCAAGATTTCGGAACCTTGGTTGGGCCGGCAGCAGAGACAGCTGGCCGCGATATCGGAGTTTACCACCGATATCCAGCATGTGGCAGGTAAACATAATGTAGTGGCAGACTGTCTCTCACGTGCTGGTTGGTGGCTCCTAGGCCCCGTGGGGGCAGACTCTGCAGCCATGGCCGCGGGGCCAGGGTAGTGACGCGGAAGCGCGCGCAGCCCCGGTCCGCTTAGGGTTAGATTTATGCAGCAATGGCCGCGGAGCAGGTTACCGATGCGGTCCGTGCGCGTAGCTCCAGTCTGGACCAACAGGGTTAAGGCTGGACGACAGGGTGCTGCCAAGATGGTATGCCCCCCCAATCTGCGATATCTCCACTGGACGGCCGCGTCCGGTGGTACCAGCTGTGTGGCGCTGCCACGTTTTTGACTCGATCCATTCTCTGGCGCACCCGGGGGTGCGTGCATCGGTCAAAATGGTAGGAGAGAAATTTGTATGGCCGGGGTTGCGCAAACAGGTCAAGGAATGGGCGACAGCCTGCGTAGCTTGTCAGCGAGCCAAAATACACAAACACACTAGAGCTCCTTTGGAGCCTTTTCACATCCCGGCTAAGCGCTTTGAACATGTGCATGTCGACCTGGTAGGCCTCCTCCCGTCGTCACAGGGGTACGCGCACCTTTTGACAATGGTGGACCGCACCACGTGTTGGCCGGAAGGGGTCCCACTGGCATCAACCACAGCCGAGGAGGTGGCACGCGCGTTTTTAACAGCGTGGGTAGCGTGTTTTGGAGTTCCGTCGGACATAACGTCCGACAGAGGTCCTCAATTTGTGTCCGAGCTCTGGTCAGCGATGGCCCGCAGCCTGGGGGTAACAATCCACCGCACTACCGCGTACAACCCCCAGGCTAACGGTTTATGCGAACGTTTCCATAGGTCATTGAAAGCAGCCCTCAGAGCGTCGCTTACGGATACAAATCGGGTAGACAGGCTACCATGGGTTTTATCGGGGTTGCGTTCTGCACCTAAGGAGGATTTACAAGCCTCCCCAGCTGAGTTAGTGTTTGCACAGCCTCTCCGGCTGCCCGGGGAATTTCTCCCGGATAATGCTGCGCTAAATTGCCCCCCCCCGCTCAGCAGTTGCAGAGCGACACGGGATCAAACACGCTTCCTGGCCCGGATCATCACAGCTTCCCACGCGTTTTTTGTGCCGAAAGCTTTAAAAAATGCGGAGTTTGTTTTTGTTAGACATGACGCCCATCGCCCAAACTTGCGGCCGCCGTACGATGGACCGTTTAGGGTGCTGGAAACAGGAGAGAAGCATTTTTTGCTAGATTTGGGAGACAGAAAGGATGTAATTGGTATAAACAGACTCAAACCCGCTTTTGTTTTGGCGGATGAAGCTGTGCAGTTGGCGAGGGTCCCCCTTCGCGGCAGACCCCCTAGAAGGCATTCTCCAGAACACCCACAGAGATTGACTAACAGTTCTAATCCACAGGCAACAGTTCCACAGCAGGAGGACACTGCAGGGGCAGTAAAGCCGGCTTACAGCAAATACAGCAGCAGACTTAGGCCTAGGCAACGGGTGGATTGATATGTAGTAATGTTATTATGTCATGCATCTCTAGTTATGTTTGTTCCATCTTAGACGTTTGGGGGGGGGGTCATGTGGGCACATATGTTGGTTATATATGCTCCACTATGCTCCACAAATATATTGCTGTGTGTTTATTGTGTGCTGCACGTCTCAGGGAACAAAGGGTCTGAGCCTCCGAGGGATAATGGGAGAGTGTGAAGTTTGGCCTTTGTTTCAAGGAGATGACCTGGAGAGATTTCCGGACCACCGGAGACTAAGGGACGATGGTGTGAAGATCAGAGGAGTTACATTGTGACTGGGATTAAGTACCATGTGACTGTATGTTTGATTAAACACCATGTGACTGCAGTTTTGAGGTCCGGGGTATAAAAGACAGATGTGAGATAATTCATCCTCTTTTTCTGCTTTGAAATTGTTGGAGTATGTGATGTTGAATAAAGCTGAACCTGAGGAATAAACTCAGTCTCATCCTTCCGCACATCCTCCACAACACATGACTTCTCTAACTGCTGCTCATGGCTCTCCTGTCATAGCTCTTCTCTCTATAAGATGCCTCACTACCTCCCGTCTATGAGCTCTTCCGGTATGCCACAGATCTTCTCTGTCTGAGATGTATCACTACACTCATCTCTATGACACTTATGTTTATGTATGGAGAAAAATAGGATTGTTTTGTGTGTTTTATTTAGTTTAGGAACATAGCTGTGATTTTAGTTTATTAATTCAATTTGATTCAACTTTATTTACAACAGCAGTCATCTCATAGCACTTTCAACTGTAGGGGGAATCCCCCCAGTTGCAGAAAGACCCCAGCAATCAGGAGATCCCCTGTGAGCAAGCACTTGGCGATGGTGGAGAGGAAAAACTCCCTTGTAACAGGAAGAAACCTCCAACAAAACCAGGCTCAGGGAGGGTCAGTCATCTGCTGCGACTGGCTGGGGGGTGAGGGGATAGAGAAGAAGAAAAGAACAGACATGTAGAGAGCAAACAGCACGATGGGGACTCAATCTATGGGACAGAACAAACAGATGTTAATGGCCAGCAAAAAATATTTCATTGAGAGTGAAAGGAGTGAAGCCCAATGCACTGTTGGAGGTCCCCCGGCTGTCTAAACCTATTAGCAACATAACTAAGGGAGGGTTCAAGGGCACATGATCCCTCCCTAATTATAGGCTATATCAAAAAGGAAGGTTTAACCCTATTCTTAAAAACAGAGATCAAGTCTGACTTCCGAATCCAGATTGGCAGCTGGTTCCACAGGAGAGGAGCTTAATGGACTTTTCTTCAGGTGGCAGAATAATCTACAGTGTCGTGTGGGCAGGACGGTAGTCCTCCCATCTGCCCTATTTTAGGTTTTGTTGTGTGAATGTGTTAGGCCATTTAGATTAGTTTTTATTTTGTTAGTGCATGATTCGGGTCCCAGATTGGGGAGGGCTTTCATCGTGTGTGTGGTTTTGGACTTTTCTAAGGGGGGGTGGTGGTGTTGGGATTTTGCACCTTACTGTGAAGTGCGGTGTAGTGGCGGGCACTTCCTGTTCCGCCACTGCACCACCCTATAAATAGCAGAGGGCATCCATACCGCGGCCTCTTTGACTGGTGCCCTCTGCCTGGTGCCTACCGTGTGCCTGCTGTTATAACATCGCTCAATAAAGCTGTGTTTGTTGAGCCAGCTGGCCTCATCCTTTACCAAGTGAATCCTTTAGAAATGTGAACCTAGAGACTCCAGCGGCCATAGTCAAATGCATTCCTGGGGCCAGAGCAGGCGACATCGTGTCAAATTTGAAAATGCTGGCTAATAACTGTAAATACTCCACAATTGTTATCCACGCTGGCATTAATGACATCCGTCTCCGGCAGTCGGAAGTCATGAAACAATGTAGAATCGGTGTGTGACATTGCCAAAACAATGTCGGACTCTGTAGTGTTCTCTGGGCCCCTCCCCAATCTGACCAGTGATGACATGTTTAGCCGCTCGTCATCTTTCAACCGTTGGCTGTCTGTGTGGTGTCCTGCAAACAATGTGGGCTACATTGACAATTGGTGCTCATTTTGGGGAAAACCTGGTTTTATGAAACGAGACAGCATCCATCCCACTTTGGATGGTGTGTCTCATTTATCTAACAATCTGGCATCTTTTTTATCCAAATTTCCAAAATCTTGACAACTCAGAGTTGGGACCAGGAAGCAGAGTCGCAGTCTTACACGCCTCTCTGCAGCACTTCTTCATCCGCCACTCCTAAGCTTAGCCCCTGTCTTCCCCATCAGAGAATCATTGTCTGCTCCCTTCAAAGTAAATAAAAATATAATGTATAAGCATCCCAAAGTGATTAAACAAAAAGTTGGTAAAACTCAAATTAAACATGAAGCCTCTAAATTGAATGATTTGGCCTCTGTTCCTACTCATAATTTAAAAATTAAATGCGGTTTGTTAAATATTAGGTCTCTAACTCCCAAGTCTCTGTTAGTCCATGATCTGTTAATTGATCATCAGATTGATTTAATATCCCTGACAGAGACTTGGTTAGGACAAGAGGATTATGCTGCTCTAAATAGTCTAGTGGCTAGGAGGGGTTCCCATGCACCCCCCGGAAATCAACTTTTAACCAGCATTTCTGGAATGCTCTGGATAAGCTGTTAATGAAATGCCTTGTTCCCAAGCTTGCAAAATGTCCCACGTGACTTTTTTTATGCTAATTTTATGTAAATTATTGCCGCCATTACCAGAAAATGCATTTTATCTCTTTAAATGTTTGAGAAAACTCCTTAATTATGGCTTCTACACCCATGTTATGAAGGTCAATTGTCACATTGAACCTATTTCCAGAATGCCCATATTTGTATAGAACAAGAAAATATGCAAATTAGGTCCGCCATTGTGCAAATATCTTTATTTCTCTATATCTCTACCAGTCTTGGACATAGCCTCACCAAAATGGTTTCTACCTCCCTTATTACATGGTCAAACAATACGATAATGTTATCATTGTTGTGAATACACGTGTTACTAGTATGTTACGAAATCCTGTAATTACGGCTGCCACTAAGAAAAAATAGTTTTTTCGCCCTATTTTGGCACCTTTTAAAGATAAACGTTTTCTGGGAGCTTCTACCTCCCTATTAACATGGTCAAGGAACACGAAGATTGATTGTGCTATTCAAGTTTTCTTTCTCACCTTATGCATTTTCATAATAAATGGTTAAAGTGTGGCGGTTCGTTTAAACCCCACAACAGACTAAGGACAGACAACTCGCTACTCCTGGTTTTTTCCGCTACACTGCTGTGATAATGTCACCTTTGATGCATTGTGTTCATGTGCCCTGTCCCTACTGTGACCTAGAGACTCAGATCAATATGTAGATGTGCCTGTTAGCCTCTTTGTCCAGCACCTGGAGCGACGTCTAGCTAATCTGCCTATTGTGATGTATGTCTCACAAATGCAAATATCTCCTGCCTGTTCTGTTATCCCTTTGATCATACTAACTGTTGGGGTATGTTCCTTTGATGTATTGTTATGGTCAAGTATTTAAGCTGCAACTCTAACGCAATCTCTCTCTCACACACACCTCTGCTGCAGGACACAGACTTTGTGTCCGCTTCTCCGAGAGCCTGAGGATCCCGCTCCGGCCTGCTCACACTACGCACCGGAGCGGGGATCCCGTGACGGCGGTATGATTAATAAAACTTCCTTAAAACCACAGCATCGCCGCTTATTTTTGTATGCCGCCGCACTGGTGACCCCGCTTGAAAGCACACGCTTTGTGCAAAGCAACTTCTGGTCTGGACCGCGACACTGGTGACCGCTTCACGCTTCACGGTGAGATCTGCACGCCTGAGATCTGTACATCCACGCTGGACCGGCCGCTCTCACAGAGAGCGCACGCACCTCGTCCTCTCTCCACGACGGCAACCTCCAGGGCCGACGGAGAGCGCAGCGCGTGGAACCGAATGCACCATGGCCGCACGAGCGACAACGATCGTCTCCTCCCTCTCACCGCTCCAACGCAGCTGCACGAGCCCGGAGCACAAAGATCGTCTATTGCCTCGCACCGCTCCAACGCGTCTCCACGAGCCCGAGGGACAGAGATCGCCTACTTCCTCGCACCGCTCCAACGCACCACGACCGAACGACGCAACAGCTCAACCTGGATTTTTATCGGCGCCGTCTGCGCCGATCTCCACCAAGTTTCTGCACCCTGACTCGCCACTCCAGCGGCCCACCCACGCACCGAACCCCCGCACACGCATCGGGGAGTCACGAGGACGGCGCATCACGCACGGGACAAGTAACGGCTCCACAGCCTTCCTCCTTCGCCGCTGCCCTTCAGGGCTGCTCGCTCACCTGAGGCACGCATGCAGCACGCTCGAAGGATTTGTTAACAGTCTCAGCCACGACACAAAGGGATTTCAGCCGTCAGCTGTTCCCGGGGGCTTTGGGGTTGCTTCAGCACCCAAAGCCAACACGTCATTCCCTCTGCTTTGTTTACTTTTTTTTCCTCTTACAGCCGCTCCTGCTTTTCTTCATGGCCACGAGAGGAGTCAGAGACTAATTTTTCTTCTTGTGGACCGCTGCACGTTCAACGGGACCAGCCCTTCGACACTGCAGACCCACAAACAATATTTGCGCGGCCCAGACGTTTTCATTGTCTCCGGCCGGCTTTTACTCCCCTCCCTCCCCCTCCGCCTGCAGCGAGCTTCTCCCACAGCTCGCTCACACAGATGGATTATCGAGGTCGCGGCCCCCTGCCGCGTCCTCTGGGGGGGGAGCGTGTGGCGGTTCGTTTAAACCCCACAACAGACTAAGGACAGACAACTCGCTACTCCTGTTTTTTTCCGCTACACTGCTGTGATAATGTCACCTTTGATGCATTGTGTTCATGCGCCCCGTCCTTACTGTGACCTAGAGACTCAGATCAATATGTAGATGTGCCTGTTAGCCTCTTTGTCCTGCACCTGGAGCGAGGTCTAGCTAATCTGCCTATTGTGATGTATGTCTCACAAATGCAAATATCTCCTGCCTGTTCTGTTATCCCTTTGATCATACTAACTGTTGGGGTATGTTCCTTTGATGTATTGTTATGGTCAAGTATTTAAGCTGCAACTCTGTAACGCAATCTCTCTCTCACACACACCTCTGCTGCAGGACACAGACTTTGTGTCCGCTTCTCCGAGAGCCTGAGGATCCCGCTCCGGGCTGCTCACACTACGCACCGAAGCGGGGATCCCGTGACGGCGGTATGATTAATAAAACTTCCTTAAAACCACAGCATCGCCGCTTATTTTTGTATGCCGCCGCAAAAGCACCCATCCACAAATACTACAAATGAGGTAGTGAATTATGAAAATCACTTAAAATCACAATCAGTTTGCCAAATTTCTTAGATAGCGATGCATTTGTTTTGAAATGTGCTTTTATTTTATAATTGCATGCGAAAACGTGATTTCTATGCTGTGGTACTGTTGCTGGGAACCCTGTGTTAGTGCCCAGTCTTTCTTGGCCGTTTCAAAACAAAATGGCGGCTACCAGCTCCTTTAGGGGCTCTGATAATTTTTTAATTTTTGGGGGGCCCTAAGCACCATTATAAGCACTTTCGACTTCCTCAAGGTGAGTATACTTCCTATACTTTTTTCCCATTTATTAAAAGTCATGTTTTTTTTTGAATAGTTGAATAATTTGATTAGTACTGAATTTGTTATAAGTTTTGCAAACGTGATAAAAACAAATGGCGGACAGTAGTTTTGAAATCATTTTCAATTGATGATTTTTCACATTTCACCGGCATATTTTTCTCTTGCCTCGTAGACAGGATGGGATAGATTGTAAATAGTTACCAGACCATGTCAAATCCGAAAAGTGAGCTCGACCTACGGGACATGCATCCCTCCATGAGCCTTCTATAAAAGGATCATGGCTCCTTTACTCCCTTCTCCAAATAAAAGGGACGGCTTCTGAGAAACGGCACCAGCTCCAGAAATCCGAAGTAAACGTCTCCGTCAGTCCCACGACTCGCCGTATCGGATGGAGTTAGTTTGCAATAAAATCCCAGAAACTCTTCCAGATGATTTAGAATTAATAGGATACCACCGCAATGACCAGCAGCTCTTGCTGGGACGGTTTGCCGCTGAGTGTGAAGCGGCTGGGATGAGAATCAGCACCTCCAAGTCCGAGTCCATGGTCCTCAGCCGGAAAAAGGTGGATTGTCCTCTCCGGGTTGGGGACAGGCTCCTGCCCCAAGTGGAGGAGTTTAAGTATCTTGGGGTCTTGTTCACGAGTGAGGGGAAAATGGAGCGAGAGATCGACAGACGGATTGGAGCAGCATCTGCAGTGATGCGGACGTTGTACCGGTCTGTTGTGGTGAAGAGGGAGCTTAGTTCTAAGGCAAAGCTGTCGATTTACCAGTCAATCTACGTTCCTACTCTCACCTATGGTCATGAGCTTTGGGTAATGACCGAAAGAACGAGATCGCGGATACAAGCGGCTGAAATGAGCTTTCTCCGTAGGATTGCTGGACTCACCTCAGAGATAGGGTGAGGAGCTCAGTCCTCCGGGGAGAGGCTCAGAGTAGAACCGCTGCTCCTCCACATTGAAAGAGTCAGTGAGGTTGGTATGGGCATCTGATTAGGATGCCTCCTGGACGCCCTCCCACTTGAGGTGTTTCAGGCACGTCCACTGGGAGGAGACCCCGGGGCAGACCCAGGACTCGGTGAGAGACTATGTCTCCCAGCTAGTCTGGAACGCCTTGGTATCCCTCTGAAGAGCTGGAGCAGGTGGCTGGGGAGAGGGAAGTCTGGGCTTCTCTGCTTGAACTGCTGCCTCCGCGACCCGGACCTCCGGAAAAGCGGTAGAAGATGGATGGATGGATGGAAGGATACCACCGCCAGTGCTATGTTCGACTCATCAGAAACCTTGATCGCCTACAAATCGAAGACTCTGAGCCATCTAGCTCGAGTCTCATCCTCAACGCAATCAAACGCCGATTGTCGTCTGCTGGAACCACTGGTCCCATATTCCCAGAGGAGGTGTATTTCTGTGAAAAGGTAGAGATTAAAGGGCGTGACCGCAAAACCGAAGATGATCCCCTTTCCCTCTTGGAAGAATAAAGAAAATGCATGGCAACATATCGCGTCTCGCGCCGAGAAAATGGGCCTTACCCGTCTTCTGCTCTAGTAAAAGACGTAGACCTTTTCGCTGCAGAAGCCAAGCACCATCCGTCATGCCTGGCGTCGTTCCGTACAGCGTTCGCCAATTATGAGCGTAGTATTCTTAGGATCAGTGAAGCCAAGGATACTTTGATGTCTTGCGCCCACGAAAAGGCGTTTTCTTTGGTACTGGAGAATGTCAAAATTCGTGTTGTTCTGCAGAATGAAGTTATTCGTATGTGCGATCTGCGTCTTCTCTATGTCAATGAGCTGGTTCGAAATGGGTACGAGATCGACAGCTACCGATCTGAGAAGCTAATGAAACGTTTACAGAATGATCCGATCATCAAGGATGTCTGCTTCAACGAAAGTCCAACAGGGACACTTGTGGCGCTCTATCATTCTGGCTTGTTTACAATTCAAAACTCAGCGATCTCTGATGCTCTTCTCCCGAGCTTATACTCTAGGAAATAAAGGACAAACTCCTAGGACGTGGCCAATCTTCTTCGGGTGCATTATCTAAAAGCCTACAAGCAGGTCGAAAGGAATTACCATGGCAACCGACAGCTAGATGACGTAGAGCTCAGTTCCTGAGAGCTATCCTGCATCCAGAGCTAGCACGATTCCTCTACATTGTATGTCAGGGAAAAGAGGGAATCCAGACAAGTGAAAAGGGGGATCGGGGCTGCGACTTTCTCCATTGGTCAAGATTTGTGTCGTTGCAGTCCCTGACGGGCACGTGGAAGCTTCCGAAACACCTGTTACTTTGTTTCAACAGTACGTCCCACTTATTTAGGAGCAAGCAACGACTGATCTTGAACAGGCTTGGTCACGCGGAGACTTACGAGTTCGGATTGGAACCTGGGAAAACTGCATTGGCCAAAGCTTTAGATGAGTCTTCGACCTACCTTTCACCTCAAACTGTGATGGGAGAAGCAAATGCCATTTTCCATTGTGAGTGGGACAATCTCAACAAACGACAACGAATGTCCATGGCAACAACATCGTAAACAGCGCGGGGGGAATAATGATTCAAGAGGTCACAGCTGGATTTGATCTGTAACGACAAGAACGCTCCCATTAGTCAACAAGTCGCAAACACGAAGCCTTAAAGTCGACACACCCTATTTTCACGGCAATAATTTACATAAAATTAGCATAAAAAAGTCACGTGGGACATTCTGCAAGCCTTGGGAACAAGGCATTTCGTTAACAGCTTATCCAGAGCATTCCAGAAATGCTGGTTAAAAGTTGATTTCCGGGGGGTGCATGGGAACCCCTCCTAGCCACTAGACTATTTTGAAACTGCACATTTTTTCAATTTTTCCCCTTATAAATTTGCCACTTGTCAATCTGCAAACTTTTCCCCAGCATTGGTGTAATTTTTTTTTCATTGATGACACGTGGGGCCTAAAACACGTTTTAATGACAAATCAGGAGCAGCAGCAGGACAAACGTTCATGTGGACCCAAACATTTCATTTGTAAACTAAAAAAAGGTTATGTGACTCAGAAACACACCAAGGTGATAAAAAAAAAATACAAAAAAGTTTCGTAACCATCAGAAAAAAAAACAAAACAGCCACACAGCAGTTCCTCGTCAGCTTCTGTTGTCCGTTTATTGTCTATTGTTTTCAGCTGTTGGAGGAACAAAGACTAAATGGTTTCTGTTTCGGGAGGGTGAAAACACGACGATCCAGGGAGGGAGGGGTTAAAGCAGTGGTCCTGGAGCAGCAGCCCCTGAGGGGAGGGATCAATTCCTGCAGGAGGAGGAGGAGATCAGGACTCCGTTTCCCATGATGCTCTGCTGCATCCCCACAGGAAAACATATTACTGAAATGCGACTTTTTAACTCAAATTTGCAACTTTTATTTCATAAATTTACAATTTTACCTCATAAATCTGACTTTTTGCACACAAATTCATGGCTTTTTTTAACGTAAATTTTTCACGTCCATGTAGAACTTTCTCCTCATAAATTTGCAGATTCTGGTCCCAGGATGCTGTTCGTCCATCCCTCCACAGGCAGCAGAACATCCATCTCAAAATAAAAGCCTCCCCTTAACCTCAGGTTCGCCGTCGGCAGAAGTTGTTGCTTCTCCTCAGGCGTCGGAGTCGTCGCTGCTGTCCCGGCTGATCTCGATCTGCAGCGATGGCAGGTTATCCAGCCGGCTCTTCTTCATCTTGTGGCTGAGGCGCTCCTGCTTCTGTTTGATCATGGCTCCCCACACCCTCTGCAGCGTTGAGTCCTCTTCCTCCTCACTCGCATCCTCCTCCTCCTCTTCGTCTCTGCCGCCTCGCCGCCTCCTGCTGCTTCTTCCGCTGCTGTTTCGGCCCGACTTCGACGACGAAGAGGAGAAGAGACCTGCCGAGCGCCCTGAAGACCGGCTGGAGTGGCGACGGTCTCTGCCAACGTCGTTGCTGGAGCCCAGTCTGCTCCACAGAGAGCCTTCAGACAAAACAGAGGGTTAAATAAAAACACACAAATCAGCAGTCTGTTCCTCAGAGACCCTGCAGACAAAACTGAGGGTTAAAAACACAGTCTGCATCACAGTGAGTCTGCAGACAGCGTGAGGGTTATCATCAAAATGCCATTTGTTCGTACCCGTCTTCTTTTCTTTGGACGAGTTGGTGAACAGCCCTCTGCTGTCCTGCCCGGCCACACCCAGTCTACGATGGACATCTCTCACCGGTTGATCTGTAGAAGGGGGGGTGTCTCTGGGGGAGGGGGGGGAGGGGGAGCGGCATCTGTCCGGGGAGTAGCGTCTCTTCCCGAGCCGCTGCCGTACGTCTGCGGACAGAATTGCACAGTCGGTTGATGATGATGACATCATCACAGCTGAACAGCCATCTTGCGTGCCAACGACTTACCTGTCTTCCCACTGCTACTGCCGTTCCCGACGGGAGGCGCCCTGACCTGAGTCAGACCCTGGCGTTTCTCCTCCAGGAGCTGCCGTACGTCCGTCACCTTGGAGGGCGACGAGGATTTGGTCCTGGTCTGTGATCCTGACGACCCGATCCGGTTCCTGATCACCGAGCAACAAGGACAAACGTTGGACTGAGACGGCGTCCTCAGACTAAGCTGTGACATCAGTATCTATGATCTTCAGGATTCTAATGGAGCCTAAGCCCCGCCCCTCTACTCCAGCATCATGTGACCTAACTTAAAAAAAAAACAAAACATGTAGATGATTCAGATCAAACTCTGCCATAAATTACACTTTTTTCTCAATTCTGAAGCTAATTTTCTACAAATTTAAGTTCTCCTGATGCAGAAGGAGGGGGCAGGGCTTAGACTCTGAAGATGCTAATGTTAGCTACTAGCTTTTACGTAGCATGCCAGTCCACAGTAAACTCCTGTGTTGGCCCTCAACATGTCAACCCTCTCCCTGATCTACAGCCAGAGCACCTTTAGCTAGGCTAAGCTAACAAGGCTAACAGCTTACAAACAAATTAGTGACTTTCTCCGACTGACTTATTCCGCTACAAAACCGTTAGCAAGAACTGTTCCTACAGCGTAAACACGATCCGTTCAAACAGAAACATGCTAACTCCGGAGCTGACGGTGATCTGAGAGAAATCCCCCCTCACTGATAAGCTGTCAGCATGTTAACCGCTAGCATGTACTACAAGAGAAGCCCAGTTATGACAAATTTTCCTCCCATCAATATCTGACTTTTTCACAGAACTTTAGACCATTTTCCCATAACGTTCTAACTTGATTCTCATCAACGTGTCGTAGTCGTTTTTAGGAAGTTCTCTGACCGGATGCTCTTCAGCTGGCTCTCCAGCTCATCGGCATACATCGTCATCTTCTTGCTCTTCTTTGGCGATGGCGTGGAGATCATCTTCAGCTCCAGGTCGTAGTCCATTTCGTCCGACTCCGACCACGGAGACGGGGAACGGTCGGCGCGGCTGTGGAGCCCCGTCTCCACAAAACGGGCTCCTCTGTCTCCTCCTCTGTCCCGGTACTCCACCACCCGGTCGTCAGAGTCCATGTCCTCATCACTGTTTTCATCTTCATCCTCGTCCTCCTCCTCTTCCTCTTTGATGGGCTCCTCGGGAAGGTTCACCAGGTCAGCTGACAGGAGAGGGAAAAGATCGTTAGGGGGAGGAGGGAGAAAGACCAGACGAGAAAAGCTGAAAATTTACAGGAAAAAAAGCTGAAAATTTACAGGAAAACAAAAACTTTGTTGGAGCCCTTTTAAAATACCTCAGGAGGTCAACTTCATATGTGCATTAATTAGACCAACCCCAAATATGATTTAACAATAATTATAATTTAGTGTAATGTTAGTAATAGGTACAGCTAGTTGCTAATCATGGTATTCATTTCTAGTCATCACTGTCTTCCATTTTCACAAAGTTGTAAAACCAACAGAAGGGTGGAACCCAAAAACTGGGAAAAAAAAAATGGCCCCCTCGTGTATGAAGTATAAGTATGTGTGTAGCTGAAAAAGTCAGCTTAAAAATGGTAAATAAATTTGCACATCAGCATAAAAGCTGAAAGAGCTTAAAGAAAATTTGAAAATGCTAGCTTAAAAGTTAAAATGGTTTGAAGCTTAATGTCACAAATAGTTTAGTAAAATAAAAGCTGAATGGGCAGTTTTTAATAAATAACTGAACAAGCAGCAAGAAAGCCACTCCCAACATATTTTTAGCTGAAAAATGTACATTATAAAAAGTATGAAAGTAGCCACTGGTACCCCTCAGCCTTATTTTTATTCATTTATTTAAAGGACAGTGCCTGTTCATGTAGATCAATGATCAATGTAAACAAGCTAGCCAGCGGCTAATTTCCATCTATTGTCCCCAAGTCAGGGGTTCCCAAACTTTTCAGCCCGTGACCCCCAAAATAACGGTGACAGAGACTGGTGACCCCCACTATCCCCGGAGGTGACTGATACATAAGAAAACATGCGCGCAATTTGATATATCTGTGGATTCATCTAACTGCAAAGCATATTTCCCTTTCTTCACTCTGTCAATCAGCTGACACCTTATGTCCTGGGCCACGTCCGTAACGCGCCGGTATATGGTCCCGTCAGACAGCGGCGCTGCTTCCAGCTCCTGCGCCTCTTTATCCCCAAGCATTGTCCAACTCACAGCGATAGCAGCAGGTTTTATTAGGGTTTCTCTGACTGCATGTGGCATTTTGCCTGTGCAATTAAATATACCACCTCATATGCCTTTTGAGCTTTGGTAGTGGTTGTTGTTTGATTAGTTGTGACTTAAAAATCCGCTGGCTTAGCAGCAAGAGATGGGTGCTTAGTTTTCAAGTTTAGGAGCATTTTTACGGGCTTTAAACTCATGTGCAAGCACCTCGGTGCACACTACACATGGGGGATGTTGTACTTCACTGATAACGATGCATGAATCCATACTGAATATGTTCCTCTCAATACTTGGAAGAAGGCTCGTCTGACTGATTATGGAGCCCTGTACCCTCGGGCGCCAGAAGTCGATGGGCTTTCTGACGGCATTTCTCCGCTCTCCTCTGCTGCCGTCTCCGCTGGCCTCTCTGCATTGTCTTTGGTCGGTATTAACCAGTATTTCATTTTTAAAAATAATATCCTGGACTTAAAGCATAGTGTGTTGATTTGAGCTGTTCAGACGAAATCTACTGGTGCACACTGACCTGTGTGTGACTCGTGACGTTTACAGTGGCGCAGTTAAAGTGATATGTCACCTGCGTAATTGCCTCAGGAGGATTCTGAAAATCATCTTGCGAGCCACCCTCAGCGTCTCGGGACCCCCCGAGGGGGTCGTAACCCCCACTTTTGGGAACCTCTGCTCTAAGTGATAAACCTCTGTTTGTTGTTGAGATGTAGTTAATAAGGCATCCTGACCTTTGACCTTGAAATGCCAAAACCATAGTCGGAGGTCAGGGTGACCACGTGCACAAAGTTTGGTGACTCTAGCTTTACTCGTTCTACAGTAATAGGGCATAGGGGAAGGGGACCTGTGACCTTTTGACACCAAACACAGTCAGAGGCCAGGGTCGGAACCGTCCAAGACTTTTGTTAGACATGATGATATCAGTTTGAAAAGGCTACATCATTCCTTTGTGTAGTTACGGCGTTCACTAGATTTTGGGAAAACTGACCTCCAACCTCAACATAAAAGTCGGAGGTCACCCAAATTCAAACTCTGAGAGCTTTCATAGGTAGACCGCTGGAATCAATTTAAAAGCCCACGTCATTTCTTTCTCTAGTTATCGTGTTGATGTCATCACCGCCACCCATCCACCCGGCGGGGTGACGACTACGCCTTCAGAGGCTGAGGGGTAAAAACAGGAAGTGTAAACGTCCTTCAACAGCTGAACAGAACGACAGAACGGAATCTGTATGGAACAAAAAATGAATGAAAGAATAATAAAAATGGCCGACACCAACAACGACAGTGTGAATGCTGTTACCCACAATGCACCCTGGTGTGTTGTGACCAGTATGTGACATCACCTGTGAGTGCGTCCACGTCTTACCTGAGTGTCTGTGCGTGTACGGCGGCGTGTGTCCCATGCTGTCTCCAATCAGAGGTTTTTTACTCTTGATGACGTCCCTTTGGATCCGGCGGTTGTGGTATCGCCTCTTCCTGAAATCAGAGGAGTCGTGTGAGCAACGGGAGCAGTCATGTGACCATCGGCAGTGCCTGTGGGTCCCTCCGAGACCGCGGCGGCGTGCAGGCTTGTGTACTCTGCGTCTCACCAGGAGTTACTGAGGATCCCCTTCATGCCGCCGTAGTTTGGGTTTCCGTACTTCATGTAGTATCGGCTGCGGCGAGCAGCACCTGGCTCCTTCTTATCGTCTACGAACAGAAAAAAATAAAAAATAAAAATGGTTTCCGTTAAACACACCCAAGTTACTGTGTGTATAATTCTGTTGTTGTGCGTTACCCTGCGTGGCGAAGCGTAGCATTAGCGTGTTTCCCTTAAACGGTCTGATGGCGTTCCTCAGCTCGTTCCTCAGCAGCGACTCTCTCTCTGCCCTCGACAGGTCGTCCACCTGAAACACAGACGATGATGATGTCACTGATCACTCACGGACCAACCCGTCTGATTGGACGAGACGCTGCTCTACCTGCCCGCTGTCGGCGGTCGTTTTCTGCTCCTCCTCCTCCTCGTCGCCGCTCTTCTTCTCTTCCTCCTCATCCTCGTCCACCTCTCCTTCCTCCTCCTCTTCATCATCATCGTCGTCTGAACCTCGACCACGGCGGCCCGTCGCTGCACACAAAGACATGCAATTATCACTGAAATTACTCACCAAGTGGTTTTCTATTATTCAAGATGTTTGGAGATTTACACATTTATAATTTATAAGGAAAAATGATTAAAAAAAAAAATTATGAGAAAACAGACGCAAATTTACACAAAAAAAAAAATCAGAAAACTGAGGAGAAGAGTTGGAACTTTTTCTCAGAAATTTTCAAGGAAAAAGCAACAAATTTACATGAAAAAGTTGCAAATTATTGAGGGAAAAAGTTGAAAATTGAGGAAAAAATCTGCAAATTGTTCAGTCAAACTTTATTTATAAAGCACTTTTCAAACAAATAGCAACGTTGCACAAAGTGATTTACATAATTATAAAAACAAAAAAACAGACGAGTGCAATCCCCCCAGCTCCACATTGTCCCCCCACACACACACTCATGGATGTAGAGAAGTAATTTAAAATTATCACATTAAAACAGGGATGAGAATGGGGTTTGGGAGAAAAAGAGGAAACTAAGCCGGGGGTCTTGGGGGACGCAGGCCCCCAAGCCGGACCCAAGGCGGAGCCTTGGCGAGGGGTCTGGGGGGCAATGCCCCCCAGAAGCTAACGAAATCTGGTGTTTTAGAATGCTCAAATGTGGTCTTATATTTAAAGTTAGAAGTAAGTACAAATGCATTTATAGTTTACCTTTTTAATCTGCTGCTGCATCACATGTGTAAATTTATGATATCTGAATGGTATGTTGATGTAATAATACTAAATTATATTTTACTACTATTTAATACGTTTAGAACTGACACAGAATTACAGTTACATAGTTCTAGAACAGACAAAATAATTTAACCAAGTAAAATAAATTATAAATATTAACAAAATTCCATCACCCATTTATTAAAATATACTGACATTCTGCAAACATTTTGATTTATTAATGTGTGCATTTGTTAGTGTTACTAGGAATATAAAAAAGTTGCATATTAGTATATTTTAATATTTGAAAGATAATCTAAGAAAGTAAGTAAAACCTAAAAGATGTTTAATATTTTTATGAAATGACCATAGAGAAATTGTGTTTACTAATAAAAGCAAAGATATCTTAGGAAAGGCAACCCATCACCACCCATGACAAAAAAAACTTACACATGCATTATGTAACTCCTCCTAGTGAAACAAAAAATGATAAATTATATTCAAAATTCTTAAGACTGCATTTCAAATTGTGAGAAAATATGTAATAACATTTATCTATTAACAATCGATAATCAGCATTCAAATGCAATTAGTGTTTCAAAACAGGCATGACATCACAACTTACACATGCTCTTTCATAACAAATTCATTACGCGAAAATTCTCAAGTACATTACTTATAACGAGAAAAAAATCTTACCTCGGAATGGGTCTTCCGATCACTAATTGCTGTAATCAGGGCTGATTGTGATGAACTTTGACTGGCATCTGAATTTGACCGTGTCCATCGATCGTTTTGAATGCAGCACGAGCGAGTAGTTCGATCTCTTGTAGCCACAATTTTGAGATGTTTCTGTTTTGAACAGTGTTCAGCTAAGGCAACACAACCACGAGATCCATAACTCAAGAAATCGTTGCAATAAACACACTGGGCTTTCCCTGGTACTTCGCATTTTGCTATGAAGTCGGCCATTTTTTCAACCACAACTTTGGTATTTTTACCGATCTTTACAGTCATTGACACAGTTTTTTCGAGCCATTCCCAACGAAACTTGTTCCTTATCCCTTTGTCGATTTCTAAAATTCTTGTTTTGTTGTCTTTCTTGAGTTTTAGGTTCACCATTTTCACGAAATTGGGAAAACTCAGTTGACTGAACTGTCCGCCATTTGCATTTCGCTCCGCGTGTTGGATATGACAAAGGAATAACAAAATCGCCGATTGGTTGCTTCAATAAGTATAAGCCAATCAGTGGCCTTGTTACATTACGTTACTGATCTCGCTGGGTAGCGCGTTCTGCGCGGTGGATTTTAGTAGCCGATCGAAAATACGACTCGCTGCTCATAACAGACCCCCCCCCCCCCCAAAAAAAAATTTCTCCTCGAATTTAGACGATTCACAAGAATGACCCTAGACATGATCAAATCCAAGGAATTCCGCAGATCCGCGGAGGATTCTCATCCCTGTTAAAAACAAAGTACAGAATTAAGGATGCAAGTTAATTAATTCAATAATTGTTAATTGATTCATCTTATTGATCGATTAACGATTAATTGAGAATCTGAATTTCCAGCCTATGTTTAACATGTAAAAAGTTACTCTTTTTGATACACTGAATAAAACGAACATCATATTCCTCTGATTTATTGAACCATTTGCAGTTTTGTTTTTTTTTTACTACAGACAATGGCATTTTTTGTAGTTTAATAAATTTTGTACTGTATAGTGTGTACTATGTGCTGGTACATCTCAGGAAATTACAGATGTCATAATTTTTTTATTTACTTTAAAAACTATTATCAGTATCTTAAATTTATCCTTTTTGTAGTTATATTAAAAAATGACTTTCACGTTCTAATTTACTGAGATGCACTAGACTGAGCAGGAAAATAAACTGTGAGCTGCTTCATCTGTTACATGTTAAAACATTATCACAGTACCCCAGAAATCCAGACAAACTCAGAACCATCTGGGCTCCTCTGTTGTCCGTTACCTCCAGGGTTTCCTCTGGTAACATTCCTGGGTGGCGGCCTGCCGTGCCAGAAAAATTACCACACAGTTTCAAATTTATCTTAAAAAAAAACAAAACAAAAAACCAACAACTGTAATTTTATTTTAAAAAACAGACAAAAATTAGTCAAAATAATCCACAAATTTATAATAGTTTCAAAAGTACAAAAAAAAAATCAATCTCACAAGAGGAAATTACAAATTTGACGAAAATGTTTTCAAATTTAGATAAATCTACACAAAAAAATTGAAAACTATAAGAAAATTGTTATAAATTTTTGAGAAAAACCTCAACCCTTCAAGACTGAAGTCATTACTCAAGTTTTTAAGTGGCTGCTCTTTGTACCCTTAACTAGAAATTTTTGGATGTCTACTTTTAATTATTAATTTCAAAGCACTGCTTTTACATGAGTAGAATTTCTGGTTACTATACCCACCTGATCATATAATTTAAGTATCAGGGATGAGAATGGGGTTTGGGAAAAAAAGAGGAAACTAAGCCGGGGGTCTTGGAGGACGCAGGCCCCCAAGCCGGACCCAAGGCGGAGCCTTGGCGAGGGGTCTGGGGGGCAATGCCCCCCAGAAGCTAACGAAATCTGGTGTTTTAGAATGCTCAAATGTGGTCTTATATTTAAAGTTAGAAGTAAGTACTAATGCATTTATAGTTTACCTTTTTTATCTGCTGCTGCATCACATGTGTAAATTTATGATATCTGAATGGTATGTTGATGTAATAATACTAAATTATATTTTACTACTATTTAATATGTTTAGAACTGACACAGAATTACACTTACATAGTTCTAGAACAGACAAAATAATTTAACCAAGTAAAATAAATTATAAATATTAACAAAATTCCATCACCAAGTCCATCACCCATTTATTAAAATATACTGACATTCTGCAAACATTTTGATTTATTAATGTGTGAATTTGTTAGTGTTACTAGGAATATAAAAAAGTTGCATATTAGTATATTTTAATATTTGAAAGATAATCTAAGAAAGTAAGTAAAACCTAAAAGATGTTTAATATTTTTATGCAATGACCATAAAGAAATTATGTTTACTAATAAAAGCAAACATATCTTAGGAAAGGCAACCCATCACCACCCATGACAAAAAAACACACACATGCATTATGTAACTCCTCCCAGTGAAACAAAAAATGATAAATTATATTCAAAATTCTTAGACTGCATTTCAAATTGTGAGAAAATATGTAACTAGAAAAGCACTCTGAGAGCGCAGACCTCCGCCCAGCGCCACAGTTCCCCCCATTCAGTGTTTAACATCATAAATATTAATCCTACATTTATTTTGTCTAACTTTATAGATTCCTTGACCATGAAAAAAAATGCCATTTGCAAGAATTTTTTAAAGAGAGGTAAAAAAAAAAGAAAAAAGAATCCATCCATCCATCTTCTACCGCTTTTCCGGAGGTCCGGGTCGCGGAGGCAGCAGTTCAAGCAGAGAAGCCCAGACTTCCCTCTCCCCAGCCACCTGCTCCAGCTCTTCAGAGGGGATACCAAGGCGTTCCCAGACCAGCTGGGAGACATAGTCTCTCCACCGAGTCCTGGGTCTGCCCCGGGGTCTCCTCCCAGTGGGACGTGCCTGAAACACCTCAAGTGGAAGGCGTCCAGGAGGCATCCTAATCAGATGCCCATACCACCTCAACTGACTCCTTTCAATGTGGAGGAGCAGCGGTTCTACTCTGAGCCTCTCCCGGATGACTGAGCTCCTCACCCTATCTCTGAGGGTGAGTCCAGCAATCCTACGGAGAAAGCTCATTTCAGCCGCTTGTATCCGCGATCTCGTTCTTTCGGTCATTACCCAAAGCTCGTGACCATAGGTGAGAGTAGGAACGCAGATTGACTGGTAAATCGATCCTGGATCCAGACGGTGATCGGATCACCACCAAACTCTAATCATCTGTAGGATACCCCATTTCGGACAATCTCTGAAAATTTCATGAAAATCCGTCCATAACTTTTTGAGTTATCTTGCTAACAAACAAACAAACAGACAAACCGACGCCGATGAAAACATAACCTCCTTGGCGGAGGTAATAACATTTATCTATTAACAATCGATAATCAGCATTCAAATGCAATTAGTGTTTCAAAACAGGCATGACGTCACAACTTACACATGCTATTTCATAACAAATTCATTACGCGAAAATTCTCAAGTACATTACTTATAACGAGAAAAAAAATCTTACCTCGGAATGTGTCTTCAGATCACTAATTGCTGTAATTGAGGCCGATTGTGATGAACTTTGATTGACTGGCATCTGAATTTGACCTTGTCCATCGATCGTTTTGAATGCAGCACGAGCGAGTAGTTCGATCTCTTGTAGGCACAATTTTGAGATGTTTCTGTTTTGAACAGTGTTCAACTAAGGCAACACAACCACGAGATCCATAACTCAAGAAATCGTTGCAGTAAACACACTGGGCTTTCCCTGGTACTTCGCATTTTGCTATGAAGTCGGCCATTTTTTCAACCACAACTTCGGTATTTTTACCGATCTTTACAGTCATTGACACAGTTTTTTTGGGCCATTCCCAACGAAACTTGTTCCTTATCCCTTTGTCGATTTCTAAAATTCTTGCTTTGTTGTCTTTCTTGAGTTTTAGGTTCACCATTTTCACGAAATCGGGAAAACTCGGTTGATTGAACTGTCCGCCGTTTGCATTTCGCTCCGCGTGTTAGATATGACAAAGGAATAACAAAATCGCCGATTGGTTGCTTCAATAAGTATCAGCCAATCAGTGGCCTTGTTACATTACATTACTGATCTCGCTGGGTAACGCATTCTGCGCGGTGGATTTTAGTAGCCGATCGAAAATACAGCTCGCCGCTCATAACAGACCTCACCCCCCCACCTAAAATTTTCTCCTCGAATTTGGACGATTCACGAGAATGACCCTAGACATGATCAAATCCGAGGAATTCCGCGGATCCGCGGAGGATTCTCATTCCTGAAGTATGCATGAGTACATTACTATTAGAATGTTTCTTTTCCTTCCCTACTCTCTCAATGGGGAAAAAAAAAGAAACACTAGAATAAAAATACAAAAAAAAAAATACACATTTTTGTCATTTATGTAAACCATGACAAAAAAACAAATCCTGCAGGACAAAACATGACACTTGATATTTTCTAACCTGTTTAAATACCACCATAGGCAGAGAGAGAACCTGAATTAGACAGAGCTCAGAGAGGGAAAGATGAGACAGAAGAGAGGAGCCAAGGAGAGGAAAGCGTTCAGGCAGAGGGTCCAGGAAAGGTGCGAGCAGAGGAAGAAGAGAAGGATGACGCCAGTTATTTATTTATTTAGCGAATGCAAAGTCCTTAAGCCAAGCAGTTGCCTCCTGGTTTGCTGTATGGAGGGTGTGTAATCCTCCTTCCAGTCTTTGGAGTGGGCAAACCTCTATGATGTGTTCCATAGTTTGCTCCTCTCCACATGCGCACAGTGGGCTAGGGCTACTGCCCCATCTGTGAAGGCTGGCCAAGCAGGGGCCATGTCCAGTCCTGAAGCGATTGAGTGTCGCGCCCTCCGCCAGTACCCGGGCTCGCCTGGGGAAGCTAATGATCCTACCAGCAGACTAAATTCGAAGAGACGACGCCTCTGTGCCAAGTCAAAGAAGAATCCTAGTCACAGTCCTAAAGCCGAAAGCAAACAGCCCCAAGAGCACTTTGTGGTAGGATCTGCCCTTCGCATATTACAACTAAACGTTGACGGCCTCACTTACCAATCCATGCAGATATCTACACCCCACCCACTGCTCGACTTTCATCCAGACGGCCGATTTGGAAAAACCCTCCCCCAGCTGACTTTACCATCCAGACAGCTTGGCAAGAGGAATGGGAGACCAAGGAGGTCCCAAACAAACAGCTGGTGATGACGCCAGTAAAAAGTCCAAACACAGGACGTCTGGGTGGGACCCCAACTGGCCCAATATTCAAACATTCAAGCCTCAGTTGTACAATACTTCAAATGGTAAGTTCCATATGCAAAGTTACTGTGCAAAATTTAGAAAAAGAAATAAACAGTATAAAATTAACATATTTCGGTAACAATCGTGTTGTGGTGACCCACCACAATGCAGATTGACTCTTATTCACTCTCAACAAGGGTGGAGGAAACGAAAGACAATTAACATACAGAGGACAATGCACAGACGGGCAAAGAGCCAACCAATGTCATGCTAATCATGTATATTTACTGTGATGCTAATGTGCCATGCATTCTCTCTTCCTGTATCACTGATAAAAGAGCTTGTGTGACATGCCTCAACAGCACTGCGCAACACAACACAGCACACAGCGCTACAGTGTGTCTCATGATGTTGGAGGAAAATAAAATCCTGCCACCTTCCAGCTCGCCGCATCTCGCCTGAACTTATTTTTACCTCCACACTGGTGACCTTTGACGAAGAATGGAACACGAGGCGAACACCCCAGAGATGACCCCAACCAGGAAAGCCCCAGCACGCATCATGGTGCGACCCTTGCCTGATCTTTTCCCTCCACACTGGTGACATGACGAGAGAGAATGACCGTCTGCTCCCTCTCACCGTGCTGTGGACACAGAGGACCAGAGAATGCCTGCAACCTCTTCATCCTCTCCGGAGTGCAGCGCTGGGGAGCAAAACGCACCATGAACGACACGAGCGAAAGAAGGAAGTAGCCTGAATGGGGACAATCATTGACGCCGACTGCGTTGATTTCCACCGAGCTCCCCGACTCTTGACTAAACTCTGGACAGCGGACCTCCCACGCACAGAAGCACCGCACGCACACCGCAGGATTACAAGGACAGCGCAACTGCCAGTTATGCAGTCACGGCGCCAAGCGCGCACCACGCACACAGACGAACCGGCTCCACAGACTGATACATCGTCCTCCGCTGCTGCACATGCCCGAGAAAAACGGCCGATCGCCACCCTCGGAACCTTCAGGGCTGCTTATGGACCTGAAGCATACATGCAGCCCGCACACAGGACTTTGTATGGGTTTCTCAGCCACGGCGCACAAGGGGAATTTAGCAGATTGCTTTCTCCGATGACTTTAGGGCTGCTCACGCACCTAAAGCCAAACCGCCCGGCTCACACCCTCACACAGCTGCAGTTGTTTCACAGCCGCTACGCATCCTCGGGGAATTTGGCCGCTCGCCTTCCCCACATCCTCGCTGGATTGAGCCGCAAGAGGAGTCAGAGATCACCGCCAGGTTTAATGGGAAATTCCCTCGCCATCGCGGATCCACACACAATTTTTGTGCGGCTCAGACACCTTTGACGTCCTGGGCCGGCACTCACTTACTCCCACTCCCCTTCCTCCTCCTCCTCCACAGCGCTCTTCTCGCACCTCACTCCCTAAAGCCGGCTGATTGCCATCTGGTTCCATTATGCACGACTGCACACCGGCCCGTGTGCCCACGATCCACAGCCGTTCAACGTGCTGGAACCCGGAGCGGAGCACACTGTTTTTTCCACCCGTCCCCCGTCCCCCCACGGACCGACATGCCCTCCGACAGTTCTACCGGAGCTGGAGCCCAAACGACCGGGGGTGGGGGTGGGGGTGGGGGGGTCACAGCCCCTCTTGAACGTTCTGGGGGGAGCCGTGTGGTGACCCAGCACAATGCAGATTGACTCTTATTCACGCTCAACAAGGGTGGAGGAAACGAAAGACAACATACAGAGGACAATGCATAAACGGACAAAGAGCCAACCAATGTCATGCTAATCATGTATATTTACTGTGATGCTAATGTGCCATGCATTCTCTCTTCCTGTATCACTGATAAAACAGCTTGTGTGACATGCCTCAACAGCACTGCGCAACAACACAGCACAACAGCGCACAGCACTACAGTGTGTCTCATGATGTTGGAGGAAAATAAAATCCTGCCACCTTCCAGCTCACTGCATCTTGCATGAACTTATTTTTCCTCCACAGTGTCATATATTTACTGCCCCCCCCCCCCGCCGGAAAAATATGTTGCCACCGAGCCAAGGTCTTTAAGCCAGAGGAAACACTGACCTCAGTGGGAACTTGAGTCCGGTCTGCTTTTCCGTCTTGCGGTGCAGAGCAGCAGGAATGGGTTTTTGTGCTCGCGTTGTCTTTTTCTTTGCTCCGGTCAGTTTCTCCGCTATGGTAATTTGAAGCAGGTGGGCCTTCAAGTGCACGTGTCATTAGAACTTGTTATGGCGCTCTGACGTAACCCGGAAGGGCGAGGTTTTTGTTGCTCTGCACAGTGCATGCGCATGGGCTTAGCATCTTCTTCTGCTTTTTTGGTTGAAATGCGGCAGTGGGTGCGCTTGGACGGCAACACCACTACATTTCAGAGAATAAGCTCCCATTGAAAAGGACTGTGGAGTTATCAATTAATTGACAACTAATTTAATTTAGTCGACAAAATTCTTATCGACAATTAGTCGAAAGTCAATTAATCATTAACATCCCTATACAGAATAAAACAGAACGTGAAGAAAACACTATCATGACTCTTAAATTTGCAGTGAGGGAACACCAGAGCCAGACTATGGCATTTAAATAAAAATAAAATAAAATATGATAGGACACCAAGAAAAAAAAAAAAAAGGTAAAATAGCCTAAAATATAAAATGCAATAGAATAGATTAAATAATTAAAATTCAACTAAAAGCCTGGTTAAAAAGGTGTCTTCAGTCTGCATTTAAAAATATCAACGCTCTCAGCTGCCCTCAGGTCCCCAGGAAGGGCGTTCCACAGACGTGGGCTGTAATAACTAAAAGATGCCTCACCATGGGTTTTGGTCACAACTTTAGGGATGATTAAAAGGCCACTTCCTGCAGACCTGAGGGCCCTGGTGGGTTCACAGAATGAAAGCAATCCTGATAAACAGGCAGGACCAAGTCCATTAAGAGCTTTATAAACTAGTAAAAGGACCTTGAAATTAATTCTAAAGCAGACAGGAAGCCAATGCAGAGATTTTAAAATGGGTGTAATTTGGAAAAAAAAAAAAAAAAAAACCTGCAAATCCCTGAGAAAAAAAATGTCCAAGTTATTGAGGCAAACAGCTGAAAATTACTAAGGAAAACAGCTGAAAATTACTACGCAAAAAGCTGCAAATATTGAGGAAAAACGTTGCAAACTTTGAGAAGTAATTTCAAATTTCTGTGAAAAAAATTTGCTATAAAAACAGAAAAACTTGAGTAAAGCTGAGACACTGATACCAACTCAGTCCACTGAATATTCTAAATCGCTCCTGAATCCTGACACACAGACCGACCTTTGCTCTGTTCGCTGGAGGGCTGCCTGCCGCCTCCCGTCTCCGTGGTGACCGTCTCCGGGTCAGGCATCCGGCTGGTGTTGATGAGCGCTCGGATGGACGTGTTGTCATCCAGCCACACCACGTTACCTAGGAGACGGTCACAAACACCCAAGTCATCGACATCCTGAGACTCAGACTTCATGACTAAAAACAAAATAATAATAATAAAAAAACTATTGGAATTTTTACTCTAAATTTGTTTTTTGTTTTTTTTATCTCCCACCCCCCACTGTGCGAGACTCACAGGAAGTGTCGTCGATCCACTCGATGTGAGCAGGTGGGTACTCTTTAAAATACCCAAAGACTTCCTGCGTGCTCATGTCGTCCACGCCTGTCACGTGGATGGCCTCCATACGCAGCCTGGGGATGGCTGGGCACCAACGAAGAAGAAATGATCAGAAACGTGAAAAACAAAACAAAACGGGAATCAAACAAGCATGACGTGGAACCTTTCTTCATGGCGTCTTTGTCCAGGACGACATTCCTCTGACCGATCGCCTCCTCGCCACGGAAATGGAACCGACGGGCGCGCTTCTCCTTCCTCTCCAGCGCCTCCTGGTGGACAAAAAACACAAACGGATGAACTTTTAACACAAATGAGTTAACGTGCTCATGAGTCCCGTAGCCAAGACTGCCTTCTATCAGCTGTTCTTCCCCACCTCTGGAGAAGGAACAGCTCACAACAACTTTTCCATTCACAACAGGTATTTAAACTCATCCACCTTCACTACCTCATGTCTACACTGTCACATAGACGTAACAAACTAATAGTTTTTTGAATGCAGAAGATGCAATAGACTTACACAGTGGTCCTCTCCGGCATACAACTAGGAGCATGCCGGTCGCTATGGAGGGTGAGAGTGTGTATGGGCACATAATCATACCATGCAGGATAGCTGGGTAGACGGTTATGCTGTTTCATTCCATCTAGCGGCAATGCTCTGCACTGTGTGTGTTTATATATTTGCATATTTGTTCCGTCTAGCTGCAATGCTCCGTACTGTGGGTGTTTATATATTTATATATCTACATGTTATTCCATCTAGCTACATTGCTCCGCACTGTGTGTGTTTATATACTTGCATATTTATTCCACCTAGCTGCAATGCTCCGTACTGTGGGTGTTTATATATTTACATATTTATTCCATCTAGCTACAATGCTCTGCACTGTGTGTTCATATATTCATATATTATTCCATCCAGCTACAATGCTCTGCACTGTGTGTCTGTGTGTGTGTGTGTATATATATATATTTTATAGTAATACGTACATATGTTTATTAGCTGCTCTTGCTTGCTTGTTTTTTTTCTTGCCTTCTGATTGTTGCTCTGAGTGTTGCTATCCCTGTGCTGTTGCAATCCTGGAATTTCCCCGTTGTGGGACTAATAAAGGCTTATCTTATCTTATATTTGCCTCCCTCATTCACAGATGCAAATTACCAAATTTTTTTTTTTTTTTTTCAATATTACTGAGAAAAAAAAGTCAAAAATTGAGAAAAAAACTGAAAATTATTGTGGAAAAAATCAGCAATTTACTGAGGTTAAGATGCAAAAATTGAGGGAAACAGCTGCAAAAAGGGGTAAAAGCTGTAAAAAAAAAAATGAGAAAAAATGAAAAAAAAAACTGAAAACAGCTGAAAAAATTAGAAAAAAGTTGCAGAACTGAGAAAAAGGCTGCAAAAAAACTAAGGAAAAGAAAAAAGAAGAAAAAAGTTGCAAATTAATAATTTTAGAAAAATTTAGCTGTAAAAAGTAGCTAATTTACAAGAGAAAAGCTGAAAATTTGAAAATTTACATCAAAAAAAATTCAGTAAGAGTCAAAAATGAACAGATTTAGGTTTAGAAAGTCAGAATATTTTGAGAAAAAATTATGTAAATTTTTGAGGAAAAAGATCTCAAAAGGAACAAAATTTCAGTTGTATTGGAAAGTGGTAAATTTAAGAGAAAAAGGTGCAAAATTACAATGAAAAAGTTGCATATTTATGACAAAAGAAGCCAGATGTATGAGGAATAAAGTCACAAATTTATGTGGGAACAAACCCCCAACAAATTTACATGAAAAAGTTGGTATTTACGGGAAAATAAGTCACAAACTTTGGTGAAAAAAGTCCAAATGATATTTTTATATAAATGTATTTATATATAAAGTTTGAATTTAAGTGAATAAAGTTGCAAATTTGAAAGAAAAACAAATTTATAAAGAAAAAAGTTGCAAATTATCAAGAAAAAGTCTCAAATTTAAGGAAAAACAAGTTGCTAATGTATTTTAAAAGAAAAAAGTTGTAAATTTACAAGAAAAAACTTGCAAATTTATATAAAAAAAAGTCACATTTTTATAAGGGACAAAAGTACAAATTTAAAAGAAAAAAACGTTCAAATTTATATGAAAAAAATTGGAAAATTATGAGGAAAAAGCTGCAAAGTTGGAAGAGGAAAATTTAAAACATGACAAGAAAAAAGCTGCAAAACTGACAAAAAAGTTACAATTTTCTGTAAAAAAGCTGCAGCTTCATGAGGGGCAAAAACCCCCAAAAATTTTCAACAAAAAGCCACAAATCAAAAATCCATTTTTTGTGTGCGACTGTACCTTTGAGTTGACGTCAATCCCGGTGATGAAGGCCCCAGCCTTGTTCTCGTACCGCCGACTGGTGTCCTACAACAAAAATAAAGCTGCTTCAGTTTTGTTTTTCTGTCTTTTCCCCCCCCTTTAAAAAAAAGTTCACATTTTTTTCTGCCCATTTTCCCGTTTCAAAATAAAATGCGCATGAACATGACTGAGCTGTTTATACGTGAAGGTCTGACGGCGTTTTCTGACCAGACGTGGCGCCGCTGTTACTGTCAGTTTTACTGATGCTTCCTGTTAGTCAGCCATGGGTCCAGTCACAGCTGAGAACGTCTGCTGGTTTAACTGGAGTTCACCTTAAAAACTCTCTCTTTATTCACAGTTCAACTTTACTGATGGATCCTGATGGGAGAAAAGTTAAACCTGGCTAAAAATGTGAAAAACAAAACTAGAATGAACTCAACCGTGATGCTGACCCGTACCTTTCCCAGCCCGATACAGTGGTGTGAAAAAATGTTTGCCCCCTTCCTGATTTCTGATTTTTTTTTGTCTGTTTGTCACACTTTAATGTTTCAGAGCATCAATTTAAATATTAGACAAAGATAACACAAAGAAACACAAAATGCAGTTTTTAAATGAAGGTGTTTATTATGAAGGGGAAAAAAAAATCCAAACCCACATGGCCCTGTGTGAAAAAGTGATTGCCCCCTAAACCTAATAACTGCTTGGGCCACCCTTAGCAGCAATAACTGCAATTAAGTGTTTGTAATAACTGGCAATGAGTCTTTTACAGCGCTGTGGAGAAATTCTGGCCCACTCGTCTTGACAGAATTGTTGTAATTCAGCCACATTGGAGGGCTTTTGAGTATGAACCGCCTTTTTAAGGTCATGCCACAGCATCTCAATTGGATTCAGGTCAGGACTTTGATTAGGCCACTCCAAAGTCTTCATTTTGTTTTTCTTAAGCCATTCAGAAGTGGACTTGCTGGTGTGTTTTGGATCATTGTCCTGCTGCCGAACCCAAGTGCACTTCAGCTTGAGGTCACGAACAGATGGCCGGACATTCTTCTTCAGGATTTTTTGGTAGACAGCAGAATTCATGGTTCCATTTACCACAGCAATCTTCCAGGTCCTGAAGCAGCAAAACAGCCCCAGACCATCACACTACCACCACCATATTATACTGTTGGTATGATGTTCCTTTTCTGAAATGCTGTGTTACTTTTACGTCAGATGCAATGGGACACACACCTTCCAAAAAGTTCAACTTTTGTCTCGTCAGTCCACAGAGTATTTTCCCAAAAGTCTTGGGGATCATCAAGATATTTTCTGGCAAAACTGAGACAAGCCTTTATGTTCTTTTTGCTCAGCAGTGGTTTTCGTCTTGAAACTCTGCCATGCAGGCCATTTTTGCCCAGTCTCTTTCTTATGGTGGAGTCATGAACACTGACCTTAACTGAGGCAAGTGAGGCCTACAGTTCTTTGGATGTTGTTGTAGGGTCTTTTGTGACCTCTTGTATGAGTTGTTGCTGCACTCTTGGGGTAATTTTGGTCGGCCGGCCACTCCTGGGAAGGTTCACCACTGTTCCATGTTTTTGCCATTTGTGGATAATGGTTCTCACTGTGGTTCACAGGAGTCCCAAAGCTTTAGAAATGGCTTTATAACCATTTCCAAACTTACAGATCTCAATTACCTTGTTTCTCATTTGTTCCTGAATTTCTTTGGATCACAGCATGAGGTCTAGCTTTTGAGGATCTTTTGGTCTACTTCACTTTGTCAGGCAGGTCCTATTTAAATGATTTCTTGATTGACAACAGGTATGGCAGTGATCAGGCCTGGGTGTGGCGACAGAAATTGAACTCAGCACAATTAATTTATGTTTTAACCACTTGCGCTCCGTTGTTCCGCGGGCGGGCAAGTCTCTGTGTCTTAGGGCGCACGAGGATGCATGCATGACGCATGATAGACATACTGATGGTGGTGTTGTAGGTGGTGTGGCCTTCAAGCGCCACTGAAAAAAAAAAAGCTGCAGACACAGCCGCGAACAGATTAGTTCATCTGATTGACCTCTCATTCGACTAATAAGAGCCTTGAATTAGGTTTCTGAAACCTTGAAGAACCAATGAATGAAAACCTAGGAAGGAGGACCCGCCTACTGTGAATGCAGGAGCCAATTGAAGCACAGAAGTTTGGGCTGGGTGAAGAGAGATTTACTGTTGCAGCTGATGGAAAAAAAAGGACGCTGGACGAACCTGCTACAGATCCAGCAGCATGGAGAACACCCACAAGTGGGACCTGCACTCATTCCAGCAGAATAGACGTTTAGGATTCTCTTCCGTCATCATAGACTGACGGAGGCCGACGACAAAAGTCGTAAATCATTCACCAAAACCGCAATAATGGAATTATGTTTTGACCGGGATCCACGAGCGGACCAGCGTCGCGTTCGTCTGACAATGGGGAAGAGAAGTTCGCCAGGACTCTGCTGCTGTGAAGAGGTAAGGTGTTATAAGCTAAATTTATTATTTATCCCTGAAAATTGAAATCAAAAAATTACTTTTGACCGATCAGTAAATTACAACTGTACAGCGCACGAAGTACAAAGTGCGTGCGCCGCGATAAACGGTTCATTTGCCGTGTTCGGACTGTGAACGCCCCCCCCCCCCCCCGCTGCAGAAGAGGAGCGGGGGGGGGGGGCGTTCACGGTCCGAACGCCCCCTGGTCCGCGGGGGGAAGCTTATGAGTCTATTCCGTCATGTAGCGATGGCCGAACTCCGTCCTTTGTAGTGGGGGGGCAACACCCCCCCCCCCACACACACACACACGCACACACAGACACAGCCCTGAATGTGACCTTTCATTAGAGCCCAAAATAAAGATTCTACATTGAATTATTCAAAAGTTACAGACGTTTTTCCAAACTGTGCCATTTGGCACAATTCCAAAACGCCTGGGAACTACCTGAGAACAAAGCTGTGTAAAATATTCATTTTTTGTGGTATTGTTACCAAATTTGGATCTCAGCTTTATAACACTTGGTTCTACATTTCTGTTGCATTTTCCAGCCGGATCGGACAGCTGTGTGTTATTTGCAAGCATTTGTATCCAAAAAAAACACCATGGCCAAATTAATTTTCTTCAAGTTCAGTATGTTTAGATGACTGTAACTCAGTGGCCGGAGCACGTAGAGAGATTATGGTTTTTTTGCCAAAAAATTCAAAGTGTTTTCTTCATCTCTCGGCGCCACACCAGTCGGCTGCCTTTTGCAACAGCGGCTCGATTCCGAGTTTTTTTTCCCCCTTCCTCTCTCTTTTGATCACTTTTTTTTTTTCACCCCACTTATATCACGGACACACAGATCGTCCCAAATGTCTCCTGAGCCGGTGGACGGAGTCACTGTTTATAGCAGGATTCGATACAACAGGGAAGAGCTGCTAGCATTTAACCGCCACCCGGTCCCACTGGAAAAACTCGACATACCGAGAGAACTGAGGCGAAAACGCCGCGGCTGCCGGGCTGGAGTAAGGCGGAGGACAAAAAATATAAGGTACAGACCCTCCCTTCCATCTGTTGTCATGGGAAATGTACGGTCGATACTGGGAAAGTTAGATGAGCTAGCGGCTATCTCCCGTTATGATAGCACTTACCGGGAGTGCTCTCTCCTTTTGTTTACTGAGACGTGGCTAACTGAACTAGCAGCAGATGCTAACATTGAGCTGGAGGGTTTTCACATGATACGAGCTGACCGAACACCAGAGAGTGGCAAAACTAGGGGCGGTGGAGTGATAATGTATGTTAACAACAACTGGTGTAGACCGGGACATATCACTGTTAAACAACGACACTGCAGCAAAGACATTGAGTTGCTAGCTGTTAGCATGAGGCCTACATATCTCCCGAGAGAACACTCACACGTGATCTGCATTGTTGTTTATGCAAATCCGACGGCGAACGCTGGGACAGCGCGTGACGTCATCCATTCAGTAACCAGCAGGCTGCAGACAGAACACCCAGATGCTCTTCTCCTCATCTCAGGCGATTTCAACCACGTTTCACTGTCTCCCATTCTGCCCACTTTCACCCAGTATGTCACATGCCACACTAGAGACAATAAAACACTGGATTTGTTCTACGCAAACACTAAGGAGGCGTACACCTCATCACAACTCCCCCCACTTGGGAGATCGGATCACTACTTGGTTCATCTCCGACCGGTGTACAAACCCCTAGTGCACAGACAACCTCCGGCCATGCACACTGTGGAGTTATGGTCTGAGGAGACAATGGACACTCTAAAGGACTGTTTTGAAGCCACCGCCTGGAAGCAGCTCTGCGATCCACATGGTGAGGACATCGATGGCCTCATTCACACCTTCACGGGCTACCTCAGCTTCTGTGTGGACAAATCCGTTCCCACCAAGACCATACGGCGTCACTCAAACAACAAACCCTGGATCAACCCTGAGATAAAAACACTTCTGAGAGAGAAGAAGAGGATCTTCAGGTCGGGGAACAGGGAGATGCTGAAGTCCGTACAGAGGGAGCTGAGGAGAAAGATCAGAGAAGGCAAGGACAGCTTCAGGAAGAAGATGGAGGACAAGCTGCAACAGAGCGACATCAGCGGGGTCTGGAGAAACCTCAAAACCATCTCGGGGCTCCAGAATTCCTCCCCCCAGGCCACGGGGGGCAGGGAGTGGGCGAACAACCTGAATCTGTTTTTCAATAGATTTGACCAACCGCCCTCCCCCTTGTCTGCACAACAACCACTGCTGCCCCTAAGAAATCAAGTCCTGCTACCCACTCCCCACTCCACCGACACCCCCCCCCACTCCCAACACACAGCCCCCCATCCTGACCCTGACCAAGACCCAGGTGAGGACGGAGCTGAGGAAGATCAAGGCGAGGAAGGCGTCGGGACCGGACGGCATCAGCGCAAAGCTCCTCAAGTCCTGTGCAGACCAGCTGTGTGGGATTGTGACATATATCTTCAACATGAGCCTGAAACTGGGGAGGGTACCACAGCTGTGGAAAACATCTTGTGTGGTACCTGTACCAAAAACTTCCCACCCCAAAGACCTGAACAGCTTCAGACCGGTGGCCTTGACGTCCCACTTGATGAAGACCCTGGAGAGACTGCTCCTTGCTCATCTCCGCCCCCTGGTGGAACCAGCGATGGATCCACTCCAGTTCGCCTACCAGCATGGCATTGGGGTGGAGGATGTGGTGATCTTCCTCCTTCACCGTTCTCTGTCCCACCTGGAGAAGCCCGGGAATATGGTGAGGATCATGTTCTTTGACTTCTCCAGTGCTTTCAACACCATCCAACCGATGATCCTGAAGGACAAGCTGCTGCGCGCAGGGGTGGACCAGCACCTGTCATCATGGATCCTGGACTACCTCACGAACCGGCCTCAGTTTGTGAGAACCCGGGACTGTGTTTCCGACACGATCATCAGTAGCACGGGGGCCCCCCAGGGAACGGTGCTGGCTCCCTTCCTGTTCACTCTTTATACTGCGGACTTCTCACACAACACAACACATTGCCATCTACAGAAGTTCTCTGATGACTCTGCGATCGTTGGTCTCATCTCCAGCGGAGATGAAGCTGAGTACAGAGGGCTTATCCAGGACTTTGTGGACTGGTGCCATCGGAACTGCCTCCAGATCAACGCGAGGAAAACTAAGGAGCTGGTGGTGGACCGCCGCAGGCATGGGCAGCCCCTCACAGCACCAGTAAATATACAGGGAACAGACATCGAGATGGTGACATCCTACAAGTACCTGGGTATTCATCTGAACAATAAACTAGACTGGTCACACAATACTGACGCACTCTACAAGAAGGGACAGCGCAGGCTGTTCCTGCTGAGGAGACTCAGGTCTTTTGGTGTACAAGGGGCGCTGCTGAAGTCATTCTATGACACGGTGGTGGCATCAGCCATCACTTTTGGAGTGGTCTGCTGGGGCAGTGGCATTACTGCAGCCGATAGGAAGAGACTGAACAAACTGATTAAGAAAGCTAGCTCTGTCCTGGGGCAACGCCTTGATCCGATGGAGGAGATAGGAGAGAGAAGGACGGTGGCTAAACTGTCATCTCTGCTGGAGTCCGAGTTCCACCCTATGCAGGACATACTGGATGCACTGAGGAGCTCATTTAGCAGCAGACTACATCATCCCAGGTGCACAACCGAGAGGTTTCGTAGGTCCTTCCTACCAACGGCTGTCAGACTGTACAACCTAAGCAGGGCTGCTCGCAGAGATAGCAAAAAGACGTAACAAACTAATAGTTTTTTTTGAATGCAAAAGATGCAATAGACTTACACAATGGTCCTCTCCGGCATACAACTAGGAACATACCGGTCGCTATGGAGGGTGAGAATATGTATGGGCACATAATCATACCATGTAGGATAACTAAATAGACGGTTATGCTGTTTCATCCCACCTAGCAACAATGCTCTGCACTGTGTGTGTTTATATATTTACATATTTATTCCATCTAGCTACAATGCTCCGCACTGGGTGTGTTTATATTTATATATCTATATATTTATTCCATCTAGCTACAATGCTCAGCACTGGGTGTGTTTATATTTATATATCTATATATTTATTCCATCTAGCTACAATGCTCCGCACTGTGTTTTTATATATCTACATATTATTCCATCTAGCTACATTGCTCCGCACTGTGTGTGTTTATATACTTGCATATTTATTCCACCTAGCTGCAATGCTCCGTACTGTGGGTGTTTATATATTTACATATTTATTCCATCTAGCTACAATGCTCTGCACTGTGTGTTCATATATTCATATATTTATTCCATCCAGCTACAATGCTCTGCACTGTGTGTCTGTGTGTGTGTGTGTGTATATATATATTTTATAGTAATATGTACATATGTACAGTATATTAGCTGCTCTTGCTTGCTTGTTTTTTTTTCTTGCCTTCTGATTGTTGCTCTGAGTGTTGCTATCCCTGTGCTGTTGCAATCCTGGAATTTCCCCATTGTGGGACTAATAAAGGCTTATCTTATCTTATCTTATCTTAAATGAGACCAACCCCATGAAGATGCTGCAAAGGGTTGAAGAACAGCTTTCGATTTACTTTGGGCACGTTATTTTTTGGCATTTTTAGGAAAACTGCCCGGAGTTCAAGGGGTTAACGGGGGGATTTTTTTTTTTACCCTTAATAAACACTTTCATTTAAAAACTGCATTTTGTGTTTACTTGTCTTATCTTTGTCTAATATTTAAATTTGTTTGATGATCTGAAACATTTAAATGTGACAAAGATACAAAAAAATGAGAAATCAGGAAGGGGACAAACACTTTTTCATACCACTGTAGATTTAAAACCGTGACCTTTGACCCCAAACCCATAGTCAATGGTCAGGGGGTCAGGATGAACCTGTTAAACAAATCGAGGAAAACAGTTGCAAATTATTATGGGGAAATAAGTTGCCGATTATTGAAAAACCTGGTTTGGTGACTCTGGCTTTCATTGATCTGGAGACACTAAGTGCATGCCCGTAGAAAGCAAGTATTCTTGTCTGAAAACAGGTAGCCCAGTTGGACTATACAGGCCCCAACGCAGGCTGTGTTTGAAAGTGGAATACAAAGAGGTGTTGCCTACATGCAATCACGTTACGTGACAAATATAAAAAGGACTGAACAGCACTAAGATTTATTTGATTGTGTGAATATTAATTAGAGACTTATTGAAAGTGAATGGGACATTCAATATCAGCAACTGATTAAGAACCCTTGTTTATTTTTTGTCAGATCACTTATTTGTCTGATCTTTTGACATTCATAAGTATTGTATCTTCATTTTGGGAAATGGGAGTTGTTCAGTCATCATTATAATTGTTTTAGTTTATATGTGTAGTTTATAGTCTATCATCAATAAACTCATGCAGTACTATAACAGGACATGTTTACAAATATTTGAGACCCATTGTAGTGCGTCATTTTATATTTTAGCAATATTTTAAGTCCAAAACACAGATATTATACACAGCAGAATGACCTGTTTGGACGCAACTATTGCATCAGTGTTGCCCATTTGTCAGTAAAGGTTCAAATAAAAATTATTTTGTTATTTGAGCGTTTTTGTGTCCAGTTTGGTGACGGTCGTCGTTTCGTCAAACCGTGCATGTGGCTGCATATATGCAGTTGATCTGGGCATTCTGCTCCACAATCATGGTATTACTAACTTTTAATTTTTAGACTGCCACGCGAACGCACCGAGAGGAGCATCATCAGTGATGGCGAGTTGCTGTCCTGCAAAGGGACTCCCGTCTACCACTGGCCGGGAGGGCTGGGTTTGCTTCTATGCGAAGGACCGCGTTCCGCCCGCTGCTTCTCCAACATCGGTGCTCTTTTGACAAAACCTGGGGTCAGCTGACATTCTCCAAATTATCTTTTAGACGTACGCAATCATGGCAACATGGTATAATTTTTTAAGCATTACATCTTCACTAGTCTCTCCTTGTCAAATTTGTCGCTTTTCATTTCCTTTATTTTGTTTGCAAAGCACTGTGGTGACTGACTGGTCGTATTATCCAATCAGCACGGCCGTGATGCCGCATATTATCCAATCAGCACGGAGTCAATCCGACACCCCTGCACACACTGAAGGGCATGAAGAGAGAGTGGTGGCTAAACTTTTATTGATAAAAATGACATTTTGACTGAGTGACTCCATACTCGGGGATGCACACCCTCGTAACCTCAGCAAAACACTTATAAAATCTGAGGCCAGTCTGATGAACGGTTCAAGAGATATGTGTGGAACAGGGAGACACACAGAGATTTTATGCATTTACAGATGTAGTTAATGGAATTCTGACCTTTTGACCCCAAAAGTATAGCCACAGGTACTAGTCCCAGTGCCAACCCAGGGTTTCCTCTGGTAACATTCTCCGTGGCGGCCCGCCTCGCCAGAAATCGTACCGCCATGCCAAGCTGATATGATTTTATAAATAAAAATATATGAAGCAATGACTTTCCACAAGCGCGCACACGAACAACGCGCGTGGCCATCATCCGTGCGGAGTTTAGAAGCGCCCGTTCACATGAGTTTTTCAGTCAGTCAGCAAACAGTGTCTCGCTAAGCGTGGCTGTCCGACAGAAACATGAGTTTATTAAAGTACTTTGAATGCGGAAAAAAATCACAAGAGGTATGTAAGCACTGGCGTTTATCATGGTTTTAACCCGCTGGATACGGGAGCCATAATGGAAGAGTCGCTTAGCTAAGAGATGTGGTTAGAATTCAAATGCAGTCAGCTTCATATGAAGGGAAAGGCAAGGGGGACTGATGAATTGCTGAGGATATATTTTACCAGCCACTACAATATTAAGTTATGAGACTGGCAATTTCTCTCTTTTCTCGCATGAGCAGGTGTGCCATTTTTATTCTCCAGCGGCAGTGACAAAGTAACAGGTTCAGGTTACTTTATTTGTACCCGTAGGTAGATTTGTTTTGCAGTCTGGTGACATCCATATTTACAAGCCACTAATTACATTCAACATAGACACAAACACAGGCACACATGAAGCTGACTATAAACATGATAAAAATACTCAAGGCTCCATCAATCAGGGTATAAAAAGACAAAGAGATGAGGGAAAAACCAGAGGTAAGAGACAAGGGTCATATTAAAAGTTAAAAACTAGTCAAAGAGGTTAAAAAAACTCAAAGGTCTAAAACCCAATAAAATATTTAGAACCCAAATGACATCCTACAAAAATAAGTAAATATAAAATGAAGTTAATAAATAGGTACCTAAATTATGTACAATATATTTTTACAGCTTGTTCAACTCTTTGACAGCAGCAGGGACAAAGCTGTTTTTGTAGCGCTGGGTTCTACTTTTTGGGACAGCAAACCTCCGTCTTGAGGGAAGAAGCTGAAAGTGGAAGTGCAAAGGGTGGGAGTCATCATTTAAAATGGAGGTAGCCATCCTCTGTACTTGTCTGGTGTACAGGGATGTCAGGCTCAGCTGTGACTCACCAAGCAAACGACTGGACCATCTAACTACCTGATCCAAGGATTTCCTCTGTTTCAGTTTTATCTGACCAAACCATGACACTAAAGAAAAGGATAAAACAGATTCAATAAAAGCCCGATAAAACACTGTCATTATGGTTCGGTCAACTTGGAAGCGTGCAAGTTTTCTCAAGCAATGCAAATGTTGCTGACCCTTTTTGCACACCCTTTCACAGTTCTCTTCAAAGTTTAAATTACTATCAATAATCGTCCCAAGATATTTGTACGATTGTACACATTTGGTGGTCTGGCCTTTTAGTATGGTGACTTTGTGCCTGGGATTTTTCCTCCTAAAGTCAATAATCATGTCTTTAGTTTTTGTCGCATTCAGCTGCAGGTAGGAATCCTCACACCAGTGAACAAAATCAACAACTACTGGGCCATGGCCACTAGGGATGGGCATAATTTACCGATTAACCGATAATTGATCATTAAGAATTTCACCGAGGAAGTTCATTTTCGTCGACAAACCGTTTTTTTTTTTAAAAAACAATCCGAGGTTATTAAGGCCTAGTGCACGGCCGTCCTCAAACAATGCAATGGCAAAATTTGGGCACCAGGGGGCAACATTACACCATCTCCGTACCCTGGCGTGCCTCAGTTGATACATGCGTGCTTCCGTAGGGCAATCGCCAAATCATGAAGCGGTTACGGCGAAGTGTTGCGTGGGACCATTTCAATTTAAAAAATGACCAGGTGTACTGCAATCACTGCAATGCAGCATACAAATATACCTCATCGACAGGGTCCATGGAACACCCTTATTACGCGAAGAAACCGCCAACAGTGGTTGCGCGCTGAGTAATGGCGGTCGTGAAGATTCTTTTAATTTTTTTCAGAAACTTTATTGAGAAGGTCATGAAGATTCGGTGTACACACGTCGAGGGAAGCTGCAGGAGACGGCGTAGTGGCTCGACGGGAAGACTATTTCGCACAAAATGGCACAAGAGAACAGCAAAAAGTTCCACGCGGCTAGACTAAGCAATACGAGCGATACAGCAATGAATGCGGTCTTCGTTTGTTGGGTGGCCGCTCGGCAGGGAGAGAGAGCTGGGTAAAACGTCTCGGCCAATCAGCTTGCGGGGTGAAACGTCTCGGCCAATCAGCTTGCGAGATTCCCGAGCCGAGCCAACACGACAACAGCGAACAGAGAGAGAGAGATTTGAGAGAGAGAGAGGTGGATTTGAGTTGTGCGGCGCTCCGTGCTGATACCTGATGTTCTAATGTAGTCTACCTGCCTTGTTACCTACCTAAAAATGTTAATGATTAACCGATTATTAATCATTAATTCTCCCGACGATCGGTGAAGAAAATTTCACCGAATGCCCATCCCTAATGGCCACTCTCACCATCCTGGAGGAGACTGACAATAACTGAGTCATCAGCATACTTTATAATGTGTCTGTTGTCATGTCTGCTCCGACACATGTTTGTGTACAGGATGAAGAGTAGTGGTGACAACACACACCCCTGAGGAGAGCCAGTAGAAGAGCACTTTAGGTCAGACAATGTACCATTGACCCTTACTCTCTGCGTCCTGTTGGTTAAGAAATCCAGAATCCAACCCACCAGATTATTGCTCAAATCAAATTGTTGCAGGAGCCTTTCAACTAAGATACGAGGTCGGATTGTATTAAAGGCGGAAGAAAAGTCCACAAATAAAAGCCTGGCATGTGTCCCATTAAAATCCAGATGTTTAAAAAGCATGTTAAACAGAGCGACAGTGGCATCCTCCACTCCTTTGTGTGGCCTATAGGCAAACTGCAGAGGATCCAATGCCTGCTCAGTCTGCCTTAGGACCTCACATCTGACCAGTTTTTCAAAAATTTTCATTAAAACTGAAGTCAAAGCAATTGGTCTAAAGTCGTTTACCGTTTTAGGACAGCTGGATTTTGGAACAGGAACAACCACGGCTTCTTTCCAGATCTTAGGCACATGTTGTGTCTGTAAGGACTTATTGAAAATGTAATGAAATATAGGACTCAGTTCATGTGCACAGGACCTTTTACCAAGCGCCCACATATATTCTCCCTTTTAACATCCTGCACCTCAATATTAAAGTGCTGATTGTCTTTGAGTTTCTGTTTCAAATCTTGGATTTCTGTGCTAAAATCAAAGGAGTCAAAACGACCATAAAAACAATTAAGAGCATTAGCCAGCTCTGTGTCTGAATTAAAATCATCTAAAAACACAGGATTACTGCACTCTGTGCTCTGAAGGCCTGCAATAGTTTTCATACTGGCCCAGGCTGAACCAAGTTTCTTTGTTGCCATCTTGCTTTCCAATTCTGATTTATAATTCTGTTTTGCTCTTAAAATTTCGGCCTTCAGCTCCTTTGTGGCAACCTGTAGCTCAGAAACAGACCCCTGTTTAAAGGCAAGTGCTTTCCTCTTTAAGCAGGATTTAACTGATTTTGTAACCCATGGTTTGTTGGGATATATTTTGACACGTTTATGTGGAACAATCTTATTTTTACAGAAAGACATGTATGAGCATGTGACGTCAACCAGAGAGTCCAAATCATCCCCGCAGGCCAGTGTGAACATCTCCCAGTCTGTACAGTTAAAGCATTCCTGGAGGCTGTGCTCTGAATCTTCCGTCCACACATCAATGTCTCTCGTCTCCACCTTGCCTCTTCTGAGAGCAGTTTTATATGTGGGCAGCAAATGCACACAGTTGTGATCTGAGGATCCTAAAGGAGGAAGGGGGAGTGATTTATAGGCCCTCTCTATGGATCCATAGCACAGGTCCAATGTCTTTTTTCGCCTGGTTGGGCAGGAGACATACTGATAAAAGTTTTTAAGTGTCTTCTCTAAAGAAACATGGTTAAAATCCCCAAGAATGAAGTTTGGCGCCTCTGGAGAAATTGATTGCAGCTGCTGGATCACATCAAAGATGGTTCTGGAGGCGGAGTCAGCGTCTGCCCTCGGATGAATGTACACAGTTGTGATGAAAAGTTGGGGGAACTCGCGAGGCAAATAAAAGGGGCGTAGTGACACAGACAGCAGCTCCACATCGGGTGTACAGATGCACTCTCTGACCGTGACAGATGTGCAGTACTGCTTATTAATATATAAACATACGCCGCCCCCCTGACGTTTCCCCGTTACCTCTTTCTGCCAATCCGAGCGCAGCAGGGCTCCAAAGCCGTCAATCCACAGGTCTGCATCTCGGTCATGCGCAGTAAGCCAAGATTCGGTGAAGGCCATGACGCAGCAGTTCTTAAAGTCCTTCTGGTAGCGTACATTCCCTTGAATTTCATCCACCTTGTTTCTCAGAGACTGTACATTCCCAAAAATTATTGAAGGAAGAGGAATGTTACCAAACTGCCGTCTCCTAAGGCACAATTTCACACCTCCACGCCTTCCGCGCTTCCTTCTGCCGTCTCTGCCATCTCTCTTTTCACCGCTATGGTCGTCTCTCAAAATAAAGTCTGGCAGTTGCGGCTTAGGCTCAATCACAGCCGCTGCATCAACCGTGTTTAAATGCAGCAACATGTCCCTGGAATAATGTATTCTGCCCGCCATTCTGCCCGCCATGGAGCCGAACGCGTTTACTTCAGAGACAAAAAGCCAGAGGACAGATAGCAGCAGTGCAAGAAAGGGGAGGAAATCCATGTTGTAGATACCAGGGAGCTCTTCGCCATATAGTCCACAAACACTCCAGGGCAGAAACGACACAGAGGATTTTGTAAAAACATATAAAAGTACATAAAAACACACACACAGACGACGCACTATTTCACCAGCTGCCGGTCGCTGCGTGCGCATGCGCCCAGATCAGCTAAAATCGCTTGCTCTAAACTGAGGTCCTTCAGTGGCTGTCTAGAGAGGTGCCTGATGAGAAAGCCTGAGCACACAACTAGAATGGCCATTGCTAAACGACTGGGAGCCGGCCATTTATGTCTGCACTAGGAGCCACTTAGTGAATGAAAAACCCACGTGCAGGAGTGGTTTCATGCGTTGTATTGAACAAAACCCCAAAACGTGTTAATGGGAATGAATGAAGTGTGGATGTGGATGTGTGTGAAACACCCGAGCTGCCAAGTGCCCGAGCTGTCAGGAAGCGAAGGACCCAAAGGGTTCCCTGACGTGCCTGATGGAAAATAAATAAACGTGCATTTTTTAATTTTTTTTAACCCAATAGCCAAATTAGGAAGTATTTACTTGTATTATTAGCATATTTCTCATTTGTGTGCATTTTTTTTACTATTGAATAAAAAAAGAATCGAATTGTAGGCGCTTCCCAGCCAGATATTGTGATACTAGGAGACCGGCCGTGTAGTCACTTCGCAACTGTAACTGCCTAAACAGATCATTCTGTACATGAACACATATTGTGATGAATTATGTCTTTAGAGTCCGCTACAGTTCCCTATTATGGAGACACCTTACACATCACGAACACACAGATCGCCCCAAATGTCTCCCGAGCCAGCAGACGGAGCCACTGTTTACAGCAGGAGACGGTTCAGCAGGGAACAGCTGCTAGCACTCAACTGCCACTCGGTGCTAACGAGAAACTCGACATACCAGGACAAATAAGGCGAAAGCGACGTGGGTGTTGTGCAGGTGTTAAGACGGCGGCCAAGGAATATAAGGTACAGACCCACCCTCCCATCTTATATACTCATATATACTGTTATATACTCGTATATTTATTCCATCCAGCTACAATGCTCTGCACTGTGTGTCTGTGTGTATATATATATATTTATAGTAATATGTACAAATGTATATTAGCTGCTCTTGCTTTTTTTTTTTCTTGCCTTCTGATTGTTGCTCTGAGTGTTGCTATCCCTGTGCTGTTGCAATCCTGGAATTTCCACAACGGGGAAATTCCAGGATTGCAGGATTGCAGGATTGTTGTTATGAGGAATGTACGATCTATATTGGAAAAGTTAGATGAGCTAGCAGCTATCTCCCACTACGATAGCATATACCGGGAGTGCTGCCTTCTATTGTTTACGGAGACGTGGCTAACTGAACTAGCAGCAGATGCTAGCATTGAACTGGAGGGTTTCCACGCGATACGGGCAGACCGAACACCAGACAGTGGCAAAGCAAGGGGCGGTGGAGTGATGATCTATGTTAATAACAACTGGTGCAGACCGGAACATATCACTGTTAAACAACAACACTGCAGCAAAGACATCGAGTTGCTAGCTGTTAGCATGCGGCCTACCTATCTCCCGAGGGAATACTCACACGTGATCTGCATTGTTATTTATGCAAATCCGACGGCGAACGCTGGGACAGCGCGTGACGTCATCCACTCAGTAACTGGCAGGCTGCAGACAGAACACCCAGATGCTCTTCTACTCATCTCAGGCGATTTCAACCATGTTTCACTGTCTCCCATTCTACCCACGTTTACCCAGTATGTCACATGCCACACTAGAGACAATAAAACACTGGACTTATTTTACGCAAACACTAAGGAGGCATACACCTCATCACCACTCCCCCCACTCGGGAGATCGGATCACAACTTGGTTCATCTCCGGCCGGTGTACAAACCCCTACTGCACAGCCAACCTCCGGTTATGCGCACAGTGAAGTTATGGTCTGAGGAGGCAATGGACGCTCTAAAGGACCGTTTTGAAACCACTGCCTGGGAGCAGCTCTGCGATCCACATGGTGAGGACATCGATGGCCTCACTCACACCATCACAGACTACATCAGCTTCTGTGTGGACAACACCGTACCCACCAAGACCATACGGTGTTGCTCAAACAACAAACCCTGGATCAACCCTGAGATAAAAACACTTCTGAGGGAGAAGAAGAGGATCTCCAGGTCGGGGAACAGGGAGATGCTGAAGTCTGTACAGAGGGAGCTGAGGAGAAAGATCAGAGAAGGCAAGGACAGCTTCAGGAAGAAGATGGAGGATAAGCTGCAACAGAGCGACATTGGTGGGGTCTGGAGAAACCTTAAAACCATCTCTGGGCTCCAGAATACCTCCCCCCAGGCTACGGGGGGCAGGGAGTGGGCGAACAATCTGAATCTGTTTTTCAATAGGTTTGACCAACCGTCCCCCCCCCCCCCGACTGCACAACAACCACTGCTGCCTCTGAAGACATCAAGTCCTGCTGCCCACTCCCCACTCCACCAACACCCCCCCACTCCCAACACACAGCCCAGACCCCAGGTGAGGACGGAGCTGAGGAAGATCAAGGCAAGGAAGGCGTCGGGAACGGACGGCATCAGTGCAAAGCTCCTCAAGTCCTGTGCAGACCAGCTGTGTGGGATTGTGGAGTACATCTTCAACCTGAGCCTGAAGCTGGGGAGGGTACCACAGTTGTGGAAAACATCTTGTGTGGTACCTGTACCAAAGACTTCCCACCCCAAAATCTGAACAGCTACAGACCAGTGGCCCTGACGTCCCACATGATGAAGACCCTGGACAGACTGCTCCTTGCTCACCTCCGCCCCCTGGTGAGACCAGCGATGGATCCACTCCAGTTCACCTACCAGCATGGCATTGGGGTGGAGGATGCGGTCATCTTCCTCCTTCACTATTCTCTGTTCCACCTGGAGAAGCCCGGGAATGCGGTGAGGATCATGTTCTTTGACTTCTCCAGTGCTTTCAACACCATCCAACCGATGATCCTGAAGGACAAGGTGCTATGCGCAGGGGTGGACCAGCACCTGTCATCATGGATCCTGGATTACCTCACAAACCGGCCACAGTTTGTGAGAACCCGGGACTGTGTGTCCGACACGATCATCGGTAGCACCGGGGCCCCCCAGGGAACGGTTTTGGCTCCCTTCCTGTTCACCCTTTATACTGCGGACTTCTCACACAACACGACACACTACCATCTACAGAAGTTCTCTGATGACTCTGCGATCGTTGGCCTCATCTCCAACAGAGATGAAGCTGAGTACAGAGGGCTTATCCAGGACTTTGTGGACTGGTGCCATCAGAACTGCCTCCAGATCAACGCGAGGAAAACTAAGGAGCTGGTGGTGGACTGCCGCAGGCAAGGAAAACCCCTCACAGCACCAGTAAATATACAGGGAACAGACATCGAGATGGTGACATCCTACAAGTACTTGGGTGTTCATCTGAACAATAAACTAGACTGGTCACACAATACTGACGCACTCTACAAGAAGGGACAGCGCAGGCTGTTCCTACTGAGGAGACTCAGGTCTTTTGGTGTACAAGGGGCGCTGCTGAAGTCATTCTATGACACGGTGGTGGCATCAGCCATCACTTTTGGAGTGGTCTGCTGGGGCAGTGGCATTACAGCAGCCGATAGGAAGAGACTGAACAAACTGATCAAGAAAGCTAGTTCTGTCCTGGGGCAGTGCCTTGACCCAGTGGAGGAGATGGGAGAGAGAAGGATGGTGGCTAAACTGTCATCTCTGCTGGAGTCCGAGTTCCACCCTATGCAGGACACACTGAATGTACTAAGGAGCTCATTTAGCAGCAGACTACATCATCTTAGGTGCACAACCGAGAGGTTTCGCAGGTCCTTCCTACTTACGGCTGTCAGACTGTACAACCTAAGCAGGGCTGCTCGCAGAGATAGCAAAAAGACGTGACAACCTAATAGTATTGAATGCAAAAGACGCAATAGACTTACACAATGGTCCCCTCCGGTATACAACTAGGAAAAGACCGGTAGCTACGGAGGGTGACAATATGTATGGGTACATAATCATACCATGTAGGATAACTAAGTAGACGGTTATGCTGCTGTTTAATTCCATCTAGCTACAATGCTCCGCACTGTGTGTGTTTATATATTTACACTACCGTTCAAAAGTTTGGGGTCACTTAGAAATTTCCTTATTTTTAAGATAATGTCTGGTTTTTGGTGCAATATCTACATAGGTGTATAGAGGCCCATTTCCAGCAACTATCACTCCAGTGTTCTAATGGTACAATGTGTTTGCTCATTGCATCAGAAGGCTAATGGATGATTAGAAAACCCTTGTGTAATCATGTTAGGTCTCCAATGCTGTAATTGCTGCAAATGGAGGATTCTTTGACGAAAGCAAAGTTTGAAGGAAAAAATTATTATTTCAAATACAAATCATTATTTCTAACCTTGTCAATGTCTTGACTATATTTTCTATTCATTTTACAACTCATGGTGGTAAATAAGTGTGACTTTTCATGGAAAATACAAAATAATTATCTGGGTGACCACAAACTTTTTAACGGTAGTGTATATATTTATTCCATCTAGCGATAATGCTCCACACTGTGTGTTTATATATTTACATATTTATTCCATCTAGCTACAATGCTCTGCACTGTGTGTGTTTATATATTTACATATTTATTCCATCTAGCTACAATGCTCCGCACTGTGTATGTTTATATATTCATATATTTATTCCATCTAGCTTCAACGCTCCACACTGTATGTGTGTTTATATATTTATATATTTATTCCATCTAGCTACAATGCTCCGCACTGTGTGTCTATATATTTATGTTTATATGTACATATGTATACTCGCTGCTCTTGTTTTTTTTTCTTGCCTTCTGATTGTTGCTCTGAGTGTTGCTATCCCTGTGCTGTTGCAATCCTGGAATTTCCCCATTGTGGGACTAATAAGGGCTTATCTTATCCTATCATGACCGAAATTCACGAAGTCAATGACTTTAATCCGTCAGCAGCCTTCAGACAAACTAAACGTGTCAACATTTGATTTCAAAATAAGGGACGTTTTTCCTGCTGTCTGGGTGGTGAGGAGATTTCTGGGAAAACAAAACAACAGAACTATAAATATAAAGAAATATTGTAACAGAAATAACTGCATCCTTTGTCATTTATTTCATTAAATACAATTTTATTATTTTTTCTTTGTAATCAGAGTTAAATTATTGTTCTGTTCTGCAAAATTATGTTCAAAAATGTAAATTGTTATAAGGAAAAAGTAAAAAAAAAAATTACCAGTCTTGTTTCAAATTTATCTAAAAAAAAAAAAAAAACAACAGTAATTTTATTTTAAAAAACAGACAAAAATTAGACTTAAAATAATCCACAACTTTATAATAAAGTTTCAAATGTACAAGAAAAGTTAGTTTTACAAGAGGAAATTACCAAATTGAGGAACATGGTTTCAACTTTAGATTTAGAGAAAAGTAGAAAACTATAAGAAAATTGTTATAAATTTTTGAGAAAAACCTCAAACCTTCAAGACTTAAGTTATTGCTCAAGTTTTTAAGTGGGTGTTCTTTGTACCCTTAACTCAAGTAGAAATTTTTGGTTGCCTACTTTTAATTATTAATTTCAAAGCACTGCTTTTACACGAGTAGAATTTCTGGTTACTATACCCGCCTAATGATATAATTTAAGTATGCATGAGTGCATTACTATTATGTTTCTTTCCCTTCCCTACTCTCTCAATGGGAAAAAAAAACACTAGAAAAAAAAATTTGTCATTTATGTAAACCATAACAAAAAAATCCTACAGGACAAAACATGACACTTGATATTTTCTAACCTGTTTGTATACCACCATAGACAAAGAGAGAGAACCTGAATTAGACAGAGCTCAGAGAGGGCAAGATGAGACAGAAGAGAGGAGCCAAGGGGAGGAAAGTGTTCAGGCAGAGGAAGGAGAGAAGGAGAACACCACTAAAAAGTCTAAACACAGGATGTCTGGGTGAGACCCCAACTGGCCCAATATTCAAGCCTTGGTTGTACAATACTTCAAATGGTAAGTTCCATATGCAACGTTACGGTGTAAAATTTTAAAAAGAAATAAATAGTATAAAATTAACATATTCCAGTATGTTTAACCCCCCCCCCCCCCAGGGAAAAATATGTTGCCACCGTGCCAAGGTCTTTAAGCCAGAGGAAACACAGCAACCTATGAATAGAATTTGGTGGCCATAGCCTCATTCCCCTGGGCTGCACGGTGGCGCAGTGGTTTAGCACTGTGGCAGCACAGTTTTACCCTCGGCCGGGGGATCGCGGGGATCATGAGATCGTGGGTTCGATCCCAGCCCCCGACCAACAGTGAGCTGTGTGGAGTTTGCATGTTCTCCCCGTGTTGCGCGGGTTTACTCCGGGATTTCTCCGGTTTCCTCCCGCACACCAAAAAAAAAAACCAAACATGTAGGTTTAGGGCGCTCGCGCACGCAGCGACCAGCAGCCGGTGGCTTGTCACCAGACTGCAAACCAAGTCTACCTACGGGTACAAATAAGTAACAAAAAAAAAAAAAAAAATTCCCCTTTCAGTTAGAGCAAAGACATAGCCGGACAGCTGGCTGGCACGACTGCTCTACCCACACAACCTGCTGCCATGGTAACCATAAAAAAACAGGGAAAAATTAGGTAAAATTTAGAAACCAGACCATCAGCAATGGAGTATCTTATCCTGGCCTGATCACCTGATCTTTGACCTTGAGCACAACCTGTATGCAAACCCATCTGAGGATCACTGTGTGAGAGTTCGGTGACCATCGGGGAAATTGCCTAGGAGGAGTAATGATTCCTCTGAAAACTGGACGTTTTGGCTTTGCTGGAATGAGCTAAAAAAACAGGAAAATGGTGCAAAACTGTGTGGGGTGGAGAGACAGATGGTAAAGACATGGAGAAAATGTTTAAAATAAAAACAGGTGAAAAACAGGTACAATCAGAAGAGAAAATGGTAGAAAAAAAATGAGAAAAACACTGAAAAATCCAGAGGGGAAAAAAATGTTATGGTTCGAAAAAATGGTTGGCGGTTCGAATCCTGCTCTCCCCAGATATCCTGCCGTTGTGTCCCTGGGCAAGATACTTCACCCCCAATTGCTCCTGGTGGGTCTGGAAGCACCATGTTTGGCAGCATGCCACCATCAGTGTGTGAATGGGTGGATAGCAGGATCTGTAAAGCGCTTTGGTCATCAAGAGATGAGAATAAAAGCGCTATATAAGTGAATACCATTTGCCATTTTAAAATGTGACCCGCCACGAGTAAACCAGCAACAAGTCCGCATGACGTGATTGCTTAAAAACATTTTTTTTTTTTTTTTTAAATTTGTGATTTTCTTTTTTTTTTTTTGCAAAATATACTAGTTGAAATCATGAAGAAGCTACTCCATGCTTCAAATAACAGTGTGGGAGATTTTAAAACGGTAAACTTTGTATTTGAAATAGAGTAGTTTCAGAGGGAAATATCAGCAAAACGGCTTCCTAGGGCGCATTCAGATGGCCACTGTTTGGTCCGTACCAAAGGCCCAAAGTGACTTCTGCAGATAGTTCAGTTCGTTTGGTGCCGTCTGAATGTGCGTTGGAACTCTGGTGCGCACCAAACAAGTCTGGTCCACCTGAAAACGGGGAGCCTCGGTTCAGTTGCAAACGAAGTCTGGTGTGCTCCACTTGCAGTGTGAATCCAAACGGAGTATTCAGCGGCCCAAAGGGCGGGAACTGACCCTCGGCGTTTGTGTAATCATAGCAACATGTAGTCTGAGAAGAGGAAGTGGCATTTACTGTAGTACATTTTGGGTAGAAAATAATAAAGAGAACCGTGCAAATCTGAGAAATCCTTATACTCTGCAGGAGGCCAGCGAGGCCTACCTGGTGGGTCTCTTCGAGGACACCAACCTGTGCGCCATCCACGCCAAGAGGGTCACCATCATGCCCAAAGACATCCAGCTGGCCCACTGCATCCGCGGAGAGAAAGCTTAGACTTTCTGCTGCACATCCACCAACCACAATGCTCTGCACTGTGTGTCTATATATATATATATATATATATATATATATATATATATATATATATATATATATATATATTTATTTATTAAGATGTACATATGTATACTAGCTGCTCTTGTTTTTTCTTGCCTTCTGATTGTTGCTCTGAGTGTTGCTATCCCTGTGCTGTTGCAATCCTGGAATTTCCCCATTGTGGGACTAATAAAGGCTTATCTTACTGGAGAAAGCCAAGGAGAAAAGTTAAAAAAAAAAGTCTCATTTGTGGCAGACAAATAACACAGCTGAAGGGAACGGATTTCCGTTTTCGGTCCTGGCCAATCGATCAGCTTGATTTTTCCTTCTTCGGCAAGATTTTTCTCTTCCTGGTCAGTGGTGGTTTTGGCTACAGCGCCCCAAACAAGCAGTTGTAGTAACTGTGTAACGTCCAGGCAGTTTGGTCCACTGCAGTGTGAATGCAAACCAAACCAAGGTGTGAAAATTCTCAGCACCCCCAGCACCCACCCCCTGCCAAGTCAAAGCAAGACCCCCAGACTATCCTGGTCTGAAGTTTCAAAGAATTGGATACCACAGCTGATTTACATATCTGGTTTGTTTGGCTACTCAAATGTCTGTTATTCATTTCAGCCAATCAGCAGCACGTTCAGGCTATTCACATCCAGAACTCCTTTTGATAAGCACTGTAAAGGGGAGGAGTTCATGCTAAGTCATGCAAATGACCAGCTTTTGTTACAGCCTCCCACCTGGCTCCCCTGGAAGGTGACAATCCTCGGAAACTTTGAATCTGATTTTCTCAGAGAAGCAGTTTGAGAGGTGCTGACATTCAAATGGCCACATCTTCTTCAAATCTTTTCGGATTTCCATGTGTTCGACATCATTGGAAAGCTTAGATTCCACACTTTTAGAATTTGTCAATAACTCAAAATATCCTTCGGGAGACTTGTTCCTGGTTTTTCCATGGCTGGTTACAAATATGTGGGGATTATTGAAATTATTGAGAAAAAAAAAGTTGCAACTTTTTTCCTCGAGGAAAAAGTAGCAAATTGATAAAACAATAGCAAAAACTGAGAAAAGGGGGGTTGAAAAAAATAGCAAAAATGTCACAATTAAGATCCGTCAAGGTGAAAACACCTACTATTAAAGGAACATGACTTAAGACAGAACAACATTAAAAAAGTTTCCACCTTTGACCAGGTGAGGGTCAGTCCCCCCACAGCCTGGGGGGGGGGGGTGTCTGTCTGAGCTCTGTTCTGAGTAGGAACACTGAAAAAAACTACAACTATGGCCTCAGGGCACAGCTGTAGTCACCAATAACTAAACACCCTGTGATTGGCTGTTCGCACTGAGGTCTATCCATCCATCTTCTTCCGCTTAATCCTTTTCGGGTCGCGGGGGAGCTGGAGCCTATCCCAGCATCTTTGGGCGAGAGGCAGGGTACACCCTGGACAGGTCGCCAGTCCATCGCAGGGCCAACACAGAGAGACAGACAACCATTCACTCTCACATTCATATCTAAGGACAATTTAGAATCCCCAGTTGATGCCAATTAACCTAACTTGCATGAGGTCATAGTTGCCACAGTTACATAATGCCGCTTTAACAGAAACATTTTAGATAGGAGCTAAAATATGAAGACAATGTTTAAAATGTGGAGGGCCAGACTTGCAGCTGAACCGAAATTAACTAATGACCAGGGTTTCCTCTGGTAACATTTCTCAGTGGTGGGCCGCCTTGCCAGAAATTTTACTGCCACGCCATGGAGATATGAATTTATTAAGAAAAATATATGAAGCAATGACTTTCCGCAAACGCGCACACGAACAACGGCGCGTGGCCGTCATCCGCGTGGAGTTTAGAAGCACAACCGCCCACGCAAGTTTTCCAGTCAGTCAGCAGGCAGTGTCTCGCTAAGCGCAACTGTCCGACAGAGACATGAGTTTATTAAAGGTGAACTGAACTCACCTTTTTGCCAAAAAAGTAGAATAGCAGATTAATTCCTTATTACCTATTGTATTTTTCAACACATAAAAGAAATTTTTAGGCCGTGCGATGGCCAAGCTATAAGCCGATAAACTTTTGCCTCTGGCTGGCAGTGCCAAACAAACCGGAAGTAGTGCAGACGACGCTGCGTGATGTCACGAGTGTGATCCTTATCAAAACAACAATGGCAGATGATAGCAGTTCCAGCAGTCAAGAACACCAGAGTTTTCAGAGTGAAGAGACATTCAGGATAGGTGACAAGACAGAGGAGGATGCAGGAGTGTCAAGTGAACAGGAAGAGAGCGAAGGAGGCATCGAACCATACAGATTAGAGCCAGAATTTTCGGGGGATTCCAGCACCGACTCAGACCGCAGCAGTGATGGGGAGGAGAGTCGCTTATTGAATACAGAATGGTGAGTCTTTACTTTGGCATGTTTGGGGTGTCAGGATAAGGAAAATTAACAATAAAAAAGAAAGGGAGAAAAAAACCCAGCATTTTTCCAACTTATTACAGTTATCCCTCACTTATCGCGTTTAATGCGGTCTTCCTTCGCTGGGTATAGGCGCTCGGCAGGGAGCGAAACTGGGTAAAACGTCTCCGCCAATCAGCTTGCGAGATAAAACGTCTCGGCCAATCAGCTTGCGAGGTAAAACGTCTCGGCCAATCAGCTTGCGAGATTCCCGAGCGGGCTGGGGAGCCGGGGAGAACGGGCTCTCCGTGTTGATATCTGATGTTCTAATGTAGTCTCCCTGCCTTCTCATTAGAACATCAGGTATCAACACGGAGAGCCCGCACAGCTCAAAATCTACCTCTCTGACCACCGCTCCACTCCTCTCCACCCACCTCTTCACCGCTCGGGAATCTCGCAAGCTGATTGGCCGAAACGTTTCACCTCGCAAGCTGATTGGCCGAGACGTTTTACCCAGCTTCTCTCCCTGCAGAGCGCCTTCTTTATCGCTCGTGTTGCTTAGTGGCACTTTTCGCTGTTCTCTTGTGCCTTTTTGTGCAAAATAGTGCTTGTGACGCCCTTGGGGGGGGGGGGGGGGGGGTGACGCTACTTCGCGGTTTTTTCACTTTTCGCGGTCGGTTCTGGTCCCCATTAAACGCGATAAGTGAGTGATCACTGTATATCTAGAAACGCATCGCTTCCCGGTCGCTTTTCCTCCCCCTTTCTTTTCTTTCGTCGCCATGACAGCTTTCCTTGACCACTGAACAGATCTTCCCAGGTGTTGGAAGTGTTTTGTAGTCGACTATCACGACAAAATGCACCAAAAACAACCAGTGTCGACGTGCTCGCAATGGTAAACATGAGGACTGGGTCACACTTGTGACGTCACGCGGAACTCCGGCTGCGCTTCGGTGGATTTGTCTGATTTTTCAGGGCGGGAAATTCTAAATCGCGATTTTCTCCAAGATTCCGGGATTTGTGGAGGGGGTGCCAATGATAAATTATCTTTATAATTGTATGTACTATCACCCAGTGCCGTTCAATGCCGTTGAGTTCAGTTCACCTTTAAAGTATTTTAAACGTGGAAAAAAAAATTATAAGAGGTATGTAAGCACTGGAGGCATTTATCATGGTTTTAACCCGCTGGAAACAAGAGCAATAATGGAAGAGTCACTTAGCGAAGAGATGTGGTTAGAATTCATATGCAGCCAGCTTCATATGAAGCGGAAGGCAGGGGGACTGATGAATTGCTGAGGATATATTTCACCAGCCACTACAATATTAAGTTATGTTCTGTAAGAATTACAGGAATGAAGAGACTGGCAATTTCTCTTTTCTCGCACGAGCAGGCGTGCCGTTTTTATTCTCCAGTGGCAGTGACAAAAAGCTACAGCTAAAAACGCTAGCTCTCTTCACTCTAAACTGAGGTCCTTCAGTGGCTGCCTTGAAAGGTGCCTGATGAGAAAGCCTGAGAGCACAACTATAACTGCCTAAACAGATCATTCTGTACATGAACACATATTGTGATGAATTATGAGAGTCCGCTACAGTTCCCTATTATGTACCTGGCAGGTTAAGATGACCAAAATTCACGAAGTCAATGACTTTAATCTGTCAGCAGCCTTCAGACAAACTAAACGTATCATCATTTGATTTCAAAATAAGGGAGGTTTTTCCTGCCGTCTGGGTGGTGAGGAGATTTCTAAAAAAAAAATCTATAAATATAAAGAAAAATTATAACAGAAATAACGGCATCCTTGGTCATTTAAGGTAATTTCATTCAATCATTCATCTTCTTCCGCTTAATCCTTTTTGGGTCGCGGGGGGGGCTGGAGCCTATCCCAGCATCTTTGGGCGAGAGGCAGGGTACACCCTGGACAGATCACCAGTCCATCGCAGGGCCAACACAGAGAGACAGACAACCATTCACTCTCACAGTCATACCTAAGGACAATTTAGAATCCCCAGTTTGATGCCAATTAACGTAGTTAGGTAATTTATTTCATTAAATACAATTTTATTAATATTTTTTCTTTGTAATCAGAGTTAAATTATTGTTCTGTTCTGACTACAAAATTATGGTCAAAAATGTAAATTGTTATAAGGAAAAAGTAAAAAAAAAAATGACCACATTCTATTTCAAATTTATCTTAAAAAAAAAAGTAATTTTATTTTAAAAAAACAGACGAAAAATAGTCATAAAATAATCCACAAATTTATAATAAAGTTTCAAATGTACAAGAAAAGTCAGTTTTACAAGAAGAAATTACAAATTTGAGGAACATGGTTTCAACTTTAGATGAATTTACAGAGAAAAGTAGAAAACTATAAGAAAATTGTTATACATTTTTGAGAAAAACCTCAAACCTTCAAGACTGAAGTCATTACTCAAGTTTTTAAGTGGGTGCTCTTTGTACCCTGAACTCAAGTAGAAATTTTTGGTTGCCTACTTTTAATTATTAATTTCAAAGCACTGCTTCTACAGAAGTAGAATTTCTGGTTACTATACCCACCTGATGACATAATTTAAGTATGCTTGAGCACATTCCCATTATGAATGTTTCTTTCCCTTCCCTACTCTCTCAATGGGAAAAAAAAAGAAACACTAGAATAAAAATACAAAAAATACTCATATTTTTGTCATTTATGTAAACCATGACAAAAAAAAAAATCCTACAGGACAAAACATGACACTTGATATTTTCTAACCTGTTTGTATACCACCATAGACAGAGAGAGAACCTGAATTAGACAGAGCTCAGAGAGGGCAAGATGAGACAGAAGAGAGGAGCCAAGGGGAGGAAAGTGTTCAGGCAGAGGAAGGAGAGAAGGAGAACACCACTAAAAAGTCTAAACACAGGATGTCTGGGTGAGACCCCAACTGGCCCAATATTCAAGCCTCGGTTATACAATACTTCAAATGGTAAGTTCCATATGCAATGTTACTGAGTAAAATTTTAAAAAGAAATAAACAATATAAAATTAACATATTCCGGTATGTTTACTGCCCCCCCCCCCGGAAAAATATGCTGCCACCGTGCCAAGGTCTTTAAAGCCAGAGGAAACACTGAATGACTCCACTGGGTTTCTGCTGCTTTATACAGGTCATATTTAAGACTTTTAAAGACATTTTAAAGAGGAGGAAAAAAGGAAATTTAAGGAAAAAAAATTATCAATAAAAAGTAGCTAATTTACGAGAGAAAAGCTGCATTTTATTTGAAGTTTTAAATGTGCATGAAAAATTTTTGGTATTTACAAGTCAAAAATCAACAAATTTAGTTTAAAATAAGTCAGAATTTTATTAGGAAAAAATTATGTAAATTTGAGGAAAAAAGTCAAATATCATAGGAACAACGTTTCATTTATATAAAAAAGTGGTAAATTTAAGTGAAAAACGGTGCAAACTTAAATGGAAAAAGTTGCACGTTTATGACAAAAGAAGGCTGATTTATGAGGAGTAAAGTCACAGAATTATGTAAAAATGTGCAAGTTAGGTTAATTGTAGACTCTAAAGCCCTGCAGAGGATAGTTAAGGGAGCTGAAAGGGTAATTCCCTCTGTCCAAGAACTTTTTCAGAACCGCTGTAGGAGCAGGGCACTGAACATTGTTAAGGACCGTTCTCACCCTCTGCATAAACACTTTGAACTTCTGCCATCTGGCAAACGATTCCGGAGCATCAGAGGCAGAACCACCAAACTGATTAACAGCTTCCTTCCACAAGCTGTTAGGATGCTGAACAGTTGATCCGGAATCTCTCATATACACTACTGCACCTACGGACATTATGTACATTATTTGTATATTATAGTTAGTTAGTTTTTTCAAGTATGTCTCAGGGATGCGTAAATGGATGTGGTGGGGTGGGGTGAAGATATGTGTGAGTGTGTCTTAAATCATGTTCTTTTACTTATATGGATGCCGAGAGAAACGCAATTTCATCTTGCCTGCACTACTGTTGTATGTACAGCAATATGACAATAAAGGTTGATTTGATTTGATAAAGTGGCCCCAGGTGTGAATGTGTGTGTGACTGGTGAAAGGGCTAGGTGCTGCACCAATGGATACGCTGCAATTTCCCCATTGTGGGACTAATAAAGCAGGGGTGTCAAACTCATTCCATGGAGGGCCAAGACCCTGCAGGTTTTACTTCCACCCAGTCTCTTCAGCAGGTGTTTTCACTGATCAGCAATCAGTGGGAAGAAATTCAGAGAAAACACCTGTTGAAGCCACTGGGTGGAGGTAAAACCTGCAGGGTCTTGGCCCTCCATGGAATGAGTTTGACACCTGTGTAATAAAGGATTCGAAAATCTAAAAGAGTCTCAAAAATATGTGGAAATCCCAGCAAATTTACATGAAAAAAGCTGGTATTGATGGGATAAAAAGTCACAAATTCTGGTGAACAAAGTCTTAATTTTATATATAGAAAAAAGTTCAACTTTATGTGGAAAAAAGTTGCAAATTTACATATAAAAAAGGTGCCAATTTACAGGAAATAAAGTTCCAAATCCAAAGAAGAAAATACAACGGAAACACACAAATAAAATTAAATAAAAAAATGTAATGTTAAATACATATCAGTCCTATGGTCTATATGACATCACATAGACATCATCCTATGATCGCCGACATCATAGGAACATCATACAACATGCAGACATCATAGGAACATCACAGGCAGTCCTATGATCGTGACACACTGACAGAGATTTCTTCTTTAAATTTGATTGGCGGTGTACCCTGCCTCTCGCCCAAAGATGCAGGGATAGGCTCCAGCCCCCCCGCGACCCGAAAAGGATTAAGCGGAAGAAGATGGATGGATGGCGGTTGGCAACCAGCTTACAGGTGCATTATCATCATCTTCTTCTCTTGGTTACTGGCAGATAGCAAACAACTGAAAGGTGCATACTGCCACCTACTGTACAAGAGTGTGTAACATTATGTCATCTGAGCCCAACCCCTAAATTCTAGGACTTAATCCTGTGTTATTTAAAAAAGAGAAAAGAGCCCTTCTCATGATTCTTATTGCCTCTCCATCTCCATCTGTTACCAGAATCCCAGTTAAATCCCATTCCCTACCGGCCTCTCGAACTTCATTTTCCATTATCTGTCTTTCATTTGTGACGGTGTAATAAGATGTGCTCAACATTTTCTTTTACTCCACATTCTCTACATTTGTCGCTTTCGCTTTTCCCCATGGTGAATAAAGTGCTGTTTAAACGTGTGTGATCCAGTCTGAGTCTTTCCATAACGATGTCCTCCCTCCTTTTGGCTGTTATGAAAGTCTTTATTGCAGTAGATTTTTGTATTTTGTAATACAATCTACCTTTATGATCTTCATCCCATCTTTTTTGCCATAGCTCAGTTCCTTTTTACTTGATCACTGCTTTCCCCTCACCTTTTCCAAGAGACAACAGTAGTTATCTCTTTTCCAAGAGCACTTTTTGCAAATTTGTCTGCACAGTCATTCCCTTTCAACCCTTCATGTGCAGGAACCCAACAAAACTGAACTTGTCCACCACCCCTGTGTACCCTAAATAAACTGTGACATAGCTCAATCACCATGTCTTCCCTTGTAGATTTTAGTGTCTGTATGGTTTTAGCACTGCAAGTGAGTCCGTACACACCACCACCTGGTCCGGTCTGACCTCCTCCACTCACTGCAAAGCAATAATTATTCCCACCATTTCTGCTGTAAACACAAAGGTATTGTTGGGAGAGTCTTTTTGCGATGGTCACTTTAAACTCTGGGATGCATACTCCAACACCAACAGAGCCCTCTTAATTCTTTGAACGGTCAATATAGAGCTGTAAGAAGTTATAGTAATTGTTCCTGAGGTAACTGCTTGCTTTAACACTTCACTCATATGCCAATCCTTTTTCCTCATTATCAGACTAGCGTCTACTTCTATTCCCGGAAACAGCCAAGGGGGAACATTACTCACTGGATTGGTGTTAGCTATATCAATAGTGTGCAGCCCATACATTCTGGTCCTTCTTTCAATTGTCCACCCAAACCCATGTCCCTGGAAATTAAGAGTATTCCCAGCAGTCTTGTAGTGTTGTTTCTGAAATATCTGCTTCGTCACTTTCTTTCAGCTTGAACCAGTATGATAATGCGAGTTTATCTGTTTTCAAATCCATTGGCATTTCTCCTGCGTCTATTAAAACTGCATTGTTTGGTGTTGTTTTGATGGCTCCAATGCACAGGCGAAGTGCTCTATGCTGCATTCTGTCCATTTTTTCCAGAGTCGTCTTTGGCGCTGCTCCATAAATCATGCATCTGTATATTGTTGATCGCATTAGTGCTCTGTAAATGCCAATTAACCCTGATCCTACCGAGTGGGGTCCAAATTGACCCCACACATATGTTCTTATGCACAACATGGACATATTATCGATCACAGCTATCATGCTTTCTGACTTTGTTGGTCATAATCTGTGAATCACAAAAAATAAATCTGATTTAAAATACAGTTTTCTTCTGTACTGTCAGTTCAGATTTTTCATTGGGGTCCGATCGGACACCAGGGAAAAATATGATGTTAATGATATTAAATGTATGGATTTTGTGTTATATTTCAGTGAATGATGGCTCAACGAGGTAGACTTTGCCATGCAAATATGCAAATACTTTGCCATCGTAGCAAAGTAGCATTGTATACTAGCATGTAGCATGCTACATGTAGCATGTAGCACTGTATTCTGCAGGCTCTACAGAACACATGCACAACAATGGCAAAGTATTTGCATTTCTTGTACCAATTAAGAAGTGAAATTAGATAATTTCCCATAAAAACCTGAACACACCAGGGCACACTGGTTGAAAAACACATTACAACCGGGCTACTCGTGCTGAAAGGCAGGCAACCAACAAACTAGCCCCATTCCGGGATTTTTGGATCATGTTTCAAGCACAACTCTTTGTTTTAACCAAATAAAACATTTTAAGTGAAAAAAATACTTTGGTATTGCTTAATAATCCAATTAACAGTTAAATTTTGTGTGGGGTCCAAACAGACCCCAGTTGGTACTATTTGTATGTAAAATATGTTGGTAGGATGAGGGTTAATGCCTGTTTATCTGAACCCCATTCATGTCCAGCTACAGCTTTTATGAGATTAATGACTTTTTTGCATTTTGTCTCCAGATTTTCAACATGAACTCTCCATGTGTATGCACTATCAAATCACAATCCTAGATATTTGAATTCACTGACTTTCTCTATTGGTTGATTATATAATGTTAATGGTTCTGTACCAGTTCTGTGATTTTTTTGTGAAAGTCATATAGCAGGTTGTACTGTTTGAAAATTTAAATCCCTAGTCATATGACCTCTTTTCCACTTTCTCCATTGCTTTCCTGATGTTTTTGAACACAAATTTCTCATTTCTTCCCCTCGTCCATATGGCTCCATCATCTGCATATAGTGCTGTTCTAATGGATCCCTCTTGATCCTCAAACATGTCAATAATCACTATTTTGAATAAAACAGGGGTTATCACCCTCCCCTGAGGAACACCATTTTCTATTTCAGTCATTAGAAACTTCTGATCCTACTTTAACCCTAATTGTCCTGTGTGTTAAAAAAATCCAATATCCAATTATACATCCTACCACCAATGTCCATTTTATTCAATTTCATAAGAAGTCCATCCCTCCACAGTGAGTCATAAGCCTTTTCAATATCCAGATAAACTATAACCATTACTTCTGTCATTTTGAGAGTCTTTTCAATATCATTACTTACCCTAACTTGAGCATCCACTGTGGACCTTCCTCTTCTAAAACCATTCTGATAGTCGTTTATTAATCGTTTTGCTCTAATACATATGACAGTCTGTAAACTAACACCTTCTCCATCCATTTCCCTAAATGTGACGTTAATGCTACTGGCCTGTAGTTGCCTGGCTGAGCTGGCTCTTTAAATGGTAAAATTACAGCCTTTTTCCTCCCACTTGGGATAATCCCCTCCTTCCATATCCTGTTAAACAATTTCAGCACCAGTTCCATTGACTGCATAGGCAACTGCCAGAATATAGCATAGCTTAACTGATAATATCCTGGAGCTGTGTATCCACTATTTTGCAAAGCTCTCTTAAGCTCTGACATTGTGAGCTTGAGGTCTAACACAGTCATGTTTTCTTTCACTTCATTTTTTTAAGTTTGCATTTTCTCTTGAGTTTATGCTGCCTTTGCTTTCTACGACTCTCACCAAGATGGTCTCCTCTGTGCACTGCTGCAAATGCTCTACTTAGGACTTCTGCCTTATCTTTGTCTGATACAGCCATCTTGTCCCCATCCACTAAAGCTGGAATTTTAACTGATACCCTTTCCCACTCATTTTTTTTTAAACATACCCCAGACATCACCTAGTTCTGTTTTCCTACCAAGGGTGGAACAAAATTCTCTCTATGTTGATCTTTTCTTGTTTTTAATAATCCTTTGAGCTATTGCCCTTTTTTTTAAAAAATACTCTATTGTTTTCACTAGTCATATTCTTTCTCAGCTCTCTGAATGCCTTGTTTCGCTCTTTTATTTGCAATGCTACATTCGTCATTCCACCAGGGTACAGCCTTCTTCCTACCCTGTGTAGTTATCTTAGGTATACTTGCTATTGCATCATTCACAATACGATTGGTTACCTGACTTGAACACTCTTCTATGCCACCTTCTAATGTTACCAAATGACAAGAATGGGGAAAAATTAGGCAATACTGTGTTCAATCTGCCTTGTCAAAACACTATCTTGTAAAACATCTTCCCTCTTGTATACATACTTCAGTTTTAATGACCAAGTATTGGGAAGTGATCACTTCCCATAGTTGTCCTGTTCATAACCGTCCATTTACAGGTGCTCACTAAAGAATCAGATACCAGAGTCAGGTCAATACGTGATAATGTGCCCCTATGCACATCCACCCTAGTACCTTCACCACTGTTTAGACAAATTAATGATCTTTCATCTAACATCTCTTCCACAACATTTCCATTGTTATCTGCATGTGTGCTTCCCCACAAGCTATTATGGGCCTTAAAGTCTCCACACCATACCTCTTTCATATGCCCTTCCCCTGCCATAACACTTTGAATTTATAGAGTTGATTTATGTGTGGATCCATGAATATTCTAATTAGCTCCACCCATATCCCCGCCCACCAGTAGCTGGAAGATGATGAGGACTCTGAGAAGGCAATCCAACTTGAGGAAGTCAAGTTGTAACAAGGTTTCCATAGATGAATTTGCAGAAGGATCACTCTTGGTGGAGCGGAGAGTTACTGCCCGGCCCTGCATGGAGGCTGGAGGGCTCCTCGCTGATCTCTGGTTGGCCTTACTACACATGCGGGAAATACGCTTCCATTCATAATCTCAGCATACAATACAGCTGACGAAAACAGCTGACTGCACTGCACTGTGATTGGCTGATTCAAAAATGTGTATTTTCAGTATATGTCTACTTATACACATTTCCTGCTGTTAAAAATTACTCAATACAGCTGACGGAAGGTAAACAATTATGCAATATTAGTAGCATATTTGCAATGCAACTGATTCTGACAAAGTATGCTAAACCGATAGCTGTCAGTTTGCCATAGGGGTATGGTAATCTGATAAAAGTATGGTAAAATGGCAGAACACTGGCCGTCTGAGCAGCTTGCTGGAGTGAGCTATGGAGATGTGCGGCAAGTGGGCAACCAGAGACCAGCGAGGAGCCCTCCAGCCTCCATACGGAGCCGGGTAGCGACTCTCCGCTTCATTGAGAATCATCCTTCTGTAGGTTCACTTACAATGATACTCGCCCCTGGCAGTTACGCCACACACACCAGGGCCGTCTTCCCCGGGCATGCAGGGTAAAATGCAGGCTGCAAACCTACGTCCTCTGGTATTTCAGCAGGGACACTGAGGTTTCTCCAAATAAAATTAATCTTTGCTGTCGTATTATCATGTCTGTGGGTAAGACATGTAATTTAAAAGAAGAGGATTTCTTGCTCACACAGCCAAAAACTGAACACGTATGATCTTCTTCTTCTTCTTCTTCTCTCGGTTCCTGGCGGATAGCAAACAACTGAAAGGTGCATACTGCCACCTACTGTACAAGAGTGTGTAACATTATGTCATCTGAGCCCAACCCCTAAATTCTAGGACTTAATCCTGTGTTATTTAAAAAAGAGAAAAGAGCCCTTCTCATGATTCTTATTGCCTCTCCATCTCCATCTGTTCCCAGAATCCCAGTTAAATCCCATTCCCTACCGGCCTCTCGAACTTCATTTTCCATTATCTGTCTTACATTTCCATATTTGTGACAGTGTAATAAGATGTGCTCGACATTTTCTTTTACTCCACATTCTCTATATTTGTCACTTTCGCTTTTCCCCACGGTGAATAAAGTGCCATTTAAACCTGTGCGATCCAGTCTGAGTCTTGCCAACTTTCTCAGCTTGTAAAAGCTCCTGCTGCTCCTCCCACTTGCCCTGAGGCAGTGAACTCAGGTCTGTAGCCATGTCCAGTGCTTAGCCTGACTGGTTAACCAATCAGGCTAAGCAGTAGCTAGAAACACTCTGTCCAAACCCGCATTTTTTGGGGTGGTGGGGCTTAAGTGAAACTTTACAGCAAAAACAGAGATGAGACATTTGAATAATTTTGCTCTTGATATGTCTTGCAAGTACAAAAAACCCCCAACATGTTATAGACATGTTAACAACAGAACAAAGTTGATTTTTAATGGAGTGTCACTAAAAGAAAAAAGTTCCTGGTCTAGTCTGGGAGGAGTTTGTTAAATTATTAACTCAAATTTGGGAAAACGCTGGGAAATAGCATCTAAAGCATGTAAAAATGTTAAATCCATGTGGATAAATACTGACATGTAAACAACCAAATTACCACTGAAAAATCATTGCTTATTGCTCAACATTTTAATAGTTTTTATCACTTGTGGGGACTTGTCTAAGCAGGAAAAACGCGAACTGAAAATATCAGTCATGTTTGTGATAAGAAAATAAGCCGAATTGTTCTATAACTGCACGTATTAACACGTGTACAGGGTTTTAATAATAATTAATGCAATATTTTAACGGCTTGAATTCCGGGTTAGTTAAATGAGTTTGTCAACTTTACAGGCACAAGAGACGGAAAAACTGAAAGCACGTAACATGTTCGAGGTCATAAAATACACCGAATTGTTCATCAACTGTCTATGTATTAAATATAAACACGGCTGTGACAACATTTAAGGTACTGTCTTATTTTAACGGCTGAATTATTTAATTCATCGTTAAGTTAATGAAGACTGGTCCGGAGTTTAAATCCTCCATGAGCAGCAACAAGTGGATGAAAAACAAACAGTTAAATTAAATAAACGACAGAAATTCCACCCGTGTCCCGTTAAATTCAGCAGGAGGTCGTTAATGTCCAAACACCGGCACAAAAACCGCGCAAATAAACACGCCTTTCCCGGGGGAGAGGGCCGGGAGCCCGGTCTACCACAGGGCCGCCTCTCCCTGCGTCTCCCCCGTACTGCGGATACTATGGTCCGCGGTGACGCGGGGCCTAGTGCGGGGCTCTTACCGGCAGCAGCTCTTTCAGGGAGCGGTTCACCGGGACGTCCTCCAGCTCCCCCTCCTCCACCTCCATCGGCTCGGCTTCGCGGGCATCCCGGTCAGACTCAGAGTCAGATTCAGACTCGGAGCGGTCGGAGCCGCTGTCCGATTTCACCGACACCCGTAAACTGCGCGCTGCCGCCATGGAGCTAACAGCTAACGGAGCGAACAACGACCGATGCTGCTGCGGAGGTTCCGGGGCGATGTCTTCTTCTACAGTGAAAAAAGGTCACACCAGAGCACCACTGCCCCCTGGTGACTAAAAGCTTCTTTTTTATTTTTATTTTTAAGAGTTCCTATAAATTCAAGAAATTTGTTTGTGTGTGTGTCTGTCTGTGTGTGTGTCACGATCATAGGACATCACAGGACAGCCTATGATGCTCCTATGTCATAGGAAGGTGTCATCAAGGCATAGGGACATCATAGGACCTATGATGTCCCTATGCCTTGATGTCTTTATGACATAAAGTTTATGTCATATAGACCATCAGGACTCGTGATGCCGTCATATACACAATAGGATACAGCAGTTTAAAGCACTGTAGAATGTGTAAATGATGAGGCAAGTTGGTCTCAAGCAGTTTATTACACATTCTCTCTCATGAGCATAGTAGAAAAGAAGACATCTCACACAGAACTCTTCACTTATATACTCAGGTCCTTCTATATATCAAAAGGTCACCTTGCATTCACATAAAAGATCACATTGCATGTACTTCCTTAATCCATTAACATCCCCCTCACAGACTCTGGCACACAAAGCATCCTCCAAGCCTTCTCTGACATACAAAAGATCACATTTCACAGCTTCCTGTTATCTCCAAGGAAACTCTCCCCTTTGTTCTTATCAAAGATGCTGCTCATTATGTTTTGGCCATGTGCTGCCACACCACCCCCGTCGAGCATATTGGATCGAACAAAAGAATAACAGTCTGTATGCTGAATCATTACACATCAATCCACATGCTGCTTGGGCTTCAGTCTTCTCCCGTATCTGCTGTAACCAGGATTCACCGCCTCCGCGGCGCTGTCATGCTGGGGAGATGCTGTCTGGGGGTGAAAACCTTTTGTCTGTCCCTGTGGGTGTTCTGGGGAAATTCTACTCTGGGAAGCACCCCGTGGGGGTCTTCCGCGCCGAGGGGCCCTTGCCAACAGCACTTGCTCGTCCGCCACCACAAAAGCGGGTTTGAGTCTGTTTATGCCAACCTTTTCCCTCCTACCCCCCAAATCTAGCAAAAAATGCTTGTTCCCTGTTTCCAACACTCTGAACGGTCCATCATAAGGTGGTCGCAGTGGGGGGCGATGCGCGTCATGTCTGACAAAAACAAACTCCTTGTTTTTCAAAGTTTTAGGCACAAAAACGCGCGGAAAACTGTGATGAACGGGGCCCGGCAGCGTGCCTGTGTCAATGCTACGTTGCAACAGCTGAGACGGGGAGCTGCCTGGCGCAGGATTATCCGGGAGAAACTCCCTGGGCAGCCGAAGTGGCTGCGCAAAAACGAGTTCAGCTGGGGAAGCTTCTAAGTCTTCTTTAGGCGCAGAACGCAACCCTAATAAAACCCATGGTAGCTTGTCTACCCAATTTGCATCCATCAGTGACGCCCTGAGAGCCGCTTTCAATGACCTATGAAAACGTTCACATAACCCATTAGCCTGAGGATTGTACACGGTTGTGCGGTGAATTGTGACACCCAGGCTGCGGGCCATTGCTGACCAAAGTTCGGAAACAAATTGAGGGCCTCTGTCGGACGTAATGTCCGACGGGACTCCAAAACGCGCCACCCATGCTGTTAAAAACACGTGCGCTACCTCCTCGGCTGTGGTTGATGCCAGTGGAACCACCTCCGGCCATCGCGTGGTGCGGTCCACCATTGTCAGAAGGTGCGTGCACCCCTGTGATGGCGGAAGGGGGCCCACGAGGTCCACGTGAACATGGTCGAACCTCTTAGCCGGGATGTGAAACGGCTCCAAGGGAGCCCTCGTGTGTCTGTGTACTTTGGCTCGTTGGCACGCCATGCAGGCTGCTGCCCACTCTTTCACCTGTTTGCGAAGACTCGGCCACACAAATTTCTCTCCTACCATCTTGATTGACGCGCGCACTCCCGGGTGCGCTAAAGAATGAACCGAGTCAAAAACGCGGCGGCGCCACGCGGCCGGTACCACGGGACGCAGTCGCCCCGTGGAGACATCGCAGATTAGGGGGGGCATACCGTCTTGCAGCACCCTGCTCTCCAGCCTTAACCCTGTTGGTCCAGACTGGAGCGCGCGCACATCCGCGTCACTAACCTGCTCCGCGGCCATGGCTGCGTAATCTATCCCCACGCGGACTGGGGCCACCACGGCGCGTGAGAGGCAGTCTGCCACTACATTCAGTTTACCTGAGACATGCTGAACATCGGTAGTAAACTCTGAGATGGCGGCCAGCTGTCTCTGCTGCCGGCCCGACCACGGTTCTGAAACCTTGGCCATCGCGAATGTTAGTGGCTTGTGGTCAACAAACGCGGTGAAACAGCGCCCTTCCAGCCAGAACTGGAAGTGGCGAATAGCCAAGTGGAGAGCCAGCAACTCCCTGTCAAACGCGCTGTATTTACGTTCACTATCGCGCAAAGTCCTGCTGAAAAAGGCGAGCGGTTGCCAAGCGCCGGCTACACGCTGCTCCATGACTGCCCCTATGGCCACATCAGACGTGTCAGTAGTGAGCGCTATGTGGGCCGTTGGGTCTGGATGTGCCAACAACGCAGCGTTTGCCAGGGCTGCCTTGACTTCCGAGAACGCCCGCTCTTGCTCCGGGGACCATTCGATCTTATTCGCGGGTTTCTGCTTTTTGAGCGCGGCGTACAGTGGTTGCATGAGCTGCGCTGCGCGGAGGAGGAAACGGTTATAAAAATTCACCATTCCCAAAAACTCCTGTAACGCCCTGACCGTTTGTGGTCGGGGAAAATCTGTTACCGCGCGCACTTTGTCAGGCAGCGGAACTGCTCCTTCAGGAGAGACACGGTGCCCCAAAAAAATCAATCTGCGTCACCCCGAACTGACACTTCGCTGGATTGATTATTAAACCGTGCTCTCCCAACCTCCGGAAAACCGCCTTGAGGTGGTTTTCGTGTTCGTCTTCGGACGCGCTGGCTACCAAAATATCGTCCAGGTAGACGAATACGAAAGGGAGATCGCGCAGCACCGCATCCATCATGCGTTGGAACGTCTGTGCAGCCCCTTTAAGACCGAATGGCAAGCGCAAAAACTCGAATAGGCCAAACGGAGTTATCACCGCTGTTTTGGGTATGTCCTCAACGCGCACTGGGACTTGGTGGTAACCGCGGACCAAGTCTATTTTAGAAAAAACGAGCGCTCCTGCCAAATGAACGGAAAAATCTTGGATGTGAGGAATTGGGTAGCGGTCGTGCGCTGTGGCATTGTTCAACCTGCGGAAATTCCCGCAAGGTCGCCACGAACCGTCAGCTTTAGGGACCATGTGTTGCGGGGAAGCCCATGGGCTGTTTGAACGCCTGATGATGCCCAACCTCTCCAGGTTGGCGAACTCCTCGCGCACTATGGCCAGTTTAGCTGCATCCAAGCGCCGAGGTTTTGCAAAAACGGGCGGCCCGGTGGTGGTAATAAAATGTTCCACCCCGTGTTTAGCGACAGCTGCCGAAAATGTCAGGACCGTGAGTGCTGGGAACTGAGTGAGCAGTGTGTGGAACTTACCGCTTGCAGCTGTGACGTTGGCTTGTGCTGTTGGCCGGGGCGCTCGAGCTGTACAGGGAATAGAATCAAAAGACAGTGCATTAACCAGGCGCCTGTTAGCGACATCAACCAGCAACCCATGTGAGCACAAAAAATCAGCCCCCAATATATTGAAATTCAATGCTGCTATGACAAAAGTCCACTCAAATGTACGGCCGTGTAGAGACAGAAGCAGAGTCCTCTCACCAAAGGTTTTAATGTCCGAGCTGTTTGCTGCTGCCATCTGGGGGCCGCTGGAACCTGCCAGCCAGTCGGCATAGGACAGCATGATGAAACTCAGCTGGGCGCCGGTGTCCACGAGGAAATGTCTCCCGGAGCGTGCGTCCGTCAAGTAGAGCAGCTTGTTCTCCTCCCCGAGGGCCGCAGCTGCTACCGACCCCCGGTCTTGGCGTTTTCCCAAGCGCTTGAACTGGCACGGTGGTATACATTTGCGTGCCTTCTCTGCAAAGCAGCGGTGATAGAAACAAAGGATGTCTCCTCCGCGTTCCTTGGCGCCCGCCGCCGCTGTCGTCGGTGGTTCTGCTACCGCCGTCAATGGCTCCTCGCCCTCTCTGGCCATCGCGCCGAGCTCAGTCACCGCCGCCGTGGTCGCGAGCTCTCTGCTGGCCATGATGATCCAGTGTGCCTCCCGGGCCAGTGCACGGTAGTCCCGCTTGGCCAACAACGGCGAACTGGCCAGGGCCGCTCTCGTCGCTGACGGAAGGTTCCTGAGGAAGAGGTGGGTAAAGATGAAGTGGTGGTCGTCCGAGCCTTTCAACCTCAGCATCTCCTCTCCATCAGGTCAATGGGCGTGCAATCTCCCAACCCGGTCCACACTAGGAGTCTCTCTGCTCTCTCCTCAACCGAGAGTGTGTAGTGCTGGATGAGTGCGGCCTTCAACGCGTCGTATTTGTCGCTGGCTGGTGGCTGCTCCAGAAGGCTCTCCACATGCTGAGCCGTGTGGTTGTTGAGCTTTGCAATCACATGGTAGAATTTCGTGTCATCTACCGATATCCCCCGGAGGGCGAACTGCGCCTCAACCAGGTGGAACCAGGAGCGGGGGTTGTGCTGCCAAAAGTCCGGTAGCTGGACTGTAACGGCATATGCTTGGCTGGGGGCTCCCAACGAGGCTGGCTCCGGGGAATTCTCTTCGTGTTGCATGCTTCATCTTGGGTCACCAGTGTAGAATGTGTAAACGATGAGGCAAGTTGGTCTCAAGCAGTTTATTACACATTCTCTCTCATGAGCATAGTAGAAAAGAAGACATCTCACACAGAACTCTTCACTTATATACTCAGGTCCTTCTACATATCAAAAGGTCACCTTGCATTCACATAAAAGATCACATTGCATGCACTTCCTTAATCCTTTAACATCCCCCTCACAGACTCTGGCACACAAAGCATCCTCCAAGCCGTCTCTGACATACAAAAGATCACATTTCACAGCTTCCTGTTATCTCCAAGGAAACTCTCCCCTTTGTTCTTATCAAAGATGCTGCTCATTATGTTTTGGCCATGTGCTGCCACAGCACACCCATTCGAAGCACATTATAGGAACCTATGATGCTCCTATGATGCCCCTATGCCTTGATGTCTTTATGATGTCATATAGACCATCAGGACTTGTGATGCTGTCATATAGACAAAAGGACGATGCCATCATATACACAATAGGACACAGCACTTTAAAGCACACCCATTCGAAGCAGTAAATCTGGAAATCTTGCAAAATATCACTCTAAATTCAAGAAATCTCTTGTCAGTTTCTGAGTAAATCTGGAAATCTTACTCATCACCCGATTAACAATAGCACACACTACTTTAAACCACACCCATTCGAAGCAGTACATCATGTCTGTGTGTCACGATCAGAGCACATCATAGGATGACCTATGATGGCTGCCTGATGTCCTATGATGATCCTATGATATCAGGCAACATAGGACTCGAGGATCCTATGATATCTGCCAACATGGGACTAGCAATGCCATCATATACACAATAGGACTGGCTACCTATGATGTAGGCATGAGGTCCTATGATGCCTGCCTTGATGTCTTTATGATGTCATATAGACCATCATTCACAATGTCTGCCTTCATGTCTTTATGATGTCACACCATCACTCACTAAAGAAGAGATACTTATCACCCAATTACCAATAGGACACAGCACTTGAAACCGAATGGGAGTTGCCAGAAACAGGAAAGAACCCGATTAAGAATAGGACACACTAATTTAAACCAGGATCAAATGCAGGCATCATAGGACTCGCTATGCCATTGTCAAAGATCATAGGACATACTAGGACAGCTTCCAAGATCAAACGCAGGCATGACTCACGATCATGACTCCCTATGACATCATCACAGATCATAGGACTCACTATGACACCATCAAAAATCAAAGGCAGGCATCACTGAATGAGTGCTGATGTGCTTGCTTACACCTGCTTTCTACGGGCATGCAGAAATACTTGCCTATACTTGGTTTCTATGGGCATGCATGGGTATGCACGGCCATGCACGGGTATGCACTAGTTTAGATTTGATTGGTGGTTGGCAACCAGGTACAGGTGCATTACCGCCACGTACTTCACTCTATATCATCACTCTAGTGCCTACCTGTGCATGCCCGTAGAAAGCAGGTGTAAGCAATGGTGTAAGCAAGCACATCAGCACTTGTTCAGTGATGCCTGCCTTTGATCTTTGATTGTGTCATAGTGAGCCCTATGATCTTTGAGGACGTCATAGCGAGTCCTATGATCGTGAGTGATGACTGCCTTTGAGCTTTGATGATGTCATAGTGAGTCCTATGACCTTTGATGATGTCATAGCGACTCCTGTGATACCTGCATTTGATCTTTGATGATGTCATAGCGAGTCCTATGATCGTGAGTGATGCCTGCATTTGATCTTTGATGATGTCATAGCGAGTCCTATGATTGTGAGTGATGCCTTCCTTTGATCTTTGATGTCCTATGATTGTGAGTGAGCATAAGTGATGCCTGCCTTTGATCTTTAATGATGTCATAGCGAGTCCTATGATCGTGAGCGATGCAGTCCAAGGACGGATAATTTTTTCACACATAAGGAGTCGTTATACATAGGAACATCACAGGACATTTCATACATAAGGAGCTATACATAGAAACATCATAGGACATCATGCAGACATCATTGGACCATTATAGGCGGTCCTAGGATCTTTGGCCGTGACACACACACAGACACACACATTGACAGACAGAGATTTCTTGAATTTTAAAATCACTATAAATTAAAGAAATCTCTGTGTCAGTGTGTGTGTCAGTGTGTCACGATCATAGGACTCGCTTAAAAAGATCATAGGACCGCCTATGATGTTCCTATGATGTCTATATTATGTTCTATGATGTTCCTATGATGTCTTCCAAGCTCATAGGACCGCCTATGATGTTCCTATGATGTCTACATGATGTCGACATCATGTAGACATAGGACTGATGTTACTATGATCTCGACATGATATCTCCATGATGTCATATAGACACCATAGTCATAGACACTGTGACACACACAGATTTTCATGGTGTCTCTATGACGTCATATAGACATCATGTAGACATCATCGGCACATCATAGGCTCAGTGATTTTCATGGTGTCTATATGACATCATATACTCACTTACGCTCACTCACAATCATAGGACATCAAAGATCAAAGGCTGGACTTCCGGGAAGATGGCGGAGAGACATAACACTTAAACAAAGAGCTCTCCCTAGCCGGATTAAAAATCATCGGTAAATGGCCAACTCGACATAAACGAATCAATAAACTAAGGGATGAAAACACGAAGGAACCGGGCACAAGGACAAAAACAGGGTAAAATTGAAGAATTCCTCTCCAACAACGCAGGAAAAACCGCTGTACGCAAAGCCCAAAAAAAACGAGGTGTCTACAGCAGAGAAAATGGAAGACACCAGACTCGACAACATGAACGCTGGCATCGCCAGTTTGGGTGAAGAGTTAAGAGAATTCAAGCGACAGCTACAACAGGATTTAGCGGCTCTGAAGGAGGAACTGAAAAAAGAAATTAAGGAGGAAATCATGGACCTCCGAAGAGAAATGGAGCGTAAATTAACGGAAAACATGGAGGAGCTGCGCTCCCAGCGGGCGTGTATGACAGAAGCGCAGACCCGAATTTCGGAACTAGAAGATTGGAAAAGCAAGGCAAACGAACAACTACAGACCCTGACGACGCAAACGCAGAGGATGCAGGAGAAAATAAACGACTTGGAGAGCAGATCCCGACGAAGCAATATGCGCATCTTTGGAATTCCGGAGGGCATTGAAGGCAACTCGATGACAAAATTCATGGATCAGTTCTTAAAAAAAGAACTGGAAATACCCGGAGAAACGGATCTGCAGATTCAACGGGCGCACAGAGCACCGGCACAGAACCCGAAAACAAACTCTCCACCCAGGTCAGTTGTGGTAAACTTTGTGAAATATGACATAAAGGAAAGAATCCTGACGCAAGCATGGAAAAAAAAGATACGAATCGGCGACAAACAGGTATTTTTTGACCATGACTACCCGACAGAAATCGTGCAGCAGCGGAAGAAATATGCCAATATTAAAAAAAACGCTGAAAGAGAAAAAAATTAGATTCCAAACGCCGCCAACGAAAATGAGGATTCATTGGGAGGAAGGCACAAGAACCTACAACACGGCCGAAGAGGCAGCGCGGGATATGATGGAGCGGGGCCTTGAGGTGAGCGTGCCGAAGGAGACGGCTGGAGCAGCGGCGGCCCTGAACGCACCACGACAGACGGAGTGGAGGCGAGTGAACGGCGGAAGAAGGGGGAGAGACGTAGAGCAGCGGGCCCAGGACAAGCTACAAGGCTTTCAACTGAAAGCCTAGATCATAACAAAGATTAAGAAAGGCACAGAAGAAATGAAGGCCAAGAAGACAAGGTAAAAGAGAAACAGACGGCTAGGAGAGGTTTAAGTGATATTTGTTGGACATTTCTAGACTTATGACTATTACTTTGATAGTAATTAGAAGTCTAGGGAGGGCCCTTCACTCTGTGAAGACAAACCCCCCACCCACCAACAGGGGCCAGTGGGCAGAAGAAAGGCCCAAAGTACGGAGGTCGAGATTTTTTAATGTGTTTTTATATAAATATGTGTTATTTTTGTTGTTAAAGGGGCTAGGAGCACAAGTTAAAAAAATGGAAAAACATGAATATGGGTAAAAATCTTAAGATAATGACATTAAACGTGAATGGTCTGAACTCACCTGTTAAAAGGGAAAGAATAATAAGAAAATTCAAGAAGGAAAAAGCTGAAATTATATTTATGCAAGAGACACATTTGAGCAAGACAGAACATGTGAAACTAAAGAGATTTGGCTATAAGAACTCCTACTACAGTTCATTTAAGGGAGGAGCAAAAAGGGGGGTTATGATACTAATCTCAAACAAAATACAATTTGAAAGTGAACAGGAAATCCAGGATAAAGAAGGCAGGTATGTAATAATAAAGGGAAGAATAGATGGTATGCAGATTACATTAGTGAACATCTATGCCCCACCAGAAAGTGACAAGGGTTTTTTTCAACATCTGTTTGATCTCATAGCAACACACAGTGAAGGAGTCCTAATTTGTGGAGGAGACTTAAATGCTGTCATGGATCATGAAGTTGACACAACAAGTGTTAAGAAGACAAAAAAACATGTAACAAAGTTCATAAGAACCTCACTGGCAGAAATGGGTATGGTAGACATATGGAGGGACCTGCACCCACTCGAAAAAGACTATACACATTATTCAGCAGTCCATAAAGTACACTCTAGAATAGATTACTTCCTTATGAATGAAGGTGACAGACACAGGGTGAGAAATTGTTGGATTGGAGGGGCAGAAATATCAGATCATAATCCTATATACATGGAAATATATTTGAACAATAGAAAACGACAAACAACATGGAAACTTAACGTAGGACTGTTAAATGATGAGAAAATGAAAGAAAGAATAAAAATAAACATAAACGAATATATCCAAGAGAATGACAATGAAGAAGTGGACCCAACAATACTATGGGACACACTAAAAGCCGTGTTAAGGGGTAAATTAATTGTTGAAACAGGAAAAGCAAATAAGACTAAACTGGAAGCGTATGAACAAAGATGTGAGAGACTGAGGGAACTAGAACGTAAACATCAAAGCACAAATGACCCAAAAATATATCAAGAAATTAAAGAAGAAAAAACAAAGATAAAAGAAACACAAATGGATGAAATTGAAAGGAAAAATAGATATCTAAAGCAAAAATATTATGAAACGGGGCCAAAAGCCACAAAACTGCTGGCAAAACGGTTAAGAAAACAACAAACAATGAATAATGTATACAAGATTAAAGACCCCACCACAAATAAAACCACAGTTAACCCAGAAAACATCGAAGAAATTTTCCATAATTTTTACCAAGAACTATACTCGCAACCTGAAGAAACAAATACTAAAGATATCAAAAAATTTCTAGACACATTGGACTTGCCATCAATAGGAAATCAACAAAATGAAAAACTAACAGCAGAAATAACAACACAAGAGATCAGAGATGTGATTAAGTCACTTAAAAACGGTAAATCACCAGGTAGTGATGGATACCCGTCTGAGTTTTATAAACTGTTTATAGAAGAACTCACGCCACAACTCCTAAAGTCATTTAATTGGACGCTGAACAACAACAAAATACCTCCATCATGGAACGAAGCAATCATTTCAGTTATTTTAAAACCAGGGAAAGATAAAGAACAATGCGGAAACTATAGACCAATCTCTTTATTAAATTAAAAGATCAAAGGCTGGCATCACTCACGGTCATAGGACTTGCTATGACATCATCAAAGATCATAGGACTCGCTATGACACCATCAAAGATCAAAGGCAGGCATCACTGAATGAGTGCTGACGTGCTTGCTTACACCCTTGATAACATGTTCATACAAGAGTTGGGATTTTGTTACATTACACTGTAATGTAACAAAATCCCAAAATCTGTAATGATTACAGTGTTTCAGTGCTTCTCTTTAAAAAGGCATCGAAAATTGGATTTTTTTTGAAGAAACGACAATTATGTATAAAAATTTTTGCTAATATACTTAGACCCGAAAAGGATTACGCGGAAGAAGATGGATGGACTTAAGAGTGTTATTTCTAAATTCCATTCTTTTATTTTCCATTTGGAGTCCAAATCTTATGGTATAATATGATAAAGTAGGAAATGTCTGAGCTTGATTGTTTTTTGACATTCACAACTGGAATGTTTCCCAAAACCTCTTTGTTAAATTGCAGTAAAAAAAAGATGTTCCACTGTCTCAATACTGGAACCACAGAAAGTACATGAGTTGTTACTGATGTTAAACTGTTTGTGAAGGAAGTCATGACAAGGATATATTTCATTGAGAATTTTAAAGTGAACTTCTTTCACTTCAGGTGGAACTGAAAAAGTGAGAGATTGAGTTCTTCTTCTTATCAAATCCATCCATCGTCCATTCATCCATCCATCCATCCATCCATCCATCCATCCATTCATCCATCCATCCCTCCATCCATCCATCCATCATCCATCCATCTTCTACCACTTCTCCAGAGGTCCGGGTCATGGAGGCAGTTCAAGGAGAAAAGCACAGACTTCCCTCTCCCCAGCCACCTGCTCCAGCTCCTCAGAGAGGATATCAAGGCATTCCCAGACCAACTGGGAGACGTAGTCTCTCCAGCGAGTCCTGGGTCTGCCCCGGGGTCTCCTCCCAGTGGAATGTGCCCAAAACCCCTCAAATGGGAGGCGTCCAGGAGGCATCCTGATCAGATGCCCAAACCACTTCAGCTGGCTCCTTTCAATGTGGAGGAGCAGCGGTTCTACTCTGAGCCTCTTCCGGATGACTGAGCTCCTCACTCTACCTCTGAGAGTGAGTCCAGCAGTCCTACGAAGAAAGCTCATTTCAGCCACTTGTATCCGTGATCTCATTCTTTCGGTCATTACCCAAAGCCTGTGACCATAGGTGAGGGTAGGAACGTAGATTGACTGGTAAATTGGCAGCTTTGCCTTAGAGCTCAGCTCCCTCTTCACCACAACAGACCAGTACAATGTCCGCATCACTACAGATGCTGCTCTGATCCGTCTGTCAATCTCTCGCTCCATTCTCCCCTCACTTGTGAATGAGACCCCAAAATACTTAAACTCCTCCACCTGGGGAGGAATTTGTCGCCAACCCAGAGAGGACAAGCCACCTTTCCAGCTGAGAACTGTGGACTCGGACTTGGAGGTGCTGATTCTCATCCCAGCCCCTTCACAGTCAGCAGCAAACCATCCCAGTAAGACCTGTAGGTCATTGCTGGATGAAGCTAACAGGATAACATCATCTGCAAACAACAGAGATGAGATCCTGTGGTAACCAAGCATGACACCCTCCATTCCCTGGCTGCACCTAGAAATCCTGTCCATAAAAATTATGAACAGAATTGGTGACAAAGGGCAGGCTTGGCGGAGTCCAACTCTCACTGGGAATGAGTCCGATCGAGTGTTGGCAATACGAACCAAACACTTACAATGGTTGCATAGAGACTGGATAGCTTGTAACAACAAGCTTGATACCCCATGTTCCTGCAGCACCCCCCACACAAAACAATGAGGGACGCGGTTGAATGCCTTCTCCAAGTCCACAAAACACATGTAAACTGGTTGGGCGAACTCCCACAAACCCTCAAGGATTCTCGAGAGGGTAAAGAGCTGGTCCGATGTGCCATGGCCAGGACGAAAGCCACATTGCTCCTCCTGGATCCGAGGTTCCACCAATGGCTGGACTCTCCTCTCCAGTACCTTGCCATAGACTTTCCCAGGGAGGCTGAGGAGTGTAACATGTACATGAGTTGTTATTGATGTTAAACCTTTTGTGAAGGAAGTCATGACAAGGATATATTTCGTTGAGAATTTTAAAGTGGACTTCTTTCACTATAGGTGGAACTGGAAAAGTGAGGGATTGAGTTTTTCTTCTTTTCAAATCATTTGTGGTAAATTCCTTAAACATACATTTTCTTGTAGCATTGACTAGTACATACCCGTGCATACCCGTCCATGCCCGTAGAAACCAAGTACAGTGGTACCTCTACTTACGAATTTAATTCGTTCCGGAAGAATTCTCGTAACGTGAAAAATTCGTAAGTAGAGGCGCGTTTTACATGTAAATGCCGTAATCCGTTCCAAGCCCCCAAAATTCGGGCATAAATTTTTTATAAATCGTAAAAACGCATCAAAACATGTAACAAATACATGTTACAATTAGATTACTGCACAATAAACATAAAATAAGAGTTTAGAATGAGAGAAAGAATAATAAAAGAGAATAATAAAAGAGAAAGAATAATAAAAATTATGTTCATTTACCCTTTAACTGCTATCGTCGTCGACGTCGTCACCTTTTGCCTTCTTTGATTCATGTTCTGATCCAAGGACGTTTGCTTTTGTTGGCTTGTAAGTGCTTCGTTTTGTTTTAATACCGTGCTGATCGTTGATGTATTACGGCCATATTCTTTGGCGAGATCAACCAAACGCATAAAGTTTTGGAAAAAAAAAACCAAACTTCGTGGCCAATGGGATACCAGGAAGATGCTAGGCGATAGCCAATGGCAGAGCAGCTACAGGTATGTTTACGTTCGGTAAACTACGGAAGCTGCGAGGAGCGCGTACTTTTTTGCCTTTCGTATCCTGAAATTTCGTTCGTAACTAGAGGCAATATTTTCCCGTTGAGGCGTCTCGTAACCTGAAAATTCCGTATGTAGAGACGTTCGTAAGTAGAGGTACCACTGTATAAGCAAGGATTTCTGCATGCCCGTTGCTGAAGGGTCTCCTCCTGTCTGAGACGGCTGTGTTGTTCAGTCATGTCTGCAGCATACTGCTCGAACCTGAGGTGTTTCATCTTCACGGCATCTTTTCTGACGTGCAGCAGTTCTCCTCACTCTATTGCTCTCCATCTGGTGGGTCTTCTTGTTCTCCTTCTTCTTCGTTCAGCCCACTGGTTGAGGGATAGGTGCGTTGTAATTCCAGTTCATGGACAGGATCATGAAAATCGATCTGAGCAAAAAGTGGCTTTCAACCCTGTTCAGGAAGACCTGTGCATGCCCATCGAAACCCAGAAACCGGAGCACCCGGAGAAAATCAGTGCTTTGCTTGGCATTTTACACATTTGTAGACTGCCATTCTTCATGGGTACTGCTTCAAATGGGTGTGGTTTAAAGTAGTGTATCCTATTCTAAATGGTTTGACAGACTGACACACTGACAGAGATTTCTTGAATCTATAGAGTGCCTTCTGCCTTACTGAGTGAGATTTCCTGATTTACTGCTTCGAATGGGTGTGGTTTAAAGTAGTGTGTCCTATTCGATGTCAGCTTGTTTGTGCCTTGCCTGGCATGCAGCATTGGCGGCCAGCCGACTATTCCGCATCTCCTTGGTCTCAGCTTGTCTGTGCCTTGCCTGGCGTGCAGTGTTGCTCACTTTGCGGGCATTTCGGGCTTCAAGTGACTTAGTACGTGCATGGTGCACTGCCACACATTTCCTGTCTGTCTGTGTATCCGTTGTCTGTCATACACTATGCTGGTGAAGGGTCTCCTGTCTCAGACGGGTGTGTTGTTTACAGTCAAGCCCACAATGTACTGCTCAAACCTCAGGCGTTTCATCTTCACGGCATCTTTTCTGACGTGCAACACAGTCATGCCTGGGAGGTACTGCTCGAACCTCAGCTGTGTTATCTTCACGGGATCTTTCCTGACATACAGCAGTTCTCCTCACTCTATTGCTCTCCATTTATGTAGCGTGTGGTTTGTCTATATGACATCATAAAGACGTCAAGGCAGGCATCATAGGACACTACATCATAGGTAGCCAGTCCTATTGCCTATAAGACGGCATCGTGGGTCCTATGTAGCCTGAGATCATAGGATTATCATAGGACATCATGCAGACATCATAGGCCGTCCTATGATGTCCTGTGATCGTCTCACACACACACACACACACACACACACACACACACACACACACACACACACACACACACACACACAGATTTCTTAAATTTATAGTGATGATGAAAAACATTGAGGTGAAAGTGGTCCTTAAAAATTTATTATGTCACGGGGTGGAAGTATTTTAATTTTTGGGGGGTTTTATGTGGTTTTTAAGTTTGTGTTGCATGTTTATTTATAGTTTGCATGTTTTGTTGTTTTTATATTTAATCAGTGTGTTTTTAAATTGGAAATGCTGTCTCCACTCAGTGCTTCTTCTAATTACTAATCAGCAGCACCTGTGTTGACTGGGGATGTGCAGCACCTGTGGCTGCACATAAGCAGTGCTCTGGCAGGCCAGAGGAAAGCTTTTTTGCCAGGAGCCCTGCCTGGGGAGGAGAGCCCTGCCTGAAGGAAGGCTCGGTCGGTAGTGATGTTTAAACCGAGGCCTCATGAAACAATGAGCAACTTTGAGACAATTGCTTCATGAGCAACACAGTGTTATGAAACATCTAATAAAGACTGCCATCTGGTGACTGACTGTCAGAACTGCATCAGAGTTGAAAAACCTGAAAAAATCTCAATACTTTTTTTTTGAGCATTTAAGATACGATAAGATAAGATAAGATAAGATAAGCCTTTATTAGTCCCACAATGGGGAAATTCCAGGATTGCAACAGCACAGGGATAGCAACACTCAGAGCAATGATTTAGAAGATAAGAAAATAAGAGCAGTGAATATACATATGTATACATAAATATATATATATATATATATATATATATATATATATATATATATATATATATACAGTACGGAGCATTGTAGCTAGATGGACTAAACAGCATAACCATCTAGTTAGTTACCCTGCATGGTATGAATATGTACCCATACATATTGTCACCCTCCGTAGCGACTGATATTGTCCTAGTTGAATACTAGAGGGGACCATTTGTGTAAGTCTGTTGCGTCTTTTGCATTCAATACTATTAGGTCGTCACTTTTTTTGCTATCTCTGCGAGCAGCCCTGCTTAGGTTATACAGTCTGACAGCCGTAGGTAGGAAGGACCTGCGAAACCTCTCAGTCGCGCACCTAGGATGATGTAGTCTACTGCTAGTGAGTTCAGTATGTCCTGCATTGGGTGGGACTCGGACTCCAGCAGAGATGACAGTTTAGCCACCATCCTTCTCTCTCCTATCTCCTCCGCTGGGTCAAGGCGCTGCCCCAGGACAGAGCTAGCTTTCTTGATTAGTTTGTTCAGTCTCATCCTATCGGCTGCTGTGATGCCGTTGCCCCAGCAGACCACTCCAAAAGTGATGGCTGATGCCACCACCGTCTCGTAGAATGTCTTCAAGAGCACCCCTTGTACACCAAAAGACCTGAGCCTTCTCAGTAGGAACAGCCTGCGCTGTCCCTTCTTGTAGAGTGCGTCGGTATTGTGTGACCAATCTAGTTTATTGTTCAGATGAACACCCAGGTACTTGTAGGATGTCACCATCTCAATGTCTGTTCCCTGGATGTTCACTGGTGCTGTGAGGGGTTGTCCTTGCCTGCGGCAGTCCACCACCAGCTCCTTAATTTTCCTCGCGTTGATCTGGAGGCAGTTCCGATGGCACCAGTCCACAAAGTCCTGGATAAGTCCTCTGTACTCAGCTTCATCTCCGTTGGAGATGAGGCAGACGATCACAGAGTCATCAGAGAATTTCTGTAGACAGCAGTGTGTTGTGTTGTGTGAGAAGTCCGCAGTATAAAGGGTGAACAGGAAGGGATTTAGCCGTCCAAGGTCTATTCAAAATTGGATGTCAGGAACAAACAATACAAAACAAACAAAAAACAAAACAAAACAACTAATTCCTTCTCAAACTTCCTGCGAGCCCTCAAGTCACGCGATGTGACCAACATAACGAGGCCTCGCTTGCTTCAGTCACGTGACTATGGGCATGTTGACACAGTGCTCGACACTTTGCTCATGACACTTATACTGCTCGAGTCAGTGTCGAGGGGGTGGTGTCGAGCATAACATCACTACTGGCCGGATGAGGGCCTGCTTGGAGGAGAGCCCTGCCTGAGGAGAGGCCCCGGCCGGAGGAGAGCCTCCGGCTGGAGGAAAGCCCTGCCAGGACAGCCGGCCACATGAGAGCTCTGCTGATGAGAGGAGGCTGCTAGTCCCAGGAAAATGGCAGAAGGAGGGCATGACTGAGAAGGAGGAACAGTAATGGCCAGGACCACCATGATGCCGGCATTTGGGGGAGGACACTTCCATGTGGAGCAGTTGGGGGACTGAGGTGAGAGACAGCAAGAGGCAGAGTGAGGAGCTCTACCTTCGCTGTAAGCATCTGGTTCCCTGATAGCAGCACCCCATGACCATGATGATGATGATGATGATGATGATGATGATGATGATGATGATGGCAATAGAAATATGGGTATACTGCTGGCAAGTGTCTTCCCCTGTACAAGTTTCCTGAGGGCGTTGGTGTCGTGGAGGCAGATGGAGCCTGGTCTGGAAGAGTGGATCCTCCTCCTCAGCTTTTATGCACTTTTATTTGTTTTTAGTCTTCTTTTTTAGCTTAGGTGTTAGTTTAGGCTTTTTATTTTTTGGTGGGCATTTGTATATATTTTATGGAAATAAATTCCTTTGAACATCCTCATTTTAAAGTTTCCCCTTTGATTGCTACCTGTGACTCTTCACCTGGTTTTAAAAAAACCTTGCAGTTTGTTTTTAATTACGCCCCTAATTACCCCTGGCCTATATGTTACAGTTACATCTTTTTTCTAAAAATTTACATCCATCTATAATCAAGGAGTGTTCTTGTGGAATAATATCAGTATGTTAGCATTCCCTAAAGTAATGAAATAATTCCAGAAGGAATTGCCTTAATAACTGTATTAAACTTGCTCTTAGTACAAAAGAGATTATACAGTATTTACTAATAAAGCCATCATACAGTATGTTAAAGAACTACTACAATCATCTATTAAGTGTAAGACATACCAAATTCCTCTTTCCATCCAGTCTTTATAATAAAAGGATTTCCTTTTAATCAATATACATCTATTATCCCAAATTGGGACAGTGTGTGGGGATCAATAAAGTATAAAGTAAACAAAAATTGTTTAAAAATAAGTTTCCAGTAATGGAGAACTTGTTGATGAAAGTCTGATAATTTGAATGGTAGTTTGGAAATGTCAAAATCACATCTTAATAAGAAGTTGATTCCTAAAGATTTTAATTCAATTCAATTCAATTCATCCATCCATCCATCCATCTTCTACCGCTTTTCCGGAGGTCCGGGTCGCGGAGGCAGCAGTTCAAGCAGAGAAGCCCAGACTTCCCTCTCCCCAGCCACCTGCTCCAGCTCTTCAGAGGGGATACCAAGGCGTTCCCAGACTAGCTGGGAGACATAGTCTCTCCACCGAGTCCTGGGTCTGCCCCGGGGTCTCCTCCCAGTGGGACGTGCCTGAAACACCTCAAGTGGGAGGCGTCCAGGAGGCATCCTAATCAGATGCCCATACCACCTCAACTGACTCCTTTCAATGTGGAGGAGCAGCGGTTCTACTCTGAGCCTCTCCCGGATGACTGAGCTCCTCACCCTATCTCTGAGGGTGAGTCCAGCAATCCTACGGAGAAAGCTCATTTCAGCCGCTTGTATCCGCAATCTCGTTCTTTCGGTCATTACCCAAAGCTCGTGACCATAGGTGAGAGTAGGAACGTAGATTGACTGGTAAATCGACAGCTTTGCCTTAGAACTAAGCTCCCTCTTCACCACAACAGACCGGTACAACGTCCGCATCACTGCAGATGCTGCTCCAATCCGTCTGTCGATCTCTCGCTCCATTTTCCCCTCACTCGTGAACAAGACCCCAAGATACTTAAACTCCTCCACTTGGGGCAGGAGCCTGTCCCCAACCCGGAGAGGACAATCCACCTTTTTCCGGCTGAGGACCATGGACTCGGACTTGGAGGTGCTGATTCTCATCCCAGCCGCTTCACACTCAGCGGCAAACCGTCCCAGCAAGAGCTGTAGGTCATTGCTGGATGAAGCCAACAGGACAACATCATCTGCAAACAACAGAGATGAGATCCTGTGGTCACCAAGCATGACACCCTCCATTCCCTGGCTGCGCCTAGAAATCCTGTCCATAAAAATTATGAACAGGACCGGTGACAAAGGGCAGCCCTGGCGGAGTCCAACTCTCACTGGGAATGACTCCGACCGAGTGTTGGCAATGCGAACTAAACTCTCACAACGGTCGTACAGAGACCGAATAGCTCGTAACAACAAGCCCGATACCCCATACTCCCGAAGCACCCCCCACAAAAATCCACGAGGGACGCGGTCAAATGCCTTCTCCAAGTCCACAAAACACATGTAAACTGGTTGGGCAAACTCCCACGAACCCTCAAGAATTCTCGAGAGGGTAAAGAGCTGGTCCGATGTGCCACGGCCAGGACGAAAACCACATTGCTCCTCCTGAATCCGAGGTTCGACCAACGGCCGGACTCTCCTCTCCAATACCTTGGCATAGACCTTCCCAGGGAGGCTGAGGAGTGTGATCCCTCTAAAGTTGGAGCACACCCTCCGGTCCCCTTTTTTGAAGAGAGGAACCACCACCCCGGTTTGCCATGCCAAAGGCACTGCCCCCGACCTCCACGCAATGTTGCAGAGGCGTGTCAACCATGACAACCCAACAACATCCAGGGCCTTGAGGTACTCGGGGCGAATCTCGTCCACCCCCGGGGCCCGGCCACCAAGGAGATTTTTAACCACCTTGGCGACCTCAGCCCCTGTGATAGGCGAGTCATCCCCCTCGTCCCCAAACCCTGCTTCCTCTGTGGAAGGCGTATCAGTGGGATTGAGGAGATCCTCGAAGTATTCCTTCCACCGCCCGACGATATCCCCAGTTGAAGTCAACAGTGTCCCATCCGCACCATACACAGTGTGGACGGGGAGCTGCTTTCCCCTCCTGAGCCGCCGAACAGTTTGCCAGAATCTCTTTGAAGCCGACCGAAAGTCTTGTTCCATGGCCTCACCGAACTCCTCCCATACCCGGGTTTTTGCTTCAGCAACCACCCGAGCTGCACTCCGCTTGGCCTGCCGGTACACCTCAGCTGCTTCGGGAGTCCCACAAGCCAACCAAGCTTGATAGGACTCCTTCTTCAGCTTAATGGCCCCCCTCACCACTGGTGTCCACCACTTGGTTCGGGGGTTGCCACCACGAGATGCACCGACCACCTTGCGGCCGCAGCTCTGGGCTGCCGCTTCAACAACAGAGGTGGAGAACATGGCCCATTCAGACTCCATGTCTCCAGACTCCCTCGGAATGTGGTTGAAGTTCTTCCGGAGGTGGGAGTTGAAGACCTCCCGGACAGGGGCCTCAGCCAGACGCTCCCAGCACACCCTCACTATACGTTTGGGTCTACCAGGTCTGAATGGCTTCCTCCCCTGCCATCGGATCCAACTCACCACCAGGTGGTGATCAGTTGACAGCTCTGCACCTCTCTTTACTCGGGTGTCCAAGACATACGGTCGCAGGTCTGATGATACGATAACAAAATCGATCATCGACCTGCGGCCTAGGGTGTCCTGGTGCCAGGTGCACATATGGACACCCTTATGCTTGAACATGGTGTTCGTTATAGACAGACTGTGGTTAGCACAGAAGTCCAATAACTGAACACCACTCGGGTTCAGATCGGGCAGGCCGTTCCTCCCAATCACCCCCCTCCAGGTTTCACTGTCGTTGCCCACGTGCGCATTGAAGTCCCCCAGTAGGACAATGGAGTCTCCAGGAGGAGCACCCTCCAGCACCCCAGTCACAGACTCCAAAAAGGGTGGGTACTCTGAAACATCATTTGGTGCATAGGCACAAATGATGGTCAGGACCCGTTTCCCAACCCGAAGGCGCAGGGAAGCAACCCTTTCGTCCACCGGGGAAAACTCCAATATAGAGGCAGCAAGGTGGGGCGATACAAGAATACCTACCCCTGCTCGTCGCCTCTCGCCCGGGGCAACTCCAGAAAAGGCCAAGCTCCAGCCCCTCTCCAGGAGACTGGTTCCGGAACCGGAGCTGTGTGTTGAGGTGAGGCCAACTATATCTAGCCGGTATCGCTCAATCTCGTACACCAGCTCAGGCTCCTTCCCCACCAGAGAGGTGACATTCCACGTACCAAAAGCCAGTTTAGAAAGCTTGGGATCAGTCCGCCAAGGTCTCCGCCTTTGACTGCCACCTAATCCACATAGCACCGGACTTCCATGATCCCTCCTGCAGGTGGTGAACCTACTGGAGGGCGGACCCATGTAACTCCTTCGGGCTGAGCCCGGCCGGGTCCCATGGGTGGAAACCCGGCCACCAGACGCTAGCCTTCGAGCCCCTCCCCCAGGCCTGGCTCCAGGGTGGGGCCCCGGTAACCCCATACAGGGCGGGGTACACTGAATCCTTGATATACAATTTATCATGAGAGTCTGTTGGATCGTTCTTCGTCTGGCCCTTCACCCAGGACCAGTTTGTCTTGGGAGACCCTATCAGAGGCAAATTGCCCCGGACAACATAGCTCCTGGGATCACTGGGGCACGCAAACCCCCCCACCACGATAAGGTGACGATCCATGAGGGGGCAATTCAATTCAATTCAACTTTATTTATATAGCGCAGGGGTGTCCAACCATGTGCCATGGAGAGCCAAGACCCTGCAGGTTTTACCTCCAACCAGTGTCTTCAACAGCAGATTTCTGTGAACTTCTTCCCACTGATTGCTGATAAGTGAAAACACCTGCTGAAGAGACTGGGTAGAAGAGAAAACCTGCAGGGTCTTGGCTCTCCATGGCACATGGTTGGACACCCCTGATATAGCGCCATTTCACAACAACAGTCATCTCATAGCACTATCAACTGTAGGGGGGGACCCCCACAGTTGCAGAAAGACCCTAGCAATCAGGCGATCCCCTGTGAGCAAGCACTTGGCGACGGTGGAGAGGAAAAACTCCCTTTTAACAGGAAGAAACCTCCAGCAGAACCAGGCTCAGGGAGGGGCAGTCATCTGCTGCGACTGGCTGGGGGGTGAGGGGATAGAGAAGAAGAAAAGAACAGACATGTAGAGAGCAAACAGCACGATGGGGACTCAATCTATGGGAGAGAACAAACAGATGTTAATGACCAGCAAAAAAAAATATTTCATAGAGAGTGAGGAAAGGAGTGAGGCCCAGTGCATTACTGGAGGTCCCCCGGCTGACTAAACCTGTTAGCAGCATAACTAAGGGAGGGTTCAGAAACACATGATCCCTCCCTAATTGTAGGCTATATCAAAAAGGTAGGTTTTAGCCCTATTCTTAAAAACAGAGATCGAGTCTGACTCCCGAATCCAGATTGGCAGCTGATTCCACAGGAGAGGAGCTTGATAACTGAAGGCTCTGCCTCCCATTGTACTTTTGGAGATTCTAGGTATTACAAGTAATCCTGCATTTTGGGAGCGTAGTGCTCTGTTAGGATAATACGGTAGTATCAGATCTTTTAAATAAAAAGGAGCCTGATTGTTTAGAGCTTTGTAAGTAGTAATTTTAGAAGGTATGTCAAACAAAAAATGGTCACTTTTCTTTTTCAGAAGGTTTGTAGCCATTTTATCTTGATGGTACCATTCACTGGGTCAAAGTCAAATCATATTTAAACCTCCTTCTTCTATAGATTTCACAACATCACTTCTATTAATATAGTGGTATTTATTTTTTAATATGAAATTAAAAGTATAGACTGTCTAATTGGCATTGTAAGGTCATGAAATTACTTTTATCAGTGTCAGTCATTACAGTCTTATTACAACAGTTGATCAAGTTTTGAACTAGTTGGGTCTCATATTCCCTCTGTTGTTTACATTTAAGTTTACTAAATGTTATTGAAAATTCCCTTACTTTAAATTTAAAATATTCCCATCTATTCCCATATCCCCCAATGGTTTCATCACATTAATATTTTTTAATTAAATTCTTTGATTATCTTGACATAGTCCTCATCTTTTAGCAAGTCTGCATTAAATTTTCAGTAATCTTTTTAAAATTTTGTCTTGTTTTCTGGATTCAATTTTCAACACATAATGCTATGCTCTGTTAATGGAGCACTGGATAATGAGACGTGTGAAACATATTTAACTGTTGCAGGGGTTGCTAACCAGAAGTCTTTTCTGGATTTACCACTGTCATTCGCTTTAAACCATGAACATTGTTTGATATCCAGATTTTTGTCTCTCCAAATATCTCTTAAATTAATGGAATTAGTTAAAATCCAGTAAACTAGGATTCCACTGGTTAATGTTGTATCTAGAAGGACATCTATCATGCCATTCATTAGGCGCCATATTAAACTCTCTGCCTGTCAGGATACTGTCTGTGTGGTATAATTTCTTGTACTCAGTGATAACATCTGCTATTTTTGACAATAATGCCTTATTGTGGCCACACATATGGTGACCTACTTTGTGACTGATGTAAGGCCTCACATTTTAGACAAGAACAAAGACAGAGCTTCCTTGGAGATAACAGGAAGCTGTGAAGAGGTTGGCTTTGGGATGCAGGGCCTGAGACTGTGGGGGTGAATTTGGAGGATTAAAGAGGAGATGCATTGTTACTGGCGATTATAATGCAATGTGACTTGTGATGTGATTTGACTTGTGAACTGTGAGAGTCCTGGTATTTAAGGACGAGAGTTTCCTGTAATGTTCTTTTTCTTCTTTGAGATGTTGGCGAATGTGAATAAACTTGACTTGAGAGAAACCTGTCTCGTCATTTCCACATTCCCACACTGGTGACCCAAGACGAGCATGCAGCGAGAGGAGAATTCCCCCGGGCCAGCCTCGTCAGGAACCCCCAGCCAAGTGAATGCCACTACGGTCCAGCTACCGGATTTTTGGCAGAACAATCCGCGCTCCTGGTTCCATGCGGTTGAGGCACAGTTCAACCTCCGGGGGATATCGGTAGACGACACAAAATTCTACCATGTGGTTGCAAAACTGGACAACCACACGGCCCAGCATGTGGAGAGCCTGATCGACCAGCCGCCGGACAGCGACAAATACGACGTGTTGAAGGCTGCACTCATCCAGCACTTCACCCCCTCGGTTGAGGAGCAAGCAGAGAGGCTCCTGGCGCTGACTGAGTTGGAAGATGACATGCCCGTGAACCTTATGGAAAAGATGTTGAGGTTGAAAGGCTCTGACGACGACCACTTCATTTTCACCCACCTCTTCCTCAGGACCCTACTGTCAGTGGCGAGAGCGACCCTGGCCAGTTCGCCACTGTCGGCCCAACGGGACTACCGCGCGCTGGCCCGGGAGGCGCAGCGAATTGTCAACGCCAGCAGACGGCGCGCGGCCATGGCCGCTACAGCGGAACTCGGCACAACGACCGGAGATGGCAGGGGGCCAGGGGCAGCAGTACCAGACTCACCGACGACGGCAGCGGCGGGGGCCAGGGAACGCGGATCAGACGCCCTTCGTTTCTACCATCACCGCTTTGCAGAGAGGGCACGCAAATGTGTACCACCGTGCCAGTTCAAGCGTTCAGGAAACGCCAAGACCGGGGGTCGGTAGCAACCGTGGCCCTCGGGGAGGAGAACAAGCTGCTTTACTTGTTGGACGCACGCTCGGGAAGGCATTTCCTCGTGGACACAGGCTCCCAGTTGAGTTTCATCACACCTTCCAACGCGGACAGGCTAGCAGGTTCCAGAGGTCCCGGAGTGGCAGCAGCGAATGGCTCGGAGATTAAGACCTTTGGTGAGAGGACTCTGCTTCTGTCTCTATACGGCCGTACATTTGAGTGGACTTTTGTTGTAACAGCAGTGAATTTCAATATGTTGGGGGCTGATTTTTTGTGCTCACATGGTTTGTTGGTTGATCTCGCTAACAGGCGCCTGGTTAATACACTTTCTTTTGATTCTATTCCCTGTACAGCGCGAGTGGCCCCGCCAACAGCACAAGCCAACGTCACAGCTGCAAGCGTTAAGTTCCACACACTGCTCACTCAGTTCCCAGCACTCACGGTCCCCACATTTTCGGCAACCGTCGCTAAACACGGGGTGGAACATTTTATTACCACTAGCGGACCGCCCGTTTTTTCAAAAGCTCGGCGCTTGGACGCAGCTAAACTGGCCATAGCGCGCGAGGAGTTCGCCAACCTGGAGAGGCTGGGCATAATCAGGCGTTCAAACAGCCCATGGGCTTCCCCGCTACACATGGTCCCGAAGGCTGACGGCTCATGGTGACCTTGTGGCGATTTCCGCAGGTTAAACAACGCTACAGCGCACGACCGCTACCCAATCCCGCATATCCAAGATTTTTAAGTTCATTTGGCAGGGGGGCGTGTTTTTTCTAAGATAGATTTGGTCCGCGGTTACCACCAAGTCCCAGTGCGCGCTGAGGACATACCCAAAACAGCGGTAATAACTCCATTTGGCCTATTCGAGTTTTTGCGCATGCCATTCGGATTTAAAGGGGCCGCACAGACGTTCCAACGCATGATGGACGCAGTGCTGCGCGATCTCCCTTTTGTGTTCATCTACTTGGACGATATTTTGGTAGCCAGCGCGTCCGAAGACAAACACGAAAACCACCTAGCCACAGTTTTCCGGAGGTTGGGAGATCACGGGTTAATAATCAACCCAGCGAAGTGTCAGTTCGGGGTGGCGCAGATCGATTTTTTAGGACACCGCGTCTCCCCCAAAGGAGCGGTTCCGCTTCCTGACAAAGTGCGCGCGGTACCAGATTTTCCCCGGCCGCAGACGGTTAGGGTGTTACAGGAGTTTTTGGGAATGGTGAATTTTTATAACCGTTTTCTCCCCCGCGCGGCGCAACTCATGCAACCGCTGTATGACGCGCTCAAAAAACAGAAACCCGCGAATAAGGTCGAGTGGTCCCTGGAGCGGGACCAAGCGTTCTCGGAGGTGTTGTTGGTACACCCAGACCCAACGGCCCACATAGCGCTCACTACTGACGCGTCAGATAAGGCCATAGGGGCGGTCGTGGAGCAGTATGTGGCCGGGATTTGGCAGCCCCTCGCCTTTTTCAGCAGGACCTTGCGCGATAGTGAACATAAATACAGCGCGTTTGACAGGGAGCTGCTGGCTCTCCATTTGGCCATCCGCCACTTTCAGTTCTGGCTAGAAGGACGCTCTTTCACCGCGTTCGTTGACCACAAGCCGCTAACATTTGCGATGGCCAAGGTTTCCAAACCGTGGTCAGGCCGGCAACAGAGACAGCTGGCCACGATCTCAGAGTTTACCACTGATATTCAGCATGTGGAGGACAAACTGAATGTGGTGGCAGATTGCCTCTCTCGCGCCGTGGCGGCCCCAGTCAGCGTAGGAATAGATTACGCAGCCATGGCCGCGGAGCAGGTTAGTGACGTGGATGTGCGCACGCTCCAGTCTGGACCAACAGGGTTAAGGCTGGAGAACAGGGTGCTGCAAGACGGTGTTTCTCCCCTAATCTGCGATGTCTCCACTGGACGGCCGCGTCCAGTAGTACTGGCCGCGTGGCACCGCCGTGTTTTTGACTCGATTCATTCTTTGGCGCACCCGGGAGTGCGCGCGTCGGTCAAAATGGTGGGAGAGAAATTTGTGTGGCCGCGTCTGCGCAAACAAGTTAAAGAGTGGGCAGCAGCCTGCACGGCATGTCAGCGAGCCAAAGTACACAGGCACACGAGGCCTCCTTTGGAGCCGTTTCACATTCCTGCCAAGAGGTTCGATCACGTTCATGTGGACCTTGTGGGGCCCCCTCCCGCTGTCACAGGGGTGCACACACCTTCTGGCAATGGTGGACCGTACCACGCGCTGGCCTGAAGTGGTTCCGCTGGCATCAACCACGGCCGAGGAGGTGGCGCGCGCGTTTTTAACAGCTTGGGTGGCGCGTTTCGGAGTTCCGTCGGACATTACGTCCGACAGAGGCCCTCAATTTGTGTCCGAACTTTGGTCGACGATGGCCCGCAGCCTGGGTGTCACGATTCACCGCACAACCGCGTACAATCCACAGGCTAATGGGTTATGCGAACGTTTTCATAGGTCATTGAAAGAGGCTCTCAGAGCGTCACTGACGGATGCAAATTGGGTAGACAAGTTACCGTGGATTTTATTGGGGTTGCATTCTGCGCCTAAAGAGGACTTAGGAGCCTCCCCAGCGGAGCTCGTGTTTATGCAACCACTTCGGCTGCCTGGGGAGTTTCTCCCAGATAACCCCGCGCCAGACACCTCCCCGTCTCAGCTGTTGCGGAGTAACATAGAATCAAGCATGCTGCCCGGCCCCGTGCACCACAGTTTTCCGCGTGTTTTTGTGCCTAAAGCTTTGAAGAACGCAGAGTTTGTTTTAGTCAGACACGATGCGCATCGAACCCCACTGCGACCGCCTTATGACGGACCGTTCAGAGTGTTGGAAACAGGGGACAAGCAGTTTTTGCTAGATTTGGGGGGTAGGAAAGAAAAAGTTGGCATAAACAGACTCAAACCCGCTTTTGTGGTGGCAGATGAGCAAGTGCTGTTGGCAAGGGCCCTGCGGCGAGGTAGACCCCCACGGGGGGCTTCACACAGTAATGTTTCCCCAGAACACCCGCAGGGACTGACAAGAGGTTTTCACCCCCAGACGGCAACCCCCCAGCGTGACAGCGCCGCGGAGACGTTGAATCCGGGCTACAGCAGATACGGCAAGAGACTGAAGCCTAGACAGCATGCAGACTGATGTGTATTGATTCTATCCATGCATACTGTATTCTCGGGTTCGTCTAAAATGTTTTGGGGGGACTATTGTGGCCACACATATGGTGACCTCACATCACATTTTAGACAAGAACAAAGACAGAGCTTCCTTGGAGATAACAGGAAGCTGTGAAGAGGTTGGCTTTGGGATGCAGGGCCTGAGACTGTGGGGGTGAATTTGGAGGATTAAAGAGGAGATGCATTGTTACTGGCGATTATAATGCAATGTGACTTGTGATGCAATTTGACTTGTGAACTGTGAGAGTCCTGGTATTTAAGGACGAGAGTTTCCTGTAATGTTCTTTTTCTTCTTTGAGATGTTGGCGAATGTGAATAAAGCTGACTTGAGAGAAACCTGTCTCGTCATTTCCACATTCCCACATTATTTTGGTTACCATTAGCAAACCCGTAAATATTAATCAATGCGACAAAGCTTCTGTCAACATTTAGCACAACTGCCAACCAATGACCAAACTCATCATCTTGAAAAGTGATTATTTTCCTGGACATCTATGAAAACAAATTGCAACACCGCCAGCATGACTGGAACCATGGTTAAACAAGGTTTTTTCTCCCCATTGATTTGACCAGCATCACATTAATGTGTTTCTTGCAATAAGGTGCAGAGAGCCGTTTGCCCTTTACACAACAAAAATATAGCTTTTCTTTTTACATTATCCCTAAGGGCTCTTTAAAGAAATAAAAGATAAATTCATTCTTAACATAAAGGCTGCTCTTTTTTTCAAGTGAACTGCAAAGAACTAAAACAACAGGAACGGTGGAAAAAAATATAAAAAAACAATAGTTACTTTCCCCCTAAACTCTCTAAAAAACTACAAAAAAGAATTGTGTGAGTTCCTCTTAGTTCCCAAAACAGAAGCATGTATTTCCCGCTATGAAAATAATGTTCATAAAGTTTTGTCCATGTCTGTAGTTTCAAAACTCTCAGTTGTTGACAAAAATGCGGCCACTGTAGCCAAATGGCCCACGGTAGTAAGCCTTCTCACCTGCTTCCAGGCCTGCAGAATCTTTGGCCACAGCTTCTCCCTTTCCAGCTGGTCCTCAGTGAAATGAATTCCTTCATCCACACAGACCTCCGACACTTTGGTCTTCTTCCAGATGCCATCTTGATGTTGACGTTTGGTGAACTGTGTAATTACCTGGCGTGTTCTATTATTCTCCTTCCTCCCCAGTCGGTGCACGGTGTCAACATACTCTTCCATTTTTTCAGACCATTCTGGAGTGATTTTTCTGAGTAGTTGAATCACGTCTTGCCGAACGTCTTGACCCATTTTCTTTCTCATTCCTCTGAGCCGCAGGTTCCACCTACGCTTGTAGCGGTCAAGTTCTCTTGATCTTTCTTTTAGGGCGTTAACCTCTTTCCATAGAATGAATAGTTGATTTTCCAATACAAAACCCTTCTCTTTACATTCTTTAACTTCTGCAGCATTGAACTCAATAGATTTAGCAAGGTTTGCAATCATGGCGGTGTTCTGAATTAGTTTCGTATTCAACTCCGCCATCTTTTCGTCTTGAGCATCAAATCTGGAATGAAGAGCTTGAATGGCTGCCATAATATTGTCTGCAGTTATGCTAGGTTTGGATATTTTTCGAGCATGTGCCCCTTTAGAAGGAGTTAAAGGAGGAGTATCACTTATGTCATCCAAGTTTCGTTTACCTCCTCAGCCATTCTCCATTTCCACTTTTAACTCACAGTAGTCGTGGGTCTGCCGAGGCCTAAGTAGGCTTTTGCTTTTTACGTCTTCCATCTGTGTTTTTTGTATTTTTTTTCCTTGATCTTTTGACATGTTCAGCTGTCCAGTTTTACATATTATTGTGGGGGAAATAGTCTAAAAAATATCAAATTGAGGAATGTTCCACAGCGCTCTGAATAAGTGCAACTGCTCAGGCTGCCATCTTGCCATCCTCCTCAAATCTTTTTTTCGTCTTTGGAGTTTAACAGCAGCTGGCATCTGTATTGTTGCATTGTTGCCATCTTCAAGTTTCTACTCGCCGCTAATCATCATGTTTTATTTTCGTCTGTCCAGTCTGGTCGCTCATAAGAACTGCATTATCCATTTCCTCCCCTGTGCACAGTCCCCATAGTCCAGTATGCTTTTTACAGCTTTTCTTACCCGTCCTATTTTCTGTAATTGTTGAATCATTTCTTTCCTTTCCTGATTAAATTTCCTACAAGTTAAAAATACTGTACATGCTTTATGGACTCTGGTTCCTGACAATTTTCACATAAGCCTGTTGGGTGTTTTTCTAAAATGTATAGAGTGCTGTTGAGACTTCCATGTCCAATTTTCAGCTTACTTATTAGTACTTGTTCTTTGCGTTTTGTTCCTCTGCTTCTTGTTTCACCTACTGTGTTCCGAATGGAGTGTAAATGTCTGCCTTTTGTTTCTGTGTCCCACATCTGCTGCCCCTGCTGTTCTGCTTTCCCCCACACCATGCTTTTCCCCTCTGACTTTGACAGTTTTAACCTAGTGTCTACCATTTCCTTCTTTGTTGCTTTCTTTGCCAGTTTGTCAACTCTCTCGTTCCCTGGGACACCCGAGTGTGCTGAGACCCACAAGAATGTGACATTCTTTCCCTACTTCACTACTCCTGAGTACACATGCAGTATTTCATACATTAGGTCTTGATGTCTTTTAGCTACAATTCAACAGCATAAACACTTAAAAAATCAGTTGTCCTCTTGCTGATCCCCACCTGACAGCTTGGCACCACCACCGCTGATACCATCATCCCCATTTGAGGGTCCCTTGACCCATCAGTAAAAATCTGCATCCAGTCTTTATACTTATATTCTACATAACTAAAATATTCACTTCTCATATCAACACTCTTACTATTCAGCTTTACTCTGAGTAGCTCCATATCTACAATGGGACTTTCTAGTTGCCAAACAGGTCTGACTGGCCGTACAACATATCACTAAACTCTTTATCATATACTGTCATGTCTTTTGCCACTTGATCCCCTATCCAGCCAAAACTTCCTTTTTGAGTGGTTTCCTTCTCCCAGTAAGTCTGCAGTACCATTTTTGTTGGGTGGTTGGCACCATGTCCCCTCAGATTCACCCAGTAATTAGCCATTAGCTGTTTTTGCCGTATCTTCAGTGGCACTTCACCTGCTTCCACCTGGAGTGAATGCACTGGTGAGGTTCTGGCTGCTTCTGTACATATTCTACGAGCTTGTGTTTGTACAGCATCTACCAACCAATACAGATTTGGCTGCTGACCCATAAGCAATACTTCCATAGTCTAGTTGTGATCTTACTAATGCTATATAAATCTCTTAAAGAAACAAAGTCATCTCCCCACTCCAGTCCTGCCAGACATCTCATTACATTTATGACTTTGTTACATTTACTAACCACCTGTCTAATGTGTTCTCTCCATGTTAATGTCTGATCAAAGAAAACTCCTGGGAATCGGAAACTCTCCACTCGCTCCAGAATGTTTCCATAGAGTATCAGACTGCACTGCCTCAGCTTCTTTCTTGTGAAGAACATTGTCTTTGTTTTTTCCACTGAGAACTTAAAACACCACTTTGTTCCTCACTTTTCAACTTCATTAATACCAGACTGCATTTTTTAACTATATATTCAATGTTTCTTCCCCCTTTCCACAATGCTCCATCATCGGCAAACGGCAATCTTCCTACATCAGCTGGAATATTTTCAGATAGATCATTTATCATAATTAAGAACAGAGTCAGATTGATTACACTCCCCTGGGGTGTTCCATTTTCTACCACATATTGCTTTAACAGTTCTGTTCCTATCTTCACCTGAATGGTTCTTCCATCTAAGAAGTCCTTTATCCAATTAAACATTCTCCCTCCTATTCCCATTATATGCAGCTTAATGAAGAACCCTTCTTTCCACAGCATATCGTATGCCTTCTCAGCATCGAAAAATACTGCCGCTGTGGAAAAAGGAGGCAGGCGAGGCAATGAGCTGGACGACACAGAAACTTTGTTCCATCTCCAACATACAGCACAGTATAAGAGCTCCCGGGTCTCTGTGCATTCCTCTTTTATATCTTTAATACCGTGCATTGAGACCCGGAACTTCCGACCATCATACACTGTGTTTAGAACAAAGTCTGTGTGGCACATTAACATGACATAACGCAGGAGCCACTCTCACACAATTCTCCCTCAAGCGGCTCCAGCATTTACTCCTCTTCCCGGGAGGCACATAGTCCTTACTGTCCCGTCTGATACCCCCCGGTGACACCTCCTCTTTTGGTCCATTGTTCCCCCCTTCCCCAGTTGCCTTCTTCTCTTGGTGGAGAAGTCCATCACCATGCCCCCACAAAGCACCCCCCCAAACACCCAGAAAGGGCACTAACACCCCTGTCCTTTGGGCTTGAGCTGGCACTCATAGCGGCTGTAATGGGGGGTTGCCGATCCAGTCGAACCACCCTGCTGGCGGGGTGTACAGGAGGGCATGTCAGTCTGTGGAGGGAAAAAGGGAGGGGGAGAAAACGCATCAGCTTCACCTGCCGAGGGATCACCAACTTGCAGCGCCACCAACGGTGGGCGTCCGCACCGGAAAGCTTGGGCCAACACCACCTGCTCGTCTGCCAACACAAAAGCAGGCTTCAACTTGTCGATGCAGACGGTCTCCCTATGTCCCACCCCAAGTCCAACACAAAATGCTTTGCCCCAGGTTCCAACACCCAGAACGGTCTGTCGTGCGGTGGGCGCAGCGGGGTCCGGTGCGCATTGTGCCTGACAAAAACAAAACTGGCATTCTGCAAGCTTTTTAGGACAAAGGTGCGGGGAAATCAATGGTGGGCCAGGCCCGGTACTTTAAAAGCCTCCGAACTGTGCAAAAATTGCACGGAAGGATCAGCCTCGGGTGCGGGGTTTTCCGGTAAAAACTCTCTGGGGATCCGTAGTGGCTGAGAAAAAGGAGTTCTGCCGGGGAGGCTGCCAAATCCTCCTTAGGTGCGGAGTGCAACCCTACAAGAACCCATGGCAGGTGGCCGACCCAATTTGCATCTGTGAGTGAAGCTCTGAGCGCTGCTTTAAGCGACCTATGAAAACGCTCCCATAACCCCTTAGCCTGGGGGTTGTACGCGGTAGTGTGGTGAATTTTGATCCCCAGGCTCTGGGCCATCACAGACCAGAGTTCTGAAATGAATTGTGGACCCCTGTCAGAAGTGATGTCTGATGGGGATCCAAACCACGCCACCCAAGCTGACAAAAAAGCACGAGCTACTTCTGCGGACATGATAGAAGCCAGTGGGACCACTTCAGGCCAACGCGTGGTGCGGTCCATGCTTGTTAAAAGGTGCGTAAAACCTTGCAATGGCTGAAGGGGTCCCACCAAATCAACGTGGACATGGTCAAACCTCCTGGCTGGGAAAGGCTCACTCTTTCTTGTCCTTGCACAAAGGCGGCCAGACAAATTTTGCCCCCCTTAGCTTCACCGAAGCGCGCACTCCTGGATGCGAAAGGGAATGGACCGACTCAAAAACACGACGGTGCCAAGAGCTCAGAACCACCAGTCGTGGGCGGCCAGTGAAGACGTCACAGAGCAAGGGAGGGCACCCTTTTTGCACCACCCAGCTCTCCAGCCTTAACCCAGTAGGCGCAGACTGGACAGCACAAATGTCCGCATCCCCGGCCTGCTCTGCGGCTATGGCAGGGAAATCTATTCCCATGTAGACCGGGGCAACTAATGTGCGTGACAGACAATCGGCCATAACGTTGAGCTTACTGGTGATGTGTTGAATGCTGGTAGTAAACTCCGAAATCGCGCTGAGCCGACTATGGTTCCGAGACCTTGGCCATCGTCTATGTCAGCGGCTTATGGTCCACGAACATGGTGGACTCACGGCCCTCTGACCAAAACTGGAAATGTCGGCAGGTGGAGAGCCAGCAATTCTCTATCGAACGTGTTGTATTTGCGTTTGTTGTTGCACAAAGTTTGGCTGAAAAATGCGAGCGGCTACCACGAACCTGAGACGTACTGCTCCACCACTGCCCCTATGGCAACATCAGATGCGTCCGTAGTGATCACTATCCATGGAGACGGATCTGGGTGGGCTAACAATGTGGCATCCACAAGCACTGTTTTGGCGTTGGTAAAAGCCTGGAATCGCTCGGGAGTCCAATGGATGGCTTCCGCGGGCTTCTTTTTTTTAAGCGTGACATACAATGGGTGTATTAGCTGGGCTGCCCGGGGAAGGAAACGGTTTTTGAAATTAACCATTCCCAAGAGCTCCTGTAGTGCTCTCACGGTTTACGGATATGGAAAGTCCAAGACAGCATGCACCTTATCAGGTAAAGGAATTGCACCCTCCGTCGAAATGCAGTGGCCCAAAAAATCAATCTCTGGCACTTCACCGGGTGAACTATCAGCCCATGCCCTTCCAACCTCTGGAAAACCATCTTGAAATGGGCAATGTGCTCCTCCTTGGATGTGCTAGCTACCAGAATGTTGTCTAAGTAGACAAAAATGAAAGACAAGTCGCGAAGCTCTGCGTCCATCATCCAAAAACTCGAAAAGGCCAAAAGGAGTTATTACCGCTGTTTTTGGAACATCTTCTGCACACACCGGGACCTGATGGTATCCGTGGACCAGATCCACTTTTGAAAACACACGAACCCCGGCCAGGTGCACGGAAAAATCCTGGATGTGAGGAATGGGATAACGATCGTGTTCCATGGCGTTATTCAAGCGTCGGAAATCACCGCACGCTCACCACGACCCGTCGGCTTTAGGCACCATGTGTAGCGGGGATGCCCACGTGCTGTTGGACCACCTGACGACGCCCAACTGGTCTAAGCTGGCAAACTCCTCTTGTGCGCTGGCCAGTTTAGCTGTGTCCAAGCGCCGAGGTCACGCGAACACCAGCGGGCCTTTTGTCGTTATAAAGTGTTCGACCCCATGTTTCATTACCATACCTTCCTCACCTCTTCTTCCAAACACACCACTGGATCCATTGTAATCCTGCCTTTTCTGAGCCCACTTTGGCATGTAGCCACCATGTTTCTGTTTTCCAAAAAATACATTAATCTTTCATTGACCATACGTGCCATTATTTTACAAATCTCTTCTTCTTCTTCTTCTTCTTCTTCTTCTTCTTCTTCTTCTTCTTCTTCTCCTCCTCTCGGTTTACTGGTGGATTGCAAACAGTTTAATGGTGCGTATCATGTCACGCTATCCTAGTTCCTGTTAAAGCTATCCACCTTATTCCTGAGGGCGCTGTTGTAGAAATGATTATGGGGGCAACTTCCGGTTTCAGGCTGAAGTGGTGTTAAATCAGTCAGCAAGAATGGGGTAGTGGGGCATTTAAAATAGTGTTTTTAAAAGTTTTCCAAATTCATTTTCATGTATAGTCCACATACGTGTTTTGCAGTCAAGTGGCAGCTAATTTCAGCACTTGTAGTTTTTGTATTTTTTTTTAATGTTTTGGCGTAGTTCTGGTACTTGTTGCTGCTGTTCATGGTTGTGCCATAGACTGTATAAATGGAAGTTCCTCACAAATAAGCACAGCTAAATCTGTAGCTTCAGTGGAAATGCGTAGATCGTGCACTGAAAACTAAAAAGGACTGTTGGTGTGATCGGTGATACAGACACAGGACAGACGCAAGAGCACCAGGCATGTTTTCACTTGTATGAATGTCACAGACCTGACGTTTATGTGTCATAGTATGTCATCAGATGCAAGGCTGCATGAAGTAAAATAATAAATAAAAAACAACAGTTTGCTTCTTAAGGCTTAACAATTTAAGAAAGATATCAAATGGTTTTTGGGGGTCTTTTTGCATTCGTTGCACTGCCTTGGAACGATATGGACTTGATATTAGCAGCTTCAGCATGCATTAATTTTTAAATTATCACAAAATATAGATCAATAAAATTTTGAACAATTGTCAGAAAATGTCTGTACGTGTTAAGTTAAATAACAGGCATTCACAGCATGACAGCAACATGAGCATTTTAATTATGGGGTAAAAAAACAGCTGCAGCTGTTTGTATTTATCCCAACATTAAAACTAGACTCTACGTCTGTTCTGAGGTAAATTTGATTATGTTCAACATCTTTTAACAAAATGCAACCGACTTGCGGTGGAGACATTGATATATCTCAGAGCTTTTATTTGTTTACAGCGTTAGTGTCTTAGCAGCAGAGCTAACTAAAGGAGCTACTGTCTGTGAGGCCACTTTTTAAGGTCATCTTCTCATCCCTCAATAGTTGTGGGAAGTGGTATGATTACATTACTCTTTTTGAGGTGCAAAAGCCTGTGTTCCCTCATTTTTGATGCTGAAGTCATTGTTTTTTAACAAGGAAAGGTGTCCCGTTTCAGTGACAACTCCACGTTCTAAACTAGTACCTGAAGTTGTGCACATAATTCACACAAGGTATCATGGGGACAAGGAATAAGGTGGATATTTGTCATGAACTTGGGTTTGGTGGTCCCAAACCCAGTTCTGACTTGTGGCTGTTTGGCTCGTCTCCCTATTTATTTTCCATCAGGCGTGTCAGGGAGCCCTTTGGGTCCTTCGCTCCCTGACAGCTCGGGCACGCCCCCTCCTGCTGTCAGTGCCATCAGCTGTGTCTTATTGGGTGTTTTCACACACATACACACACACTCCATTCATTCCCATTCACATGCTCAGACACTCACTCATGCACACCTGGGATTAATTATTGTTCAGCCCATGCTTCCTTACACCGGCGGTCTCTTCCCTTGTTAGTATTATTATTACTTAAATGCTGTGTTAGTTGGAAGAGACCATCGGAGCATTGAGATTCATACATGGCAGCGTGTTCCTCCATGTATGCTATTACCTTCATTACGCTGTTAGCCTGCTTCACCTTCATCCACCGGACTGCACAGACTGCCCCCGATCGCTCCTGCATTGTAAGTCCAGGTTTGTCTTTCACCCTGTACCGACTGCAACTCAGTGGCACTAGGCATTCCCATAGCCGAGCAGTAGAGCATCCAGGAGGTGTCCCTGTAAGTCTGGTGGCCTTAAGCCAATCATTTCATCACTCTGTGCTTTTGCATGACAGTTTGCTGGACTCATTATTTGGGGTTGTTAATAAATTGCACAAATCTACTCCTGTGGTTGGGTTTTTCATTCCTTCCTCCGTGCGCTGTGTCAAAGTACACGGGGAATCATAACAGAATGGTCTGACCAGCAAGAAAAAAAAAACCCAGCGGAGTAGATGTGTGATTTTCTTTTCACCTTTTTCACCCTTTTTTTTCCCCGAGCATCAACATGGTGGTTCGGACGGAGAGGGAGCTGGAGAGGGAGCTGCGCTCGCTGTGCCTCTTGGAGGAGATTTTTTCATGGACACAGAAGCCCTGTTCCTCCCAGGCCATTCGACTGGCTCGGGACACAGCGATGAGGGTGATGGAGAGAGACAGCCTCTGGAATCATCCCGAGGCGATAGAGATTCTCTGGGATATCTTCGCTGCGCCATGCGAGGGGTTGGATGAGGATCTCCCAGCGTTCGAGCCCCTCGCGGCCACTCCGCTGTCTTCTTCGGATTATATGGAGCTTCTTAGCACGAGTGACTTGCTGCCCAGCACGGCGCTTCATATTCCAGATTATCTGGTGCCCGAGCCGTCCATGAAGAAGAAGAGGAGGAATTCCTGCTGGAAGAAGCTGCCAGCCTTGCCGCTGACGGGCCTGCTTCCTTGGCTTGAGCCATGTACCACTCTGTCCCCGGAGGAGCTGGAGGAATGCAGACTGGCTCTTCAGGTGGAGATGGACCTCACCTTGGAGGTGAAGCCATGGCTCCTCCCGGAGATGGCCGAGAGATTGGAGGAATTTTCCCCGAGGGAAGGGGAGCTGCAGCCCGAGGAGGAGTGTGCTCTATCCATGGAGTCTCCACACCTCCCTGACCCCGAGACAACAGCTGACGTCATCACTTCTCAGGAATTCAGGCAAGTGCTAATTCAGTCTCTTCTATTGTCACATGAAACTGCCTGCCTGATTCCTGATGAACTGTTAGCTGACGATCGTGTTTCCCCTGTTTCTCCCGTGCCATTGTCTATGCCGGGAGATGAGTCCCAGACACAGGAGAGGCTGTCACCAGGGAGAGTGGAGCTCCCGCCGCCTGTCTCCTTTCGTCGTCACCGTTCCCGGAGGGCCTGCCACAAGAGTTCAGCTGACCTGCCCCCCATCTCATCCACCTCCATCACCATTGAGACAGCTCCTCCAATCTCCAAAAGGGGGCCCGAATCCAGGTTGGGCATGGAGAGAGACGGTTGGCTCCCATCTGCAGCTGTGGACATCAGAGACCGGGAGGACAGGCAAGTGTTTTGTCTTTTGTCTCCATCTAATTATGATAAGCCTTGTCTGTCTCCTGAGGGAGAGGTCCAGTCTTAGCATGTCCACTGGGTCCTCTCCTCCAGATGCAAAGATTGAATTTGTCCCTACTCTCTCCGTGTCTCTCCCATTTTCCCCTGAGTGTCCACTGGCCTCTGAATTTAGCCGCTGGATGATGGAGAAGCCTGTGGCCCTGGAGGAGTTTAGGCGGCAGCATGGAGTGAGCCCCCTGCTTCCCCGTTGGACCAGTCTCCAGTGTTGGAGTCCTTGCCTGGGGGCACCTGGACTGCCACCACCGCCACAGAGATTATCGCAGTGGAGGAGGAACCCGAGCCGGACCGCGTCGAGGTCGGGCCAGTATCGTCATCGGGATCGACGGAATCCTGGACGGCTGTGGAGCTTGAGCCCAGGCAAGTGCTCTCGTTTGTTTCTCTCTCTTCTGAATTAGAGCAACCTTGTCTGGCTCTTGGTGAGGAGAGCCGGATGCAGCCATCCGCTGCACCTGGTCTCGCCTCACCAGGCTCCGCCGCCCACGGCGACCCTGACTCTTTGTCTCTCTGTCATGTCTCTGAGCTCTCTCTCAGGGTCGCTGGAGAACTGCCAACACCACCTGAGGCCACTGGGAATCTGGGTTCAGCGCCGGGATTCGTGGAGAACCCTACCTCCCCCATTGGGGAGGCCACCGCAGGAGCAATGAGGTCTCTGATGGGGACCACCGCAGGTGCAATGGTGCTCCAGCCAGAGCCCACCGCGGGTGCAGCAGAACTCCAGCCGTAGCCCACCGTGGGTGCAGCAGAGCTCCAGCCGGAGCCCACTGCCAATGCAGCAGACCTCCAGCCGGAGTCCACCACCGGTGCAGCAGAGCTCCAGCCAGAGTCTACCGCCGGTGCAGCCACGTCCCAGACCAGGTCTACCGCCTATGCAGTCATGTCCCAGACCAGGACCATCGCGGGTGCAGCCACGTCCCAGACTGGGATCATAGTGGGTGCTTCGGTCCCCCTGCTCCAAGCTTCGGAGGGCAAGGGGGCTCCCATCCTCCGGTTTGGCCACCGAGGTTCCCCAGTGGGTAGGCTGCCTTGCCGCCTTCCCTGCCGGACCTGGTGGCTCCACCACACTGGTCGGCCACCCGAAAGACTTGGCCTTCGGGTCGTGTGGCCCATCGGCCTGGGCAGGCTGCCAGATGCTGTTCTATGGGCCGCCTGCTGGACGTGGGACTCGGGCAGGCCACCCGATCAGTCACCCCTCACCATGCCGGGGGCCTGGGACTCTGGTCGACCCCCTGAACTTTGGACTCCTGGGGGAGGGGGGGGGTTAGTTTCCTAGGTGTGGGGGGGGGGGCTGTTAGGAAGGGCACATTATTATATATGCATATTATGTGTTGTATTTTTCACGTGTTTTCCCCCTACCTCCCGCCCTGGGTAGTTGTTTGTCTCTGGGGGGTGGGGGGGTGTCCCTTGGTTGTGTGTTGTTTTTTCTTGCTGGTGGCACTGGGGTGTCTGGAGTCCACCCCTTGGGGGGGGGGGGGCTCTGTCATGTTCTGACATGTGGCTGTTTGGCCCGTCTCCCTAATTATTTTCCATCAGGCGTGTCAGGGGGCCCTTTGGGTCCTTTGCTCCCTGACAGCTCGGGAACGCCCCCTCCTTCTGTCAGTGCCATCAGCTGTGTCTTATTGGGTGTTTTCACACACATACACACATACTCCATTCATTCCCATTCACACGCTCAGACACTCACTCATGCACACCTGGGATTAATTATGTTCAGCCCATGCTTCCTCACACCGGTGGTCTCTTCCCTCATTAGTATTATTATTACTTAAATGCTGTGTTAGTTGGAAGAGACCATCGGCGCATTGAGATTCATACATGGCAGCGTATTCCTCCATGTATGCTATTACCTTCATTACGCTGTTAGCCTGCTTCACTTTCATCCACCGGACTGCACTGACTGCCCCGGATCGCTTCTGTACTGTAAGTCCAGGTTTGTCTTTCACCCCGTGCCGACTGCAGCTCAGCGGCACTAGGCATTCCCGTAGCCAGGCAGTAGAGCATCCAGGAGGTGTCCCTGTAAGTCTGGTGGCCTTAAGCCAATCATTTCATCACTTTGTGTTTTTGCATGACTGTTTGCTGGACTCATTATTCGGGGTTGTTAATAAATTGTATGAATCTACTCCTGCAGTTGGGTTTTTCATTCCTTCCTCCATGCGCTGCATCAAAGCACACGGGGAATCATAACAGATATTCTTCTTATAAGCCGAGTATAATTTATAAAAGCTAAATAGAGCCTTCCTGTTTGCTCTTACTCCCTCTCCATCGGATTCTAGAACCCCCACTAAATTCCACTCCTGTCCTGCCTCACTTCTCTTTCAGCTGAATACAATGAGCAGTTATAAAGAATTACTGACATTTTCTTTACAGCCACAATGTGCACAGTTATCATTAGCCCTTTTTCCTATATCAAATAATGTACCATTTAAGTTTGTGTGATCCACTTGAAGTCTTGCCATGATGACCTCCTCCCTTCTATTTCTTTCTTTATAGTTCTTTGTTGAAACAGATTTTTGAATTGTAAAAAAGGCTTTCTCCCACATCTCCTGCCAAACCTTCATTCCAGCCTTCTTGCTAATGGCTTTACCCTCTCCGTTTCCAAGTGGTACAGTCACTGTTATGTCTTTCCTCAGGGCTGTTGCAGCAAGTTTATCTGCACACTGTATCTGTTTCCTTTTATACTCTTGTGTGCCGGCACCCAGCAATACTGTATGTCCATACCACACTGGTGGAGTCTCATCAAGCTGCAATTAAGTTCAATTAAAATATCTTCTCTGCATGAACTTTTTGATTGAATGCTTTCTAAAACAGTGAGGGAATCAGAGAAGATCACCACCATGTCAGGTCTGACTTCCTCCACCCACTGCAGAGCTGTAATAACAGCCACCATTTCTGCTACATACACTGAAAGCTAGTTTGATAGTCGTTTGGATATCATTATCTTAAAATCAGGGATAAAGACACCTATTCCCACATAATCTTGCTCATTTTTAGAGCCATCTGTGTATACTTCCAGATAATTGTAAAAACTATTTGTTAAATACAGTGTCATGAATTGCCTCTCAGGGCAGAGAACTGAGACCCACGTGCTGAACTGTAGTTAGTGGAATTTTTTACACACACACACACACACACACACACACACACACACACACACACACACACACACACACACACACAAAAAAAAAACAAAACCCATAAGTCCCAAAAACTGCACAACACAAAGTCCAAGAACAGACACTGAGAAAAAAAACTGACAGACTGTGATGATTCGAGACAAACTCACCAGAGCAGGATTTGGGCTCTGGTGGCGATGGGGAAGAGAATTTTAACCAAGACTGCCGCAGTGAGAAAACAACATGACAGTCTTTAAATAGCAGGGGAACCAGATGAAACAATAGGCAGCAGGTGTGGGAGCATGAGCGAGCAGGTGACCTAATTATGCAACTACTCACAGCTGAGACGACTAGAGAACAGACAGTGAGCAGATGACAGGGTGGGAGTGTCTGGAAGAGGAGGTAGGGCACTCGTGTCACAGAAAAACAAAATATAACTCCTCAACTACAGAAATTGACAAAAGAATAATAGTGCCGAGAACATAAATAACTAGCAGAACAATAAACCATCAAAGAGACATCATAAACCAACATACAGGAAAATAACACAACACTGGACAAATACAGAAAATAATCGGAAATAAATTAAGAGCCTGAGCCCGGTGACACACCGTGCTCAGCCTCATGACATACAGTCTTGTTTCAAAACCTATTTTGTTCAATTGCCAGTTTCTTTCCTTTTCTTGGATACTTAAATCTATCTTAATATCTGGAAATAACCAAGTGGGAACGCGCTAGCTTTATTATTAATTGTCCAGCCGAATCCCTTCCCCTGAAACTTGGAGTACTCCCAGCATTCCTGAACAGACTTTGTTGTTGGATTTTCCTCCCCACTTCCGTTTAGCTTCACCCAGTATGCCCATGCAAGTTTTTCTCTTCTTAGCTGAAGTGGGATTTCCCCAGCTTCTATCACCTATGCATTTATAGGAGTAGATTTAACAGCTCCAATACAAACACACAAAGCTCTATACTGAACTCTGCTCACCTTTATCAATAAAGTCTTTGCTGCTGCCCCATATACAATGCATCCATAGTCAATGGCTGATCTCATTACTGCTCTGAAGATACTCATACAGTAAGTGACTGTTTATCTGCACCCCAGCTGTAACCCATAACAGCCTGTAGCAGACTGATGACTTTTTTGCATTTTGCTTCCAACTTTGCGACATGAACTTTCCATGTACATATATTTACTAGCTAACCATAGTCCCAGGTATTTAAACTGAGTCACCCTCTCCAGTGGCTGACCATAAAGTGTCAGCTTGCCAATGCCAGTCTTGTGCCTGTTTGTTAAAATCATATAACAGGACTTGCTATTTGAGAGCTTGAACCCCCACTCAAATGACCATTTCTCTACTTTTGTGATTGCTTTCTTTAAGTTTTCAAGCACATATGACTCATTCCTTCCCCGAGTCCATATGGCCCCATCGTCTACATACAATACTGATCTGATGCCGGCACCTAGATTAGCAAAAATGTCATTTATGATAATATTAAACAACAATGGACAAATTGCACTCCCTTGTGGTATACCATTTTCTATTTTAAACTCTTTAGAAGTTTCTGACCCAACCTTGATTCTGATTTTCCTGTCAGATAAAAAGTCCATTCATATGTAAGTTCTTCCTCCTGTATTCATTCTGCTTAACTTAATAGGTAGGCCTTCATTTCAAGATGGTGGCGCGCGGTAGTGCAGCGGCTCTTTGCTCCCTATTTTTGTGTGTATGTATGCTGTTTTTGGATATTGGACCGTGTGAACCTGGATTTGTGTACAGTCATACTGAGCTGATAAACACTGGACTTCAACAAAAGTCTGCTGTTACAGCAGTTTTCGAGAACACACAAAACATACCAGAGGCTATCTGTAGACCAGCGGGATCACCATGGATTGTTGTCGGTCCTGGGAAGCGAAGCAGATGGAGGAGGGAGAGAAAGAAAAAGCGGGGATGCCGGTCGGGCCTGCTAGCAAGGCTAAAGAGACAGCCGCATAGACCTCCGCTACCCAGCATTTTTCTCTCCAACGCCAGAAGCATCGTCCACAAGATGGATGATCTAGAGCTACAGCTGGCAACTAATAAAACTGTGAGAGACTGCTGTGTGCTATTGTTAACGGAAAGCTGGCTCCACCCGCTGATCACCGATGCTGCAGTGCAGCTGCCAGGGCGCACACTTCACCGAATGGACCGAACAGCAGAATCCGGTAAAAAAAGAGGAGGCGGTCTCTGCATTTTTCTTCACAACACTTGGACTAATCACAGCCGTATTATTAACACTTACTGTTCTCCTGATCTAGAGACAATGTCAGTCTTATGTCGGCCTTTTTATCTTCCAAGAGAGCTGAGCGTGATTATTATAACAGCCGTCTACATTTCTCCTGATGCAAATACTAAAGCGGCCCTTAGTCATTTGTACAGTGTAATAAATAAACAGCAGCAGGCCTATCCCGAGGGTGTTCACATCATAGCTGGTGATTTTAATCAAGCATGCTTGAGAACTGTGCTGCCCAATTTCACACAGTATGTGAAATGTGCAACTAGGGGAAATAATTGTCTTGATCGGGTGTATTCGAACCTGAAGCATGCTTACAAAGCTGTGCCATGTCCACATCTTGGCCTGTCAGACCATCTATCATTGCTCCTCATCCCAGCATACACCCCCCTCAGGAGAACTACTAGACCTACTATAAAGAACATCACAACATCGTCTGAGGGAGCTCTTTCTCAGCTGCAGGACTGTTTTTCAAACACTCTATGGGATTTATTCAAGAATGAGGATCTGGAAATGTACACACAGACTGTATTGCACTACATCACCTACTGTATCAATCAGGTGACTGTGGAAAAATGCATCAGGGTTTTTCCTAACCAGAAGCCCTGGATGACAAAAGAAGTCCAGGCACTCCTCAGAGCTCGTGATACAGCCTTCAGGTCAGGGGATACAGATCTGTATAGCACCGCCCCGGCTAATCTGAAGAAAGGCATTAAGGAGGCTAAACAGACCTATAAGAAGAAAGTCGAGGACCATTTTTCTGGTAATGATTCGAGACGAGTATGGCAAGACTTTCACCATATCACAAACTATAAGAGCAGCAGCATCAGTGCCAGTGACATCAGCGCCTCACTGGCAGAAGAACTGAACTGCTTTTTCGCACGGTTTAAGGCAAATACACCTCGCCCGGACCCACAGATGTTATTGAATGCCAGCTCTGATGTGCTTATCCTGCAGGATCATGAGGTGAGACAGACACTGAGAGCAGTTCACCCGAGAAAGGCTACTGGTCCCAATGGAGTGCCAGGAAAGGTGCTCAGAGCATGTGCAGATCAGCTATGCTCTGTTTTGACTGACATTTTTAACTTGTCTCTCAAGGCAGCCATTGTTCCACAGTGTTTAAAATCTGCAGTCATTATTCCTGTACCTAAAAAACATACTATTAGCAGTCTGAATGACTATCGACCAGTAGCATTAACACCCATTATTATGAAGTGCTTTGAGAAAATGGTATTGAATCATCTTTTGCCTAGTCTCCCCCCAGACTTTGATCGGTACCAGTTTGCCTACAGGTGGAACAGATCCATTGAAGATGCTATTGCTATAGCTCTCCACTCGGCATTCAGCCATTTAGAGGACAAGGGGAGCTATGTAAGAATGTTGTTTGTTGACTATAGCTCGGCATTTAATACAATTATTCCCAACATTCTCATCACCAAATTGCTTTAGCTTGGTCTGCCTACTCACACTTGCAGCTGGATTAAGGACTTCCTAACAAACAGAACACAGACTGTTAGACTTGGACCCCATTCCTCCTCTACAGTCATGCTTAACACAGGCTTGCCACAGGGCTGTGTGTTGAGCCCCACTTTGTATTCATTGTACACATATGACTGCATACCTGTTCATCCCACAAACATTATAGTGAAGTTTGCAGATGACACAACAGTAGTGGGGCTCATATCAGGAGGAGATTAGTCCGCATACAGAGATGAGGTCCAGAAACTGGTGAGATGGTGCTCAGATAATAATCTGCTATTGAATACAAAAACCCCCCAAAAGAACTCATTACTGATTTTAGGAAGCATAGCAGTGAGCTGCCTCCTCTATATATAGGCAAGGAGTGTGTGGAGAGGGTGGAAGCTTTTAAGTTTCTGGGTGTTCATATTTCTCACAACCTTACCTGGGCAGTTAACACCATAGCTATGATAAAAAAGGCTCAACAACGTCTACACTTTCTGAGGCTCCTCAAGAAGAATGGCCTGAATGCACAGTTGCTGGTTTTATTTTATCGCTCTGCTATTGAGAGCATTTTGTCATATGGCATCACGGTTTGGTATGAGGGCTGTTCAGCCGCAGACCGCAAAGCCTTCCAGAGAGTGATCGAGACTGCGCAAAAAATCACTGGCTGTTCTCTCCCTTCTCTGGAAGAGATTTCCAGGTCTCGGTACCTCAACAGAGCTACTGCCATCATTAAAGACTGTGCTCATCCAAGCCATGATTTCTTTCACTTGCTCCCCTCAGGAAAGCGGTACAGATCCCATAAAACCCGGACTACCAGGTTTAATCATAGTTTTTTCCCAGCAGCAGTACGTATTTTGAACAGATTTATGTAACACGCACAGACTGCTGATATTATTTTGTTATTTTAGGTTATTTTGTGCCAATAACCCTGTGTGTATAAGCTGGTCTTTTATATTTATCGCTCAGTATGTTTTCATTATTGCTACGTACATATTGTATTCAACTTTTAGGTAATATTGTTTCAAGCATTATTTATTGTTGTAATTATAAGAATGTTAAATGCATGAGTGAACTGTGAGTGTGATAGTTTGTTTTTAGGGAGCAGCATCTCAGTTTCATTGCATTATTTAATTAACAATGGAATGACAATAAAGGCACTTTGACTTTGACTTTGACTTTGACTCATGGCTGCAGCATTTAGAAGATGATTTGTGACTTGGTACATGCATTCCTCTATGCTCCCAGTAAGTGATACTGATTGTGCTGACATCCTCACAATAAGCTCTAAACAATCCCCAATCTGCTTTATCAAAACACCATCTAGTGAAGATACACTGACCCTGTCTATATACAGTACAGTATTATTAACTTTGGTGAGTACTGGGTAATGATCACTGCCTACAGTAGACTCTTTTAAAACACACCACTCACATGCATTCACCATGCTGTCTGACACCAATGTGAGATCCAAGCACGACACCTTGCCCCTGTGCACATCTATTCTTGTACCCTGACCATCACTAAGACAAACCAAGGACCTTTCATCCAGCATTTCTTCTACTATATCCCTATTACTGTCAGTGTGATCACTACCCCATAAACTGCTGTGTGTGCTTAAGTCTCCACACCATATTTCCTTTCTACGTGATGCGTTACCCGCTAACTCTTTTAGCATGTCCACAGTTAGCAACCTACCTGGATTGTAAAAATTAATTATCTTAGTATTTATATCTTTCCCAGGACTACAAATTTCAGTTATGACACACTCTACATTACTGGGACCAAGAACCACCCAATATGCCAAACCTTCTTTAATAAAGGTAGCACACCCTCCCCCAGTTTGATTGTTACTTCTGTGATGTCTTATAGACCTAAACCCAGGAATTACAAAGTCCAATTCTGATCATAGCCAAGTCTCTTGTACACATATTTCATCTGGAACATTAGCAAACTTATAAATATACTTTTTGAACTCTTGCTCATTGGCTATAAAGCTTCTTGCGTTCCATTGTAATATGTGTAAAACCATAATGAGAGTCCTAATCCTCACTATGCACATTTCCTTCAATTGCAGTAAGTAATGCATGTATCTGGTCTGCTTTGATGTTTTTTATGTCCAGGAATTTTACTGCTGCTTCAACAGTTGTTCTAATCCTATCGCTTTTCTTTTTCAGTTGTGAGGCAACATTTATGCTATGGCAAATGACGGCCACAAACTTTGCTTTACCCACTGCCAAGTGTCATCTTTAAGTTTACAATTGTGAGTGCATGCATTCTGAATTGCCATTGGGTTTATAGTTTGGGTCTGGTTTTCTGATGCAATGTCACCCCTGACAGCTATAACTCTTTGGGCCACTTTCACAGCACTAAATAGGGTTGTTTTCACCTTAGTTTTCTTCTTCCGGCTCCTAGAGAGAGCAGTCACATTTTTCCTCCCCTCCTGTCCTGCCTTCCTGACCCAATTCCCAGCTTGCTTGCATCTGTGTCTTTTGCCCTTCTTCTGGCTGACTCTTAATCCAAACAGAAATTATGGATCTGGAAAAGCGGCTTATATGCTTAAATGCAATTGACACCATTTTAAAAGAAGATTGGGCTGGGGGAGCCCTGGACTCATGGACTATTGGGAATTCATGGGTCTATGTGATTCGACTGAGATGCGGAGGCATCTCTATCTGTTTGGCTTGATCACAGGATTTCTGTTTGGCTCTGGAGTTCCTGATGTATCAGAAATTAAAGTTGGGAGAGCTGATCAAAGCGGACCCGGCAATGCTCCTTCAACAACAAATTCGACTATGGAAATTATGAAGCACAGGATTGCATGAAGAGAGGAAAATTCTATTCTCTGAGTACACTGTGCAGATTTGACCTTGTTCTGGTGCCCTGTTTACATTCCTCCTCGATAAGGATAAGGCTGGAGAAGTGGTAACTAACCCAAACAATCGACACAATCGCTGTTGTTTCAACAGACTGGACTCTTCAAGGACAGTGTACCATGTGTCTTCAACTGCCACCTGTAAGCAAGAGAGAGAGACTCTGGACTTGCTTATAGATCACATGATTAACATCCATCCACTGCCAGGAGGCGCCCTCTGCTGTTCACTAGCAATTGACACACCCACACTACACCGCATACAACATTACAGGACTGATACATACACTGATATATAAATATACACTGACTCTCTCAACTCTTGTTTTGTGTGATCTATTGTCTGTTAATTTATATGTGCATTAGAGAGTTTTTTTCTAGGTAATCACAATTTTGGTCATATAATGAGCTTTATTTTGATTAACAATGCTTTTTTCTCTCTGCCCATTGTGTTTCCCTACCCCCCTTCTCCCTCCCCCTCTTTACCCCCCACTGTATGACAGGCGCCTTGCATGGCTGCCGCGTCATTGGGATGCGCTTATCTAGCGCGCCCAATGTCAAGTCAAATTCCTCGTATGTTTACTTGTGTTTCCTTGTAAACGTGCTTGGCAATAAAGTTCATTCTGATTCTGATTCTGATTCTGTTTTGTCTTCCCTGACTTTCTTTAGAGCTTCAACATATGAGATTTTGTTCATAATCTTGACTCTTTGGGCTTCTCTTGCTTCTTTCTGTATCATACAACCTCCATATGCAGCACTATGATCACCACCACAGTTGCAGCACTTAATCTTGGCATCTTTATCACATTTCCCATATTCATGCTGACCTGCACATCTTGCACACCTTAGTTTTCCTTTACATTGTTGTGCTGTATGCCCCATTCTTTGACATGTATAACATCTCAGGGAATTGGGAATAAATTCTCTCACATTGTAGCTCATGTAGCCTACCTGTACTGACTTGGGAAGAGTTTTCTCAAACTGAATTACCACCGACAGAGTTTCTTTCAAAGAGCCGTCTCTCTTATTTTTAAGCCTTGTTGCCTCGATTACTTTGCCTCCTTTAGTCTCATTTTTAATATCAGACATCGACACATTCAGAGGAACTCCAGATATCGCTCCTCATATCTTTGACAGTGCTCCTGGGACATAAGCCGTCATCCTTTCCCCACCAAGAGATGACATTCTTAGAATCTTTTCCTGCTGCTGTCCACTGACAGCATGGATTAACACTCGTTTATTCATGAACTTACTAAACTTTATTTTACCAATCTCTTGCTCAAAATGCTTTAATGAGTTTGATCGGGTGATAATGCCCTCCATCTTGATTAAACTCAATGACTGCTTTCCATCAGTTTTCCTGAGTTTCATCCAGTTCTAGTTTTCTTAGCACCGCCACCTGTATCGCTGCCTTCTGACCAGCTTCTCACTCTTTATTTCATTGCCCTTTTCTGTTTTGCACTCCTTGAGACCGTCCACTCCATATCATTCCCATTCTCTCCACCAGAGCTAGTTGACATGATACTGCAGTCAGAGTACAGTTTATGCTAATCGGCCAGAAAATTATTCAAACCTACCACAAAAGAAAACGCAGTCTGTGCCTCCAAACAGGAAGTTTCCTTGCTGCAGTATCAGTGCAGCTGCCCAAACAAACATGAGCTCTGGTGACTGAAATGTTGCAGCTTGACTCATTTTATCCCAGAACTTAAAGGGATGGTTCAGTTGTTACCTCCACCAAGGAGGTAATGTTTTCATCCATGCTTGTTTATTTTTCAGCAGGATTACACAAAAACTAGTAGACGGATTTGGATAAAATTTTCACCAGATGTGGTCCTTGGCCTACCGAGGAACCCATTACATTTTGGTGATGATCTGAGAACGCATACCTCCGCCAAGGCTATTATCCTCTCACAGTGTCTTAGCAACGGTAGAGCTCGCCAGCCCATGTGACAAACATGCAATGCAACCTGGGTTGGGCAGGCCGGAGGATTGTAAACAAGCCGCAAGAGTAAACAGTGACTCTGCATTTGTTATGAATGAATGACAAAAAATCACAAAATGGACTGTTTGAAGGAAAATTTAGAGGGACCGTACTTCGCCAAACTGAATGGGATGGCAAAGGCACGCTATTTAGCTAAGCTTACAGGGGTTAACAGGCTGGAGCCCAAATGCAGTTCATGGATGGATGGTGTATGACTTGAAAATGTACAAGGCAGACCTGAAGACAGTTGTGCACACAAAAGTAAGTTTTTTTTTAATTTCCTCTCTTATGCTAAACATTGTTTAGAAAGCCTGGGATCAGTCTGCCAAGGTCTCCGCCTTTGACCGCCACCTAATCCACATAGCACCAGACCCCCATGATCCCTCCTGCAGGTGGTGAGCTCACTGGAGGGCGGACCCATGTAACTCCTTCGGGCTGAGCCCAGCCGGATCCCATGGGTGGAAACCTGGCCACCAGAAGCTAGTCATCGAGCCCCTCCCCCAGGCCTGGCTCCAGGGTGGGGCCCCGGTAACCCCATACCGGGCGGGGTACACTGAATCCTTGATCTAGAATTTATCATGAAAGTCTGTTGGATCGTTCTTAGTCTGGCCCTTCACCCAGGACCAATTTGTCTTGGGTGGCCCTATCAGAGGCAAATTGCCCCGGACAGCATAGCTCCTGGGATCACTGGGGCACGCAACCCCCCCCCCCCCCCCCACAATAAGGTGACGATCCATGAGGGGATCGTCACCTTATCGTGTGGATAAGGTGACGTTTAGTTTAAGTATCTTGGCGGAGGAGTTTAAGTATCTTGGGGTCTTATTCACATGTGAGGGGAGAATGGAGCGAGAGATTGACAGATGGATCGGCGCACCATCTGCAGTGATGCGGACGTTGTACCGGTCCATTGTGGTGAAGAGGGAGCTGAGCTCTAAGGCAAAGTTGTCGATTTACCAGTCAATCTAGTACGTTCCTACTCTCACCTATGGTCACGAGCTTTGGGTAATGACGAAAGAATGAGATCGCGGATACAAGCGGCTGAAATGAGCTTTCTCTGTAGGATTGCTGGACTCACCCTCAGAGATAGGGTGAGGAGCTCAGTCATCCGGGAGAGGCTCAGAGTAGAACCGCTGCTCTTCCACATTGAAAGGAGTCAGTTGAGGTGGGATGGGCATCTGCAGGATGCCTCCTGGACGCCTCCCACTTGAGGGGTTTCAGGCACGTTCCACTGGGAGGAGACCCAGGACTCGGTGGAGAGACTATGTCTCCCAGCTGGTCTGGGAACGCCTTGGTATCCTCTCTGAAGAGCTGGAGCAGGTGGCTGGGGAGAGGGAAGTCTGGGCTTCTCTGCTTGAACTGCTGCCTCCACGACCCAGACCTCCGGAAAAGCGGTAGAAGATGGATGGATGGATGGATGGATGCTAAACATCATTCTTTCCCTATACAACCAGATGAAATTAAAAATGTGCAGCACTCTGAAAATATTTTTTTAAAATGTACAAAAATTATATCATTTTCAGTACTGTGAAAAATGTGTGAAGTTTCATTTATTGTTTTATATGAAACATTTATCAAATTTTTTACTTTGTTTTGATTCTACAAATTTGCTTGTTCTGATTATACCTCTTCTGCTTAGTCTGCTGTAATTCTGAATGTGTTGCGGTGTACTTGCAGGCAGCCAGAAGAACTGGATGGCATGATTGCCTGTGATAACCAAAACTGTGCAATCTAGTGGTTTCATCTAGGATGTGTGACTCAGTCAAACAGCAGCCCCACAGCAGCTGTGGTTATACGACATGTGCACACTAGAATAATGCTTCAGCATGAGTCTTGTTATATAGTATAACATTAGTGTGTGAAACACATTTATGCATGTCATTTTATATTCCTGCATTTTTTTACTATAGGTTTTCCATAATCCTGGGCTCTTTTTATTTCAGTCATGTGTTCTGTAACTGTGTTTTATCTAATCCTTCTCTCATAGTTAATTGCGCAGTAGCCTGGTGGAGCACCCACAATTTCACTGTACTGTACAACTGTACAATGACAGTAAAGCCTATTCTATTCTATTCTTTGTGACTTGAAAGTGTTCCACATTTTACATAGATTTTGAAAAGTATTAGAATAGAATAGGCTTTACTGTTATTGTACAGTTGTACAGTACAACGAAATTATGGGTGCACCACCAGGCTACTGCACAATTAAGTATGAGAGAAGGATTAGATAAAACACAGTTACAGAACACACAATTAAACCACGACTGAAAATAAAAATAAAAATAGGCCAGGATTATGGAAATATACACAGGCATGGTAGCCAAAAAGACCCATTTTTGGACTGCACTTTGCACACATTCTGTACTGTGTTTTCCACAACTTAAGCTATGCTCAAAATTTTGCACCTTATAAATAAAGAGCTGGAGTTTGTAAGCCATTGTGTACTTTATTTTCAAATTGTTACAAAGCAGTCAAAGACATTATGTCTGAAGGGGAAAACCATCCCAAAAATGTCAGTGCCTACATTCTAAAACTATGGCTTTATAACAGCACTTGGACACACATTGGTCAAAGCACAGGTTACAGCAACAATCTTATCCAGTAAAGTCATGTCCTCGCCTTCACATGGTACCACAAAGGCCAGACATATAGTGTCATTCAGTATTGTATACTTGGAGCGCATGCAACCCATTACTCTCTCCACATGGATTCTGACAGGAGCTGGTTTCCTTATCTCCTCTACATCTCTGGCATCAAGCTGGCTGTGGCCCCTGGTGAATGCAGGTATTTTCAGTGTAGCACCTACAAAGGCAATGCTTTCCTTAATATCAAATCCACGGTCTGCCAATACTATGTGTCCTGGTGACAGCTTCTGAAGAAAGCCACAGTTCTCCTCTTGCAAGAGTAAAATTTGTTTAAGCCTAAGGTGACACGTGCTACAGTTCTGCTGTTCTTGCACATTTTCCATGGGAGCATCATCAGCCTGACAGATCTGTGCTGCTTCATCACATGTTCTTTCCTCCATCTCAGCCAGAGGTGTGGTGTCATCTGTTGGTGATAAGGACAATATACTACTTTAGTTATTATATTTTGTAATCAAAATGGAATCTCAAGATACATTTTAGAAAGAAAAACATATAGGCCAGAAAGAAAGACTGCCTGAATATAAAGGAGCTACATTATCCATCTCAGTCACGGGGCCACTGTTGTTGGGGGCCTGTGTTGGTGGTTTACTTGCGTGCCCTGTCAACTCTTTTGTCATGACCTCCTCGCCCTTCTGTATAAGTGGTTAAATCTATCAGGAGTTGTAGCTTGAACCTCTGCATGTCCAAGGTTTAGAGAAGGTGCCCAGTCAGGATCACACTCTAGTATTTCAAAAGCTGGTCTGCCTGTAAAAGCATAGAAAACAGGAAGAAAATACTTTGGTGGATAACAAATTTAACCACTTACACATTTGTAAGTGTGTAGTGATATTGTAGAGAGAAAAATGAGCAGGCGAGGCAGTGAGCTGGATCAGAGTAGACTTTATTCTCTCTCTATCCATCAGTCAACAAGAAGCATAACCCAGGTCGTTGGCATCTCTCTTTTATACCTTACATCCTCACCTAGCGACCTGGGGGGTTCACATCACAATACATACAATTACAATCCCCTTTGTCACCCAGCCTGTCGGCACATTATTATGCAGTCTGGTGGAGAAGGCGCATTCTCATGCGGTCCTATGGAGAAAGCCACAGTCTGCCCTCCATATCCGTTAAACAGCCTTTTATCGTCTCCTCCTGTGCCATTCAGTCTGAGTGGAGAATGTAATGTCTAGGTTCCCCCCCCCCCCCCGAAAACTCAGAATGGGCCTGAACCCTCATGTCCTGTGGGCTTCAGCCGACGTCCGTAGCAGCTTTAACGGGGGGGGGGCTGCCGGCTCCGATGTGCTGCTGTGCCGGTGAGGCACTCCAGGAGGCGCATCCATCTGTGGGGGAACAATGGGGGGTTGGTGGGGAAACACATCTTCACTATGCCATTGTGACTGAGCTGACGAGTTATTTACCTGGGGAGTTCTCAGTGGGGGTTGTCTGTGCCAAGGAGCTCAGGCCAACACCACCTGCTTGTCTGCTATACGAAGGTGTGCTTAAGCCTGTCTATGCAGATTGTTTCTCTGTGTCCCCCCAAGTCTAACACAAAATGTATATCCCCAGGTTCCAACACTCTGAATGGGCCGTCACAGGGCGGGCGCAATGGGGTCCGGTGGGCGTCGTGCCTGACAAACACGAACGACGCATCCTTCAAGGTCCTTGGTATGAAAGCACGGGGAAAACAGTGGTGGGGCGGGCTGGGTACCATCCCTGCCTCTGCGCTATGTAGTGAAGGTGGGGATGGATTGGTGTTCGGCGCGGGGTTGTCTAGCAAAAATTCTCTGGGGAGCTGCAGCAGCTGGGAAAAAACAAGCTCTGCTGGGGAGGCTGCTAAATCCTCCTTTGGTGCCGAACACAACCCTATTAGAACCCACGGCAACCGGTCCACCCAATTTGCATCCGTAAGCCCTGAGCGCTGCTTTAAGCAACCTATGGAAATGCTCACATAACCCATTGGCCTGTGGGTTGTACGCGGTCTTGCGGTGAATGGTGACGTCCAGTCTCCAGGCCAGCATGGACCAGAGGTCAGAAACGAACTGCGGGCCCCGGTCGGACATGATATCCGAAGGGGTGTCGAAGTGTGTCTCCCATGTTGCCAAAAAAAGCTTGTGCAACTTCTGAGGACGAGGTGGAAGCTAGCAGCACTGCTTCAGGCCAGCGCGTGGTGCGGTCCACCACTGTCAGGAGGTGCGTAAACCCCTAGGATGGTGGGAGGGGGCCCACGAGGTCCACGTGAACGTGGTCAAACCTCTTAGCTGGGACATGGAACGGCTCAAGGGGGGCCTTTGTGTGCCTGTGCACCTTGGCTCGTTGGCATGCTACGTAGGCTGCAGCCCACTCTTTCACCTGCTTGTGCAGGCTTGGCCAGATGAACTTTGCTCCCACCATTTTGACTGACGCGTACTCCTGGGTGCGCCAGGGAGTGAACCAACTCGAAAACGCGGCGGTGCCAAGCGCATGGGACCACTGGGTGCAGGCGGCCTGTGGAGATGTCACAGATTGGGGGGGGGGGGGCAGTCTTGCAGTACTCTGCTCTCCAGCCTTAACCCTGTTGGTCCAGACTGGACCGCGCAAACGTCCGCATCACCAATCTGCTCAATGGCCATGGCCGTGTAATCTATCCCTATGTAGACTGGGGCCACCAATGCGTGCGAGAGGCAGTCTGCCACCACGTTGAGTTTACCGGCCACATGCTGAATGTTGGTTGTAAACTCCGAGATCACGGCCAGCTGTCTCTGCTGCCATGCCGACCATGGTTCCGAAACCTTGGCCATAGAGAACGTTAGCGGCTTGTGGTCCATAAACGCAGTGAAGCTGCGCCCTTCCAGCCAGCGCTGGAAGTGGCGTATGGCCAGGTGGAGAGCCTTTAACTCCCTGTCAAATGCACTGTATTTACGCTCATTGTCGCACAAAGACCTGCTAAAAAAGGCGAGCGGCTGCCAAGAACCGGCAACGCGCTGCTCCACAATGGCCCCTTGTGACGACGAAGTGTCACCACTGTTACAGTTTCTGTGATTATAGATATGTGTAGTATTTGTAAATGTTAACATGATTGTTTTGATAAAGTGCACACATATTTGGAGATCTGTTTTTGACTGATTTGAATTCCTTTGTGAGAAAGGTTAAGGTTAATTGTATTAATTGGGTAAAGCAATTGAATATTAAATCCACGTACCTTTGCCAGCATGCTTCCTGGTGGTATCCAGGCAAAAGACTCCTGAGGGGTTTGAATGCCTTTTAAAGGATGCCAGGAGGAAGGAGGCATGTGATGGCTGAGTTAGGGGTGATTTAATATGTAAATATGGGTTTGAAACTATTTATTGTATTATTTATGGTATGTATTTATTCTGTAAATAGGGGGAGAATTATTTATGTATTTATGACTCTTTTAGATATTACTTTGTATGTGGAGATGTGAAAATGTTTATTGTTTTGCATGGGATTTTGGTATGGTCCAATTAACTCTAATTATCTCACTCAGTATATAACAGGTGTTTGTCATTTGGTTTATGGTGTGGGTGTCGGATGTTCATTGGAGTTATTGCCTGTGAAGTATTTTTGGAATAAATGGAAAATTGCTGACTGCAAAACTGTTTGGAAGCCTCCGTCCTTATCTGGTGTGCCTTGACCACTCAGCAACGTGACAATTGGTGTCAGAAGTGGTTCGTTTCCTGACAAATGCTGACAATTGGTGACATTTGGTCGAGGAAGTGTTGTCAAAGATGGAGTGATAACACGGGACGGAAGGAACGATGTCCAGAAGGAAAATACAGAGGCAAGAAGAGCAATTGGAGGACTTTGACACAGGTATGGCAACTGAGGAGCAGGGAGCCAGTGGATGGGACGAGCTGGAGGAATTAATGAGCTTGGTGAAGTCCATGGTACGTTCACTGACAGTCAGAGACCGTCAGAGGGAGGAAGAAGCCTCTCTTCAAGAACAAAGGTGGCAGACTATGAATCATCAAATTCGCCAGATGCAGTCACAAGTTGCGGAGCTGAGAGAGGAGTACGGGAGTCGGGCTGAACGCAGCGGTGACGACGGCGCTTCGGGGGGAGACCCCAGGGTGACGGCCAGTCGGGTCGGCCCGCATGAGGATAACCTACCGCTGCAGGTGCAGCCGAGGACGACGCAGATGCACCACGAGCCCAGACTGAATCCGCTCTCTCCCGAGGACGACATTGAGCACTATCTGGCGACATTTGAGAGGATCGCTACGGTCTGCCGCTGGCGTAAAGAAGAGTAGGCTATTCAGTTGGTTCCTCTGCTCACAGGTAAAGCACAGAGTGCTTATGTGCTTATGGACAAGTGAAGGAAGCAATTTTAATTAAATATAAAATAACCCCCGACACCTATAGGAGAAGGTTTCGTGCCCTGGACATTCATCAGGACGAAACCCCCCGTGAACTTTATGTACATTTAAAGGACCTGTTTTGTAAATGGATTAAACCATGGATTAAACATGGATTAAACATGTCAAACATGGCAGATTACATCACCTAGGGGAGTAGCCGGTGCCCAACTGCAGCCATTACCAGTCACTGGAACACCATTTGGCAGAATAGGGATGGATGTAGTTGGCCCCCTAGAGAAAAGCTCCTCAGGTAATAGATACATTCTGGTAATATGTGACTACGCTACTCGGTACCCAGAAGCCTTCCCATTAAAATCTATTAAGGCTAGGCAGGTTGCCAACTGCCTTATTCAATTATTTTCGAGGGTAGGCATACCCAGAGAGATCCTAACAGACTGTGGAACGAATTTCTTATCAAAACTGTTGCAGCAGGTATACAAGCTGTTGGGTATCAAGGGAATTAAGACCACCCCATATCACCCTCAGACAGATGGACTGGTTGATCGATTTAACCAGACTTTGAAAAACATGCTGTGAAAATTTGTTTCCGATACGGGCTCGGATTGGGACCAATGGGTGCCATACTTGTTATTTGCTTATCAGGAGGTGCCCCAGGCTTCAACAGGGTTCTCACCTTTTGAACTACTGTATGGTTGTCAGGTGAGGGGCCCACTGGACTTATTAAAGGAACACTGGGAGAGTCCACCGAATGATCAGCACAATGTGGTCTCAAATGTCATTAAAATGAGAGAAAAACTGGATCGAATGACTGCTTTGGCTCAGGAGCACATGAGGACTGTGCAGGCCAAACAAAAAACTTGGTATGACAAGAAGGCCAGAAAGAGGGTTTTTCACCCAGGTCAGCAGGTGTTGTTACTGCTGCCCTCTTGTGACAGTAAGCTGTTGGCTCGATGGCAGGGGCCTTATGAAATTTCTAAGAAACTAAGTGCAGTGACATACGAACTATATATGCCTGACAGGAAGTTAAAACATCAGTGCTTCCATATTAACTTGTTAAAGGAGTTTCAGCAGCCTGGTCATCATCAGCAGCAGCCTGTTCTTCAGCAGACACATCATCAGCTCCTCATTTGTGCGACGGAAGTGGATGAGAAGAGAGAACAGTCCTTTCCCACAAATGTGACAGAGCCTTCTTCATTTCAGGTGTCTCATTTGCAGGTTGATCAGCAGAGAGAGTTAGAGGCACTGTTAGATCCAGAATTGTTTCAGGAGAGACCTGGTTTCACCACATTGGTTCATCATAAGGTTCAGTTAAAGGAAGAGGCTGTTCTGCGTAGAAAATCCAAGGCCACATCCGATGTGTCAGTAGTGAGCGCTATCCGAGCCGCCGGGTCCAGGTGCGCCAATAGTGCGGCGTTCGCTAGGGCTGTTTTGGCCTTGGAAAACACCTGCTCTCGCTCAGGAGTACAGTCGACTCTGTCTTCCGGTTTCTGTTTCTTAAGCGCGGTGTACAACGGCTGCATGAGCTGGGCTGTGCGGGGGAGGAAACGGTTGTAAAAGTTAACCATCCCCAAAAACTCCTGCAGCGCCCTGATCATCTGAGGCTGGGGAAAATCTGCCACTGCGCGCACTTTGTCCGGTAAGGGTATCACGCCCTCCGGTGAGATGTGGTGGCCCAAAAAGTTGATTACCGTAACACCGAACTGGCACTTCGCCGGGTTGATTATTAACCTGTGCTCCTCCAACCTCTGGAAAACCGTCCTGAGGTGGGCTACGTGTTCGTCCTCGGACGCGCTGGCCACCAGGATGTCGTCCAGGTAGACGAACACAAACGGCAGATAGCGCAGCACCACATGCATCATGCGTTGGAATGTCTGCGCCGCGCCTTTTAACCCAAAAGGCATGCGTAAGAACTCCACAAGACCAAACGGGGTTATTACTGCCATTATGGGTATGTCTTCCGCACGCACCGGGACCTGGTGGTACCCGCGGACCAGGTCCACCTTGGCAAAAATGCGTGCCCCAGTGAGGTGGATGGAAAAATCCTGAATATGGGGGATTGGGTAGCGATCGTGTGCTGTGATGTTGTTTAATCTGTGGAAATCTCTGCATAGTCACCACGATCCATCGGCTTTAGACACCATATGTAGCGGGGACACCCATGGGCTGTTTGAGTGCCAGATGATGCCCAACCTTTCCAACTTGGCAAACTCCTCGTATGCACTGGCCAGTTTAGCTGCGCCCAGGTGCCGAGGTCGTGTGAAAACGGGCAGCCCCGTGGTGGTAATGAAGTGCTCCACCCCGTGTTTAGTGATGGCTGCCGAAAATGTCGGAACCGTGAATGCTGCAAACTGGGTGAGTAGTGTGTGGAACTTACCCCCTGGAGCTGTGACACTGGCTAGTGTTGTGGACCCGGCTCCTCTAGCTGTACAGGGCAGAGAATCAAAAGACATTGGGTTAATCAGGTGTCTGTTAGCCACATCGACTAATAGTCTGTGTGCACACAAAAAATCTGCACCCAAAATGGGGGAGTTACATGCCGCTATGACGAAGGTCCATTGGTACGTACGGTCGTGCAAGGATATAGTCACTGTCCTCTCACCAAAAGTCTTAATGTCTGAGCCTTTTTTGATGTGCTTTACATGAAACAATAAACTGTACCGTGAGTATTACATTATTACAATATAATATAATTATATTATTTGACTATTGGGCTTTACCTGTGCGTGAAAGTGTTGACGGAGATGTGCCAAACTGTGAGCGAGCTGGACTTGGTTCTGGTGCCGGATGATCTAGATCCGTAGCAGGAGAAGCCGGGTGCTCGTATCGCAGGAGGTGGGCTCCGTCGGTGTGGAAGCATAATCTAAAAAAATAAAATAAAAGCACTTGTAATAGTTAACACGACAGTGCAACATGTACGCCAAGTTTTTTTTTTTTTTTTTTTTTAAAAACCGTGATGGCGAGCTAGCTAGGGCGGCGACAGCTACGATCCACTCGTGAGCCACGATAACGGCGTGGGACTTGTTATTTATTTATTGTTATACATAATTATAGTTAGCATGAAACAGGCTGGATAAGGCAAAAACATTAATGTCAAGAAAAAAACACTCACCGTCTGTGGTTAACGTAATTGTCGCCGAGGGGTCCACTCCCAGCTCACGTCCATTGCTCGCTGGCCGGTTTCCATCAATTTGGTCCATGAGATCGAACCACTTCCAATGCTTGCGGTTCGCCCCGCTTCTACTGTTATGATCCTTTATGGATTGGTACGAAAGTGCAACATGTAAAAAAAAATAAATAAATAAAAAACTTTTAACCAGGATTACAACTAACTATTTCATCAGATATTGTCAACACAAAAAACAACATACAAGGATGGACATAGCATTAAGCTAGGTCATCGTTTAAACACGATTAAGTTTTCGTCTGTCCTAAGTGAACTTTCCACTGTTGGAAAAAATAACATAAAGCATGAATATCAGATCACTTACCGTCCTGTATATCACAATATCACGGTTTCAACTGCTGAAGTTGGGTGCGTCGCGGCTGCACATTCAATTCAATTCGGGTGGCTGGGTCTAATTCCCGGTGCGTCTCCGTGTAATTTCTGGTGCGTCTGTTTGTGCGCACCACTGCAAGCTCAGTCTGCTTCCCTCTGCATTCTCTCATCAGCCGAAACGCACAGGAAACTCTGCTGGACTGCGGTGTTGGATTTCTGCTGATTTCTGTGAAGCCATTCTCTCGTTGTGGTTTATAATATCACTTGTTCGCGGTGTTGTAAGATGTGTCTCTTTTATGCATTTAGACAGGACAGCTCAGTGCGTGAACGTGAGTGAGTGCGTGCCCGGCGGTGTGTGTGGAATGGCCCCGACGAGTGAACGGTGTGTATGATTTTGGGCGGATGAGAGACAGAGAGCGAGGTGACCGGAGCAGGTAGAAATTGTTGTTAATAGCAGTGCAGTCGGTGAATAAAGCCCCAACGCTTCAGCAATACGGCCTGTGCCTCTGTGTACCACCATATCTCCTGCTTAACAAGAGTGAGGTTTACTCGGGAGTTGACCCTGGAGGAAAAAGCTGCCTCCGGCCCTGGAGAAGACAGATCTCCCCTGCGTCCCCCAACCACGGTTAGGAGACGAGAGGCAGGAACGGTTAACAGCGGGCTCACTGACGAAAAATTGCAAATGGCGACCAGCAAGCGATTCAGGAAAGTCAGTGTAACGCCCACGTAATGCCCACTCTCATGACGCTACGCACAGACCAATGAATGGCCAGCAGTGGCGTGACGAAACGGGGCCGGTACCCTTCGGATCTGCTTTTTACGGTGCCGAAAAAAGTGTCGGTTAAACTGGAACTGTTCCGAAAAAGGGAACTGTGAGGCCTTTGGGTTCCGAGTGGGAAACCGGACAATGGAGGCCGATCGGGGCCAAATGGGGCCTTTGGGTTCCAAGTGGAAAAGCGCCTGTAGATGTCATGCTGTGTGAGGGAAAAACGCCATGAAACGTGTGAAGAGGATTTGAGAGAAGAGAGGAGAGCTTGTTGAATTCAGTCATTCTGTTCTGTGCTTGTGATATGTGAAGTGTGTAATAAACCGTCTGTCCCATGGATCTGCCTCACACTGTGTATATAGTACGCTATATGGGGAAGGAGTTTCTTTTTTTCTGGCCTTATTCCTTTTCTTTTTATACTGTGCACACCAATGAAGAGAGAGAAACGCCATTTCAATTCTCCTGTATGTCCTGTTTGTATAGTAGTATTGACAATAAAATCTTTGCATCTTGAATCTTGAATTATAGCTTTATTATAGCTATATTATACCATTTTACTGAGTGGATCTGCCTAAATCAGTGTGTCAATCATACTACATTGATGCTTATAGACATTCAAGTATGTTCTAGAATGGCTTTCGGGACTTATCTGTTTTTGCAAAAAAAAAAACAAAACCCAAAACATACTAATAAATTGACAAAAAGTAACAATGAGCCGATGTTTGATTTTTTGCTTTATTATGTCTGAGATACTCATTTCAAGTGACCATGTCTTAGAAGCTGATTTGGAAACACTAACACCGATAAACCTACAGATGAAAAAGTGTTTTTTGTCATTTTGAACTCAACTGGACTTATCTGTTTTGGAAAAAAAAAAAAAAACTTCATATACAGTAAATCGTAATGTACCTTTATGAAAATGTTTTGAACACACCACCATCGATAAAGGAATGTGGTCGAAGGTTATGTCCTGTATTTCATTACATTTTCAATAAGTCCTTACAGACACAACATGTGCCTAAGATCTGGAAAGATTCCGTGGTTGTTCCCGTTCCAAAATCCAGCTGTCCTAAAACGGTAAATGACTTTAGACCAGTTGCTTTGACTTCAATTTTAATGAAAATTTTTGAAAAACTGGTCAGATGTGAGGTCCTAAAGCAGACTGAACATGCATTGGATCCTTTGCAGTTTGCATATAGGCCTCACAAAGGAGTGGAGGACGCCACTGTCACTCTGTTTAACATGATTTTTAAACATCTGGATTTTAATGGGACACACGCCAGGCTGTTATTTGTGGACTTTTCCTCTGCCTTTAATACAATCCAACCTCATTTTAGTTGAAAGGCTCCTGCAACAATTTGATTTGAGCAATAATCTGGTGGGTTGGATTCTGGATTTCTTAAACAACAGGACACAGAGAGTAAGGGTCAATGGTACATTGTCTGACCTAAAGTGCTCTTCTACTGGCTCTCCTCAGGGGTGTGTGTTGTCACCACTACTCTTCATCCTGTACACAAATATGTGTCGGAGCAGACATGACAACAGACACATTATAAAGTATGCTGATGATTCAGTTATTGTCAGTCTCCTCCAGGATGGTGAGAGTGGCCATGGCCCAGTAGTTGTTGATTTTGTTCACTGGTGTGAGGATTCCTACCTGCAGCTGAATACGACAAAAACTAAAGATATGATTATTGACTTTAGGAGGAAAACTCCCAGGCACAAAGTCACCGTACTAAAAGGCCAGACCACTGAATGTGTACAATCCTACAAATATCTTGGGACGATTATTGATAGTAATTTAAACTTTGAAGACAACTGTGAAAGGGTGTGCAAAAAGGGTCAGCAACATTTGCATTGTTTAAGGAAACTTGCACGGTGTAGCTCATGTAATTTTACCTACATATGTATAAGTGCAAGGGGATGCTTGAGATTGCATGTGTGGATTGACCTCACGTCTTGGATGAGACAATATGTCTGGACCGCCTGTGGATAACAGCAAGAAGACGGAGGTACGGCAATAAGGAGCTGAATGGACTTCCTGACCTCCTGGGGGCCAGGCGGAGGACTGAAGGACTTGGGGGGGAGTTATTGTCAATAAGGGGTTTTGACGGTGATATGTGATTCTTCCTTTGACCTTGTATGTATAAATGAGGGGGTTTTGACACAGCTCATCCTCTTCTGTTCTTGAGAGATAGCTGGGGATGTGAATGCAACATTAAAACCTGAATTAAGAAATAATTCAGCCTCGTTATTTCACGCTCCCCACATTGGTGACCAGAAACGTGAGAATGCATAGAAGGGATTCTCTTGATGCAGACTCGTCGGAGTCTGCCTGAGCGAGCGCCATCTCCATCAAACTGCCAGAATTCTGGCAGGACAACCCGGACTCGTGGTTCCTCCAGGCTGAGGCACAGTTCACGCTTGCGGGAATAACGGCGGATGACACTAAGTTCTACCATGTCATCGCAAGGCTCGACAACCGCACAGCTCGATGCGTGCGGAGCTTGGTACAGCAGCCACCCGCTGACAACAAATACGACGAGTTGAAGGCTGCCCTCACCGAGTGTTTCACACCCTCAGCCGAAGAGAAGGCTAGGAGACTCCTGGCTATGCACGACCATGGAGGGCGCAGACCAGTCGCCCTGATGGAAGACATGCTGCAGCTGAGGGAATCAGACAACGATGATTTCCTGTTTAAGCACATCTTCCTAAGAAACCTCCCGATGCATATGAGAGGGACCCTGTCCAGCATGCGTTGTGTGACCCAGCGGGACTTCCGTGCGCTGGCCCGAGAGGCGCAGCGGCTCCTCGACTCCTGCGGCGAGCAGACGGCCACAGCGGCAGCGGTAGACCTAGGTGCAACGACCTGAGGCAACGAAGAGCCGGAGACAGCGGAGCTGATCCCACCAACATTGGCAGCGGCGCGGCCCCGGCGCAGCGGAGGAGATGGCCTCTGTTTTTATCACCGGCGTTTCACAGAGAAGGCACACAGGTGTGTGCCGCCGTGCAGCTTCAAGAGCTCGGGAAACTCCAGGACCTGGAATCGTTGGCAGCTTCGACTCTCGGCGAAAGAAATAAGCTGCTCTACATCATGGATACGAGCTCCGGGCGGCACTTCCCCGTGAACACCGGAGCCCAAGTGAGTTTCATCACCCCGACCTATGCTGACCGGTTGGCTGGCCCCCGTGGTGACGGGGCAACGGCGGCGAACGGCTCGAGCATCAACACCTATGGAGAAAGGACTTTGTTTCTGTCCTTACAGGGCCGCACTTATGAATGGACTTTTATCATAGCGGCGGTGAGTTTCAACATGTTAGGTGCCGATTTTCTGTGCTCACATGGCTTGTTAGTTGATCTTGCCAACAGGCGCTTGGTTAATGCACTATCTTTTTATTCTATTCCTTGTGCAGCTCGAGTGTCCCTGCCACCGGTGCAGACCAATGTCACCACAGCAGGCGATAAGTTTAACACACTCCTCACCCAGTTTCCAGTGCTCACGGTTCCCACATTTTCGGCAACAGTTGCGAAACACAGGGTGGAGCATTTTATCACTACAGCTGGCCCCCCCCGTCTTCGTGAAAGCTCGGTGCTTGGATGCTGCTAAGCTCTCCATAGCGCGCAAGGAGTTCGCCAGCCTGGAAAGGCTGGGCATTATTCGCCGTTCGAAGAGCCCATGGGCTTCGCCACTGCATATGGTCCCTAAAGCCGACGGCTCCTGGAGACCTTGCAGCAATTACTGCAGACTAAACAACGCCACAGCGCATGACTGCTACCCAATCCCACACATTCAGGATTTTTCGGTGCATCTGGCAGGGGCGCGCATTTTTTCTAAAATAGACTGGGTTCGCGGCTACCATCAAGTTCCAGTCCGGCCTGAGGACATTCCTAAAACAGCGGTAATAACCCCTTTTGGACTTTTTGAGTTTTTGCGCATGCCGTTTGGTCTTAAAGGCGCTGCACAAACATTCCAACGTATGATGGACGCCGTGTTACGCAATCTCCCTTTTGTGTTCGTCTACCTCGACGACATTTTAGTCGCCAGTACTTCAGAGGAGGAACACGAAAAACACCTCACTGTGGTTTTTCGGAGGTTGGGAGAACACGGGTTAATAATTAATCCAGCCAAGTGCCAGTTTGGCGTGGCGCAGATTGATTTTTTGGGGCACCGCGTTTCCCCAGAAGGGGCAGTCTCGCTACCGGATAAGGTGCGCGCAGTGGCAGATTTTCCCCAACCACAAATGGTCAAATCATTGCAGGAGTTTTTAGGAATGGTAAATTTTTATAACCGTTTCCTACCCCACGCAGCGCAGCTCATGCAACCATTATACGCCGCGCTCAAAAAACAAAAACCCTCCAATATGATCGAGTGGTCCCCGGAGCGGGAGCGCGCATTCGCAGAGGTAAAAAAAAGCCCTGGCTGACGCCACGCTTCTAGCTCATCCAGATCCATCGGCCCGCATAGCCCTCACCACTGACGTGTCAGATTTGGCCGTAGGGGCGGTCGTGGAACAACACGTTACTGGGGTTTGGCAGCCGCTGGCATTTTTCAGCAGATCCTTGAACGAAGCCGAGCGGAAATACAGCACGTTTGACAGGGAGCTGTTAGCGCTCCATTTGGCCATTCGCCATTTCCAGTTTTGGCTGGAAGGTCGGCGTTTCACCGCTTTTGTCAACCATAAGCCGCTCACTTTTGTGATGTCCAAAATTTCAGAACCTTGGTCGGGCCGGCAGCAGAGGCAGCTGGCCGCAATTTCGGAATTTACCACTGATATTCAGCACGTAGCGGGTAAACTCAACGTAGTGGCAGACTGCCTCTCTCGCGCGGTCACAGCACCGGTGCGCATGGAGGCAGATTATACTACCGCAGCCGCAGGGCAAAACAGCAGCGCGGAAGCGCACGCGGCCCCAGTTCACGTGGGGATAGATTACGCAGCCATGGCAGCGGAACAGGGTAGAGATGCAGACGTGCGTGTGCTCCAGTCTGGACCAACAGGGTTAAGGCTGGAGAGCAGGTGTTTGCAAACCGGTATGTCTCCCCTAATCTGCGATGTATCGACTGGGCGATGGCGCCCGGTAGTCCCGGCCGCGTGGCGCTGCCGCGTTTTTGACTCGGTTCATTCCCTGGCACACCCAGGAGTGCGCGCTTCTGTGAAAATGGTAGCGGAGAAGTTTGTTTGGCCGAGCCTGCGCAAACACGTGAAAGAGTGGGCAAGAACCTGCATGGCTTGCCAGCGGGCCAAAATTCACAAGCACACAAAAGATCCCTTAGAACCGTTCCACATTCCGGCCAAGAGATTCGATCATGTGCATGTCGACCTCGTGGGCCCCCTACCGTCGTCGCAGGGGTTCACACATCTTTTGACAATGGTGGACCGAACCACACGTTGGCCGGAAGTGGTCCCACTGGCATCGACCATGGCTGCAGAGGTGGCTCGCGCTTTTTTGACGGCCTGGGTAGCGCGTTTCGGGGTTCCGTCTGATATTACGTCCGACAGAGGGCCTCAATTTGTCTCTGAGCTTTGGTCAGCGATGGCCAGCAGCTTAGGAGCGAAAATTCATCGCACTACCGCTTATCACCCCCAGGCTAATGGTTTATGCGAGCATTTTCATAGGTCTTTGAAGGCAGCCCTCAGAGCGTCGCTTACGGATGCAGATTGGGTAAACAAACTACCATGGGTTTTATTGGGGTTGCGTTCTGTGCCCAAGGAGGATTTAAATGCCTCCCCAGTGGAGTTAGTTTTTGCACAACCTCTCAGGCTGCCCGGTGAGTTCCTACCAGAGCATCCGGAGCCGGGGTGTCCTCCGGCTCTGGGGCCACTGATTGGCACGGGAGCGGACATGCTCCCGGGCCCCGATCATCACACTTTTCCGCACGTTTTTGTTCCCAAAGCTTTAAAAAATGCCGAGTTCGTTTTTGTCAGGCACGAGGCTCTAAGACCGACCGTCCGACCGCCATATGATGGTCCATATAGGGTGCTGGAAACAGGTGATAAGCATTTTGTGCTAGATTTGGGAGACAGAAAAGAGACAGTTAGTATTGACAGACTAAAGCCTGCTTTTTTGATGAACGACGAGTCTGTACGGGTGGCGAGGGCACCTCGACGTGGCAGACCCCCCAGGGAATACGTCCCGGAGCCCCCGTAGGGATCAAATAACCACTCTCTTCCTCAGTCAGCAGACTCTTTGCAGGACGGTGCCGCAGGAACGGCGAGACCTGCTTACAGCAGATTCGGAAGACGGTTGAAGCCCAGACGGCGTACGGACTGATTTTTGATGTGATCACGTTGTATAGACTATGCTATTGATGTTATCACTGATTTTTGATGTGATCATGCTGTATAGACTATGCTATTGATGTTATCATGTTTTGTGAACTCTGATATATTGTCCATTCTTCGACGTTTGGGGGGGGTTATGTAGCTCATGTAATTTTACCTACATATGTATAAGCGCAAGGGGATGCTTGAGATTGCATGTGTGGATTGACCTCACGTCTTGGATGAGACAATATGTCTGGACCGCCTGTGGATAACAGCAAGAAGACGGAGGTACGGCGATAAGGAGCTGAATGGACTTCCTGACCTCCTGGGGGCCAGGCGGAGGACTGAAGGACTTGGGGGGGGAGTTATTGTCAATAAGGGGTTTTGACGGTGATATGTGATTCTTCCTTTGACCTTGTATGTATAAATGAGGGGGTTTTGACATAGCTCATCCTCTTCTGTTCTTGAGAGATAGCTGGGGATGTGAATGCAACATTAAAACCTGAATTAAGAAATAATTCAGCCTCGTTATTTCACGCTCCCCACACACGCTTCCAAATTGACCGAACCATAATGACAATGTTTTATCGGACTTTTATTGAATCTGTTTTATCCTTTTCTTTAGTGTCATGGTTTGGTCAGATAAAACTGAAACAGAGGAAATCCTTGGATCAGGTAGTTAGATGGTCCAGTCGTTTGCTTGGTGAGTCACAGCTGGGCCTGACATCCTTGTACACCAGACAGGTACAGAGGATTGCTACCTCCATTTTAAATGATGACTCCCACCCTTTGCACTGCAACTTTCAGCTTCTTCCCTCAAGACAGAGGTTTGCTGTCCCTAAAAGTAAAACCCAGCGCTACAAAAACAGCTTTGTTCCTGCTGCTGTCAAAGAGTTGAACAAGCTGTAACAACATATTGCACATAATTTAGGTACCTATTTATTAACTCCATTTTATATTTACTTATTTTTATAGGATTTTTATCTGGGTTCTAAATCTTTTATTGGGTTTTAGACCTTTGAGTTTTTAACCTCTTTGACTAGTCTTTAACTTTTTAATATGACCCTTCTCTCTTATCTCTGGTTTTTCTCTCATCTCGTTGTCTTTATATCCTGATTGATGGAGCCTTGAGTATTTTTATCATGTTTATAGTCAGCTTCATGTGTGCCTGTGTTTGTGTTTATGTTAAATGTAATTGTGGTTTGTAAATATGGATGTCACCAGACTGCAAAACAAATCTACCTACGGGTACAAATAAAGTAACCTGAACCTGGACCTTCTCACAGCCGCAATCCACACCATGCGTCGCCTCTGTGTTATAGCTGAAACGTGGGCCAGCTGTGCTTTTTTTCTTCCATGTTGGAAAACGATAAAAGCCTGTTCCATCGTTCATCTTTTTTCCATGGTGGCTGTGAGAACGACTATTGCAATTTACAACACAGCAATACTTCCCCATGTCTGCTTTTTTGTGATGCTAGGTGTAGAAGTAATCTCAGCGAGCTACCATAGCCTACTCTTCCCACAATGCACTTGGTCATTTTCAGTGTTGGGCAAGTTACTAAAAAATGGTAACTAGTTACAGTTACTAATTACTTCTTTTAAAAAGTAACTGAGTTACTTACCAGTTACTGCATGATTAAAGTAACTAGTTACTTGTAAATGTAACTTCCACGTTACTTTTAAATGCATGCTTAAATGGGCATGGGTCTCCTCTCTGACTGCAACTAAATGCTGCACGAGGCTACTGTGAGACTGACCACATGTGAGTGCTTTGGGATGGGGAGAAGCTCACGGTAGCACCCGCTGTTTGTTGAGGAGAGTACCTTCAGAGCAATAGTGCATTCATGTCAGCAGCCACTGTGGCTAGTGATTTTCCAAAGTTACTTGCCCCTCAGGCTTTTCACTAGCCACAATTTTTTAGTTGGAAAATTATGTTTCATATGAAATAATCTGATTGTTGCATGCTAACATGTAGTTGAATTAAATGTACAACCTTTTTAAATGCAATGACCCTTAAACATACATAAAAATAGCAAGAGAAACACTGTCTAAGTAGTTATTGTCACGCCGCGCCGCTCATCAGCGGCGCCACCTGCTCGCACACCTGTTAATCATCAGCGGCGAGGAATATAAGCCGCCTCGCCCTGAGCTTCGGCCTGAAGCCGTCAGACTTCGATACTCATCCCTGTGAGTGAATCATCTACTTCAGCCAACATTTTGGTAAGAAGACCTTACCTCCTTTTCTCTCCAGTCTGCTCCCCTGTGCACAGGTGGATTTCCCGGCGGCGGACAACGCCTCTCCATCGCCTGTTCCTCGCTGCTGCACCGAGCTCTCCAGGTAGCTGTCTTCCGGGTCTCGTCCCTTGTTGTGCCAGTCATCTATTCCATCCAAGTAAGCCTCTCTCTCGCCTTTATATCTCCTGTGTTGGTGTGTGCCCGTCATCCTTCTCCTTGTGCTTTTCCCATAGGGTTGCCCGGCTGTACGGTCTCCTGCCTCTTTGCCCGAAGCAGACGCCGCCACCAACACATTAACATTCCGCAGACACACACCCATACACCCCTGTTGTTAATAAACAGTTTGAACTACTCTGAGCCTGTGTGTGTGCGTCTCCTGAGCCGAACGTTATGTCAGTACGGCTTCAGCAGAGCGGCTCGGCAGACGGCGGGCTCGCGCACCGGCTTACCACTCTCGAGGCTCGAGTGGATCAAATTGCTTATTAGCAACAGGTGATCCTCAATCAACTTGTTAACATCACTAACCGATTGGACCGCCTGGACCCCCAGCAGCCGTTCCCCCCGGCTCTCCAGGGTGGCGCAGCTCCTGCTGTTCCAGCGGCCGTCCAGCCAGCTCCAGTGGCACTGGCTCGGCTCACACCAATCCTGACCCCCGCCCACTTTAGCGGAAAGCTCGGCGGAGCGCGGGGGTTCATTATGCAGTGCGAGTCCGTGTTCGACCGTGTGCCTGGAGATTTTCCCTCGGATCACAGTCGAATTGGTTACATAGGGAATCTCCTGGAGGGGCGCGCGTTAACTTGGACCTACACCATTATGGCGAAGCCCAGTTACGTCACCCTCACCTATGACCAGTTCGTGAGGCGCTTCCTGGAAGTCTTCGACCATTCTCGAACCGAGACGGTCCAAGTCGATCGGCTTCTCGCTCTCCAGCAGGGAAGCCGGTCAGCAGCGGACCTATGCGGTCGACTACCGGGTAGCGGCGGAGGAATTGGGCTGGGACGAGCGCTCCCTCTGTGGCCTGTTCCTCCGCAGCCTCAATGATGATCTGAGGGATGAACTGGCTGGGCGGGACATCCCTGGAACGCTAGCGGAGCTAACTTCCCTAGCCATCAGCTTGGATAACAGGCTGCGCGAGAGGATTAAACACACTGGATCCACCAGAGGATTAAACACACTGGATCACTGTTACACCACAGTGAAAGACGCATATCGCGCTGTCCCTCGAGCTGCGCTGGGATTATCTGATCACGTGATGGTTCACCTCATTCCCACATACAGACAGAGATTGAAGCTCACTAAACCTGTTGTGAGCACTACGAAGATACGGACCAGTGATGCTGAGGAGAAGCTGGAAACGTGCATGGAAATATCTGACTGGGGCATGCTTAAAGGAGCCACGCATGATCTGGATGAGTACACGGACACTGTGAACTCATATATCCACTTTTGTGAAGAGAACATTCTTCCATCACGCACCAGGGTGAGTTACTCTAATGACAAACCCTGGTTCACAGCTAAGCTCAGACAGATCAGGAAGGAGAAGGAAGCAGCGCTGAAAAGTGAGACAGGGACTGCTACAGGGAGGTTAAATACCGGTTTAACAGAGAGCTGAAGAGGGCTAAATCTGTGTACTCAGAGAGACTCCAGCAGCAGTTCACTGCTAATGATTCGGCTTCCGTGTGGAGAGGACTGAGGCAGATCACCAACTATCGGCCTCAGGCTCTAAAGGTCAGGATGACAAAGCCCTTTGTCAGAGACTGTCCCAACACTATGCCCGTTTGACACCTCGTCCATCTGTGTCCAACTCCCCCCCCTCCCTCCAGCTCCACAGCCTCCCCATTCCCTACTTCATTAAGGGCACCCCCCCACCTCCCCCCCCTCCCCTTATCATCAGTGAGCAGGATGTGCTCAAACAGTTCTCCAGACTGAACCCCGCGCAAGGCCCCCGGCCCAGACGCGTGTCTCCCTCCACCCTGAGACTCTGTGCGAAACAGCTGGCTCCTGTATTCACAGACATTTTTAACACCTCCCTTAAGTTATGCCACGTGCCGTCCTGCCTCAAATCCTCCACCATCATCCCTGTCCCCAAGAAGCCACGGATCACTGGACTTAATGACTACAGACCTGTAGCGCTCACCTCTGTAGTCATGAAGTCCTTTGAGCGCCTGGTCCTGTCCCACCTCAAGTCCATCACCACCCCTCTCCTGGACCCGCTGCAGTTTGCCTACCGAGCCAACAGGTCTGTAGACGATGCAGTCAACCTGGCCCTCCACTCCATCCTGCAGCACCTGGACTCCCCGGGAACCTACGCCAGGATCCTGTTTGTGGACTTCAGCTCCGCATTCAACACCATCCGCCCCCTCTCTGCTCCGGGACAAGCTGTCCCTGCTCAACGTGCCTGACTCCCTCTGCAGGTGGATCATCGACTTCCTGACGGACCGGAGGCAGCATGTGCGGCTGGGAAAGACTGTCTCAGACTATACTAGCATCAGCACCGGATCACCCCAGGGCTGTGTACTTTCCCCCCTACTCTTCTCCCTTTACACCAACTCCTGCACCTCCAGCCACCAGTCTGTCAAGTTGATCAAGTTTGCGGACGACACCACCCTCATCGGGCTCATCTCCAACGGCGACGAGTCCGCCTACAGGAGAGAGGTGGCCCAGCTGGCGTCCTGGTGCAGCAATAACAACCTGCAGCTGAACGCTCTGAAGACAGTGGAGATGATTGTAGACTTCAGGAAAGTCACTACTCCTCTGCCCCCCCTCACCCTCTCAGGCTCTCCCATCACCACTGCTGATTCCTTCCGCTTCCTAGGCACTACCATCACCAGGGACCCTCAAATGGGAGCTGACCATCAGCTCACTCATCATAAAAGCCCAGCAGAGGATGTTCTTCTGCGGCAGCTGAGGAAGCTCAAGCTACCCACCAAGATGTTAGTGCAGTTCTACACAGCCATCATCGAGTCCATCCTCACCACCTCCATTACCGTGTGGTACGCAGGAGCCACTGCCAGGGACAGACCTAAGGCTGCAGCGCGTCGTTGCGCACTGCTGAGAAGGTGATCGCTGCAAGCTCCCATCTCTCCAGGATCTGTACATCTCCAGGACCCGGAGGCGTGCTGGCCGGATCATAGCCGATCCCTCACACCCCTGGTCATGTACTGTTTGCCCCCCTCCCCTCTGGTAGAAGACTTCGGTCCATCCAGACTAAAACCTCCCGTCACATGAACAGCTTCTTCCCCTCTGCCATTAGACTGCTGAACGCTAGTGACTCTCGTGCACCATGTACAGCAGCTCAACCAGACTCATGTCAATCATCACTGTTTTCTTCCTGCATTACCGACTGCACTATATAGTTCTCCACAGTATCTGCTGCTGGCTAATATATATTTTAACTGTTGACCAGTATCACTTAATCTTATCCTACACTTTATTACATGTATAGTTTATTTCTCTTATCTTATCATGTTTAATGTTGCAGCATTGTACCGAGACAAATTCCTAGTTTGTGTACTACATGAACAATGGCAATAAACCTGATTCTGATTCTGATTCTGATTCTGATTCCTCAGGACGGAAGCCGTCTACTTCTCGCCCTCGGGGAGCCTCGCTGCGCCTGCCCCAAGCTCGCCCCCTGGCGACACCACCGCCATCGCGCCCCGAGGAGTCGGAGCCGATGGTGACGGGCTGGACAAAGCTCTCCCCGGCAGAGAGACAACGCCGCCGTGAGTTGAATCTCTGCATGTATTGCGGAGACAATCGACACACGGTGGAGCTTTGTCCACAAAAGCCAAACGGCGGGGTCCGCGAGTCACTGTAGGGGGCCTCGCGGACATCAATCGGTTAAGTCCCCTTACTCAATTGAAGCTGCCCCTCCGTTTCTGCCACAACCCCACTGGGCATCTCACCCACGCACTGGTGGATTCGGGCGCAGAAGGCAGCTTCATTTCACAGAGCCTGGCAACCCGTTTGGGCATCCGCTGTCAGGCACTGAAGAATCCCATCTCCCTTGTCAACCTCTCCCGTGCCTCCCTTGGGAGAGTATTACACCAGACCATCCCCGTCCCAGTCATCGTCTCGGGAAACCACCGGGAGGAGATGACCTTTTATGTCCTACCCAACTCTGTGTCGCCCGTCATCCTGGGGTATCCCTGGCTACGCCTTCACAACCCTGTCCTGGATTGGAAGTCAGCTGGGGTATCGGCATGGAGCACTTTCTGCATGGGCACCTGCCTTCAGTCCGCTGCCTGCTCTCCATCCGCTCCTCCCCCTGCGACGGACGCTGCACCCCCGGATCTGTCTCTGGTGCCTCCGGAATTTCACGACCTGGGTATGGTGTTCAGTAAGACGAAAGCTATGTCTCTTCCCCCTCATCGGCCCTATGACTGTGCCATCAACCTCCGCCAGGGGGCTCCCTTACCTTCTGGTCGGCTCTATAGCCTGTCAGCGCCGGAGAAGGAGACAATGAACGCCTACCTGAAGGAATCATTGAGTGCTGGGATAATCCGCCCATCATCGTCACCCGTGGGGGGCAGGGTTCTTCTTCGTGGGAAAAAAGGATGGGGTCCCTCCGCCCTTGCATTGACTACCGGGCCCTTAACGATATCACTGAGTAGGACCGTTACACCCTGCCCCTCATGGACACTGCCTTCCACTCCCTCCAGGGGGCGACCTGGTTCACCAAGCTGGATCTACGCAGCGCTTACCACCTCGTCCGATCCGGGAGGGAGATGAGTGGAAGACAGCCTTCCGTACCCCGAACGGCCACTTTGAATACCTGGTAATTGCCGTTCGGGTTGACCAACGCTCCTGCCGTCTTTCAGCGCCTCATCAATGACGTCCTCCGGGACTTCATTCGGCCTTTTCGTGTTCGTCTACCTGGACGATATTCTCATCTTCTCCAAGTCCAGGGACGAGCACCAGGTCCACGTGAGGCGGGTCCTCCAAAGACTGCTGGAGAATCGTCTGTACGTGAAGGCAGAAAAATGTGAATTTTACGCCAGGACTACGTCCTTCCTGGGGTTCATCATCGCCCACGACAAGGTGCTCCCAGACCCAGAGAAGGTGAAGGCGGTGGTGGAATGGCCTACACCTGCATCCCGGAAGCAGGTGCAACAGTTCGTTGGCTTTGCCAATTTCTACCGCCGCTTTGTCCCCAACTTCAGCTCCATCGTCGGACCACTGACCCGCCTCCGTCCCCGAAGGTCCCGTTCCGGTGGACCGAAGAGGTCGCTGCTGCCTTTCAGGCGCTGAAGGCGGAGTTCTCTTCCTCCCGGGTCCTTCGCCAGGTCGATCCCGCGCTGCAGTGCATCGTGGAGGTAGACGCCTCGGACACGGAGTGGGGGGCAGTACTATCCCAGCGGTCGCCGGACGATGGCGCCAAATGGCCCTGTGCCTTCTTCTCCTCCGGCGCTTGTCCCCGGCGGAGAGGAACTACGATGTGGGGACAGAGAGCTCTTGGGCCTTTAAACTCGCCCTGCAGGAGTGGCGTCACTGGCTAGAGGGGGCGAACCTGCCATTCGTGGTCCTCACGATCACAAAAACTTGGATACCCTACGATCTGCCAAGCGCCTGAACGCCCGCCAGGCGCGTTGGTCCTTGTTTTTCGCCAGGTTCCAGTTCTCCATCACCTTCAGGCCTGGCTCTAAGAACGGCCTGCCTGACGCCCTCTCTAGGCAGTTCACCCCCGTGGAGTCGGAGGAGACACCCCACACCATCCTGCCCAGGTCGTGCGTCATGGGAGCTATCTCGTGGGACATTGAGAGCAAGATCCGGAAGGTGCAGGAAGTGGAACCTGACCCTGGCAGCGGACCAGAGGGGAGACTGTTCGTGCCATCCGTGGTCCGAGGAGAGGTCATCCATTGGCTGCACACCTTAAAGCTCACCTGTCACCCTGGCACCTCCCGGATGATAGACCTCCTCCAACGGTCCTTTTGGTGGCCAGGCCTGCGGAGGGACGCAGCCCGCTACGCCCGGGCTTGCCCAATCTGTGCCATCAGCAAGTCAGGAAATGCCCCTCCAGCGGGTCTGCTCCAGCCTCTGCCCGTCCCTGGCAGGCCCTGGTCGCATATCGCGTTGGATTTCGTCACCGGACTCCCCGTCTCCAACTCCTATGACACCATCCTGACCATCGTGGACCGTTTCTCCAAGGCTGTGCACTTCGTCCCCCTGCGAGGTCTCCCTACTGCCCTGGAGACGGCGGATCTCCTCGTCCAACACGTGGTCAGGCTGCACGGGATTCCGGTGGATGTGGTCTCGGACCGGGGCCCCCATTTTCATCTGAGGTTTGGAGGTCGTTTTGTAACGCCATCGGAGCCAAGGTGAGCCTCTCCTCCGGCCATCACCCCCAATCCAACGGGCAGTGTGAACGGACCAACCAGGAGCTGGAGGCTGCGCTCCGCTGTGTGACCTCATCCAAACCCACGTCCTGGAGTAACCATCTTGCCTGGGTTGAGTATGCCCACAATACCGCTCGCTCTTCTGCTACAGGGATGTCTCCCTTCAAGGCGTCCCTGGGTTACGACCCCCCGCTGTTCCCGGTGCAGGAGAGTGAGGTAAGTGTCCCCTCAGTTAGGGCACATCTCAGGCAGTTCCGCTCCATCTGGACTGCCGCGCACAATGCGCTTTTACGCACAGCAGAGCGCAACAGGACTGTGGCGGCCCGGCATAGAAGACCTGCCCCGGCGTACAGAGTTGGGCAACATGTCTACGTTTCTACCCAGGACGTTACTCTAAAAGGCGAGAGGAGGAAGCTGGCACAGCGGTTCATGGGTCCCTACCCCATCACCCGGATTGTCAACCCGGTGGCTGTGCGCGTGGCTATTCCCCCCTCCCTCCACATCCATCCCACCTTCCACGTGTCAAAGGTGAAGCTGGCAGTCACCGACCCCCTTTGCCCTCCTCCTGCTGCGCAACCCGCGCCCCGGATGATTGGTGGCCATCCGGCCTGGTCCGTCTCCTCCATCCTAGACTCCCGACGCCGGGGTCGTGGGTTGCAGTACTTGGTGGACTGGGAGGGCTATGGGCCCGAGCATCGACAGTGGGTGCCCCCGTCATTCGTGTTGGACCCATCGCTCATCGCTGACTTCCACCGAGCGTACCCAGAGAAGCCATCGCCAGGAGGCGCTGCTAGAGGGGGGAGTACTGTCACACCGCGCCGCTCATCAGCGGCGCCACCTGCTCGCACACCTGTTAATCATCAGCGGCGAGGAATATAAGCCGCCTCGCCCTGAGCTTCGGCCTGAAGCCGTCAGACTTCGATACTCATCCCTGTGAGTGAATCATCTACTTCAGCCAACATTTTGGTAAGGAGACCTTACCTCCTTTTCTCTCTAGTCTGCTCCCCTGTGCACAGGTGGATTTCCCGGCGGCGGACAACGCCTCTCCATCGCCTGTTCCTCGCTGCTGCACCGAGCTCTCCAGGTGGCTGTCTTCCGGGTCTCGTCCCTTGTTGTGCCAGTCATCTATTCCATCCAAGTAAGCCTCTCTCTCGCCTTTATATCTCCTGTGTTGGTGTGTGCCCGTCACCATTCTCCTTGTGCTTTTCCCATAGGGTTGCCCGGCTGTACGGTCTCCTGCCTCTTTGCCCGAAGCAGACGCCGCCACCAACACATTAACATTCCGCAGACACACACCCATACACCCCTGTTGTTAATAAACAGTTTGAACTACTCTGAGCCTGTGTGTGTGCGTCTCCTGAGCCGAACGTTATGTCAGTTATTAACAGCAGTAAATACTGTAAAACAGTTGAGAAAAATATTTGCAATATGAGAGAGAAGTGCAGGTAGATTTGGGGTCCGTCCCAGTTCTTATTTCTACCCCGTCCCCTTGGCCCTTGAAATCAAGGACCCCTCGTTTTCATCAGAAAAAAGAAAAAAAAAAGAAAATTGATGAGAAAAAAGTCTCATCCTACAGAAAATAATGTCTCAGATTTACACAAACTATTCTAATCAGTAGAAAGTCAGAAATTTACTAGAAATAAAGCTGTAAATTCACAGAAGAAACTTTGGACCCTCTTGTGAGCCATTTTTGGCCCACGGGCCATATGTTTGACACCCCTGGACCAGTCCATTAAAAATGCGTATTTAGAGGATTTACTTCCATGAAATAGTTGCAGATCACAACAGCATGTAAATGAGTGAGATAAAATAAAACAGAAAGCACAGATAAATGAAAGTTCATCTTAGAAGAAGCTTCATTTGTTCTTAACAGCAACAAATCTCAGTCACTTTTTCTCTGTGTGGTAAGAAAAGTTACATTTACACAGCTGCAGACATTAAAGGCAGCTTCTTGCTCTAAAAATAGTCATGTTTAACCACAGAGGTAGTAGCTGATGTTGGAGGCTACTCACTGCTCGGACAACAGGTGATAAGCGCTCGATTTGAGAAGTTGCCACCACCACGGCATTTCTTCCCACCGGGTTGCGGTGTGAACTGGGGCAGGACAGGAAACTGACCAATGGAGGAGACCGACGGCTGCGTCAGCTACGTAGGGTCAGTTTGTATTTATTTGCGCTAAAAATATCAATCCATATTAATAAAATGAGTAACGCGAGTAATGCATCTGATCAAATTTCAGTAACTGTAACACATTACTAAATTTTTAAACAGTAATTTCATTACACAGCATGGCACTGCAAAAGTAGTGGCGTTACAGTAACTCCCAACACTGGTCACTTTTGTAAACATGATGTCACACTCGCGGACCCTATACTCCAAAACTATTGGACGGATTTGGATGACATTTTTTTTTTACCAAAGGTCGCCCTCGGCCTAAGAATGAACCCACTAAATTTTAGTGATGATCTAAGAGTGCATACCTCCACCAAGGGCTTTGTTTCTATTGGTGCAGCAGGACTGCGCAAAAACTACTGGATGGATTTGGATGAAATTTTCAGAGGCGGTCCTTGGCCTACAGAGGACTCATTACATTTTGGTGATGATCTCAGAATGTATACCTCCACCAAGGCTCTTTGGTTCTCACAGTGTGTTAGCAAGAATCCTCCAAAACTACTGGACAGACTTTGATGCAGTTTTCACCAGAACTGGCTCGTGGACTACACATAAACCCATTACATTTTGGAGATGATCCATGAGGGACAGAAGGAGCCTTGGTGAAGGTATGCACTCTCTGAGTGCTATTCTAGTTTTGTGGTGGGATGATGTTAAATTTGCAGGTTTTTTCTCCTCAATTTGCATTTTTTTTTCTTGTAAATTTGCAACTTTTTTTGTCAAAAATTTGCAAGGTTTTTTCCTTGTACATTTTCAGGTTTTTTTCTTGTAAATTTGTGCGCGCGTGTGTATGACTTGGTCTTAATCCCTCAAAATCTGGGCCTTTTCTTGGTCCTGGCACACTCTGGTCTTGTTCTAGTCTTGAATACAACACTGTTCCATAGGTACATGGTGAAGTTCTGGAGAGCTTTCTTTAACTTCTGACATCACAAAAAGACTCATAGAAAACGACTCTTTTACAACTTGTGTATTTATTTTCCATCTTCCATCAGCATAGAACATTTTCAGCTCATAAATACAGCACTCAACAGAAAACAGACAAAGTATTTGGTTGATAGCCATCATGCCAGTGAACTCGTTAACAGGAAGAGAGTTGATATGAACACATGACTGGATGGTCCCTGTAGCACTCAGCGCTGGTCCAGCCTTTAGAATCTGAACACACAAACAATGAGAAAAAAGAACCTGTTAATTCTGATTCAGATGTGTCCGGTCCCCCCCAAGATTTTCAGCCTTCTTTGACCCCCCTCAGCTGTATGTACAACACCACGATGTGTTACCTTCACTGTTTAAGTAGGCACAGGGGTTGGATGGAGAGTATTTCTGGGCATACCAGTTGTTGTAGGTGAACGGAGAACCATCGTCCCACCTCCAGAATCCCTGCAGGACAGATGAAGTGTTACCAAGTCACTGAAGCTACTATTCATAAAGAACCCATTTCTAGAAAAAAAGTCACAAATTTATGAGAAAAAAAAATTCATGATTTCTAAAAAAAACTTCAAATTTACAAGAAAAAAATGTGCAAATTTATGAGACTAAGTCACAATTTTTAAAGAAAATTGCAAATTTATGCAAAAAAGCTTTATAAGAATTTATGAGAGGGAAAAAATGTGGATTTAAAGGAAAAATATTGCAAATTTGCATAAAAAGTTGTAAATTTATGAGAAAGTTGCAGATTTAAAGGAAAACAATACAAATTTGCAAGAAGAAAAATGAAAATTTATGATCAAAAAAAGCTAAAAAACTTTTGAGAAAAAAAGTTGCAGATTAAAGGGAAGAATTGCAAATTTACAAGAGAAAAAACTGCAGATTTTTAAGAAGAGAAGCCACAAACTTATGAGAAAAAAGTTAAAAATCTACAAGAAAAAAAATTGCCAAATTTCTGAGAAACAAGATACAAATCTTTGAGAAAAAGTTACAGATTTAAAGGAAAAAAATTACAAGTTCACAAGAAAAAATATTAAAATTTATGATAAAAAAAAACTGCAGAAGGGCTCCATTTCTGACCTGGAAGTAGTATGCCCCGATCCAGGCTGTAGACAGACCAGCCCTCTTAGCCAGCTGCTGCATGAAGATGTACTCCCACAGGTTATGGACTGAGGCCAGATGTGCACCCAAACTCTGACACAGGCCCTAGACAGAAACATGGTGTGGTGGGTTTCCTCCAGTCCTCTGAAAGAATTTCTCAAAGAAAAACTATACAGTTCTTATAGAAGTGTATATTTATTTATGATGAAAGGCAGCCAGAATGGATACAAGAGGATCCTCCGTCCATGGACGCCAGAAGACCACAAACAATGACGTCACAGAAGATTCATAAGGGGGAAAAAATTGCAAATATATGAAGAAAAATGTCAGAAATTTTTGAGAAAAAAGTTAAATTTACATGAAAAATATACAAATTTGCAAGAAAATTTTGCAAAATTTTGAGAAAAAAGCTGCAAATTTATGAGAATAAAAGATTAAATTTTACAGGAAAAAAGTAACATTTTTGAGAAAAAAGTTTTGTTTTTTGAGAAAAAGGTCACAAATCTACGAAGACAAAATTGAAAATTTACAGGAAGATAAGCACATTTTTGAAGAAAAAAGTCACAACACTTTGAGAAAAAGTAGATTTATGAGAAAAAAGTTGAAAATTTACTGGAAAAATTGCAAATTCATAAGAAAAAGTTGCAAATTCAGGAGGGAAAAAGTCAGAAATTTTTGAGAAAAAAGTTGCAAATCTATCAGAAAAAAGTTGAAAATTTAATGGAAAATTGTAGTTTTTTGAAAAAAAAAAAAAAAAAAAGCTACAAAAAATACTAGCTAACAGGCCAGTCATCCCATCAAATCTACTTGGAGGAGGACGGTGTATATACGAGTATATAAAAGAAGTGACTTCAAAGAAGGCTGTTACCATTGCATTTGTCCATGAAGTCTTCAAGTTGATAGTTCCGAAGCATCTGCGTTGGTATAAGGTCCATCCTTCAGAACAGTTAGAAGACTGTGCTGGACTTATCTCTGTTAAAGAACAAGAATGATAAGATGCAGACCTTACAGCCCTATCCCTTTTGGAATGTCATATCGAAGGGAAAATCCCTGATTGACTTTCCGTTTCAGTCTGATGGGACCCCATGATCTTACCAATCTTCAGGGTCAAATGCAAGGTCAAGGTCATTGGATGTTCCAGAGGTGTCCCAGATCCTATTCTACCTTGTGTTAAAATGTGGTGGTTCAATCTGTCATAATAATGTACTATATGACCCAAAACTGATTTTGTCCTTTTATGACCCTGTGACCTTTGACCTTTTGATACCAAAAGCACAGCCAAACACCGTACTCCCGTGGTCAACCTGTGTGCCAAGTTTGGTCACCCAAGCATCATTTCCTTTTGAGATACTTTACCTCCGCCAAAGGTCCTATCTTCTCGCAATGCATTAGCAGGATTACACAAAAACTACTGGACAGATTTTTGATTAAATTTTCACCACAGGTGACCACTGGGCTGCAGATGAACCTGTTATATTTTGGAGGTGATCTGAGAGTGCATGCCTCCACCAAGGCCCTACCTTCCCACAATGTCCTATCTTCTCGCAATGTGTTAGCAGGATTACTTAAAAACTACTGGGCAGATTTTGATGAAATTTTCACCAGATGTGGCTCTTGGGCTACAGCTGAACCCATTAGATTTTGGAGGTGATCTGAGATCACATACCTCCTCTAACAATGCCCCATGTTCTCTCAATGTTTTAGCAGGTTTATGCAAAAACTACTGTACAGATTTTGATGAAATTTTCACCAGAGGTGGCCTGTGGGCTGGAGATGAACCCATTTGATTTTGGAGGTGTTCCATGATTGCATACTTCTGCCAGGGCCCTATTTCGCAATGTATGGACGGATGGATGTAGGGAGGGAGGCTTGACATACGCGCTCTGTATATCCTTAGAGTTATTTTTGATCAAGATCTGTTCTTTAATTCACATATTAAAATTGTTTCTAAGGCTGCCTTCTATCACTTGCATAATATTGGCAAGATTAGGAGCATTTTGTCTCAGAGTGATAGTGAGAAACTATTCCATGCTTTTGTTAGCTCTAGATTAGATTACTGTAACTCTTTATTATCAGGTTGTCCTAAAACATCTTTAAAAAGTCTTCAGCTGATCAAAAATGCTGCAACAAGAGTTTTAACAGGTACTAGAAAGAGAGATCACATCTCTCCAGTTCTGGCCTCCCTTCATTGGTTTTCCGTAGAATTTTCAATTAAGTTTAAAATCCTTCTTCTCACTTATAAAGCTCTAAATAATCAGGACCCTTTTTATTTAAAAGATCTGATACTACCCTATCATCCTAACAGAGCACTACGCTCCCAAAATGCAGGATTACTTGTAATACCTAGAATCTCCAAAAGTACAATGGGAGGCAGAGCCTTCAGTTATCAAGCTCCTGTCCTTTGGAACCAGCTGTCAATCTGGATTCATTAGTCAGACTCAATCTCTGTTTTTAAGAATAGGGTTAAAACCTTCCTTTTTGATATAGCCTATAGTTAGGGTGGGATCATGTGCCCCTGAACCCTCCCTTAGTTATGCTGCTAATAGGTTTAGATAGCCGAGGGACCTCCAACAGTGCATTGGGCTTCACTCCTTTCTTTACTCTCAATGAAATACTTTTGCTGGTCATTAACATCTGTTTGTTCTCTCCCATAGATTGAGTCCCCGTCATGCTATTTGCTCTCTGCATGTCTGTTCTTTTCTTATTCTTCTCTATCCTCTCACCCCCCAGCCAGTTGCAGCAGATAACTGCCCCTCCCTGAACCCAGTTCTGCTGGAGGTTTCTTCCTGCTAAAAGGGAGTTTTTCCTCTCCACCATCGCCAAGTGCTTGCTCTCAGGGGATCGCCTGATTTTTTTAAAATTTTTATTTATTTTTTTTTGTTACTTATTTGTACCCGTAGGTAGACTTGGTTTGCAGTCTGGTGACAAGCCACCGGCTGCTGGTCGCTGCGTACGCGAGCGCCCTAAACCTACATGTTTTTGGTGTGCGGGAGGAAACCGGAGAAATCCCGGAGTAAACCCGCGCAACACGGGGAGAACATGCAAACTCCACACAGCTCACTGTTGGTCGGGGGCTGGGATCGAACCCACGATCTCATGATCCCCGCGATCCCCCGGCCGAGGGTAAAACTGTGCTGCCACAGTGCTAAACCACTGCACCACCGTGCAGCCACGGGTTGCTGGGGTCTTTCTGCAATTGTGGGGGTTTCCCTTACAGTTGAAAGTGCTATGAGATGACTGTTGTTGTGAAATGGGCACTGTATAACTAAAGTTGAACTGAACTGAATTGAACTGAATTGAAACCTTGTTCTTGGTACACTCTGGTCTCAGTTGGGTCTTGACTGCAATGCCACCAAGTAGATTCTTGTTGTCACTCATTCGTTCACATTCAGAGTCTTTAGATCTTCAGGTTTTAGGTGAGAAGACTGTCCCCTCTTTAGGTCTAACCTGGCTGGTGAACCTGGCTCCCTGGCCCTAACAACACCACCTCACTTTTAGGTTCAGGTCTTTAGATTCTCCAGAGCCATGGCAATAAGGATTGTCATATCCAATCTGTGTTGTGTTATTGCTTAGTCTTTTTGGTCACATTTTGTCTTAGCTTTGTTCCGAATTGTAATCGCTCTTGTTTTTCTTTTGAATTCTTGGATGGAATATGGGTGGGCAATATAAGCTGCGGCTTCAGCCATCACCCATTTTGGATAACTTATGTTGAACTGTATAATCAGAGGAGTTATTGTTTAATTTGACCTTGTTGGATTTTTTCCCCTTTGTTATATTATTCTGTTTCTTTTTAATCTTTACTTTTAATCTATCCGAAATAAAGATTCATTCATTCATTCATTCATTCATTCATTCATTCATTCATTCAGAGCTGTGATGCTGTCAGACCATCAGCTCTGTGTGTGTGTGTGTGTGTGTGTGTGTGACAACTTTACCTGCTGTGGTGCAAATTTCCAAAAAAAAAGTTGCAAATGTATGAACAAAAAAAGTAGCAAATTTATGAGAAAAAAGATGAAATTTTACAGAAAAACAATTCACAAATTTCTGAGAAAAAAGTTTCATTTCATGAAACTAGCGCACTGTATTTCAGTCCCTCCAGGATTTTGTCAGCTGTTATTGTGATTGTTGTGGCCCAGAAAGCCTGAATTTGTGGGAGCTTTTCCAAAAAGTTATGGCACTTTTAGAGTTTTTTTGCACTCAAAGTTGTGTGAGGAAGTACAGATTTTAAAGCAGCTGCTTTTGCCATAGTTTACAGTGATGCTGTTCTATGTAATGCCACAAGAAAAGCACAGGATTGCCAAAAATTTCCTGTTAAAGTGACTTATTTAGAATTAAATGCTCAGTAAAATTGTAAAAAAAAAATGACCAACATTGTATTCTTGCTGAGAACTTAAAAAAAGAAATAAAAGAATTTGTCATTACAACAACTAAATTGCATTGAATGCATGTTAGTGTGGAGAAAATGGTGGCAGCACCTCCTTGAATCTTGAATTTGAAAACTAAGACCCTGAAAAAGTTGAGGTCTTCTTCTGTGCTGAAATCCACATGAAGCAGGGATGTTCCTCCACTGACGACCTCTGACCTTCAGAAGGTCTCAGTGAGGATGAAGCTTCCAGTCTTCACACATCTGAAGGCAGATGAAAAGAATAGATTTCACAGTAAAATTAACAATCATATTTTTAGATCGCCACACCACAGTAGGGTTTAATAATTTAGTTTTTTTTAATTTTTTGTTGTTTATATTTTAACTACAAATTAACTTTCAATGCTTTTAGAAAAGGGTTTCAATTCATTTCCTGGGAAGGTTTGTTCATTTCAATTTAGTTCTACTGAGTAAAAATAGCTTGTTGTGACTTCCGGTTATGGCTGCCACGTAGGACGGACGTGTCTCGCTCTGCTCTGCTCCTGGAGAAAAAAAATCGGCAAATAACTCTCTCATTTGGGACAGAACGTATCCCAGCGTTTGGGCGAGGATATGTCGGCGAAGCCTAAGGCTGGAAAACCAGGAAAAGGAAAAAGCGAGCCGCCGAAACAGTCCAAATTAACGGACTTTCAGGTCTGTGACGCAGCAAACAGGGCTCCATATATGGCGGAGGAGGCTGGCAACGCTGCGATTTCTGCGGGGAATGGCGCAGATGCGCTGATGGCTGCCATGAGTTCAATGAGAGCGGCCTTTTCCTCTAGATTTGATGGGATTATGACAGCGTTGGAAGGAATAAGAAAGGAATTGGGTGACTGTGTAGAACGAACGGCGCAGATGGAGCTCCGTCTCGCTAGTGCTGAAGATGACGTCACCCGTCTTCAATTAAAGGTGCGCACTTTGGAAAAAAAAAATAAATCTCTGGAAGATAATATTTTGGATTTGGAATCTCGGTCGAGACAGAATAATTTGAGGCTGGTGGGTCTTCCAGAGGAATCAGAAGGTCGGGACGTATGTTCCTTTCTGGAAAAGTGGATTCCGGAGGTGCTGGGCAGCGAGGAGTTGCAATCAGCAGTGGTTCTGGAAAAAGCACATCGCATTGGCCCACGGAGAGATAAGGGACCGCCGAGGACCTTAATTATGAAGTTTCTTAACAACAGAGACAGGATGAAGATCTTCAACGCTGCACGAGCTAAAAAAGGAGAGATTAAACACCAGGACCAGCAGGTGCGGTTCTACCCAGATTTGGCCACAGGAATCCAGCAATTGAGGAAGCAGTTTGATCCCGTACGTAAGGAGCTGCGCAACCTTGGGATTCGTCATGGTGTAATCTATCCTGCGAGACTGCTGACCACGTATGAGGGCAGAACCCACATCTTCAAGACCCCAGAGGAGGCGCAGGAGTTCATCAAGAAGATCAAAGAAGAAGAAGAGACTGGTGGGAGCTAAGCATGAACAAAATATAAGGTAGAATAATTAAACATTTGCACAGGCATCTGACTGACTTGAAGTAAATAGTAAGTTTACAAAATATAGATTGTATTATATATTAAAAAAAAAACAAAACAAACAAAAAAAAAAAACTATGATGTACAAAGTTGTTAAAAATTTTGGAGTTAAGTTGGAAAACTACAGAGGAGAGTTAATGTTACGTCATTAAAAGCAGTAGAGTTAGGGTGATTGGGAGGATGAAGAAGGAGTGGCTTAGGCTGTTCCCCGTGGGTGTGGAACGGTCGATGGCTATATCGGGAGACAGAATTTTTCTTTTGATTTTGGGGGGTTTGCCACAAGTGTGGGAAGGGGAAATTTGTTTGTGTGTAGTTTGTAGGATGAATGTTCAACCACTCATGTTTTTGCTTCTCTGTATGAGCATGTTTACACTTTAAGGTAATCCCAAACTCTCTATTGATCATGGACCAAAGTGTTAATCTTAATTTAACTTCATGGAATTGCAGAGGTCTACAAAATTTAAAAAAAACTTAAACAAGTTATGAATAAAATAAAGGACATGGGTTCAAGAATTGTGTTTTTACAAGAAACTCATCTGATAGAGGAGGATGTTAAAAGAATTAGGAGTAGATGGCAGGGAAGTGTATTCACCTCTTCATTTTCATCCCGAGCCAGGGGAGTTATGACTCTCATACATAAATCAGTTCCTTTTCAAGTGAAAAATGTAATTGGAGACAAATTTGGAAGATATGTAATCATTCAAGGTTCTTTGCTATTAGAAAATATAAATCTTGTGAACTTATATGGTCCCAATATAGATGATCAGAAGTTCTTTGCTAATTTATTTCTCATATTATCATCACTTACAGGGCAACATATAATAGCAGGGGATTTTAATTGTACATTGAATCCAGGTGTGGATAGATCAACAGGACTGGATTGTACGCACATTGGATGTAGGATGACTATTAATCATTTTATGAAAGAATTGAGATTGTTAGATATATGGAGAGAAATGAAACCACAAGTTAAAGCCTATTCTTGTTATTCCAGTACCTACAAGACATTCTCACGTATTGATTATTTTTTGATTACCACAGAATTAAGGTCCAAGATTCAAAACTGCTTTTATGATAACATCGTGATCTCTGATCATGCACCCTGTTGTCTAATATATGTAGATAAAAAATTGACAAAGGAATCAGGTAGATGGCAATTTCAGCATAAATGGCTTCAGGATGAGGAATTTGTCAAGTATATAGAAAAACAGATAGACGAGTTCTTTGACATCAATACTACACAAACATCAGCATGTGTAAAGTGGGAGGCTTTCAAAGCTTTTATTAGGGGGCATATTATTAGTTATACAGGATCAAAATCTAAGAAGACTCGAGAGGAGAGAGCTAAATTGGAACATAAAATAAAAAATCTTCAGGAAAAAGTGTATGCAGGAAGTGACCCAAGGTTGGAGAATGAATTACTGATTTTGAGAGCTGAATACGACAAAAAATCAGCGAATAGAGCTGCCTCGAGTCTTCTAAGATTGAAACAATCTTTTTATGAACAAGGTGAAAAATCAGGAAAATTATTAGCATGGCAGATTAAACAATTGGAAATTAAAACACCAATTACCAGTATTATAAGTAACGGACAGGTAGTTATAGATCCTTTAGAAATTAATAGAGCCTTTAGAGATTACTATGAAAAATTATATGATACCAAAAATGAACCTGATTTAACAAAACTAAATGGGTTTTTGAACGAACTATCTATACCGTGTATTCCAAATGAAAACAGGGAGATATTGGAGTCTAAAATTAGTCAAGAAGAAGTTGGGCTAGCCATTGATAATATGAAATCAGGAAAAAGTGCAGGACCAGATGGTCTTCCAGTTGACCTTTATAAAAAATTTAAGAATAAATTAATAAAACCTTTTTTGGAAATGGTTTTAGAAGCATTTCAAAATAATAATTTACCATCATACATAAATAATGCCTTAATTATACTGCTGCCAAAACCAGGTAAGCCCTCTAATAAATGTGAAAATATGAGACCAATAAGCCTATTAAACGCCGACCTTAAGATAATCTGTAAAATTTTAGCAAGACGAATACAAGAAATTTTACCAAATATTATTAATCGAGATCAGAATGGCTTTATAAAGGGTAGACAAGGCTTCCATAATGTAAGAAGACTATTTAATATTATCTATTTTAATAAAGAAGCACCGGATACAGCTCTCCTATCATTGGACGCCGAAAAGGCCTTTGATAGAGTTGAATGGCCCTTTCTTTTTGAAGTCCTACAAAGGTTTGGACTTGGAAATAATTTCATAAAATGGGTTCAAATAATATACAATAATGCTACAGCAGAAATCCTAACAAATAACAATATTTCAAAACCAATAAAAATCAATAGAGGATGTCGACAAGGCTGTCCACTCTCACCTTTACTGTTTACTATGGCAATTGAACCTTTAGCGATAGCGATACGTTTACATTCACAAATATATGGAATTAAAGTTGGACCAACAGAACATAAAATCTCCCTGTACGCCGATGATATAATTTTGTTTATGTCGAATCTAAAAAAATCAATTCCAACCTTGTTGAATTTAATAAAGAATTTTGGGGAAATATCAGGATATAAAATAAATAAAACTAAATCTTCAATATTAATGCTAAATGAGACCCAGAGAAATTACCCAGCCCCTGAGGTAAATCAATTCAATGTTGTAAATCAGTTTAAATATTTAGGAATCCAAATTATGCCTAAGCTAGAATCAGTCGCCAGTGTCAACTATGAAGCCTTAATGTCAGATATCAGTGAGTTAACTCAGAGATGGATGTCACTACCAATGTCGATGATCGGGAGAATCAATATACTTAAAAGTAATATTTTACCTAAAATACTTTATTTATTTCAATACATTCCCTTATCACCACCTTTAGATCTATTCTCAAGAATAAAAAAAAAGTTAGTGGAATTTATATGGAACAACAGGAGGGCTAGATTACGTCTGTCTTTATTATATTTACCATTTGATCGTGGAGGTCTGAAATGTCCAAATTTTATGTTGTATTTTTGGTCGGCACAACTGAGGTCTATGACATATTATTTTTCATCAAATGATCTCCCTCACTGGACTGAAATGGAATCATACAATTTACCTTTACCTCTTCCCATATTCATATACTCAGATTCGGCAAAAAAAATTACAAAAACAAGTTAAAAATCCATTTGTAAAGCATATGATCAAAATATGGTGTGAAGCTAAAAACTATTTAAAAGAATCACAGTTATTGTCACAATTTAGTCCAATATGGGGTAATCAATATTTTAAACCAGGGAGAGCGGACGCTGTATTTAAAGTATGGAATTTAAAAGGGATACAAAAGATTCAGGATTTATATTTGCCATGTGCAGACAACATAATGTCTTTTGAAGAGCTGAGGATCAAATTTAATCTCAATAGAACACATTTTTTTAAATATCTTCAACTTAGAAACTTTATTCGATCAAATCAAAATAAAGCTCTCACTCGACCTATTTATTCATCCTTGGAAAAAATGATGATGAAAGATAGTAAAAGAAAGGGTATTATTTCAGAGTTTTATAACTCATTGACACTATCTTCAAGTGAAAATTCACTGAAAAGATTAAACTACTGGAAAGAAGATCTGCAAATTGAAATTTCAGAGGAACAATGGGAATTGGCTTGTACAGAAGCTCAAACCAAATCAATAAATGCACGCCTTAAATTGATACATTTCAAATGGTTAATGCGGATGTATGTTACACCGGAGGAGTTAAATAGATATAACAAAAATATACCAGATACATGCACAAAATGCATGGAAAGTAAAGGAACCCTATTTCATTGTTTATGGGAATGTAGATTAATAAGAATGTTTTGGGAAGAGGTGAGGGTAACAATTGAAAAAATAATCTCAAAACAAATCATATTGAATCCTAAACTGGTTTTGTTGGGTCTGTACCCAGAAAAGCATAATTTCAATAAAAGTGAAAGAACATTCATAGACCTCAGTTTGCTTAATGCCAAAAAATGTATTGCACTATTATGGAAAAAGACTCATAGACCAGATGTGACTCAGTGGTTAAGACAGATGTTAACAAACCTTCCATTAGAAAGAATAACATATATACTGAAATCAAAGGAAATTGTGTTTGAGAATATATGGAGACCTTTTATTGATTATGTAAAAAATTTAAACATAACTCTTGAAGAAGAAGGTGAATGATGTGTGTGGACCTTGTAAATTCCAAACTGGTGAACATAATATGTATACTTATGTATTGGATTGTCTAGACTAAACAGAGGAGCATTGTTGAAGACTTGATTTTGTTGGTGGTTGTTGGTGTTTTTAGTGCATTTTTTTTTTGTAGTACTTTAGTGTTAGTGTTTGTTTGTATCATGTTTGTTAAAAAAAAAAAAAAAAGGTTCAATAAAGATATTGTGGAAAAAAAAAATAGCTTGTTGTACTGCAGCCTTTATTAATTCTACCATCTTAATTTCATTGTGATTTATTCTCTTCACATCTCTTACTTAAGTGGCAGAAGTCCATAATCTTATAAAATATACCTTTATTCTGCATTTATTCACAGCGCTTAACCAACAGTTCTCTCTGTGTCCATAGTTTGTAAAAGAAACCACCATCATGGCGGATAAATTATTAATTGACGACACAAATGTTAAAACAAACAAATGATATACTTACAGTCTCAGCAGCTCCAAATCTCCCTCTGCTTCACGAGTTTCAGCCAGTCTCCGTGCATTTTCCGTTTATCAGTCGTCAACTTTATGTTCCAACACAGCGCTGCACGTAGTAAAAGTCCGTTTATCCCCGCTTTATGAAAAATATTCAGAAGCTGTTGAAGACAGTCTTTACGGTGACTTTTGTTGCTAACGTAAGAGACACGCATGTTAACCACTTGCACTCCGGGCAATTTTCCTAAAAATGCCCAAAAATAACGTGCCCAAAGTAAATCGAAAGCTGTTATTCAACCCTTTGCAGCATCTTCATGGGGTTGGTCTCATTTAAAAGAAAACACTTTGAATTTTTTGGCAAAAAAAAACATAATCTCTCTACGTGCTCCAGCCACTGAGTTACAGTCATCTAAACATACTCGCTCTTAATCCCTCAAAATCTGGGCCTTTTCTTGGTCCTGGCACACTCTGGTCTTGTTCTAGTCTTGAATACAACACTGTTCCATAGGTACATGGTGAAGTTCTGGAGAGCTTTCTTTAACTTCTGACATCACAAAAAGACTCATAGAAAACGACTCTTTTACAACTTGTGTATTTATTTTCCATCTTCCATCAGCATAGAACATTTTCAGCTCATAAATACAGCACTCAACAGAAAACAGACAAAGTATTTGGTTGATAGCCATCATGCCAGTGAACTCGTTAACAGGAAGAGAGTTGATATGAACACATGACTGGATGGTCCCTGTAGCACTCAGCGCTGGTCCAGCCTTTAGAATCTGAACACACAAACAATGAGAAAAAAGAACCTGTTAATTCTGATTCAGATGTGTCCGGTCCCCCCAAGATTTTCAGCCTTCTTTGACCCCCCTCAGCTGTATGTACAACACCACGATGTGTTACCTTCACTGTTTAAGTAGGCACAGGGGTTGGATGGAGAGTATTTCTGGGCATACCAGTTGTTGTAGGTGAACGGAGAACCATCGTCCCACCTCCAGAATCCCTGCAGGACAGATGAAGTGTTACCAAGTCACTGAAGCTACTATTCATAAAGAACCCATTTCTAGAAAAAAAGTCACAAATTTATGAGAAAAAAAAATTCATGATTTCTAAAAAAAACTTCAAATTTACAAGAAAAAAATGTGCAAATTTATGAGACTAAGTCACAATTTTTAAAGAAAATTGCAAATTTATGCAAAAAAGCTTTATAAGAATTTATGAGAGGGAAAAATGTGGATTTAAAGGAAAAATATTGCAAATTTGCAATAAAAAGTTGTAAATTTATGAGAAAGTTGCAGATTTAAAGGAAAACAATACAAATTTGCAAGAAGAAAAATGAAAATTTATGATCAAAAAAAGCTAAAAACTTTTGAGAAAAAAAGTTGCAGATTTAAAGGGAAGAATTGCAAATTTACAAGAGAAAAAACTGCAGATTTTTAAGAAGAGAAGCCACAAACTTATGAGAAAAAAGTTAAAAATCTACAAGAAAAAAAATTGCAAATTTTTGAGAAACAAGATACAAATCTTTGAGAAAAAGTTACAGATTTAAAGGGAAAAAAATTACAAGTTCACAAGAAAAAATATTAAAATTTATGATAAAAAAAAACTGCAGAAGGGCTCCATTTCTGACCTGGAAGTAGTATGCCCCGATCCAGGCTGTAGACAGACCAGCCCTCTTAGCCAGCTGCTGCATGAAGATGTACTCCCACAGGTTATGGACTGAGGCCAGATGTGCACCCAAACTCTGACACAGGCCCTAGACAGAAACATGGTGTGGTGGGTTTCCTCCAGTCCTCTGAAAGAATTTCTCAAAGAAAAACTATACAGTTCTTATAGAAGTGTATATTTATTTATGATGAAAGGCAGCCAGAATGGATACAAGAGGATCCTCCGTCCATGGACGCCAGAAGACCACAAACAATGACGTCACAGAAGATTCATAAGGGGGAAAAAATTGCAAATATATGAAGAAAAATGTCAGAAATTTTTGAGAAAAAAGTTAAATTTACATGAAAAATATACAAATTTGCAAGAAAATTTTGCAAAATTTTGAGAAAAAAGCTGCAAATTTATGAGAATAAAAGATTAAATTTTACAGGAAAAAAGTAACATTTTTGAGAAAAAAGTTTTGTTTTTTGAGAAAAAGGTCACAAATCTACGAAGACAAAATTGAAAATTTACAGGAAGATAAGCACATTTTTGAAGAAAAAAATGTTTATGTTTTAGCAGGTTTATGCAAAAACTACTGTACAGATTTTGATGAAATTTTCACCAGAGGTGGCCTGTGGGCTGGAGATGAACCCATTTGATTTTGGAGGTGTTCCATGATTGCATACTTCTGCCAGGGCCCTATTTCGCAATGTATGGACGGATGGATGTAGGGAGGGAGGCTTGACATACGCGCTCTGTATATCCTTAGAGTTATTTTTGATCAAGATCTGTTCTTTAATTCACATATTAAAATTGTTTCTAAGGCTGCCTTCTATCACTTGCATAATATTGGCAAGATTAGGAGCATTTTGTCTCAGAGTGATAGTGAGAAACTATTCCATGCTTTTGTTAGCTCTAGATTAGATTACTGTAACTCTTTATTATCAGGTTGTCCTAAAACATCTTTAAAAAGTTTCATTCACACAATACTGACGCACTCTACAAGAAGGGACAGCGCAGGCTGTTCCTGCTGAGGAGACTCAGGTCTTTTGGTGTACAAGGGGCGCTGCTGAAGTCATTCTATGACACGGTGGTGGCATCAGCCATCACTTTTGGAGTGGTCTGCTGGGGCAGTGGCATTACTGCAGCCGATAGGAAGAGACTGAACAAACTGATTAAGAAAGCTAGCTCTGTCCTGGGGCAACGCCTTGATCCGATGGAGGAGATAGGAGAGAGAAGGACGGTGGCTAAACTGTCATCTCTGCTGGAGTCCGAGTTCCACCCTATGCAGGACATACTGGATGCACTGAGGAGCTCATTTAGCAGCAGACTACATCATCCCAGGTGCACAACCGAGAGGTTTCGTAGGTCCTTCCTACCAACGGCTGTCAGACTGTACAACCTAAGCAGGGCTGCTCGCAGAGATAGCAAAAAGACGTAACAAACTAATAGTTTTTTTTGAATGCAAAAGATGCAATAGACTTACACAATGGTCCTCTCCGGCATACAACTAGGAACATACCGGTCGCTATGGAGGGTGAGAATATGTATGGGCACATAATCATACCATGTAGGATAACTAAGTAGACGGTTATGCTGTTTCATTCCATCTAGCAACAATGCTCTGCACTGTGTGTGTTTATATATTTGCATATTTATTCCATCTAGCTACAATGCTCCGTACTGTGGGTGTTTATATATTTATATATCTACATATTATTCCATCTAGCTACATTGCTCCGCACTGTGTGTGTTTATATACTTGCATATTTATTCCACCTAGCTGCAATGCTCCGTACTGTGGGTGTTTATATATTTACATATTTATTCCATCTAGCTACAATGCTCTGCACTGTGTGTTCATATATTCATATATTTATTCCATCCAGCTACAATGCTCTGCACTGTGTGTCTGTGTGTGTGTGTATATATATATATTTTATAGTAATACGTACATATGTTTATTAGCTGCTCTTGCTTGCTTTTTTTTTTTTTTTTTTTTTTTTTTTTTTTTTTCTTGCCTTCTGATTGTTGCTCTGAGTGTTGCTATCCCTGTGCTGTTGCAATCCTGGAATTTCCCCGTTGTGGGACTAATAAAGGCTTATCTTATCTTATCTTATCTTATCTTATTTTATGAGGAAAAAAGACAAATGTATGAGAAAAAAGTTGAAAATTTACAGGAAAAGTTTGAAAATTTACAAGAAAAAAAGCAAATTTATGAGAAAAAGTTGCAAATCCTTGAAGAAAAAAGTTACAATTTTGAGGAAAAGTAGATGTTGTGGAGGAAAAATAAGTTCAAGCGTGACGCAGCGAGCTGGAAGGTGGCAAGATTTTATTTTCTTCCAACATCATGAGACACACTTTAGCGCTGTGCGTCGTGTTGTGCTGTGTGTGCCATTGAGGCATGTATAGCAAGCTCTTCTATACATGTTATACAAAGAGAGAATGTATGGCACATTAGCATATTGATATACTGTACATATCAGTATTAGCATATTGATATACATATGAGTAGCCTGACCAACTGGTGCCTGGATGTTTCCTCCTTAATCCGGGGATGTATAAACAATAGTCCCTTGTTCTAGTTGTCCCCCCAGGGGTTCTCTGTCCATATGCAATCCCTGCAGAGCGTGAATAGTATCAGTCTGCATTGTGCTGGGTGCCCACAATGTATGAGAAAAAGTTACAAATTTACAGGAAAAAATTCACAAATTTAGAAGGAAAAAAGTGAAATTTTTGAGGAAAAAAGTTGTAAATCTATGAGAAAAATTTTTGAAAATTTAAAGGAAAAAAGTTGCATTTTTGAGAAAAAAGTTACAAATCTTGAGGGAAAAAAGTTTTAAATTTATGAGGAAAAAACCTGAAATTTTGGAGAAAAAACTTACAAGCTTACAGGGCAAATATGCAAATTTACAAGAAAAAATTTGAAAACTTAAAGATGCACTCTGCCGACTCTAAAACCACGTCAAAAACAAATGTGTATTGGCCAAAATAGTATATTTGTGGCAGAAGAATAATAAGGCAGCGAACTGTGAGTTTTTGAGGGAGTTTATTATCATTCATCCCGCCATCATGGAACTCACTCCAGCCCTGTGCAGGCGGGCTGGAGCGGGTCCTCAGGCTCTCGTGAGGAGACACAGAATGCGTGTGTCAGAAGCAGTCGTCAGAGAGAGAGTGAGCTACAGAGCATATGCAGTTTTTATACCCAGTTACAGACAATACATGAAAGGCATGGGACATTTGCATCACAGTCAGAGCAGGAAGCATGAACGTTTGCATTTGAGTCATACATATCAACCACGGAACTGGCAGGAAGAAGCTAGACAAAGAGCGGCTGCCTATTGATCTCAATACACACATCACATTGTTCTACTAATTGCTCCAGCTGAGCGCTCTGCTTGTCCGTGGCTGTTGTGGGGGTTACCCATATATTGTGGCTTTTTAGCCACACACACACAAACAAAAAAAACAACCTTTAATTGCCTTGAAAAAGTTTTTACATCTTCCACTTACTTAAGTATGTGTGGATCTATGAATATTCTAATTAGCTGCACCCATACTCCCGCCCACCAGTAGCGGAAGCTGCAAGGCCAGCCCTCCACTGTCTGTCACGACGGCCCTCACGGACCGTCACAAGACGCCTCAGTCACCAGAGAGTTTGCAGTGGTAATTTATTGAGGATAAGGCAGAACACTCACAGAACACATACAGTGGCTGGGTGACGTCTGAACCGGGGGACACCCGATGCGCCAGACGGACAACAGTGAGAGTAAGGTCTCAAAGGAACATACCTGAGAATAACAGGAGCACGACGGAACGTGGCTGAACATACAGAAGAGCATAGCAGGTGATCATAACAGGATATAACAGAGACTGCCGCGCTGGAGGACATTTAGCACCCGCTTATATCTCTGGCGGCTAATGACCCCAACGCGGCACAGCTGCTGCTAATGACAGCAGAGCAGCAGCTGACTTTGACAGCAGGGAGCTCCCCCGGGCGCCTTCACAATAAGAGCCTGAGGAGCTGGAAGGAACCCTCAGCTGCCAAAGCCAGGGAACAAAAAGATATGAGACCCGAGTGTGGCCAGAACCGACACTCGGGTTATGACACTGTCCTCTGAGAACATTGAAGACTGCCTCGCATAGCTAGTCCAAACATTAGACAGTCCCTCCAGGATTTCACAGGATTTTTTTTTTTTTTCCTGTAAGTTGCGGGGCTGTCCTTGGGGATTGCCTGAATCGCACATTGGCTCGTGTCCAGACTGGAGGTTCACAGCTTTAAAACTCATTGACAAGATGTAGTAGTGACTTTTACCTCTAAAGACATATAAACTGTTACAACACTAGCTGTACAATTAGATTCACTCGTTTTTTGTGTCGTTTTACGGCGTGTCTCCTCACGTGCACTCCCGAGGCGGGGGTGCTTTCAGGCAGGCGGACATTTTTCAATACAAACCCGGCACTTCATACACATGATCATTACGGAGACTTGAGGAGACGTTCACCCGTTGGCCGGGGAAAACGGAGGAAGGAACGTTGTGAGAAAACTCGCAGGTGAATGTTTTTTAAATCATACACTGTTTTTTTACTGATGCATTCAGTATATACTCACCGTATATATGGAAGTGAGCGCAGTGCAGTGCTGCATTTGATTGGTCAGACTGATGACGTACACGTTTGCGAAGTACTCGGGGACAAATTTGATTGGCAAAATTGGCGGAAGTTAATAATAATAATAAAATAATAATGCATCAGATTTATATAGCGCTTTATCATAGACACTCAAAGACACTTTACAAGTAGATACATTATTCATTCACTCCAGACAAACAACGGTAGTGGCAAGCTATTATTGTAGCCACAGCTGCCCTGGGGCAGGCTGACGGAAACGCGGCTGCCTCTCCGGCCACCACCAAACATTTATACACATTCATACCCAGTGTTATGGGCACTGGAGTCAATGCAGGTGAAGTGTCTTGCCCAGGGACACAACGGCAGGATATCTGGGGAGAGCGGGATTCGAACCGCCAGCCATCAGGTTCTTAGACGACCTGCTCTACCTCCTGAGCCACTGCCGCCCCAGAGTTGTCGACAATTGGCCAAAATTGCAGTAAAGTTGCGGTGATTGGACAAAATTTAAATTATGCAGGACCTGCTGAAGTCACGGGAACTGGTAGAATCACAACATCACGAAATCCTGGAGGGACTGATTAGAGTAATTCATCCCTACATGTTTGAACCTGAGAGCAACTCACAAAAAGAACAGGAAGAAGAGGACATTGTACAAGGTGGAAAGTCGCTGTCCAGCCCCGCGTGGAGGCTGGAGGGCTCCCCGCCAGTCTCTGATTGCTCACTTGCCGAGGGTCTTCCTGGCTCGCAGTCAGAGTCTCCCCCACCTGTGAGTGAAGGAGCCGAGCTGGCGGACTTGGCGCACTTTTCACCGCCAACAGCCGCCAAAGCAAGCTGGGTTTTGGCGGTCCCACATGGGGGCTGACGGGTGCCCACTGGGCAGCTCGCAAGGGGCCGGTGGTCTGGTGTGCCCGCCCGCTACTGTTGAACCATCACTACCTAGCCCCGCCCGTTGCCCCATGCACCCCCGGGTACCCAACTCGCTTCCCACCTCTGGAGGGAGTGGGTGGTTTAACGTTTCCTCCGTCCTCCCTGGCAGGGATGGAATTGAGCGTCTGAGGGTTTGTGTCCTCCCCGAAAACCCTTTCACTGAACCGAGTTAAATGAATGCAAAATGGATGGGTGGTGGTCTTGGCACCTTCGTTCCCTAAGAGCAGACGTCGCTCTCTGATTTGGCTTTCCGAAAGTCTGCCTCCCATTCCTCTATCTCCACCTGCCTGAGCGCATGTGCAGGCATGGCAGCTGGTGGACTCTGGTCTGTGAACTGACTACGCCCCGCATGCATTACAGGGGTTCTGGAATACGATAGCCCCAGTGGTGGAAAACTACGGACGGTTGGTTTTGTGCTGTCCCCGGGAAGGGGGCTGACTTCAGACTGCAGACCCACGTTGGTTCTGCCCTCTTCCCCTGGGGAAGGGAACTCAGGTGTTTAGCCATGCCCTGTGCTTAGCCTGATTGGTTAATATTATAACCAATTAGGTTAAGTGTGAATGCTTCCATAGCATTTTTTGCTGTAAGTTGCGGGGCTGTCCTTGGGGATTGCCTGAATCGCACATTGGCCCGTGTCCAGACCGGAGATTCACAGCTTTAAAACTCATTGACAAGATGTAGTAGTGACTTTTACCTCTAAAGACATATAAACTGTTACAACACTAGCTGTACAATTAGATTCACTCGTTTTTTGTGTCGTTTTACGGCGTGTCTCCTCACGTGCGCTCCCGAGGCGGGGGTGCTTTCAAGCAGGTGGACATTTTTCAATACAAACCCGGCACTTCATACACATGATCATTACGGAGACTTGAGGAGACGTTCACCCGTTGGCCGGGGAAAACGGAGGAAGGAACGTTGTGAGAAAACTCGCAGGTGAATGTTTTTTAAATCATACACTATTTTTTTACTGATGCGTTCAGTATATACTCACTGTATACATGGAAGTGAGCGCAGTGCAGTGCTGCATTTGATTGGTCAGACTGATGATGTACACGTTTGCGCAGTACTCGGGGACAAATTTGATTGGCGAAATTGGCGGAAGTTAACAATAATAATAAAATAATAATGCATCAGATTTATATAGCGCTTTATCATAGACACTCAAAGACACTTTACAAGTAGATACATTATTCATTCACTCCAGACAAACAACGGTAGTGGCAAGCTATTACTGTAGCCACAGCTGCCCTGGGGCAGGCTGACAGAAACGTGGCTGCCAATCTGCACCAACGGCCTCTCCGGCCACCACCAAACATTTATACACATTCATACCCAGTGTTATGGGCACTGGAGTCAATGCGGGTGAAGTGTCTTGCCCAGGGACACAACGGCAGGATATCTGGGGAGAGCGGGATTCGAACTGCCAGCCATCAGGTTCTTAGATGACCTGCTCTACCTCCTGAGCCACTGCCGCCCCAGAGTTGTCGACAATTGGCCAAAATTGCAGTAAAGTTGCGGTGATTGGACAAAATTTAAATTATGCAGGACCTGCTGAAGTCACGGGAACTGGTAGAATCACAACATCGCAAAATCCTGGAGGGACTGATTAGAGTAATTCATCCCTACATATTTGAACCTGAGAGCGACTCATAAAAAGAACAGGAAGAAGAGGACATTGTACAAGGTGGAAAGTCGCTGTCCAGCCCCGCGTGGAGGCTGGAGGGCTCCCCGCCGGTCTCTGATTACTCACTTGCCGAGGGTCTTCCTGGCTCGCAGTCAGAGTCTCCCCCACCTGTGAGTGAAGGAGCCGAGCTGGCGGACTTGGCGCACTTTTCACCGCCAACAGCCGCCAAAGCAAGCTGGGTCTTGGCGGTCCCACCTGGGGGCTGACGGGTGCCCACTGGGCAGCTCGCAAGGGGCCGGTGGTCTGGTGTGCTCGCCCGCTACTGTTGAACCATCACTACCTAGCCCCGCCCGTTGCCCCATGCACCCCCGGGTACCCAACTCGCTTCCCACCTCTGGAGGGAGTGGGTGGTTTAACGTTTCCTCCGTCCTTCCTGGCAGGGATGGAATTGAGCGTCTTTGAGGGTTTGTGTCCCCCCCGAAAACCCTTTCACTGAACCGAGTTAAATGAATGCAAAATGGATGGGTGGTGGTCTTGGCACCTTCGTTCCCTAAGAGCAGACGTCCCTCTCTGATTTGGCTTTCCAAAAGTCTGCCTCCTATTCCTCAATCTTCACCTGCCTGAGCGCACGTGCAGGCATGGCAGCTGGTGGACTCTGGTCTGTGAGCTGACTACGCCCCGCATGCATTACAGGGGTTCTGGAATACGATAGCCCCAGCGGTGGAAAACTACGGACGGTTGGTTTTGTGCTGTCCCCGGGAAGGGGGCTGACTTCAGACTGCAGACCCACGTTGGTTCTGCCCTCTTCCCCTGGGGAAGTGAACTCAGGTGTTTAGCCATGCCCAGTGCTTAGCCTGATTGGTTAATATTATAACCAATTAGGTTTTTTGCGAATGCTTCCATAGCTAGAAACGCTCTGTCCAAAGTCACCCTTTTGGGGTGGGGGCTTAACTGGACATTCACAGCAGAAAAACAGACTTGAGACCAATTTTGCTCTTGATATGTCTTGTCACAAAAACGTGTTGAAAATGTGAAGGAAAAAAGATGCAAATTTACAAGAAAAAAACTTCAAATTTATGAGAAAAGTAAAAATTTTTCAGAAATAATATTTGTGTGTGTATGTATGTGAGTGTGTGTGTGTGTGTGTGTGTGTGTGTGTGTGTGTGCGTGCGTGTGTGTGTGTGTGAGGACTTTACCTGGTGCAGCACTCACACAGAGACCGACCCACAGAAGAGACAGCAGCAGTTCAGTCTTCATGATGTAGAGAAAAATAAGGACTGATGATCAGACCAGAGCAGATCCTGGTAGAACGTGACTCTGGAAGAGTCTGGAGGTCTGCTCTGATCTTTATGTGGAGTCTCAGTGAGGGGAACATGCTGAGAACCAGCAGAAGTCACACGGATTTCCCCCCATTTCCACACATCGGTACATGGAGTTGTGTAACCGTGGTTACACAAAAATGTACAGCTGAGTCCTTCTGTCAACAGAGGATTGATCAATAAAACCAAACCTGGACTTCCTGCTCTGGTAGAACAGAAATGTTTCACCTTTCAAAGTGTTCTTTCACAGTATCAGAACCAGAGCAGTGTTTTTCACTGGAATCTGTAGTTAACATAGTGGCAGTATTGCTACTTATCTCCATCAGGTCATGAGATTGGTGCGGTTTGTCTGTTTGTTACCAGGATTAGTCAAAAACCCCTGGATGGATTTTGATGAAACTTTCACCAGAAGTGGCCCTTGGACTATAGTTGAATCCATTAGATTTTGGAGATGACACATGAGTGCGTACCTCTGCCAAGGTGCTATATTGCAATGTAATGGGATCATCCATCCGTCAGAAGGATTATGCAAAAACCACTGGACGGATTTGGATGAAACTTCTACCAGAGGTGGCCCTTGGCCTAAGGATCAGTCCGTTTGATTTTGGGGTGATCCGTAAGTGCATACCTCCGACAAGGCTCCATCTCCCAATATAATGTGATCGTCTATCCATCAGAAGGATTACGTCAAAAGTACTTCAGAATTATGGATGAAAGGAGGGATGGAGGGAGCCTTGGTGGAGGTACAGTGGGGAAATAAGTATTGAACACATCAACTGTGTTCACAAAACAAGTTACATTTAATGAAATGGAATGACACTGGGAATAAGTATTGAACATGCTTGGTGAAATTAATTTAATATTTAATAGAAAAGCCTTTGTTTGTAATAACAGCTTCCAGACGCCTCCTGTACAGAGAAACTAGGTGCAGGCATTGCTCAGGAGTGATTTTAGCTCATTCTTCCACACAGACTGTCTTCAAATCTTGAAGGTTCCGTGGTTGTCTTCTATGAACTCTGATCTTCAGTTCATTTCATAGATTTTCAATTGGATTCAGGTCAAGTGACTGACTGGGCCATTCTAGCAGCTTTATTTTCCTTCTCTGGAGCCAGTTGAGAGTTTCCTTGGTTGTATGTTTAGGATCATTGTCTTGTTGAAATGTCCACCCTTGTTTTTTTCAGCATCTTGGCAGATGGCAACAGGTTCTTATCAAGGATGTCTCTGTACATTTGTCCATTCATTTTCCTTCAATTATATGAAGTGTGCTGGTACCATGTGCTGAAAAACACCCCCACACCATGAGGGGATGTGCAGTGCCATTTCTCCTCCAAACATGCTGTGTGTTGTGGCATCCAGAAAGTTCAATTTTGGTCTCATTTGACCCGACTATATCCTCCCAGTATTTTACTGGCTTGCCCAAATGTTGTGCAGCAAACTTTAAACAAGCTTCAACATGCATTTTCTTCAGCAATGGCATCTTGTGAGGTGAGCGGGGATAGATCTAATGCCGGTTGAGTGCAATACTTATTGTTTTCTCTGAAACAGCAGTACCTGCCAACTCCAGGTCTTCCTGGAGCTCTCCACGAGTGGTCTTTGGCTCTTGGATAACTCTTCTGATAATTCTTTTGACTGCTCTGTCAGAAATCTTGCAAAGAGCTCCTGGTTATGGTTGGTTTATGGTAAAATGATGTTCTTTCCACTTCCGAATGATGGCTCCAACAGTGCTCACTGGAACATTCAGCAGTTTAGAAATGTGTACTCTAGCCAATGGGTTACAGGCACATTTCGCAGCAATAAGTTTGCGAAGGTCTAGAGTGAGCTCTTTATTTGTGGTGTGACAATCTGATATTCATAGACCTTTTTAAAGGCTATCAGTCAGGACTTAACCAGCTGAAATTAATTTGCACTGATGGGGGATGTGGTGGCTTCCTAAATTCTGATAGATTTCAACTCGTTTCTTGGCTTTCTGTGCCTTTTTGCACCTCTTTTTCTTCATGTGTTCAATACTTATTCCCTGTGTCATTTAACTTTATTAAATATAGCTTGTTTTGTGAACACAGATGCCTTGATTTCTTTGTATGTATGGATTCCTGGGGTTGTTACTGATATCTGGTGAAAATCTCAGGTCAATGGCTCCTCAAAAATATGTTTAATGAGAAAAATGTTGACATGTTCAACATGTATTTTCCCCACTATATGTGTTCTCTGTGTGTGATGTAGTTTGATAATGTGGTAATTCATCTGCTGTCAATAATGGGCCAGCTCAGCTCTCAAAAACTGATAGTGTGGGAATGTGTAAATGACGAGGCAAGGTTTGTCTCAAGGCAGTTTTATTACACATTCGCCATCATCGATCAAGTTGAAAAAAGAGGAACTCTCAGACAAATTCGTTTCTTATATACTCAGGCTTTCACAGCTCACAATTCACATGCATTAACATCACAAATCACAATGCATTTCCTCTTTAATCCTTCAGCCTCCCCCTCTCCGTCCTTGGCCATCAAAGGGTCCCCTACACAGTCTCTAGGCACACAAAGGATCCTCCCAAGGCCGTCTCCTGCATAACAAGGACTACGCTTTCACACCCTCCTGTTATCTCAAAGGAGACTCAGTTCTTTGTTCTATTCTGAGATGTGAGGCATAAAGTAATACACGTGTGGCCACATGACCCCCCCCACCAAACATCTAAGATGGAACAATAGAATAACAGTCTGCATGTCATGATAAAATCATTACACATCAGCCCACGTGCTGCTTGGGCCTCAGTCTTCTCCCGTATCTGCTGTAAGCAGGATTCACCACCTCTGCGGCGCCGTCATGCTGGGGAGCTGCTGTCTGGGGGTGAAAACTGTTTGTCAGTCCCTGTGGGTGTTCTGGGGAATTTCCCCGAGGGGGTCTACCGTGCCGAGGAGCCCTGGCCAACAGCACCTGCTCGTCCGCCACCACAAAAGCGGGTTTGAGTCTGTTTCTTCTTCCGGCCTTCAGAGAGAGCAGTCACATTTTCTCTCCCTCCTCCCCACTCCTCTCCCCTCTTCACTATCCCAGCTTGCTGTGTCCTGTCTCTGTCTGTGTCACTCTTAATCTGGCTGAATCTTATTCCAAATGGAAAATTATGGATTTGGTGGGCTTTATATGCAATTGACACCACTTCAAAAGAAGATCGGGCTAGGGGGTGCCCAGGACTCATGGACAATTGGGAATTCATGTGTCTGTGTGATTCGACTGAGATGCGGAAGACATCTCTATTTGTTTGGCTTGATCACAGGATTTCTATTTTGGCTCTGGAGTTCCTGATGTATCAGAAATTAAGAAGTTGGGAGAGCTGATCAAAGTGGACCCAGCAATGCTCCTTCAACAACAAATTCAACCAGTCGGGGAGTGCACTGATAGCGGCAATGGTGAACTGAATGCAGAAGATGGTATACATCTGGAGTCGCTGGTGCTCTCCAGGGAATGATTTTAAAGCCTCTATATGGAAATTATGAAGCACAGAATCGCAAGAGAGATGGAAATTCTATGCTCTGAGTGTACTGTGCCTTGACCTTGATTCGGCGCCCTCTCCTCCTGGATGAAGACAAAACAGAAGAAGAGTTTGGCTTCTCTTAACCCAAACAATTAACATCAATTGCTGTTGTTCAGCAGACTGGACTCTTCAAGGACAGCGCTATCATGTGTCTAATACAGAACTTTGCCATCTGGCATGCACGAAGAGAGAGAGACTCTGGACATGCTTATCTGTGTTTTGAAAACATGATTATAACAACTATCTGTTGCCAGGAGGCGCCCTCTGTTGTACATCAACAAATGATACATTCAACACTACACTCACACTGATTATATATGCTGATACACACACACTGGTCTCTCATCGCTCTTTGTCAACGTGTGTATTGTTTGACTGCTAAATGTGCATTGAGGGTTTTTTTCTTGTAATCATAATCTCGCTCACTGAGCGCTATTCTGATAACTATGTTTTTTTCTCTCGCCTACTGTGTCATTCCCTACCCCTTCCCTCTTTACCCCCACTGCATGACTGGCGCCTCAAGGCTGCCGCGGCGCTGGGATGCGCTTATAGAGCACGCCCAATGTCAAGTCAAATTTCAATTCTCCTGTGTGTCTTGCACGTACGGTAGTATTGACAATAAACCTTAATTGAATTGAATTGTTTATGCCAATTTTTTCCCTCCTGCCCCCCAAATCTAGCAAAAAATGCTTGTCCCCTGTTTCCAGCACTCTGAATGGTCCATCATAAGGTGGTCGCAGCGGGGGGCGATGAGCATCATATCTGACAAACACAAACTCCGCGTTTTTCAAAGTTTTAGACACAAAAACGTGCGGAAAACTGTGGTGAACGGGGCCGGGCAGCGTGCCCGATTCCATGCCACGCTGCAACAGCTGAGACGGGGAGCTATCTGGCGCAGGATTATCTGGGAGAAACTCCCTGGGCAGCTGAAGTGGCTGTGCGAAAACTAGCTCAGCCAGGGAGGCTTCTAAGTCCTCTTTAGGTGCGGAATGCAACCCCAATAAAACCCACAGTAGCCTGTCTACCCAATTTGCATCCATCAGTGATGCTCTGAGAGCTGCTTTCAGTGACCTATGAAAACGTTCGCATAACCCATTAGCCTGCGGATTGTACGCGGTTATGCGGTGGATCGTTACACCCAGGCTGCGGGCCATTGCTGACCAAAGTTCGGAAACAAATTGAGGACCTCTGTCGGATGTAATGTCCGACGGGACTCCAAAGCGCGCCACCCATGCTGTTAAAAAAGCGCGCGCCACCTCCTCGGCTGTGGTTGACGCCAGTGGAACCATTTCAGGCCAGCACGTGGTGCAGTCCACCATTGTCAGAAGATGAGTGCACCCCTGTGACGGCGGAAGGGGGCCCATGAGGTCCACGTGAACATGATCGAACCTCTTAGCCGGGATGTGAAACGGCTCTAAAGGAGCCCTTGTGTGTCTGTGTACCTTGGCACGTTGACACGCCATGCAGGCTGCAGCCCACTCTTTAACTTGTTTGCGAAGGTTCGGCCACACAAATTTCTCTCCTACCATTTTGACTGACGCGCGCACTCCCGGGTGCGCCAAAGAATGGATCGAATCAAAAATGCGGCGGTGCCACGCGGCCGGTACCACGGGACGTGGTCGCCCCAAGGAGACGTCGCAGATTAGGGGGGGCATACCGTCTTGCAGCACCCTGTTCTCCAGCCTTCACCCTGTTGGTCCAGACTGGAGCGCGCACACATCCGCGTCACCAACCTGCTCCGCGGCCATGGCTGCGTAATCTATCCCTACACGGACTGGGGCCGCTACGGCGCGCGAGAGACAGTCTGCCACTACATTCAGCTTACCCGCCACATGCTGAATATCGGTAGTAAACTCTGAGATGGCGGCCAGCTGTCTCTGCTGCCGGCCTGACCACGGTTCCGAAACCTTGGCCATCGCAAAAGTTAACGGCTTGTGGTCCACGAACGCGGTGAAACCGCGTCCTTCCAGCCAGAACTGAAAGTGGCGAATGGCCAAGTGGAGGGCTAACAACTCCCTGTCGAACGTGCTGTATTTACGTTCACTATCGCGCAAAGTCCTGCTGAAAAAGGCGAGCGGTTGCCAAGCCCCGGCTACATGCTTTCTCCACGACCGCCCCTATGGCCACATCTGACGCGTCAGTAGTGAGCGCTATGCGGGCCATTGGGTCTGGATGCGCCAACAACGCAGCGTTTGCCAGGGCTGCTTTGACCTCCGAGAATGCTCGCTCTCGCTCCGGAGACCATTCGATCTTATTTGCGGGTTTTTGTTTTTTGAGCGCGGCGTACAATGGTTGCATGAGTTGTGCTGCGCGGGGGAGATAAAAATTCACCATTCCCAAAAACTCCTGTAACGCCTTGACCGTTTGTGGCCGGGGAAAATCTGTCACCGCGCGCACCTTGTCAGGGAGCGGAACTGCTCCTTCTGGAGAGACACGATGCCCCAAAAAATCAATCTGCGTCACCCTGAACTGACACTTTGCTGGGTTGATTATTAAACCGTGCTCTCCCAACCTCCGGAAAACTGCTGTGAGGTGGTTTTCGTGTTCGTCTTCGGACGCGCTGGCTACCAAAATATCGTCCAAGTAGACGAACATGAAAGGGAGATCGCGCAGCACCGCGTCCATCATGCATTAGAACGTCTGTGCAGCCCCTTTGAGCCCGAATGGCATGCGTAAAAACTCGAATAGGCCAAATGGAGTTATCACCGCTGTTTTGGGTATGTCTTCAGCGCGCACTGGGACTTGATGGTAACCGCGGACCAAGTCTATTTTAGAAAAAATGCGCGCCCCTGCCAAATGAACGGAAAAATCTTGGATATGTGGGATTGGGTAGCGGTTGTTCAACCTGCGGAAATCCCCGCAAGGTCGCCACGAGCCATCAGATTTAGGGACCATGTGTAGCGGGGAAGCCCATGGGCTGTTTGAACGCCTGATGATGCCCAACCTCTCCAGGTTGGTGAACTCCTCGCGCGCTATGGCCAGTTTAGCTGCGTCCAAGCACCGAGCTTTTGCAAAAACGGGCGGTCCGGTGGTGGTAATAAAATGCTCCACCCCGTGTTTAGCGACGGCTGCCGAGAATGTGGGGACCGTGAGTGCTGGGAACTGAGTGAGCAGTGTGTGGAACTTACCACTTGCAGCTGTGACATTGGCTTGTGCTGTTGGCCGAGCCATTCGAGCTGTACAGGGGATAGAATCAAAGGAAAGTGCATTAACCAGGCGCCTGTTAGCAAGATCAACCAACAAACCATGTGAGCACAAAAAATCAGCACTCAACATATTGAAATTAACTGCTGCTATAACAAAAGTCCATTCAAATGTACAGCCATGTAGAGACAGAAGCAGAGTCCTCTCACCAAAAGTCTTAATCTCTGAGCCATTCGCTGCTGCCACCCCGGGACCTCCGGAACCTGCCAACCGGTCAGCGTAGGAAGGTGTGATGAAACTCAACTGGGAGCCTGTGTCCACGAGGAAGTGCCTCCCCGAGCGTGCGTCCATTAAGTAGAGCAGCTTGTTCTCCTCCCCGAGGGTCGCGGCTGCTACCGACCCCCAGTCTTGGCGTTTCTCGAGCGCTTGAAACTGGCACGGTGGTATGCATTTGCGTGCCTTCTCTGCAAAGCGGTGATGGTAGAAACAGAGAGTGTCTCCTCCGCGATCCTTGGCCCCCGCCGCTGCCATCGTTGGTGGATCTGCTACCGCCGTCCCTGGCTCCCTGCTATCTCCAGCCGTCGCGCCGAGCTCCGTTGCTGTCGTGGTGGCTGCGCGCTGTTTGCTGGCGTTGAGAATCTGGTGTGCCTCTCGGGCCAGCGCACGGAAGTCCCGCTGGGCCAGCTACAGCGAACTGGCCAGGGCCGCTCTCGTGACTGACGGGAGGGTTCTGAGGAAGATGTGGGTGAAAAGGAAGTTGTCATCGTCCGTGCCCTTCAACCTCAGCATTTTCTCCATCAAGTCGATGGGTGTGCAGTCTCCCAAGTCGGTCAGCGCCAGGAGTCTCTCTGCTCTCTCCTTGACTGAGAGAGTGAAGTGTTGGATAAGTGCAGCCTTCAACGCGCCGTACTTGTCGCTGGCTGGCGGTTGCTCGAAGAGGCTTTCCACATGCTGAGCTGTGTGGTTGTTGAGCTTTGCAACCACATGGTAGAATTTGGTGTCATCCACCGTTATCCCCCGGAGGGCGAACTGTGCCTCGACCAAGTGGAACCAGGAGCGTGGGTTGTTCTGCCAAAAGTCCGGTAGGTGGACGGTAATGGCAGAGGCTTGGCTGGGGGCTCCTGATGAGTCTGGCCCGGGGGAATTCTCCTCTTGCTGCATGCTACGTCTTGGGTCACCAGTGTGGGAATGTGTAAATGACGAGGCAAGGTTTGTCTCAAGGCAGTTTTATTACACAATCGCCATCATCGATCAAGTTGAAAAAAGAGGAACTCTCAGACAAATTTGTTCCTTATATACTCAGGCTTTCACAGCTCACAATTCACATGCATTAACATCACAAATCACAATGCATTTCCTCTTTAATCCTTCAGCCTCCCCCTCTCCGTCCTTGGCCAACAAAGGGTCCCCTACACAGTCTCTAGGCACACAAAGGATCCTCCCAAGGCCGTCTCCTGCATAACAAGGACTACGCTTTCACACCCTCCTGTTATCTCCAAGGAGACTCAGTTCTTTGTTCTATTCTGAAATGTGAGGCATAAAGTAATACACATGTGTGGCCACAATAGTTTTAATACAGCCTACAAATTATTAGGTAAAAAACTTTCCATTTTACCTAGTTTCTATCATTTAAAAACTGTTTTCCTTCATTTTTCACCCTGTTATCCTGTTTTTCTCCCTTTTTAAACTCATTTCATTTCTTTATTCCGTGTTTTTTTCCACATAGTTTACCCTGTGTTTTCCCTGACATTTCCCCCTTTTCTTCCCTGTTTTCGCCCCTCTTTTCCCACCGCACATACCCCTTACTTTGTTTTTTCCACCCCGTAATTTGCAGACTGTATTGTAAAGTACTACTAAAACATTTTTCTTTAAGTCAGTACATTTTTAATCTTATCTTATTTACTATTGCTCTGAGTGCTGCTATCCTTTTGCTACTGCAATACTAATAATCATGCAAAACTAATAACTAGTAATCTTCCTGTTGTGGGACTGATAAAGGTTTATATTGTCTTAGTTGGGGTGAGGAAGAGGACGTGTGCTTGATGCAGTTTAATCAAAAAAGAAATTTGTAAAAAGATAGTAGTAGTAATAAAGGAAAAATATGTGAAACACTGGAGTAAACTGTTAATCCCTGTATTCCCAGGTTAACCAAACCATTAGTCAGAAATAAGACTATGGTGTGAGGGAAACCAGTGAAGGACCACACAGCTGTCATGGTGAGTTGTTCAGTTGATGACTGCTGTGGGCTGATGATAGTTAATACTGTGGCTCCTTTATTTGAATACTGTCATTGTCTCTGTTATTAATGAGCCTGGTGATTATTATCAGTTTATGTTGAACGTAATAATACATTTTATCTGTAATGCACTTTACATTAAAACATTTTCAGGGCTACATGTAAAAAGCATAAAACTCATATTCATAAGAAAAAAAGGGGATAAGAAGATAAAAACCAAAAATTAAAAAAAGAGGTTAAAACAGCAACTCAATCAAATGTCCTGCTAAAAACGGTTTAAGTCCTCTTTTAAAACCGTCTGTGGATTGTGATGCCCTCAAGGTGTCAGGGAGGGCATTCCACAGATGTGGGGTAGCAACACAAATAGCCCTATCCCCCATGGTGCTGAGTTTTGTCCCGGGTGTATGAAGGCGGTTTGAGTGAGTGGAACAAAGGGAATGTGTTGTGGTTAGTGGAGTTAACAGTTCTTTGAGGTAAGGGGGGCATTTCCGTGGATGCACTGGTGAGTGAGGAGGGAGACTTTATATTCGATCCTGATGGAAACAAGAAGCCAGTTAAGTGATTTAAGAATGGGTGTGATATGTTTACATTTTCGCACCCTCATCAGGGTTTTACTGTGCATGGTATGTGGTCAATGTGGCTTTACTGAGCTGAACACGTCGTGCGCAAACTTAGATTATCTGTCATTTACAAACACAGCTTTAGATGATGTTAAGATAAGTGAGTGTGTGAGATAAGTGTATCCCTACCTCTCTCTCCCTCTGATTAGGCACTCTCCCTGCAGCCTGGGACACCACCTGTTGCCAATCAGAAAGGCCCTTTAAATTGGATGCTCTCCCATCACTCTGCCTGGTCATGTTAATCTACCTACAGCTAGTGATGGCCAGATGAGGCTTTCTGGAGGACTTGAGGCCTTTCATCAAAATGACTCATATAGACAAGGCCTCATGTGAAACTTTGTTTTCTCTACTAGGCCATCTAGTGGACAAAGCATATATAACATGCAGATTTTTACAGAAGTGTTATTGGTTTGTGTATTTTTTCATTTCAATAAATGTACTGTCTTTTAAGAAATATCAATGATCATAAGGGAAAAAAGAAATAATAAAACTGAGGTGACTACAGTGAATGTGCTTGTGCTACTTATCCATTTTTATTAAGAAATAATAACTTTTCATCAGTCTTATACTGTCTTTCCCAGTACATTCATTCTCTGTCCTTATTGTCATGCAGGGCACAATAGTGCCTCAGTGTAATCATGCGTTATTGTTGTATCCAAGCTTTTTGAAACACAACAGATGCTTCACCTTGCAAATAAAAATAAATTATAAGAATAACCCCACTGGGACTTGAATCCCAGCTCTCAAGATGCAAGACAGACATTTTCCCTCTCAGCTACCACTTAGTGATGGACAGATAAGGCTTTCTTGAAGACTTGAGCCTTTCCATCAAAATGGTTCATATTGATGAAGCCTCATGTGAAACTTCATTTGCTCTACTAGGCCATGTAGTTGACAAAAAAGTATACAGCATGCAGATTTTTACAAGGGCATTATTGGTTTAGTGTGTATTTTTTCAATTTCAATAAATATGCTGTCGTTTAAGAAATATCAATGATCATAAGGGAAAAAAGAAATAAAACTGGGGTGACTACAGTGAATGTGCCTGTGTTACTTGGTGTGCTTGTACTACTTATCCAATTTTATTAAGAAATAACAAATTTTCAACAGTTTTATACTGTCTTTCCCAGTACATTCAGCTCTGGCCTTATTCTCATGCAGGGCACAATGGCAATAGTGCCTCAGCCCAGTGATGCATAATAATGATCCAAGCTCTATGAAACACAACAGACACTTCACCTTACAAACAAAAATTACAAGAATAACACAACTGGGACTCAAATCCAGGCCTCCCACTTGTAGAGCAGATGCTTTACCACTAAGCCATCACCTCAGTTACAATAAATATCCACTATTTGTGGAAAATACTGTACATCAATGGGAGAAATGCGCTCAAAATGTTCCCAAACAGGAGAAGTCCATGGTTTTGGTGCTGCCTTCATCTGAAAATTGGCTGTGACAAATCCCTTACACAAACATTGACAACACAGAACGTGATGGATGGGGATTTTCATTGTGTATTGATGCTCACTTTATTTCATGCTGCGTGCAAAATTACGAATGGCTTTCTGACCCAGCCATGTGGTACGACGTCAACACATACATGCCTCAAAATGCGCTTGGCCAAATATTTCCTGGATAAGTTCGAAGCTCCGGAGCCTGCTGTCCCATCACTACCTGTAGCCTGCCTGAATTCAATATTGTTTATCTTGCCTTACCATGCTTTTGACTTTTTGCTTGTCCTAGACTCTGAGACTGCCTAACGTTTGGACTGCCTGCCTGCCTTGTGTTCTGTCTGCTGTGCTCGACCCACTGCCTGCCCCAACTCACAAGTTTGCTTCATGGATTGGATTTGGATTTCATTGGATTGTGCACATCACCACTCCACAAGTCAGTCGACTTACTGTCTGTCTTCACTGCTCCTCTCTCCCTCTTCCCAGCACTCAGGCCTGGCCAGCCTGTCTTCAGCAACCCCCGGGGAGCCCCCTGCAGCACCTCAGTACTTTCACCTCTGGTGACCTGCTCCCCAGTGTGGAGCTTCACCTGCTCCCAGCCGTTCTCCCTTGTAGGAGCTGTAAGCACAGAAACATAACATTAAAGCCTTGCCATCAGTTTGTCATTTATACTTACCTGTCCCTCTGCTCTCTCCTTGCAGGGTTGCCAGATCCTCATGGAAATCACCAATGGACATTTACCTGGCACATTTATTGTAATAAATATTATTGTTTCTCCTCATTTATCATTTCCTTCTGTGTCTGCTTTTGGGTCATATGCCTTGAAGCTTTACAGTTTGACGTTAATTGTCTGAGGCGTAGAGCATGTTTATGGGAGTTTTTGAGTCCATTTCACTATGATAGCAGTGCAAAACCAAATCATGTAGCATGAAATAAACCAGTCACTGACTTTGTTCTCATTCCCTTTAATATATGGGAGATAAATCAAAGGCTTAATATTAATACGGCAGTGTTTAAATGGGAGGACAAATCCTTTTGGCACTGAGAAAAATGCAGGCTCGTTCACAAAGTAAAAATGTGTTTAAGAGCACAGAGGTTTAAGGAGCTTTTTAAATTTCTTCTTCACAGCTCTGCTGGTATTGGGGAGACTTGATCATAATTATGCACAAACTTGTAAAATTGTCACCTTGTTTTTTGTTACGCCCCAAACACATCTGAATAAGAGCTTCGGGACAGCCTCTTTACGACCCTCAGTACAGAGGGAGCTGAGGAGGAAGATCAGAGAAGGCAAGGACAGCTTCAGGAAGAAGATGGAGGACAAGCTGCAACAGAGCGACATCAGCGGGGTCTGGAGAAACCTTCAAACCATCTCTGGGCTCCAGAATACCTCCTCCCAGGCCACAGGGGGCAGGGAGTGGGCGAACAATCTGAACCTGTTTTTTAATAGGTTTGACCAACCGCCCCCCCCCCCGACTGCACAACAACCACTGCTGCCTCTAAAGTCATCGAGACCTGCTGTCCACACCCCACTCCACCAACACCCCCCAACTCCCAGCACACAGCCCCCCAGCCTGACCCTCACTAAGACCCAGGTGAGGACAGAGCTGAGGAAGATCAAGGCGAGGAAGGCCTCGAGACCGGACGGCAACAGCGCGAAGCTCCTCAAGTCCTGCGCAGACCAGCTGTGTGGGATTGTGGAGCACATCTTCAACCTGAGCCTGAAGCTGGGGAGGGTACCACAGTTGTGGAAAACATCTTGTGTGGTACCTGTACCAAAGACTTCACACCCCAGAGACCCGAACAGCTACAGGCCAGTGGCCCTGACGTCTCACATGATGAAGACCCTGGAGAGACTGCTCCTTGCTCACCTCCGCCTCCCTGGTGGGACCAGCAATGGACCCACTCCAGTTCACCTACCAGCATGGCATTGGGGTGGAGGAAGCAGTGATCTTCCTCCTTCACCGTTCCCTGTCTCACCTGGAGAAGCCCGGGAACGCGGTGAGGATCATGTTCTTTGACTTCTCCAGTGCTTTCAACACCATCCAACCGATGATCCTGAAGGACAAGCTGCTGTGCGCAGGGGTGGACCAGCACCTGTCATCATGAATCCTGGACTACCTCACTAACCGGCCACAGTTTGTGAGAACCCGGGATTGTGTGTCCGACACGATCATCGGTAACACGGGGGCCCCCCAGGGAACGGTTTTGGCTCCCTTCCTGTTCACCCTTTATACTGCGGACTTCTCACACAACACAACACGCTGCCATCTACAGAAGTTCTCTGACAACTCTGCGATCGTCGGTCTCATCTCCAACAGAGATGAAACTGAGTACAGAGGACTTATCCAGGACTTCGTGGACTGGTGCCATTGGAACTGCCTCCAGATCAACGCGAGGAAAACTAAGGAGCTGGTGGTGGACTGCCGCAGGCAAGGACAACCCCTCACAGCACCAGTAAACATCCAGGGAACAGACATTGAGATGGTGACATCCTACAAGTACCTGGGTGTTCATCTGAACAATAAACTAGACTGGTCACACAATACCGACGCACTCTACAAGAAGGGACAGCGCAGGCTGTTCCTACTGAGGAGGCTCAGGTCTTTTGGTGTACAAGGCGTGCTCTTGAAGACATTCTACGACACGGTGGTGGCATCAGCCATCACTTTTGGAGTGGTCTGCTGGGGCAACGGCATTACAGCAGCCGATAGGAAGAGACTGAACAAACTAATCAAGAAAGCTAGCTCTGTCCCGGGGCAACGCCTTGACCCAGTGGAGGAGATAGGAGAAAGAAGGATGGTGGCTAAACTGTCATCTCTGCTGGAGTCCGAGTCCCACCCTATGCAGGACATACTGAACGCACTGAGGAGCTCATTTAGCAGTAGACTACATCATCCTAGATGCGCAACCGAGAGGTTTCGTAGGTCCTTCCTACCTAGGCTGTCAGACTGTATAACCTAAGCAGGGCTGCTCGCAGAGATAGCAAAAAAAACGTGACAACCTGATAGTATTGAATGCAAAAGACGCAACAGACTTACACAAATGATCCCCTCCAGTATACAACTAGGACAATATCAGTCACTATGGAGGGTGACAATATGTATGGGTACATATTCATACCATGTAGGGTAACTAAATAGACGGTTATGCTGTTTATTCCATCTAGCTACAATGCTCCGCACTGTGTATATACAGTATATATATATATTTATATATTTATGTGTACATATGTATATTCACTGCTCTTATTTTCTTATCTTCTAAATTATTGCTCTGAGTGTTGCTATCCCTGTGCTGTTGCAATCCTGGAATTTCCCCATTGTGAGACTAATAAAGGCTTATCTTATCTTATCTTATCTTATCTTATCTTATCTTATCTCTTTGCACTTCATGCCTGGTGCAAAATTTGTTTTTGATTTGTTGTAACAGCATAGTGAACTTGGAAATGCCCATAAACACGACTTCAGAGAATGTCAAAATACGGCCCCTAGATTCCAGTGAAAAAACTCTGCTCTGGTTCTGATCCTGTGAAGGAACACTTTAAAAGGTGAATCATTTCTCTTCTACTAGAGCAGGAAGTCCAGGTTTGGCTTTATTTCTCAATCCTCTGTTGACAGAAGGGCTCAGCTGTACATTTGTGTGTAACCACGGTTACACAACTCCATGTACCAATGTGAAGAAACAGGGGAAAATCTGTGTTTCTTCTGGGGGTTCTCAGCACATTCCCCTCAACTTCATATAAAGATCAGAGCAGACCTCCAGACTCGCCCAGAGTGACCTTCTACCAGGATCTGTTCTGGTCTGATCATCAATCACAGTCCAGGTTTTTCTTTACATCATGAAGACTGAACTGCTGCTGTCTCTTCTGTGGGTCGGTCTCTGTGTGAGCGCTGCTGCAGGTAAAGTTCTCACACACACACACACACACGCACAAATTGTTTCTGAAAAAAATCTGACTCCTTCATAAATTTGCAGATTTTTTTCTTGAAGTTTTCAACTTTTTTCTCATAAATTTAATTTTTTTCATCATAAATTGGTATTTTTCCTCAAAAATTTGAAGTTTTATTTCTAAAAAATGCACATTTTTTTCCTTCTAAATTTGCATATTTTCTCTTTAAATTTGCAGCTTTTTTCTCTAAAATTTCAGAATTTTTTCCCCCATAGATTGGTAACTTTTTCCTATGAATGTTCAATTTTTTGCTGTAAATTTGCAAGAATAAAGGTGCAAAAATATAATATAAGGTGCCAATTTAAAAACTAAAGAAGTCACAAATTACAATTCAGTTACACGGAATAAAAATTTAACCATCATCCAGATGAGAGTTGAAAATTTATGAGAAAAGTTAAAAATTTACAGGAAATAAGCTGTAACTTTTTAAGAAAAAAGTTTCAGTTTTGTAAGGAAAAAAAAAAAAACTTGAGGTTGAAAAGGCTGAAAAGATTGAAATTTTATAGAAAAAAGTTCCAAATTTATGAGAAAAAAGTAGCAAATTTACAATAAAAAATAAAAATTTATGAAAACTGAAAATTAACAGGAAAAAAGATGCAAATTTATGTGAAAAAGTTGAAAATTTAAATGAAAATGTGAATTTGAGAAAAAAATCAGTTTTTTAAAGTCACAAATCTATGAGAAAAAGAAAAAAGAAAAAATATGCTAATTTTTGAGAAAAAACTTTCAAATTCATGTTAAACTTGAAAATTTATGGGAAAATAATTGCAAATTTATGAAAAAGGTCACAATTTTTTGCAAATTTACAAGAAAAAAATGTAAAATGAGAAAAATGTTCAAAATTTACAGGAAAAGTATTGCAAATTTGTGAGAAAAAAGTTGCAAATTTATGCAAAAATTATAATTAAAAAAAGAGGCAAATTTATGAGAAAAAAGGTTAAAAATTTATGTTAAAAAAGTTAAAAATTTACAGGAAAAAATTTGCAGACTAAGAAAAAAATTGCTGACATATCATGGAAAGATCTCTATAGATCGCCATGAAAGTTGCAGAAAATTGAATGTTTGATCTCCCAAACATTTACAGAGAAACAGCGTTTTCCAGGCTTTAGGAGATCGTTCAGTGATCAGGTCAGTTTTTGATCTCTCAATGGTCACCCAACGATCTCCATGTTGTGTAAAGTAGTCCTCAAACGTAAGTAGGGTCATGTTAATGAAATGAAACCGTTTCACAATGTTATTGCTTGTTAGCAGCTACTGGTGTTGTCAGGACCTCACCCAGACCAAGACTTTAAGGAGTTCAGACCAACTCCAGAACCAGATGTATGTAGACCATGGTATTGGCCTCGGATTGTTCTGGATTCCTTGATATCTCGGTACACTCTGATCTCAGTCTGTTCTTAGCTTGTCAAATGGGTTGATGCTGTTGGTGACACAAGCAGAGGTCCAGACTCCAGAGTGGGAGGCTGTGAGTTCCATCCCCCATTTAAATATAACCAATTGGGCTTCATCACCATTTACTTGGTCAGAACTAGTTAGTCCATGTCCAGGTAACAGAAAGCACCAGCGGTCAAACCTTCATGAATGCCTGAGAACACTACTGGCTCATTACTTCTGTCTGACTGTATTTAAAGATGCACTCCGGTGGCTCTAAAACCACTTCAAAAACAAATAGGTATTGCCCAAAATAGTATATTGCAGCTTTTTATCCATGGAAATCTTTGATTGCCTTAGAATTGCTTGGAAAGCACTTTTAACCTCTTTCACCTACTTAAGTAGCCCACTGTGCGCATGTGGAGAGGAGCAAACTATGGAACACATCATAGAGGCTTGCCCGCTCCAAAGACTGGAAGGAGGATTACACACCCTCCATACAGCAAACCAGGAGGCAACTGCTTGGCTTAAGGACTTTGCATTCGCTAAATAAATAAAACCTACTTAAGTATGCACGGATCTATGAATATTCTAATTAGCAGCCTGCAGGGCTTGCCTGTGATTAGTCACCGTGATCCACAACCTGCAGGGCTTGCACGTGATTGGTCACTGCAACTCCTGGTGAGTGGGCTGCTAGTCTGTTCATGATGCTTCTGGACATTAAAGTTTTGCTACTTCGCTTTTTATTTGTGAAGATATATATCTTCACAAGCAAAAAGCGACTGTGGCAAGCCGGCGCCAGTTCTGCTTACCAAAAGTGGTTCACAGGGTGGCTCACGTTTCGTAACTTGATGCCCCGACTGCTGGCGAAGTGAGCTGAGAGTAGTGGTCTTGCTGAGCAACATTCAAGCTGGGACCTCCACCCACCCCCTTCCACTGCTTTGCTTTGCAAAACGGATGCTTTCAGCCCCCTCAATCCTGCTGCTCCTCAGCTCCTCCATCTTCCCGAGATACCCAAGAGTATCCGTCTAATTGGCTAATGTTATAACCAACCAGGCTAAGAAGGAATACTTACATAGCTAGAAACGGTCTTGTGGTGTAGTGAGTGTGGTGTGTGTGTGCTGCCGTATCCGCCCCTGGTGTGACGTCAGGCGGGCATGGCCCTTGTGTATAAATAGTTCGGTTCTCATAATAAAGCGTGAATTTGTTGCATGACAGACGAGACTCCTGTCCCTCATTTTACATACATAACATTTGGCGACGAGGATAAAAATTATGGAAGCGTACGGGCTACCTCCACCACTAGCACCGTTTCTAGAGTACACGGGAGAGGCGGTGATCCTGTGGCCGCAGTGGAGGGCCATGTTCGAGGATTACAGCAGGGTGCTGGGCTTAAGTAGGCTCGATGGGAGATGACGGCGAGCACTCCTTGCCCACAATCTCGGCATGGAGGGCTGAAGAATTCTCGGTACATTGGGTGAAACTCAAAACTGAGGATGAAACTCTGAGGATGCTGTTGAGTGGCTGGCAAAGTACTTCAACGAGCAGACGAGGACCACAAAGCTGTGGATAATGGAGCTGTTGGCACCAGGAATGGCTAAGCTAGTTAGCTGGGGGAAGCTAATGACCCGTTCTGTGCCTATGGACAGGTTAGCTGCTAAGCTAACTTTGCGCCAAAACCAAGCTATGAGCTATGAGCTAGACTTCGAGGTAGGACCGGGGCCACAAATGGAGGAGTCCCCGGTCACTGAAGAGGGCAGGCCGGTCAAGGAGCTCAGCACGGTACAGGACCATAGCACTTATGAGTCAGACGGTGCGGTGTGCAGCGACAGCGGAGAGGGAGAGCAGCAGGTGTCATCCCTGCAGCTGGAGACTTGGCAGCGAGTGAGCAGGACCACGGAAGCTGAGAGCCCCGGGGAAGAACAGTGACAGCCGGGCACGGAGACGACGCAGTGGAGCACATGGAACGAGGGTACTGAGAGCAGTGACGAAACACCCGGGTCGGAGAGTGACGCCGATGAGAGTGACGCCGACGAGAGTGACGCTGAGAGCCCCGAGGGAGAGCAACAGCAGCCAGACATGGAGGCAGCACAGCGGAGTGCCTGGAACAAGGGTGCTGGGAGCAGTGGCAAGGTGCCGGGGTTGGGAAACGACACCAGTGAAAGCGATGCTGTGAGCCTCGGGAGTGAGCAACAGCAACCATGTGCCACGAAGGTCGGGCAGTGTCTCAGTGCTTGAGCTCAGGCCACTCTGGATGAGGGTGCCGGGCGTTACGGCGAGGCGCTCAAGGCAGCGAGTGGCGCCGGTGAGCAGGCTTCGGGTCTCCCCAGAGTTCGGCCACGGGGCGTCGGAGTGTTCGGGACAACGATGGCAGCTGCAGCGATGTTGAAAGCGGTCGGGAGCGGACCAACGAGCACGGAAAGACGGTGTGCCGGATAGCAACATGGCGGGTCCCGAGAAATGAGGCAGCCGGTGGTGAAGAGTGACATTTTTGCAGGAGAGGTTGGTTTTGATCCTGGAGGCAGAGGGCAGCCAGGGGTGTTCTTGCCGTGGGGCTGCCCGGGACCTCCGAGCTGGTCTTATCTACAGCAGCCAGGGGCGTGCATGATTTGGGGCTGCCCTGGTCCCCTGGACCGGTGTTACCTCTGGCTATCGGTGGACATAGGTGTGACTTAAATGTCATTGATGTAAATATGTAGAGATATACTCTGCAGGTGTGCATGTGAGTATATATGTATGCTATGGGATTATTTTACTTGTTTTGGAGACATGGTCCAATTTAGTTATTTTTTTTGTGTATATTTTTTTAAAAAAAGGAAAAATGCTGGCTTGAGTTATTTTGTGTGAATGTGATTGGCCATTTTCCTACAGTTCATGATTTCTTGTTCCCTAGTGCATGATTTGGGTCCTAAATTGGGGAGGGTCTTGATTGTGTGTGTGGTTTGCATTTTTGTAAGGGGGAAGGGAATTGTGGTGTAGTGAGTGTGGTGTGTGTGCTGCCATACCTGCCTCTGGTGTGACGTCAGGAAGGCACGGCCCTTGTGTATAAATAGTTTGGTTCTCATAATAAAGTGTGAACTTGCTGCATGACAGACGAGACTCCTGTCCCTCATTTTACATACATAATAGGTCTGTCCAAACCCGCCCGTTTTGGGGAGGGGGGGCATTACGAAACTGGAAATTCACAGCAGAAAAACAGACTTGGGACTGTGGTGAAATTTTGCTCTTGATATGTCTTGTAAGTCACAAAAAACATGTTAGGCATGTTAACAGAAAAAAAAAATTGATTTTTGCCAGAGTGTCACTGTAAAGTCAGAGCGTGGGATTGTTCCCACTGACGGACGATAATGGGATGGAGTTTCCATTGATCACAGAACATCCACAGTCAACGTTCTTGTTCACCCAGAAGTGTTTTACAGCCTGTCAGTGATATAAAGTCTGTCCTGTTTGTGTTCCAGTCAATGAAGCTGTTGAAAAAGGAAAAAGTGATGGACCAGGTGAGTAAACCACTTTAATCAGAATAAAGTTGGGTTTAATTAACATTCTCATGTAGTCTAGGCTATTAGACAACCAGCTGCTTTTTGGTAGAACTCAGCTCGACTACAGTCAGAGCTGCCATCATCAGCTGTATTTTCCAACTCCTGACTCCTGTACTCACCACTTGGGGATGGGGGGGTGGGGGGTGGGAGTGACAGATGAGTCACTAAGCTGTTCTACAAGTCTGTGGACTCCTTACATTGAGCATCATTGTAGTATCAGCATGATGTATTGTCTACTACCAATGTGAGAGTACACGAGGATGTAATAAAGCCTGATACTCAGCTGACACCTGATACTGATTTTAAATTATAGATTGTTAGAGTCTGTTACCATACCCTCTGTAACTCAGACCTTGATGTTGATATGCAACAACTTTATTTGTAAAACACTTTTGAAAACACAGAAAGTGCTTCACAAGAGGTTTAGGGTTATATGAAGAGAAAAGAATTGGACCCAGACTGGAACCCTGAGGGACTCCAGATGTGAGGGGTGGTTATTGATATGGACTCTGAAGTGCATACATGTGTAGTTCTCATGCAGCCAGTGTCCACCATATTTCATTTGCAGGGGTCCTAAAATGACTAAGGCCTATGTACCCTCCTTAGTCCATCCCTGGCTACAACATCACAAAGTAAGAAGACAAATTCGCCTGTAACCAACTAGGAACTTTTAGAGCTGTCCTTTCACCCACATAATCACACCGACTAGGAGATCCACATGTGTTAGAAACAGTTTGATGCTCACAGCTTCAAATGTCTCTTGTAGTGTTGTAGCCAAGACCAGAGTGTACCAAGACTGAGTCAAAACTTAGACCTACCATACAGACATAGTGGTCTTGGTTTCAACTCTCTGCCTGTATTGGTCTTGTTATGGTCTGGCTCATGGACCATAACAAATAAAGGAGAGCAACTGGGGAATTGCTATAAAAAGTAGTTTTATTAACAGAAAATTAACTTGAACATAATCAAAAATTAGGAAGTTGGCAGAAAAAATATGCCAGAAAAGATACACATGCAACTTAAAAACAAATCGTGATATCTAGGGCTAGACCAAGAACCTGGAAGAGGCCGACTTTATACAAGTGGAGACAGTGGCCAGCTGTCTCCAGTTCCTTGATGAGGGGGGTGGAGTTCCAATTCCAAACCTGCAACACACACCACAACAGGAAAGAAAAAGAAACAGGCTTGAAAGGTAACCCTGGGGTTGTCACACCCTCCCCCATAAAGACAGGGTCCCCACTGGAGCCCTGGCTACCAGTATAGCCATCATAACCAAAAAATTAAAGTCTAATAAATTTATAACAAAACAATTTTAACAACTAAATTTTACTATACAATGTCACCATTTCCTTCTCAAATTTTTCCTTGCATGGTAGTCTCATCCCATCTCAGCAACTGGTACCTTGCAGCATTTAAGAGAGAAGATAGAAGCATTAAACACAGGAAAAAAATGCACTAACCAGGACTTTTGGACAACACACCAATAACCAACTTGTTCATTTGCTGTAACAGGACTTTAAACAACTTTACTGTTTAAATGGAGGAACTTTACATAACTCAAATTAGGCAACCTGGATTCAATTCAGCTTATTCACAACAAGTCAGAAATCGACTATGCGTCATTTAAAACACCAGATGTAGCAGTGTTGCTAAGACATTCTGGTAAGTACTAACAGGTGTATACTGGTGCTGTGACACACAGACCTTGCAAGGTTATTAAAAAAGGAAAGCCAATACCAGGGTGCAGAGGAGGCACTTGTACCTTCTTTGGCTTACCAACAAAATGACAAGTGTGACATCTTTTAATGTAGACTGTCACATCTTTTTTCAATCCAGGCCAAAAGAAATTCCTCAAAATGTGATAGTATGTTTTACGCACTCCCATGTGTCTGGACTTATTAGAGATGCACAACACATGGTCACGAAGTCTGAAAGGTACAAACACTTGATAAATGGGTCCCTTACTGAAGCCCTTATGTGGCACCCATTTCCTCAAAAGTACATTGCTTTCAACAGAGTACCCCCAGTTTACCATTTTCTACCTCATGGGCTGGTAGAACAGATTGAAGAGTGGCTGCAGTGTTCAGACCTCTGTTCATCCACCAATTCACTCAGAGACAGGCAAAGGGATGTTAGTCATGGGCAATGAGAGTAGTGCTGCATTTTCATAGGTTCTGCGATGTTCTATACTATGACCAGCTGTATTCATAGCAAAACCAGGATGCAACTTCTCATTCAAACCATTACTGCAAAGATGCACAGTCTCATCAGGGCCTGTATTCTGGCTCCAGTCACTCCGTTTCCCAAAATGACTGTAACCCCTTCTACAGGCAAAGCAGGACGTACACCCATTGTCACTTCACCACTGAGTATGTCAAAATGTAGTACTAATTTATGGACAGGAACATGGAAGACTGACATACCAATGCCCAACACTGGTATAAACGCTCCCATGTCAGATTCCCCAGAAAATGGTAGTGCAGATGCCAAGGTAAAGAAATCAAATCATCAGTGTCACGCAAAATGGTAACTAGTACCTTTTCATCACTACCAATTAGAGACACAAGCCCCTGTCAAACAAAGGTTGGTATGTGGTCATCTTGCACTTTAATAATGCTGATGGCAAAATACCAGTTAAATGGTCTGCAGTATCGCACTGCACACAGGTGCTGCAGTTACAGCTGGTTTAACCTTTGCTTCACAATGTTCAGACTTTAATTTTAGTAACAAACAGTCCTTTTTCCATCGACCCCTTTTATGGCAGAAATCACATGCTTCTGAGTCATTACCATCAGGACAATTTCTGTTCTCCCGAAAGCTGCCAAAGTGAGGGGAGAACTGTTGCAGTTCTGGCATGAAGTTCTTTAAAGAACCGGCACAGTTTGATTTAAGGGTCAGGACAAAATCATCAGCTAAAGCAGTTGCCTCTGCAGCGGCCTTTGCCTTCTGTTCGCTTATGTAAACAGCAACTTCTTCAGAGACTCAGTTTGTAAACTGCTCTAAGAGAACCAAATTACAAAGACCTTCAAAGTCATCCACGTTAGATGCTACACACTAGCAATTAAAATGAGTTACAAGATCTTTAGAGAACTCAAGGTGTGCTTAGTTCCTTGAAATTCCCAAAATGCTGGCGATACGCCTCAGGGGTCATCTCGTATGCTTCAAACACAGCTTTTTTAACCATTGTGTAGTTCTGACTGTCAACTACACTCAAAGAAGAAATGGCCTCCTGGGCATGACCTGCAACCACAGTCTGTAGCAAAAGTGTACAGTCTAAATCAGGCAAACGACGTGCATCAGCGACCCGTTCAACTAAAGCAAAAAATGTGTCCACATCTTTTTCAGTAAGTTTTGGGGACAAGCACAGAGATTGTGTAATATCCAGAGCCATCGGATTTACTTGGGCTAACCAACTCCACCCTAGTCTTCAGGGGATACTAATGGGGAGGTTTTAAGCACAGAGCCCAGTAGTGTGGCAAAGCAGCCAGCAAGCTGGCAACCCTACCAGAACTATGGAAGTGCACCCAAGACAACTGCTCTAGCCACTTTCACCCCACACTTAGTGATGTTACGCTCAACACCGCCCACTCGACACTGATTTTAGCAAAATAACACGGAAGTGTTGCAAGCAGAGTGTCAAGCACTGTGTCAACATGGCCACAGTCACATGACCATAGCGAATGCGGCCTCATTATCACATCACGTGATCTGACACCTGGCGAGACATTTGAGAGGGCTCGGCATTGCATTCGTCAATAGTGAAGGATTTAAAAGGGGTCTAAGTCACCACTCCACTGGGGTCTTTTCAGAGGAGGAAGTTTGTTATCATTGCATTTGCTATTTGAGTAGAAATCAGGACAGTATTACACAAGTTAGAATTAGGTTTAGTAACATTAAACAACACATTACATGTACTAAATATTACACATAGATACATTAGTGATGGTGAAACTGAGGCCTTATAAAACAATGAACAACTTTGAGACAATTGCTGCATGATCGACAGTGTTATGAAACATTTAATAAAGAGGGCCATCTGCTGACTGAGTGTCAGAACTGCATCTGAGTAGAGAAAACCTGAAAAAAATCTCAATACTTTTTTTGAGCATTTGCCCATCTGAGGTCTATTCAAAATTGGAGGCAGGAACAAACAATCCAAAGCAAACAAAAAAGACCTAATTCCAATAGAACCCTCAAATTTCCTGTGAGCCTTCAAGTCACGTGATGTGCCTGAAATAACGAGTTCTTGCTAGCTACGGTCACGTGACTGTGGGCTTGCTGAAATGGTGCTCATGATGCAAAAAAAAAAAAAATAAATTGCAAGAGACATTGGACAGCTCCTGTTACTATAATAATAATAAAAAAGACTATCAGAGAACTGTGCTCTTTATTGTCTTTTAATATACCCCTTTTTCTTGTTAGTTGAAATGTGAAGTTTGACTGATTGTATATTTTTTGTGAAAGTTCTGATTTTGCTTCTCTTTTGTAACCTTTATCCTCAGAGTGTTTGTATGTTGTATTTTGTTCTATCCACCTTATTCCTAGGCCCCATGGTGCCTTGCGTAAATCATGGTAGCAACTTCCGGTGCTAGTTTAGAACACATGGTTGTCACTGAAACGAGGCACTTTTCCTTTTTAAAAACAATGACTTCGGCATCAGAAATGCGGGAACACAGCCTTTTGCACCTCAAAAACAGTAATATAATCATACCACTTCCCATGAGTATCTAGGGATAGGAAGATGACCTTAAAAAGTGGCCTGGCAGACAGTAGCTCCATTTATTAGCACTGCTGCTAAGCTGCTAATGCTGTAAACAAATAAAACCTCTGAGATATGTGACCCGTGCTAGCAAAATGAGTCACTTTGAGGAAATCATCAAAACTGAGGTAATGTTTTTTTTTCCATATTCTGTATTGAAAGACCTTCAAAAGGATATTTAATTTGTAGGAAGTGCGCAAAAATGGACCCGGAAAAAGCCAATTTGTTACCTCCGCCAAGGAGGTTATGTTTTCATCGGCGTTGGTTTATTTGTCTGTCTGTCTGTTTGTTAGCAACATAACTGAAAAAGTTATGAACAGATTTTCATGAAATTTTCACAGATTGTCAGAAATGGGGTATCCTACAGATGATTAGATTTTGGTGGTGATCCAGATCACCGTCCAGAAGAAAACCGCCATTACAGAAAATGCAATTTTCGTGAATAACTACTGAACCACTAATCCTATCATTGTGAATCCAATTGCTAATCATATGTTTTCATGGTCAAGGAATCTGAAAACGTACACACAAACACTGTATGGGGGGAACTGTGGCGCTTGGCGGAGGTCTGCGCTCTCCGAGTGCTTTTCTAGTTTATATTTTGGCTAGGTTTAAAACTCGCATTCGATCGATCAGGAGTTACGTCTTCCACCAAAACATGCATTTTTAGAAAGTACGATTTCTAAGCTTTACAATGATACCAAGCACTCACAAGGGTTTTCCTGGGACTTGCTGCTAGCAAACAAAAAAACAGTCATGATTTATGACTTCTCTGCCTGTAGCTCATAATGACGCGGCGTGCATTCCGATTCATTTTGCCAGCACGGGTCCCATATATCAATGTCTCCACCGCAATAAAGTCGGCTGCATTTTGTTTAAATGTGTTGGACATAATCAGATTCACCTCAGAGCAGACATAGAATCTTGTCAGAGCCACAAAGAAGCCTCCATTTATCCAGTCTATGGCACAACCACGAATACCAGCAACAAGTACCAGAACTATGTCAAAACATTCAAAAACAAGTGCTGAAATTAGCTGCCACTTGAGTGCAAAACACGTATGTGGACTATACATTAAAATGAATTTGAAAAACTTTTAAAAACGCTATTTCAAATGACCCTGCTAGTCCACTCTTGCTGACTGATTTAACAATACCTCAGCCAAAACTGGAAGTCCCGTCCATAATCATTCCTACAGCGGCACTCACAGGAATAAGGTGGATTAAATAAAAAAAAACAAAAACAAAAAAACTTCTCATGACACTTTCCGCTTTATATTGCGCAAATCAGTGTTGAGTGGGCGGTGTCACGCATAACATCACTACCCCTACAGCTCTCTCTCTCTCTCTCTCTCTCTCTTTCTGTGCAACCTGTGATATACAGTCATGTGAAAAACTTAGGATACCCTGTATAAGCCTGTGTGGTGGTGTTTTTTTTTTTTTTTTTTACATATTTGGACATATGGATATTTAATATCAGTGTTTAAAATACTGGGAGATTCATGTAATACAACTAAACAATTAAAAATGAATTAAAGACTTTTCAAATTTTCTGTAAAATATAATTCTAAACTAATAGTGCAGAATAAATTAGGATACCCCCCATCTTTTTTAGGACACCCCCACATTCGTTCCCACTTAAAATGGCTAAAATAAATGGTAAAAATGCAAATAAAAACTAAAACAAGGTTAGACATAGATATGTGAACATTTCTTAATAAAGAACTGAATATTTACCGGGGCTGCACGGTGGCGCAGTGGTTTAGCACTGTGGCAGCACAGTTTTACCCTCGGCCGGGGGATTGCGGGGATCATGAGGTCGTGGGTTCGATCCCAGCCCCCGACCAACAGTGAGCTGTGTGGAGTTTGCATGTTCTCCCCGTGTTGCGTGGGTTTACTCCGGGATTTCTCCGGTTTCCTCCCGCATACCAAAAACATGTAGGTTTAGGGCGCTCGCGCACGCAGCGACCAGCAGCCGGTGGCTTGTCACCAGACTGCAAACCAAGTCTACCTACGGGTACAAATAAGTAACAAAAAAAAAAAAAAATTTAATGGGGTATCCCAATTCTTTCAACATGACTATAGAGTATTGCCCTTTTTCAGATTTTCAACTCAAATGCAGTTCTGACAGTCAGTCACGAGATGGGAGTCTTTATTAGATGTTTCATAAAACGTGTCGCTAGTAAAGCAATTGTCTCAAAATTGCTCGTTTCATGAGGCCTCGGTTTTAACATCACTACCCACACTACTGATGTTAAGGCACAAACCTCAAAAGAGATAAGTGCTAGACATACAGACCAATTTAAAGGTGCAGGTAACTTTAAATAGAGTCAAAACTTACCTTGACAAAATGAAATTATGGTGGAGGAAGCTAACCCTAACAAACAGACAATTCCCCCATGAAGCTCCCCAAACAAGATGTAAAACAACTTGACCAAACAGTTTCAAATCAGGTATTCCCTGTATCCCAATGTCCTTAATCAGGAAAACCATTTAATGAAACATTTCCTTAATAAAATATAAGGAGCAAATTAACAGCTGATTATACTTTACCCAAGCCAAAATGTATTAAATGGCTTACCAGTTCTTGGTTCAGTAAAGTCAGTTACCAATTGGATGATCCCCCAATTTGTCATGGACCATAACAAATAAAGGACAGCAACTGGGGAATTGCTAATAAAAGTAGTTTTATTAACAGAAAACTAACTTAAACATAATCAAAAATTAGGTAGTTGGCAGAAAAAATATGCAAGAAAAGATACACACACAACATATACAACATATACACAACATATAGTTTTTTACGGTATCAATGCTTACTTGTAGTTTTAGCAAATGTCTGCTTTTTAATGCTAACACCAGCCTGCCCAGGGACTACAGGTGGAAATTAGCACTTGTGCTATAACCTGGTACAATGCATCTTTCCTCTTTAAGGTCAATGTATATTGTGCATGTCCCTGCATAAATAAATAAAAAAAAAAAAAAACAAACAAAAAAACCCCCAAATGTCTAGGGTCAGACCAAGAACCGGGAAGAGGCTGCCTTTATGCAAGTGGAGAGTGGCCAGCTGTCTCCAGTTCCTCGATGGGGGGGGTGGAGCTCTAATTCCAAATCTGAAACACACACGCGCACACACACACACACACACACACACACACACACACACCACAACAGGAAAGAAAAAGAAACAACAGGCCTGACAGGTTACCCTGGGGTCGTCACAGTCTTCACTCAGTCTCAACCTCTTAAAATCTTGGTTTTGGTCCACTTTTATCATGGGCACCTCCGGCAGGCAGGTAAGATGGACTCACACAGCATGCAGAACTCCAGCATAACATGATTATTAATAAACATAAATGAACAAACAAAGACAGCACGTGGGCTGGAAAATAAGACACAAATAATAAATATACTCACTGGGAAAACTCAGGATACAAGAATGCTAACAGGAAAAATTAGACAATGACACCACACCAGACAGACACCTAACACTCACATACATCCATCCATCCATCCATCCATTCATCCATCCATCCATCTTCCGCTTAATCCTTTTTGGGTCGCGGGGGGGCTGGAGCCTATCCCATCATCTTAGGGCTAGAGGCAGGGTACACCCTGGACAGATCGCCAGTCCATCGCAGGGCCAACACAGAGAGACAGACAACCATTCACTCTCACAGTCATACCTAAGGGCAATTTAGAAGCCCCAGTTTTTGATGCCAATTAACCTAACGTGCATGTTTTTGGCATGAGGGAGGAAACCAGAGAAATCCTGGAGTAAACCCACGTAGAGACAGGGAGAACATGCAAACTCCACACAGATCACTGTTGGTTGGGGGCTGGGATCAAACCCAGGATCCCCCGGCCAAGGGTGAGTTGCTGTGCTGCCGCAGTGCTAACCACTCCGCCACTGTGCTACCTCACATATATACAGAGACAGATAATCACAAATGAAACACAGCTGGGGAAACAATCAGGGAAAGCAGGGAAGTGGTTGCGGGTGAGGAGCACAGGAGGGGTGGTGTTGTACAGACAAACACAGACAGGGGATGCACATAAAACAGGACAACAATTCAGGAGTAATACAGAAAGGGCAGTGGTTATGGGTAGGGAAAACATGAGGAGCAGGAACAATAGGTGAACAGCTACACACAGTGCCTCAGGACCAGACAGGGGATGACACAGAAGACAATGACAGAGGACTCAGGAGGACACAGAGGGCAATAAATGCAAATGATAATCATACATAATCACAGAAAAAACAATAAATGAAGATAAAATGTGGGGTTGATCCAATGATCAAGCCCAGATATGACAACTTTGGTATACAACATGAGTCTTCAGTAGAAAGATCTCAAACCATATTCCTTGGAGAGCCAAGACCTTGCAGGATTTCTTCCCAGCTGGTTTGTGGGGGAGTTTTAAATAAGGTACGTAACAGTCCACGATGAACACACCTTTTATCTTTTTTTAATCTGTCTTTATTCCAGCGATATCTCAGGCCCAGACTTCAGAATGCTCTGATGGATGGACCTTATACAAGGACAGCTGCTATGCTCTGATTAACCTGAACTACACGTGGGAAAACGCAGAGGTAACAGCCTTCTTTGGAGGCTTTTTAATCTATCAACATGTGTTGTGAGGACTGTGTCTTGTCAAGGTGTGGTCTCCAACCCTTTTATGCCTCAAGGAATGATCAGGGTGTACATTAGCTTTAAAACAGAGTGTGTGTTTAAAAAAACTCACCTCAGGGAGTCCCAATCTTGTTTCTCTGCTAGGAGATGGTCCCAAATCCACTCCTTCACAGTCAATCGGGACATAACGCTCAGACTCTTTTGAAAGTAAAGCTAGGTGATCACGCATCAACTGGTAGAAGGAAGACCCACAGTCAGTTTCTTCAAAAACCTCCAGGAATGTTGGAGACTTGTCAAATATCCCTCTGTCCACTCTATCCCCACAGCATTGGTTTGGTTTTGAATGCGGGTTTAGTTTTTGAGCATCACTGCTATTGCTGAGACAAGTCCCCAACAGTACACATACATTGGGCCAATGTCAGCAAGTTTGCATTGGGAATACATCTTATAGAGGTCATTTGCACATTGGCAAGACATTGGCTAGATGTTGGCACTATGCTGACATTTAGCCAATGTCTAGACAGACAGTTGTATTCCCGATGCAAACTTTGTACATTGGGCAGACGTAGGCCATATGTACTGTGCTGTTGGGGGTGTGTCATGACCAACACAGACAGACAGGGCAGGACAGAAAGTCAGGCATGGAAAGACAGAGAATATATTGCAATTCTTCAAAATAAAACACCCAGCAGACTTATTAGTTTTTTTGTTTTTCTTATTTAAGACAAGAATAAAAAGGAGATGTTTTTACCTTCACATGTTTCGACTGTCCAACTGCAGTCTTCCCCAGAACTGTCAGCTGATTGCTGTGAAGTGTCATTTATCAGTTGTTTTTCTTAGGCGGGGCCAGTCCAGCAGAACTGTCAGATCCACTGGGCTGGCCCCACCTTCTGCCCTCCGATGGTCTCTGGAGAATGTAGTCTGAGGTGGGGGAAAGCATAAATGCCCCCTTATCCCGATTCATGCTGTCTTTTCCCCGCTTCCTGACTTCTATGGCCTCCTTGATCCAGTCTTTGTATTTGTTACTCTCCAATCCAATGATTTTTGTGTTGTCCCAGTCCATGATGTGATTTTTTTTTTTTTTTTTTTTTGCAGTGATCTGATATTGCTAATTTTAATATTGCTTGTTCTGCCTTTTCTTTTTGTGATCTTGTGAGTCGTCCTTGTGTTTCCTTCTAACATTCCTTCTGGTGTTCTTTTTTCCTTGTGGTGAACGATCTTCCTGTTTTTCTGATGTAAGTCTTGTTACATGATCTGCATGATATTTCATATATTACGTTGCATTTTTTGTTTTGTTCTATTTTGTCCTTTGGGTGTACAAATAACTGTCTTAATTTTTTGTGTGGTTTTACCGTTGTGTTTATTTGGTGTCTTTCATGATCCTTTGGATTGGTTCTGTTATCCCTCAGGTGTATGGTATGGTTATGATGTCCTTGTTTTTGATTTCAGCTTTTGGTCTGTGTCTTGTTTTCAGTTTTTTTTTTTGTTTTTGACTTGCCGTTTTCCTTTTTTTTATGGCCCATATCGGATATTGGCAGTGTGTGAGTGTATGTCTTGTGTGGTTTTCCTCCTCCTGTCTGTCTTCTTGGTTTGTGATGATGGTGGCCGGCTCGTATAACACCCTGACAACTGATGGTTTTTGTGCTGATGGGTGTTCTGATGTCCATAGTAGGTACTGATCCATGTGTGTTGGTTTCGTGTAGACTGAGATTTTTATACTGCCATCATCATTGTGGTGGATTTTCATTTCCAGAAAGGCTATGGAACCATTTTCTTCCTCTTCGTGTGTGAATTTTATGTTCCCAATGCTGTCCGTATTGTTCAGATGGTCTGTGAGTTTTTGTATGTGTCCATTTTTTAAAATTTTCTCCAATACGTCGTCCATGTGTATCTTCCAGAGAATGGGTTTGCACTGTATGGGTGCTGTGTTGATGGCTTTATTTTCCAGATCTTCCATGAAAAAGCTGCTCATAATGGCTGATAGTCAGTCTCCCATTGCAAATCCTTCTTTTTGTCTGTAGATTTTTTCTCTATTGAAAATAGGTGTATTTTGCAACAAATTGTAATAATCCAGATATGTCATCAACTGTGAGATTTGTGCATCTTTTAAGAGTTCTGTCATTCTTGAGGCGTTCTTGCGTGATGTGTAGTGTGATATCGGAGTGGTGGCTCAGTTGGTAGAGCATCCGCCCCACACTCGGGAGGCAGGGGTTCAAATCCAGGCCGGGTCATGCCAAAGACCATATAAAAGTGGAACTTCCTGCCGTCCAGCTTGGTGCTCAGCAATAATGGAATGGAGGAGGGAAATTTGTGGCGGCGCCTTGCATGGCAGCGGCCCTCTGATTCTACACTTGGGGTGTGTGTGATTAACACAGTAGATAGGTAAAGCACAATCTCGTTCTACTGTACATGATTGGTTGTACAGTTGAATGACAATAAAGGGTGATTTAATTTAATATCAACAGGGGTCTTTGTGAATAGCAAAATGACATCATATGAAATGAGGATCTCATCTGATTCTATTTTCATGTTTTTGAGTTCTTCTGCCAGTTCTTTTGAGTTTTTGCAGTAGTATTCTGATAGTCCAAGGAGGGGTTTGATGATTTCAACCAGGGATTGTCTTAAATAAGAAAAACAAAAAACTATTAATTAAAAAAAGAACACAAAATGAACCTACTTGAGCTACCCAGCAGACTTGGTCATTACAGAGGAACAGAATAAACTTATTTTTCCTCTGGGTCCTCTATGGTTCAGTAACAAGTAACCAATTCATGAACAGTTGGGGACAGTTAGGAACCACTGTATTAATACTATAATTACCAGCAATCCTTGAATGCCTTTTGTCCAATCACCCAGGACCAACTGTGGGATGATGATGGTTTCTGTTCAAACACTAAACGGTGTCATTTCTGTCCAGTCTCTGTGTGAGAGTTTGGGTGCACATCTGGCCTCAGCCCATAACCTGTGGGAGTACTCCTTTATGCAGCAGCTGGCTCAGAGAGTTGGTCTGTCTACAGCCTGGATCGGGGCGTATTACTTCCAGGTCAGACATGGAGCCACACACAGTTTTACTAACAAACTTTTTATGAACAGTAACAGAACACATCCTGTTTACCACAGAACTTCTGGAAGTGGGTGGACGGTTCAACATTCAACTACAACAACTGGCACTCTCAGAGTACTGCTTCAAGCCATGCCTGTGCCTACCTAAACAGCCAAGGTAACAAACCAGTGTGGTCATACGGGGGGGGGGGGGGGGGGGTTGAAAAGTTCATAGTGGTCAAATTGGACCAAATGTGGTTTATTTTTCAACATAGTCTCTCCCCTTCGGTCCACAGACTTCTTCCATCGGTGTTGCACCGCTTGGATCCCAGCGGGTGAAAAAGAAACCACATTTGGTCAAATTTGACCACTATAAACTTTTCAGCCTATGAACTTTTCAGGACCCCTTGTACATGCAGCCAGTGCAAGTCAGAACCAGAATTCATCACTAACTCTTATTTTTGTTGGTCTTTTTATCTCTAGGATCTAGAGGCTGGACCAATTACTACTGCAACAATGAGCATCCTGCCATGTGCTCATACAAACTGACTTCCTGTTAGTGAGAACAGAGGATATGATGGCTAACATAGAAATCCAAACAGTGAATTGATAATGTTCAGTTTTGATTGAAAACTGAAATTTAGAGAAAAAATGAAAGAACACTCCATAAAATCCTAAAAATATTATGAAAAAAAAAAAAAAAGAATTATAGAAGATCACCCAGCCAGCACATCCAAATGGGCTCTACCAAAGGTTAAAAGTGGGCTGTCTTATGGGTCCAGTGGGTTTGTCCATGGGTTCCATGTTGGCCCCATTTCTGTTTGCCCACATGGACTTTACCTGTAGTACAGGTGAGGGGATAATCTGTTTACCCGCATTAAACCCACTGGGCACCACATGGGTTTAATGTGGGTGAGCAGGTTTCAGTAACACTGGTTCCACAGGCAAAATTATGCAAAAAAGTCATGCATTTATGAGAAAAAATGCAACCAGCCATGGTAGCCATGTGCCTCTACCTGAACGTGCTGCTGATTGGCCAAAATGAATAACAAAGATGTGTGAATAGCCAAACAACCCAGATATGTAAATCAGCTGTGGTATCTACACCCCGAAACCAGGAAGCGGTCTCGTTGATATTTCTCTCTGAAACTACTCTATTTCAAATACAGAGCTTATGGTTTTAAAATCTCCCATACTGTTATTTGAAGCACGGAGTAGCTTCTTTATGATTTCAACTAGCATATTTTGAAAAAAAAAAAAAAAAAAAAAAAAAGAAAATCACAAATTAAAAAAAAAATTCTGTGTTTTTTAGGAATTACGTCAGGCTGACTTACTGCTGGTTTACTCGTGGCGGGTCACAAATGCGAAAATTTATGAGAAAAACGTTGCAAATTTTTGAAAAAAATGTGAAAAGTAACAAAAAGAAACAGTAGCAAATTTATCAGAAAGTTGCAAATTTAAGAGAATAAATTTAAAGATTTACAGAAAAGTTTAAAATTTATGAGAAAAAAGCCACAAATTTATGAGAAAAATGTGAAAATTTACAAAAAATAGTAGCAAATTTAAGAAAAATTTCCAAAATTACAAGTTAGCAAATTTGCAAGAAAAAGTCAAAATTTTACAAGAAAAACTAACAAATTTATGAGAAAAAAGTTGCAAATTTATACAAAAAAAGTTGTAAAATTACTTGAAAAAAGTTACAAAGCTGAAAGAAAAATTAGCAAATTTACAAGTAAAACGTCACAAATGTTTGAGGAAAAAATGTAAAATTTTATAAGAAAAAAGTGACAAATTGACAACAAAATAATAGCAAATTTATTAGAAGAAAATAAATAAAATGAAAATTTAGGAAAAAAGTTCCAAATTTATGTGAAAAGTTGTAAGTTTACAGTAAAAAAAGAAATTGAAAATTTTTGAGAAAGTTCCAAATTTCTAAGAAAAATGTTGCAAATTTATGCGAAGATCTCACAAATTTACAAGAAAAGAGCAAATTTACAATGAAAAAAGCAACAAATTTATATGAAAAAGTTGCCAAATTACAGTAAAATGTCACAAATTTGCAAGAAAACAACAAATTTATGGGAAAATAAGTTGAAAATAGGTGACTAGGTAAGGTCCATGTGGCCAAACACAGAAGAGACCAACATGGAATTCGTGGACAAACCCATCTGGACCCATGAGAAAGCCCAGTTTAACATCTGGTGGGGCCCACAAGGACATGCTGGCTGGGCAGTTTCATTTTCAATTCACTTCAATAGAACTTTATTTATTTATAAAGCTCTGTTCTGTCCTCAGTATATTATCCAACTAACACCTGACTGATGTGTTAAAATAGTCTTTAATTTTTCTTTTCTTCATAACACAATAATACATAGAATTCTTTGAGTTGTGGTTAGATCTTTTGACTTTCTTTGCTTGTTCAGTAAAACAGAAATAAAACACAGTATACAGACATTAAATTTGTGTTCTTCATTTGTGAAGATGATCATTCTTTAACTCCAAAACCAGATTTGTGGTCTGTCACTTTATTTTGTCCTCCTCATGGCTGGTTATAGATAGATAGATAGATAGATAGATAGATAGATAGATAGATAGATAGATAGATAGATAGATAGATAGATAGATAGATACAGTGGAGTGAAAAAGTGTTTGCCACCTTTCTGATTTCTCATTTTTTTGTATGTTTGTCACACTTAAATGTTTCAGATAATCAAACAAATTTAAACATTAGACAAAGATAACACAAGTAAACACAAAATGCAGTTTTTAAATAAAGATGTTTATTATTAAGGGTAAAAAGAAAATCCAAACTTACACGTGTGAAAAAGTGATTGTTCCCCCGTTAAAACATAAATTAACTGTGGTTTATCACATCTTTGGAAAGCTGAGTTCAATTTCTCTAGCCACACCCAGGCCTGATCACTGCCACACCTGTTCTTAATCAAGAAATCACTTAAAGAGGACCTGTCTGACAAAGTGAAATAGACCAAAAGATCCTCAAATGCTAGTTCAGGAACAAATGAGAAACAAAGTAACTGAGATCTATTAGTCTGATAAAGGTTATAAAGCCATTTCTAAAGCTTTGGGACTCCAGTGAACCACAGAGAGAGCCATTATCCACAAATGGCAAAAACATGGAACAGTGGTGAACCTTCCCAGGAGTGGCTGGCCGACCAAAATTACCCCAAGAGCACAGCAACAACTCATGCAAGAGGTCACAAAAGACCCCACAACAACATTCAAAGAACTGCAGGCCTCACTTGCCTCGGTTAAAGTCAGTGTTCATGACTCCACCATAAGAAAGAGACTGGGCAAAAATGGCCTGCATGGCAGAGTTCCAAGACGAAAACCACTGCTGAGCAAAAAGAACATAAAGGCTCATCTCAGTTTTGCCAGAAAACATCTTGATGATGCCCAAAATTTTGGGGAAAATACTCTGGACTGACGAGACAAAAGTTAAACTTTTTGAAAGGTGTGTGTCCCATTACATCCTTTGTAAAAGTAACACAGCATTTCAGAAAAGAGGCATCATACCAACAGTAAAATATGGTGGTGGTAGTGTGATGATCTGAGGCTGTTTTGCTGCTTCAGGACCTGGAAGACTTACTGTGGTAAATGGAACCATGAATTCTGCTGTCTAGCAAAAACTCCTGAAAGAGAATGCCCAGCCATCTGTTCGTGACCTCAAGCTGAAAGCGGCAGCAGAACAATGACCCAAAACACACCAGCAAGTCCACCTCTGAATGGCTAAAAGGAACCCCGATTATATTGGCATGTTAGCTCTATATGCTTTATTTTTATGTTAGTAACATAACTATAATATAATTTTTTTTGAAAATAATTCCCAGTTTTATATATTTTTAAAAAACTTTATTACGATGTAAATCACCATTTTTGTTTACGTCGCAATGCATTCTGGGTAGTGACGTAGAATGGTTGCGGCCGTTTTTTCTGTCTTATACAAGCCAAGAAGCGAAGCTACTAACTACTGCCATTTGTCAGTGAAAATGCCACATTGTGCGGCTTTTGTATGTAATTTCCAATCAAAGGGAAATAAAGAGAGCGGGGTAAGCCTCCATAGCTTTCCTAAAGAGGGAAAGTTGAGGAAAAAGTGGGGCGGCAGCAGCTCAGGAGGTAGAGCAGGTCATCTAATAACCCGATGGTTGGCGGTTCGCATCAGGACAGAAGAGGATGCGAGGCGCATCTGCATAATGATCAGTCCATACCTCTCACGCTGAGCGCTCTGCCAGCCCCGTACGCTGTGGGGGTCACATACGAGGTGTTCCTCCACACTCGCAATAATTTTTTTTCCCGTATATTTTTCTTTTTGGCGTACAGAAATGGCAATACGCTCGTATTTGCTAAAATTGCATTTTCCCCATATTATGTTATATAAAATGTATGTTTTTATAGCAGCTAATTATACAATTATATTTTTCTCCCCTTGTCCTGTCAGGCAGCTTGGTGAGCAGAACAGAAATCTGCTACCCTTATTGTGCCAGACAGATTTACTTTACCAAAAGGAGCTTTATACGGTACCTACTGTATACTGTATATGTACTGTGGGGAATGGGGAAAGGAGGTGTGGGGAGGAGGAAAGAATAGGGAGAAGAACAGACAAAGAAGACAGACAAACCAACAACTGAAACAAATGGACTTTTTTTTTTTTTTTTTATTTAAGTTTTTGTAAAGGGTATACAGGTCGTTACAGCAATGCATTGTTTACATTTTCATCACATGTTCCCTTATTTTCTGATATCTGACAACATTGGAAGATTAATTCTTACAACACCCCCCCTTTTTTTTTTAAAGTGAAAGAAAAAGTGAAATTAAAGAGAAAAAAACAAAAAACAAATAACAAAAAAACAAACAAACCAGTAAAAAACAAACAAAAAGAAAAAGTAAGTAAATAAAGATAAAAGAGCATCTGAGTAGTGATGGAACAAAGAGCGGAACCATTATTGAAATGGTATTTGTCAAAGATTAGATCTAATGGAAGACACATATGCGGTCCAGGGTTGCCAAAAGTTCATGAACCCATCCATGTCCTGTCTCAGTGCGAATGTCAACTTTTCCATTGAGTAAATGTCTTGGATCACGTTAGTCCAATCTTCAGGTGTAGGACAGTCCTTCAACATCCATTTTTTAGTTAGAGCTTTTTTGCTTGCCAATATTAAAACATTGAATAAGTATTTTTCTCCTCGTCTTTCCAGTGAGTCCGGTAGTAAACCCAAATACAAAGTTACAAAAGAAAAGGGAACTGTAATTTTGAATATTTTCCCCAATATTGTCTGTACCTTGGTCCAATATTGGTGGATAACTGGGCATGACCAAAACACATGAAAATGATTTGCAGTCTTTTCACCACACAAGCACCAACAGTTCAATCCCTTATGGGTAAATTTGTTTTGTGCAGGTGTTCTGAAAAATCTTGCCAAGTTTTTCCATCCAAATTCTCTCCACTGCAGGGATGAGGTACTTTTCCATTGCTGTTTATTTAGCTTTTCCCATATTTCCAGTTGTAAAGTGAAATTCCCCTCTTTTTCCCATCTCTCTTTTATATAAGATGTGTTGTCTCCTTTTAAGTCTTGAAGACCTTGGTATATTTTAGAAATGTATCTGATCCCTGGGATCCCTTTATATGCCATTAAGAAGACCTTCAGAACACCTGACTGGGCCCTTTCCAAAACCTCCTTTTTAAGTATATTGTTTATGTGGTGTCTAAGCTGGAAGAACCTGTAAAGGTCTTGATTTATTAGGCCTTGTTTTTTCAAATCTTCAAAACTTCTTAAGATTTGCCCTTTAAAAAAATCGTAATATTTTATCAGCCCTTTCTCCTTCCACTTTTTAAATCTGGTGTCTGTTTTATTAGGAGTAAAGTCCTGATCATAGGCAATCCATTGCAGAAGTCGATAGGGCTCTTTAGTTTGATTCTCTCTGACTATCTTAAACCAAATTTTTAGCGGGGTCTCTATCCACGGGTTAGTGTTATTCAAAAGCTTAGGTAAGGCATTGTTCCCTATTATCGCCTGTAGGGGGATGTCACTTGTTATTTGGCATTCGATCTCCTTCCATTGTGCAGTGTAGACTGGGTTACATATCTCTACTAAAGTTTTAATTTGTGCGGCTTTAAAGTAGTCCCTGATATTTGGCAGCGCGAGCCCACCTTTGTCTTTGTTTAGCTGTAGGGTTCTATATCTGATTCTAGGTCTCTTGCCCTGCCATATGAATCTTGAGATCCTTCTGTCCAGCTCCTGCCATGTTTTTTTGGGAGGTTCTACCGGTATTGTTTGGAAAAGGTATAGAAGACGTGGAAGTATATTCATTTTGACTGCTTCAATTCTTTGTGCAGTACCCAAGAATGGTATCATATTCCATCTTGCTAGGTCAGATTTTATTTTTGTCACCAGTGGATCATAGTTTAGTGATATAATTTTGTTGAGTTGTTTCGGGATATTGACCCCCAGATATTTCATAGATTCCGACTCCCAGTTAGTTTTGAGTTTGCTTAGTGAATAATGATTTGGGTCATAGTTGAATGTTAAAACTTGGGTTTTATGCATGTTTAATTTGTACCCCGATAAATCTCCATACTCTGAAAAAACTGAGGTTAGTTCTGGTAAAGAAGTGTTCGGCTGCCCTAGGTATATTAAAATGTCATCAGCAAAGAGTGCTATTTTATGTTCCTTCTGACCAAGTGTAATACCTTGAATTTTTTGGTTTTGTCTTATCCAGTGGCTCAGAGGTTCTATGAAGATTGCAAAGAGCAGTGGAGACAGGGGGCAGCCCTGACGACATCCTCTTTCCAGTTCAAAAGATGATGATAAATTACCGTTAATCCTTATTTTAGCTGTTGGTTTTTTATATAATGCCTGTATAGTTCTAATGAAGTTGTTATGAAAATTGAAACTGGATAAGATTCTATATAGAAAAGACCAGTCAACCGAATCGAATGCCTTTTCAGCATCTAATCCCAATATGACTGCATTTAAGTTATATTTTTTTATATGATGAATTATGTGTAAAGTGCGTCGAATGTTGTCTTGTGTCTGTCTTTGTCTTATAAAACCTGTTTGGTCTAAATGAATTAGGTCTGTCAGTATATTTTCTCACCTTTTGGCAAGGATAATGGTAAAAAGCTTATAGTCCTGATTTAGTACACTGATTGGTCTGTAGTTGGAGCACTCTAGTTTATCCTTTTCAGGTTTAGGTATAACTGCAATGACCCCTTCTCTCCAGGAGGGGGGATTTCCCCTATGTGGAGGACATAATTAAATGTTTTCAGGAGGAGAGGAGATAGTTGCTGTTTAAAGGTTTTGTACCACTCTGCTGTATAGCCATCAGCTCCTGGGGATTTGTTAGCTTTAAGTTTCATAATTGCTTTTTCCAATTCTTTAGGATGTATTTCTGACAGTAGTGTTTTATTTTGTGACTCCGTAAGTTGGGGAAGGTTTAATGTGTTTAGGAATGCCTCGGATGCATTTTTATGTTTTTTGTGGGAGTATAAGTTCTTATAGTAATTCTCGAAGCTTTTAAGAATATCCTGAATTCTGAATTTTATTTCCTTTGATACTGGGTCTCTGATTTTGTAGATTGCTCTTTCTGTTTGATGTTTCCTCAATTTATAGGCTAGCAATTTTGCCGATTTACTGCCTGCTTCATAGTATTTTTGTTTCAGAAATGTAAGTTTCTTCTGGATTTCTATTGTGTAGATCTCATTTATTTGGTTTTTAATTTCCTTAATCTTGAGCGAGTCAGTAGAATGAGTGTTGCCTTTGTGTTCTTTTTCTAGGTTCCTAAGTTCTGACTCTAATGTGGATAGTTTTTCTTGTCTTAGTTTCTTTTGGGTTGCCAGTTTTGCAATAATCTTTCCTCTTATTACAGCTTTGCATGCATCCCACAGTATTAATGGGGATACTTCTCCATTATCGTTATCTTCCAAATATCTGAGAATATCTGATTCCAATTCATCTTTCAATGGTCCTTTCAGGACATTTGAATTTAACCTCCAAGAAAATGTATTATTTGTGTATTTTTGGATATTTAAGTCCATGTAGATCGGACTGTGGTCGGAGAGATCCATCAGTCCTATTTTACATGTTTTTACTCTTCCAATGTCTCTATTAAACATAAAAAAATAGTCAATCCTTGAGTAAGATGAATGTGGAGTTGAGTAAAATGTATAGTCTTTTACACTGGGGTTGAGTTCCCTCCACACGTCACAGATTCCCATTTCTTTTAGTAGCATCCGAGTCTTCCTGTTTTGGGTGTTATTTTGATGTGGGGAATTACCAGAAGCATCCCAGTATGGATTCAGTCTAAGATTGAAGTCCCCACCACATATCACTAAACCTTGAGCTTTAGTTATCATTAGGTCGAATACATTTTTATAAAATTTCCAGTTAGCCCCTGGGGGAGCATACACATTCAGCAGGGTGATATCTTCTCCCTCTAGCCGCCCAGTTACCAAACTGTATCTCCCTTCTTTATCTTTGTGTTCTGATTTTTTTTCAAATGTAATTTTGGTTGATATCAATGTCGCTACTCCCCTCCTCCTCCCTGATTTATATGAAGATGAAGAGATCATTTTAAACCCTTGTCTACTGAGTTTATTGTGTTCCACGTCTGTTAGGTGGGTTTCTTGTAAAAATATTATTCCTGCTTTGTCTTTTTTCATTTTGCCTAGAATCTTGGATCTTTTAACTGGATTCAGGATTCCTTTTACATTATATGAAATTATTTTGGTTACACCCTGTTTCTCCTTTGTGTTGTTTTGTTTAGTATAACTGTGTGGTGGCCCTCATTTGTGCTACTCAGAAACTGAAAGAACATTAAAAACAAGAAAAACATTAAGAACATAGTGTAAAAAACTTTAAAACAAAAAGCTGTCATAAGAACTTCCTGAGCTGAGGTCTTTTTAAAGACCCTAGAAGAGCCTTGATGGAGTGAAGGCCCTGAGGGAAATTCCTCAAACTCTGTTACGTGTTGAGGGCCCTCTCTTACCACTGAAAGTAGTCCCATGCTTTTAACGTGAGTTTCAGAACCCAATCCAAACTTGTAATGATTTTTTTTTTTCCTTTTATGCCTAAACCCTGTGAAATTGTGTGCACCCTCCCACCCCCATCACATCAAACATTCACGCAAAAACAGTATTTGTTAGTATGAGGAGAACATGTGGATTATTGTCACATTTCTATTTTAACAAGTTTTTTGTTTTTTTTTATTACAAAGACTTATTTGTTTCAAATAATATGATTGTTCCATGAAATGTTTTACCACATGCTGAATATGCATCTCCTTTAATGTTTGTTACCTTGTATGAGGGGGGTTGGATGTGCGGATTGATTCAAGAGAAAGGAAAAAAAAAATAAGGTCGCTATTCCAACCTGAAAACGGATAGTTTATCCGCGACGCTCTGGCGCTGGGTTTCCCGCTGCTGGTCCGTGGATTTTGAGGGTCTTTGTGTTGTCCATGTTTGCGCTTTGATCTTCTCACTCGGGTCTGCTGCGGGTTTAAATACCGTTACCGGGAGCCCTCTTTTCGCCATGTCAGCTGTTGCTTCTTCCGCCGAATTATAGAGACACGTTTCATCGCCGTAGAAGACCCTTAACTTCACAGGAAATGGAGTCTGAAAGCGCAATTTCTTCTCTCTTAACACCTTTTTCGCGTCATTGTATTCCCTGCGCTTTTTAAGGGCCTCCGGGGCGTAATCGTGTTCCACGTAGACTTTTCTCTCCTGGTGCATAAATCCTTTTTTCTGCCAGGCCAGTCTTACAACCTCTTGTTTTATTTTGAAATTGGAAAATCTTACCAACACCGAACGTGGGGGCGCTTCCGCCGCCGGCCTAGCGGCTAATGAACGATGTGCCTTTTCTATCTTCAAGTCGGTGGTTTGTGGAATATCCAATTTCTCTCTTAGTAAGGATTCCACGCATTCTGCCATTGAGTTAAAACCATTTTCGGTTCCTTCTATCAGACCATGAATTCTTATGTTGTCTCTTCTTTGTTTTCCTTCTTGGTCGGTTAGCTTAGCCTCTATAGCTGCTTGTCTTTTGCGTAGGTCTAGCACAGAATCTTCGAGCACTTTTATTCGATCCTCTGTTTCCAAGATTCGGTTCTCGGCCTGGTCCACTCTGCTGTTTGTCCTTTTCAATTCTTCTCTGAATTCCCGAAATTCGGCCGTAACTTCTCGGCGAAATCGTCATAGCTCCTCAAATAGTGATTTCAGGCTAACCCTTTTGTTAGCTATCACCAGTTCCTCGTCTTCTGAACGGAGATCTTCCAGTTCAGATTCTCCGGCCGATACGTGTCCTGGCCTGGAGAATTTCAGTTTCTTCTGTTTTCCTTTAGACATGATGATTTTGTCTTTTGATTTTCACTCCTCCAAAAATCCGTTAAGTTTGATTTTCAAGGTGTTATCCTGGATTGGGTCTGAGAGCTTCAGTGTTAAGCTGCAGTCGCCATGGCGTCCAGACCGGAAGTCCCAAACAAATGGACTTTTAAACTTTTATCAGTATGTCTCCTGCCCAACCAGGCGAAAAAAGACATTGGACCTGTGCTATGGATCCATAGAGAGGGCCTATAAATCACTCCCCCTTCCTCCTTTAGGATCCTCAGATCACAACTGTGTACATTTGCTGCCCACATATAAAACTGCTCTCAGAAGAGGCAAGGTGGAGACGAGAGACATTGATGTGTGGACAGAAGATTCAGAGCACAGCCTCCAGGAATGCTTTGACTGTACAGACTGGGAGATGTTCAAACTGGCCTGCGGGGATGATTTGGACTCTCTGGTTGATGTCACATGCTCATACATGTCTTTCTGTAAAAATAAGATTGTTCCACGTAAACGTGTCAAAATATATCCCAACAACAAACCATGGGTTACAAAATCAGTTAAATCCTGCTTAAAGAGGAAAGCACTTGCCTTTAAACAGGGGTCTGTTTCTGAGCTACAGGTTGCCACAAAGGAGCTGAAGGCCGAAATTTAAAGAGCAAAACAGAATTATAAATCAGAGTTGGAAAGCAAGATGGCAACAAAGAAACTTGGTTCAGCCTGGGCCTGTATGAAAACTATTGCAGGCCTTCAGAGCACAGAGCGCAGTAATCGTGTGTTTTTAGATGGTTTTAATTCAGACACAGAGCTGGCTAATGCTCTTAATTGTTTTTATGGTCGTTTTGACTCCTTTGATTTTAGCACAGAAATCCAAGATTTGAAACAGAAACTCAAAGACAATCAGCACTTTAATATTGAGGTGCAGGATGTTAAAAAGGAGTTCTGCGCTGTAAAAGTGAACAAAAGTCAGGGCCCTGATAATATATGTGGGCGCTTGGTAAGGTCCTGTGCACATGAACTGAGTCCTATATTTCATTACATCTACAATAAGTCCTTACAGACACAACATGTGCCTAAGATCTGGAAAGAAGCCGTGGTTGTTACCGTTCCAAAATCCAGCTGTCCTAAAACGGTAAACGACTTTAGACCAGTTGCTTTGACTTCAATTTTAATGAAAATTTTTGAAAAACTGATCAGATGTGAGGTCCTAAGGCAGACTGAGCAGGCATTGGATCCTCTGAAGTTTGCCGATAGGCCACTCAAAGGAGTGGAGGATGCCACTGTCACTCTGTTTAACATGCTTTTTAAACATCTGGATTTTAATGGGACACATGCCAGGCTTTTATTTGTGGACTTTTCTTCCGCCTTTAATACAATCCAACCTCATATCTTAGTTGAAAGGCTCCTGCAACAATTTGATTTGAGCAATAATCTAGTGGGTTGGATTCTGGATTTCTTAACCAACAGGACGCAGAGAGTAAGGGTCAATGGTACATTGTCGGACCTAAAGTGCTCTTCTACTGGCGTGTAGAAGAGCAGGGGGTGTGTTTTCACCACTACTCTTCATCCTGTACACAAACATGCGTCGGAGCAGACATGACAACAGACACATTATAAAGTATGCTGATGATTCAGTTATTGTCAGTCTCCTCCAGGATGGTGAGAGTGGCCACGGCCCAGTAGTTGATGATTTTGTTCACTGGTGTGAGGATTCCTACCTGCAGCTGAATACGACAAAAACTAAAGACACGATTATTGACTTTAGGAGGAAAACTCCCAGGCACAAAGTCACTGTACTAAAAGGCCAGACCACCGAATGTGTACAATCCTATAAATATCTTGGGACGATTATTGATAGTAATTTAAACTTTGAAGACAACTGTGAAAGGGTGTGCAAAAAGGGTCAGCAACATTTGCATTGCTTGAGAAAACTTGCACCCTTCCAAGTTGACCAAACCATAATGACAATGTTTTATCGGGCTTTTATTGAATCTGTTTTATCATTTTCTTTAGTGTCATGGTTTGGTCAGATAAAACTGAAACAGAGGAAATCCTTGGATCAGGTAGTTAGATGGTCCAGTTGTTTGCTTGGTGAGTCACAGCTGAGCCTGACATCCCTGTACACCAGACAAGTACAGAGGATGGCTACCTCCATTTTAAATGATGACTCCCACCCTTTGCACTGCCACTTTCAGCTTCTTCCCTCAAGACGGAGGTTTGCTGTCCCAAAAAGTAGAACCCAGCGCTACAAAAACAGTTTTGTCCCTGCTGCTGTCAAAGAATTGAACAAGCTGTAAAATATATTGTACATAATTTAGGTACCTATTTATTAACTTCATTTTATATTTACTTATTTTTGTAGGATGTCACTTGGGTTCTAAATATTTTATTGGGTTTTAGACCTTTGAGTTTTTTAACCTCTTTGACTAGTTTTTAACTTTAATATGACCCCTCTCTCTTACCTCTGGTTTTTCCCTCATCTTTTTGTCTTTTTATACCCTGATTGATGGAGCCTTGAGTATTTTTATCATGTGTATAATCAGCTTCATGTGTGCCTGTGTTTGTGTCTATGTTGAATGTAATTAGTGGCTTGTAAATATGGATGTCACCAGACTGCAAAACAAATCTACCTACGGGTACAAATAAAGGAACCTGAACCTGAACCTTAAAATATGGCGAAACCGTATCACTTGACAGGTATGCACGGTGACAAAATTCGAACCGTGATTGAGCGATATCGTGCTTTATCATAGCGTGATTAATACATATCTCAGCTTTATCAGGCGTGCGCTATAGCGCGTGATCACAGACATGTCTCATGCACGTGCTTTGAGTGATATCGTGCTTTATCATAGCGTGATTAATATATATGTCAGCTTTATCAAGTGTGCGCTGTAGCGCGTGATCACAGACACTCAGAGTGACGGAAATGTGGCTGCCAGTCGGCGCCAACGGCCTCTCCGGCCACCACCGAGCATTTAAACATTTTTACACGTTCATACCCAGTGTTATGGACACTGGAGGCAATGTGGGTGAAGTGTCTTGCCCAGGGACACAACGGCAGGATATCTGGGGAGAGCGTGATGCGAACCGCCAGCCATCGGGTTATTAGACGACCTGCTCTACCTCCTGAGCCGCTGCCGCCCCACTTTTTCCTCAACTTTCCCTCTTTAGGAAAGCTATGGAGGCTCACCCCGCTCTCTTTATTTCCCTTTGATTGGAAATTACATCCAAAAGCCGCGCAATGTGGCATTTTCACTGACAAATGGCAGTAGTTAGTAGCTTCGCTTCTTGGCTTGTATAAGACAGAAAAAACGGCTGCAACCATTCTACGTCACTACCCAGAATGCATTGCGATGTAAACAAAAATGGCGATTTACATCGTAATAAAGTTTTTTAAAAATATATAAAACTGGGAATTATTTTCAAAAAAATTATATTATAGTTATGTTACTAACATAAAAATAAAGCATATAGAGCTAACATGCCAATATAATCGGAGTTCCTTTTAAGAAAAACAAAATGAAGACTTTGGAGTGGCCTAGTCAAAGTCTTGACCTGAATCCAATTGAGATGCTGTGGCATGACCTTAAAAAGGCAGTTCATGCTTGAAAATCCTCCAATGTGGCAGAATTACAACAATTCTGCTAAGATGATTGGGCCAAAATTCCCCCACAGCGCTGTAAAAGGCGTATTGCCAGTTATTGCAAATGCTTGATTGCAGTTGTTGCTGCTAAGGGTGGCCCAACCAGTTATTAGGTTTAATAGGCAATCACTTTCTCACACAGGGCCATGTAGTTTTGGATTTTTTTTTCCCCTTAATAATAAACACCTTCATTTAAAAACTGTATTTTGTGTTTACTTGTGTTATCTTTGTCCAATATTTAAATTTGTTTGATGATCTGAAACATTTAAGTGTGACAAACATACAAAAAAATGAGAAATCGGGAAGGAGGCAAACACTTTTTCACACCACTGTAGATAGATAGATGGATGTACTTTATTAATCCCAAACTGGGAAATTACAGTGTAACAGCAGCATGACAAAGTAGACAACCCAAGATCAACAGAAATACACACAGCATAATAAAAAAGGAGTTACCCAGGGAAGTAAAAAAAAAAATGCTTAGGTAACTTTATATACAACTAGGTATACAACTAGATTAAATAGATGATGATTCTTATGAGCCTATGGTTAGTACTGACTGTACAAAGGAGGGTTATAAGGTGCAGGGTGAAATGCGAGGTACTAATTAGACCGCAAGGTGCAGTATGGCAGCATTGTTATGACCCAAATTCCACATAAGAGTGGGTTATTGTACAACGAAATGTCATGTGGCAGAAAAGATTTCCTGTACCTGACCATTCGGCAGCAAAGCTGTAGCAGTCTGCTGGAGAAAGTGCTCTGCTGTCTGTCCAGTGCCTGGTGGAGGGGGTGATCAGGATTGCCAATGATGGATCGCAGTTTGTTCAGGGTCCTCCTCTCCACCAAAAACTCAAAGGTCTCCGACCTGACCAGTCACAGAGCCAGCCTTCTTTATAATCTTGTCACGTCTGTTGGTGTCGCTGGCTCTGATACTGCTACCCCAACAAACAGCTGCAAAGAAGATGGCGCTGGCAACGACGGTCTGGTAGAAAAGCTCCAACATCTTGTTGCACGCACTAAAGGATTATCTCAGCTTCCTCAGAAAGTAGTTTGCTCATCCCCTTCTTGTACACAGCATCTGTGTTAGATTTCCAGTCCAGTCCATTGCTGATCACGACACCCAGGTATTTGTAGTCCTCCACGACCCCCACATCCTCCCCCCTACTCCTCAATGGCTTTGAAGGCGTCCTCTTCTTCTTGAAGTCAATCACCATCTCTGGTCTTGCTGATGTTCAGCCTCAGGTGATTCTGCTTGGTCCAGTTCACAAATCTGTCTACTAGTGCCCTGTACTTTCCCTCCTCTCCCCCTCTTATACACCGAACAACACACGAGTCATCAGAGAATTTCTGCAGGTGACATGACTCGGAGTTGTACTGAAAGTTATTTGTGTATGAGGTGAAGAGAAAAGGAGAAAGCACAGCCACCTGCTGTGTTGGTCAAGTTACTTGGAAATAGTAATTAGTTACTGATTACTTCTCCAAGAAAGTAATCCAGTTACTTTACTGATGACTTATTTTCAAAAGTGATTAGGTACTTTATTACTTTACTTTACTTTTCAAAAACATTATGCACAACCTGAATACGCTATAAAGCAATAGACCTTTCAGCCTAATTCTATTCTTTCTGCATATTCCATCATATAAAACTGAATCAAATGAAAGTTTCTTTTTTAAAACTTGTTTTATTAGTTTCAATCTTTTAACTTCTAGCAAGCATCAAGCAAAAATTAAATTAAATGCAACAGTCTGAGTTGAAGAAAATTGCTGAACATTTAAACCTATTTTCTACACATTCCAACGTATATTAATAAAATAAAGCAAGTCTGTTAACTTATATTTCTGCATATTCCAGCATATAAAATAAAAATCTTTATTGTGTGTATTGTCACGACTCGCCGCTCATCATCTGCCTCAGCTGCGCGCACACCTGCGCCTCGTCAGCCACGGGCTATTTAGCCCACTCAGCCCTGTGCAGCGGTCTGGAGCCATCTGTTCGCATCGGCACGTCCTCGCAGCTGGATCGTCTCTCTACGACAGCTGAGCTACGCTTTCACGTAAGCATCATCCTACCTTTTGCAAGTCTCCTCCCCTGTGCACAGGTGGATTCCTTGGCGGCGGATACTCCGTCGTCGCCATCCTTCCCTCATCGTCGTCACTGGCTCAGCAGGACGCTGTCTCCCGGGCTTCTCCCTTGGCCAACGCCAGCCACCCGTCACCTACAAGTAAGCAGCAGTCTGCTCATTATACCTGTCTTGGTGTGGTGCCCTCTACCCTTGTCCTCTGCTCTCTCCATAGGGTTGCCTGGCTGTACGGTGTTCTGCTCTGTTTCCTGTGCATCGGCGTTCACCCACATCACATATACATATCTCTTACATTTATCCATACACACCTGCTTGTTGAATAAAAGCTATTAAATCTTCTCTGAGCCTGCGTGCGTGTTTCCTGAGCCGGACATTATGTCATGTATACTCCTTCATTTGAATAGATGTAAATAAAATACAGAAATAAAACAATTAAAATCAAAGTCTCTCCTGACTGTATTCCAAATTATTAACATTTACATCTTTTAACAGTTGGTAAAATGCAGACGAGTAATAATGAGTTTACCAGAACAAAAAATGCTGTTGCATGCCACATTTAGGCTGTTAGTCCAGTCTGATTTTATGGCTACCCTGACAAGGCCCTATGTTTTTTTGTTTTCTTTGGGAGTGAAACAGTGGTTATATCGCATCAGCAGAAGCTTCTCAAACCTCCTATCAGACACTCTGTTCCTTCCTCCTTTTCAGAAGCTCCTTCACATGCTCTCTCCTACGCTCATCTGTCAGCCATCGAAGTTTGAACTTGGGACAAGTGGCCGCTACAAGAAGTCCTTCTTGGCTAGCCAGTACAGCATCAAAACGAATTTTGATAGCCTGTAAAATACAATATGATATAACTAAGAATATATTTATTTTGCTATATAATCAGCTATTTTAATTATTTTGGGGGCTTTACTGCCCTAAACCATCTCATGTGCTATCAGTACTGTATGCGATTTAATTTTGGTTGAGGCTGTTTTGACCTCTTTATTTCAATCTTCTGTTGATGTTAGATTAATATTCATGATTAATGATGATCAATATCCCTGATATTGAACAAGGGATGAATAATTGATCTTTTATTATATTCTATCATTTTAATAATTGTACTCACTGCTTAAAACAAATGAAGTGTAACATCTGCCCACCATGAATGGTGTAATAAATTCAACAAATTCACCCAAATCAATTATCCAATAATAATAAGATAAGATAAGATAAGATAAGCCTTTATTAGTCCCACAACGGGGAAATTCCAGGATTGCAACAGCACAGGGATAGCAACACTCAGAGCAACAATCAGAAGGCAAGAAAAAAAACAAGCAAGCAAGAGCAGCTAATATACATATGTACATATTACTATAAATATATATATACACACACACACACAGACACACAGTGCAGAGCATTGTAGCTGGATGGAATAAATATATGAATATATGAACACACAGTGCAGAGCATTGTAGCTAGATGGAATAAATATGTAAATATATAAACACCCACAGTACGGAGCATTGCAGCTAGGTGGAATAAATATGCAAGTATATAAACACACACAGTGCGGAGCAATGTAGCTAGATGGAATAATATGTAGATATATAAAAACACAGTGCGGAGCATTGTAGCTAGATGGAATAAATATATAGATATATAAATATAAACACACCCAGTGCTGAGCATTGTAGCTAGATGGAATAAATATGTAAATATATAAACACACACAGTGCAGAGCATTGTTGCTAGGTGGGATGAAACAGCATAACCGTCTATTTAGTTATCCTACATGGTATGATTATGTGCCCATACATATTCTCACCCTCCATAGCGACCGGTATGTTCCTAGTTGTATGCCGGAGAGGACCATTGTGTAAGTCTATTGCATCTTTTGCATTCAAAAAAACTATTAGTTTGTTACGTCTTTTTGCTATCTCTGCGAGCAGCCCTGCTTAGGTTGTACAGTCTGACAGCCGTTGGTAGGAAGGACCTACGAAACCTCTCGGTTGTGCACCTGGGATGATGTAGTCTGCTGCTAAATGAGCTCCTCAGTGCATCCAGTATGTCCTGCATAGGGTGGAACTCGGACTCCAGCAGAGATGACAGTTTAGCCACCGTCCTTCTCTCTCCTATCTCCTCCATCGGATCAAGGCGCTGCCCCAGGACAGAGCTAGCTTTCTTAATCAGTTTGTTCAGTCTCTTCCTATCGGCTGCAGTAATGCCACTGCCCCAGCAGAGACCACTCCAAAAGTGATGGCTGATGCCACCACCGTGTCATAGAATGACTTCAGCAGCGCCCCTTGTACACCAAAAGACCTGAGTCTCCTCAGCAGGAACAGCCTGCGCTGTCCCTTCTTGTAGAGTGCGTCAGTATTGTGTGACCAGTCTAGTTTATTGTTCAGATGAATACCCAGGTACTTATAGGATGTCACCATCTCGATGTCTGTTCCCTGTATATTTACTGGTGCTGTGAGGGGCTGCCCATGCCTGCGGCAGTCCACCACCAGCTCCTTAGTTTTCCTCGCGTTGATCTGGAGGCAGTTCCGATGGCACCAGTCCACAAAGTCCTGGATAAGCCCTCTGTACTCAGCTTCATCTCCGTTGGAGATGAGACCAACGATCGCAGAGTCATCAGAGAACTTCTGTAGATGGCAATGTGTTGTGTTGTGTGAGAAGTCCGCAGTATAAAGAGTGAACAGGAAGGGAGCCAAAACCGTTCCCTGGGGGGCCCCCGTGCTACTGATGATCGTGTCGGAAACACAGTCCCGGGTTCTCACAAACTGAGGCCGGTTCGTGAGGTAGTCCAGGATCCATGATGACAGGTGCTGGTCCACCCTTGCGCGCAGCAGCTTGTCCTTCAGGATCATCGGTTGGATGGTGTTGAAAGCACTGGAGAAGTCAAAGAACATGATCCTCACCATATTCCCGGGCTTCTCCAGGTGGGACAGAGAACGGTGAAGGAGGAAGATCACCGCATCCTCCACCCCAATGCCATGCTGGTAGGCGAACTGGAGTGGATCCATCGCTGGTTCCACCAGGGGGCGGAGATGAGCAAGGAGCAGTCTCTCCAGGGTCTTCATCAAGTGGACGTCAAGGCCACCGGTCTGTAGCTGTTCAGGTCTTTGGGGTGGGAAGTTTTTGGTACAGGTACCACACAAGATGTTTTCCACAGCTGTGGTACCCTCCCCAGTTTCAGGCTCATGTTGAAGATATACGTCACAATCCCACACAGCTGGTCTGCACAGGACTTGAGGAGCTTTGCGCTGATGCCGTCCGGTCCCGACGCCTTCCTCGCCTTGATCTTCCTCAGCTCCGTCCTCACCTGGGTCTTGGTCAGGGTCAGGATGGGGGGCTGTGTGTTGGGAGTGGGGGGGGGTGTCGGTGGAGTGGGGAGTGGGCAGCAGGACTTGATTTCTTAGAGGCAGCAGTGGTTGTTGTGCAGACAGCGGGGAGGGCGGTTGGTCAAATCTATTGAAAAACAGATTCAGGTTGTTCGCCCACTCCCTGCCCCCCGTGGCCTGGGGGAGGTATTCTGGAGCACCCGAGATGGTTTTGAGGTTTCTCCAGACCCCGCTGATGTCGCTCTGTTGCAGCTTGTCCTCCATCTTCTTCCTGAAGCTGTCCTTGCCTCTCTGATCTTTCTCCTCAGCTCCCTCTGTACGGACTTCAGCATCTCCCTGTTCCCCCGACCTGAAGATCCTCTTCTTCTCTCTCAGAAGTGTTTTTATCTCAGGGTTGATCCAGGGTTTGTTGTTTGAGTGACGCCGTATGGTCTTGGTGGGAACGGATTTGTCCACACAGAAGCTGAGGTAGCCCGTGAGGTGTGAATGAGGCCATCGATGTCCTCACCATGTGGATCGCAGAGCTGCTTCCAGGCAGTGGCTTCAAAACAGTCCTTTAGAGTGTCCATTGTCTCCTCAGACCATAACTCCACAGTGTGCATGGCGGAGGTTGTCTGTGCACTAGGGGTTTGTACACCGGCCGGAGATGAACCAAGTTGTGATCCGATTCTCCCCAAGTGGGGGAGTTGTGATGAGGTGTACGCCTCCTTAGTGTTTGCGTAGAACAAATCCAGTGTTTTATTGTCTCTAGTGTGGCATGTGACATACTGGGTGAAAGTGGGCAGAATGGGAGACAGTGAAACGTGGTTGAAATCGCCCTGAGATGAGGAGAGAGCATCTGGGTGTTCTGTCTGCAGCCTGCTGGTTACTGAATGGATGACGTCACGCGCTGTCCCAGCGTTCGCCGTCGGATTTGCATAAACAAACATGCAGATCACGTTGTGAGTGTTCTCTCTCGGGAGATATGTAGGCCTCATGCTAACAGCTAGCAACTCAATGTCTTTGCTGCAGTGTCGTTGTTTAACAGTGATATGTCCCCGGTCTGCACAGTTGTTGTTAACATACATTATCACTCCACCGCCCCCCTTGCTTTGCCACTCTCTGGTGTTCGGTCAGCTCGTATCATGTGAAAACCCTCCAGCTCAATGTTAGCATCTGCTGCTAGTTCAGTTAAGCCACGTCTCAGTAAACAAAAGGAGAGGAGCACTCCCGGTAAGTGCTATCAAAACGGGGAGATAGCCGCTAGCTCATCTAACTTTCCCAGTATCGACCGTACATATCCCATGACAACAGATGGAAGGGAGGGTCTGTACCTTATTTTTTTGTCCTCCGCCTTAACTCCAGGCCCGGCAGCCGCAACACTTTCGCCTCAATTCTCTCGGTATGTCGAGTTTTTCCAGTGGGACCGGGTGGCGGTTAAATGCTAGCAGCTCTTCCCTGGTTGTATCGTATCCTGCTATAAACAGTGGCTCCGTCCACCGGCTCAGGAGACATTTGGGACGATCTGTGTGTCCGTGATATAAGTGGGGTGAAAAAAAAAGTGATCAAAAGAGAGAGGAAGGGATAAAAAAAACTCGGAATCGAGCCGCTGTTGCAAAAGGCAGCCTACTGGTGTGGCGCCGAGAGGACAGGCGCCACACCAGTAAAGGTAATCTTACCTTTACAATGACATCTGGAAGGCTGGCTGTCATTCGAGACAGAGAACCAGCGACGAGCTTCTTCAGTTCAGCGGCACTAAGTCCTGTCGCTTTTAAGTTTATTTTCACCTGTTTAGCAGGAGAGGGGCCCTCGGAGGTTCGCCCGGTGGAATTGGATGTGGTAGCCGCAGCGGGCATGTCAGTGGGGGGATCCGGGGGTTTCTCAGTGAGTTTCACATTCCTGTGCTGGCTTGCTAGGTGCTTGCTCAGATTTGAGATGGAATTTTTCACTGTAGATAAAAGTTTTCTTCCTACGCAGAGTGTACAGCGGACGTGAATGTTTTTGTCACCTTTTACCGAGTCAAACTCAAAGTAATGTCGGTACTTCCAAGCATTAAACGCTGCATGGCCCTGCTCTCCCCCCGTGCTCCATGTTGTCTCTTGTTGATCTCTACACGTGTCTGTTGTTTACCATTGATGTCGCGCCACTCATATGTCATTGTCAAGAGACAGTCTCACAAAACAACATCACGGTTTAGTAACGCAGTAACGCAGCCTGCTTGCGGGAAAGTAACAGTAATCTAACTACTTTTTTTGCAATTATAATCCCTTACTTTACTCGTTACTTGAAAAAGTAATCGGATTACAGTAACGCGTTACTTCTAACGCGTTACTGCCCATCAGTGGTCACCTGTGGGGCTCCTGTATCACTAACCACCACATCAGACAAAACACTGCCCAGTCAGACAAACTGTGGCCTGTCTGTCAGGTAGTCAGTAATCCAGGAGATCACAGAACTGTCGACCTCCATCACCCCCGGCTTCTCACCCATCAGCAGTAGCTGAATGGTGTTAAATGCACTAGAGAAATCAAAGAACATGATTCTCACAGTGTCTCCTCCTCCATCCAGGTGCAAGTGAGCTCGTTGCATCAACGTACCAAATTTACATCAGGAATATATCATACAGAGGTTGTCTGCACATTGGCAAGACAGGCTACACGTTGGCTTGCAGGCTATATCTGAGACAAGACGAAATAGGCTATCTTCGAGGCAAGATAAATTACATTTTCAAGGTAATTCTCAAATGTTTTATGTGCTCTGTGGAGCTAAGTGCTGTGCTATAAATAACGTCTGGGTCTGTTCGTAGTGGCCATATTAGTGTGAGAGAGGAGTTCCACTGAAATTAATGTTTTTGCTGTGAAATATGCCATGAAACTGCATTGCTGTAGGCCAGGGGTGTCAAACTCAAATTCACAGTGGGCCAAAATTAAGCAGTGAAGTAAAGTCATGGGCCAAACTCAATATTTATTGAAAAATTCACTGCAACTGAAATGTAATGTTTAACCTTTTCATATGGAAACAAACTTTAGTTTTGCTTAAACACAGAATCTGGAACAACCAAAGCTTGATATTACAAACACATGAGAAATTAAATTTGAAATAAAAGACACATCAGTGGTATTCATTTCTTATTTAAATAAATAAATAAAGTATGTCTCTCCCCGTATCCTTTCAAGTTCCTTTTTAAAGTAAATCTTTTTCAAAGCCAACAACAAAAGAACCAAAAATAATAATGTCATTCAATAAAATCCAACATTTCAACTATTAACAGACCATGCCTTGCAGTAGAAAAAGTGCATAAGAAACAGATATATTCAAGCTCAGTTTGCTACACTCTGATTTACTCTGCACATTGGTCTAAGCCAGATACCTGGCATCTTTTCTTAGATGCAAGTTCATCAATGTCTGGGGTCAGGCTCTGAGCTGAGGAAAACCTCAGGACGGCGTGAAGGTGTTCATCAGTGAGTCGACTTCTGTGAGGTGTTTTGTTCACCTTCATCATAGAGAACAGTTGTTCACATAGATATGTGCTGCCGAACACTGAGAGCATCTGAGCAGCTTGGGTGCGTAATTGAGGCATTATTTCGGGGAGGAAACATGGAAACTGCGCAGCACCAACAGAGTCATATTTTGATTTGAGCATGTCATTACATTGGAGTTCAATTAGCTCCATTTGGAGGCTGGTTGGTGCGCTTTCCACGTCGATCGCAAACGGTTACCGAGCAGTTCAAATCTCCCTTTCTGAGCCTAAAAGTCGGCAAATCGCCGGGAAAACTCGGCGCTGAGCGCGTTGATTTTTTCAGCAAACTATGCGCTAGGCAGCACGGCAGGAGAAATTTGCTCTGCCATGGTTTGGCAGCACGGAAAATAACCCAAGTCTGTCTCTGCTGCCGGCCCGACCAAGGTTCTGAAATCTTGGCCATCGCAAAAGTCAGCAGCTTGTGGTCAACAAACGCGGTGAAACGGCGTCCCTCCAGCCAAAACTGGAAGTGACGAATAGCCAAATGGAGAGCTAACAACTCCCTGCCGAATGCGCTGTATTTTTGCTCACTATTGCACAAAGTCCTGCTGAAAAACGCAAGCGGCTGCCAGGCTCCAGCCACATACTGTTCGACAACCGCCCCTATGGCCACATCTGACGCGTCAGTAGTGAGCGCCACGCGGGCCGTTGGGACTGGGTGTGTGCCAACAACGGCAGCGTTTGCCAAGGGCTGTTTTGACTTCAGAGAATGCGCGCTCCCACTCGGGAGACCCATTCGATTTTATTTGCGGGTTTTGTTTTTTAAGCGCAGCGTACAATGGTTGCATGACCTGCGCCGTGTGGGGGAGAAACGGTTATAAAAATTCACCATTCCCAAAACTCCTGTAACGCTTTGACCGTTTGTGCGTGGTGGAAAAATTTAGCCACCGCGCGCACCTTGTCAGGCAGGAACTGCTCCTTCGGGGAGACGCAATGCCCCAAAAAATCAATCTGCGCCATCCCCGAACTGACACTTCGCTGGTGAATTATTAACCCGTGCTCTGCCAACCTCCGGGAAAACTGCCGTGAGGTGGTTTTCGTGTTCGTCTTCGGACGCACATGGCTACCAAGCTGTCGTCCAGGTAGACGAACACGAAAGGGAGATCGCGCACACGCGTCCATCATGCATTGGAAAGTCTGCGCTGTGCTTTAAGACCCAAACGGCATGCGCAAAAACTCAAAAACCCAAAAGGAGTTATTACCGCTGTTTGGGTATGTCCTGCAGAGCGTACTGGACCCATTATAACCGCTTACCAAGTCTATCTTAGAAAAAACCGCAGGTCCCCGCCAAATTAACTGAAAAATCCTGGATATGTGGGATTGGATAGCGGTCGTGTGCTGTAGCATTGTTCAGCCTGCGAAAATCACCGCACGGCCTCCACGAGCCATCAGTCTTAGGGACCATGTGAAGCGGTGAAGCCCAAGGGCTCTTTGAACGTCTGATGATACCCAATTTTTCCAGGTTGGCGAACTCCTCACGTGCTATGGCCAGTTTAGCTGAGTCCAAGCGCCGAGCTTTTGCAAAAATGGGCAGTCCGGTGGTAGTAATAAAATGCTCCACCCCGTGTTTAGCCACGGTCGCCGAAAACGTTGGCACCGTGAGTGCTGGAAACTGGTTGAGGAGTGTGTGGAACTTACCACTTGCAGCTGTGACGTTGGTTTGTGCTGTTGGCGGGGCCACCCGAGCTGTACAGGGAATAGAAGAAAAAGAGAGTGCATTAACCAGGTGTCTGTTAGCAAGATCGACCAACAAACCATGTGAGCACAAAAAATCAGCACCTAACATGTTGAAATTGACTGCCGCTATGACGAAAGTCCACTCGAACGTGCGGCCGTGTAAAGACAGAGACAGGGTCTTCTCCCCGAAGGTCTCTAATCGCCGAGCCCGGTTCGCTGCTGACACCACAGGGCCACTGGAAGGCACCAGCCGGTCAGCGTAGGAAGGTGTGATGAAACTCAGCTGGGAGCCTGTGTCCACGAGGAAGTGCCTCCCCGAACGCGCGTCCCTCAAGTAGAGCAGCTTGTTCTCTTCACCAAGAGCCGCAGCTGCTACTGACTCCTGGTCTTGGCGTTTCCCGAGCGCTTGAATTGGCACGGTGGAATGCACTTGCGTGCCCTCTCGGCGAAATGGCGATGATAAAAGCAAAGGACGTCGTCCGCTCCGCGTCTCTTGGCCCCCGCCACTGCCGTCATCGGTGAGTCTGGTGCTGCAGCCTCTGGCTCCCTGCCAACTCCGGATGTTGCGCCCAGCTCCGCTGCTGCTGTCATGGCCATGTGCCGTCTATGGGCGTTGACAAGTCGCTGCGCCTCCTGGCCCAGCTCGTGGTAGTCTCGGTGGGCCAGCAGCTGCGAACTGGCCAGGGAAACTCTCACCGCTGACGGTAGAGTCCTGAGGAAAAGGTGGGCAAAAATAAAGCCATCATTTTCGGAGTCTCTCAAACTCAGCATCTTCGCCATCAGGTCTGCAGGTCTGTCGACCTCACACTCAGTCAATGCCAGGAGCTTCTCTGCTCGCTCTCCCGGCGAAGGGGTGAAAAAACGGATGAGAGCAGCCTTCAACGTGCCGTACTTGTCGTCGTCTGGCGGGTGGTTGATCAGGCTCTCTACTCGCTGGGCTGTGTGGTTGTCCAGCTTTGCAACCACATGGTAGAATTTCGTGGTGTCTGCTGAAACCTTCCAAAGATGGAACTGTGCCTCGACTGCGTTAAACCAGGAGCGCGGACTGTTCTGCCAGAAGTCCGGTAGCTGGACTGTGGTAGCTGCAATAGCTTGGCTGGCTCCTGCTGAGTCCGGTGCAGGAGAATCGGTCTCCGCCTAATACGTCTTAAGGTCACCAGTGTGAGATTGTGTGGAAAGGATGAGGCTGAGTTATTTCCTCAAGTTCCATTTTATTCACAACACAATCTCCAACATTCAAAAGCAGAAGAATGAATCACCCCCAACATCTGTCTGTTAAATACCCCCAGACATCAAAGCACAAACTCCCATTGTCTTTAAATCCCAAACACAATGCATCCCCCCTGCAGTCCCTTATTCGCTTCCACCAAAATCCTGGTGGTCAGGAAATCCTTCATGTCCATCTCTTTGCCATATCAAAAGGCCAACTCTTACATCCTCCTCTTATCCCAGGAGGTCCAGACTTTTGTTCCTCTTCAGACGTGAAGCACAATAAGCACACAGGAATACACATGAAAGCATATGAACAGCAATATACATGCGAGCCTGTGAACTACATATGTGCACCACACTAGGATGCACTAGGGCGTTGCGTCCAAGCGCACACTGAAAATAAAGCTGCATTTTTGTTCTTCCACTGCAGACACAGCGCGAACAGATTAGTTCATCTGATTGACCTCTCATTCGACTTATAAGAGCCTTGAATTGGGTTTCCTGAACCTTGAAGAACCAATGACTGAAAACCTAGCAAGAAGGACCAGCCTACCAATGCTGTGAATGCAGCGAGCTAATTGAAGCACAGAAGTTCGCGAGCTGTTTTTTTGTAAGGCTGGGTGAAGACAGACTGCGCAGCAGATTGAAAAAAAGAAACCGCAGGAAGAACCCTCACAGACCAGCAGCACGGAGACCATCCACAAGTGCTACCTGTGTGACAGGGACTGCCATTCGCGCATTGGCCTCTTCAGTCACAGGCGGTGCTTTTTTTTTTTTTTTTTTATTCGTGCAGAATAGATGTTTAGGATTCTCTTCCATGGTCATATAGACCGACGGATGGGCGACGACGAAGGTCGTAATCATTCGCCAAAAACCGTAATCATGGAAGCGCAAAACCGCAATAATGGAATTATGCTCTGACTGGGTCGCCGAGACCAGAACCACGAGTCCGTAACAAGGGACCAGCGTCGCGTTCGTCTGACAATGAGGAAGAGAAGTTCGCCAGGACACTGCTGCTGTGAAGAGGTAAGGTGTTATAAGCTAAATTATTCTTTATCCCTGAAAATTGTAATCAAAAATGACTTTTGACCGATTGGTAAATTACAACTGTGCGGTGCACGAAGTCCGAAGTTCGTGCGCCGTGGTACACGGGTCGTGCGCCGCGTCCGTACCGTGAACGCGCTACCCCCCGCTACTCTTCTGTAGCGAGGGGGGGGGAAGCCGCGGTGACTGCGCCGCGGTGGCCACATGACTATTCCGTCATGTAGCGATGGCCGATGTCCGTCCTCGGGACAACCCCCCCCCCCACCCACACACACACAGCCCTGAGTGTCAAACCTCCCTTCATTAGCGCCCAAGATGAAGCTTCTATATTGAATCATTCAAAAGTTACAGATGTTTTCCAAACTGTGCCATTTGGCACAATTTGGCAACAGTTCAAAACGCCTGGGAACTACCTGCGGAACAAGCTGTGTAATATATCATTTTTTTGTGGTATGTTACAACATTTTTGACCTCAGCTGGATAACACTTGGTTCTACATTCTGTTGCATTTTCCAGCCCGGATCTGAGCTGTGTGTTATTTGCAAGCATTTGTATCCAAAAAAACACCCAGGCCAAATTTATTTTCCTTCAAGTTCAGAATGTTTAGATGACTGTAATTCCAGTGGCCGGAGCACTTAGAGAGATTATGACTGTTTTGCCAAAAAATTCACAGTGTTTTCTTTTAAATGAGACCAACCCCATGAAGATGCTGCAAAGGGTTGAAGAACAGCTTTCGATTTACTTTGGGCACATTATTTTTTGGCGTTTTGAGGGAAATTGACCGGAGTGCAAGGGGTTAATATATGATGACCCGTATAAACACATGAATCATCCCATTGCACAAAGAAGCACTATCAGGAGCAGAGTGAAAAGTGATTTACCAGTTAGTCTGTAAGATGCAGTGTGGCAGCATAGCTATGACCAGAATACAACATCATAGTGAGTTATTGTACAGTGAAATTGCATGTGGCACGAAAGATTTCCTGTACCTGGCCGTTCGACTCCGAAACTGTAGTAGTCTACTGGAGAAAGTGCTTCGTTGTCTGTCTAGTGTGTGGTGGAGGGGGTGATCAGGATTGTCCATGATGGATTGCAGTTTATTTAGTTTTCTCCTCTCCACCACTGTCTCAAAGGTCTCTGGTCTGAGACCAGTTACAGAGCCAGCCCTCTTGATAATCTTGTCAAGTTCTGTTGGTATCTCTGGCCCTGATACTGCTACCCCAACAGACCACAGCAAAGGAGATGGAGCTGGCGACAACAGTCTGATAGAAAAGCTCCAGCATCCTGCTGCACACGTTGAAGGATCTCAGCTTTCTCAGGAAGTAGAGTCTGCTCATCCCCTTCTTGTGTGCAGCATTGGTGTTGGATCTCCAGTCCAACCCGATGCTGGTCCTGACACCCAGATATCTGTAGTCCTCAACCACTCCCACATCCTACCCCCTAATCTGCAGTGGCTGAAAAGGAGCCTTCCTCTTCCTGAAGTCAATCACCATCTCCCTGCTCTTGCTGACATTCAACCTCAGGTGATTCTGCTCCGTCCACTCCACAAATCTGTCTACCAGTGCCCTGTACTCCCCCTCCTCTCCTCCTCTTATACACCCCACAACAGCTGAGTCATCAGAGAATTTTTGCAGGTGGCATGACTCAGTGTTGTACTGAAAGTCAGCGGTGTATAAGGTAAAAAGAAAAGGAGAGAGCACAGTCCCCTGTGGCGCTCCCGTATCACTAGCCACCACTCCAGACAAGACACTGCCCAGCCTGACAAACTGTGGTCTGCCTGTCAGGTAGTCGGTAATCCAGGAGATCACAGAGCTGTCAACCCCCATCACCCGCAGCTTCTCGCCCAGCAGCAGTGGCTGGATGGTGTTAAAGGCACTGGAGAAATCAAAAAAAGTGATTCTCACAGTATCTCCTCCACCATCCAGGTGCAGATGGGCTTGTTGCAGCAGGTAGATGACAGCATCTTCAACTCCTAAGTGGGGCTGATATGCAAACTGCAGAGGGTCCGGCCATGTCTTCACCTGCGGCCTCAGGTGGGCTAAGACCAGTCTCTCCAGGATCTTCATCACATGAGATGTGAGGGCAACTGGTTGGTAGTCATTCAAATCCGATGGAGATGACTTCTTGGGGACAGGAACCAGGCAGGATGTCTTCCACAGCACCGGTACTCTCTCCAGACTCAGACTCAGGTTTTACAGGTGTTTCAGTACCGGAGCTAGTTGGTTGGCACAGGTCCTCAGGGTCCTTGCGGAGATGCTGTCAGGGCCTGAAGCCTTCCGCTGACGGAGTCTCTCCAGCTGTTTCTCCACCTGATCTGTAGACACCGTGAAGTGAGGGAGGGTCCTGGTGCCCCGTGGGGAGGAGGAGGGGGGAGATGGAGAGAGGTTCTGCACGGGAGCGTGGATGGGGAGGGGTGCGTGGGGGTCTGATTGTGTTGCTTGGGTGACAGACTGTGAGTTGAACCTATTAAAAAACAGATTCAGTTCCTCAGCTCTCTCCTGGCTCCCAGATGGCTGCCTGACTCTCCCCTTGTACCCAGTTATTTGTTTCATTCCCTCCCACACATCTTTAGTGTTATTTTGCCTGAGTTTCTCTTCCAACTTCCTCCTATAATTGTCCTTTCACCTCCTCAGCATTTCTCTCAGCAAATGTTGCACTCCCCTCAGCTTCTCCTTGCCTCCAGCCCTAAAAGCTCTCTTCTTTTTGTTCAGAAGTGCTTTCAGGTCACTGGTGACCCATGGTCTGTTGTTGGAGAAGCAGTGTACAGTCTGAGCTGGCATGGTCATGTATTCACAGAATCTAATGTATTCTGTGATGCAGTCGGTCATGTTGTCTATGTCCACCCCATGTGGTTCACACAGTACGCTCCAGTCCGTTGTCTCGAAGCAGTCCTGTAATGCATCAGCAGCCTCCTGTGTTCACCTCCTCACAGTCCGTGTATAAGCAGGGTGCCTTTGCACAAGGGGGACGTACCTGGGTGTTAACATGACCATGCGGTGATCTGATTTACCAATGGGGGGTAGAGCTGTGGCACTATATGCATTCCTGACATTGGCATACAGTAAATCCAGTGTTTTGTTCTTTCTGGTGGGACAGTCAATAAACTGGTGAAAGTTTGGTAGTGTTTTTCCCACTGAGACATGGTTAAAATCACCTGTGATGGCTTCTCCAGTAATGTGGCCGCAGTGGAGCTGATGATGTCACAGGCCACTGCTGTGTCAGCTGACGGAGCAACGTAGACGATAACAATTAAAGCGCACTTCATTTCTCGAGGCATATAATAAGGTTTCATACTGACAGCCAGCAGTTTAATGTCCGGGCTGCAGCACTTTTCCTTCACATAAATGCGCCTGGGGTGACACCACCGTTCATTAACAAGAAGTGCCACTCCTCCTCCTCTCTTTTTCCTGCTGTTTTTCACGTCTCTGTCCCCCCTTATAGTCCTGAAGCCAGGTATCGCTACGTTTACATCTAGGATCTGTGAGTGTAACCACGTCTCCGTAAAACACATGAAACTACACTCACGATACTCCTTTTGCGTCCTGACCAGCGCTGTAAGCTCGTCTGTTTTATTTCCCAGCAATCGCACGTTCCCGGTGATGACCATCGGTATAGCCAGCTTATGCTTCCTCCTCCTCCTCCTCACCTTCACTCCAGCCCTTCGCCTGTGGCGTCTCCTCTTCAGCTCATCCGGGATTAGGGGCTTCACTGCCGGCCGCAGTGCTCCAGGCTCCGGCCTCCTCAGCGCAATCAGCTGTTCATGTGTGTAAACAATGCGTCCACCCCCACCTCTGTTGATCTCCATTGTCCGAGGAAGAGAAAAGATACGAAAACTAGAAAAAAAGACTGGCTAAATAGAGAGAAAAGTTGGTCCAGTCTTAGTCTGTGTATTCCTACAGAGCCCTGGTTAGTAAGAGACACACTATATACAGGTATAAACAGATAGAAACACAAAGACACGAGAGAGTTGCTGCTGGTACGGCCGCCCTGCCTCCGGTGCCATTAAAAAAAAAAAAAGAAAAAGAAAAAAGGGATAAGATGATATAGACATGGGACGGGGTAAGACTATGTACAGTGTGCAAATGAACAATGTGCAAATTTAGCATCCAGTGTGTGAATTCCTATTTGCAAAGCTGTGTCCAGAATTGTTATTTGTTCAGGAGTCTGATGGCAGTGGGAAAGAAGGAGTTTTTTTGCCTGGATGTCCTGCATTTCACACTTCTGTACCTCTGGACTGAGGGTAGAAATGTGAACATTCTGTGCTGGGGGTGGGTGGGGTCCTGGAGGATGGAGGAAGCTCTCCTTTGGACTCTGCAGTGATACTGTAGATGCTCTGCAGAGAGGAGAGTGGAGTCCTGATGAGCTTATCAGCTGTCTTCACCACTCTCTATAGGTGTTTGAAGTTCAAAGCAGTAGTGCTGCTATACCATGCAGTGATACAGTTGGTCAAGATGCTCTCGATGATGCAACTGTAGAAGTTGTTGAGGATCTTGGGGGGCATGCCAAACTTCCTCTGCCTCCTCAGAAAGTACAGCCACTGTGAGCTCTCTTAACCAGCTCTGTGGTGTTAAGTGCCCACGTAAGGTCCTCGCTGATGTGGATGCCTAGGTATTTAAAGCTGCTCACCCTCTCCACCTCAAGCTCCCAGATGAACAGCAGCCGATGAGGTCTCTTCCCCTTCCTGTCCACTATCATCTCCTTCGTCTTGTCCGTGATGAGGGTGAGACTGTTTTCCTCACACCATGACACCAGGGTGGCCACCTCCCTCCTGTAGGATGCTTCATCGCCACCAGTGATGCGTCCTATCACTACTGTGTTGTCCGCGGACTTTAAGATGACATTGTCCTTGTGGGAGGCGACACAGTCAAGGGTGAAGAGGCTGTGGAGAATGGAGCTGAGAACACAACCCTGTGGGACACCTGTGTTCGTGATGATGCTGGCTGAGGTCCTGTTACCCATCCTGACACACTGGGGCCTGCCAGTCAGAAAGTCCAGTAGCCAGTCACAGAGGGTGGGGTGCTGGCCAAGTGAAAACAGTTTGAAGGTGTGTTTGTGGGGGATGACCATGTTGAAGGCGGAGCTGTAGTCAACAAAAAGCATCCTGATGTAGGAGTCTTTATCTTCCAGGTGGGAGAGGGAATAAAGAAGTGCAGCAGCAATGGCGTTTGAGGTGGACCTTTTGGGCCGGTAGGCGTACTGCAGGGGGTCCAGGGTACCCGGTAAGCTGTCCTGAATGAGGGCCAGCACTACTCTCTCGAAGCACTTCATGATAATTGGAGTGAGTGCTACTGGCCTGAAATCATTCGGGCAGGTTGGCAGGCTCTTTTTGGGGAGGAGGACGATGGTTGTGGTTTTGAAGCAGGAGGGGACTATAGCCCCTTTTCCACTAGTACCCATTTGGCCCTACACAGTACGACTCGGCCCGGTTTCCAGCCTTTTCCATTATACCCAGCACTGATTAACAGGTCCTATTTCCGTACCTATTCGAGGCCAGGGTACAACCGTGCTGAGTCGAGCCGAAAATGTGATGTCAACAAACTGCAAGCCACTGATTGGTCAGGGCGTAACATCACGAAAGCATCCGTCTTCTGTGGAATCTACACGACCGCCATTTGCAATATTTCATGGACTAACTCGATTGCCGAGTAAATACGATATTAATACAGACAGTGTTTGCGGAAATCTACACCGTGGTCCAACGAAGAGGTGCGGGGTTTTCTCCGCTTGGTGGCAGATCCACAGTGACCCGCACCGATACAGATGTAGCCCAGCATGGAACCGGACTATGGACAAGCTGAAGAGGAACGTGAGAGAACCATCGATGGTGAGTGATTTGTAATATTGTGCATCTGTTCGCTTATTTATCCTGATGGTGGTAAGCTCACTTTTTTTGAGCGATACAGCGCCGTCCTATGCTGGCTAACGAGTGTTAGCTAGTAGCTAGCTAGTAGCCAACTGCTGATTCGCGCTAGTTTTGTCCTAAGTATTTGTTTGTGAGAGCAAAACGATGAAATATGTTAATCCTGGTTAAAGTCCTGGTTTGTGTACATATTGCACTTTGGTGCTGTGCGTTAAAGGCTCTTTTCCACTAGCCCCACTTGGCCCCGATTGGCTAACATGACACGACTCACAACGACTCGTTTCGGCCTCGATTGCGTTTCCACATTACTGCTGATACGCCTGCGGTGGGTGGGATTTCTTGAACAGCAAGGCGGCGCCACAATCTCGTGACGTGAAGCACGCGACCCAAGCAAACATAACATGGCGGCTGTACAAGGCGACTCCTCGGTCTGTGGCTTTTTGTCACTGTAAATGTCAAAAAGGACCGCCAGACAACGGTACAGGCAGCAAGACGAAACACTCTAGAATAGTACTGCAGCTTCTGGGAGAGCCGAAGACGTGAGGATACAAACTAGATCATGTATGATGGTAAGCTAATGGTTGCTAATGCTAGTTTGCTTGAAGTACGTCGTGGTGCACTGTAATGTCTGCAAGTTATCGCTGTTAGGTACTAAAATATGTATGCTGTGTGTATGTGTTTCAGATGGCTCTGTTGTGGGAAAATTACCGCTTCAAACGGTCGGTCTGGGCGTTCAATACAGCCTGTCACTGATGTCAACACAGCCTGTCACTGATGTCACCCCAGCTTCACCAACGATCAGTGGTTGTAGAGCTTAAGAATGTTTGTAGAAACGTTTATTTCCTGTGCAACAAATTGCTCTGATCTGCGTGAAAATCATCGAGAGACTGTTGAGACATCATGGGATGTACCTGCTCCAGCAGCACTGAGTCTGAGGTGGTGTCATAGCAAAAAATGATCAGCTGACACAACTTGATCGCCAGGTTAATAACTATATTAGCCACAAAATATATGTTCAAAAAGTAAACAGTACTGAGTTAGGTATAATAAGACATATTTGACAATTATGATGCATTTTAGGCCAAAACAAACTTGATCTAGGATTAAAAGCAATTAAAATAATGCAGTCACAAGGTTACATGGAAAATACTTGATTTAGTAGATACATGTACTGTAGAAATATATATTCTCTGCATCAACAATGTACTATACCTGCATTCATTTAATATTGCATTGGGAATTGCACTGACAATAAACCTCTTAAGTTTTTGCAGATGTGTCTTTTTTACATGTGAAGGTTACCACCATGTGGCACAAATGAAATACTAACAGATTGGAAAAGCTGTCTAAGAACAATCCAGCAGTTTGAGAAATCACTTTTGGTTTGGTGTAAGTCTGTCAACAGAATTATGAACCATAAAGCAGTTTATGTTAAAATGTTAAATCCCATTAAACCCTAACCTAGGGGTTTCCAATCATGTGTCATGGGGGACCAAGACCCTGCAGGTTCTCTCCTCTACCCAGTCTCTTCAGCAGGTGTTCTCACTGATCAGCAGTCAGTGGAAGAAGTTCAGTGGAATCTGCTGTTGAAGACACTGTTTGGAGGTAAAGCCTGCAGGGTCTTGGCCCTCCATCGCACATGATTGGACACCCCCGCCCAAACCCATTATGATGAAGAGCAGATGCTAATATGACCCAGAATTCCTCCATATACTGGTACTATCACTAAAGTATGCAGGGTCTTCTGCGGTGGCACATCCAACAATACAGTCTTCAGTTAACCCCTTGCACTCCGGTCAAGTTCCCTAAAAACGCCAAAAATTAATGTGCCCAAATTAAATCCAAAGCTGTTCTTCAACCCTTTGCAGTATCTTCATGGGGTTGGTCTCATTTAAAAGAAAACACTTTGAATTTTTTGGCAAAATAGTCATAATCTCTCTAAGTGCTCCGGCCACTGAATTACAGTCATCTAAACATACTGAACTTGAAGAAAATAAATTTGGCCTGGGTGTTTTTTTGGAGACAAATACTTGCAAATAACACACAGCTTCAGATCCGGACTGGAAAATGCAACAGAAATGTAGAACCAAGTGTTATCCAGCTGAGGTCCAAATTCTGTAACAATACCACAAAAAATGAATATATTACACAGCTTTTTCCTCAGGTAGTTCCCAGGCGTTTTTGAACTGTGCCAAATTGTGCCAAATGACACAGTTTGGAAAAATGTCTGTAACTTTTGAATGATTCAATGTAGAAGCTTCATTTTGGGCTCTAATGAAAGGTGACACTCAGGGCTGTGTCTGTGTGTTTGTGTGTGTGGGGGTTGTCCCCCCCCCTCGCTACAGAGGAAAGACATCGCCCGTTGCGCCACAGTCCGTCATGCAGCGATGACGCACAGCTGTAATTTACTGATCGGTCAAAAGTCATTTTGATTACAGTTTTCAGGGATAAAGAGTAATTTAGCTTAGAACACCTTAACTCTTCACAGTAGAAGTGGAGCTGGCGAACTTCTTCCTCATTGTCAGACGAACACGACGCTGGTCTCGCGACCCGATCAAAACATAATTCCATTATTGCGGATTTGCGCTTCCATGATTGCGGTTTTTGGCGAACGATTTTTCAAAACAAATAACAGTAGTAATAAAAAATAGACTGGCAAACGCGTGTGTGTCACTCAGCCTTCATTGTCGGCCTCCGTCGGTCTATGATGACCATAGAAGACAATCCTAATGTCTATTCTGCTGGGACAAAAACAAAAAAAGCACCGCCTGGCCGAACATGCCGTTGCGCGAATGGCAGTCGCTATTACACAGGTTCCACTTGTGGATAGTCTCCATGCTGCTGGGTCTGTGGGGTTCTTCCTGCAGGTCCTTTTTTTATCTGCTGCAGGCAGCAGTCTGTCTTCACCCAGCCTTAAAAAAAAACAGCTTGCGAACTTCTCTACTTCAATTGGCTCACTGCATTCACAGCTTTGGTAGGCGGGTCCTTCTTGCTAGGTTTTCAGTCATTGGTTCTTCAAGGTTTCAGAAACCCAATTCAAGGCTCTTATTAGTCGAATGAGAGGTCAATCAGATGATCTAATCTGTTCGCGGCTGTGTCTGCAGTGGAAGAAGGATATGCAGCTCCCGCAGCTCCATCGTGCGTCTAAGAGCGCACGAGGGCGCACGAGAGCACCCTTGTGCGCTCTGGGATGCAGAGACTTGCCCTCCCGCGGTACAATGGAGTGCAAGAGGTTAATAAAATAATTGTTTTGGTTACTTTTTTCTTAAAAATAAGCCATTATTTTCAAGGTCACCAATAAATGCTTTGTACTGTTGACGCTTTTCCCACCGGTGTCTTAACAGACAAAATAGAAAATCATGATGCAAACACATAAGTCACTAAATTGTTTATTACAATCAGCAGCAAATTCCAGATTATTCAGAATGTGCAAAATTCAAACTGTAAAAAAAAAAAGAAACTGGAATGGGTCACACACGCCAGCCACGCTGCCTCACTGAGAAGCAACTGGATCGGCCCCTTGTACTGGTCCTGGTTCAGCAGATCTTCAGCCTGCATCTCTGTAAATAGTGAAGCAAGGTCTGGTTTGGGCGGATCGTTTCCCTCTTGCCTAGACAAAAGACAGAAATGGGTGGTGGTTAATTAAAGCAAGTTTAAAACATATTTGGGAAATACACTTGTTGCTAAAAGCCAGTGGTGGAATGTGAATGAATCTTTATTTTGGATAGATTAAAAGTAAAGATTAAAAGAAAATAGAATAATATAACAAAGGGGAAAAAAAATCTAACAAGGTCAAATTAAACAATAACTCCTCTGATTATACAGTTCAACATAGGTTATTCGAAATGGTGATGGCTGAAGCTGCAGCTTATATTCCCCACCATATTCCATCCAAGAATTCAAAAGAAAAACAAAACAGGAGCGATTACAATTTGAATGTGACAATAAAGTGCTTCGAATCTAATACTTTAACTGAAGGTGTGCATCACCGAGTGTGGAGTCGCTCAGTCAAAATATAGAGTTTTTATCAATAAAAGTTTGTCTTGTCTGTAAAAGTGTCTCTTCTTGCCCTGGCTTCATGTGTGGGCGGTGTTTTGTACTTGTATTGCTAAAATATAAAAGGATGCACTACAATGGGTCTCAAATATTTGTAATGTGTCCTGTTACTGCATGAGTTTATTGATGATAGACTATGAACTACACATATAAACTAAATTATATTGATGACTGAACAACTCCCATTCCACAAAAGATACAGTTATGAACATAACTCACAAAGGATCACACAAGTGATCTGACAAAAAATAAATACATTAACAAGCGGTTTATTTTACAGTTGATGTGCCAGTCATTTTCAATTATTATGTAATTAATATTCACACAATCAAATAAATCTCAGTTCAGTCCCTTTTATATTAAGTGGAAATTGTGCTACTTTGGTTTTGACACTTCACCTATGAAAGCAAAAGATTTCAGTACTTTCCACAGTGACGAGGTCCGTTGTGGGGCGGCTGCTTTTCCTTTCCTCTTGCCTAGACGAACAACAGAAATGGATGTTGGCTAGTTCAAGCAAGTTCAACACATATACAGGCACATATCAAAAATTAGAATATCATGAAAAAGTTCAATGTTTTTGTCACTCATTTCAGAAAGTGAAACCCATATATAGATTCATTACACGGACAGTGATATATTGCAAGTGTTTATTTTAATTTTTAATATCGCTTTTCACCGGCCACTGTGAGTAAGCTGACTAGCGTTTCTTTGTGGTTCTCTGCTGCGCTCTACCCGAAGTGTTTGCTAAGCTAACGCTAGTTAGCTTAACGCTAACGCCAGTCGTGCCGCCTAGCGCTGACACGAAGTGACTCGGTCCCCGGTGAGGGCTCCCCGGAGGAGCTAACCGAGGCGGCAGTTGGACGTGGGCCGGATCGGAGTTCAGGCGCGGCGGTGGTGGGAGACGGGGACCAGTGGAGGACCAAGCCGGACAGTAGCCTGAGTCGGAGCCCAGTTGCGAGGCCCAGCGGAGGAATTACCCAGGCAGACGGCGGTTGGTGGCGGGGCTCACCGGAGGGATTACCCAGGCAGACGGCGGTAGGCGGCGGTGCTCAGCAGAGGATCTACCGGAGCTCGGCTACATCCGCGGTGTGCAGCAGGACTCGGTGGAGGAGCTGGACAGGAGCTCGGTTACGGCGCGGTAAGCAGCGGGACTAGCAGCGGAGGGGGCTAACTGAGGCCCAGCTGGATTCGAGGTCGGTCGGATCGGATACGATACAGGGGACACAAGCTGAGATCGTTTTTTACTATCCACAGGTCAGTAAAAATGCCACCAAAGAAGGAGGAGAAGGAAGAGATCAAAAAATCTCTGAACTTCTTGTCAGAAGAAGTGGCCAAATTGGTTAGCCAGCAGGCCAAAATAATAGGCCTAATGGAAGATGTATGAGCCTTAAAATTAACAATTCAAGAAAAAGACAAAAAAATTACAGACTTGGAGCAACGCGTCGAGGATCTTGAACAAGGTTCTCGTATGGATGACCTAGTTATAAGTGGACTAGACATCAAATATCAGTCATACGCTCATGCCACAACAGGACTGAGAGGTGAGGAGGCTCCCTCGAGTGAATCAGTCTCCCTAGAAAACCAGGTGCTTCAGTTCCTTGGCAGTAAAGATATAAAGGTAGAAGCAAATGCAATTTCAGCCTGTTATGCTTTACCCAGGAAAGATAATAAAACAAAGAAATCAATTGTGATGCGCTTTGTGAACAGAAGGATAAAGAATGACATACTGAGGCAGGCCAGAAAGCTACGGGGAACACAAGTTTACCTAAATGAACACCTAACAAAAACAAATGCTGAAATCGCACGGCAAGCACGGATGCTGAAAAGACAAAATAAGATACAGGCAACATGGACAAGAAATTGTAGAATTTGGATCAAACTAAATGGAACACCTGAGCAAGCAAAGAGTATAATGATCAGAGATGTTACTGACTTAGATAAATACAGATGAACACTAATTAAGAAAATTAAGAGACAATGACAATCCATAGTCACACACACGGTAAGAATAGTTCTTTTGATATACCATGTCAAAGTACTTAAAAAAAAAAATAAGCAATACAAACAAAAACTTATGACTGACTTGAGTAGACATCAATTATCCCCAGTTGGAGGAAGTTATTTGACACAGAGTAAGGATACTCAAACTCTGAAAATATGCCATTATACTGAACGATATTGATCCTGATAACCACTTTTTCAATAATATTCATAACCATTGTGAATATTACACTGAAAAGCAATTCAAAAGTCAAGTGCAACTAGATGGTAAACTATCAATAATACACTTCAACAGCAGAAGTCTTAACAAAAACAGAAAATTTACAGCTATTGCAGTCTCTGAAACTTGGCTTAATGAAGAGCAGGCTCCCCTGATGGCAATAGAGGGATATCAGATGTTTCATATTAACAGATCTCAAAAAAAGGGTGGTGGTGTTGCACTGTATATTGATGACCTGTATAGGTGTAAGCTTGTAAATGGAATGTCCTTTGCACTACCAGGGATTTTGGAATGTGTTACTGTTGAGATTGACCAAGATAAAACAAAAAATCTAATTATAAGTTGTATATATAGAACGCCGGGAACTTGCATAGAGACATTCAGAGATAAATTAGTCGAGCTGTACAATAATATTACTAATAAGAAAATGGTAGTAATTTGTGGAGATTTCAATATTGATTTACTAAATCCACATCAACAAAATGTAATTACAGAGTTCATGAATTCTATGTACAGCATGAGTCTATATCCCACAATAACACATCCTAGTAGAATCACAGTTCACACTGCTACACTTATTGACAACCTGTTTGTTAATATTATTGATAAGAAAATAGAAAGTGGATTATTGATAAATGATATAAGTGACCATTTGCCAACCTTTGCACTTATCCATGGCCACATGGGGGCCAAAACAGAAAAAATTTTAAAATCGTTCAGATACAAATCACCAAATGCAATCAGTTCTTTTAAAGAGGACTTGCTGAAGCAAGACTGGACAGAAGTCTATGTATCAGATGTAAATGAAGCTTATGACGCTTTTATAAACATTGTAACCACTCTTTATGAAAAAAATTGTCCATTAGTAAAGAAAAAGCTTAAACATAAATTTGCCGATAAGCCATGGTTAACCAAAAGATTACAAAAGGCATGTAAAAAGAAAAAATTATTATATAAAGCTTTCCTAAAGAAAAGGACAAAAGAAGCAGAGCAGCGGTATAAAACATATAAAAATAAGTCAACATATATAATAAGATGTAGTAAGAGAGACTATTACAGTAAAGAACTGGAGAAAAACAGAGACAATATTAAAAATACATGGACAATGCTTAACAGTATTCTTGGAAATAAAAGCAGAAATACAAGCTACCCAACCGATTTTTCAAAAAATAATAAAACGACTCAGAGTGTGAATGCAGCTTCACCTGCAGATGAATTTAATAACTTTTTTGTTAACATTGGTCCTAATTTGGCTCGAGAAATACCCATTACGGCGCCTACAGATGATACAATAAGCAAAAACACTGCTATAAAAGACTCCATTTTCATAAAGAACACAGACGAGAGAGAGGTCATTGAAATTTTTAAATCGTTTAAAAGCAAAACATCTACGGACTGTGATGGTATTGACATGCTCTTAGTCAAAACTGTTATTGAATGCTTAGTGAAACCACTGACGTATATCTGTAACCTGTCTCTCCAAACAGGTATATTTCCCAATGCAATGAAAATAGCTAAAGTAATTCCGATATACAAGACGGGTGACAGAGGGGAATTTTCAAACTATAGACCAATTTCACTATTGCCGCAATTTTCCAAGATACTTGAAAAAATATTCTATGAGAGAAATGACAACTTCATACTGAAGAATAATTTATTGTGTGAGCAGCAATATGGGTTCAGACACAAGAGGACAACTGCATTTGCTCTAATGGAATTTATAGAAAAAATATCAACTGCCATTGAAAATAAAGAGTATTCAGTTGGGGTATTCCTGGATCTTAAAAAAGCATGTGATACAGTGGATCATAATTTATTATTAAAGAAACTACAAAATTGTGGTATTAGAGGAGTAGCACTGTCCTGGTTAAGAAGTTACTTAAAGAATAGATATCAGTATGTATGTGTTGGTAACAAAAACTCACAGTTACTGAAGGTTACTTGTGGAGTCCTACAGGGTTCAGTTTTGGGGCCATTATTATTCAATATGTATATAAATGATATATGTAAAGTTTCAGAAAAAATGGACTTAATATTGTTTGCTGATGACACTAATCTATTATGCAGTGGAAGCAATCTGGAACAACTTCTGGATACACTCAGAAAGGAATTAGGAAAGCTTAAACTGTGGTTTGATTCAAACAAATTAACGCTCAATTTAAGTAAGACAAAATTTATAGTCTTTAACAACCATCACAACAACTCAGTATCTAAACTCAGTGTAAATGGTGTAGAGATTGAAAGGGTATCTAAAACTAAATTTATTGGAGTAATAATTGATAATAAACTGTGTTGGAAGTTACATATTAATTATATTAAAGGTAAAATATCCAACTCAATTGCAATATTACACAGAGTGAAATATTTGCTGAATCAACCCACACTATATACCTTGTATCATTCATTAATACTCCCATACATGACATATTGTAACGAAGTATGGGGAAATACATATAAAACAAACATATATCCACTCTTTATGCTTCAGAAGAGAGCTATTAGAATAATAAACAAAGCAGCTTACAGGGAACCAACAAACCCACTTTTTCTTAAATTAAAAGCTCTCAAGTTGAAAGATCTGGTTGACTTTAAAACTGCAATAATAATGTTTAAAGTGAAGAATCCATCACTGCCCGCAAATATCCAAAAGTTGTTCCAAATAAGGGAGAATCAATACCATTTTAGAGGAACATGTATATTTCAAAAACTTTCAGTGAGAACTACCACCAAGCAACACTGTGTTTCAGTGCAAGGAGTCAGATTATGGAACAATTTTGGACCTGAATTAAAATCATGTACAACGCTTGGACAATTTAAACAAAAACTGAAGGAAGAAATACTCCAAACATATATACAAGATGACATGTAAAATCACATAAGGATTGTCATATCCAGCCTGTGTTGTGTTGTAGCTTAGTTTTTCTTTTTCTTTTTTTTTTCTGTCACATTTTGTCTTAGCTTTGTTTTTGAATTGTAATCGCTTAGCTTAGCTTAGCTTAGTTTTTTTTTTCCTGTCACATTTTGTCTTAGCTTTGTTTTTGAATTGTAATCGCTCTTGTCTTGTTTTTTTTGTTTTTTTTTTCTCTTTTTTCTCTTTTGAATTCTTGGATGGAATATGGGTGGGCAATATAAGCTGCGGCTTCAGCCATCACCCATTTCGGATAACTTACGTTGAATTGTATAATCAGAGGAGTTATCGTCTAATTTGACCTTGTTGGATTTTCTTTCCCCCTTTGTTATATTATTCAGTTTCTTTTAACCTGTACTATCCGAAATAAAGATTCATTCATTCATTCATTCATTCATTCAATTTTGATGATTATGGCTACAGCCCATATTAACCAACACCTCAGCGGCCAACATTTATATTTAAAAACTATTTTTTAAAGTTAATTTTTTAGTAATATTCTAATTTTTTGCCAAATTGAATTTGGGGTTGTCAGGGGCTGTAAGCCATAATCGTCCAAATTAAAATAAATAAACGCTTGAAACATATCACTGTCTGTGTAAGGAATCTATATAATATATGGATTTCACTTTCTGAAATGAGTGACAAAAAATATTGAATTTTTTCACGACATTCTAATTTTTGGAGATGTACCTGTATTAGGGAAATAGACTTGTGAAAGTCAGTGGTGGGATGTGACAAAAATGCTTTGTTTCTCTGACCAGTGAGAACCCCAAGGATCCACTCTGTACAGGTACAAGTACATTTTCAATCCAGGGAATTATGGTGGAACAGCACAACAACACTGTTCCAACACCTTTTATGGAAAATCCACAGAATAGGTGTGTGGGTCTATTCTGACGCTTTAGAAAATTATATGAATGACTTTATAGATCACTGGTTTGAAAAAGCACTTTTAAGATGTCGAGATTTCGGCTCCTGGGGTCCACTTAACCTGCATCCACAATATAAACACTGATGGAGGCTAAACCCTGGCATGTGGAAACACATTCTAGCATTAAATTGCACACAATTTAATGCACAGCACCAAAGTGCAATACGTACACAAACCAGGACTTTAACCAAGATTAACATATTTCATCGTTTTGCTCTCACAAGCGAATATTTAGGACAAAACTAGCGCGAATCAGCAGTTGGCTACTAGCTAGCTACTAGCTAACACTCATTAGCCAGCACAGGATGGCACTGTATCGCTCAAAAAAAGTGAGCTTACCACCATCAGGATAAATAAGCGAACAGATGCACAATATTACAAATCACTCACCATCGATGGTTCTCTCACGTTCCTCTTCAGCTTGTCCATAGTCCGGTTCTATGCTGGGCTACATCTGTATCGGTGCGGGTCGCTCCTCTCACTGTGGATCTGCCACCAAGCAGAGAAAACCCCGCACCTCTTCGTTGGACCACGGTGTAGATTTCCGCAAACGCTGTCTGTATTAATATCGTATTTACTCAGCGATCGAGTTAGTCCATGAAATATTGCAAATGGCGGTCGTGTAGATTACACAGACGATGGACGCTTTCGTGACGTTACGCCCTTACCAATCAGTGGCTCACACTCTGTTGACGTCACATCTTGGCTCGACTCAGCGCGGTTGTACCCTGGCCTCGAACAGGCACGAAAATAGCACCTGTTAGCGCCTGTTAACTGGTGCTGGGGCTAATAGAAAAGGCTACAAATGCGGGCCGAGGCGTAACGTGTTGGGCCAAGTGGGGCTAGTGGAAAAGTGCCTTAAGTTGTGTGTAATTTCTTCCTAGAATCTGTTTCCACATGCCAGGGGTTAGCCGCCCTCAGTGTTTATATTGTGGATACAGGTCAAGTGGACCCCAGGATCCAAAATCTCAACATATACAAGTGCATTTTCAAACCAGTGATTTATAAAGTGATTCATATAATTCTCTAAAGCGTCAGAATAGACCCACACACCTATTCTGTGGATTTTCCATAAAAGGTGTTGGGACAGTGTTGTTGTGCTGTTTCTGTTCCACCATAAATCCCTGGATTGAAAATGTACTTGTACATGTACAGAGTGGATCCTGCGGTGCTGGTCAGGGAAACGAAGCATTTTTGTCACATCCCACCACTGACTTTCATATGTGTATTTCCCTAATGCAGGTACATCTCCAAAAATTAGAATGTCATGAAAAAGTTCAATATTTTTTGTCACTCATTTCAGAAAGTGAAATCCATATATTATATATATTCATTACACAGACAGTGATATATTTCAAGCGTTTATTTATTTTAATTTGGATGATTATGGCTTACAGCCCCTGAAAACCCCAAATTCAGTTTGGCAAAAAATTAGAATATTACATAAAATTAATTTTAAAAAAATAGTTTTTAAATAGAAATGTTGGCCGCTGAAATGTTGGTTAATATGGGCTGTAGCCATAATCATCAAAATTAAAATAAACACTTGCAATATATCATTGTCCCTGTAATGAATCTATATATGGGTTTCACTTTCTGAAATGAGTGACAAAAATATTGAACTTTTTCATGATATTCTAATTTTTGAGATGTGCCTGTATAAGTGTTGAACTTGCTTGAACTAACCACCATCCATTTCTGTCTTTGGTCTAGGCAAGAGGAAAGGAAAAGCAGCCGCCCCACAATGGACCTTGCCACTGTGGAAAGTACTGAAATCCTTTACTTTTATAGGTAAAGTGCCAAAACCAAAGTAGCACAATTTCCACTTAATATAAAATGGACTGAACTGAGATTTATTTGATTGTGTGAATATTAATTACAGAATAATTGAAAATGACTGGCACATCAACTATAAAATAAAACGCTTGTTAATGTATTTATTTTTTTTGTCAGATCACTTGTGTGATCCTTTGTGAGTTATATTCATAACTGTATGTTGCACTTTGTGGAATGGGAGTTGTTCAGTCATCAATATAATTTAGTTTATATGTGTAGTTTATAGTCTATCATCAATAAACTCATGCAGTAACAGGACACATTACAAATATTTGAGACCCATTGTAGTGCTTCCTTTTATATTTTAGCAATAAAAGTACAAAACACCGCCCACACTTGAAGCCAGGGTAAGTAGAGACACAGCGGTGACAAAGAGGTGGCTAAACTTTTATTGATTAAAAATTCCATATTTTGACTGAGCGACTCCATACTCAGTGATACACACTCTCAGTTAAAGTACTAGATTTCATTCAAGTGAATGTATTAATTCATTCTGAGTGCTGAGGCCACAATAAAAACAGATGATTTTAAATGTAACCCAGCCCTTGTAAAATCTACTTTACTGAAGCGCAGCTACATTAAAATTGTGGTTAAATACAACAACGAAGTACTTATTGTCACATTGGAATTGTAATTGCTCCTGTTTTGTTTTTCTTTTGAATTCTTGGATGGAATATGGGTGGGCAATATAAGCTGCAGCTTCAGCCATCACCCATTTCAGATAACCTATGTTGAACTATATAATCAGAGGAGTTATTGTTTAATTTGACCTTGTTAGATTTTTTTTCCCCTTTGTTATATTATTCTATTTTCTTTTAATCTTTACTTTTAATCTATCTGAAATAAAGATTCATTCATTCATTCACATTCCTCCATTGACTTTTAGCAACAAGTGTATTTCCCAAATATGTTTTAAACTTGCTTTAATTAACCACCACCCATTTCTGTCTTTTGTCTAGGCAAGAGGAAATGATCCACCCCAAACTGGACCTTGCCTCACTATTTACAGAGATGCAGGCCTAAGATCTGCTGAACCGGGACCAGCTTGAGTGGCACATCCCAGCTGCTTCTCAATGAGGCAGCATGGCCGGCGTGTGTGACCCATCCTAAGTTTTTTTTTTTTTTTTTACAGTTTGAATTTTGCACATTCTGAATAATCTGGAATTTGCTGCTGATTGTAAAAACAATTTAGTGACTTATGTGTTTGCATCATAATTTTCTATTTTGTCTGTTAAGACACTGGTGGGAAAAGAGTCAACAGTACAAACCATTTATCAGTGACTTTGAAAATAATGGCTCATTCTTAAGAAAAAGTAACCAAAACTGAAGACTGTATTGTTGGATGTGCCACTGCAGAAGATCCTGCACACTTTAGTGACAGTACCAGTATATTGAGGAATTCTGGGCCATATTAGCATCTGTTCTTCATCATAATGGGTTTGGGCGGGGGTGTCCAATCATGTGCCATGGAGGGCCAAGACCCTGCAGGCCTTACCTCCAACCAATGTCTTCAACAGCAGATTCCACTGAATTTCTTTCCACTGACTGCTGATGAGTGACAACACCTGCTGAAGAGACTGGGTAGAAGAGAGAACCTGCAGGGTCTTGGCCCTCCATGGTGCATGATTGGAGACCCCTAGGTTACGGTTTAATGGGATTTATCATTTTAACACAAACTGCTTTATGGTTCATAATTCTGTTGACAGACTTACACCAAACCAAAAGTGATTTCTCAAACTGCTGGATTGTTCTTAGACAGCTTTTCTAATCTTTCAGTATTTAATTTATGTCACTTGGTGGTAACCTTCACATATAAAAAAAGAGACACATCTGCAAAAACTTCAGAGGTTTATTGTTAGTGTAATTCCCAGTGCAATACTACATGGATGCATGTATAGTACATTGTTGATGCAGAGAATATATACTGCTCAAAAAAAATAAAGGGAACACTTTGAAAACACATCAGATTTTAATGGGAAAAAATAAGCTGGATATCAAAATTGTGGCATGCTAGTCCATCTTAATCAGGTTAAAGGAATACTTTTTAATCTGAGTAAACTGGACTAGCCTGCCACAATTTCGATATCCAGCTTATTTTTTCCCATTAAAATCTGATGTGTTTTCAAAGTGCTCCCTTTATTTTTTTTGAGCAGTATATATTTCTACAGTACATGTATCTAGTAAATCAAGTATTTTCCATGTAACCTTGTGACTACATTATTTTAATTGCTTTTAATCCTAGATCAAGTTTGTTTTGGCCTAATATATACCTAACTCAGTACTGTTTACTTGACAGTCTGTACATGATTTTCACACAGATCAGAGCAATTTGTTGCACAGGAAGCTAAACGTTTCTACAGATAATCTTAAACTCTATAACCACTGATCGTTTGTGAAGCTGGGGTGACATCAGTGACCGGCTGTGTTGAACGCCCAGACTGACCGTTTGAAGCAGTAATTTTCCCACAACAGAGCCATCTGAAACACACACACACAGCATACATATTTTAGTACCTAACAGCGATAACTTGCAGACATTACAGTGTAGTACGACGTACTTAAAGCAAACTAGCATTAGCAACCATTAGCCTACCGTCTTATGATCTAGTTTGTATCCTCAAGTCTTCGGCCCTCCCAGACGCTGTAGTACTATTCCAGAGTGTTTCGTCTCGCTGCCTGTACCCTTGTCTGGTGGCATTTACGGTGACAAAAAGCCACAGACCGAGGAGTCGCCTTGTACAGCTGCAATGTTATGTTTTGCTTGGGTCGCGTGTTTTACGTCACGGGAGTGTGGTGCCGCCTTGCTGTAAAAAAATCCCACCGACCCCAGGCGTACCCTGCTGTAATGGAAACACAAGCGAGCCGAGGCGGGTAGTGGCGAGTAGTGTAAAGTAAGGCCGACTGGGTCTAGTCACTAGACGTGGAAAAGCGTCAATAGTGAGTCTGTTGGCATCCTGCTAGACTTCTTAAAATCAGGGTTGATCAGGTGATCTATGGTGGAGAAAATGATTCTGGGATTGTTTTTGATTATTTATTATTTTGGGGAAGTGGGAGTCTCTGGTTTGTTTGACCGTGTTATTACAGTATATAGTTTCAGTTGCTTGCCCAAAATTTGGTAGTGAACAGTTAATTTTGTTTTTCTTCACCTCTTCTCTGCTGCTCTGCATTTTCTTTTCTGCTGTTTTATATCTTCATTCCTCCAGGGCAGGACAGGTTTAGTTTTTGCATTTTTGGTCTTTAATGGTGCAACCAAGTCCAGTGCTGATTGCAGTTTATGGTTAAAACTATCAGTGATAAAATCACATGATGCAGATAGAACCTCAGCAGGAACATCACTTTAAACCCTGATAAAATTTGCAGCCACTTCAGAAGTCAAATGGCGCTTCCTCACAGTTCTCACCAGGGTCTCTCACTGAATAAAACTGGTGATGTTAAAAAAACATACAGAAGTGGTCTGAGACAGCAAAATCTGCAACAGAGGACATACTAGTGGACAGGTCTTAGGTGATGACAAGGTCTAAGGCGTGTCCTCTGTTGTGTGTTGTTCAAAATCCATACAGTTCAGAGGGTTTAAAAAATTTAGTAGAAAAAGAATTAGAAGGATCAGATTAAAATCACCAGCTATGGCTACCTTGTTATATTTTACATGAATGGTTGACAGCATGTCAGAGAATTCCTTGATAAATGCTGCAGATGGTTTTGGTGATCTATAAACTATAAGGCATAAAACTGGGGGACTGTTAAAAACAAATGCATGGTATTTGTCATATCCGGCTCTAGGGAGCCGGGCAATCAGAGCCAGGGACAAGCCAGTGAGTCGTGATATTTTATTCAGGGAAAAGGGGAAGGGATGAGGAGAGCACAGATACTCATGCAGACGTACACTCACAGGTTGCACAGCGCAGAGGTAAGCAGCTCGTACCGGACGTGGGGGTAACAAGACGTACATACTCACAGCGGGATACAAACACGAATGCTGCAAGAGGAGTATAAGCTGACACCAGACGAAGGGGCTTCAGCTTAGCAATGTGTTTATGTCGCAGCCCCGAGTCATCGAGGCTGCTCCTATTTATCCTCATTGGCAGCGCCCCAGCTGATGAAGACTAATTGGCCCCAGCCGTCCATAATACTGCCAGCTGGGGGCCAGCTGAGACGCTGCTCAATGGGAAGCAGGGATGAGGGAAAACATGGGCTGAGTGCCGAGACGGCATCTCAACCCATGGTGACAGAGCCCCTCCCTCAAGGTCGGGCTCCTGAACGACCAGGAACATCCCAGCCCCCCCCCCCCCACCACCACCTAGGGTGGGAGGAAGGGAGGCGGACTGGAGGGGAAGAAGCCAAGGGAAGGACAACACCAATGGGGCAATGTAGGGTAGCGGGAAAGAAAAACCCAAATACAATACTGACAAAACAGAATAATTAACCCAGGTACAGATGGGGAGAAGAACTGGGTCAGCACGCCGGTTACATACTACCCAGAGAGTACCAACCATGCGTGACCCAGAGCAAGGAAAAAAGAACCACCAAAAAGGTACAGGGCAAAAAATGCTGAGTACGGTTAAATAAAGGGGAACCTATACACAGCGCTAATTTAAGTACATACAGTCACCAAGAAAAGTGAGGGTGACTGGAACAAATGACAATTATAGAGCATGGTGTTACGGAAAACAAAGCACATGACTCTATAATGAACCAACAGGACAAAAAAGAAATACTGAGTGCAGGCAAAGAAAAACCCACACACACGAATATATAAATACCCAGTCACCTAAAGAAATGAAAGTGACTGGAATAAATGGATAACTGCAGAGCATGGTGTTACGGAAAACAAAACATAACTCTACAATACAAAAAACGAGGCTAAAAACATGGCACAAAAAGTAAAATGCTGAGCATGAGCGATGGAAAACACAGCACTATAAAAACAAATCCACCAACAGGACAGAACATTACACCCGAGTGACCTTAATAACAAAAGAAAAAGTGACACCCGAGGTGAATGGCAGGCAGAGTCCAAAAATGGCCGAGATGGCTCCGGAGATCTCCCCGCCCATTGTCCAGCTGGCGAATCAGGGAAAGAGAAGTGTTCGGACGGCGAACTCTGGACCCAGATCCCAGGAATCCAGTCCACCGGCAGCTGAACCAGGCTGCCCAGAGGGAAACACAGACCAGTGGGGGGAACCAGATCACCGAACCGAAAGTTCGGTGGGTCGGGTCGTTGACCCGCATCACTCAACCACCAGGACCGTTGAGACGGGCGAAGGATCAGAGCGGATCCCAGTGGAAGAGGCTCAGGGGAGAGCCGATGACGAGGGCGGCGGGCGTCAGGCCGCAGGAAAACGGCCACCTCCTCACCGGACCCGGACAATACTGGGGCAGCACCCACGTCAGACCCCAATCGGGCCTCAGGCGAACCCACGTTGGACCCCGACTGGGTCTCGGGCGAACCCACGTTGAATACTGCACCAGAACCGACCTCCAACGTTGAACCCGGACCCTCCAGCACCATGAGGAACAGCAACTCCTTGCCGGTGACCCTGGAAGAAGGCTCAGAAGAGAAAACAGAACCGGGATCAGGATCACCGGCAGCGCCAGAACCCGGCGAGACGAGCTCAGACGCAGCGGACGGCTGCACCCGGCTCGTCTCCCCTGGAGATAGGCTGAAGTGCTCGGGGATAAAAAGAGAGAAAAGAAAGGAGAGCACTCGCCTGATCTCGGGTTCTGACGCCGTCCAGGACTGCGAAGATCCAGGATCCGTCGTCAGGAGGTCGTTGTCAGGCTCCCATCTAGCCGCGTCGGGCCCCGCAGCCAGCACGATGGTCAGCGCAGCTTGAGATTCCTCCAGCTCAGGTGACCCCGCCGACGATCCACTCGGCGTGAAGCCAGAAGAATCTCGTCCCGCCGGACCGAACCGCTCCTCCGTGGAGACCCGGGGACGCTCAGTCGTCGGCGTAGACTCCACGCAGCAGTCAGTCCCCCTCCTCCGTCCGCAATGTAGCTGCGGAACCACAGGCCCTCTCCATATCCCACCACGTTGACCCGGAGCCGGGGACCGCTCGGCGGAGAGAGACACAGAGGATGCGGGATTAGGCATACAGGTTACAGCAGGTGGGGAGAGTTCAGGGAGCTGCGAACCCTGAACTTCTCCTCCAGGGATGTGACAGAGCAAATCATTAAGCAGGTGTGAAAAAACAATGACTTGCCTGCCCCCTGGAGGTTGAGCATCGCCTGCTGTAGTGGAATCTGCTTCTTCCTCTCCCCGCCCGGCGATAACGGAGGACCCCCCGGGAGTTAGTCTGAGGGTCGCTCGCGTTGTCTCCAGCAGAGAGCTCACCAGGCCGGGATTCCAGGCACACACAGCGGTCAGGAAGCGCGTCGAGGAGGAGGGGGAAACAGCCGGGGTGAGCCAGCCCGAATGTCCAGGAATGACAGCGGGGGAACGAGGCTCAGGGGACGAGGCTGTAGAATCTCCACACTGACGAGGCGAAGGGATGACAGCTGCGTGGGAGGAACGGTCCTGACGATGACCCAGAACTGGATCCGGACGAGGTTCGTGCAGAGGTGACTCGGCGATGTGATGACGACTACTCCCAGGGGACGAAGCGAGGGGGAAACCCAGGATTCGCCGCTCCAGATCGGAGATCGAGACGAGGAAGGCGTCGAGCACGGGAAAGCTTCGTAGCCCTGAAGTCCTCACCATCAATCTCACTGCCGCCGCCACATGCCTGAAGGTGGTGACAGGAAACACAGTAGAGCTCGCGACAGCCACTCGACCCCGGACATAACTGCTGTCAGCTGCGGCTCCTAGAAGGGAATCCCGAGTGACGTGGCGCAGGTCGGGGGAAGTCCTCTGGTTGGCGCGAACTCCCGGACTAGAATAGCGGCAGGAACGGGACTCCGAAGCGGGGAAAGACGTCGCCCACTTCGACTCCCTGCCGGGATTTCCATCCACCCCGTGGAGCTTCTCTCGCTGTGTACCTGCAGCGTCTATCCTGGCACTGTCCTCCAGATGGTACAGAGAGTGAGGGTGACAGTCCAGGAGTTCCTCAGCACGGCCCGGATGCCAGCGTCTCGCGTTGGAGGCTTCGTGCAGGGTGAAGAATGTCCCGTCGACAGCCTCCGAGATGGACCTTAGCTCGTCGCCCTGGCGCCGGAAGTGACTCCTGGGAAACGGCATGCTAGCAGCGCTGACACTAGGACAGAAAGGTACATTTCCACAGCGACTCACGGCCGCCGGCAACTCTTCTGGCTGCGACATACTGTCATATCCGGCTCTAGGGAGCCGGGCAATCAGAGCCAGGGACAAGCCAGTGAGTCGTGATATTTTATTCAGGGAAAAGGGGAAGGGATGAGGAGAGCACAGATACTCATGCAGACGTACACTCACAGGTTGCACAGCGCAGAGGTAAGCAGCTCGTACCGGACGTGGGGGTAACAAGACGTACATACTCACAGCGGGATACAAACACAGGAATGCTGCAAGAGGAGTATAAGCTGACACCAGACGAAGGGGCTTCAGCTTAGCAATGTGTTTATGTCGCAGCCCCGAGTCATCGAGGCTGCTCCTATTTATCCTCATTGGCAGCGCCCCAGCTGATGAAGACTAATTGGCCCCAGCCGTCCATAATGCTGCCAGCTGGGGGCCAGCTGAGACGCTGCTCAATGGGAAGCAGGGATGAGGGAAAACATGGGCTGAGTGCCGAGACGGCATCTCAACCCATGGTGACAGTATTCAAAGGTGGTGTACTTGCTAAATGTTATTTCTTTATAATTAAAATCACTAGAGATTATTGATGCAGTTCCACCACCTTTTTGACCCTTCCTTGTAGAAAATAAAAAGTTAAAATTCGGTGGAGAGGCCTTGGTGAGAACAACTGATGCATCGGTACCCAGCCACATCTCAGTTAAAAACAGACAATCCAGTTTATGATCTAAAATCAAATTATTAATAATAAAAGATTTATTTAAAAGGGAACAAACATTTAAAAGAGCCATAAAAACTGTTGAAAGGTTGGTGTGTGAGGTGGTTTGTTGGGTATTTAAGTTAATTTTGACATGGTTCTTATGGTTTACTCCACCAGTCCGAATCCTGTGTGGTCTATTATTGGAAATAATGGGGGGAATAGGGTAGGTGGGTGGTGAGGGGGGACTGAGGCAGGGTGTGGTGGAGTGTGGTGGGGAGGGGGGCATAACTTGTGAGTAAAATGAGCTTACAGGGGGAGACATTCAGGCTGATGGAGCAGTTGAAACAAAATAAAATATATTATCTGTTAAAATGCAGGGGCCCAGCCTGCTCAGATGTGTACCGTCTCTCCAGTAAAATCAAAATCTCAGATGCCTGGCTGGTGATAACGTTGCAGCCGACGTGGATCACAATGTTCCTAGCTGAGGGATGCTTTGCCAGGAGGCCAGGCATTTTATCCAGGAGGTGCATCACTCTGGCACCGGGGAAGAAGCAGGTCTCCACAGCTCGTCTCCGAACATATCTCACCATAGAATCTCCGATGATCAGGGTGGTAGGAGAAGGAGGTGATGGCGGTTGAGAGGGTGAGATCTAGATGGAGATTGGGGGTGGATGACATACATCAGGTGAGCGCCGCGGAGTTGGTCTCAGATTTAGCTCTGCCCGGTGGCGGGCTCTTGGATAGGGGAGCCCCTCCGGTTCATTTGTCGAGGGCACCGAAGCCAGAAACAGCGGGACCTTGGATTCGGTCAAGAACTATTGTTTCTAGATGGTTCTCTACTTCCTCAATTTTATAAAGATTGGAGATACGCTGCTCCAGTTCAGCAATCTTCTGGGTAAATGTGGCACAGTTTTTTTTTTTTTCCCCTTGTCCCGTCAGGCAGCGAGGTAAGAAGAACAGAGATCTGTTACCCTTATTGAATGTGGCACAGTTTTGACAGCCAGCTGATAGGGCAAATGGTGCCATGACAGACATGAAACGCTTTGAACGAATCCTCCATTGTTGAAGCAGCTTCCCAGAGCTGCAGCCACAAGGTCATTGGTGCATTTCATGAGGGCAACCCCCAAACCAAGTGGTGGACACCAGTGGTGAAGGGAGCCATCAAGCTGAAGAAGGAGTCCTATCGAGCTTGGTTGGCTTGTGGGACTCCCAAAGCAGCTGAGGTGTACCGACAGGCCAAGCGGAGTGCAGCTCAGGTGGCTGCTGAAGCAACAACTTGGATGTGGGAGGAGTTTGGTTAGGTCATGGAATAAGACTTTCAGTCGGCCTCCAAGAGATTCTGGCAAACTGTCTGGCGGCTCAAGAGGGGGAAACGGCTCTCTGTCCACACTGTGTATGGTGTGGTTGGGACGCTGCTGACTTCACCTGGAGACATCGTCAGGCGGTTGATCATTGTGTTTATTCTTCATTATCATGTTCTATAGATTTATTCTTGTGTGTATATTGAGTATCATTCTCTAGCTCCCCGGTGTCCATTATTTGCCCAGCCCCGCTCATCCTGTCTCCCTCACCTGTAGCTGATCCCTTGTTATCTGTTGGCCCCTGATTAAGTGTCACCTGTTTTGTGTTGAGTAATCACCTGTTTCCTTTATTAGCCGACGTCTTCTGTTGTACCTCTGGCGCCCGTCTGTTTATCGTTTCGGTTAAACCAAGTTATGTGTTTGATAGCTCAGTCTTCTGTCTTCATCATCCTGTGCTGTAGAATAAATCCTTGCTTGCCTTACACCGTGCTCACCTTAAAGAGTCATTTACCGTCTGCCGGATGCAGACCATGACAGAAGCACGTGAGGAAACACAACATACACTGGGATTTTCAATTATTTTAATGGAGAGAGTTGTAACAGTTATAATCTAATAGCCCATCATTTTAATTATAAGATGATGATGCATTTAATATTTTTTATTCTATCCATATTTTTTATTTTAATCACGGATTTACAGGTGGAGTACAGTCTATAGATTAGGCATTAATATATACATTTTCGAGAGAAATGAGCGAATGAACAGGGAGTGTGTGTACATTCTAGTGTGGATACGGTGCACGGAGGAGGTGTGGTGGAGTACTGTCAGTCTGAAGATTTTAAACTACAAACCTCAAAAATAGGTAATCTGTGACAAAGTATTCTGTCCACACACCTATCTATCGTGTCTGTCATCATATTACATCATCATATCTCCTGTCCGTCCGTCCACCCCCAATTAATAAAAAACATACTCAGCTGCTGTTTCCTATTAACCTGTTGCACTCCTGTGTACGGCGGACGGGCACGTCTCTGCGTCCTAGTGCGCACGAGGGCGCTCTCGTGCGCTCTAGGACGCATGAGGGCGCTGCGTCCTAAGAGCGCACTGGAAAAAAAAGCTGGATTTCCGTTCTTCCACTACAGACACAGCCGCGAACAGATCGGATATGATTGACCTCTCATTCGACTAATAAGAGCCTTGAATTGGGTTTCTGAAACCTTGAAGAACCAATGACTGAAAACCTAGCAAGAAGGATCCGCCTACCAACGCTGTGAATGCAGCGAGCCAATTGAAGCACAGAAGTTCGCAAGCTGTTTTCTGTAAGGCTGGGTGAAGACAGACTGCTGCAGCAGAGTTTCCAGCAGAGTAGACGTTTAGGATTCTCTTCCATGGTCATCATAGACCAACGGAGGCCGACGACGAAGGTCGTAATTCATTCGCCAAAACCGCAATCATGGAAGTGCAAAACCGCAATAATGGAATTATGTTTTGACCGGGGGTCGCGAGACCAGAACCACGAGTCCGTAACAAGGGACCAGCGTCGCGTTCGTCTGACAATGAGGAAGAGAAGTTCGCCAGGACACTGCTGCTGTGAAGAGGTAAGTGTTATAAGCTAAATTATTCTTTATCCCTGAAAATTGCAATCAAAAATGACTTTTGACCGATCGGTAAATTACAACTGTGCGGCGCATGAAGTCCGAAGTCTGTGCGCTGCGGTACACGGTTTGTGCGCCGCGTCCGGACTGTGAACGCCCCGCCCCCCCGCTACTCTTCTGTAGTGAGGACCGTGGGGACTGTGCGCCGTCGTACACGGTTTGTGCGCCGCGTCCGGACAGTGAACGCCCCCCCCCCCCCCGCTACTCTTCTGTAGCGAGGGGCGGTCGCCACATGACAATTCCGTCATGTAGCGATGGCCGATGTCCGTCCTCTGTAGCGAGGGGGGGCAACCCCCCCACACACACACACAGCCCTGAGTGTCACCTTACATTAGAGCCCAAGATGAAGCTTCTATATTGAATCATTCAAAAGTTACAGACGTTTTTCCAAACTGTGCCATTTGGCACAATTTGGCACAGTTCAAAAACGCCTGGGAACTACCTGAGGAAAAAGCTGTGTAATATATTCATTTTTTGTGGTATTGTTACAAAATTTTGACCTCAGTTGGATAACACTTGGTTCTACATTTCTTTTGCATTTTCCAGCCCGGATCTGAAGCTGTGTGTTATTTGCAAGCATTTGTATCCCAAAAAACACCCAGGCCAAATTTATTTTCTTCAAGTTCAGTATGTTTAGATGACTTTAACTCAGTGGTCGGAGCACTTAGAGAGATTATGACTGTTTTGCCAAAAAATTCACAGTGTTTTCTTTTAAATGAGACCAACCCCATGAAGATGCTGCAAAGGGTTGAAGAACAGCTTTCGATTTACTTTTGGCATGTTATTTTTTGGCGTTTTTAGGGAAATTGACCGGCGTGCAAGGGGTTAAATAAGGACAGTTAAATACTGACTATTTGAAGATTTAGCAGTTTTTCACTGCATAGAGAAAAAACAGCAGGTGGGCTTACGATTCAGCTGATCATCCTCTTTTTAGTTTAACTACATTATTGCAGCGGGACCAATCTGCCCTATACTGGAAAAAAGCTGTCACTGTGGCCCTGAAGAAGAGCCAGCAGGTGTGCTTAAAACTGATATTCATCATTATTATCTAATTATGACAGTTTTTTACAATTTTTGAAATCTCATTCACTGTCATTCTTTTTTTTTTTTTTTTTTTTAATTTAAGTTTTTGTAAAGGGTATACAGGTCGTTACAGCAATGCAGTGTTTACATTTTCATCACATGTTCCCTTATTTTCTGATATCTGACAACATTGGAAGATTAATTCTTACAACACCCCTTTTTTTTTTTTTAAAGTGAAAGAAAAAGTGAAATTAAAGAGAAAAAAAAACAAAAAACAAATAACAAAAAAAAACAAACAAACCAGTAAAAAACAAACAAAAAGAAAAAGTAAGTAAATAAAGATAAAAGAGCATCTGAGTAGCGTTGGAACAAAGAGCGGAACCATTATTGAAATGGTATTTGTCAAAGATTAGAACTAATGGAAGACACATATGCGGTCCAGGGTTGCCAAAAGTTCATGAACACATCCATGTCCTGTCTCAGTGCGAATGTCAACTTTTCCATCGAGTAAATGTCTTGGATCACGTTAGTCCAATCTTCAGGTGTAGGACAGTCCTTCAACATCCATTTTTTAGTTAGAGCTTTTTTGCTTGCCAATATTAAAACATTGAATAAGTATTTTTCTCCTCGTCTTTCCAGTGAGTCCAGTAGTAAACCCAAATACAAAGTTACAAAAGAAAAGGGAACTGTAATTTTGAATATTTTCCCCAATATTGTCTGTACCTTGGTCCAATATTGGTGGATAACTGGGCATGACCAAAACACATGAAAATGATTTGCAGTCTTTTCACCACACAAGCGCCAACAGTTCAATCCCTTATGGGTAAATTTGTTTTGTGCAGGTGTTCTGAAAAATCTTGCCAAGTTTTTCCATCCAAATTCTCTCCACTGCAGGGATGAGGTACTTTTCCATTGCTGTTTATTTAGCTTTTCCCATATTTCCAGTTGTAAAGTGAAATTCCCCTCTTTTTCCCATCTCTCTTTTATATAAGATGTGTTGTCTCCTTTTAAGTCTTGAAGACCTTGGTATATTTTAGAAATGTATCTGATCCCTGGGATCCCTTTATATGCCATTAAGAAGACCTTCAGAACACCTGACTGGGCCCTTTCCAAAACCTCCTTTTTAAGTATATTGTTTATGTGGTGTGTAAGCTGGAAGAACCTGTAAAGGTCTTGATTTATTAGGCCTTGTTTTTTCAAATCTTCAAAACTTCTTAAGATTTGCCCTTTAAAAAAATCGTAATATTTTATCAGCCCTTTCTCCTTCCACTTTTTAAATCTGGTGTCTGTTTTATTAGGAGTAAAGTCCTGATCATAGGCGATCCATTGCAGAAGTCGATAGGGCTCTTTAGTTTGATTCTCTCTGACTATCTTAAACCAAATTTTTAGCGGGGTCTCTATCCACGGGTTAGTGTTATTCAAAAGCTTAGGTAAGACATTGTTCCCTATTATCGCCTGTAGGGGGATGTCACTTGTTATTTGGCATTCGATCTCCTTCCATTGTGCAGTGTAGACTGGGTTACATATCTCTACTAAAGTTTTAATTTGTGCGGCTTTAAAGTAGTCCCTGATATTTGGCAGCGCGAGCCCACCTTTGTCTTTGTTTAGCTGTAGGGTTCTATATCTGATTCTAGGTCTCTTGCCCTGCCATATGAATCTTGAGATCCTTCTGTCCAGCTCCTGCCATGTTTTTTTGGGAGGTTCTACCGGTATTGTTTGGAAAAGGTATAGAAGACGTGGAAGTATATTCATTTTGACTGCTTCAATTCTTTGTGCAGTACCCAAGAATGGTATCATATTCCATCTTGCTAGGTCAGATTTTATTTTTGTCACCAGTGGATCATAGTTTAGTGATATAATTTTGTTGAGTTGTTTCGGGATATTGACCCCCAGATATTTCATAGATTCCGACTCCCAGTTAGTTTTGAGTTTGCTTAGTGAATAATGATTTGGGTCATAGTTGAATGTTAAAACTTGGGTTTTATGCATATTTAATTTGTACCCCGATAAATCTCCATACTCTGAAAAAACTGAGGTTAGTTCTGGTAAAGAAGTGTCCGGCTGCCCTAGGTATATTAAAATGTCATCAGCAAAGAGTGCTATTTTATGTTCCTTCTGACCAAGTGTAATACCTTGAATTTTTTGGTTTTGTCTTATCCATTGGCTCAGAGGTTCTATGAAGATTGCAAAGAGCAGTGGAGACAGGGGGCTGCCCTGACGACATCCTCTTTCCAGTTCAAAAGATGATGATAAATTACCGTTAATCCTTATTTTAGCTGTTGGTTTTTTATATAATGCCTGTATAGTTCTAATGAAGTTGTTATGAAAATTGAAACTGGATAAGATTCTATATAGAAAAGACCAGTCAACCGAATCGAATGCTTTTTCAGCATCTAATCCCAATATGACTGCATTTAAGTTATATTTTTTATATGATGAATTATGTGTAAAGTGCGTCGAATGTTGTCTTGTGTCTGTCTTTGTCTTATAAAACCTGTTTGGTCTAAATGAATTAGGTCTGTCAGTATATTTTCTAACCTTTTGGCAAGGATAATGGTAAAAAGCTTATAGTCCTGATTTAGTACACTGATTGGTCTGTAGTTGGAGCACTCTAGTTTATCCTTTTCAGGTTTAGGTATAACTGCAATGACCCCTTCTCTCCAGGAGGGGGGATTTCCCCTGTGTGGAGGACATAATTAAATGTTTTCAGGAGGAGAGGAGATAGTTGCTGTTTAAAGGTTTTGTACCACTCTGCTGTATAGCCATCAGCTCCTGGGGATTTGTTAGCTTTAAGTTTCATAATTGCTTTTTCCAATTCTTTAGGATGTATTTCTGACAGTAGTGTTTTATTTTGTGACTCCGTAAGTTGGGGAAGGTTTAATGTGTTTAGGAATGCCTCGGATGCGTTTTTATGTTTTTTGTGGGAGTATAAGTTCTTATAGTAATTCTCGAAGTTTTTAAGAATATCCTGAATTCTGAATTTTATTTCCTTTGATACTGGGTCTCTGATTTTGTAGATTGCTCTTTCTGTTTGATGTTTCCTCAATTTATAGGCTAGCAATTTTGCCGATTTACTGCCTGCTTCATAGTATTTTTGTTTCAGAAAAGTAAGTTTCTTCTGGATTTCTATTGTGTAGATCTCATTTATTTGGTTTTTAATTTCCTTAATCTTGAGCGAGTCAGTAGAATGAGTGTTGCCTTTGTGTTCTTTTTCTAGGTTCCTAAGTTCTGACTCTAATGTGGATAGTTTTTCTTGTCTTAGTTTCTTTTGGGTTGCCAGTTTTGCAATAATCTTTCCTCTTATTACAGCTTTACATGCATCCCACAGTATTAAAGGGGATACTTCTCCATTATCGTTATCTTCCAAATATCTGAGAATATCTGATTCCAATTCATCTTTCAATGGTCCTTTCAGGACATTTGAATTTAACCTCCAAGAAAATGTATTATTTGTGTATTTTTGGATATTTAAGTCCATGTAGATCGGACTGTGGTCGGAGAGATCCATCAGTCCTATTTTACATGTTTTTACTCTTCCAATGTCTCTATTAAACATAAAAAAATAGTCAATCCTTGAGTAAGATGAATGTGGAGTTGAGTAAAATGTATAGTCTTTTACACTGGGGTTGAGTTCCCTCCACACGTCACAGATTCCCAATTCTTTTAGTAGCATCCGAGTCTTCCTGTTTTGGGTGTTATTTTGATGTGGGGAATTACCAGAAGCATCCCAGTATGGATTCAGTCTAAGATTGAAGTCCCCACCACATATCACTAAACCTTGAGCTTTAGTTATCATTAGGTCGAATACATTTTTATAAAATTTCCAGTTAGCCCCTGGGGGAGCATACACATTCAGCAGGGTGATATCTTCTCCCTCTAGCCGCCCAGTTACCAAACTGTATCTCCCTTCTTTATCTTTGTGTTCTGATTTTTTTTCAAATGTAATTTTGGTTGATATCAATGTCGCTACTCCCCTCCTCCTCCCTGACTTATATGAAGATGAAGAGATCATTTTAAACCCTTGTCTACTGAGTTTATTGTGTTCCACGTCTGTTAGGTGGGTTTCTTGTAAAAGTATTATTCCTGCTTTGTCTTTTTTCATTTTGCCTAGAATCTTGGATCTTTTAACTGGATTCAGGATTCCTTTTACATTATATGAAATTATTTTGGTTACACCCTGTTTCTCCATTGTGTTGTTTTGTTTAGTATAACTGTGTGGTGACCCTCTTTTGTGCTACTCAGAAACTGAAAGAACATTAAAAACAAGAAAAACATTAAGAACGTAGTGTAAAAAACTTTAAAACAAAAAGCTGTCATAAGAACTTCCTGAGCTGAGGTCTTTTTAAAGACCCTGTAAGAGCCTTGATGGAGTGAAGGCTCTGAGGGAAATTCCTCAAACTCTGTTACGTGTTGAGGGCCCTCTCTTACCACTGAAAGTAGTCCCATGCTTTTAACGTGAGTTTCAGAACCCAATCCAAACTTGTAATGATTTTTTTTTTTTTCCTTTTATGCCTAAACCCTGTGAAATTGTGTGCACCCTCCCACCCCCATCACATCAAACATTCACGCAAAAACAGTATTTGTTAGTATGAGGAGAACATGTGGATTATAACGGACATTTCTATTTTAACAAGTTTTTTTTTTTTTTTTTTTTATTACAAAGACTTATTTGTTTCAAATAATATGATTGTTCCATGAAATGTTTTACCACATGCTGAATATGCATCTCCTTTAATGTTTGTTACCTTGTATGAGGGGGGTTGGATGTGCGGATTGATTCAAGAGAAAAGAAAAAAAAAAAAAAAAAAAAAAAGGTCGCTATTCCAACCTGAAAACGGATAGTTTATCCGCGACGCTCTGGTGCTGGGTTTCCCGCTGCTGGTCCGTGGATTTTGAAGGTCTTTGTGTTGTCCATGTTTGCGCTTTGATCTTCTGACTCGGGTCTGCTGCGGGTTTAAATACCGTTACCGGGAGCCCTCTTTTCGCCATGTCAGCTGTTGCTTCTTCCGCCGAATTATAGAGACACGTTTCATCGCCGTAGAAGACCCTTAACTTCGCAGGAAATGGTGTCTGAAAGCGCAATTTCTTCTCTCTTAACACCTTTTTCGCGTCATTGTATTCCCTGCGCTTTTTAAGGACCTCCGGGGCGTAATCGTGTTCCACGTAGACTTTTCTCTCCTGGTGCATAAATCCTTTTTTCTGCCAGGCCAGTCTTACAACCTCTTGTTTTATTTTGAAATTGGAAAATCTTACCAACACCGAACGTGGGGGCGCTTCCGCCGCCGGCCTAGCGGCTAATGAACGATGTGCCTTTTCTATCTTCAAGTCGGTGGTTTGTGGAATATCCAATTTCTCTCTTAGTAAGGATTCCACGCATTCTGCCATTGAGTTAAAACCATTTTCGGTTCCTTCTATCAGACCATGAATTCTTATGTTGTCTCTTCTTTGTTTTCCTTCTTGGTCGGTTAGCTTAGCCTCTATAGCTGCTTGTCTTTTGCGTAGGTCTAGCACAGAATCTTCGAGCACTTTTATTCGATCCTCTGTTTCCAAGATTCGGTTCTCGGCCTGGTCCACTCTGCTGTTTGTCCTTTTCAATTCTTCTCTGAATTCCCGAAATTCAGCCGTAACATCTCGGCGAAATCGTCGTAGCTCCTCAAATAGTGATTTCAGGCTAACCCTTTTGTTAGCTATCACCAGTTCCTCGTCTTCTGAACGGAGATCTTCCAGTTCGGATTCTCCGGCCGATACGTGTCCTGGCCTGGAGAATTTCAGTTTCTTCTGTTTTCCTTTAGACATGATGATTTTGTCTTTTGATTTTCACTCCTCCAAAAATCCGTTAAGTTTGATTTTCAAGGTGTTATCCTGGATTGGGTCTGAGAACTTCAGTGTTAAGCTGCAGTCGCCATGGCGTCCAGACCGGAAGTCCACTGTCATTCTTTTAACAGAATAATTTAAAATGAAAATATCCAGACAGTTGTTTTGAGTTAAAACAATTTTGCATTCAGCAGAGATTAGCAGACTTGAGGAAGAGATGAACGGCTTGCTCTTTCTTGGTTTAAAAGAGAAATTCATGCATAATTATGATCAAATCTCCCCAATGCTAGCATGGCTGTGGTGGAGGTTAAAAAGATTCTTAAAAGCACCATGCACTTAAACATGTTTTCACTGCATGAATGAGCTTGCATTGTCCTCAGTGCAAAATAGATTTGTCCTCCCATTTAAATACTGTCACATTAGTATTAAGCCTTTGATCTTGTGCCCGTTTATTAAAGGGAATGAGAGCCTCTCTGCACTTTGTGAATGCTGCAAAATTTGTTTTTGTGCTGCTGTAATAGCAAAATGAACTTGGAAATGCCCATAAATGCACCCTGAACCTCAGACAATTAACTCTAGGCTCCGCCACTGTGATATAGCCCTTTGACTCATTCTCAGACTTTTTTAAGGTAAAGAACAGAAATGCTTTCACACATACATTTGTTTCATCATTTATTTTACGCTTCATCAGTAACTCAATGGTTTTTGGTTCATTGGTTTAAAGTGGACAAAACTCCTTGCCAGTCCAGTCCAGATCCTCAGGTTGTTAGCATGTATGTTACATTAGCAGCCAAAGGGATTCTTGGAACAGATGAAGGGGTAGGTATAGGAACACGGAGCATTAACCCAACCATCTGCCACTTCAGAGAGAGAGAAAAATCATTATTACCTCATATTTTATGACTTCAAGATCATTTACAGAATAACTTAAGAGAATCCTGCCATTAATGTGGCTTACGTTTGGAACGTAAGTAGAGGCATTGGTAGCATCAAACTCAGTATGCCAGTTAACGTAGTAGAAATCCTGATGGTCAATCCACAGCCACGTCCTCTGAAAACAGGCATCAAGTATGCAAGAAAGGGCTGAAAGTCTAGACCCTGTTTAGATCAGGTTCTTGGTTCAGTCCTGACCACAGGGCCGGCCATCTAGAGTGCCACTTACTGGAGGGGGCACTGCTGCAATCCCTCTCAATAAATAAAATTAATAATAGAGGCGCTGTGCCTGAAGGCAAGGCAGGCAAAGTGCCTGGGGCCCCAGGCCAGACCAACTTTGAATCACTACAGCAGTGACAATGTGAAGAGTTTGCAATGACAGTAGTAGGCCTTTGTAGTTTGTTTTTGCTCTTCTTTGGCTGCCTGCTCAGTGAATGTTGGTTATACAGTGATGAAACTTGGCTCGTTGTTTTCTGCTGGGTCTCTACTTTCAGACGATGTTCGTGTTATTGCCCCTGCATCAGTGCGAGTTCTTATGCAAACTGTGTGGACATGCATATTACTGTAATTTTGCAGCTTTATTAATTAATTGCTTCATGTTGTGACTGTGTTTTGTGTTGATCAAAGTTGTTGCTTTAACTGTATTGTGGAGGCTCTCCTCATTCTGTGGATGTGTAACATGATGATTATGTTGATGTGGGGTAGCAGCTCTTAATATAGAGTTTTTTTTCATGAGCAGTGATGTGAGTCCCTGCTGCCATCTTTGCTGGAGTGCGAGTCCCACCCCATGCGGGACACGCTGAATGCACTGAGGAGCTCATTTAGCGGCAGGCTATGCTATCCTAAGTGCTTGAGGGAGAGGTTCCACAGGTCCTTCCTACCTATGGCTGTCAGACTTTATCATCTAACCTGTGCTGCTCATAGAGGCCATATCCACCTTATTCCTGGGGGTGCTGCAGTAGGAACAATTGTGGGCGGAGCTTCTTGTTTTGGCTGACATAGTGTTAATTCAGTCAGTAAGAGTGGAGTAGCAGGGGCATTTAAAATAGCATTCTTAAAAGTTTTTCCAATTCATTTTAATGTATAGTCCACATAATGTGTTTCGCACTCAAGTGGCAGCTAATTTCAGCACTTGTAGTTTTTGTATTTTTAAATGTTTTTGCGTAGTTCTGGTACGCAGCACGGTGGTGCAGTGGTTAGCACTGTTGCCTTACAGCTAGAAGGTTCCTGGTTCGAATCCCCAGGCTGACAGGGGTTGGAACCTTTCTGTATGGAGTTTGCATGTTCTCCCTGTGTTGCGTGGGTTTACTCCGGGGGCTCCGGTTTCCTCCCACTATCCAAAGACATGCATGTTAGGTTAATTGGTTGTTCTAAATTGTCCCTAGATATCCGTTTCCTATAGGCCCTTAGAATAGAGGGTTGGTATTAGTGAAAGCGCTTTGAGTGGTCTTTGTGACTAGAAAAGCGCTATATAAGTGCTAGTTAGTTAGTTAGTTAGTTAGTACTTGCTGCTGTTCGTGGTGTGAGGCTCCTCACAGATAAGCACAGCTAAATCTGTGGCTTCAACAGTAATGAGTAGACCATGCACTGAAAACTACAGGATTGTTCATGTGATCTGTGGTACAGACACAGCAGCACCAGGTGTGTTTTCACTTGTATGAATGTCACAAATCTGACGTTTTACCCCAAATTTAAAATGCCCAAGCACGGTGTTGTGGTTCTTTGTGGCTCTGACTAGACTCTACATCTGCTCTGAGGTAAATATATGTCCAACATATTTTAACAAAATGAAGCCAACTTTATTGCGGTGGAGACATTGATATCTGAGCTTTTATTTATTTACAGCTCTAGCATATTAGCAGCAGCGATAACAAACGGAGCTACAGTCTGCCAGGCCACTTTTTAAGGTCATCTTCCTATACCTAGATAGTCATGGGAAGTGGTATGATTATATTACTGTTTTTGAAGCACAAAAGGTCGTGTTCCCACATTTCTGATGCCGAAGTCATTGTTTTTTAAAAAGGAAAAGTGTCCCGTTTCAGTGACAACCATACATTCTAAACTAGTACCGGAAGTTGCTAAAATAAGGCAGCGAACTGAGGGTTTTAAGTAGGTTTTATTAAATCATACCGCCATCACAGGAACTCCACTCCAGCCCTTGTGCAAGCAGGCTGGAGCGGGTCCTCAGGCTCTCAGCAGCAGTAGTAGAAGCAGTCGTCAGAGTGAGAGAGAGAGCGAGAGAATGAACATGGATTTCAGTCCGCTTATATACTCAGTTACAGACAATACATGAAAGGCATGGTATCATCAAAGAGACTGCAGACAGGCATGAGACATTTGCATTTGAGAGAGACACATAACAATAAGGAGATTGCTGGCCGTAATTCGCCTCCGCTCCGGAGCTGTAGGACAAAAGACATATTGTTATCAGTCATTGGATCACAGTAAGGGCAGGAAGCATGAACAATGCATGAATGGCACATTAACATCACAGTACTGAACCGGAAAAAGCCAGAAGAAACGGGGCTGCCTGTTGACATTAATACACACATTTCACTGTTCTGTTAATTGCTCTAGCCGAGCGCTGTGCCTGTCCCAGTCTGTTGTGGGGGTTACGCCACACGCTCCCCCCCAGAGGGCTCGGCAGGTGGCCGAGGCTTCGATACCGGCTTTGGCAGCGAGCAGGGAAAGCTCTGTGCAGGCGGAGGTGGAGGGGGATGGGGGGTAGTAAATGTCGGCCGGGGACGGTGAAATCGCCTGAGCCGCGCAAAAATTGCTTGTGGGTCCGCGATGTTGAGGGGCTGTCCCGTTGAACGTGCAGAGATCCACAAGAAGAAAAATTAGTCACTGACTCCTCTCGCGATAAAGTCCTGCAAGGATTAATAGCGGCCGTGAAGAAAAAAGGAGCGGCGAGGATTAACAGCGGCCATGAAGAAAAACAGGGGCAGCTGTAAGAAAAAAAAACAAAAGCAAAGGGACTTGGCGTGTTGACTTTAGGTGCGGGCACAACCTTAAAGCCTTTGGGGACCGCAGACTGCTGAATTCCCATTGTGCGCCATGGCTAAGACCGTTAGAAAATCCAGTGAGCAAGCTGCGTGCGTGCCTCAGGTGTACGAGCAAGCCTGAAGGGCCTGTATGCAGCGGCGAAGGAGGAAGGTGGTCTGTGGAGCCGTATGTGTCCCGTGCGTGGTGCGCCGTCCTCGTAACTCCCCGGTGCGTGTGCCGGGGTTCTGTGCGTGGGTGGGCCTGCTGGAGAGGGAGAGTCAGGGTCAGGGAGCTTAATCATCCCTGCTGAAGTTGTTGTAGATGGGTCATGGTGCGTTCAGGTCCACGCGTTCTCCGTCGGCCATGGAGGTCGCCGTCGTGGAGAGAAGACGAGGTGCGTGCGCTCTCGTAAGGAGACACAGAGTCGTGTGTCAGAAGCTGTGAGAGCGGCTGGTCCAAGCGTGGATGTGCCGATCTAGGCGTGCAGATCTCACCATGAAATTTTCCTCAGCTTTCCCGGTCGTGGGTGGTCTCCGGAGAGTTTCGCCTGGAAACTCTGCGTCGAGGTCTGCCTGAAGCAGAAAGGAGGGCAGATCAGTCAGGCTGCCGCGTTCGCTTGTCATCGGAGAATCACCGCTGGGTGCTGCATTCGCTGGCAGCGTGTTCTTTTCAGCGTTGGGTCACCAGTGTGGCGGATGATAAAATAAGGCAGCGAACTGAGGGTTTTAAGTAGGTTTTATTAAATCATACCACCATCACAGGAACTCCACTCCAGCCCTTGTGCAAGCAGGCTGGAGCGGGTCCTCAGGCTCTCAGCAGCAGTAGTAGAAGCAGTCGTCAGAGTGAGAGAGAGAGCGAGAGAATGAACATGGATTTCAGTCTGCTTATATACTCAGTTACAGACAATACATGAAAGGCATGGTATCATCAAAGAGACTGCAGACAGGCATGAGACATTTGCATTTGAGAGAGACACATAATAATAAGGAGATTGCTGGCTGTAATTCGCCTCCGCTCCGGAGCTGTTGGACAAAAGAGGTTACAAGGCACATCTACATATTGTTATCAGTCATTGGATCACAGTAAGGGCAGGAAGCATGAACAATGCATGAATGGCACATGAACATCACAGTACTGAGCCGGAAAAAGCCAGAAGAAGCGGGGCTGCCTGTTGACATTAATACACACATTTCACTGTTCTGTTAATTGCTCTAGTCGAGCACTGTGCCTGACCCAGTCTGTTGTGGGGGTTACGCCACAGCTACCATAATTCACGCAAGGCACCATGGGCCTAGGAATAAAGTGGATTAAACGTCACAACTTTGCACAACTGAGATCGTCCCCTCCAATACACAACTAAGACAATTACAATGATCATTGAGGGTAGCAACAACACTGTTGATTCAAATGTGAAATGTACTGTCTGCGTCCATGTTTATATTCTGCCAGGTAATTTATTTAACTGTAATGCTATTGACACAATTTAGCTGCAATGCTCCTACACTGTGTATATTACTGTGTACATATGTGCATTTATTTACTGTTTTGGCTAATCAGTTCTTATCTGATTGCTGGGGTCTTTCTGCAACTGCGGGGGTCCTCCCTACAGTTGATAGTGCTATGAGATGACTGTTGTTGTGAAATGGCGCTATATAAATAAAGTTGAATTGAATTGAATTGAATTGAATCTTATTATCTTATTTACTATTGCTCTAAGTGCTGCTATCCCTTTGCTGCTGCAATCCTGGAATTTCCCCATTTTGGGACTAATAAAAGCTTATCTTATCTTATCTTATCTTATCTTATCTTATCTTATCTTATCTTATCCTATCTTATTTTATCAGGGATTTCTGAATCTGAGAGGTGGATGTGCCAGGGGGTGAGGGTTTGGGGTGAACCCGAATCTCGCCTATTGTGCCAAAATGGCTAGGACCAGCCCTGCCTGATCAGACCTGTAGGAGATATTGTGTAAAAAAAAAAAAGTGAACACTAAAAAACATAACAGACCTAATTTAAAATGACACAGGTGTGTTTTATTCTATTTTAAATGCAGACCTCCAGTTTGAAGCCTCCCAGCCATGCAATGGGGTGGCCAGCCGTCTGGGTCATCTGCTGCAGGAAGCTGTACTCTGTGGGGTTGGTGGCAGAGGCCAGGTGTCCACCCAGGTGGTTGCAATGCTTCTGCTGGACAAAGTATACAGAGATTTATTATGTCTTCATCTACATTATAAGGCATGATCATGGGCCCATAAAATGGTAAAGACATGCTGCCACCTAGTGGTTATTTTTTTGTTCCTCATCAGCTGTAAAAGTAGCTGAAGACATTATGTCTGAAGCTGAAACATTTCAGCACTCAGCCTTTAAATGACTGACTGCCTTTGATTCATTTCAGTGTAGTTTTTTGTTCTTTGACTTGCCGCTCCATAGTGACTGCTACCTTACATGTCTGTGTCTGCAGCTCACAGGACTAGCCATAGCTAACAATGAGGAATTCATGACATACCATTTTTCAGTGAGCCACATATATTTATATAAAAGTAAACATATTTTATACTTCAAAATCACGAATACACATAAAAGAGGATGATGGATAAATAAGGACCAGACTAGAACAGCAATATTCAGTCCTTCCAGGATTTTGTGATGTTGTGATCGCACCAATTCACACAAATTCAACCAATCCCTGTGAATTCTGTCCCACTTTCCCATAATTTTGACAAATTATTGTCATATTCCCCAAATTCCACTAATCAAACTTATCCCTGAGTAGCACTCAAACATGCACATCATTACTCTAACCAATCAAATGCATCCCTGCACCATGCTCTTCACTTCCTGTTTGCAGAGAAGGAGTTGTGTGATTATTAACAAAAAAAAAAAAAAAAACAACAACTCACTGGTGAGCAAGTGGTCCATGGACCAGTTGGGGACCACCGCTTTAAGAGATCTCAGTTTTCAACAGCCTACCTACTTCATATCCCTTCAATTCTCTCCCCCGTTATTTCAGTTCTCAGTAAGAGCACACTGGGTCATTTTTTATGACAAATTTACTGAGCACTTAATTCTCACATAATTGTACAAAATTCTATATTTCCTGTTGCACAAAATAGTTTTTCTGTATAGTATTAGAAATTTCTGCTTAATTTACAAAAAAAAAAATATCAGTATTCAATTTTTGATTCTTGGAAGACATTTTTGGAAATCCTGCACATTTCTGGTGGTGTTATACAGAACAGCTGCAGTATACTATGGAAAAACTATTTAAAGATTTGTGATTCCAGTGCACAAAAACCTCTCAAATTATTACAACTTTTCAGAAAAGCTGCTGTAACTTCAAACTTTTTTTGGCTGCAACAATCATAGAAACAGCCTCTGAAATAATTTAAGGACAGATTATTACCCCAACAGCACACATACATCAGCCCAGTGTTAGCAAGTTTACACTGGGAATACATTTTATAGAGGACATTTGTACATTGGCAAGACATTGACTAGATGTCGGCATCTAGCCAATGTCTTACCAATATGCAAATGACCTCTATTAGATGTATTCCCGACGTAAACTTGGTATGTCGGGCTGATGTTGGTGTGATATATGTGTGCTGTTGGGGTGTGTTCTCGATAGGAGCATCGAGAGTATCAGGTGAAACTGTGAAGAAGAGCTACAGAACCTCAGCATCGATCCAGGACTTCCTGGAGTTGACAAAGGTGAAGCAGTGGGAGCCATAGGCATACCAGCTAAACGGACAGAAGCTAAAACGAGCTGCAGAGACACAGGAGAAACAGGACTTTACAATGACTTACCTGACTTCTTCTGATCTTACATTTGAAAACCTCTTTTGTAGAGTTAGCAACAATCCTGTTGAAACGGACCAGCAGCACCTGAGACATTCACATCTAGAAAGTTTACCTTTACAATCTCACTTATGGGGAGAACTAAAAGGTATCTGCAGTTCTCCTGATTTCATTACGAAAACCTCAAAACATCTTTAGTATGAAATGTTTAATGTATTCATGCTATTTTTTTTATTGTTAGCCTTCTCAATCTGCAACAAACCTAGAAAAACAAACTGATTAAAATGAGCGCTTTTCGATCAACTCATGAATGAACAAAATTAACAACAGATAAAAGGATAAAGCATACCTTGAGGTCCCAGTGCATTCGCTGACTCCTGGGCTGCTCACACAAACAAAAACAGGAACAGTGAATGGGAAGACTATTAGACTGTAAAATACATATTCATATACAGAACTGAACTGTCTGGACATACACTATTTTGCAGAAAGTACTGGGACACCATCCAAATGACTGGACACTAATGGACAAAGCAAAGTCCATAAAGATATGGATAAGCGAGTTTAGTGTGGAGAAACTTGACTGACCTCAACCCGACAGAACATCTTTGAGATGAATTAGAGCAGAGACTGTGAGCCAGGCCTTTTGGTCCAACATCAATGTCTGACTTCACAAATGTGCTTCTGGAAGACTGGTCAGAAATTCCCATAAACATACTCCTAAACCTGCTGGAAAGCCACCCTTTGCAGCTATAACAGCCTCAACTCTTCATGGAAGACTTTGCAGCAGGTTTAGGAGTTTGTTTATGGGAAGGTTTGACCATTCTTCCAGAACAGCATGTGAGGTCAGGCACTGATGTTGGACTAGAAGGTCTGGCTCACAGTCTCCACTCTAATTCATTCCTGACTACATCGTCACTTCCTTGTGGTAACGTATCGTCACTTCCTGTTTTGCTGTCTGCCTGTGTGGTTTGCTCTCCAGCTCTCTAGCCACTAGCTATGGCTACTACCTCTCTTTCCTCTCCTCTGGTGTGCTCTCTCTGTCAGATGTTTAGCTACACCTCTGCCTCTTTTAGTGATAACGGTAAATGTAATAAATGTTGTCTTTTTGAGGCGCTCGAGGCGAGGTTGTCTGATTTGGAATCCCGGCTCCGCTGCATTGAAACACCGTCTGCGCCAGCTAATCTCGACGGATGCCCCTTAGCTGCAGCGGAGCTAGCTAGCTTAGGCCCCCCTGTCAGCGGTTCCCCGGCTCTCCTCAGCAGCGAGGAGACTGGGTGGGTGACGGTGAGAAGGAAGCCTAGTCGCAAAGCCCCGGTACACCACCAACCTGTTCACGTTTCTAATCGTTTTTCCCCGCTCAGCGACACACCCGCTGAGGAAAAAACTCTGATCATTGGCGACTCTGTAGTCAGAAACGTGAACCTAGAGACTCCAGCGGTCATAGTCCAATGTATTCCTGGGGCCAGAGCAGGCGACATCGAGTCAAATTTGAAAATGCTGGCTAAAAGTAACTGTAAATATTCCACAATTGTTATTCACGCCGGCATTAATGACATCCGTCTCCGGCAGTCGGAAGTCACGAAACTTAATAATAGCCATAATGCCATAAAAATAGCCATAATGCTCTGCACTGTGTGTCTATATATATACATTTATAGTAATATGGACATATGTTTACTAGATGTTGTTTTTTCTTGCCTTCTGATTGTTGCTCTGAGTGTTGCTATCCCTATGCTGTTGCAATCCTGGAATTTCCCCATTGTGGGACTAATAAAGGCTTATCTTATCTTATCTTATCTTATCTTAATGTAGAATCAGTGTGTGAGTTTGCAAAAACGATGTCAGCCACTGTAGTATTCTCTGGAACCCTCCCCAATTTGACCAGTGATGACATGTTTAGTCGCTCGTCATCCTTGAACCGCTGGCTGTCTGTGTGGTGTCCTAAAAATGACGTGGGCTACATTGACAATTGGAGCTCTTTTTGGGGAAAACCTGGTCTTATGAGACGAGACAGCATTCATCCCACTTTGGATGGTGCTTCTCATTTATCTAACAATCTGGCATCTTTTTTATCCAAATTTCCAAAACCATGACTACTCAGAGTTGGGACCAGGAAGCAGAGTCGCAGTCTTACACGCCTCTCTGCAGCTCCTCTTCATCCGCCACCCCTCAGCTTAGCCCCTGTCTTCCCCATCAGAGAATCGTTGTCTGCTCCCTCCAAAGTGAATAAAAATATAATGTATAAGCATCCCAAAGTGATAAAGCAAAATATTGGTAAAACTCAAATTAAACATAAAGCCTCTAAATTGAATGATTTGGCCTCTGTTCCTCCTCATAATTTAAAAATTAAATGTGGTTTGTTAAATATTAGGTCTCTAACTCCCAAGTCTCTGTTAGTCCATGATCTGTTAATTGATCATCAGATTGATTTAATTTCCCTTACAGAGACTTGGTTAGGACAAGAGTCCAGGACAACATCCAAGATGTTGGTTTAAATGAATCAACCCCCTCTGGTTATTTAAACTGTCAAAATCCCAGAAGTTCTGGTCGTGGAGGAGGAGTAGCAACAATTTACCATTCCAAATTACTAGTTAATGTAAAGCAAAAAACATGTTATAATTCCTTTGAGGGCCTGGTCCTCAGTATTGGGCACTTTAGCAATTTCAGGTTAAACCCAATTTTATTTGCCATTGTTTATCGTCCCCCATCAACCTATTCAGAATTTTTATCCGAATTTGCTGATTTCTTAGCTGATTTAGTGTTGAAATCTGATAGAATAATTATAGTAGGGGACTTTAATATACATGTGGATGTAGATAGTGACTGCCTTAATGTGGCTTTTAATTCAATATTAGACTCGATTGGGTTTTCTCAGAAAGTAGGAAATTCTACTCATTACCTCCACCATACATTGGACCTTGTTCTGACATATGGCATAGAAATAGAAAATCTTGTAGTGTCTCCTCATAACCCTGTACTGTCAGACCATTGTCTGTTAACCTTTGATTTTACTATTTCTGACTATTTGGCTCCTAAAGAAAAATATTATCACAGTAGATGCCTCTCAGATGATGCTGTTTCCAAATTTATGCAGATTGTTTCCTCTATGCCATGTGTCAACACAACGGAAATAAGCTATAGACAGCTTGCTCCTTCTGTAATTGATAACATGGTGGATAGTGTTTCAGCTTCTCTGCATCAGGCTCTAGACTTGGTGGCCCCCTTAAAAAAGAAAAAGTCTAATCAGAGATTTTTAACTCCTTGGTTCAACACAGAAACTCGTAGCTTAAAACAGAAGACTCGTCAATTAGAAAAAAAATGGCGCTCTACTAATTTAGATGAAATCTATTTAGCTTGGAGAAATCATCTTTTAATTTATAAAAAATCTCTTAGAAAAGCTAGAACGAGTTATTACTCTGCATTAATAGAAGAGAACAAGAATAATCCCAGGTTTCTTTTCAGTACTGTAGCCAGGTTGACAAAGAGTCAGGACTCTGTCAATCCTAGCATCCCCTTAGAGCTTACTAGTCAGGACTTTATGAACTTTTTCAATAATAAAATTTCATCCATCAGAGATAAAATCAATCAGATTCTTCCCACAGTTAACTTAAATACTGTAACTACTACAACTCCTTCTATTGATGTCTGTCTTGATGAGTTTACTCCAATCGACCTTTGTGAGTTAGACAAAGTAGTTTCCTCATCCAAACCTTCAACTTGTCTTTTAGATCCTATTCCTACCAGGTTATTTAAAGAAGTCTTCCCACTTATTGGTAGCTTTATTCTTCATATAATCAATTCTTCATTAACTTTAGGCCATGTACCGCAGGCTTTTAAAACGGCTGTAATTAAACCCTTACTCAAAAAGCCAACGCTAGATCCAGGAGCTTTAGCTAACTATAGACCAATCTCTAATCTCCCTTTCATTTCAAAAATCTTAGAAAGAGTTGTTGCTACGCAATTATTTGACCACCTGCAGGGAAATGGTTTACTTGAAGAGTTTCAATCTGGGTTTAGAATCCATCATAGTACTGAAACAGCCTTAGCGAAGGTCACTAACGACCTCCTCATTGCATCTGATAATGGACTAGTTTCTGTACTTGTCCTTTTAGATCTTAGTGCAGCTTTTGATACTATTGATCATAATATTCTACTTGATAGATTAGAACACTATGTTGGACTTAATGGAACTTCGTTGCAGTGGTTTAGATCTTATTTATCTGATAGGTTCCAGTTTGTTCATGTAAATGATGAGTTTTCTTTCAGCTCAAAGCTTAGTCATGGAGTTCCACAGGGATCTGTGCTAGGCCCTACTCTTTTTAGTTTATATATGCTTCCGTTAGGCAACATTATTAGAAAGCACTGTATACATTTTCATTGTTATGCAGATGACACACAATTATACCTGTCAATGAAGCCAGATGATACTAATCAATTAGCCAAGTTAGAAGCCTGTCTTAAGGAAATCAAAGCTTGGATGACTTGTAATTTCCTGCTATTAAATTCAGATAAGACTGAAGTCATTCTTGTTGGTCCAAAAAACCTTAGAAATTCCTTTCCAAATCAAACTTTCAGTTTGGACGCAGTTACTCTTTCTCTTAATAGTTCTGTGAGGAACCTTGGAGTTATTTTTGATCAGGATTTGTCCTTCAATTCACATATTAAATTTGTTTCTAAGACTGCCTTCTATCATTTGCATAATATTGCCAAGATTAGGAGCATCTTGTCTCAGAGTGATGCTGAGAAGCTGATCCACGCTTTTGTTAGCTCGAGGTTAGATTATTGTAATTCTTTATTATCAGGCTGTCCTAAAACATCTTTAAAAAGTCTTCAGCTGATCCAAAATGCTGCAGCAAGAGTTTTAACAGGTACTAGAAAGAGAGATCATATCTCTCCGGTTCTGGCCTCCCTTCATTGGCTTCCCATAGAGTTTAGAATTAAGTTTAAAATCCTTCTTCTCACTTACAAAGCTCTAAACAATCAGGCTCCTTTTTATTTAAAAGATCTGATACTACCGTATTATCCTAACAGAGCACTACGCTCCCAAAATGCAGGATTACTTGTAATACCTAGAATCTCCAAAAGTACAATGGGAGGCAGAGCCTTCAGTTATCAAGCTCCTCTCCTGTGGAATCAGCTGCCAATCTGGATTCGGGAGTCAGACTCGATCTCTGTTTTTAAGAATAGGGCTAAAACCTACCTTTTTGATCTAGCCTACAATTAGGGAGGGATCATGTGTTTCTGAACCCTCCCTTAGTTATGCTGCTAATAGGTTTAGTCAGCCGGGGGACCTCCAGTAATGCACTGGGCCTCACTCCTTTCCTCACTCTCTATGAAATATTTTTTTTTTGCTGGTCATTAACATTTGTTTGTTCTCTCCCATAGATTGAGTCCCCATCGTGCTGTTTGCTCTCTACATGTCTGTTCTTTTCTTCTTCTCTATCCCCTCACCCCCCAGCCAGTCGCAGCAGATGACTGCCCCTCCCTGAGCCTGGTTCTGCTGGAGGTTTCTTCCTGTTAAAAGGGAGTTTTTCCTCTCCACCGTCGCCAAGTGCTTGCTCACAGGGGATCGTCTGATTGCTGGGGTCTTTCTGCAACTGTGGGGGTCCCCCCTACAGTTGATAGTGCTATGAGATGACTGTTGTTGTGAAATGGCGCTATATAAATAAAGTTGAATTGAATTGAATTCCAAAGGTAGTCCTATCAGATTGAGGTCAGGACTCTGTGTAGGTCAGTCAAGTTCCTCCACACCAAACTCACTCATCTACAGTATGTCTTTAAGGACCTTGCTTTATTCATTGGTGTCTAGTTACTTGTCCCAGTACTTTTGACAATAACGTGGTCCACCGTCTACTCTACCTGTGTCACTGCACTGACCCTTCTCTACCAATTACTGGACCGGAGAGAAGGAAAGTCAACAGCAAGTGCCGAACACTTAATAAGGAGTAGAAGTTCTTAAGTTTGATCAAAGGCCAAATGTCTTATTTGCATTTTTCAAAGAACATCAGCCACCACTTCTCCACTAGGCATGCTAACCATGCATAAATGGCCTACACAGAGAATTCTGCTGTTGGTTCTCTGATTTTGAAAAAACTAACAAGTCTGTTCAGCTATGTCATGTCTCCCGTTACAACACTCAAAGCAGTGCCATGGGAAATTTATTTAGAACTGACCAATCTTCCATGTGACTGGGTCTAAAAGCAAAGTTCGAGTTTTCTGCTTCAAGCAAAGTTTCCAAACATTGGGAAGATGGCACAGAGGATACTGGTGTTGTTTGGCTCTACCTACATGTGTGAGCAGATGTTCAGTATGATGAACATCAACAAAGATCCCCACTGATCCCAGTTAACTGATGAACACCTCAGATTCAATTTTCAATTCAATTCAACTTTATTTATATAGTACCTAATCACAACAAGCTCTGTCCTGAGAACTGCCACAGCCAAATTGACACCACACTTTGATGCGCTGGCATCAAAAAACTGTTCCCTCTGAAACTGAAGGTAAGTTCACATTCACTTTTAGGTAAAGACTCTACAGGACCCTGACCAGGTGGAGCAGCCACGCCTTCCTTCAGGACCACCGCTGCTTTTTCTGTGCACAAATCACCAGAATGTTGGTGTCAGAGAGAAACAGCTTTCTATGTGGAACCAAGTACAGTCCTTCAACACTGACCTGAAGCCTCCTGTTTGTCTTCAGCTGGAGCTGCAGAGAAGAACAACATGGTCAGTAACAGTGGTTATTAGCTACTCTACAATCCTGAGTCAGTCAGTGTGGGATTGGATTTTACCTGCAAGTGCAGCACAGAGGAGAGCTGAGAGGAGCAGGACAGTCTTCATGTTGGTGATCAGATCTTAAACAGAGAAATCAGTGCTGGATGTGTAGAGAGCAAAAGTGTGAGGTGTGAGCAGCAGGAGTGTCAGCGCTTAGTTAAAGCTATTCAGGTATGAGCTGCTTGATGCAGTGAAGGCGTGAGGATGTCCTGCTGTTTATATACACAACCTGGAGGACACCACATCATGGTCATCGGGGCGTGGTCCGGGAAGGACCGCAGTACAACTGTTAACAACTGTTACAACTGTTAACAACTGTTAATATTTTATCATCAAACAAACCTTTTAATGGCTGATTGATGACAGAGTGGAATATTAAAACATCACACAGATGTAAACAAAATAGAGAGTAAACTCTATGACACTTTAACTGATGAAATCGCCTGCTTACATGTTCCATAACTGTATCTGAAACAGTAGAAACAAAACCAGCGTACACACACGTAAAAACTGACAGATTGTTTATGAGAATGAATTTCATGATGTATTCACTGTCTTTTGTGAGTCGTGTTTGTATATGAAACACTTCAAACAAAAAAGAAAAAAGTTGAGACTACAGCTAATAAATGATGTTTGCAGGAATTTCAAAGCAAATGTACTTGTTTATGTAATTTGCACGTCAAACAAGGAAGTGAGCGTACAGGTAAGAAGTGACAACGTGTTCATTATCATGTTTGTGCAAATGTGAGGATGAAGTAGACGTGAGAACAGGGTGAAAAGGTTTTATATCACCACCTTCATCACTTCATATTGTTTTATCTCCTCAACTTTAGGAGTCTTTCAACAAAATATTTGACTGTTTTAATGTTTTTATGAAATAATAAGAAACTGAAACAGCCGACAATGTGTTCAGTAGAATATTCTTTTAACAGTGAAGTGCAACCATTATCTTCATAACTTTTTTTATTTACAGTGATATGCAAAAATTTGACTAATTTCTATGACTTCTTGACATCTTCAGATGAACTAAAAGTCTATCAGCACACAGGTATTACAATTAATTGGCATGATAATTCCAATTTCAGCTCGTCTTTTTGGTGCTTCTTTGCCCTCCAGTTGAAACTGCTGTGACACCACTGTTGTTCTGTATTATCTAATTATATAGATAAATGTACTTTATTGATCCCAAACTGGTTCCAAGGTTGTCATAGCCAGGAGCGGCACTGGGGTTAAGCTCCCAGTGCTCATAAAATGCTCCTTATGGCGTGCGTCTCGAAAAGCCTCTGACAACTAAGTCCAACTCCTAGCCTGCCCGTGTGGTTTAGTCTCTAAGCCCGGCGGAACTGCTTTTACTAATAGGAGAAGGGGTGAGGGCGGATCTCTGGCGCCTTAAAACCAGATGCTTCGGGTAGATGGTGGCTCGTCAACCTGGGAAGGTAGCCCATCTAGGGGAAGGTAAACCCTGATTTCAAACCTCTGCTGCCTTGCGGCATACCCGGTCACGGGAAAGGCTTCGGGAGTCAACCCTGAGGAAAAATCCGGAGTCGGAGCCCCTAAGGCAGTTCTATGTTGTGCTCAACATCGTTCTGGCAGCTCCTGCAACGGCGCTGGTGCCAAACTGTAGCAGCCCTGCTGTTCCTTTGGATTCATCAGTGACGTGGAGAGGGGGGACATGCTGCATGGGCAACATCTTGTCCTCCATATCTTCCTGCCCAGGCTTGAATCCTACCAACGCCCAACGCTGGAAGATAGAACACCGGATCACTGGAGAGGACACTCCAGCTTCGCCTTTGGCGTAGACAAAACACGGGGAATGACAGTTACCGGTTATAAGCCACTGCTCAACTGGCGTAGAGCGTGGCGCCAGGGGTTGTTCCCGACGGTGGGAGGGATCATCAGATCTCACTGGACAGCTACCGCCCGCCTCAAGCTGGGCAGCCCCCAGCCAATAAGGTGTTGTCCCGCCACAGCTTGCTTTCCTCATTGGGTGCATGGGGATAAGGAGAAATCCAAACAGCAGGCTGAGAACCTTCGCACCAGGCAAGACAATAAAACAAAAGAGACCAACTCTAAAACTGGGAACTTGGAACGTCCGCACTATGATGACAGGACTCGCTGCTAACCTCAAGGACATCAACGACACCAGGAAGACTGCCATCATCAATAATGAGCTGAAGAGACTGGGAGTGGATATCGCCACTCTCCAGGAAACACGGTTGGCTGACGCAGGCACACTGAGAGAGAAGGACTACACGTTCTACTGGCAGGGAAAGGGCAGTGACGAACACAGGGAACACGGAGTGGGCTTCGCAGTGAAGAACACTTTGCTGAAGATGGTGGAACCGGGCAGCACTGGCTCTGCACGACTCCTCACCCTCCGCCTGAACACCACTGAAGGCCCAGTCACCCTCGTCAGTGTGTATGCCCCAACACAGACAGCCACACCAGAGGCAAAAGACGAGTTCTACGAGAATCTCGCAACAACTGTCAGGATCATCCCCAACTCTGAACAACTCATTCTCCTTGGAGACTTCAATGCCAGAGTGGGTGCTGACCACGACTCCTGGCCCTCCTGTCTTGGACCTTTTGGCGTGGGCAGAATGAACGACAACGGACAGCGGCTGCTCGAGTTCTGCACATATCACGATCTGTGCATCACAAACTCATTCTTCAAGACCAAGCCCCAACACAAGGTTTCCTGGCAACATCCGCGCTCAAAGCACTGGCACCAGCTAGACTTGATCCTGACCAGGCGCACCTCACTGAAGAACGTGCTAATCACCCGTTCGTTCCAGAGTGCAGCTTGCGACACAGACCATTCATTGGTGTGTTGCAAGGTCAAGCTGCAGCTGAAGAAATTCCATCGTGCTAGACAACCTGGAAAGGCACGGATTGACACCAGCAAGATGGCCCAACCAGAACTTGTTGAGCAGTTTGCCTCCACCTTTGAGAAGGAACTTGGTGTACCACAAGGAGGAGAATCTGCAAAGCAGAAGTGGGAAGAGCTGCGAAACACCATCTACCGCACAGCCTTGGCTACCTTTGGGAGGAAGACCTTGAAGTCACAGGACTGGTTTGATGCCAAGTTGACCGAGATGACCCCCGTCATTGAAGCCAAGCGCTCAGCACTTGCTGAGTACAAGAAGTACCCAAACGAGAAGAATCTCCAGATTCTTAGGGCTGCGAGAAGCAAAATTCAGCAGACTGCTCGGCGCTGTGCCAACGAGTACTGGACTCAGCTCAGCCAAGACATTCAAACTGCTGCCATAACAGGGAACATCCGTGGTATGTACGATGGCATCAAGAAAGCACTTGGTCCAGCTCAGAGCAAGACGGCCCCCCTCAAATCTTCCACGGGGGAGATGATCACAGAGAAGAACAAGCAGATGGAGAGATGGGTGGAACACTACTCCGACCTCTACTCTAGACAGAACACCGTGACACCATCAGCCCTTGATGCCATCGACTGCCTGCCATCCATGGACGAACTTGACGCCGAGCCAACCATCGACGAACTCAGTAAGGCCATTGATAGCTTGGCCGCTGGCAAGGCACCCGGCAACGACGGCATACCCCCTGACCTGATCAAGCACTGCAAGACCGCCCTACTGCTGCCATTGCATGACGTCCTCTGCCAGTGCTGGAAGGAAGGTGCCGTACCACAGGACATGAGGGACGCCAAGATCATCACCCTCTACAAAAACAAAGGGGAGAGAAGCGACTGCAACAACTACAGGGGCATTTCCCTCCTCAGCATTGTTGGCAAAGTCTACGCACGAGTTGTTCTCGTTCGTCTACAGAAGCTTGCCGAACGTGTCTACCCCGAGTCTCAGTGTGGCTTCTGCGCTGAGCCATAGACGGTAGACATGATATTCTCCATCCGCCAACTCCAGGAGAAATGCAGAGAACAGAACATGCCTCTGTACGTCGCCTTCATCGACCTCACTAAAGCGTTCGATCTGGTCAGCAGAGAGGGCCTTTTCAAGATCCTGCCAAAGATAGGATGCCCACCAAAGTTGCAAAGCCTCATCGAATCGTTTCACACCAACATGCAGGGGATAGTGCAGCACGATGGCAACGTCTCAGAGCCATTCAACATACGCAGCGGAGTGAAACAGGGCTGTGTACTTGCGCCAACCCTCTTTGGGATTTTCTTTGCTATGCTCCTGAGGCATGCCTTCAGCACAGCACCAGAGGGAATCTACCTGCACACAAGATCTGACGGCAGGCTTTTCAACCTCGCCCGCCTGAAAGCCAGAACCAAAGTACGCGAGGCTCTAATCAGAGACATGCTATTCGCAGACGACGCTGCAGTCACAACCCACACACAGCAGGAGCTTCAGACCCTGATGGACCGCTTCTCCCAGGCATGCAAGGACTTCGGGCTTACCATCAGCCTGAAGAAGACTAGCGTCTTGGCGCAAGGCACGGAAGCACCACCAACCATCACCATTGATGACTACAAGCTGGAGGTCGTGAATCAGTTCACGTACCTGGGGTCCACGATCAGCAACAACCTCTCCCTTGATACAGAGATCAACAAGAGGATTGGAAAATCAGCCTTCACACTCGCTCGCCTCACCACACGAGTGTGGGAGAATCCCAAACTCTCTGTCAAGACGAAGATGGCAGTGTACAACGCCTGCGTCATCAGCACACTGCTCTATGGGAGTGAGACGTGGACAACATACGCCCGGCAGGAAAAGAGACTGAACTCCTTCCACTTGCGCTGCATTCGCCACATCCTGGACATATCCTGGCAGGACAAAGTGCCCAACACAGAAGTTCTGTCCCGCGCCGGCCTTCCCTCCATGTTCACTCTACTCAGGCAGCGCAGGCTCCGCTGGCTAGGCCACGTTCACCGTATGGAGGATGGCAGAATCCCCAAAGACGTCCTCTATGGAGAACTGGCAACTGGCAGGAGAGACGTTGGCCGCCCACAGCTGCGCTTTAGAGACGTCTGCAAGAGAGACATGAAGGCCCTGGAGATCAACACAGAGCGCTGGGAGGACCTTGCAACGGACCGCTCCAAATGGAGAGGCACCCTGACCAGACAGCTCAAGGCGGGTGAAGAGAGACTGACTGCTGCAGCAGATGAAAAAAGGACCCGCAGGAAGAACCGCCACAGACCCAGCAGCACGGAGACCACCCACAAGTGTGAACTGTGTGACAGGGACTGTCATTCGCGCATCGGCCTGTTCAGCCACAGGCGGTGCTGTTCCAGCAGAGTAGACGTTTAGGATTCTCTTCCATGGTCATCATAGACCGACGGAGGCCGCCGCCGCCGCCGACGACGGATCCCAAACTGGGAATTATTAATAATTATAATTATATGTATTTATATTAACAACATTGAATTGATATTGCTTTATAACATCACGGGCAGCTTGGTGGGACAGTGGTTAGCACTGCGGCAGCACAGCAAGAAGGTCACGGGATCAGTCCCACCACTGAACATCGTGGGTTTGATCCCATGCCTGACCATTAGTGACCCTTCTGTGTGGAGTTTACATGTTCTCCCTGTGTCTGTGTGGGTTTACCCCGGGTACTCTGGTTTCCTCCCACAGGCCAAAGACATGCAGGTTAGGTTAACTGGCATCAACTGGGGATTCTAAACATTTTCCTCAGGTATGAATGTGAGAGTGAATGGTTGTCTGTCTCTCTGTGTTGGCCCTGTGATGGACTGGTGATCTGTCCAGGGTGTACCCTGCCTCTTGCCCAAAGATGCTGGGATAGGCTCCAGCCCACTCCCCCCCTCCACTGCGACCAGGGCTACTTTAACTTGCCATTAGACCCTGAGGCTGAGAGGATTTGTTGCCCCCCCCCAACAAAATCTCAGTTTAAAAATGCATAATAGCTATGTTTTTTACCTCCGCCAAGGGGAGGAGGCAATGTTTTTAGTGGCGTTGGTTGGTTTGCTGGTTTGTCTGTCTGTTAGCAACATTACTCCAAAAGTTATGAACAGATTTTGATGAAATTTTCAGGAAAAGTGTGTAATGGCACAGGGAACCGATGATTAGATTTTGGTGGTGATCTGTATCACAATCAGGAGCCAGTCATTTTTTGAGAGGAAAATAATAATAATATTGAGTTTCTCCTTTAAGAAGTGTCCAACCCTTTAAGACATGTCCACAGCTGCTATGTCTCAATTCAGGTTCTGCATCCTTCAAGTGCACATTTCCAGACCAGATACGTCACTGTGCTGCATCGAAGGCTGTCCCATTCTGTGGGCTCCTTCACATGCGGTGGACAAATGCAGCCTTCAGAACCCTGAAAATGAAGGATACATGAGAGGATCCTTGTGGCCCTAATATATCCCAGCATTCAACGCATGGCTCAACCTGGCTTTTTTCTTTTTTTTTTCCTCGGCTCAGGCAAAAGCCAAGGAAAAAAGTCAGAAACAGTTCAAAATAAATTTTCTGCTTGAATTCTGCAGCAGTCTGAATGTGAAAAACACCAATAATCCAGAAAACAGCAACATCTGATTATGTAAGTTCATGTTATGTAACATTATTTTTTCTGATGTGCTGCATGCTTTGCTTAATGTGTTAATTAAACATGTTGAACTGTTATTTTTTCTGAAGTGAAATCTTTGTTTCCCATTAATGTTAATTTATTAACTAATGTAGTAATATAAAACTACAGTATTGTGGTGTATGGATACAGTTAGGCCCAGAAATACTTGGACAGTGACACAATCTTCATGATTTGGGCTCTGCATGCCACCACATTGGATTTGAAATGAAACAAGTACAACGGAATTGAAGTGCAGACTTTAAGGTTTAATTCAAGGGGTTGAACAAAAATATATGATTAAACATGTAGGAATTGTAGCTATTTTTATACAAACGCTCCTCATTTCAGGGGCTCAAAAGTAATTGGACAAATAAACAAAACCCTAAGTAAAATGTTACTTTTCAATATTTTGTTGAGAATCCTTTGCAGGCAATGACTAACTGAAGTCTTGAACCCATGGACATCACCAAACGCTGGGTTTCCTCTTTTGTGATGCTTTGCCAGGCCTTTACTGCAGCTGTCTTCAGTTGTTGCTTGTTTGTGGGTCTTTCTGCCTTAAGTTTTGTCTTGAGTAAGTGAAATCCATGCTCGATTGGGTTGAGATCTGGTGATTGACTCGGCCATTGCAGAATATTCCACTTCGTTGCTTTAAAAAACTCCTGGGTTGCTTTTGCAGTATGTTTTGGATCATTGGTGAAGCGCCGTCCAATCAACTTTGCTGCATTTGGCTGAATCTGAGCAGAAATTATATCCCTATACACTTCAGAATTCATCCGGCTGCTTCTGTCTTTTGTCACATCATCAATAAACACAAGTGACCCAGTGCCATTGGAAGCCATGCATGCCCATGCCATCACACTGCCTCCACCATGTTTTACAGAAGATGTAGTGTTTGGATCATGAGCTGTTTCAATTCTTCTCCAAACTTTCTTCTTCCCATCATTCTGGTACAGGTTGATCTTAGTCTCATCTGTCCAAAGAATGCTGTTCCAGATCTGGTCTGGCTTCTTCAGGTGTTTTTTGGCAAAGTCAATTCTGGCCTTTCTATTTTTGAGGCTGATTAATGGTTTGCACCTCGTGGTGAATTCTTTGTATTTACTCTCATGAAGTCTTCTCTTTATGGTAGACTTAGATACTGATACACCTACTTCCTGGAGAGTGTTCTTCACTTGAGTGGATGTTGTGAAGGGGTTGTTCTTCACCATGGAAAGGATTCTGCGATCATCCACCACTGTTGTCTTCCGTGGACGTCCAGGCCTTTTTGAGTTCCCAAGCTCACCAGTGCACTCTTTTTTCTCAGAATGTACCAAACTGTTGATTTGGCCATTCCTAACATTTCTGCTATCTCTCTGATGGATTTCTTCTTTTTTTTCAGCCTCAGGATGGTCTGTTTCAGCTCCATTGAGAGCTCCTTTGACCGCATGTTGTGTGTTCATGTGACAGAGATCATCCTGCACAGTTCGCCCCACACGGGACACGAACCCGCGACCTCTCAGTCAACTAACACAGTTCGAGCATGGGAGACACAGCACGATCGTGCTGAGCTAAAGGTCCGACCGGTAGCTCAGCGCTACCATCTGGGGCTCACAGCACCACTTTGTAACTGAGGTCATCAGCGCAGTTCGCCCTACACAGGACACGAACCCGCGACCTCACAGTTAACTAGTCAGAGACACACACAGCACGATCGTGCTGAGCTAAAGGTCCGACCGGTAGCTCAGCGCTACCATCTGGGGCTCACAGCACCACTTTTTTAACTAACTGAGGTCATCAGCGCAGTTCGCCCTACACAGGACACGAACCCGCGACCTCACAGTTAACTACACAGAGACACACACAGCACGATCGTGCTGAGCTAAAGGTCCGACCGGTAGCTCAGCGCTACCGATACTGTATGAGGCTTTGGGAGGGAGGTTTACTAACGTTCTACGCCGAACAGTACTAGTTGGCATCCGTTACATTCACAGCAACAGCTTCCAAATGCAAACACCACACCTGGAATCAATTCCAGACCTTTTAACTGCTTAATTGATGACAGGTTAATGAGGGAAGAGCCCATGCAGCCTTGTTATTTTTTTTGCAGCCTTCTGAGTCAATTGTCCAATTACTTTTGGTCCCTTGAAAAAGAGGCGGCTACGTATTAAAGAGCTGTAATTCCTAAACCCTTGCTCCAATTTGGATGTGAATACTCTCAAATTACAGCTGAGAGTCTGCACTTTAAGCCCATATTGATTATATAATTGTATCCTGAATATGTTTTTGTAAACAGCTAAAATAACAAAACTTGTGTCACTGTCCAAATATTTTTGGGCCTAACTGTATGTGTGTCTGGGACGTCGTGCCCACCCACAGGGTGACGTCAGGCGGGCACGGCCCATTCTGTATATAAACCCTCTTCTGTAATAAAGTTAGAGAGTTGTTTGCTGCATGAAGACTCGCCTCGCTCTCCATCATTTTGCAGACATAACATTTGGCGACGAGGAGCAAAAAATGGGTGCGTGCTGGTTTGAGCAGCAGCTGTGGCCATTTCCAGAGGACCTGGGTGAGCCGTTGATTTCGTGGCCACATTGGAGACAGCACTTCGAGGGGTACGTCGCCTCGCTGGGTTTCCCTTGGCTTGATGGGAGGCAATGGCGGGCTCTCCTGGCTTGTAGCCTCGGCGCGGAGGGCCGAAGGATTCTTGACTTGTTGGGCACGAGTGAGGACTACGTGGAGGCTGTCGGGCTTATGGAGGCACACTTCACAGAGCAGTCAAAGGCCAGAGAGTTGAGCGAAGAGGGGGCGAAGAGGCTGATGGCGTTGGTAGAGCAGGAGCTGGCTAGCTTTGGAGGGCTAACGGCTCAGTCGGAGCCTATGGACAGGCTAGCTGACAAGCTAGTTTGCGCCAAAACGAGGCTAATGGTGTGAAACTGGGCCTCGAGGCAGAACCGGGACCACATGTGGAGGAGCCCCTGGCCATTGACGAGGTAACGGCACAGAGAAGCACCAAGACTGTGAGTGCTGAGAAAGACGACCAGGAGCCAGTGTCGGAGGACGTGACTGGTGAGGGTGACGTCGAGAGCCCCGGAAAGGTGATGCAGCAGGATGGAGAGGCGATGCAGCAGGAGTCGGCCCTGCTGTTGGAAGCTACACAGCGGGCGAGCGGGACAGTGCAGGCCGAGGACTTTGGGGAAGAGCCGCAGCTGGACATGATGGCGGCACAGCGGAGCACCGATGCCGAAAGAGCTGGATGCAGCAGCGAGGAGCCCGGGTCAGTGAAAGAGCCCGGCGAAGGTGATGGTGCGGGCCCCAGAGAGGAGCGACCTGCAGCCGCAAGACACGGTGGCAGCGAGTGGCGCCGATGAGCGGGTTTCGGCGGTCCCCAGAGCACGACCATGGGAGTTTGGAGTGTTCGAGGCCAAAAATTAAAGAGACCAGAGCAGGACATTTTGGCACGGTGTTGCTGAGTGCCAAATGTCATCGTCAGAGCGAGAGTTTGGACTGGGTTGGCGGGACAGCGTGACGCAGAATGAGGGTTTGAAGACGACGTGGCGGGCACGGGAGACTGGGTCGGGTTTCCGTGCGGGTCGACAGCGGGGTTCGGCCCAGAGAGAAGAAACTGGTTTGGAGAGGTGGAGACAGGCTGGCAAGAAAGGAGTGTTTCAACCCTGGGGGGCAGCGACTGAACTTGGGGATGCTGTGGGGATGCCCAGGCCCTCCGTGGCTACGATGTGAATGGTGGCTGCCCAGAGACTATGGTGTTAATTCATTTATTTGTGTAAATAATGATATGTACGTATATATGTGTGTATATATATCTGATGCTGGTGTGCATGTGAGTGAGTGGTAGTATGGGATTAATTTTATTTTGCAGAGACTAGGTCCAGTTTTACTGTTTGTATGAATGTGATAGGTTGTTTTAATACTGGTTTCTCCCTGTTCTTAGTGTGTGAGTCGGGTTACCTGATTTGGGTGGGTTTCCTGTGTGCCTGTTTTTTTTGGGGGGGGGGGGGGATGTGGTGTATATATAAAATAAGATACAGGCAACATGGACAAGAAATTGTAGAGTTTGGATCAAACTAAATAGAACACCTGAGGAAGCGAAGACCATAATAATCAGAGAGCTTACTGACTTAAATAAATATAGATGAACACTGATTAAGAAAATTAAGAGACTATGATAATCCATATCCACACACACGGCAACAATAGTTCTTCTGTGACATACCATGTCAATGTACTTAAAAAAAAAAAAACCTAAACAAAACAAACAAAAAACTTATGACTGACTTGAGTAGACATCAATCATCCCCAGTTGGAGGAAGTCATTTGACACAGAGTGAGGAAATTCAAACTCTGAAAATATGCCATTATGCTGAACATAAACTACAAGAGATGGAGAATGATATTGATCCTGATAACCACTTTTTCAATAATATTCATAATCATTGTGAATATTACACTGAAAAGCAATTCAAAAGTCAAGTGCAACTAGATGGTAAACTATCAATGATACACTTCAACAGCAGAAGTCTTAACAAAAACTTTCCACAGATTCAGGACTATTTAAAACAGCTCGACAGAAAATTTACAGCTATCGCAGTCTCTGAAACTTGGCTTAATGAAGAGCAGGCTCCCCTGATGGCAATAGAGGGATATCAGATGTTTCATATTAACAGATCTCAAAAAAAGGGTGGTGGTGTTGCACTGTATATTGATGACCTGTATAGGTGTAAGCTTGTAAATGGAATGTCCTTTGCACTACCAGAGATTTTGGAATGTGTTACTGTTGAGATTGACCAAGATAAAACAAAAGTTGTATATATAGAATGCCGGGAACTTGCATTGAGACATTCAGAGATAAGTTAGTTGAGCTGTACAATAATATTACTAGTAAGAAAATGGTAGTAATTTGTGGAGATTTCAATATTGATTTACTAAATCCATTTCAACAAAATGTAATTACAGAGTTCATGAATTCGATGTACAGTATGAGTCTATATCCCACAATAACACATCCCAGTAGAATCACAGTTCACACTGCTACACTTATTGACAACCTGTTTGTTAATATTATTGATAAGAAAATAGAAAGTGGATTATTGATAAATGATATAAGTGACCATTTGCCAACCTTTGCACTTATCCATGGCCACACGGGGGCCAATACAGAAATTTTTTTTTAAATCTTTCAGATACAAATCACAAAATGCAATCAGTTCTTTTAAAGAAGACTTGCTGAAGCAAGACTGGACAGAAGTCTATGTATCAGATGTAAATGAAGCCTATGACACATTTATAAACATTGTAACCACTCTTTATGAAAAAAAATTGTCCATTAGTAAAGAAAAAGCTTAAACATAAATCTGTCGATAAGCCATGGCTAACCAAAGGATTACAAAAGGCGTGTAAAAAGAAAAATTCATTATATAAAGCTTTTCTAAAGAAAAGGACAAAAGAAGCAGAGCAGTGGTATAAAACATACAAAAATAAGTTAACATATATAATGAGATGTAGTAAAAGAGACTATTACAGTAAAGAACTGGAGAAAAACAGAGACAATATTAAAAATACATGGACAATACTTAACAATATTCTTGGAAATAAAAACAGAAATACAAGCTACCCAACCAATTTTTCAAAAAATAATAAAACGACTCAGAGTGTGAATACAGTTTCACCTGCAGATGAATTTAATAACTTTTTTGTTAACATTGGTCCTAATTTGGCTCAAGAAATACCTATTACGGCACCTACGGGTGATACAATAAGCAAAAACACTGCTATAAAAGACTCCATTTTCATAAAGAACATAGACGAGAGAGAGGTCTTTGAAATTGTTAAATCGTTTTAAAGTAAAACATCTACGGACTGTGATGGTATTGACATGTTCTTAGTCAAAACTATTACTGAATGCTTAGTGAAACCACTGATATTTGTAATCTGTCTCTCCAAACAGGTATGTTTCCCAGTGCAATGAAAATAGCTAAAGTAATTCCGATATGCAAGACGGGTGACAGACGGGAACTTTCAAACTATAGACCAATTTCACTATTGCCGCAATTTTCCAAGATACTTGAAAAAATATTCTTTGAGAGAATTGACAACTTCATATTGAAGAAAAAAATATTGTGTGAGCAGCAATATGGGTTCAGACACAAGAGGACAACTGCATTTGCTCTAATGGAATTTATAGAAAAAATATCAGCTGTCGTTGAAAATAAAAGAGTATTCAGTTGGGGTATTCCTGGATCTTAAAAAAGCATTTGATACAGTGGATCATAATTTATTATTAAAGAAACTACAAAATTGTGGTATTAGGGGGGTAGCACTGTCCTGGTTATGTAGTTACTTAAAGAATAGATATCAGTATGTATGTGTTGGTAACAAAAACACACAGTTACGGAAGGTTACTTGTGGAGTCCCACAGGGTTCAGTTTTGGGGCCACTGTTATTCAATATGTATATAAATGATATATGTAAAGTTTCAGAAAAAATGGATTTAATATTGTTTGCCAATGACACTAATCTATTATGCAGTGGAAGCAATTTGGAACAACTTTTGGATACACTCGGAAAGGAATTAGGAAAGCTTAAAATGTGGTTTGATTCAAACAAATTAACGCTCAATTTAAGTAAAACAAAATTTATAGTTTTTAACAACCATCACAACAACTTAGTATCTAAACTCAGTGTAAATGGTGTAGAGATTGAAAGGGTATCCGAAACTAAATTTCTTGGAGTAATAATTGATAATAAACTGTGTTGGAAGTCACATATTAATTATATTAAAGGTAAAATATCTAAATCAATTGCAATACTACACAGAGTGAAATATTTGCTGAATCAACCACACTTTATACTCTGTATCATTCATTAATACTCCCATACATGACATATTGTACTGAAGTATGGGGAAATACATATAAAACAAACATATATCCAGTCTTTATGCTTCAGAAGAGAGCTATTAGAATAATAAACAAAGCTGCTTACAAAAAACCAACAAACCCACTTTTTCTTAAATTAAAAGCTCTCAAGTTGAAAGATCTGGTTGACTTTAAAACTGCAGTAATAATGTTTAAAGTGAAGAATCTATCACTGCCTGTAGATATCCAAAAGCTGTTCCAAATAAGGGAGAAACAATATCATTTCAGAGGAACATGTATATTTCAAAAACCTTCAGTGAGAACTACCACCAAGCAACACTGTGTTTCAGTGCAAGGAGTCAGATTAAAATCTGAATTAAAATCATGTACAACGCTTGGACAATTTAAACAAAAACTAAAGGAAGAAATACTCCAAACATATATACAAGATGACATGTAAAATCACATAAGGATTGTCATATCCAGTCTGTGTTGTGTTGTTGCTTAGTTTTTTTGGGGTTTTTTGTCACATTTTGTCTTAGCTTTGTTCCGAATTGTAATTGCTCTTGTTTTGTTTTTCTTTTGAATTCTTGGATGGAATATGGGTGGCCAATATAAGCTGCGGCTTCAGCCATCACCCATTTCGGATAACTTATGTTGAACTGTATAATCAGAGGAGTTATTGTTAATTTGACCTTGTTGGATTTTTTTCTTTTTTCCCCTTTGTTATATTATTCTGTTTCTTTTAATCTTTACTTTTAATCTATCCGAAATAAAGATTCATTCATTCATTCATTCATATGGATAGGTGTATCTGGGATGCCGTACCCACCCACAGGGTGACATCAGGCAGGCACGGCCCATTCTGTATATAAACCCTGTTCTGTAATAAAGTTAGAAGGCTGTTTGCTGCATGAAGCCTCGCCTCACTCTCTGTCATTTTACAGACGTAACAAGTATGACGTGGTTGAAATAACTTGCTTTAAGATAACGTTTAAAGTCCTGTAGAGACATCGGGAAGTTGATGTTATTTATTTGCTTATGTGGTGCTGTAATAAGAAACAAAACACCAAATGTTATTTTTAGAGAAAACTGAGCACTTTATGAAGCTGAGGAGGGACAGGACATCTGAAATATTTTTTTTATTATGCTGATCTTAAAACTGTCCCATAGGACGGTCTATGAGGCTGCGACACCTGAACTGAGACACAGCCAGAGTTAGACGGGGTTTGGAAGACCTGTACCGGTGGCTGCCACGTTACCCACACAGTATGTAAACACACAGCAGCACCAGACAGTGTTTACGTACCTCTGCCAAGGGGAGGAGGTGATGTTTTGGGCAGTGTTGGTCGGTTTGTTTTGTTTGACTGTTAGCAACATTACTCCAAAAGTTATGAACGGATTTTGATGAAATTTTCAGGAAATGTGTGTAATGGCACGGGGAACAGCTGATTAGATTTTGGTGATGATCTGAGAGTGCGTACCTCCACCAAGGGCTTTTTTTTTTGTATTTGTGCAGCAGGATTACACAAAAACTACTGAATGGATTTGAATGAAATTTTCACCAGATGTGGTCCTTGGGATACAGAGGAAGTCATTACATTTTGGTGATGATCCGAGAATGCATACCTCCGCCAAGGCTCTTATTTTCTCACAGAGTGTTAGCAACAATACTCCAAAACTACTGGATGGATTTGGATGAAATTTTTACCAGAGGTGGCTCTTGGCCTGTACACGAACCCATTACATTTTGGAGGTGATCCATGAGTGCATACCTCCACCAAGGCTCAATCTTCTTGCAGTGGTTTAGCAGGATCAAGCAAAAACTATACTGGATGAGTTTTTGCTAAAATTGTCACCAGAGATGGTCCTTGGGCTCCAGAAGAACCCATTATATTTTGGAGCTGATCAATGAGTGCATACCTCTACCAAGGCCCTATCTTGCAATGTATGGTGGGATGGAGGCAGGGAGGTACGGACAGATGGATGGACAAAAGGGGCCTTGGCAGAAGTATGCACTCTGAGTGCTTTTCTAGTTAATAGTGGATTGCATTTATATAGCACTTTTCATAACACCCAAAGACACATTACAATGAGTCTATTCATTCACTCCACAGACAATGGTAGTGGTAAGCTACCTCTGTAGTCACAGTTGCCCTGGGGCAGACTGACTGACACATGGCTGCCAATCCATGCCAACAGCCTCTCCTAGCACCACCGAATATTTATCTACATTCATACATCAGTGTCATGAACCATAAACACACTAGAAACAAGGTGGGGAAAATGTCTTGCTCAAGGACACAACAGCAAAGTGGGGGAGTGGGATTCGAACCGCCAACCCTCCAGTTATTGTGTGAACTGCTCTGCCTCCTGAGCCACTACGGCCTCATTTTTGCTTGTCTTTGAGAAATAACACAACTGTGAGCTAGAAAACACAACTACACTGCAACAAGTCAAATATAAGTAAAATGAAATCAATTAATGCTGTTTATGCTTGTTTTTTGTCTGACAAGATATTTATTCTTGCAGTGCAGTTTATGTGTAAGTAAATTTTACATGCCTTCAGATAGTTTTAATTTGTTTTAAACAATTTGAAAAATCAAATTTTATTGCTCTGTTGGCAGATAATTTTACTTAAAATAAGCAAAAAACTTCTGGCAATAGATAATGTTAGTTAAAACTAGAAAAAAAAAATCTGCCAACAAAGTAAGATTAAATTAACACAAGCAAAAACTATCATAAGGCAAGTAAAATCTTGTCAAAAACTGCACAACAAAAAGAACTTCTTGTCAAAATTATCTTGTGAGAGAAAAACAAGCATATAGCCTTCATTTAATATATTTTATATTACTAAGATTTCCATTTTTACAGTATGACAAATACTGCCTTTGTAGCGCCCATATTTGTAACTTTATGTAGCTCACATATTTGCCTGCTTAGGTTTAAACACAGAAGGACTATAGGCTTGCAATGTGGATTAACCTCACGCCTCAGATGGACAATGAGTCTGGGCCACCTGCGGACTTGGAAGGAAGACAGAAGATCGGGGGCGAGGGCCTGAAAGAACTTCCTGACCCCCCGGGGTCAGTCAGGACTGTATAGAGGACTCTGAAGAAATTAATTGTAAATAGAAGGATGTAACGTAAATGTGTGACTCTGTCTTTGAGGTGCATTATGAATAGAAGGATTTGACTTGAATGGGTGACTCTGTCTGTGAGGTGCATGGTATATATATGTGGGGGTTTACTGCGGCTCTTTCTCTTTTTTCTGTCTGAGAGAGAGAAGGCTGGAGATGTGAGATGCAATAAACTGGAATTAAGAAATAACCCAGTCTCATCATTTCGTGATCTCCACATTGGTGACCAAGACGTGAGATGCCGGGAAACGGTTACCCTGACCCGGATTCACCAGAGACCGCCCGTACGAGTGTGGTCTCGCTTAAGCTCCCCGAGTTCTGGCAAGACGACCCGCACTCATGGTTCCAGCACGCAGAATTGTGGTTCGTGCTCGGGGGAATAACAGCAGATGACACCAGATTCTATCATGTCATAGCAAGACTCGACAGCCGCACAGCTCGATGCATGCGGAGCTTGGTGCAGCAGCCGCAAGCTGCTGGCAAGTACGACGCATTGAAAGCCGCCCTCATTGCGAGCTTCGTGCCCTCAGCCGAGGTGAGGGCCAGGAGGCTCCTGGACCTGCGCGACCGAGGAGGACGCAGGCCGGCCGATCTTATGGAGGACATGCTGCAGCTGCTCGGGACAGAAGACGACAGGTTTCTGTTTAAGCACATCTTCTTGAGGACCCTCCCGGCGCACATGAGGGGTACCCTGTCCAGCATGAGATGTGTGACCCAGCAAGACTTCCGCGCGCTGGCCACAGAAGCGCAGCGGCTCCTCGATGCCTGCGACGAGCAAGCGATATCCGCGGCAGCAGCAGACCTCGGCGCGGCGGCCGGGGGCAGGGAGGAGCTGGAGGCAACAGAAGCCACCCCAGCGACGACGTCAGCGGCGCGGTCCCGAAGCAAAGGAGGGGACGGCCTCTGTTTTTACCATCGACGCTTCGCTGAGAGGGCGTACAGATGCATCCCGCCGTGTCAGCTTCAAGAGGCAGGGAAACGCCAAGGCCGTGAGTCGTTAGCAGCTTCGGCTCTCGGCGAACAGAACAAGCTGCTTTATCTAACAGATGCGAGCTCTGGGCGGCATTTCCTTGTGGACACCGGAGCCCAGAGGAGTTTCATCACCGTGACCTATGCGGACCGCTTGGCTGGACCCCGCGGGGACGGGGCAACGCCGGCGAACGGCTCGTCCATCAAAACTTTCGGGGAAAAGACTCTGCGCCTGTCCCTACATGGCCGCACCTATGAATGGACTTTCATTGTAGCGGCGGTGAGTTTCAACATGTTAGGTGCTGACTTTTTGTGCTCACATGGCTTGTTAGTAGATCTGACTAATAGACGCCTGGTTAATGCACTCTCCTTTCATTCTATCCCTTGTGCAGCTCGAGTGTCCCCGCCACCAGTACAGACCAACGTCGCCACAGCAGGCGGTAAGTTTCACACTCTCCTCACCCAGTTCCCAGCACTCACAGTTCCCACTTTTTCAGCTAAGGTTGCGAGACACGGGGTGGAGCACTTCATCACCACAGTTGGCTCGCCAGTTTTTGCGAAGGCTCGGCGCTTGGATGCAGCTAAGCTCTCCATTGCACACGAGGAGTTTGCCAACCTGGAAAGGTTGGGCATAATTCGCCGCTCGAAGAGCCCTTGGTCCTCCCCGCCGCATATCTCTCGGCGCCACACCAGTCGGCTGCCTTTTGCAACAGCGGCTCGATTCCGAGTTTTTTTTTTCCCTTCCTCTCTCTTTTGATCACTTTTTTTTTCACCCCACTTATATCACGGACACACAGATCGTCCCAAATGTCTCCTGAGCCGGTGGACGGAGCCACTGTTTATAGCAGGATTCGATACAACAGGGAAGAGCTGCTAGCATTTAACCGCCACCCGGTCCCACTGGAAAAACTCGACATACCGAGAGAACTGAGGCGAAAACGCCGCGGCTGCCGGGCTGGAGTAAGGCGGAGGACAAAAAATATAAGGTACAGACCCTCCCTTCCATCTGTTGTCATGGGAAATGTACGGTCGATACTGGGAAAGTTAGATGAGCTAGCGGCTATCTCCCGTTATGATAGCACTTACCGGGAGTGCTCTCTCCTTTTGTTTACTGAGACGTGGCTAACTGAACTAGCAGCAGATGCTAACATTGAGCTGGAGGGTTTTCACATGATACGAGCTGACCGAACACCAGAGAGTGGCAAAACTAGGGGCGGTGGAGTGATAATGTATGTTAACAACAACTGGTGTAGACCGGGACATATCACTGTTAAACAACGACACTGCAGCAAAGACATTGAGCTGCTAGCTGTTAGCATGAGGCCTACATATCTCCCGAGAGAACACTCACACGTGATCTGCATTGTTGTTTATGCAAATCCGACGGCGAACGCTGGGACAGCGCGTGACGTCATCCATTCAGTAACCAGCAGGCTGCAGACAGAACACCCAGATGCTCTTCTCCTCATCTCAGGCGATTTCAACCACGTTTCACTGTCTCCCATTCTGCCCACTTTCACCCAGTATGTCACATGCCACACTAGAGACAATAAAACACTGGATTTGTTCTACGCAAACACTAAGGAGGCGTACACCTCATCACAACTCCCCCCACTTGGGAGATCGGATCACAACTTGGTTCATCTCCGACCGGTGTACAAACCCCTAGTGCACAGACAACCTCCGGCCATGCACACTGTGGAGTTATGGTCTGAGGAGACAATGGACACTCTAAAGGACTGTTTTGAAGCCACTGCCTGGAAGCAGCTCTGCGATCCACATGGTGAGGACATCGATGGCCTCATTCACACCTTCACGGGCTACCTCAGCTTCTGTGTGGACAAATCCGTTCCCACCAAGACCATACGGCGTCACTCAAACAACAAACCCTGGATCAACCCTGAGATAAAAACACTTCTGAGAGAGAAGAAGAGGATCTTCAGGTCGGGGAACAGGGAGATGCTGAAGTCCGTACAGAGGGAGCTGAGGAGAAAGATCAGAGAAGGCAAGGACAGCTTCAGGAAGAAGATGGAGGACAAGCTGCAACAGAGCGACATCAGCGGGGTCTGGAGAAACCTCAAAACCATCTCGGGGCTCCAGAATACCTCCCCCCAGGCCACGGGGGGCAGGGAGTGGGCGAACAACCTGAATCTGTTTTTCAATAGATTTGACCAACCGCCCTCCCCCCTGTCTGCACAACAACCACTGCTGCCTCTAAGAAATCAAGTCCTGCTACCCACTCCCCACTCCACCGACACCCCCCCACTCCCAACACACAGCCCCCCATCCTGACCCTGACCAAGACCCAGGTGAGGACGGAGCTGAGGAAGATCAAGGCGAGGAAGGCGTCGGGACCGGACGGCATCAGCGCAAAGCTCCTCAAGTCCTGTGCAGACCAGCTGTGTGGGATTGTGACGTATATCTTCAACATGAGCCTGAAACTGGGGAGGGTACCACAGCTGTGGAAAACATCTTGTGTGGTACCTGTACCAAAAACTTCCCACCCCAAAGACCTGAACAGCTTCAGACCGGTGGCCTTGACGTCCCACTTGATGAAGACCCTGGAGAGACTGCTCCTTGCTCATCTCCGCCCCCTGGTGGAACCAGCGATGGATCCACTCCAGTTCGCCTACCAGCATGGCATTGGGGTGGAGGATGCGGTGATCTTCCTCCTTCACCGTTCTCTGTCCCACCTGGAGAAGCCCGGGAATATGGTGAGGATCATGTTCTTTGACTTCTCCAGTGCTTTCAACACCATCCAACCGATGATCCTGAAGGACAAGCTGCTGCGCGCAGGGGTGGACCAGCACCTGTCATCATGGATCCTGGACTACCTCACGAACCGGCCTCAGTTTGTGAGAACCCGGGACTGTGTTTCCGACACGATCATCAGTAGCACGGGGGCCCCCCAGGGAACGGTGCTGGCTCCCTTCCTGTTCACTCTTTATACTGCGGACTTCTCACACAACACAACACATTGCCATCTACAGAAGTTCTCTGATGACTCTGCGATCGTTGGTCTCATCTCCAGCGGAGATGAAGCTGAGTACAGAGGGCTTATCCAGGACTTTGTGGACTGGTGCCATCGGAACTGCCTCCAGATCAACGCGAGGAAAACTAAGGAGCTGGTGGTGGACTGCCGCAGGCATGGGCAGCCCCTCACAGCACCAGTAAATATACAGGGAACAGACATCGAGATGGTGACATCCTACAAGTACCTGGGTATTCATCTGAACAATAAACTAGACTGGTCACACAATACTGACGCACTCTACAAGAAGGGACAGCGCAGGCTGTTCCTGCTGAGGAGACTCAGGTCTTTTGGTGTACAAGGGGCGCTGCTGAAGTCATTCTATGACACGGTGGTGGCATCAGCCATCACTTTTGGAGTGGTCTGCTGGGGCAGTGGCATTACTGCAGCCGATAGGAAGAGACTGAACAAACTGATTAAGAAAGCTAGCTCTGTCCTGGGGCAACGCCTTGATCCGATGGAGGAGATAGGAGAGAGAAGGACGGTGGCTAAACTGTCATCTCTGCTGGAGTCCGAGTTCCACCCTATGCAGGACATACTGGATGCACTGAGGAGCTCATTTAGCAGCAGACTACATCATCCCAGGTGCACAACCGAGAGGTTTCGTAGGTCCTTCCTACCAACGGCTGTCAGACTGTACAACCTAAGCAGGGCTGCTCGCAGAGATAGCAAAAAGACGTAACAAACTAATAGTTTTTTTTGAATGCAAAAGATGCAATAGACTTACACAATGGTCCTCTCCGGCATACAACTAGGAACATACCGGTCGCTATGGAGGGTGAGAATATGTATGGGCACATAATCATACCATGTAGGATAACTAAATAGACGGTTATGCTGTTTCATCCCACCTAGCAACAATGCTCTGCACTGTGTGTGTTTATATATTTACATATTTATTCCATCTAGCTACAATGCTCTGCACTGGGTGTGTTTATATTTATATATCTATATATTTATTCCATCTAGCTACAATGCTCAGCACTGGGTGTGTTTATATTTATATATCTATATATTTATTCCATCTAGCTACAATGCTCCGCACTGTGTTTTTATATATCTACATATTACTCCATCTAGCTACATTGCTCCGCACTGTGTGTGTTTATATACTTGCATATTTATTCCACCTATCTGCAATGCTCCGTACTGTGGGTGTTTATATATTTACATATTTATTCCATCTAGCTACAATGCTCTGCACTGTGTGTTCATATATTCATATATTTATTCCATCCAGCTACAATGCTCTGCACTGTGTGTCTGTGTGTGTGTGTGTATATATATATATTTTATAGTAATATGTACATATGTATATTAGCTGCTCTTGCTTGCTTGTTTTTTTTTTTTCTTGCCTTCTGATTGTTGCTCTGAGTGTTGCTATCCCTGTGCTGTTGCAATCCTGGAATTTCCCCGTTGTGGGACTAATAAAGGCTTATCTTATCTTATCTTATCTTATCTTATATGGTCCCTAAGGCTGACGGCTTTTGGAGACCGTGTGGTGATTACCGCAGGCTAAACAATGCCACAGCGCATGACCGCTACCCAATTCCGCACATCCAGGATTTTTCAGTGCATTTAGCGAAGGCGCGCATTTTTTCTAAAATAGACCTGGTTCGCGGCTATCACCAAGTCCCGGTCCAGCCCGAGGACATCCCCAAAACAGCGGTAATAACCCCGTTCGGACTTTTCGAATTTTTACGCATGCCTTTTGGCCTTAAAGGTGCCGCGCAAACCTTCCAACAAATGATGGATGCCGTGTTGCGCGATCTCCCCTTTGTTTTTGTCTACCTGGACGACATTTTAGTCGCCAGTGCCTCCGAGGGGGAACATGAAAAACACCTCACAACGGTTTTTCAGAGGTTGGCGAGCACGGGTTGATAATTAACCCAGCCAAGTGCCATTTTGGCGTGGCACAAATCGATTTTTTAGGACACCGCGTCTCCCCAGAGGGGGCAGTCCCTCTACCGGCCAAGGTACGCGCGGTGGCAGAGTTCCCTCGGCCACAAACGGTCAAAGCGTTGCAAGAATGTTTAGGAATGGTGAATTTTTATAACCATTTCATACCCCACGCAGCGCAGCTTATGCAACCGTTATACGCCGCGCTTAAAAAGCAGAAGCCCTCCAATGTGATCGAGTGGTCCCCGGAGCGGGAACGCGCATTCACGGAGGTTAAAACAGCGCTGGCAGACGCGGCACTGCTGGCACACCCAGACCCATCAGCCCGCATAGCGCTAACCACCGACGCGTCAGACGTGGCCATTGGGGCCGTTGTGGAGCAGCAGGTCGCTGGGGTTTGGCAGCCGCTCGCTTTTTTCAGCAGATCCTTGCGCGATGCTGAGCGGAAATACAGCGTGTTTGACAGGGAGCTGTTAGCGCTCCACCTGGCCATTCGCCATTTCCAGTTCTGGCTGGAAGGGTGGCGTTTCACCGCGTTTGTCGACCATAAACCGCTCACTTTCGCAATGTCCAAAATTTCGGAACCGTGGTCGGGACGGCAGCAAAGACAGCTGGCCGCAATTTCGGAATTTACCACTGACATTCAACACGTAGCCGGTAAGCTCAATGTGGTAGCGGACTGTTTCTCCCGCGCGGTAACAGCACCTGTCCGCGCGGATGCAGATTGTACTACCGCGGCCGCGGAGCCGGGTAGCAGCGCGGACGCGCACGCGGCCCCTGTTCACGTGGGGATAGATTATGCAGCCATGACGTCGGAGCAGAGCGGAGATGCAGACGTGCGCGCGCTCCAGTCTGGACCAACAGGGTTAAGGCTGGAGATCAGGAGTCTACAAACCGGTTCGCCCTCCCTCATCTGCGACGTATCTACCGGGCGGCCGCACCCGGTGGCACCGGCCGCTTGGCGCCGTCGCGTTTTTGACGCGGTTCACTCCCTGGCGCACCCGGGAGTATGCGCTTCTGTAAAAATGGTAGCGGAGAAGTTTGTTTGGCCGAGCCTGCGCAAGCATGTGAAAGAGTGGGCGGCAGCCTGCATGGCTTGCCAGCGGGCCAAAGTCCACAGGCACACGAAAGCCCCCTTAGAGCCGTTCCACATCCCGGCTAAGAGGTTCGATCATGTGCACTTAGACCTCGTGGGCCCTCTACCGCCGTCACAAGGGTTCACACACCTCTTGACGATGGTGGACCGAACCACACGTTGGCCAGAAGTGGTCCCGCTAACAACGACCACAGCGGCAGAGGTGGCTCGCGCTTTTTTGACAGCCTGGGTGGCTCGGTTCGGGGTCCCGTTGGATATTACGTCCGATAGGGGACCTTAATTTGTGTCGGAACTGTGGTCAGCGATGGCCGGTAGCTTAGGAGCGACAATCCACCGCACTACCGCGTATCACCCCCAGGCTAACGGGTTATGCGAGCGTTTTCACAGGTCTTTGAAGGCAGCCCTGAGAGCGTCACTTACGGATGCAGATTGGGTAAACAGGCTACCATGGGTTTTATTGGGGTTGCGTTCGGCGCCCAAAGAGGACTTAAATGCCTCCCCTGCGGAATTAGTTTTTGCTCAACCTCTCAGGCTGCCCGGTGAGTTCCTACCAGCCCATGCGGCACCAGGGCGCCCCCCGGCACGGGGACCTCTGAGTGGCACGGGAGCAGAAACGCTCCCCGGCCCCGCGCATCACGCTTTCCCGCGTGTTTTTGTTCCCAAAGCTTTACAAAATGCCGAATTTGTTTTTGTCAGGCACGATGCTCAGCGACACAGCCTCCGCCCACCATATGACGGTCCATTTCGAGTGCTGGAAACCGGGGACAAATATTTTGTGCTAGATTTGGGAGGCAGGAAAGAAACAATCAGTATTGATAGATTAAAACCTGCCTTTGTGTTGCATGACGAACCTGTACGACTGGCGAGGGCACCTCGACGCGGCAGGCCCCCCAGGGAATGGCCCCTGGAGCCCCCGCAGGGATCAAATAACCTTTCTCCCCCTCAATCCACAGATTCGCCGCAGGACGGCGCCACACGGACTGTGAAGCCTGCTTACAGCAGGTTCGGGAGGAGGTTGAAACCTAGGCCACATGCAGAGTGATGTGTGTTTTGATCAAACTGTGCTGTAGATCCTGCGGGTGGGGGGTGACATACGCTGTATTGCCCATTAGGATAATGTGGTTGTCTTGTCCATTCTTTGGCGTTTGGGGGGGGGGGGGGTGATGTAGTGCCCATATTTGTAACTTTATGTAGCTCACATATTTGCCTGCTTAGGTTTAAACACAGAAGGACTATAGGCTTGCAATGTGGATTAACCTCACGCCTCAGATGGACAATGAGTCTGGACCACCTGCGGACTTGGAAGGAAGACAGAAGATCGGGGGCGAGGGCCTGAAAGAACTTCCTGACCCCCCGGGGTCAGTCAGGACTGTATAGAGGACTCTGAAGAAATTAATTGTAAATAGAAGGATGTAACGTGAATGTGTGACTCTGTCTCTGAGGTGCATTATGAATAGAAGGATTTGACTTGAATGGGTGACTCTGTCTGTGAGGTGCATGGTATATATATGTGGGGGTTTATTGCGGCTCTTCCTCTTTTTTCTGTCTGAGAGAGAGAAGGCTGGAGATGTGAGATGCAATAAACTGGAATTAAGAAATAACCCAGTCTCATCATTTCGTGATCTCCACACCTTCAGCATAAACACGAGTGAGTCCTCTCTCTCTCTCTCTCTCTCTCTCTCTCTCTCTCTCTCTCTCTCTCTCGGGGACTCGTATGTACAGGTGTCCCCCTTATCTGTCCAATCAACGAGAATCACCGTTTCAGGTGTTCCACCTTTCATCACTGACGAGCAGCTGGCGACGGAGCTCCGTAGATTTGGGAAGTTTGCAGGCCCGTTTACAACTCTGCCTTTGGGATGCAAGGCAGCCAAGTTCAAACATGTGAAATCACTCAGGCGATAAGTGTTCATGTTTCTCGACTCGCCCACTCAGACTCTGGAAGTCTCCTTCAGGGTCAAGCACGGGGACAGATCTTACATGGTGTATGCGAGCTCGGGACAGATGAAGTGTTTCGAATGTGGAGACGTGGGCCATAAACGGTTCGCTTGTCCGCACAGGCAGCGGGCGGAGGGCCATGATGGGCCCGCGGATGGTGCTGGCGGTGAGCCCTCCGCTCACGCCGCAGCTGCGGACGGCAGCGCAGCATCCGCTCCCGCTACCCCAGCTCCGGAGCCTGCCGCTGTGTCTGTGGACGGCCCGGGTGTGCCGCCTGCGGCCCAGCTTGCGGTCGGGAGCGTGAATGGCGATGGCGCCAAAAAGGTCACTGATGGTGCGTCACAATCATCTCGCTGTGTGACGTCAACAGCTGTGCCGCCGGCAGCTGCTACCGCTTCGGAGGATGGGACGGAGCACCGACCTGATGGTGTGTCACAATCATCTCGCTGTGTGACGTCAGCGGCTGTGCCTCAGCCAGCTGCTGCCGCTTCGGAGGAGGGGACGGAGCACCGACCTGATGGTGCGTCAGAATCTCGCTGTGTGACATCAGCGGCTGTGCTTCCGGAGGCTGCTACCGTTACACAGCGGGGGATGGAACAGCGACGGTCAGCTGCTGAGGGTGGCGTCCAGGAAAATGTGGCCCATGATGAATCCACTGACCCGGGAGAACCAAGCAGTCAGCTGAGTTGTGCTGACGAGGAAATGGAATCTGAGAATGACACTGTGTCTAATACTGGGTCTATTGAGGCAAAATGCAGTACAAACATGAGTTTGTATTCACTGGAAGAAATCAATGCTTTTCTGGATGAAACCTATAACAAAGCCATTCGGGTTGCCGACTACTTCAGTGACACTGATAAATTCATTAAGTCTGTGGATGTGCTAAGAAGGGAGGTTGGTCTTGACCTCCTGGATGAAAGGAAGCGTTATCGCCTCAAGAAACACCTGACAGCCCTGCGTAAGGCAGCAGGGGAAACGCCGGTCAAGCGCGCCCGACAGGAGGAATGAATGGCGGTCGTTCCTCTGCCTGTTTTACACATTTTTGGGATATTGTTTGAACAGACTTGTATATGACATTTAATTGACTGTAATTGACTGTCACAGAACTGGGTCTTTGAATAGGTGGACTGCAGGGATTGCTCTGTGTGGTGTGTGGGGGGAACATTTCGGTTTGCACTTTTTCCAATGTGACACAGTTGGAGGAATGATGTTGGTGTGCTTACATTTTTTTGAAGTGTGCAATAAAAGCTTATTTTAAAAGTCAAAGTCTCTCTCTCTCTCTCTCTCTCTCTCTCTCACACACACACACACACACACACACACACAACCATGGACTACAAATAGCATGTCTTACCTTTTTAGAAGTGTTTTCTGGCCTTCATTAATGAAAAATCTTCCATTATGTCCTTTAATTCCAGCTCACAAATAATTTAATGGACATCAATGTGAGGCTACACAGTCTGCTTAATAGCACGCTTGTCTTCTCCACTGACCTGCTGTCTTTCGGCAGGAAGTGGTGGCGCCTGGTCTTCTCCTCCAGGCGAGTGCTTTAATGGCCCATCTGTCTCCTCAGTAATTGGCAGCTCTGCCTCCATTGGATGCTCCACCTTAGAAAAATCCTTTACACTTCAGGATTTTTTGGAGCAATTCACTTTTCCTGACCCGTTTTCCTCTCAATAATTTTATGAGCGGCACTCTCAAACTTATTTCTGGACATTTTGATCTAACTAATTACTTCATACCTCTCACTGGTGCTAATCACTTGTCAAAACAATTCCTCTGATAGGCTATTGTTACTTGGTACCCACGTGGGGCACTTGTAAATTGGACCAATTAGCAGCCACACATGAATATCAAGTGATGGACATAGAATATGATCAATTAACAACAATGTGATCTTTTTCATTGGCTCATGAGAGGCCCTGATCTTTGTAGGCCCCTGGGCTTCAGTCCAGCCTAGCCTGTGCATTAAGGCGGCTTTTCCCATGACCCGAAAAGGATTAAGTGGTAGAAGATGGATGGATAATTACATCATAGTGTCCTGACTTTTTGGCCCCATATCACAAAATGCTCCACCATGATTTTTTGCACGTCCCTCTCAGTGAGATGACGGTTACACTCTAGGTTTACACTTCCAGGAATGGCTAGACAAACCGATGTGTAAGCGGCAGTTACCTTTGCAGTGATCACATTTGAACAGTGAGGGTTCCACCACCCTTGGTTTGTGACGTTGTCTATGATCTGCTAGCACCTCTTCCCTTGTCTCTTCAGCCTCACAACTGAGCATCAGATGGAGTGGGTCGTTGCTTGGTCTTCTGCTCCAATCTTGGTCTTTAAGTTTATTTCAACAAGTTCTTGAAGTGGTGTTTCAGGTACCCTACAGGTCTCACACCAGTGGACAGTTCACTATAAAGGAGACCCTTTGGAATCCAGCTGTGCTCCATTCTCTTAACATGCTCTTGCCATGATAAGCCATGATCTCTGGCTGAGAAGCCTAAAGATGCCTGGCAAACCAGCTCCCTCAAGAGTGGGTGATTTTGGCCCACCAGGGGATACTCATGATGTGTATCTGTGGACCGTTCAAGTGGAAACTGTTCAGCCTAGTTTTTTTGTGCTTTTTGTAGGTGGTCCAGGGTTCACTCGTGTAAAGGAGGGTGCTGAGAACAACTGCCTGGTAGACCTATACTTTGGTCCTGATAGCCAGACAGCCGTTTTACCACACGCAATTGCAGAACCTTGCTATTGTACCTGTAGCCTTAGCAATGTGACGGCTGATTTCTTTGTCAAGAGAGAGCTTGTCTGTCACAGTTGAACTAAAACAGGTAAAAGTCTTTCCCTACATCGATGATGGAGCCACTGATTGTCAAGCAAGACGAGTCTGGTGCACCTTGTACAAGTATGCTAGTCTTCTTAAGTTAATCACTTAACCTCTCAGCATTCCAGCCAATTTCCCTAAAATTAGCATACACAAAGAAAATCAAATTACTTGATAAGTTCTGCCGTCATGGCCAGGGCACCATTGTAAAAGAAGTCCTTACCTCATTTGATTTATCCCTGGTAAAATAAAGGTTATAAATTCTTTCTTTACTGAGTGGCAGTAGAAAATCTGGAACATCCCACCAGCGGAGCACCAAAATTTTAAAAAGTTAAATTGTCACCTTTTTTTCTCCTCAATTTGAAACCTTTTTCTTGTAAATCTGCAACCTTTTTCTTCTTGCAAATTTGCTACTTTTTCCTCAAAAATTCACAAATTTTTTCTCAAACATTTGCAAATTTTTCCTTGAAAATGTTTGCTTTTTTCTCAAAAATTCCAACCTTTTTCCTATAAATTAACAATTTTCCTGTAAATTTGCAACTTTTTTCCTATAAATGTGCAACTTTTTACTGTCAATTTGCAACTTTTCTTTCAAAGTTTAAATTTTCTTTCTCAAAAATTTACAACTTTTTTCCTGCAAATTTGCAACCCTTTTCTCAAAAATTGCAACTTTTTCCTGTAAATTTGTAACCTTTTTCTCAAAAATCTTAAACTTTTTTCTTAAAAATGTGCAACTTTTTTCCTTTAAATTTGCAACCTTCTTCTAAAAAAACTGCAACTTTTGTGTAAACTTACTTTTCCTGTAAATTTGCAACCTTTTTCTCAAAAATGTGCAACTTTTTTTCTGCAAATTTGCAACCCTTTTCTCCAAAAATTGCAACTTTTTCTGTAAATTTTCAACACTTTTCTCAAAACTATTTTTTTCTAAAAAATTTGCAACTTTTTTCCTATAAATTTGTAACCCTTTTCTAAAAATTTTGCAACTTTTTTCCTTTAAATCTGCAACCTTTTTCCTCAAAAATTTGCTACTTTTTTCCTGCAAATTTGCAACTTTTTTCTATAAATTTGCAACCTTTTTCTAAAAAAATTGCAACTTTTTTCCTGTAAATTTGCAGCTTATTTCTTGTAGATTTCAAACTTATCTTTTAACCCCTCAGCATTCCAGCCAATTTCCCTAAATATAGCATACACAAAGAAAATCAAATGCTTTTTTCACTGAGTGCCAGTAGAAAATTTGAAGCATCCTGCTGGCGGAACACCAGAATTTTAAGAGGTTAACTTGTTAAGTCATTGCTGAAGGTGTGCTTCATTTATTGAAACCAGGGCTGCATTTCCTACAAAAAGGAGTTTGTGAATGCAGAAGAATCCCCATGATGTGATTGTGTGAACAAGCTAAAGTCCCCACAATGTAAACAATATTTTTCATGTTTGGGGCATGGACGGGACCTTGCCCATGCCTTATGTTTATTCTGGTCTCTTTGTTTTCCCCTTGATCATTATCTTTATTATTATTGTTATCATTAGTATTTTTATTAAGTGCCCTTTGTGCTCCCCCAGCTGTTGTTGCTGCATGTTGTCCTGTCCTCATCCCCTGTTGTTGTTTTGTGGTTGTCTTTTTGTATTTTGGTTACATTAAGTGATCCTCGTTTATTTTTACTGTTAGTATTATTGTCCTTGTGCCTTTAGTCATGTTGTGTCATCCTTTGTCCATCCTCAGTGTCATTATTGTGGTCTAGTGTGTATTTTCCTACCCACTATTTCCAGCTCCTCATGTTCCGTGACCATGATAGCCATTTTCTCCTCACCTGTGCTCCTGTTTAGCCCTTGATTGTCCCCAGCTGTCTTGTGTCTGAATAATTGCTCCACCTCTATATATGTGAATCGGTGTTCTGTGTTTGTTGGGAGGTCATTGTCGCCCAAGCCTACTGTTGCATTCATCCATGTCTCCTGGTCCATGTGAGTACATCACTGGCTTGTTTAGCCTTGAGTTTTGTCTGCCATGTTTTTGTTTGTTTTTGGTCCATGTGCTGTTCTTTGTTTTGTTCTAGAGTTTTTGAAGTTATGTTTAATAAATTATCTTTATTGCACCATACTCCTGCCTGCAACCTTGGGTCCTATTTCCATTACTCATCTACCTGAAAGACAGAACATGACAATACTACCTGGAATTTCCCCATTGTAGGACTGAAAGGCTTATCTAGCTTATCTTGCTAGAATAAACACACACACAAATACAGTCACAGCAGCCTTCTGCCTTTTCAAAATAAATCAGTGCTTTTATTTTGTAAAACAGCTTTTGTGTTCTCAGTGCAAACAGAGATTTTTAACATGTGAAGTCTTCATGTTCAGTTTTCATTTCGACGCTAACACCCACAGAGGAGGAACCAGCAGCTGTTTGTTGCTTCAGTGCAAAATGTGGACGAGCAGTCAAACAATCATGGAGAAAAAAAGTTTACAGGACAGGAAACAGTCTCACGAGTGATTTAGTTCAGACTAAAAACTGTTATTACTACTGATTATCAGGTTTGAGTTTAGAAAAAAATTACACAAAATATGAGAATATAAAGACCTGTCAGGGCTGAGGTTTTTGGGGACAGATGCAACATTGTTGGGTTTTTTTTGTTTTTTTTTGGGGGGGGGGGGTGATGTTGAGGGTGAACTTGGGGGTTCCTGGTGGATGAGGGGGTTGTTGCATTTGCATACTAGAAATTGCATCAATATTGAGTTGAATAGAAATCAATATTTTTTGCCCCCAAAACAAAAAACATCCCTATTAAGTTTGATAATAAAAACAGAATGAGGAAAAAAAATGCTTAAATCACTGATAAAACAACTAAAAATTTAAAGTCACAAATTCCCTGGTTAAAAATCTCACATTTGTGAGAAAATATATAGAAAAGTTAAACAATAAAAACGGTAAATTTAAAACAAAAAAATTCACAAAATTATGAGAAATTTCACCAATTTACAAGAAGATAAAATGGGAAAACTGTAAATTTATGTGTAAAAAGTCACAAAATTGTTGGAACTGACAAATGTATGTGTAAAATGTTCGTGTTTTTAATAAATTAAATACACAAATTATAATAACATTAAAAAAAGAAAACATTATTAAAGGTTAACTAACAGTCCTGTAGATCTGAGGATGAATTTCATAGTTTTTACATTTTAATAAAACTTTTAATGTGAACCTGAAAAGGATCTTTATGGTAGAGCTCATACTATGATTTTCACACTTGGGCCAATGAAAAAGAAAATATAAAAAACAAGGAAACAACCCCACCTCAAAAAACAAAATAGGTACTTAAAGCAGATATTGGTAAAATTAATTATCAGGGTTTTTTTGTTTAAAAAATGAACATGTTTCATTAAAAATATTTTGGCCTCAAATAAACATAAAACATTTGAGATATCAGACTAAAATAGTTCGTGAATGTTGGTAAGAAGGGAAACTTTCAGATTTTTCTTGTAAATTTAATTTCTTAAATAAATTTCTGACTTTTTTCTTGAAAGTTGGAATTTATAAACTGTAGCCTACTTAAGTAGTATGCTCACATACAGTACTTGCACCCCCTTTTTTCTCATAAATTTGCATTTTTTCTTATCTTTCTTTAATTTAATTAATTTTAATCAATTTGACATTTTTGTTTTTCACATTTTTGCATCTTTTTCCTCAGAAATTTGAGGCTTTTGTTAGATTAGAATATTTTTTAAATAAAATTTCTGTTGCAAATTTCTGTTATTTTACAATAATTTGGAAAGTTTTAAAAATATGAGTTTAAAACCCTTTTAACTCTATAATTAGAGATTGTTTAGTTGTAATTTTGGAACTTTTTTTAAAAAAATGAAAGTTTCTCATGAATTTGTGTCTCTCTTAAATAAGTTTACGATTAAATTCATGGCATTTTTTTTTTCTGTTCAATTTAACAGCGATTATCTGGCTGTGGTTAAATGAGCTGCATGCTGCTATGGAGGCGCAGATTGTCAACCTTTAATTTGACCCCCTCACAGAGACAGAATGAACTGTAGGTGTGTTTGTGTGTTTTAGTCCATCATGTCCTGCTTAATATAATGATAATAAATAATCCTTTTCATCCTTCTCATCTTCATCCTCTGATGTTCATCTGAAAAGTCAAAAATACAAAATCACACCATGAAACAAGAACAGAGAATTTTAAAAAGCAAAAAAAACCAAACCCTTTCAATTATCCACAAAAACTGAAGTTCCTCTCAGTTAAATTAGTGCAAAATCCTTCATACAGGTATAAAAAATAATTAAAAATGGTTAACCACTTTGTGTCCCTCTAACTCCTTCCTCCATTTCCCTTAGTCAGGTCCAGCATAATTTAATTTTATTTAATAATATTAAAAAAGTATTAAAGTTATTATACAGCAAGAGGAGTCTTCTTCTTCTTCTTTTAGATTTGATTGGCAGTTGGCAACCAGCTAACAGGTGCATTACCGCCACATACTTCACTCCACATCATCACTGCTAAGTCAGCAAGAGGAGTCTATAAATACTATTCATATAGAGCATATATCAAATATGAGCAGAGCTCCTTTTGGTAAAAAAAAAAGGTTAAAAATTTACATTAAAACAGGTAAAAATAAAACAAAAAACATTACAGATTATGTGAAAACAGCTGGAAATGTATACAGGAAAAGAGGAACTGAAAAAAATATCAGAAAAAAAAGCAAATTAACAACAACAACAAAAAAAAAATCAGAAAATTATTCAAGAAAAATATCTAATTTGTCTTACAAAGCAGTAAATCAAATAAAATTTTATAGGAAAAAAATGCAACTTTATAAGAAAAACTAGCAGTTTTGTTGTATAAATGTACTTTTTTAAATCACATTTACATTAAGATTTTCAAACCTTTTTCTATCCTGTAAAAATATGATTTTATTCCCATTTGAAATAAAAGGAGACTCACCTCCCCCTGCTGTTCTCACAGTTTAATTTCCCTGCTGATGAAACAGACAAACATTACAGTCAGCTTTAAAGACAGAATTGCACTAAAATGAGAATTAAAAAGCAAACAGGAAATATAAAATTGGCGTGATGACTTACAGCAGCAGGATGACTCAGTTTATCAAAGCGAAACTTTAGGTTTGATCTGGGAGAGTTTTTGTTTTTCATGTCTGAGAGAGAAGAAAGAATAAAGAGTGAAAATGCTAAGCTAGATAGATTAAAAAACAAACATATATATATATATATATATAATGTCTTCAGCAGCGAGCGAACCTGTCGGACTGCGACTCTGAACCTCTGTCGTCACAGCCACCTGAGAAAGAAAAACAGGTCAGAAATAGAAAGTTTACATTTCCCCCCCAGGAAAAACACAGTGTGAACGCGGTAAGCTGAAAATGATTTGCTAAAGTCAAACCAGTGTAAAGGTACATAAATAACTTAAGGTAAGCCTTTATTAGTCCCACAATGGGGAAATTCCAGACATAAAGCCTGAAATAGCTTAAAGCTCACCAACATTAGCTTTAAAAGTAGAACAAAGTGAAAACTGACCAACTATAGCTTAAGAATGCTGAATGCTGAAGTGTTAGCTTAAAACCTGAAATGGCTTAAATGCAGCATAAAAGCTAAAAATATACCTAAATTTGCATGTGAGCATAAACGTGGAAATACCTTAAACTGAATTAAAGTTAGCCTAAAAATGCTAGCTTAATATCTACATTGGTTTAGTTATACAGTGCTAGCTTAAAAGAAACAGAATTAAAAAGTTAGGATGGCCAAAATTTGTAGAAATACTGTAAAGTTGAATAAGCTTAAAAACGCTAGCTTAAAAGCTAAAATGCCCGAACCATACACAATGTTAACATAAAAGCAAAATCCCTTATAGTTGTAGAAAATTAGCTTAAAACACTAAATAAAAGCTAAATTCTTAAAAATGGTTGCATAAAGATTAAATGGCTGAAATCTGCAGTGATGCGGACGTTGTGCCAGTCTGTTGTGGTGAAGAGGGAGCTGAGCTCTAAGGCAAAACTCTCGATTTACCAGTCAATCTATGCTCCTACCCTCACCTATGGTCCTGAGCTTTGGGTAATGACCAAAAGAATGACATTGTGGACTCAAGCGGCTGAAATGAGCTTTCTCCGTAGGATTGCTGGACTCACCCTTAGAGATAGGGTGAAGAGCTCAGTCATCCGGGAGAGGCTCAGAGTAGAACCGCTGCTCCTCCATACTGAAAGGAGCCAGTTGAGGTGGTTTGGGCATCTGATCAGGATGCCTCCTGGACTCTTCCCACTTGAAGTGTTTCAGGCACATCCAACTAGGAGAAGACCCTGGGGTAGACCGAGGACATGCTGGACAGACTATATCTCTCAGCTAGCCTGGGAACTTCTTGGTATCCCCTCTGAAGAGCTGGCCGGGGAGAAGGAAGTTTGGGCTTCTCTGCTTGAGCTGCTGCCTCCATGACCCAGACCTCCAGAAAAGCGGTAGAAAATGGATGGATGGATGGGGTCACTGACTGTAAAATGGTGTGCTTGTAGGATTTAACTGTCTGAAATGAGTCTAGCGGTCTCCTAATTATCAAAAAATTTTGAAAACAGTCAATTGTCTTAAAAAATACACAGCCTTTATCTCATTTTTCTCTCCCAGAAATGCCAGAAACATTTTTGACTTTTCCATCTAAATCGTATATGTCAGGTTTAGAAAAAGCCAACCCACTGCCATCCTAAAGACCCACCCACTGCTCCATTATTGGCCTGCCTTGCTGCCTGTCACGTAGCTGGAAGGGGGGGAGGGGGGCTAAAGATAGCCTATTAACCCTGGATTTATGAGCTAACACTGGTACCAGGATGCTGGCTGCAAGGGCGGTATATATTGTTATTTTCTTCAGATCTTAGTCACCCTAATAGCCATCCCTGTTACCAACTGGTTCACTCTGGCCCATCTTGAAGTGGTTTCGTTGTGATTCCACAGCGGATCGCCAATCGCTGCAATGGCCCAGGACCAGAGGCTACTGGCCGTTGCTATGCCGAGAACTCCCCAAGATGCAATTCTCAGCAGGCGGGGGAGTTCTCAGCATAACATTGTGGTTTCATGATGAAACCATTGAGATATGGGCTGGAGTGATACGAGGCACACTGCCGAACCAGGTGGTAACAGGGATAACACGGATGGCTATTAGGGTGACTAAGATCTGAAGAGAATGACAATATAAGCCACACTTACACTGAGTGTCCTGCTAACAATGTTAGCTCATGGGCTAATTGCTCAGCGGCTAATAGGCTACCTTTAGCTGGCTGTGTGAGCCACCAACCAACAGTACAGGTGATCCACTGCAGAATCACAAGGAAGCCTCCGACTCGCTGCCATCCAGCTCCCCCACCGTCCTCCGTGGCTCCGCATAACTCCGCGCTACTCTCATGGGCAGTGTAGTTGCTCCAGCTCCCAGCTGGCCATGGGAGCAGAGTGGAGTCCCACAGAGCAAGACACTGCCCTTTGAGATACCTTGGTTTGGTAGCTCGGCCAATAGCCTCAGGTCACAGGCCAGGTCTTGGTTGCGGCAATCGGTGCTATCGATTTGTTGTGGAATCATGGCAAAATTATTGGGCGATAGGCTCGACTGATGTGAGATACACCATCAACTGTGGATCAGTGAACCAGAGCACTGCTCATACGAGCTAGGAGGCTAGAAGCAAGTCAGCTACAGTATAATGGCTAACTGACGTAAGAGGGAGGTGAAGGATGGTTTTTAAAGTGTCAGGCTTTAAATCAGAGTGTTTCAAGAAAGCCAGGAAAAACACAAAACAAATTTGCTTCAATAATTAAAAAAAAAATAAAGAAAATGTGAACAAAATGTCACATGTGGTGGCACTGTGTAGGGGGTTGTCCATCCAGAATCGGAAGCCAGGGGGAGATGGAACAAAAGACTGAAGGAGGAAGTGGAACCGAGGGGTCTTGGACATAACAGAAAGGACTCTCCGTCCCCCGGGGAGTTCAGGAGACACCGGAGTTCACTAGAGGAAGAGAAGGTGTGAGAAGCAGGGCTGGTGTCATATGACGTTTATGTGCCACGCATTTCTTTGTGCACTGAATATATTGTTTTTGGCTCCCTGGGTCTCATGGGGCAGAATTAAAGGGATAAAAAGGAGGCACCCAGAGAGAGATGTTCTGTACTTGATGTTGGAAGAGGAAATAAAGTTTGGGTGTCATTCAGCTCGCTGCCTCGTCTGCTTTCTTCTTCCACATTGGTGACCCTAAGACGTGCAATGGAGAATGAGCCAAGCACCACCCCGGAAACAACCCAGAGGGAGAACACCAGCGCCACCTGCGCTGTCACAGTCAAGCTCCCAGACATCTGGCTTCACAATCCGACCGCGTGGTTCTTGCATATAGAAGCCCAGCTTGCACTCTGCGGGATCACAGTGGATGACACTAAATATTACCATGTGGTCGCTGCGCTGGATGTGCGCGCCACACAACAGGTAATAAGCCTGCTCCAGGAGCAGTATTTCAGTATTTCCGTATTTCCCTGGCCCAGGGGAAATACGAAGCACTCAAGTGGATGCTACGCCAGCGTTATACCCTGTCGGACAGTGAGAGGGCAGAGAGACTCCTAACACATTCAGAGTTAGGTGACAGATCACCCGTGGAGCTCATGGAGAGCATGTTAGCGTTGATGGGGAAGAATGACGAGTCCTTCCAGTTCACCCACCTGTTCCTCAGGAACCTACCTGCTACAGCGAGGGCGATCCTGGCCAACTTGCTGGAAACCAAGGACTACCACGCCCTGGTGCAGGAAGCAGACCGCATCATCCTAGCAACCAGAGCTCTCACCGTGCACGCATCGGCATCCATGAAGGACTCAAGCGAGGTCAAGGAGCTGTTGGTGGTGTGTGGGACGGACACCAAGAGGTGCAGGAACAGGGCGCTCTGTTTCTATCATCGCCACTTTGGCTTAGATGCCCAATGCTGTCTGCCACTGTGCCAATTCAAGAAGCGGAAAGACGGCACGGTCGGCAGTCAGTATCGGCTATGACCGCTGGTGACAGGAACAAGCTGCTTTTTATCACAGACACACGTTCAGGGAGACGGTTTTTGGTGGACTCCGGCTCCCAGAAGAGCCTCGTCCTGCTGGTCAGCGCAGACAGGTCAGCAGGAGGCAGCGGTCCCGAGCTCACAGCTGCTAACAGATCCACCATCAGGACGTTTGGCAAACGGATGCTGACAATATACTTGCACAGACACAATTATCAGTGGGACTTTGTGGTAGCTGCATGTTCTGCCCCCATTTTAGGTGCAGATTTTTTATGTGCTTATGGGTTGTTAGTCGATGTTGCCAACAGACATTTAGTGGATGCTGTCTCTTTTTCCTCCCTGCCCAGCTCGGGGAGCGGGGCCAACAACATTGGCTAATGTTATAGCTCCAGGGGGTAAGTACCAGCATTTACTTGCACAGTTCCCAGCACTCATGGTCCCGACGTTTTCGGCTACAGAAACCAAACATGGGGTCAAGCATTTCATAACAACAAAAGGCCTGCCGGTGTTTGCGCGCCCTTGGCACCTGGACGCAGTTAAACTGGCCAGCCCGTGCAAGGAGTTTGTCAACTTAGAGCAACTGGGCATCGTCAGGCACTCCAACAGCCCATGGGCATCCCCACTACACATGGTGCCTAAGGCCAACGGGTCGTGGTGATCGTGCGGCAATTTCCAGTGCTTGAACAATGCCACGGAACATGATCTGTATCCCATTCCGCACATCCAGGATTTTTCCGTACACCTGGCCAGGACGCGTTTTTTCGAAAGTGGATCTGGCCCGCAGTTACCACCAGGTCCCGGTGCGCGGGGAGGACATGCCTAAAACAGCGGTAATAACTCATTTTGGCCTTTTCAAGTTTTGATGCATGCCATTCGGATTAAAGGGCGCAGTGCAAACCTTCCAGAGAATGATGGATGCAGTGCTCCGTGACTTGCCCTTTGTTTTTGTATACTTGGATGACATTCTGGTGGCTAGCGCATCCGAGGAGGAGCACCTCATCCATCTCAAAATGGTTTTACAGAGGTTGGAAGTGCACGGGCTTATAGTTTACCCGGCGAAGTGCCAGTTCGGTGTGCCAGTAATTGATTTTTTGGGTCACCGCATTTTGCCGGAGGGCGCGATTCCGCTGCCTGATAAGGTGTGCGCCATGTTGGATTTTCCGCATCCGCAGACTGTGAGGGCCCTACAGGAATTTTTAGGCATGGTTGACTTTTATAACCGTCTCCTTCCCTGGGCAGCCCAGCTGCTGCAGCCATTGTAGGCCGTGCTTAAGAAAAAGAAGCCCGTGGAAAACATCGACTGGACCCCCAAGCGAGTTCAGGCTTTCGCAGACGCCAAATCAGCGCTCGCTAATGCTGCTTTGGGTTCCAAGGTTGTCATAGCCAGGAGCGGCACTGGGGTTAAGCTCCCAGTGCTCATAAAATGCTCCTTACAGCGTGCGTCTCGAAAAGCCTCTGACACCTAAGTCCAACTCCTAGCCTGCCCGTGTGGTTTAGTCTCTAAGCCCGGCAGAACTGCTTTTACTAATAGGAGAAGGGGCGAGGGCAGATCTCTGGCGCCTTAAAACCAGATGCTTCGGGTAGATGTTGGCTCGTCAACCTGGGAAGGTAGCCCATCTAGGGGAAGGTAAACCCTGATTTCAAACCTCCACTGCCTTGCGGCACACCCGGTCACGGGAAAGGCTTTGGGAGTCAACCCTGAGGAAAAATCCGGAGTCGGAGCCCCTAAGGCAGTTCTTTGTTGTGCTCAACATCGTTCTGGCAGCTCCTGCGACGGTGCTGGTGCCAAACTATAGCAGCCCTGCTGTTCTTTTGGATTCATCAGTGACGTGGAGAGGGGGGACATGCTGCATGGGTAACATCTTGTCCTCCACATCTTGTCCTTCTTCTTCCGGTCTTCAGAGAGAGCAGACGCTTTTTTTTTTCTCTCCTCCCTGTGTGCCCTGAGTTATCCCAGCTTGCTACTGTCGGTCTGCGTCGCTCTTCTACTGGCTGATTCTTGATCTAAATGGAAATTATGGAAAAATGGATTTGCTAAGCTGGGCTTTGAACACAATTGACACCGTCTTTTCAACTAGGAAATCGGGCCCGGGGGAGCCCACCTGTCCTGCAGGCACTGCTGCTGCCGGCTATGTGAGGGACACATACAATTGGAAACTTATGTGTCTGTGTAGCCTTTCGATCGAAGATGCAGAAGACGTCTACCTGTTTGGCCTTATGATCTCAGGACTACTAATGATTGGCCTTGGTGTGGTCCTGGTGTATCGGAAATTAAAGAAGATGGACAGAGCTAATCAAAATGCTGACCCGGCGAAGCTCTTTCATCAATTCGACCAGTTGGGGAGGGCTCTGATTGCGGCTAATGGTGAACTGAATAGGAAGATTGGCAACATCTCGATGTCATTAGGAGCTCTTCAGGAAATGATTTTAAAGCCTGGCAATACACATGGAAATTATGGAGCACTGAATCACACAGAAGATGAAAATTCCTATTCTGAGTGATCTGCTATTTGACCTTGTTTGGCGCCCTGCAGCTTCCACTCCTCCCGGATGAAGATAAGGCAGTAGAAAGTTTTGGCTTGACTTCTTTCTAACACAAACAACCTGGCGTGCAGCAATCTGAACTCTCAAGGACAGCGCCATGTGACTGGCTCAGGAATTTACCATCTGGACATGCAATGAGGACATGCTATCTGAGCATCAGACACTAAGACATAACATCCAACGTTGCTAAGGAGAGGATTTTTGCTGTTTCACCAGCCTTCCACATTCAACACTGCACTCACACTGATTATATGCTAATATACAGACACTGTTCTCTCATTGCTCTTTGTCAATGTGTGTATTGTTGTTGCTAAATGTGCATTGAGGTTTTTTTTTCTTGTAATCATAATTCCGCTCACTAAATGAGCGCTATTCTGATAAACATGTTTTTTTTTCTCTCGCCTTTTGTGTCACTCCATTACCCCTCCCTTCTCTCTTTACCCCCACTGACTGGCACCTGTCGGGCTGCCGCGGCTATGGATGCGCTTGTGATTTAGAGCGCGCCCAATGCCAAGTCAATATTTCAATTCTCCTGTATGTATTGCACGTATGGTAGTATTGACAATAAACTTCATTCATTCATATCTTCCTGCTCAGGCTTGAATCCTACCAACGCCCAACGCTGGAAGGTAGAACACCGGTGCGCACCGGCCTGTTCAGCCACAGGTGGTGCTGTTTCAGCAGAGTAGACTTTTAGGATTCTCTTCCATGGTCACCATAGACCGACGGAGGCCAACGAATGCTGCTTTGCTAACCCACCTTGCCCCGTCAGTGCGAATAGCGCTCACCACAGACACATCTGACATAGCCATAGGGGCAGTGGTGGAGCAGTATGTCTGTGGTTCGTGGCAGCCGCTCACATTTTTCAGTCGTACTGTGCACGACAACGAACGCAAATACAGTACGTTTGACAGAGAATTGTTTGCTGTCCACCTGGTGACGCGCAATTTCCAATTTTGGCTTGAAGGGCGCAAGTTCACCACGTTTGTGGATCACAAACCGCTAACATACGCGATGTCCAAGGTCTCAGAACCGTGGTTGGTCCGGCAACAATGGCATTTGGCCGCGATCTCAGAGTTCACGATTGACATTCAACAACCTTGCTGGTAAGCTCAACGTCGTGGCCGATTGCCTGTCATGCGCGTTAGCGACGAGTCCGCCTACAGGAGAGAGGTGGCCCAGCTGGCGTCCTGGTGCAGCAATAACAACCTGCAGCTGAACGCTCTGAAGACAGTGGAGATGATTGTAGACTTCAGGAAAGTCACTACTCCTCTGCCCCCCCTCACCCTCTCAGGCTCTCCCATCACCACTGCTGATTCCTTCCGCTTCCTAGGCACTACAATCACCAGGGACCTCAAATGGGAGCCGACCATCAGCTCACTCATCAAAAAAGCCCAGCAGAGGATGTTCTTCCTGCGGCAGCTGAGGAAGCTCAAGCTACCCACCAAGATGTTAGTGCAGTTCTACACAGCCATCATCGAGTCCATCCTCACCACCTCCATAACCGTGTGGTACGCAGGAGCCACTGCCAGGGACAGACTAAGGCTGCAGCGCGTCGTGCGCACTGCTGAGAAGGTGATCGGCTGCAAGCTCCCATCTCTCCTGGATCTGTACATCTCCAGGACCCGGAGGCGTGCTGGCCGGATCATAGCCGATCCCTCACACCCTGGTCACATACTGTTTGCCCCCCTCCCCTCTGGTAGAAGACTTCGGTCCATCCAGACTAAAACCTCCCGTCACATGAACAGCTTCTTCCCCTCTGCCATCAGACTGCTGAACACTAAGTGACTTATTGACTCTCGTGCACTATGTACAGCAGCTCAACCAGACTCATGTCAATCATCACTGTTTTCTTCCTGCATTACTGACTGCACTATATAGTTCTCCACAGTATCTGCTGCTGGCTAATATATTTTAACTGTTGACCAGTATCACTTAATCTTATCCTACACTTTATTACATGTATAGTTTATTTCTTTTATCTTATCATGTTTAATGTTGCAGCATTGTACCGAGACAAATTCCTAGTTTGTGTACTACATGAACAATGGCAATAAACCTGATTCTGATTCTGAGTCTCCCCAGTCTACTTGGGAATAGATTTCCCTGCCATGGCTGCGGAGCAAACCGGGGACACAGACATTTGCGCACTCCAGTCTGCGCCTACTGGATTAAAGCTGGAGAGCAGGGTGGTGCAAGAAAGGTGCCCTCCCTTGCTCTGCGACATCTCCATCGGTCTCACATGCCCGGTGGTTCCGGGCTCTTGGCATCGCCGCATTTTTGAGTCAGTCCACTCCCTTTTGCATCCCAGCGTGCACGCCTTGGTTAAACTGGTGGGGGCAAAATTCGTCTGGCCGCGCTTGCGCAAGGACGTGAAAGAGGGGGCTGCAGTGTGTGTCGCGTGCCAGCAGGCCAAAGTGCACAAGCACACCAGAGCCCCCCTCGAGCCATTCCAAATCCCAGCCAGGAGGTTCGATGACATCCACGTGGATTTGGTTGGACCCCTCCCACTGTCACAAGGTTTCACGCACCTTTTGACAATCGTGGACCACACCATACATTGGCCTTAAGTGGTCCCGCTGGCTTCCACCACGTCCACGGAAGTGGTTTGTGCTTTTCTATCGGCTTGGGTTGCACGGTTCGGATCCCCGTCGGACATCAATTCTGACAGGGGTCCGCAGTTTGTTTCGGAACTCTGGTCTGCAATTGTCCAGAGCCTGGGGGTCAAAATCCACTGCACTACCCCGTACAACCCCCAGGCTAACGGGTTATGCAAACATTTTCATAGGTCGCTTAAGTCAGCGCTCAGAGCTTTGCTCACGGATGCAAATTGGGTTGACCACCTGCCCTGGGTTCTTTTAGGGTTGTGTTCTGCGCCTAAGGAGAATTTGGCAACTTCCCCAGCAGAACTCGTTTTTTCTCAGCCGCTGCGGATCCCCGGGGAATTTTTGCCGGAAAACCCCGCGCCCGGGGCCAACCCACCCACGCAATTTCTGCACAGTGCTGAGGCTGTTAACGTGCCGGGCCCGGCCCACCATTGTTTTCCCTGCACCTTCGTCCCGAAAAGCTTACAGAGCACCAGGTTTGTTTTTGTCAGGCATGATGCACACAAGACCCCGCTGCGCCCACTGTACGATGGACCATTCAGGGTGCTGGAAACTGGGGCAAAGCATTTTGTGTTAGACTTTGGGGGGGGGTGCGCATAGGGAGACCATCTGCATTGACAGGCTGAAGCCCGCTTTTGCGTTGGCAGACGAGCAGGTGATGTAGGCTCAAGCTCCCCGGCGCCGACGCCCACCATCGGTGGCTCCGCAAGTTGGTGTTCCCTCAGCAGAGACCTGCGCTAGCGAAGCTAACATGCCCCCCACCACCACCACCACCCTTTTTCCCTCCACAGACTTTTGTGCCTGCCTGCACACCTCGTCAGCAGGGTGCTTCAACTGGACCGGCGACCTCCCGCTACAGCTGCTATGGGCGCCGGCTCAAGCCCAAAGGATGGGGGGTTTATTCCCTTTCTGGGTGTTCGGGGGGAGGAGGGGAGGCTGTGTGGTGGCACTGTGTGGGGGGGTTCTTCCACCCAGAGTTGGAAGCCGGGGGGAAGATGGAGCAAAGGACTAAAGGGGGAAGTGGCACCGGGGGGTCTCAGACATAACAGAACTATCCAGTCCCCGGGGAGTTTAGGAGACACCGAAGTTCACTAGAGGAAGAGAGGGTGTGAGAAGCATGGCTGGTGTTATATGATGTTAATGTGCCATGCATTTCTATGTGCACTGAATGTATTGTTTTTTGCTCCCTGGGTCTCATGGGGCAGAATTAAAGGGATAAAAAGGAGGTGCCCAGAGACCCAGAGAGAGATGTTCTGTACTTGATGTTGGAAGAGGAAATAAAGTTTGTGTGTCATTCAGCTCACTGCCTCATCTGCTTTCTTCTTCCACACACAAACACTTCATTAAGACTTGTTAGCTGTTAAAATGTGGAAAACGTGCAGTCAATGACCCCTTTAAAGTTGTACAATGTCAGCATGAAAGTTGAACAGCTTAAAACTGAATAGATTAAAAATACTAAACACAAGTGGAAAAAATAATGTTAAAAAGTAGAAATAGTTTAAAGTTGAATAAAGGTAGCTAAAAATGCTAGGTTAGGTTGGCAAACATGACCTAAATTTATACATTTATAAAACTGGAAAAAGTTTAAGTTGAATAAAGTAAACTAACTTAAAAGCTAAAACCTGTTAAAACAAAAGCAAAATAGTTTAAAGTTGGAGGAAATTACCTTAAAATGCTAAATAAGAGATTAAAAAGCTAGTTTAAAGTCTAAAATGGCTTAAGGCTGAACCATGTTAGCATAAAACTTGAAATAGTTGAATATTTAAAGTTCAATTTTTTCCATTATATATTTTTAGTTATATAAAAGCATATGTAAAATATAAAAGGCATAAAACAAAAAAATTGAAGCACATAATTTGCAACTTTCTTCTTATAAGTTTGAGACTTTTTCCTTTATGTTAATAATGACTTTCTTAGTAAATGTACAAATCTTAGACTGTGACAAATATTGTGTTTCAGACGAAAACTCTCATTACTATTGCTGACGGCCCGGTTTTTGGTTATAAATGAGCGTTAATCTGTGGTAATGATGCGTTTTTCTGACCAGGTGTACGTCGTCGGTGCAGACAAAGCTGCAGCTGCTGGACGTCGATCTGGAAATTTTACTGCTCTCCTTCTTCATCCTGAAAATTAAAAATAAACACTTAAAATGTCTCTTTTCACACAACTAAAATTTGTAGGAAAAAAAAAAAGTACTTCAGGGCTGCTGGACCGTCTACAAACTACTGTGGATAGATGAGGTCATTAAATCGTAGTTCTCAATCTATAAAGGAGGATTAGGGACACAAAAAATAAAGTAAAATGCAACGATTTTCAAAAATAAATTAAACATTTCAAGAATGTAGTCAAAATGTTGACTATTCTCTTCAAATATTTAATTTTTTCATTCTCAATATGCTATTTTATTTTATTTCTTGACAAAAACTGTGAATTTTTTCTCAAATCACTATTTTTTTATTTATAACAAAATTTCAACTTCTCAAAATGCTCTTGACTTTTTCCTCAAGGTACTTTTTGACATTTTTTCCTTGAACTACTCAGCCTTTTTTCCCCTCAGAATAATACTACTTGCACTTTCTTCTTGAAATACTGCTTTGACTTTTCTTTCTCAAGCAGTGATAAACAGGCATGTCACGGATCGAGTCGGAATATACTGGAGCATTCAGAGTTGGACCAGTATCCATCATAGAAAATTTGGTGCAAATTGGACAACGCATGCCCGAGTTAAAGCTGTCCCGTGTTTAATGGCGCAATGTCAAACTTCACCATGCTGCCACGGCAACACCCTTGAGCCTTAGCGAGAGATTTTAATAACTTTTGATGGCACACACCCACAGATGATCCTCAGTGAAAATGAGGTTGATCAGACTTCATCCCTCGGACGAGTTCATTAAAATATGAGGCCATAATGTGCACCGCAGCCACCATTAAAATCCAAAATGGTGGACTTCCTGTGGGGCGTGACCCCAATAATGTTTTTTTTGCACAGGTTGACGGGACACACATCTGTGCCAATTTTTGTCTTTCTACTCAAAGCTAAATTTTCAGACTTTTCATTGACGCGGGATACTCAAATACACATACACACCCACCTGTCGCGCTGCCCCACCTCCGGAGAGCTGTGATTGGATGGCAGCTCTATCCTCGCCTGGCAGCCGTCAAAGCTCCTCTGTTCACCGAGGAGGCTGCAGAGACGAGTGCTGTTAGCAGACATAAAAACAACTAAAATTGGGTAATGTGGCGAAGATGTATACCTCCTGTAGTTGTGTTTCTCTGCTTGACTGTCAACGCTCAGCAGGCGAGGGAACAGACCCGACCGCCGCTTCACCGGCGACTTCACACTGCTCTGAAGAACAAATTCACCAAAACGCTTGTTAACACGTTCATTATTAGTTTGTTAATATTGTTCATTACTCACCTCTATGCTGAGGTGTGACAGGACCCCCCCACTCAGACTGGTGGGCAGTCCAGCCCCGCCTCTTGACATGGTCTCCATGGAGACGCTCCGCCCCCGCATCGCCCTCTGAGGATCACAGGGTTAACAGAGTAATCAGTTTAAATAATAAGTGTATTTCTTATTTTTTGAATGGGAAAATTGTTTTTACTGATCCCCTGTGGCCAACTGGTGAACAGACTGGTCACAGGGGGTCACTAAAAACAATTAATTAAACATCCTTCAGTACAAGTCATTTCTTTAACTGGCGAGATGTTTCAAATTTTCTACTGCCACTCAGTGAAGAAAGCATTTGATTTTCTTTGCATATGCTAAATTTAGGGAAATTGGCTGGAATGCTAAGGGGTTAAAAAAGTTTCAAAATGACAAGAAAAAAGTTACAAATATATAAGAAAAGTTGCAGATTTAGCCACCTTATTCCTAGGCCCCATGATGCCTTGCATGAATTATGGTTGCAACTTCCGGTACTAGTTTAGAATGTATGGTTGTCACTGAAACGGGACACTTTGTGGTCTATATTAACCATATATTCCATAACCTACATATGTTAGAGCATGTGGAAATGTTTGGGATTGCATATGTAAGGAACTTCACACCTCTGAAAGGACAAAGGAATCTCACCCGCCGAGTGAAGAACAAAGACGTTCCCGGACGCGGCGGGGGAGACTGGACGAGCCACCCTCACCCCCCAAGGCGAGGAGAGGAATTACCATCACCTCCCAAGACGAGGAGAGGAAATACCAAGACAATGGGGGGATTATGATAATGAGGGATGTCAGCCTTTGTTATGCATGTCTTTTGTTGTGTGCATGTATATAATCAGTGAGTTGGCGAAATTCTGTCTCTTTTCCCTTCTGTCGCTCTCTGCACCAGATGAGACTTGATAGAAGAGCTGTACATTAAAACTTCGCTTATAAACCAAATCGCCTCTTCATTGCCCAGCTCCTCTACACTGGTGACCTTGACGCGAGTATGGACCGGAGGCGTTCTTCCACAAGCGACTCATCCGTGGCGACTCAGGCAGACGCCAGCAGCCACGCAGACGAGGGAGCAGACGGACAGCTGTTCCCCCCGGCAGAAGAGGTTGAGAGGGCTCAACCGAGCACCAGCACCGCCGTGAGAGCCGAGGCAAGGCACTCTCACCCGGCGGGCACAGCAGTGATGGTGTGCACGAACGGCGTCGCTGTCAAGCTGCCAGACTTCTGGCAAGAGGACCCCGCCTCTTGGTTTCAGCAGGCTGAAGCCCAATTTATACTGGCGGGCATCACGGCCGACGATACTAAGTTTTATCATATCGTCTCCAAACTCGACTCCGCCACTTCGAAGTGTGTGTGGAGCATGATCCGGCGACCACCGGCCCGGGACAAGTACGAGACGCTCAAAGCGACCATCGTGGCGAACTATGTCCCATCAGCGGAAGAAAGAGCCGAGAAGATCCTGGCGGTCTACGGCCACAGAGGGGGCAATCCGAAGGCCCTCATGGAGGATTTACTGCAGCTCAAGGAGGAGGACAATGACAACTTCCTCTTCCAGTTTATTTTCCTCAGCACGCTGCCACCACACATGAGGGGGACACTCGCCAGCATGAAGTGCAACAACCACCAAGACTTCCGCACACTGGCCAGCGAAGCTCACCGGCTCGTCAACGCTTGCAAGGAGCTGACACCCACAGCAGCATCCGCAGACCTCAAAGCTGACGCTCCGAGCCACGGGGAGCCACAACCCACGGAGCAGACCCAGCCCACGGTGACAGCGGCGCGGCCAAAACGTAACAGACAGAGCGACGTCTGTTATTATCACCACCGCTTCGCCGAGAAGGCCCACAAATGCGTTCCCCCCTGCAAATTTACGAGGTCGGGAAACGCCAAAGCCGAGAGCCGTTAACAGCAGCGGTTCTCGGCAAGAAAAATAAGCTGTTGTACGTGACGGATGGACACACAGGCAAGCAGTTCCTCATCGACACAGGAGCTCAGCTGAGTTTCGTCATGCCCTCCCACGCAGATCGAGCCATGGGCACCCGGGGCAACGGAGCAGTGGCAGCCAACGGCTCTGACATCGACACGTTCGGCGAAAAGAGCCTGCACCTCCTCATCCACGGCCGCAGCTACAGATGGACATTTGTTGTAGCGGCGGTGAATTTTAACTTATTAGGCGCAGATTTTTTGTGTGCACATGGGTTATTAGTGGATCTAGCAAATAGGCGCCTGGTTAATGCACTGTCTTTTGCTTCTATTCCATGCTCAGCCCGAGTTTCTCCATCACCTGTGCAGGCCAACGTCACCACAGCAGGAGGTAAGTTTGAGCAACTCCTCACCCAATTTCCAGCACTCACAATCCCCAAATTCTCAGCCACTGTGGCTAAACACGGGGTTGAACAATTCATTCTCACAACGGGACCTCCCGTTTTTGCCAAAGCTCGCCGCTTAGACGCGGCCAAGCTCAACATAGCACAGGACGAGTTTACAACTCTTGAAAAATTGGGCATTGTTAGACGCTCGAAGAGCCCCTGGGCCTCACCACTTCACATGGTTCCGAAATCCGACGGTTCTTGGAGACCGTGCGGAGATTACCGCAGATTAAACAACGCTACAGCGCATGACCGTTACCCAATCCCTCACATTCAAGATTTTTCACTACATCTAGCGGGTGCGCGCATTTTTTCAAAAATAGACTTAGTCCGCGGTTATCACCAAGTCCCAGTCCGAGCAGAAGACGTTCCTAAAACAGCGGTAATAACCCCTTTCGGCCTTTTTGAATTCCTACGAATGCCTTTCAGCCTCAAAGGCGCTGCTCAAACTTTTCAACGAATGATGGACGCGGTCCTACGCGACCTCCCTTTTGTTTTCGTCTACCTCGACGACATGCTGGTAGCCAGCTCGTCTGAGGAAGAACACGAGCAGCACCTCACTACGGTTTTTCAGAGGCTAGAAGAGCACGGGCTAATAATCAACCCAGCCAAATGCAAATTCGGCGTGTCACAAATTGATTTTTTAGGACACAAAGTCTCTCCGAAGGGGGCAGTTCCACTCCCAGACAAAGTTCATGCGATAGAAAGTTTCCCACGGCCACAAACGGTCAAATCGCTACAGGAATTTTTAGGGATGGTTAATTTTTACAACCGCTTCCTCCCCCACGCAGCTCAGCTCATGCAGCCCCTATATGACGCGCTCAAAAAAAAAGAAAGCTTCCAACGCGGTCGAATGGACCCCGGAGCGCGAACGTGCTTTCGCGGAAGTAAAAAGCGCCCTAGCTAACGCCACACTGTTAGTTCACCCAGATCCCTTGGCCCGCATTGCGCTAACCACAGATGCTTCAGACCTAGCCATAGGGGCAGTTGTAGAACAACTTGTCAGCGGGGTCTGGCAACCTTTAGCATTCTTTAGCAAATCGCTAAACCAAACTGAACGCAAATACAGCACTTTTGACAGAGAGCTGCTGGCGCTTCATTTATCCATCCGCCACTTCCAGTTCTGGTTAGAAGGGCGGAGTTTCACGGCTTTTGTAGGCCATAAACCGCTCGCCTTCGCTATGGCTAAAATTTCAGAACCATGGTCAGGCAGGCAACAAAGACAGCTAGCTGCGATTTCAGAGTTCACCACAGACATTCGACACGTGGCAGGCAAACTTAACGTAGTAGCGGACTGTCTCTCTCGCGCTGTGACACCACCAGAGCGCGGGGAGACAGATTATACTGCCTTAGCAGCAGAACTCTTCACTAACGCAGACACATACGCAGCACCTATCCATGCAGGGATAGATTATGCAGCCATGGCGGAGGAACAAAACAGTGACGCGGACGTGCGCGCACTCCTGTCTGGACCAACAGGGTTAAGGCTGGAGAAAAGGGGTTTACGCGACGGCGTGCCCCGCCTAATATGCGATGTTTCAACCGGCCGACCTCACCCGTTAGTACCAGCTACATGGCGCCGCCGCATTTTTGATGCAATTCACTCCCTCGCGCACCCAGGTGTGCGTGCCTCGGTTAAAATGGTCGCCGAAAAGTTTGTGTGGCCAGGCCTGCGCAAAAACGTAAAAGAATGGGCAAAAACTTGCATTTCTTGTCAACGCGCCAAAATACACAGACACACAAAAGCCCCTCTGGAGCCTTTTCCAATCCCTGCTAGAAGGTTCGACCACGTTCATGTTATCGATTGACACAGGAGCGGTGGGCTCCGTGCTGGATTGGACAACTGTGAGATGTTTTTCCCCGCACTTCAGGATTGAGAGTGACCCAGTGCCGCTTTGTGGTTGTGGAGGAGGACATCTGGCCACAGTGGGAACGTTGGAACTGATGGCTTGATGCAAATCAGCTGAGATGTGGGACCGTCCGATCCCAAGAGTGGTAGATGGTGCAGTGTGGGATGAGGAACTGCCTAGCACTCCCGAGAGTGAGGAAGACCAATATTGCTCAAGGTCATCACAGGAGGGTCCCTGAGCCAGAGCTCAAGTCACCCTGGATGAGTGTACAGTACTGGGCAGCACAGTGGCCTGTGACATAGCCTGTGACAATGGGTGACGTCGAGAGGCTGGTTCCACCTGTTCCCAGATCTCGGCTGAAGTGGGCTGGTGAACAAGGGGCCACAACGGCAATGGTGGTGGCGAAGTCAAAGTCAAAGTGCCTTTATTGTCATTCCATTGTTAATAAACAATGCAACGAAATTGAGATGCTGCTCCCTAAAAACAAACTATCACACTCACAGTTCACTCATGCATTTAACATTCTTATAATTACAACAATAAATAATGCTTGAAACAATATTACCTAAAAGTTGAATACAACATGTACGTAGCAATAATGAAAACATACTGAGCGATAAATATAAAAGACCAGCTTATACACACAAGATTATTGCCACAAAATAACCTAAAATAACAAAATAATATCAGCAGTCTGTGCGTGATACATAAATCCGTTCAAAATACGTACTGCTGCTGGGGAAAAAACTATGATTAAACCTGGTATTCCGGGTTTTATGGGATCTGTACCGCTTTCCCGAGGGGAGCAAGTGAAAGAAATCATGGCCTGGATGAGCACAGTCTTTAATGATGGCAGTAGCTCTGTTGAGGTACCGAGACCTGGAAATCTCTTCCAGAGAAGGGAGAGAACAGCCAGTGATTTTTTTGCACAGTCTCGATCACTCTCTGGAAGGCTTTGCGGTCTGCGGCTGAACAGCCCTCATACCAAACCATGATGCCATATGACAAAATGCTCTCAATAGCAGAGCGATAAAATAAAATCAGCAACTGTGCATTCAGGCCATTCTTCTTGAGAAGCCTCAGAAAGTGTAGACGTTGTTGAGCCTTTTTTTATAGTAGCTATGGTGTTAACTGCCCAGGTAAGGTTGTGAGAAATATGAACACCCAGAAACTTAAAAGCCTCCACCCTCTCCACACGCTCCTTGCCTATATATAGAGGAGGCGGCTCACTGCTATGCTTCCTAAAATCAATAATGAGTGCTTTTGTTTTTTTTGTATTCAATAGCAGATTATTATCTGAGCACCATCTCACCAGTTTCTGGACCTCATCTCTGTATGCGGACTCATCTCCTCCTGATATGAGCCCCACTACTGTTGTGTCATCTGCAAACTTCACTATAATGTTTGTGGGATGAACAGGTATGCAGTCATATGTGTACAATGAATACAAAGTGGGGCTCAACACACAGCCCTGTGGCGAGCCTGTGTTAAGCATGACTGTAGAGGAGGAATGGGGTCCGTGTCTAACAGTCTGTGTTCTGTTTGTTAGGAAGTCCTTAATCCAGCTGCAAGTGTGAGTAGGCAGACCAAGCTGAAGCAATTTGGTGATGAGAATGTTGGGAATAATTGTATTAAATGCCGAGCTATAGTCAACAAACAACATTCTTACATAGCTCCCCTTGTCTTCTAAATGGCTGAATGCCGAGTGGAGAGCTATAGCAATAGCATCTTCAGTGGATCTGCTCCGCCTGTAGGCAAACTGGTACCAATCAAAGTCTGGGGGGAGACTAGGCAAAAGATGTTTCAATACCAGTTAAAGTTAAAAGAGGTCGGGGCCGGACCATCAGGCACGGTAGAACGACGTGCCAGGCAGAGACCCTGCAGGCCACACGGGACCCCTCTGGAGGTCAAGGACTGGATTCGGGAGGAGAGGCAACCATTGCGGGTATGGGCTGGTCGGAGGAGCACCAGGGACGGTCACATGTCATGGCCAGATGGCAGGACACTCATCTTCAGCTGCTAGACGGTTTGTGGGGACACCCGAATGAGCTGCAGCATGCCTGGGAGGGAACTGAGGGACGTGGGCCTGGACGAGCGGAGCGGCTGGTGGTGATGAAGAGGATGCACACCGGTGCTGAAATGACCTGCTGCGGCCCGGGAGGCTGGCTGCCTCCAGGGGCGGACTGATGACAGGGCGGTCCAGAGGGCCCACGCACTTGTGTTCTCCAGCCGTTTGTATATAGGTTAATTGTTATAATTGAAGTCTTTGGAATATTTATGTTCTATGTGTTTGCTGTTCATATAAGTTCATGGGGATTAATTTGATGTCATGTTTAGATTAGAAAAATGGTAGTATTTTGTTTAGTTGTTTTGGAGTGACTGTGTTAGACCATTTGTGTTGTATTTTTAATTACTTTTAGTGCATGACTCGGGTTCTAAATCGGGGTGGGTCCCAATTGTGTGTGTGTTTTTGGCTTTTGTGAAGGGGGGAATGTTGTGTTATAGCTTAGGCTTTTATTTGTGAGGCATGGGTGGCGGCTCCACCTTCTGGTTCCACCTCCACCCGCGGCTATAAGAGGGCAGCGGGCAGGATGGGCGATCTCTTTGTCACCTCTTCTGCCTGACGGCTGCGCGTGTGCTGTGTCTTGCCTCCTTAATAAACGTGTGTTCAGTTCGACACCTGGCCTTGTCCTTGGCTCCATATACAGACAAAACACCTAAGCTAGCTAAGGTAAAGCTGGCTGAAGGTGAGAACGTAAAATCCCAAATAAAGTGTGATCAGAGACGATCATCGATAGGATAGGGTGGAATGAGCACACAAACAACCCTGAATGAGTGAATGGCTAGCTGTGCTAGCTGTAGCTTACCACCCCTGGTGGATAGTACAGTAAAATAATCTAAAACAGCATCTGGAATTAGCTGTTCAGCCAAATGTTGTTGGATGATTAAGCTGGAATCATAGATGTTGGATGGGGTGGGCTAGACGTTTTAGCTAAGCTAGGCTAACTCAGCTAGTATTGCTGCCAGTGTGAGTATTGTGCTAGTGTAACCAAAATGTAACAAAATAAGCCAGAACGTGTAAGTGAGATATATGATGGAGTGGTGATTAACCACTTGCACTCCGGGCAATTTTCCTAAAAATGCCAAAAAATAACGTGCCCAAAGTAAATCGAAAGCTGTTATTCAACCCTTTGCAGCATCTTCATGGGGTTGGTCTCATTTAAAAGAAAACACTTTGAATTTTTTGGCAAAAAAAACATAATCTCTCTACGTGCTCCGGCCACTGAGTTACAGTCATCTAAACATACTGAACTTGAAGAAAATAAATTTGGACACAGTGTTTTTTTGGATACAAATGCTTACAAATAACACACAGCTGTCCGATCCGGCTGGAAAATGCAACAGAAATGTAGAACCAAGTGTTATCAAGCTGAGATCCAAATTTGGTAACAATACCACAAAAAATGAATATTTTACACAGCTTTGTTCTCAGGTAGTTCCCAGGCGTTTTGGAACTGTGCCAAATTGTGCCAAATGGCACAGTTTGGAAAAACATCTGTAACTTTTGAATAATTCAATGTAGAATCTTCATTTTGGGCTCTAATGAAAGGTCCACTCAGGGCTGTGTCTGTGTGTGTGTGGGGGGGGGGGGGACCCCCCCCGCTAAAAAAGATGGGAGTTCGGCCCTCGCCACATGATGGATTACACTCCTTGCATGTTTTCACAGCGCCCCCCCCCCCTCGCTGCAGAAGACGGCCATCGCTACATGAAGGAATAGACTCATATGCTTCCACCTGCGGACCGGGGGCGTTTGGACCGTGAACGCCCCCCCCCGCTCCTCTTCTGCAGCGGGGGGGGGGGGGCGTTCACGGTCCGAACACGGCAAATGAACCGTTTATCGCGGCGCACGTACTTCGTACTTCGTGCGCAGTACAGTTGTAATTTACCGATCGGTCAAAAGTCATTTTTGGATTACAGTTTTCAGGGAGAAATAATAATTTAGCTTATAACACCTTACCTCTTCACAGCAGCAGAGTCGTGGCGAACTTCTCTTCCCCATTGTAAGACGAACGCGACGCTGCTCGGCTCGTGGATCCCGATCAAAACATAATTCCATTATTGCGGTTTTGGTGAATGATTTACGACCTTTGTCGTCGGCCTCCATCGGTCTATGATGACTGAAGAGAATCCTAAACGTCTATTCTGCTGGAATGAGTGCAGGTCCCACTTGTGGGTGGTCTCCATGCTGCGGGGTCTGTAGTAGATTCGTCCAGCGTCCTTTGTTTTCATCTGTTGCAACAGTAAATCTCTCTTCACCCAGCCTGAATTTCTGTGCTTCAATTGGCTCCTGCGTTCACAGTAGGCGGGTCCTCCTTCCTAGATTTTCATTCATTGGCTCTTCAAGGTTTCAGAAACCCAATTCAAGGCTCTTATTAGTCGAATGAGAGGTCAATCAGATGAACTAATCTGTTCGCGGCTGTCTCTGCAGTTTTTTTTTTAGTGGCGCTTGGACGCCACTACATCACCATCACCACCATCATGCGTCATGCGTCCAAGAGCGCACGAGGGCGCTCTCGTGCGCCCTCGTGCACCCTAGAACACAGAGACTTGCCCGCCCGCGGAACAACGGAGTGCAAGTGGTTAATGAACCAGCGGGGAATAGATAATCGGCAGTCAAGGTGTAAGCTAACCAAGCTAGTGCTAGTGCTCAGTTATGCTTACTATATTAACATCTTCAGGGATTTAACAAACTAAAAACTGCATCATAAAGCATTTATGTAAAGAAGCAGCTCACTAGAGGAAGGTAACTCTTCTCTCCAAAAAGTTGATTTTTTTCCATGAATTTGTGGCTTTTTCTGACTTTTCACATAAATTTGTATGATTACCTCTGCCAAAGGGGGAGGTTATGTGATCATCGGCGTTGGTTTGTCTGTCTGTTTGTTTGTCTGTTTGTTAGCAAGATAACTCAAAAAGTTATGGACGGATTTTCATGAAATTTTCACAGATTGTCAGAAATGGGGTATCCTACAGATGATTAGATTTTGGTGGTGATCCGGATCAACGTCCACAAGAAAACCAAGGATTCTTTATTGTAACAATAATAGGTATCATGATCATCATCGTAACTACAATAATAGGTATCATCATCATCGTGATGATGATATGATGACTATGATGATGATACCTATTATTGTTACTATGATGATGATGATACCTATTATTGTTGTAACTATGATGATGATGATGATGATGATGATACCTATTATTGTAACTATGATGATAATGCTCAGATGATAATTTCGAGTGCTTTTCTAGTTTATTTTAAAAACTATGATTTTTCTCGTGAATTTGCAATTTTCTTGAAAATCCATGTCTTTTTTTCTCATAAAAATGCAACTTAAACTTAATTTTTCCTATTAAATGTGGCCCTTTTTTCTTCATATATTTATTTCCTTTCTACATTTCTATTTTTTTTTCTCATAATTTTGAAGTTTTTTTCTGGTAAATTTTCCACTTTTTTCTCATCAATTTGTGGGTGTTTTTGGAGGAAATTTTCAGTGTGACACCAGAATAATTATTTTTATTCCCCGTCACCTTGATGGACTCCAGCAGCCCTCCGTGGGTGTTTCCGTTCTCTGACCGCCCCTCCTCCTCCGGCGTCAATCCCAGCATGCTTTGGGAGCGTCTTTGCAGGTCGTCATGGAGACTGTCCAGTAGGGCGGCACGTGTACGCTCCTATTAGACACAAATTTACCATTGACATTTATTTAAAATTATGAAAATTAACAAACAAAATTAAAAAGATTTAAATTTGAAAAGTAAACCTTTAAAACTGGCATTAAAAATAAGACATTTATGAGGGGAAAAAGCACAGAAAACGGCATAAATTCAAGTTAAAAGCTTCAAAATGTTCTGATAAAAATAAATTAAAATTAAAAAAATTAAAAACTGGAAGCAAAAAATTTAAAAAAATCTTTTAAATAAATAAAAACTGTTAAACAAAAAAAGTAAATAAATGAAAAAAATGATGAAAAATAAAAACAAATGGAAAAATAAATAAAATAAAAATTCATAGAATGAATGAATGAATGAAAAAAATACTAAATAAATAAATAAATAAATAAATAAATGATAAAATAAAAATAAATAAAAAATAGAAATTAAATTATACCTACCCACCTTATTCCTGAGGGTGCTGCTGTAAAAACAATTATTGGGGCAACTTCCAGTTTCGGCTGAAGTAGTGTTAAATCAGTCAGCAAGAGTGTGATAGTGGGGCATTTGAAATAGCATTTATAAAAGTTTTTCAAATTCATTTTAAGATACAATCCACATACGTGTTTTGCAGTCAAGTGGCAGCTAATTTCAGCACTTAGAGTTTTTGTATTTTTTGAATGTTTTGGCATAGTTCTGGTACCAGTACTTGTTGCTGGTGTTTGTGGTTGTGCCATAGACTGGATAAATGGAGGCTTCTCGCAAACAAGCATAGCTACAGAGGTGTGAAAAAGTGTTTGCCCCCTTCCTGATTTCTCATTTTTTTGTCACACATAAATGTTTCAGATTGTAGAGGTTGTAAGGAAAGGATGTGGAGGCGAGGCACGAGCGTAGGTCGACACAGGTTCTTTATTCACCCTCTAACATAAATACAGCTGGTGGACCCCAGCGTTGCCCCCTGGGGCCGAGTCTCTCGTAGGAGAGTTTTTGGGTTGCTGAGGCATGTATAACAAGCTCTTTTATACACGTTATACAGACAGAGATAATGCATGGCACATTAGCATAGTGACTGTCATCTAATACACATCAGTCAATACACATCATTAGCATGACATCAGCTAGCGCCTGGCCCAGACGTCCTCTCCGAGGACACATACATAACAGTCCCGTCTGATTGCCCCAGGGACTGTTATGTATGCGTCAATTTACGTATGTATGCGACAATTACGTTATGTATGCGACAATTTACATACGGACCCCGTCCGTATGTAAACTGTCCTCAATTTCCTCCAGCCCTGATGAGTGTGAGATAGTGTCCGTCCGCAGTGTGCTGGGTCACCACAAGATCATCAAACAAATTTAAATATTAGACAAAGATAACACAAGTAAACACAAAATGCAGTTTTTAAATGAAGGTGTTTATTATTACGGGTAAAAAAAATCCAAACCTACATGACCCTGTGTGAAAAAGTGATTCCCACCCCCCCCATTATAACATAAATTAACTGTGCTTTATCACATCTTTGGAGAGCTGAGTTCAATTTCTCCAGCCCCACCCAGGCTTGATTACTGCCACACCTGTTCTCAATCAAGAAATCACTTAAATAGGACCTGCCTGACAAAGTAAAAGAGACCAAAAGATCCTCAAAAGCTAGACATCATGCTGCAATCCAGAGAAACTCAGGAACAAATGAGAAACAAAGTAACTGAGATCTATCAGTCTGGAAAAGGTTATAAAGCCATTTCTAAAGCTTTGAGACTCCAGCAAATGACAGTGAGAGCCATTATCCACAAGTGGCGAAAACATGGAACAGTGGTGAACCTTCCCAGGAGAGGCCGGCCGACCAAAATTACCTCAAGAGTGCAGCGACGATTCATACAAGAGGTCACAAAAGACGCCACAACAACATCCAAAGAGCTGCAGGCTTCACTTGTCTCAGTTAAGGTCAGTGTTCATGACTCCACCTTAAGAAAGAGACTGGGCAAAAATGGCTGGTATGGCAGAGTTCCAAAATGAAAACCACTGCTGAGCAAAAAGAACACAAAGGGTCATCTCACTTTTGCCAGAAAATATCTTGATGATCCCCAAGACTTCTGGGAAAATACTGGACTGATGAGACAAAAGTTGAACTTTTTGGAAGGTGTGTGTCCCATTACATCTGGTGTAAAAGTAGCACAGCATTTCAGAAAAGGAACATCGTACCAACAGTAAAATATGGTGGTGGTAGTGTGATGGTCTGGGGCTGTTTTGCTGCTTCAGGACCTGGAAGACTTGGTGTAGTAAATGGAACCATGAATTCTACTGTCTACCAAAAAATCCTGAAGGAGAATGTCCGGCCAGCTGTTGGAGACCTCAAGCTGAAGTACACTTGGGTTCTGCAACAGGACAATGATCCAAACCACACCAGCAAGTCCCCCTCTGAATGGCTTAAGAAAAACAAAATGAAGACTTTGGAGCGGCCTAGTCAAAGTCCTGACCTGAATCCGAGTGAGACGCTGTGGCATGACCTTAAAAAGGCAGTTCATACTCGAAAACCCTCCAGTGTGGCTGAATTACAATTCTGCAAAGATGAGTGGGCCAAAATTCCTCCACAGTGGTGGAGGAATTTTGTGGTGGAGCGGTTGAGGAATTGGCAAAGACTCATTGCCAGTTACCACAAACGCCTGATTGCAGTTGTTGCTGCTAAGGGTGGCCCAGCCAGCTATTAGGTTTAGGGGGCAATCACTGTAGGTTTAATTTTTTTTTTTAAACTGCATTTTGTGTTTACTTGTGTTATCTTTGTCTCATATTTAAATTTGTTTGATGATCTGAAACATTTAAGTGTGACAAACATACCAAAAAATGAGAAATCAGGAAGAGGCAAACACTTTTTCACACCACTGAAAATGTCACCAGATGCAAGGCTGCATGAAGTAAAATAATAAATAAAAAATAGTAACTGTTTACTTCCTAAGGCTTGTTGATTTAAGAAATATATCAAATAGGGGTTTTTTTTGTTTTTTTTGCATTTGTTGCACTGCCTTGGAACAATATGGACTTGATATTAGCAGCTTCAGCATGCATTAAATTTTAAGTTAAAATATAGATTAATAAAATTTTGAACAATTGTCAGAAAATATCTGTATGTGTTAAGTTAAATAAGCATTCGTGGCATGACAGCAGCAAGAGCATTTTAATTTTGCAGTTGTCTGTTTTACCCTGGCATTAAAACACCCAAATATGGTGTTGTGGTTCTGACTAGATTCTATGTCTGCTCTGAGGTAAATTTGATTCCGTCCAACATCTTTTAACAAAATGCAGCCAACTTTATTGCGGTGGAGATGTTAATAAATCTCAGAGCTTTTATTTGTTTACACCATTAGGATTTTAGCAGCGGAGCTAATGGAGCTACTGTCTATGAGGCCACTTTTTAAGGTCATCTTCCTATCTCTCAATAGTCGTGGGAAGTGGTGTGATTATATTACTCTTTGAGGTGCAAAAGGCCGTGTTCCCGTGTTTTTGATATCAAAGTCATTGGTTTTTAACAAGGAAATGTGTCTCGTTTCAGTGACATAATTCACGCAAAGCATCATGGGGTCTAGGAATAAGGTGGACATAAGTGAAAAAAGTAAAATGTTGTAAAATCGTGAGAATAAAAATTTGAAAATTTACAATAGTTTTAAATTCATCTGAACCTCCCCCCCCCACAAATTTATGACTATAACTATTCCAAATTCACATGAAAAGTTGCAAATATATAAATTTATTAAAAAGGCAATTTTAAAAGTTAAATGTCACAAAATCATGGGTGAAAAAAAAAATCACAATTTACAAGAAAATATGTTAATTTTTCTGAAAAAAAAATATTGCAAATTTACTGGAAAAAGAAGGAAACTTTAAGAACTGAAAATTTGTATAGGAAAAAAGTGATTTTTTTTTTTTAAATTAAAAAGTCTCAAATATTTAAGAAAAATATTACAAATTCACACCAGCATTTATACAAATTTAAAAAGCAATATAAAAAAGACTTTCATTTAAGAAAAAAGCTCCAAATTTAAAAGTAAAATACTACAAAATCATGAGGAAAAAAGTTGAAAATTTATTTAAAAAAAATCATTACAAAAAAAGAACAATAAAAAAATGTAATCTGTAAACATATGTGGAAAAAAAGTCAGTTTTGATAGTAAAAAGGTCACAAATTTATGAGAAAAAATATCAAATATTTCACAAGAGAAGTTGCAAATATATGGATTTAAAAAAAGTAACAAATTTCAGGAAGAAAATGTGTATTTAAAAGAAAATGAAGCCTTTTTTTACCTCTAGACGGGCGAAGCGATCGCTCTTGTAGCATGCGAGTTCTGCGTTGATGAGTTTGGTGAGAAGAAATTCTCTGAACTCTGGACCCTAAAAAAAGAAAAAAGCTTTAATGCAGTTTTATTTACACTGACCTCTCCCTTCTCCCCCCCAACACACACACACTCTCTCCACTTTTCTCACCTTCTTAAAGATGGCTGGGTTCGGCAGTGGCGGACCGAACGGCGGTACGTCCTCTCGTGCTGTGACGGCCACCTGCCGATCAAAACAGTTTACCATGGTTATGTCTTAGAATGAAAATGAAGGTAAATTCCAGTGTTTCAAAATAAGCTGCAAATTTACAAGGGAAATGTCACAAATTGACATGAAAAGGAGTTCAAATTTATGAGACTGTTGAAAAAAGTTGAACATTTACAAGATTTGTAGAGAAAAGTTACATTTTCACATGAAAAAAGGAGCAAATTTATGAGAAAAAAATGCCACAAATTTACAATAACCCCAGCAGCACACATACGTCTGCCCAATGACAGAAAGTTTGCATCGAGAATACATCTTATTGAGGTCGTTTGCACATTGGCAAGATGAAGGCTAAAATTTGCTGCTTGCGGTGTTTTCTAGGGATGTGTCCTGGGTCTGCTACCGTTTTATATATAAAACATTTTACACACACATACATCAGGTCAACATTGGCAAGTTTATAACGGGTGAAAGTGCCTTTATAACTTCAGCAGCAGTGTTCAACCTGCTGTGGAAATCCCCAAAATAACGTCATGCTTAGGTTTACATTTTCCGATGGGGGGCTCACCTGAAAAAGTTGTCCCTGTCTCCAAAACTTTACAAGATGATGGGTGTTTCCGTTGCTAGCTTGCTAACATTGTTAGCACGTCTGTGGCAGGAATACGTAGGTAATTAACCTCGACATCCCAATTCAGCTGCAGAGCTCCAGGTCCTTCTGTCTCCAGGTGAGTGAGTGGCAGTCTCATTTTCAAACTAGTTTACTCTACAGTGTTGATTCTTTTACTCCTGTGATAGCAGACTCTCAAAGCTAGCGGTATCCCTTGGACATGAACATGCAAATGCGCAATTTTGCATGTGCTCACCTCTTTCCATTGACTTCATATACATTTGCGCCGCCCGTTCGCGTTTGGTGTGAAGGCACCTTTACAGTGGTCGTTTGCACATTGGCAAGACATTAACTAGATGTCGTTGTAATGTTGACATCTAGCCAATGTCTTGCCACTGTGCAAATGACCTATATAAGATGTGTTCCTGATGCAAGCTTGCTAACATTCGCCTAGCGTATGTGTGCTGTTGGGGTAATAATGTTGCAAATGTACAGTATTTGTGGACCTAAAACAATAAAGCAGCACAGGGGCATATGTGACTCAGCTTTTTTTAACATTGTTTTAAGGCTGAAACAGGAGTACCTTGTAGGAGGTGTTTTGGGTGCAGGCCTCCTCCACCTGCACCAGGATGAAAGCATGGAGGAAGTTGGAGGCGATCATGTCGGGAACGAATGGCGTTTCCTCTTCCTGAAACACCACGGCGACGATGTCATTTCCTATGTGACGTTTCCTCTGCAGCTGAAATACAGCGTTTATATATTTAATCTAAAGTAAGCGGTGTATGTCGAGTTTCATGCACTGACAATGAATGTCAGTTTTTAAAACATTTACCTAACGCCATGTTGCGTTAAACGCTGAGTCATCTCTGTCTTCATGCTGACTTCCTGCTGTGTTGTTTAGTTATGTTTTGAATTTCTATCACCAAGTTCCTTTTTATCTCTTGTTTTGCTGAATTTTTTTTAAAGCTGAGTCATGATGTATATTGGAGTACCTACTGTATGGAATCATGGACTGTGTTTGGAATGTTCACTCACTCACTACCTCCCTACTCGCTATATATGTCATGGGTGCGCCCCTCCGGGGCAGAAAGACAAGTTCACACGCAGACTATAGTGTGACAGTTTATTTAACAAAAAGACAGACAGTGCATGATGAACGAAAATACAGCTGAGGGTAACTTACAGGAACAAACACTCTGGAGCTGAGATCACCCCGCGAGTGTGGTTGAAGAGGAATAGTTCAATAACATCCAAACATGACCTTCACAAAGAAACAATAAACAGGCAGTGTTTTTATAGCAGACAATCAAATGAGGCACAGGTGCGGCGAGCAGAGTGAGCAAGTGACCTAATTAATCAATGACAAGCAGCTGTGCTGCCAAAGAGACAGCCTGGGTAGTAATCAGAGTGTAAATGGCAAGAGGGGAAGGGCTCAGCATGAAAACCAACCAAAAATACACACACAGAACAGTCAAGATAATAACAACAGAGAGAAAAATATTCAAAACTACAAAATGGAGTCTGAGCGCTGACAACGCTCAGATATATGACAATATAGTGAATTTAGATATAGTGGATTATACAGTAAACTCAATATAACAATAAAATTAACAACTTTTGGACACTACTAGGCTTATTTTCGCGGCATCACGTGAGACAGTAAAACGTAACAGACTAATGGTGGTAAAAAAAAAATGACTACTTTTCATAATGCATTGTGGGATATTTTGAGTGCACTATATAGTGAATGAAATTTTCAGTTAAGATTTCAAACAGCACTACAAAATGGTTGCTTCACTATATAGTACACAAAATAAGGGGAAGGAGTGAGCATTTCTAACACAACAATGTGTCATGAACTGGGTTTGGACCTTTTTCCAAACCCAGCTTCATGGTGTTGTGGCTGTATTTTTGCCTGTCATATTGTTTGTGCCTGTTGTCTGCCAGTTTATGTTTTGGTCTCTCCTGTCTCATTTTGTGACAGGCAGCTGTCAGGGAGCCTTCCGGGGTTTGCCCTGCCCCCTGTCAGCTGACAGCCACGCCCCCCCTCTCCTGTCAGTTTGACAGCTGTATACCATTATTGTCTGTGTCTGCTACTCAGCTCTCACACGCACATTCACACACATCTGTGTTCACTCAATTCAGCCCACACACTCATGCACATGAGTGCATGCACACACACACACACACACATACACACTCTCACCCATACCTGTGCTCACCTTGCTTGTTATGCCTTGTATTATTTAAGCTCTGCTCGTTCACCTTGCTGTTGCCGGTTCATTGGATTGTCAACCTTTCACCAGAGTACTGTTTGGCTCTGGTGATCTCTTCTCTGTAAGTACCTGCACCTGCCTCTTGTTTGCGTGTTAGGTTTACTCTGTTTTTTTCCCGGTGCCTCCTTTGTGCAGAGCTGTTGAGTTTTTGGTTGCCCGATTCCAGCCTGTACTTTTGCTCAGGAGTGCCTGGGTTCCTCTCTACCCCGCCGCCCCGCTCCCCAGTTACATCTGAGAGGGCCTTGGGTCCTATTCCTCCTAAATTACTCTCCAATGAACCGCAGAGCGTTAGCGTTTGTACTTTGTTCATGCTGAGTTTGCTCCTTGGAGCTTTTGTCACCTTTATGTTCAATAAATACACACAACTCTATCCTGCGTTTGGGTTTTTGTCTCTCCTGCCCAGGATGGGCAGGAAATCATGACACAATGGCCTTATCTCTTTCTGCCTGCTGTGTTGAATGATTTTGTCTCTCTCTATCTGGATTGCTGAGTCATTTTTATTTCTGTTTTCATGCTGGCTGTCATGGGCAGTGGGAGCGCGCCCCTCCCGTCCTGTCTCAGCTTTGTCAATTCATCACGCCACCTGAGGCAATAGACACACCTGCACCCGCTCATCAGCCAGCATACTTAAGGAGGCCCTCTCCACGCATTCTATGCTAGCTCGTTTGGGTATACTGCCCGATCAAGACAAGCAGTTTGATATTTCGCTAGTTTAGACATGCTGTCTAATCTCACCTTCTTCTCTTCCTCAGGTTGCTGCCATCGTGCGGGTGTGTTTCCAGGGCTGCGCGTGCTCTCCTGCCACATCTCCACAAATCCCTCGGCTTTCAACCTCCACCTGGTCAGGCACCATCAGCTCATCTCCCCACCCTACTGGTTTGTCTATTCCCCACTGGAGTCCTGCCGGTCCTTCCTCGGAACCCCAAGTAAGTGGTTGTTTGGCTCGCCCATTTCCCCCTTACTCCGTTCCTCTTCTGACAGCTCTCGTCTTCTTTCCTCAGGTGATTCCTCTGGCGAGTTACTGTTTCTCTAGCAGTGCAATCTCTTGCTATTTAATAAATTGTCAAACGTGCCCCCTTGTGTGGTTCCTTTCTGTGCTGTTGCATTGTGCACGTAAGCTGTCAATTTAGTAATCATGACAGCTGGCCACCTGTTGTGGTGAATAATGGTTTGACCTATGTCTGTCTGTTGTGCTGAGTCATATGCCTATCTCTCCATTTGCCTCATGTGCTGAGTCACATTTTTATCTTTAGCCCTTTTCCCACTAGTACCTACTCAGCCCGACTCGCCTCGACTCTACTCCGCTCAACACGGTGTGGTTGGTTTTTCATTACAACTGAGTACCACCTCAAAGTGGGTGGGATCTTTACGGCGAGGCGACCCAACACTCCCGTGACGTCATTTGTATGTGACACAAGCAAAACACAAGATGGAGGCTATCGAGGTGATGGTATACTTGCTGTTTGCTCTATATGGCTTTTTGTCAGAGTAAAGACAAAAAAGGAGAGCCAGAGAAGGCTACAGGCAGCGAGACGAAACACTCTGGAAAAGTACTGGAGAGTTAAGGAAGCCATAGAGTGGTATAAAGCCAAAGATGTGAGGATACGAACTAGATCACATATGAAGGAAAGCTAATGATTGCTAATGCTTGATTGCTACAATCATTAATAAGTCCCCCGTACTACATTGTAATGGTGGCAAGTTATCGCAATTAGGTATTAAAATATGTATGCTCTGTGTGTGTTTCAGATGGCCCTCTTGTGGCAAAATTATCACTTCAAACCATCGGTCTGAGTGTTCAACCGAGCCTCCCAGTGATGGGATGTCACCCCAGCTTCGCAAACGCGCAGTGGTTGCAGAACTTCAGAATGCCTGTAGAAACGTTTAGCTTCCTGTGCAACAAATTGCTCTGATCTGTGTGAAAATTGTGGAGAGACTGTTGAGACATCATGGGATAGACTTGCTCAAGCAGCACTGAGTCTGTGGTGGTGTTGTGGCAAAAACTGATCAGCTGCCAAAAATTGATCGCCAGGTGCCATATTATAGTTATGGGGTTATATTAGCTGTAAAATATATATTTCAACAGGTAAACAGTACTGAGCTAGGTATAATAAGATATATTTGTCATGTTCGGGGTTGTTTTCAACCCCGTCCATGACCCGTGGCTGTAGGTTTTGATCATTGCTTATTAATTCCAGCTGGCAGATTGAGCCTTGCTCTCTGCCAGCCCTATGGCCACGCCTCCTCCTCTTGCCAGACATTCACCGGCTGTATTCCATCACCACATGCGCGCGCACACACACACACACACACACACACACCAGTCAGTCTCTCTGGGTTGGCATGGCTCACTCTTCCACGGACTACTATGTTGTTCTTCCGAGCCTTATTTACTGCCCTTTTTCTCCGCTGCCAGTTCCGTCCTGGAGTGCGTGGGGCTTACCTATAGAGCTTGTAGCCTGTCTCCTTCACTATACCATCACTGCTACTTATCGAACAGTGTTATGAACATTTTGTACATCATTTTCCTTTGTTAATAAACACGTTGAACTTCACCAGCGTTTGGGCTCGTATTAATTGATTTGTGTGTGCATTTACGCACACACATGACAATATTTAACAATTATGATGTACTTTCAACCCAAAACAAACTTCATCTAGGATTAAAAGCAATTCAAATAATGCAGTCACAAGATTACATGGAGAAATACATGGATTTACTGGATATATACATGTAGATATTGTATAAATATATTTTTTTACTTTCTCTATCCCCTCACCCCCCAGTCAGTCGTAGCAGATGACTGCCCCTCCCTGAGCCTGGTTCTGGTGGAGGTTTCTTCCTGTTTAAAGGGAGTTTGCTCACAGGGGATCGCCTGATTGCTGGGGTCTTTCTGCAATTGTGGGGGTTTCCCTTACAGTTGAAAGCACTATGAGATGACTGTTGTTGTGAAATGGCACTATATAAATAAAGTTGAATTGAATTATGTATTTTCTGCATCAACAATGTACTACACGTGTACTCATTTGCTATTGCACTAAGAATTTTGACAACAAACTTTTGTACCTTTTGCAGATATGTCTCCACTTTTGTTTTATTTGTGAAGGTTACCAAGTGACATAAATAGGCCTTTTTCACGACCACATTACGTACTTCCGTACAGCGTTTGTTGTGTTACTCCACTTCCGCTACAATTGAGAAAGGAGGTAGTGTCCTTGAATTTACAAGTTCACTAAACAGTTTACCAAAATTGTTATCCGCAGATGTGGTCCGTTTAGTTGAACAGCATTGCCCCGTAGCACACTCCAGACTAGATCGAGGATGTAAGTTTTTCTTTGAAAATTTTATCTATAACTATGAGGGTATGTGGTTGATTTACAGTAACACTATGCTAGTTTAGCACTAGCTAGTATCTTCTTGTCTTAGCTCTCCGTCTTGTCTTTGACATTTGTTTTGATGTGACTGTATTTGACAGAATATACATTCAGCCCTTTTAAAAAGTCACAGTCTTATTTATGATGACTGTACTTTTCTGTCAGTTTCTAATGTTGTAAACAGGGAGGTTGTAGTCACATGCAGGACACCCAACAATGTGTAAGAACTGATATTTGTTCATAGTTAAAATATTAAAATGTTTATGGTAGCTGTATAGCTTTCAACACCATACTTATGCTGAAGGAGCTGTGTTGACTGTAAGGGGTTAAAATGTTACTGCTGCTGCAGATTTACTCTGACTCAAAATGAAGTTGGACTCTGGTGTTCTGAAATGCCATTCATATATTCATGTTTGGTTAATTTTATATTTATTTTTTTCATCCAAAATGGCTGGTTAATGTATTTTCACCATTTAAAAATTGTGAGTGACATTTGTTTATGTCTACCCTAGATTGTTTTGCAAACTGGCCCAGATCCCATTCAGCTGAATGGACCATCATGCACCTGTGCTGCAAGCAAAGTCCTGTGCAACCACCGCGCTGCCTTGCTGGTTCAGCGTGCCCATTACAGCATGATGCAGGTGAAGGCAGTTCCATCAGCTGTGGCCTGCACAAGCACTTTGCAAACATGGCATCGACCACGGACAAAGGTAATTTAATGCAATGCTTTGCATTTAAAAATAAATAAATTGCTTAATATTTTTGTAAAAAGTCTATGATGTCGTGGTTGATGTGTGTATGAGTTCAGGGCATCTGTGCAGAACCTGTTCAGGACCTGGTTGTAAGGAAGCCTAAACCATCTACCAAGACCCTGTGTAACTCAACACTGTACCAAGCCCATACAGGTGGTGGCCATTATTTCTTCTATTGTATTATTGATTAGGGGGGTAATGCATCACAAAATTTATGGTTTAGAGCCCCCAAGTTTTCAGCATTATTGCTTTAAAAATAATACAAATTTTAATCATTATGATTATTAAAATTTGCCACTCTTCTATTGATCCTGGATGGTAGTGTGTGTGCGGAGGGTATCATCTGTATAGCCCACAGATCAGTATTCATCTGTTATACTGCTACTATTGATTACAATCATGGATGAATTAACTTGATTTATTTATTCGCTTGTTTACAAGTTTAAACTTGGAAGATAATCAATAAAGAATTTTTAAGGTTTCTGTTGTACATTTTCTGTTTCAGGAGCCCTTCCTGACCCTTCAGTGTTTGCTCTTGGGGAAAAACTAAAACATCTCAGACCTCAACCCCTGCTGTCCTCAGTGTTGCCTCACTTTTCTGAACTTTCACTGGTTGAGTCAAGGTTTGGACCTGTGCCACGTGGTTCACTTTTGTCATATCAGTGCCCTCCTGTTGCAGCAACAAGTCACAGTGTCCACCAAGATGCCCCCGCATTCCCTAAACTGCCTGTTGAGGACTCCAATTGTCCACCACCTTAAACTTTGTTCCAAATTGTCATCAGTACTTCCATTTGGAGAGCCTCACTGCAACACATGAGATGGCAGCTTTGATAGAGGAAAGCACCAGAGAGCAGTCTAAATCTTTTATTTGAGATGGCGGCGCGCACTAGTGCAGCGGCTCTTTGCTCCCCAGTATGGTAGTTGTTTGTGTGTTTGCTTGTTTGTGTGCTTGAGGCTTGCCAAGTAGAGTTTATATACAGCCAACAGAAGCTGATAACTTATGGACTACAAGCCAGGGTGGATATTACGGCCAACTTCCAGTGGGCGCACAACATTCCCGTGGACTTTACGAGACCCCACAGCTCTTCGTGGATTGTTATCAGGAGTATCAAGGGGCGTCGTCGGCGTAGAGAGAGTAAGAAAAAGCGGGGCTGCCGGGCGGGCCTGTTAGCCAAGTTGCGAAGACAGCCCCACAAACCACCGCTCCCGAGCATTTTTCTCTCAAACGTTAGATCCATCGTGAACAAAATGGATGATATGGAGCTGCTGCTTGCTGCAAATCACTCTGTTCGAGACTGTTGTGTCCTCATAGTCACAGAGACGTGGCTACACCTGGCAATCCCCGATGCCGCTGTCCAGCTAGCAGGGCGCATGCTACACCGGCAGGACCGCAATGGAGACTCCGGTAAGAGCAGAGGTGGAGGACTATGTATCTATGTCCATAATGACTGGTGCTCACAGAGCCGGATTATTGACAGCTACTGTTCACCGGATATAGAGACTTTGTCAGTTACACACAGACCCTTTTATTTGCCAAGAGAGCTATCAAAAGTGGTTACTACAGCTGTCTACATTCCACCTGATGCTAAGATTAACACTGCTCTCAGCCACCTGTATGACACTGTAAACAAACATCAGAGGGAGTACATATCATTGCTGGAGACTTTAACCAGGCATGTTTAAGGACTGTTCTCCCCAATTTCACCCAACATGTGAAATGTTCCACCAGAGGAGGGAACACACTTGAACGTGTGTATTCAAACATCAAGCATGCCTATAGAGCAGTACCTCTTCCACATCTTGGTCTGTCTGACCATTCATCCCTGCTCTTGGTCCCAGCCTATGCCCCTCTTAGGAGGAAAATAAAGCCCACCACAAAAATTGTTAACATCTGGCCTGCAGACACTCTCCCTAAATTGCAAAATTGTTTAGCTGAGACAAATTGGGACTTATTTGAACACCATGACCTGGAGGAATATACACAGACGGTGTTATTCTATATTTCAAGCTGCACAGAAAATGTTACAATTAAGAAAAACATCCGGGTTTATCCTAATCAGAAACCTTGGATGACCGGACACATCTGTAACCCCCTTAGAGCTCATGACATGGCTTTCAAATTAGGTGACAAGGCCTTATATGCAGTAGCAAGAGCTGACTTGAAAAGGGGCATTAAAGAGGCCAAACGGACCTACAAGAGGAGAATCAGGTTCAGGTTCAGGTTACTTTATTTGTACCCGTAGGTAGATTTGTTTTGCAGTCTGGTGACATCCATATTTACAAGCCACAAATTACATTCAACATAGACACAAACACAGACACACATGAAATTGACTATAAACATGATAAAAATACTCAAGGCTCCATCAATCAGGGTATAAAAAGACAAAGAGATGAGAGAAAAACCAGAGGTAAGAGAGAAGGGTCATATTAAAAGTTAAAAACTAGTCAAAGAGGTTAAAAACTCAAAGGTCTAAAACTCAATAAAATATTTAGAACCCAAGTAACATCCTACAAAAATAAGTAAATATAAACTGGAGTTAATAAATAGGTACCTAAATTATGTGCAATATATTGTTACAACTTGTTCAACTCTTTGACAGCAGCAGGGACAAAGCTGTTTTTGTAGCGCTGGGTTTTACTTTTTGGGACAGCAAACCTCCGTCTTGAGGGAAGAAGCTGAAAGTTGCAGTGCAAAGGGTGGGAGTCATCATTTAAAATGGAGGTAGCCATCCTCTGTACTTGTCTGGTGTACAGGGATGTCAGGCTCAGCTGTGACTCACCAAGCAAACGACTGGACCATCTAACTACCTGATCCAAGGATTTCCTCTGTTTCAGTTTTTTATCTGACCAAACCATGACACTAAAGAAAAGGATAAAACAGATTCAATAAAAGCCCGATAAAACATTGTCATTATGGTTTGGTCAATTTGGAAGCGTGCAAGTTTTCTCAAGCAATGCAAATGTTGCTGACCCCTTTTGCACACCCTTTCACAGTTCTCTTCAAACTTTAAATTACTATCAATAATCGTCCCAAGATATTTTTAGGATTGTACACATTTGGTGGTCTGGCCTTTTAGTACGGTGACTTTGTGCCTGGGAGTTTTCCTCCTAAAGTCAATAATCATGTCTTTAGTTTTTGTCGTATTCAGCTGCAGGTAGGAATCCTCACACCAGTGAACAAAATCATCAACTACTGGGCCATGGCCACTCTCACCATCCTGGAGGAGACTGACAATAACTGAATCATCAGCATACTTTATGATGTGTCTGTTGTCATGTCTGCTCCGACACATGTTTGTGTACAGGATGAAGAGTAGTGGTGACAACACACACCCCTGAGGAGAGCCAGTAGAAGAGCACTTTAGGTCAGACAATGTACCATTGACCCTTACTCTCTGCGTCCTGTTGGTTAAGAAATCCAGAATCCAACCCACCAGATTATTGCTCAAATCAAATTGTTGCAGGAGCCTTTCAATTAAGATATGAGGTTGGATTGTGTTAAAGGCGGAGGAAAAGTCCACAAATAAAAGCCTGGTGTGTGTCCCATTAAAATCCAGATGTTTAAAAAGCATGTTAAACAGAGTGACAGTGGCATCCTCCACTCCTCTGTGAGGCCTATAGGCAAACTGCAGAGGATCCAATGCATGCTCAGTCTGCTTTAGGACCTCACATCTGACCAGTTTTTCAAAAATTTTCATTAAAATTGAAGTCAAAGCAACTGGTCTAAAGTCGTTTACCGTTTTAAGACAGCTGGATTTTGGAACGGGAACAACCACGGCTTCTTTCCAGATCTTAGGCACATGTTGTGTTTGTAAGGACTTATTGAAAATGTAATGAAATATAGGACTCAGTTCATGTGCACAGGACTTTACCAAGCGCCCACATATATTATCAGGGCCCTGACTTTTGTTCATTTTTACAGTGCAGAACTCCCTTTTAACATCCTGCACCTCAATATTAAAGTGCTGATTGTCTTTGAGTTTCTGTTTCAAATCTTGGGTTTCAGTGCTAAAATCAAAGGAGTCAAAACGACCATAAAAACAATTAAGAGCATTAGCCAGCTCTGTGTCTGAATTAAAACCATCTAAAAACACACGATTACTGCGCACTGTGCTCTGAAGGCCTGCAATAGTTTTCATACTGGCTCAGGCTGAACCAAGTTTCTTTGTTGCCATCTTGCTTTCCAATTCTGATTTATAATTCTGTTTTGCTCTTAAAATTTCAGATTTCAGCTCTTTTGTGGCAACCTGTAGCTCAGAAACAGGCCCCTGTTTAAAGGCAAGTGCTTTCCTCTGTATGCAGGATTTAACTGATTTTGTAACCCATGGCTTATTGTTGGGATATATTTTGACACATTTACGTGCAATGATCTTATTTTTACAGAAAGCCATGTATGAGCATGTGACGTCCACCAAAGAGTCCAAATCATCCCCGCAGGCCAGTGTGAACATTTCCCAGTCTGTACAGTCAAAGCATTCCTGGAGGCTGTGCACTGAATCCTCTGTCCACACATCAATGTCTCTCGTCTCTACCTTGCCTCTTCTGAGAGCAGTTTTATATGTGGGAAGCAAATGTACACAGTTGTGATCTGAGAATCCTACAAGAGGAAGGGGGAGTGATTTATAGGCCCTCTCTATGGGTCCATAGCACAGGTCCAATGTCTTTTTTCGCCTGGTTGGGCAGGAGACATACTGATAAAAGTTTTTAAGTGTCTTCTTTAAAGAAACATGGTTAAAATCCCCAAGAATGAAGTTTGGCGCCTCTGGAGAAATTGATTGCAGCTGCTGGATCACATCAAAGATTGTGCTGCAGGCGGAGTCAGCATCTGCCCTCAGGTGAATGTACACAGTTGTGATGAAACGCTGGGGGAACTCGCGAGGCAAATAAAAGGGGCGTAGTGACACAGACAGCAGCTCCACATCGGGTGTACAGATGCGCTCTCTGACCGTGACAGATGTGCAGTACTGCTTATTAATGTATAAACATACGCCGCCCCCCTGACGTTTCCCCGTTACCTCTTCCTGCCGATCCGAGCGCAGCAGGGCTCCAAAGCCATCAATCCACAGGTCTGCATCTCGGTCATGCGCATTAAGCCAAGATTCGGTAAAGGCCATGATGCAGCAGTTCTTAAAGTCCTTCTGGTAGCGTACATTCCCTTGAATTTCATCCACCTTGTTTCTCAGAGACTGTGGAATCGAGGAGCATCTTACAAACAACAACACAAGGTGGATGTGGCAGGGAGTGCAGCAAATTACCAACTTTAAGGGCAGCACATCCATCATCACCGGCACCAAGGCATTGCTGGCAGAGGAGCTACATTGCTTTTTTGCACGCTTTGGTACATCAAAACCAGACTACCCGCGACCTTTGACCCCTTTCAGTTTGCCTACAGGGAAAACAGGTCAACGGAGGATGCCATCACCATCGCTCTCCACTTAGCTCTGGAACATCTAGAACACAAGAACTCATACGTTTGGATGCTCTTCGTCGAATATAGTTCTGCATTTAATACCATTACACCACATATTCTGATTAGGAAACTGTTTCACCTCGGTCTTCACACACAGCTCTGCTCCTGGATTATGGACTTTCTCTCAAACTGCCCCCAAACTGTTAGACTCGGTCCTCATCTTTCCTCTACCATCACTCTCAGCACCGGCTCCCCTCAGGGCTGTGTGCTGAGCCCACTTTTGTATTGTTTGTACACCTCTGATTGCACACCTATTCACCCCTCCAACCACATCATTAAGTTTGCAGATGACAACTGTGGCAGGACTCATCTAAGGGGAGGATGAGTCCGCCTACCGTGATGAGGTCCAAAATCTGTCTCTGTGGTGCTCTGCAAACAATCTGATTTTAAACACAAAGAAAACTAAAGAACTCATATTGGACTTTAGGAAACGAAGAGCTGACCCAGCCCCCATTTTTATCAATGGTGACTGTGTGGAAATAGTGCACAGCTATAAATTTCTTGGTACACACATTACAGATACTTTCTCCTGGACCACAAATACCACAGCTATCGTTAAGAAGGCCCGGCAACGTATCCACTTCCTTAAGATTTTAATAAGAAACAACCTCTGTAAGAGGCTGCTGATGACCTTTTACCGCTCTGCTGTTGAAAGCATTTTAACATACTGCATCACGTCATGGTATGCAGGCTGCTCTGTTGCGGACAAAACAGCACTACAGAGAGTTGTAAGAACTGCAGAAAAAGTCAATGGCTGTCCTCTTCCATCACTTCAGGATATTGCTAACACTCGTTATCATACAAGAGCCAGGATCATCAGTACAGACATTTCTCACCCCGGTCATCACCTTTTTACTCTTTTGCCCTCAGGGAGGCGATACAGGTCAATTAGATCACACTCCACTAGATTCATTAACAGTTTCTTTCCAAAAGCCATTCACTTTCTAAATCACCAACATACATTATAGTTACCAGCATATTACATCTGTTAGGAAAGGAATTTTTATTCTTAAATATGTCTTTCTAATGCCTTCTGTTAATTAGACACAAAGATGACTGCATTTTATATAGTTAGCTCTTTTAATGCTGATATGTTATGTTTTGTGTGCTTTGTTATGGTTGTTGATGATGCGCATGGATTGAGTGTTGTTTGTAGTTTTTATGTGGGAGGGGGCATGTGCGATTTCATTGTGTTTATATGCAATGGCAATAAAAGGCTCTATCTATCTAAATGTCCATTATGGAAAGAAGTGCGCCAGCCCAGAGTTACAGCCAGTAGATTTTATGTGGTTTGTCATGTCCGAGGGAAGTCCTCTAGTCAGACACTGGCAGCAAAAATCCTGAAGGGAGTACGACAAACTTCTGCAATGAAAAGAGGCCTTGAACGTGAACCTTGGGTGCTGGAACAATAATCAAAAATCATGAATGTAAATGTATCACCCTGTGGCTTCGTCATACATCCTGATGCTCCATACTTTGGTGCCAGCCCAGATGCAAAAGTGTATGACCCAAATGGAGCTCCTTGTATTGGGCTTGCCGAAGTTAAATGTCCGAGCATCTCTAACATTTCAGAGGCAGGGCATGTTAGCGCTGTAAATAGCCAGACAAAACTAAAAAAAAAAAAAAAACACAAGTACTACTGGCAAGTTCAAGGTCAGTTGGCGGTGACTGGACTGAGCTGGTGTGATTTTATTACCGCCACTGAGGAGGACATCACTAGTGAAAGAGTCTGTAGGGATGATGAAATCATTAATGAGATGAAACAAAAATTAGACAGCTTCTATTTTGGTACATATATGGATATATATCTCCAGACAGCTAAATGCTAAGGGCCCCGTTACACAACACAGAGATCATTGATAAATTGGGCCAATTTTTGATATTTGAGATCGTTTAAGAGATCCTTGTGTGTTTTGGACTGAGTCAGAACTTTGAGGAGGTCGTGGTGACTGTGGAGATCACTGAAGATCATTGAGATCTCAAAAATTGGCCAGATCTCTCAATGATCTCCACCACTGTGTAAAGGGGGTATAACTGCAAACAAGCAACATTTTAATTCCCGAATGTGTGAATTACTGTATACTAGCATACAGGCCAACAGCTGAAATTGTCAGAATACGTTCAGACTCTAGCTCTAACAAAAGGGTTACAAAGGTACAGAACTATAACAATGAGTACTTCAAAAACAAGTTCAAACTTTAAGCTACATAAACTTTTATACAGTTATTATCTATCTATCTATATATAAACATGTTGAATTCAAAATGTTTCTAATGTATTGGAACTAAAATGGCAATGGATCTTAAAGAATATTAAAATGTTAATTACATGGAAACGTTTCAACAGTTTCATGCAGAATGTACATTTACGCATGTAAATGCAGTTTTATGAATGAAAGTGAACCTGTAACCATTCATTAATAACAATAATAATAATAATAATAATGCATCAGATTTATATAGCGCTTTATCATAGACACTCAAAGACGCTTTACAGATAGATACATTATTCATTCACTCCAGACAGACAATGGTACTTGTTATGTCTGTGTTTAGGCTGGTATTAGTAAGATGGTGGCCGGGTTGGTCATGGGACAGACCAGGGTGGCTACCACCGGTTTCCGGTGGTGATGGCACCCGTGGCATAAAAGAGTGGGCGAAAGAGGCTCTGCCTGTTTCGTCGTGAAGCCACCTGGCCAGCAGGAGTGTGCCATAAGCCTTTATTGTAAATAGTTAATATCCTGAATAAACCCTTTTTACTGAGTTCAACTTGACTCGTCATTCCCAGCATTATGGACACAACATTTGGTGATGAGGTAAAAGCGGTAATGGAGCGCTCCGTTGCCAGCTTTCGGCCGTTTCTCAAGGCCCCGGGCGAGCCCCTCATGCTGTGGCCTCGTTGGTTTGCTGCTTTCACCAACTATCTCGTCTTAAATCTGGGCGAGATGAAGAAGCTCCGAGCGCGAGCTGTGTTGGTACATAATCTGGGAATGGAAGGGCAGAGGATTTTAGAGAACCTTGGAGGTGCTGACAGCTTTGACAAAGTGGTGCAGCTAATGACACGGTACTTTAGGATGCCGGAAAACGTCACCGTGTGTTACATATGGCTCTGGCGAGCCATAAATAAGAGTCAAGGGCTAACCGGTGAGTTTGCGTCGTTTATTAGTGATAAGGGAAGGAACAAAGGAAAGGAGCCTCATGGGGCAAAACACAAACAATACAAAAGGTACACTTACAAATGATGATGAGGGACGAGAGAAGGGCTGGAGCCAGACGTAGGGACTCCAGCCTAATCCACACCGAGAGATGAGCGTGGATAATATGCGAGGTCACAGCGCTGAGCAATCAGGACCGCTTCCTTTTATAGTGGTTGACAGCGCCTCAGCTGATGAGAGGTAATTGGCCTCCAGCCGTCCCGTGGAGCTTGACAGCTGGAAGCCCGCTGAGACGCTGTCATAATAAAAGCCAGGCTGAGGAGGTGCATGGCCTGAGCGCGGATGCCATCGGTGCAAAGACCATGACACCGTGAGATGCATTCAGTTTCGACAGCGCCGCCAACAGTCGGGAGAGCCAGTGTGAAGATTCATGGAGGACCTCTGTGAGCTGGCAAGGGAATGCAAGTTTGGGGCCCTGGAGGACGAGATGATTCGGGACCAGCTGGCAGAGCACATCTGCTGCCCGGCAGCCAAGTCCAGGTTGTTGACACACCCAGGAGAGATGACGTTAGCTGAGGCTGTCGAGCTTGCCCAACAGTTCGAGGCAGCAGAGACCATCGCGAGGGGCCTTAGTGAAGGGGCCTCTCTGGAGAAGAATGAGTCTTGCGCTAAGGCACTGATCCTGGACCCTTGTGATGGTGAGTGCGGAGAGGATGATTTTGCCTCCGTGGTCAGGATAAGGTCTGCCCCTGGTATGCCAAAGTGTAATGGATGTGGGTCCACTGAGCACCGCTATAAGTCCAGAGTGTGTCCGGCGAAAGGAAAGCATTATGGCAAGTGCAGTGTTTTGAACCATTTTGCCAGGGTGTGCGAAAACTTCATACGCAGGAGCCATGGGAGAGAACCAGGTGCTGTGCAGAAGACTCCAACGGTTGTGCATACCATCTCCCCAGACACAACAGACAGGATCGGCTATACCGTCACGCTAGATGGCATTGAGATCCCGCTCTTGGTGGACACTGGAGCGGTGATTTCCATCCTGAATCTGGAAACCATGGACAGACTGTTTCCCCACCGACAGATAAGAAGGCAGCAGGAGGAGTTTTATGGCTATGGACGGAACAGGTTGGCTATTTTGGGCTATGTGGAAATGGAGGCCCGGTATAAGGACAGTGTGGCGCCCAGTGTTCGCATTAATGTTTCTGCATCTGGTGTTAACATTATGGGTTGTAACCTATTTTACAGTCTTGGGTTCTCCATTGTGAATGTTTCGGGTGAAGAATGGTCCAGATGTGGACTGTGGGGCTGACCTGTTCCTGTCGTGGAGGGTGCTGAGGTGTGGGATTCAGACTGGTTGGACAAAGTTACAATGGGAGAGCACACACTGCGCCACACGGAGCCGTCTCAGGCTGGACCCGATGCTGTCACGCAGGCTGCCCTTGGACGAGGGTGCTGGACGGCACAACGGGACCCCCGATGAGGCTCATGAGGACAAGGTGCCAACGCAGGGAGAAAACGGGGGTAGACCATGGAGCGTGGTTACCGTAAAGCGCTTCCAGTGATGGCCTGCCAAGAGGAGACCGAGACGAGCCCACAAGCCGGAGCAATCCGTGACAGACGCCTGTCGCAGGATTGGTGATCTGGATAAAAGGAAGAGGGCTCCCTCGAAGACTAAGGTTGATGCTCGAGTACGTCAGGATCACAGTCCACGCGAACAGTGGGACGACCAGAGGCAGTTCCAGCCGGAGCCCGATCGGATGGAGGTAGATGGGCGTAGGTCTATTCAGGTCTGGAGGCACCCGAGGAATCTGCAGCTGCCGGTGGTGGAGAGGAGACGGCGCAGCAGGAGCCCTGAGGAGAAGAGACGGAGATGCCTTGAGAGGGATCCATCCAAGGACTAAGGGTTTTAGTTTGCATGTTTGTTGTGTCTTCTTCAGTCTGGTATTTATTAGTTTCTACTTGGTGCCCCGGTAAATTGTTAAAAAAAAAGAGAGAGAGAAAAGGGAGTATAAGTGTAATAGGTATAATGTGTTGTATAGTTGCGAACTTGATTTGAAAGTGTTTGCATGATAATTTTGATAGCCTGTGTGGTGTGGTGCCTATTCTCTCTGTGTTTGAAAGTATTTTAATTGATTAGTGTTTGGTTGCTAAATTTTAAGGTTAAAATAGAGGCGGCTCTGTGTGTTTTCATTATATTGGTAAATTTGGGCCTGCCTGATTTATTTGGTTTATTTTAATTGAATACCCCAAGGTGATTTTTCTCTGTCTACCCAAAGTGTGGTGGGAGTTGGGGTGGGGGCTGCCAATAGCATTAGTCTTGTGTTTTTGTATGTGTGTGTTTAGTGTCAATATGGGATTATTTTATAGTTAGGAACACGGCTTTTGTAATTTTAGTTCATATGTTCCCTTTCAGCGGCAGAATAACCCGCTCAGCCGTGTGGGGGACGCTGGTAGTCTACCCGGCCCCCAGCCTTAGTTGTGTGTGTGTATAGGTATTTTATTTATTTCTGAACATATATTTTTCTGATTAGTGCATGTGTCGGGTGACAAATTTGGGTGGGTTATTTGTATGCCTGGCATTTTTTTTTTTTGAGGGGGGCAAATGTTATGTCTGTGTTTAGGCTGGTATTAGTAAGATGGTGGCTGGGTTGGTCATGGGACAGACCGGGGTGGCTACTACTGGTTTCCGGTGGTGACGCCGCCCATGGTATAAAAGCGGCTCTGCCTCTTTCGTCGTGAAGCCACCTGGCCAGCAGGAGTGTTCCGTAAGCCTTTATTGTAAATAGTTAATATCCTGAATAAACCCTGTTTACTGAGTTCAACTTGACTCGTCATTCCCAGCATTATGGACACAACAGTACTGGCAAGCTACTACTGTAGCCACAGCTGCCCTAGGGCAGGCTGACGGAAATGTGACTGCCAATCTGTGCCAATGGCCTCTCCGGCCACTATCGAACATTTATACACATTCATACCCAGTGTTATGGACACTGGAGGCAAGGTGGGTAAAGTGTCTTGCCCAGGGACACAATGGCAGGATATCAGGGGAGAGCGGGATTTGAACCGCCAACCATTGTCCTTCGTCAGTGGAGGCAGGCTCCTCCCAGTCATCAGAAAGAGGAAGAGGGAGTGGATACAGGGGGGCTATAAAGGATGTGCATCCCCAGGTGTGGTTAATTTGGTATAATGCTCCTACCCCGAGGATCGGTGTCACGTGGTTACAGGTTCACTGGAATGAAAGAAAGCTGATTTAACACTTTATCAGAGTCTCACTATTGGCCTCAACGTCACAATAATATGCACATGCTTTAAGCAACAGGGATGTGGCCTTTTAAATCAAGCGGTCCTTGAAACAGTGTCAACAGGCAACAATTGGTCCATGGCTGGTTGTCTGTCCCTGACAAAGTTAGAGGTAGAGTGCTGTCCCAGATATGATATTCTTTCACTCTGGTTATTTCTCTTTCCACAAGAATGTGAAGACGAGCTATGGCTTGTGTTTTCAGTGCATCCTCTTTGCTGAACTGTACTGTGGTTTTGACGTGGGGATGATCAGTTTCACTCCACGGTTTGCCAAAATCTTCTCAATGGTGAACCCCTTGTCAGCTATGCAACCATCTCCAGGCTCCAACAAGTCCAGTATTCCACTCCTTTCAGTGATTTCTCTGTCTGGGTTTGATCCAGTGTAGAGGTTGGACACAGAAGTGATGACACCACACGGGGCAATCCCAATTAAAGCCTTGAAGGCTGTAGTGTTTTTGTAATTAGAAAAAAACCTCTGACTGGAGAGTGAGAGATGATGGGCTCTGGCAACGCACCTCTGTGCAGTCGATGATCACCCTCACCTCGGGACAGTACTGCCTGAATTTGAGTGGCATGGCTGAGTTCACTTGCTGTCTACTCATCCAGATGGGAAGGGAGCCAAGAATCAGCTCGAGGTAGTTAGCCCAGGCTATCACAATGCGGCAGACTGTGGACACACTGACTTGAAAGATATCAGCAAACACTTTTTCCTTCAGGCCTGCAGCAGCACGACAACAGTATAAGAAAAATTCATCAATTAGTTTCAAGCTGCGAGTTGGACTGGGACAGGCTGGTCCAAATGTCTGTTCCATTTTTTGTGCCTTTGACCAGTACACCAGCATGGATGTAGATGGTTGGACCGCCTCCCAAAAGGCATTAAACACTTCCTGTGATGGAAATCTTGCGTAAAAACGGATGTCCTCATCAGAGATACAAAACTTGCTAAAATGTAAAGGGTCCAGCTTTAGTCTTCACAGCTCTGCTTCCAGCCTCTTTACCTCTACCTGCAACTGCTGTACGGTATGCACGCAGACGCAGCATCCAGAGCACCTGAGAAGACATCATGATGAAAGAGTAGAATCTGACATCTTGATCAGAATAAATAAGACAGGCATCAACACACTCCAGTTTGCCAGCTTGGCATTAAGTGAGTTTTACTTTTGATGTAGAGCCGACCCCCCCCCCCATCGCCCCCCCCCCCAAAAAAAACAACAAAAAACAAAACTGCAAGCTAAATCAGAATTTGTGTAATGATAACTAGCATTTTCCTTATTTTCTTTCACGTCATTTTGTTTATTTATTGGGGGATAATTTCTTTATTCCAAAACTACACTTCCATCACTGCTTAGCTTGCTTGCAAATAACTGATTTTTTTCCACAGTTAGTGTGCTGGTGCCTTTCAGATTTGCTTTACCATCCCTATTTAACCCTAGTCCTTCTGACAAACTTGGGAGAGTGGGATTTTAGATTTTTTTTCCCCTCTCGGTGTTATCATAATCAGGATAAATAATACAGGTGACAGCCTTGTACCCCAGTAAACATTTGCCCATGTAAACACAACTACTGTTATTGGATTAATTATCTCTAAACTCTTCACATTTTGTATCTTTAAATCCAAGTGAAAACATAATCTTAAACTCTGAATTTTTCCAACTCATTATCACCACGATTAAAGTAGTGTTTAATACCTAATACCAAACCATATGCAAATACACTTATTTGCATCTATAAGTCTTATGGTTTCATAGCTTATTCAGTAATCATAGATTTATTCATATTGGATGCTTATAACACAACTGACAAATAATATTAACTCTGATGAAGAGGCAATCTACCTGGAATGGGAGCAGCAGCATAGTCATGATCAGTTCCGGTTGTAGTCCCGGGGAAGATGTCCTCCTCATGATGGCACTCAAGCTCCAGACGGACTTCATGGCCTAATTGAGTAGCTGCTCAGTCATAAACACAGTCACGTTTTGATGATCCCCAGTTATTCCACTCAAAACAACTTGAGATTGTCCCGATTTTAAGCCGTTTGCAAAGAGTCGTTTCTGTGAAGTCTTCTTCCGTGAAGTGAAAGCTACAAACAAAAGTACTTCCCCTGCTTAATGTAAAATAAGAGCCTTCATCACGACAAATTGCCTGAATCCACTTCTTCTTTGCTATTATGTCACTGGGAAAAGCATGAAAACTTAAATAAGGTTGTTGTTGTCTGTTTGCTTTACAAGAGGAATGCTGCAATGACATCCAGATGTGGCCTGAGCCATTACTGTATTCTGGGCTACGCTAGCCAGAAGCTGCTAAACACAACAATGACTGCTTCCAGTGTCATGAACCCAGAAGCGTGAAAGAGGCCTATTAAATGCTAAAAGACTGGAAAAGCTGTATAAGAATACTCCAGCAGTTTGAGAAATCACTTTTGGCTTGGTGTAAGTCTGTCAACAGAATTATGAACTATAAAGAAGTTTGTGTTAAAATATGTTAAATCCTATTAAACCCTAACCCATTATTGGGAAATACAGATGCTAATATGGCACAGAATTTCTCAATATTACTACTACTGTGGAGAAAGGAGGCAGGCGAGACAACGAGCTGGACGACACAGTTACTTTATTCTTCTTCCAACATATTTTACGGCAAAAGAGGATATCGGGTCTCTGTGCATTCCTCTTTTATACCTTTATTGATGCATCGAGACCCGACACTTCCGACCACAACCACTGTGGTTTGAACAAAGAATTGTGTGGCACATTAACATAACATAACCCTGGCTCCGCTACAACACACTTCTTCTCTCTGACATTTACTTCTCTCCCCGGGGGAACGCATAGCCTTTACTGTCTCATCTGATACTGAGAAATGTTTGGTTTGTACTGGTGTCTTAACAGACAAAGTAGAAAATCATTATGCAAATACATAAGTCATTAAATTGTTTATTACAATCAGCAGCAAAATCCAGATTATTCACAATGTGCAAAATTCAAACTCTAAACTGTAAAAAAAAAAAACAGAATGGGCCACATGCCAGCCACGCATCGCCTTTGCAAGGTTGCCCAGCACACCAAGGAATGCTTGATTGAAGGCAGCATTCTTAGCCATCTCCTCCCTTCACAAGGTAGTTTCATGCTCCCTTGCTTCACTGAAAAACAACTGGGTGTGCTGCTGGTCCCCGTTCAGACGATCTTCAGTCTGCATCTCTGTAAATAGTGGTGTAAGAGCCGGTTTGGGGTGGATCGTTTTCCTCTTGCCTAGACAAAAGACAGAAGTGGGTGATGGTTAATCAAAGCAAGTTTAACACATATATTTGGGAAATACACTTGTTGCTAAAAGCCAGTGGTGGAATGTGACAAAAAAATGCTTTGTGTCATAAACTGGCCCTCCTCGAGGGCAAACAGGACGCCAAACGCAGACTGTGAGTTTTCAGTTTTATTAACAAAGGAACACAAAAAGCAGAACATAACCCAACGAAAAACACAGCGTGGTGGCTGAAGCGATAAATGCAAAAACGAGGAAGTGAGTAAAAAACAGGGTAAACAATGACTTGACAGGATGATCAGGGGATTCCAGACATGAATGACTGTCAACGCCGCTGCACCAGGGAATTGGTGCCCACGGCTTAAATAGGCCGAGCCTAATCACAAACACCTGCGGAGTCCTGAGTGGCGATTATTGCTGGCAGTCGTGACAGAGCATGAACAGAGCTTGACAGCAGGAAGTGACGCGTGAGCGTAACCGCTCCAGCAACAATCAAAACAAAAACCAAAGACGGAAATACAGACTCTAATAAACAGAAACCAAATACAGTCAAACAGAAAAATAAACAAACAGAAAAAGACAAAATAAATCTAATATCTAAGCACGGCCCCCGTCCGTGCACCAGATCATGACAGTTTGTTGTTGTATTTAAACACAATTTTCATATAGCTGCACTTCAGTAAAGTAGATTTTACAAAGGCTGGGTTACGTTTAAAATCATTTGTTTGTACAGCGGCTTCAGCAATCAGAATGAGTTAATACATTCAGTTGAATGGAATCTAGTATTTTAACTATTATACGTCAAGTACATTCAAAACTGAGTTCTTTAATATTTTTACTTAAGTGGAAATTGTGCTACTGTAGTTTTGGCACTTTATCTGTACTTTAACTTAAAAAGCAAAGAATCTGAGTACTTTCTCCATCACTGCTAAAAACAACGGGGTGTGCAACTTGTTTCTTACCAGTCATAACACATTACTGTGTCGTGCTAGACATTGCCGGTGTCAAAGCAGATGCTGGTCGGACTCTAGAACAAAAATACACACAATTTAAGTACATGCACAGCATGAAAGTGCAACATGTAAAAAACAACTTTTTAACCAAGATTAACACTGGCTTATTTCATCAGATGTTGTCGACACAAGCAAAAAATACAAGCAGAACACGGAGTTAGCATTCATGGCTAACTAGCTAGCTCACTGTCTGCAAACAGGAGACAACGGTATTGTTTGTTCAAAGTGAGCTTTCCACCACTGGGATAAATAACGTAAAAGATGCATAATATCACATCACTCACCATCCTCTATCACGGTTTTCAACAATGATGCCGTGGTCAGGTCGATGCCAGTCTGCCTCCCGTTATTTGCCGGTCGGTGGCCATAAATTAATTTTGAGTCGCTCCGTCTAGCTCTCTCTGGATTCTCTCATCAGCCAACAACCACAGAAAATTCTGCACCTCCTCATTGGACCACGGTGTTGATTGCTGTGACACCATTTGTTCTTTACACTGATGCTCGCTTGCGCCTGCTAAAGGATTTTTGCAAATGGCGGCTGAAGATTCTGGTGAAGACGTCTTACTCACGATGCTACGCCCTGACCAATCAGTGGCTTGCAGCCTGTTGACATCACAGTTTCAGCCGGACTCAGCACAGTTGGAACCCAACTGGAGTAGGTACAGATAATACCTGGTACTAGGTCCCAGGTACTAATGGAAAACCCTACAAACCGAGTAGAGTCGAGGCGAGTCGGGCTGAGTAGGTACTAGTGGAAAAGGGGCTTTTTTCTTGTCTACTTTCTATTCTTAGTTTCTACCCATTTTGCTGAGTCACGTTTTTAGCTCTGTCTACCTGTTGTGCTGACTCATGTTTATCTCTAGCTTTGTGCTGTGTACCAACTGTGCTGAGTAAAATCAGTCATGTTTCTACCTGCTGTGCCTAGTCACGCTCTTATTTCTGTCTGCCTGGTGTACTTAGTCATGTTTTTCTCTGTCCGCCTGCTCTACTAGCTTTTGTGTGTACCTGTTGCGCTGAATCATACTCCTATTTCTGCTTTGTGCTGTCATTTTTTATGTCCTCATGTTTCCACCTGCTGTGTGTTGTCTTGTTTCTACCTACTATGCTGAGTCATGTTTCTAGGAGTTATTCTGAGTCTTGTTTCTACCTGTTGTGCTGAATCATACTCTTATCTTTAGTCTGCCTAGCGTGCTGAGTCATGGTTTTATCTGTCTTCATGTTTCCACCTACTGTGCTGAGTCATGTTTCTAGCAGTTATTCTGAGTCTTGTTTCTACCTGTTGTGCTGAATCATACGCTTATCTTCTCATACCTGTCAAGTGATACGGTTTCGCCGTATTTTTATACGGGGAAAATGCAATTTTAGTAAATACGGGCGTATTGCCATTTCTGTACGCCAAAAAGAAAAATATACGGGAAAAAAAATTATTGAAAGTGTGGAGGAACACCTCGTGTGTGACCCCCACAGCGTACGGGGCTGGCAGAGCGCTCAGTGTGAGCAATTATCAGAACAGTGAGAGGTATGGACTGATCATTATGCAGATGCGCCTCGCACCTTCTGTTGTCCTGCGGCTCCGGAACAGAGAGGAATCCCGGCGCCAGTAATGCTGCGTCTGATATGTGTGACTCTAATGCAAATGTCCATGCTTTCCTGCTGTATACTGTGATGCTAATGTGCCATGCATGCATTGTCTGTAGCCGGGTATATAAGTTGACTGTCTGCATGAAGCACCCTTTTAAACTTCAGTTCGCCGTGTCCGCCTGCACTTATTTCGATCCTCCACAAGCGCACCTAAGCAGTGTTTTTGTGATTTTCAAAATGGCTTCATGCAGCGCGCCGCCGGCGAAGAAAACAAAGTTTGAAGAAAAGGGAAATCGAGGGACTGGACGTCACCGAAAAGAATGGGAGAGTCCTAGCTTTGAGAAGGGAAAATACGCTGAATGGATAAAGGGCTTCTCCAGAGGGCCCTACACACTCCTTCTGTGTTCCATGTAGGAGGAGCATAAAAGTGACTGCATCAGGGATTTTCGACCTGAAGTCGCACTTCGCTACACAGGGCCACAAAAACTGTGTAGCCAAATCGAAAACGTATCGATGGATGGATGAACATTTTCAGCCAGTGAGAGAACCGACGCCTTCCAAATCCAATGCATCACTAGCAGAAGTGATGTTTTGTGAGGCTGCACGGTGGCGCAGTGGTTAGCACTGCGGCAGCACAGTTTACCCTTGGCCGGGGGATTGTGGGGATCGTGGGATCGTGGGTTCGATCCCAGCCCCCGACCAACAGTGATCTGTGTGGAGTTTGCATGTTCTCCCCGTGTTGCGTGGGTTTACTCCGGGATTTCTCCGGTTTCCTCCCACATGCCAAAAACATGCATGTTAGGTTAATTGGCTGTTCTAAATTGTCCCTAGATATCTGTTTCCTATAGGCCCTTAGAATAGAGGGTTAGTATTAATGAAAGCGCTTTGAGTGGTCTTTGTGACTAGAAAAGCGCTATATAAGTGCAGGTTAGTTAGTTAGTTAGTTAGTCATTTTGTGGCAGAGCACAATCTACCCCCATTGGTGGCAGATCACTTCTGATCTGCCACCTGATCTGATCTGCCACTTCAGAAATGCTAGAGTCAGCAAAGGCTGCTACTTGGAACTATAACAAGCAGCATCAGTGAACATTTTCTTGTTTCAAGTTCATCCAAGTGCATTAGTGTAACAAAGCTGACAATTAAAAACTCTTTAATTCCAAGTGTATATACAGTATCTAGCTGAACTATATTCAGAATAATTCTTATTGTGTACTTTCAAATTCAGCAATCTACCTTGTGCTAATGTAAATTTGAAAAATATTTTTTTTATTTATTTTTATTTATTTATTATTAATATCATTTATTTTTTTATTTATTTATTTTTTATTTTATTTTTTTTTTGTGCTACTTGGCTTATTATTTTCACATTACCAAAAAGTTATGGCTCAAGATTGTGTCCATATAAGTGTACATTTGAATAAATATTTTTGAAATAGTTAAGATAAGATAAGATAAGATAAGCCTTTATTAGTCCCACAATGGGGAAATTCCAGGATTGCAACAGCACAGGGATAGCAACACTCAGAGCAACAATCAGAAGGCAAGAAAAAACAAGAACAGCTAGTATACATATGTACATATTAATATATATATATATATATATATATATATATATATATATATATATATATACAGTATATATATATATATATATATATATATAGACACACAGTGCCGAGCATTGTGGTTGGTGGATGTGCAGCAGAAAGTCTAAGCTCTCTCTCCGCGGATGGGGCGGGCCAGCTGGATGTCTTTGGGCATGATGGTGACCCTCTTGGCGTGGATGGTGCACAGGTTGGTGTCCATGAAGAGACCCACCAGGTAGGCCTCGCTGGCCTCCTGCAGAGCCATGACAGCACAGCTCTGGAAGCGCAGGTCGGTCTTGAAGTCCTGAGCGATCTCCCTCACCAGGCGCTGGAAGGGCAGCTTACGGATGAGCAGCTCGGTGGATTTCTGGTAGCGACGGATCTCTCTCAGAGCCACGGTACTGGGCCTGTAACGGTGAGGCTTCTTCACTCCGCCGGTGGCCGGAGCACTTTTCCAAGCAGCCTTGGTGGCTAGCTGCTTCCTGGGGGCTTTTTCCTCCAGTAGATTTACGGGCAGTCTGCTTGGTTCTTGCCATCGCTCTTTATTATTCTGTCTTATATTTCTTGCACGCCGCCTAAACTCCAGCCCGGCACCCGCGTCGTTTTCGCTTCAGTTCCCCGGTATGTCGAGTTTCTCCGTTAGCACCGGGTGGCGGTTGAGTGCTAGCTAGCTCTTCCCTGCTGTATCGTCTCCTGCTGTAGACAGGGGCTCCGTCCGCCAACTCGGGAGACCTTTGAGGCGATCTGTGTGTCCGTGATATATATAAAGTGAAAGGTGTGCTGGATCAGAAAGTTATCACCGGATCAGAAAGAAGAAGGAAGATAAAAAGACTCAGAATTGAGCCGCTGTTGCAAAAGGCAGCCAACTCGTGTGGCGCCTTCACTTCACTTCACGTTCATGTTGCAGTTGCTGGTTTTTTTGTTTTTGTTTTTTTTTTGCTTCAGTTTTCTTTCATCTGCCGATAAATACAGTCTTTAAGTACTCAGTACACGTGTGAAAGCCCCCCCAATAAGGGAGGTATGAGGTATGCCTTGACAGGTATGTCTTCTGTCTGCCTGGTGTGCCGAGTCATGCTTTTTTCTGTCTTCATGTTTCCACCTACTGTGCTCAGTCATGTTTCTAGCAGTTATTATGAGTCTTGTTTCTACCTCTTGTGCTGAATCATACTCTTATCTTTTGTCTGCCTGGTGTGCTGAGTCATGCTTTTATCTGTCTTCATGTTTCCACCTGCTGTGTTCAATCATGTTTCTACCTGCTATGCTGAGTCATGTTTCTAGCAGTTATTCTGAGTCTTGTTTCTGCCTAATGTGGTGAGTCATTTTTCTATCTGTTGTGCTGAATCATACTCTTATCTGTCTGCCTAGTGTGCCGAGTCATGTTTTTATCTTCATGTTTCTATTTGTTGTTTTGATGTTTCCACTTGTTGTGCTGAGTCATGTTTCTACCTGCTGAGCATCCCCCTCAGTAAAGGGCAGCTTGGTGGACACGTGGAACATGATCTCCTGCTGCCTGTGGACCGTGTAGACTGACTGAGACCCCGTCTGATCGTGGGACACGTCTAGACCTCCCCGGAACCTGGACAAAGGAGAAAGTAAGGGGGACCAGTCACTGAATAAAGTAAAACATAAAAGGAAGCCAAAACAGATGAGTCATACATACCAGCTTATTAGAATTAGGCACAGGAATGTTTTTATTCTAAATGTTAATTTGTGATGTTTGTCTTCAACTTATTGTTTTTTTCCTTTTATATTACTTGGTATTGGAGTCAAGATGAGACCAAGACCAGAGTATAGAAAGACCAGGACTTTAAGGGGTCGAGGCAAGTCAAGACCAAGATAGGCAGAGACCAAGAATACTGTGTATGTAGGCCTTGATCACAACTTGGCCTCAACACCTTATAGTCTTGGTCTTGTCTGGTCTTGTCTTGGTCTCGGAAGACTCTGGTCTTGATGAGGTCTGGACTAAAACACTAAAACTACTTGTACTCATAGGTTAATAACTTTTTCTTGTAAATTTGTGACTGTTTGTGACTTTATGATTTTTATTTCAAATTCTTTTCACCCCTTAAAGTCGTGCAGCTCCACTGTGTCTCCAAGCAGCTCCAGAAACTCTGTAAAGGCCGGCGTTTCCTCATTGTTTCTAAAAAGTTCCTCCTCAGACACCTAAGGGACATAAGAAAAAACAAGACTCTGAGAACAATGAACACCATCCAGTCCTTGGCTATGCTCAGACATGTGACAAAGGGTAGCTCTGGTAGAGTTCAGCAGCAGCAGGTTGCTGTTTTATTGGCAGTAGCTTTGACTAAACTAATAGTTATTCAGGGACTAAAAACCTCATGGTAACAGGCCTGAGACACCATCAAACACTTCCTCTAGATACTCCGAGGAACACAGGTGAATGCTTTCTCCAAGTCCACAAGGTACAAGTGGACTAATTCAGCAAACTCCCACATACTGTACCTTCAGATTTCATAGAGAAGGTGTGTAGTTTGTCCAATGTTCTACAGCTGGAGCTAAAACCACGTTGCTCTGCCTGAATCTGTTGTTGGACTAACTGCTGGACTCTCCTCTCCAGTATCATGAAACAGACCTTCATTGATTAAACATCCCATAGTAACAGGCCTGAAACCCCATCATTTGGAAATACTTGCTCAAGATACCCCGAGGTAGGAGACTAGTTGGACAAACTCCCACAAATCTTCAAGTATCCTAGAGAGGGTAGAGAGCTGGTCCAGTGTTCTATGACTGGCACTAAAACCATGTAGCTCCTCCTGGATCAGGTCTTGGACTAACTGCCGGACTCTCCAGTGTTCCAAAACAGACCTTCAGGGAGGGTGATTAATGTTATTTTTTGGTTGCTAGGACACACCCTATAGTCCTGGGTAAAGGTACCACCACCCCAGTTTGACTGGAGTCATGGCTGAATGGTAGAGCCCCAACTGGCTCATACCAAAGATCAAATAGAAATGGTAAAAAAAATAAAAATGGTACTTTCTAGCGTGGTGCTCAGAAAGGAAAGTTAACACAGAACTACCAGAGGACTGACACCCCTCCACCCCCAGTAACTTCAAATGTTTACAGCAGCTGGGCTATCCAAGTCAGAGAAAACAGAGATAATCGCCATCTTCTACACACCATATGGTGTTCCACATGGGTTCCACATGGTGTTCCAAAAAGGAATAAACCTAACTTTAACCCTGTTTGACAGTCCAGAGATACTATCCCCAACCTGAACATAATGATGCAGAGGAGTGTCAACCAGGACAGTCCTAGAGCATCCAGAGACCTGAAGTACTCATCCACCCCTGGGGAATGGCATGGACTACCTCTATAGCCTTTGCCACTGTGGACAAGTCACCCCCTTGTCTTCAGACTGCAATTCCTCTATAGAAGGCATGCCACAGGGGTTGAGGAGACCATTGAAGTACTTCTTCCACCATTGGACTATGTCCCCAGTTGAGGTAATAGAGACAACTGCTCCACCCTTCCTCAGGTGTTAGACCTATTGCCAAAATTTCCTTGAGGCTGATAGTAAATCTTGCTGTCTGCTATTTTCCTTTGGCAACCACTGAACCACTCATCAACTTTCTTACAAGTCCCACAACCTAACCAAGCTCTGTAGGGTTCTTCTTCAGATAGAAGGTCCCTATCACCTAAAGTAAATGGTAAATGGCATTCACTTATATAGCGCTTTTATTCTCATCTCTAGATGACCAAGGCGCTTTACAGATCCTGCTATCCAACCATTCACACACACATTCACACACTGATGGCGGCGTAGGTGTCCAGTGTTTGGTTCCGGGGTTACCATCATGACAGGCATGACAACTCACAGCCACCTCAGTAAGGGAAGAGGAGAACATGGTTCATTCAGACTCCCTCTGGATGTGGTCTGAGTTCTTCTGGAGGTGGGGAGTGAAGACCTCTCAGACAGGAGGTGTGGGTCTGCGGACCTGTCCAAGATCCTCAAACCTGATCCACTTCAACAGGAGGTGATGATCAGCTTAAAGCTCAGAAACCTTCATTAACCAAAAGTCCAGAACATACTGTCACTCATGTGGACCAGACCCACAGAAAAATAATAGTTCTTTACAGTAGTCTGTGGTTCTCCAGAGAACTATCCCTCTCTGAATAACCAGTTTATTTAGAAGGTTCTCGAAACAAAGAGGTTACTGGTTCTCTGGACACCTTATATAGCTCTTTAAAAAAAACGAATGGTTCATTTCTGCTTAAGTTTGAGACTTCATTGTGGTGTCATTTTAGTGTAAATTCAAGGATTTTTTTCCCTCATAAATCTGCAGCCTGACAACAGATGAAACTAGAAAAACACTTAGAGAGTGCATACCACCACTAAGGCTCCTTCCGTCCCTCATGGATCACCTGCAAAATGTAATGGGTTCGTGTGGGGGCCACGAGCCAGTTCTGGTGAAAATTGCATCAAAGTCTATCCAGTAGTTTTGGAGTATTCTTGCTAACACACTGTGAGAAGATAAGAGCCTTGGTGGAGGTATGTATTCTCGGATCATCACCAATATGTAATGGGCTCCTCTCTAGCACAAGGACCACCTCTGGTGAAAATTTCATCCAAATCCATCCCGTAGTTTTGGAGTATTCTTGCTAACACACTGTGAGAAGATAAGAGTCTTGGTGGAGGTATGAATTCTGGGATCATCACCAAAATGTTATGGGTTCGTCTCTAGCCCAAGGACCACCTCTGGTAAAAATTTCATCCAAATCCATGAGGTAGTTTTTGTGTAATCCTGCTGCACAAATACAAACAAGGTCCTTGGTGGAGGTATGCACTCTCAGATAATCAACACAATTTAATGGGTTCATCCTTGGCCCAAGGACTACCTCTGGGCAAAATTTCATCCAAATTTATCCAGTACTTTTTGCATAATCCTGCGAACAGACAGACAGGCAGACAGCCGCAATTACATAACCTCCTTGGCGGAGGTAACAAACACAGGTGTGTTCTATTACCTGTCCAAACCTCTGGTAGATGACTCCAAACTTGAAGGTGCTGTTCACCTCGTGTTCATCGAAGTTTATGATCAGCTGAGACGCCTAAGAAAAGACAGAAATCTGGATTTTCTCTAAAATTTGTAGCTTTTGTGGTCAGTGTGAGACGTTTTTTTCCTTGTAAATGACAAATATTGTTCATGAAAACCCTCACACAGGCAGATTTAATGAGTGAACTGACCTTTGGGTAGAGGACGGGGCTGAACCTCAGAGCTGCTGCTTCATCACACAGCAGCTACACACAAAAAACAAAACAAAAAATCAGATGGAAAGAGACAAATGTTCAGAAAGAAAAAAATTGTGTCCCATCCTCTCACACACTTTGCATATAAGGTGATTTAAGTGAAATAAATTTAGAGGCAAGAATGTCACACATGGGTCTCACTGCCTTATGCAACACAAAGAAAACTATCCTCATGAAATGGAAATCAGGAAATAATTTACGTATGACTCATTATAATAACCTGCTATCAGATTACATTAGTCTGGAGAGAATGTCTGCCTCCTCAAATAACCAATTGGCTGAATTCAATTCTCTCTGGTCCCCGCTTATTAACCTGAGGGGTGGCGGGCGGTGGTTCGCTTTCCTTGGCGCCTCTGGCCACGAAGGGTTTCTTTGACCCACTGGGGCCGGTGTCTGGGGGGCCTGTTCTGGGGTGGCTGTGTGGCTGGTGGTGGTGGTGGGGGGGGGGGGGGGGCTGCAGGATGGGCTGGGGGGATGGGCCGTGGCCCCGAGCTGGCTGGTCTTGCATCCCGGGTGGGGCTGGATCTGGCCCTGGGCCCCTGGTGCTGGGGGGGGGGGGGTCCCCTCTGGGTCGGGTGTGCGGCGGTGGTGCGGGCCGGCCTGGTGCGTCCTGCCGCAGCGGAGTCATGCTCTCCCCGGGGGCCCTGGCAGTGCTCTGGGGCAAGTGTCTGCATTCTGGGGGGGTCGCCCTCCCCATCCTCCAGGGCCTGTGGGTGTGGGTGTGCATGTGTATGTGTGTACATGTGTGAGTGTGTGCACATGCAGGTGTGCATGTGTGTGTGTGTGTGTGTGTGTGTGTGGGTGGGTGGGTGGGTGCAGATGTGGGTGAATGCACATGTGCGTGTGTGTTATGTGTGGGCATGTGGGGCTGTGTGTGAGTGTAGGTGGGCATGTGTGATGGTGAGTGTGTGTGTGTGCACATGAGGGTGGGCAGGGGTGTGTGTGTGTACGGGTGCGGATACCTGTGGGTGGATGTGTACGGGTGGAGGATGTGTGTGTGGATGGGGGAACCTTGTCGGGTGGCGGGGGTGGGGCGAACCATCTTGTGGCCTGGGGGTTGGCGATTCGGGGCCTCCTTGTCCCAGCCTCCCTGCCGCTGTGTCACGGGGTGGGGCACTTTGTCACACTGCCCCTTGTGTCTTTGGTGCCAAGTGTGTGTGGGTGCTCGAGGGTGGTCGGGGGAGGGGGGCGCTGGCACGGGTTGGTGGCCATGTTGCTGTCAGGTTGCTCCGGGGTGGCTGTGGCTGCGGGGCGGCCTGCTGCTGTCGGTGTGTGTCTGGGGTGGGTGGTTGGTGAGCTTGCAGTGGGCGCTAGGGGCTGTCACTTGGTGTGTGAGGCACCATATGGGTCCGGCCCATTGTTCACTATTGTGACTATTGTTGTTGTGCATGTTGAGCTTGATTATGTTGATTATGTTGTTGTGCAACATGAGTGGGAATGGGTGTGGCTGCTCCATCATGTTTGTGGTGCTGGGAGCGCTGGGGCGTGACACTGGTGGGTCCTGGGCTACTCGGCTTGGCGGCCCTCGCCCTGAGTTGGGATTTGGGGGCAGCAGGTGGCTTCCTGAACCAGTTTGCGAGTTGGCTTCGGGGTGGGGGGGTGCCCCCTTTTGGACCGCCTCCCTCCCAGTCTTATCCCCCCACCCCCCTGATTCTGGGTGGAACATAGGATACACTTAGGGTTTTGGGGTGGGGGGTGCCACACTGCGTCGGTGAAGGGGAACCTCTGCTGCACAGTGGGGCTGCCCTCACCTCAATTTTAATTGCATTTTAGACACTGAGGGCTTGGGGGAATGGGAGCCCCAGTGTCTATCGCAGTGGCTAGTGGTGCTCCAACCACCATCCCCCCAATTATTTAACTGCACTATGGTTGTTCACATACCTGCACACAATCACATCATACAACTGACACACCTATCATGATTTGTGCATGGGGAGGGGGGGGGAAAGGTCTTCCCCCGCCCCTGTTGCCCTCCTTCTTCTGGGGACCTGGCGGGGGGCCTGGGACCCATCATGTTGTCAAAACCCCTGGGTGCTGCCGAATGAATAGATACGAGCAAGGAAGTGAGAGAGGGATTGAAGAAGAGAGTAAGCGAGAGTGAGGGAGTGATGAGTGGAGATGGTGATTCGGTGTTGTGTGGTGCTTTGCATGTCGGGTGGCATCTCGGGGCACCTGCAGTGGTCTGCTGATCAGTCGCTCGGGTGGGCACTGGGGGTGGTGGTCTGTTTCTGTGGCCACGGCTGCCCTGGGGTGGGTCAGTGAGGGGGTGGCTGCTGGCCTGTACTGGTAGTCTCCCCGGTCGCTGGTGCGTGTCCAGGCTCATTGCATCTGCATCACGGTCGTCCTAAGTAATAAGGGTGAATGAGGGCGGGGGAGTGCGTGGGGGAGAGCACGAATGGATGTGGGTAGGTCGGAGTGTGAGTGAGAGTGCGTGTATGGGTGAACGTGAGTGTGGGTGACCCTGAGGGCAAGTTGGGGAGAACATGAGAGGGTACAGGAGTGAGGTTCAGGTTCAGGTTCAGGTTACTTTATTTGTACCCGTAGGTAGATTTGTTTTGCAGTCTGGTGACATCCATATTTAAGATAAGATAAGATAAGATAAGTCTTTATTAGTCCCACAATGGGGAAATTCCAGGATTGCAACAGCACAGGGATAGCAACACTCAGAGCAACAATCAGAAGGCAAGAAAAAACAAGAACAGCTAGTATACATATGTACATATTACTATATATATATACAGTGTATATATATATATATATATATACTGTATATATATATATAAGAGAGAGAGAGAGAGAGAGAGAGAGAGAGAGAGAGAGAGAGAGAGAGAGAGAGAGACACACACAGTGCGGAGCATTGTGGTTGGTGGATGTGCAGCAGAAAGTCTAAGCTCTCTCTCCGCGGATGCGGCGGGCCAGCTGGATGTCTTTGGCCATGATGGTGACCTTCTCAGCGTGGATGGCGCACAGGTTGGTGTCCATGAAGAGACCCACCAGGTAGGCCTCACTGGCCTCCTGCAGAGCCATGACGGTGGAGCTCTGGAAGCGCAGGTCGGTCTTGAAGTCCTGAGCGATCTCCCTCACCAGGCGCTGGAAGGGCAGCTTACGGATGAGCAGCTCTGTGGATTTCTGGTAGCGATGGATCTCTCTCAGAGCCACGGTACCGGGCCTGTAACGGCGAGGCTTCTTCACTCCGCCGGTGGCCGGAGCGCTTTTCCGAGCAGCCTTGGTGGCTAGCTGCTTCCTGGGGGGATTTTTCCTCCAGTAGATTTACGGGCAGTCTGCTTGGTTCTTGCCATCGCTCTTTATTATTCTGTCTTATATTTCTTGCACGCCGCCTAAACTCCAGCTCGGCACCCGCGTCGTTTTCGCTACAGTTCCCCGGTATGTCGAGTTTCTCCTTTAGCACCGGGTGGCGGTTGAGTGCTAGCTAGCTCTTCCCTGCTGTATCGTCTCCTGCTGTAAACAGTGGCTCCGTCCGCCGACTCGGGAGACCTTTGGGGCGATCTGTGTGTCCGTGATATATATATATATATATATAGAGAGAGAGAGTGAAAGGTGTAGAAAGAAGAAGGAAGATAAAAAAAAGGCAGTTGCAAAAGGCAGCCAACTCGTGTGGCGCCGCCACACAAGCCACAAATTACATTCAACATAGACACAAACACAGGCACACATGAAGCTGACTATAAACATGATAAAAATACTCAAGGCTCCATCAATCAGGGTATAAAAGACAAAGAGATGGGAGAAAAACCAGAGGTAAGAGAGAAGGGTCATATTAAAAGTTAAAAACTAGTCAAAGAGGTTAAAAACTCAAAGGTCTAAAACCCAATAAAATATTTAGAACCCAAGTAACATCCTACAAAAATAAGTAAATATAAACTGGAGTTAATAAATAGGTACCTAAATTATATGCAATATATTGTTACAACTTGTTCAACTCTTTGACAGCAGCAGGAACAAAGCTGTTTTTGTAGCGCTGGGTTTTACTTTTTGGGACAGCAAACCTCCGTCTTGAGGGAAGAAGCTGAAAGTTGCAGTGCAAAAGGTGGGAGTCATCATTTAAAATGGAGGTAGCCATCCTCTGTACTTGTCTGGTGTACAGGGATGTCAGGCTCAGCTGTGACTCACCAAGCAAACGACTGGACCATCTAACTACCTGATCCAAGGATTTCCTCTGTTTCAGTTTTATCTGACCAAACCATGACACTAAAGAAAAGGATAAAACAGATTCAATAAAAGCCCGATAAAACATTGTCATTATGGTTCGGTCAATTTGGAAGCGTGCAAGTTTTCTCAAGCAATGCAAATGTTGCTGACCCTTTTTGCACACCCTTTCACAGTTCCCTTCAAAGTTTAAATTACTATCAATAATCGTCCCAAGATATTTGTAGGATTGTACACATTCGGTGGTCTGGCCTTTTAGTACGGTGACTTTGTGCCTGGGAGTTTTCCTCCTAAAGTCAATAATCATGTCTTTAGTTTTTGTCGTATTCAGCTGCAGGTAGGAATCCTCACACCAGTGAACAAAATCATCAACTACTGGGCCGTGGCCACTCTCACCATCCTGGAGGAGACTGACAATAACTGAATCATCAGCATACTTTATGATGTGTCTGTTGTCATGTCTGCTCCGACACATGTTTGTGTACAGGATGAAGAGTAGTGGTGACAACACACACACCTGAGGAGAGCCAGTAGAAGAGCACTTTAGGTCAGGCAATGTACCATTGACCCTTACTCTCTGCGTCCTGTTGGTTAAGAAATCCAGAATCCAACCCACCAGATTATTGCTCAAATCAAATTGTTGCAGGAGCCTTTCAACTAAGATATGAGGTTGGATTGTATTAAAGGCGGAGGAAAAGTCCACAAATAAAAGCCTGGCGTGTGTCCCATTAAAATCCAGATGTTTAAAAAGCATGTTAAACAGAGTGGCAGTGGCATCCACCACCCCTCTGTGAGGCCTATAGGCAAACTGCAGAGGATCCAATGCATGCTCAGTCTGCTTTAGGACCTCACATCTGACCAGTTTTTCAAAAATTTTCATTAAAATTGAAGTCAAAGCAACTGGTCTAAAGTCGTTTACCGTTTTAGGACAGCTGGATTTTGGAATGGGAACAACCACGGCTTCTTTCCAGATCTTAGGCACATGTTGTGTCTGTAAGGACTTATCGAAAATGTAATGAAATATAGGACTCAGTTCATGTGCACAGGACTTTACCAAGTGCCCACATATATTATCAGGGCCCTGACTTTTGTTCACTTTTACAGCGCAGAACTCCCTTTTAACATCCTGCACTTCAATATTAAAGTGCTGATTGTCTTTGAGTTTCTGTTTCAAATCTTGGGTTTCAGTGCTAAAATCAAAGGAGTCAAAACGACCATAAAAACAATTAAGAGCATTAGCCAGCTCTGTGTCTGAATTAAAACCATCTAAAAACACACGATTACTGTGTTCTGTGCTCTGAAGGCCTGCAATAGTTTTCATACTGGCTCAGGCTGAACCAAGTTTCTTTGTTGCCATCTTGCTTTCCAATTCTGATTTATAATTCTGTTTTGCGCTTAAAATTTCGGATTTCAGCTCTTTTGTGGCAACCTGTAGCTCAGAAACAGGCCCCTGTTTAAAGGCAAGTGCTTTCCTCTGTAAGCAGGATTTAATTGATTTTGTAACCCATGGCTTGTTGTTGGGATATATTTTGACACGTTTACGTGGAACGATCTTATTTTTACAGAAAGCCATGTATGAGCATGTGACGTCCACCAAAGAGTCCAAATCATCCCCGCAGGCCAGTGTGAACATTTCCCAGTCTGTACAGTCAAAGCATTCCTGGAGACTGTGCACTGAATCCTCTGTCCACACATCAATGTCTCTCGTCTCTACCTTGCCTCTTCTGAGACCAGTTTTATATGTGGGCAGCAAATGTACACAGTTGTGATCTGAGGATCCTACAGGAGGAAGGGGGAGTGATTTATAGGCCCTCTCTATGGATCCATAGCACAGATCCAATGTCTTTTTTCACCTGGTTGGGCAGGAGACATACTGATAAAAGTTTTTAAGTGTATTCTTTAAAGAAACATGGTTAAAATCCCCAAGAATGAAGTTTGGCGCCTCTGGAGAAATTGATTGCAGCCGCTGGACAACATCAAAGACTGTGTTGGAGGCGGAGTCAGCGTCTGCCCTCGGGTGGATGTACACAGTTGTGATGAAAAGCTGGGGGAACTCGTGAGGCAAATAAAAGGGGCATAGTGACACAGACAGCAGCTCCACATCGGGTGTACAGATGCGCTCTCTGACCGTGACAGATGTGCAGTACTGCTTATTAATGTATAAACATACGCCGCCTCCCTGACGTTTCCCCGTTACCTCTTCCTGCCGATCCGAGCGCAGTGGGGCTCCAAAGCCGTCAATCCACAGGTCTGCATCCCGGTCATACGCATTAAGCCAAGACTCGGTGAAAGCCATGACACAGCAGTTCTTAAAGTCCTTCTGGTAGCGTACATTCCCTTGAATTTCATCCACCTTGTTCCTCAGAGATTGTACGTTCCCAAAAATCATAGAAGGGAGAAGTGAGAGAGAATGGGTGGATCTGGAAGTGCGAGTGTGGGACTGTGAGGGGGAGTGGGTGAGCAAGAGTGAGTGAGTGCATGTGGGGGCGTATGAGAGCATGAGGGTGTGAATGTGTGGGAATGAGTGTGTCTGCTAGACGGGAGGTAATGGATTGAGGGGGTAGTGCCTCTCTGTTATGTGGGCTCCCCTGTACGGGGGGGGGGGGGGGCTTCTTTGGGCATGGGGGTCCCCGGGGTATGCAGCGGTGGCACTGGGAGAGGGGTGAGTCCGCTGTGTGGGTGTCGGGGGGGGGGGGGGGGGGGGGGCTCGCACTGGGGGAGCGGGCCAGTCTCTGGCCTGGAGGATGGGGGCGCTGGCCCTGCTGGGGGGGTGGGGGGTTGGCGGGCCCGGGGGTGTGGGCCCGCCGTGTTGGCCGCCTGGTGGCCTTGCCTCCCTCGGCCCTCTCTACTGGGGTGAATGCCTGGCTTTCCTGGGGCTTTTTGACCTTGGGCATTTGTGTCCTGTGGGGGTTGGTGGTGCTGCCTTGACTGCTCGGGGTTTCTGGGGGGGGGGGGGGGGGGTGCTGCGACCGGCCACCCTCTTCATATGTTTCCTGACAAACCACTCACATGCACACACTTATTTTGCACGTGCTCTCATATACACGCACACGGATGCACATGCACAAATGTCTCCCTTTTAACAGGTGCAGACACCAGACTCGCCTTCTGTTTGTTTAGTTGTTGGTTTTTTGTCTTTTTTGTCTGTTCCTTTCCCTTTTCTTTCCCCCTCCCCACACTTCCTGTCCCCATTCCCCATCCTGTCTGGTCCTTCATGGGTAAAATAATTTAAATAGCGAGCGTGCGCTATTATTAAAAAGGTTATTAAAAAAGTTATTACAGGAGGAGTTGACAACAATATACAGTACAAAGACAGGTACTGTATAAAGCTCCTTCTGACAAAGTAAATCTGTTTTGGCACAATAAGGGTAGCAGATTTCTGTTCTTCTCACCTAGCTGCCTGACAGGACAAGGGAAAAAAAAAAAAAAAAACAAACAAAAGCATGTAGTGCGACTGGACCCCACATGGGTTTAATATGGGTAAGCAGGTTTCAGTAACACTGGCACCAGAGGCAAAATTATGAGAAAAAAGTTATGAATATATGGAAATAAACGTGAAAATTTATAAGAAAAAAGTGACAGATTTACAAAAAAAATCATAGCAGATTTATAAGGAAAAAGTAAAATTTACTAGAAAAAAGTTGCAAATTTAGCAGAAAAAAAGTGAAAACTTATAAAAAAAAAAAGTGACAAATTTACAAAAAAATCATAGCAAATTTATGAGGAAAAAGTCATAAATTTACTACAAAAAAGTTGCAAATTTAGCAGAAAAAAGTGAAAATTTATAAGAAAAAGGTGACAAATTTACAAAAAAACAGTATCAAATTTATGAGGAAAAAGTAAAATTTACTACAAAAAAGTTGCAAATTTAGGAGAAAAAAATTTAAATTTTATAAGAAAAAAGTGACAAATCTACAAAAAAGAGAAGCAAATTTATGACGAAAAAGGCACCAATTTATGAGAAAGTTCCAAAATTACAAGAAAAACCTATATGCTACCCATAAGACAGCCCAGATTTAAGCTAAGATAAGCTTTTATTAGTCCCACAATGGGGGAAATTACAAGATTGCAACAGTAAAGGGATAGCAGCACTCAGAGCAATAGTAAATAAAATAAGAACTGGTTAGCCAAAGCAGTAAATAAATATACATATGTACAGAGTAATATACACAGTGTAGGAGCATTGCAGCTAGATGGTATCGACAGCATTACAGTTAGTTAAATGACACGGCAAAATATGAATATGGACCCAGATAGTATATTTCACATTTGAATGAACAGTGTTGTGGCAACCTTTGATAATAATTGTAATTGTCTTAGTTGTGTATTAGAGGGGACGATCTCTATTGTGCTAAGTTGTGATGTTTAATGCGACCTCTATGAGGAGCACTGGTTAGATTATAAAGTCTGACAGCTGTAGGTAGGAAGGACCTGCGGAACCTCTCTCTCGGACACTTGGGATGGTACAGCCTACCGCTAAATGAGCTCCTCAGTGCGTTCAGTGTGTCCCGCATGTGATGGGACTGAGACTCTAGCAGAGATGACAGCTTAGCCACCATCCTCCTCTCTCCTATCTCCTCCACTGGGTCGAGGCGGCGCCCCAGAACTGAGCTGGCGTTTTTGATTAGCCTGTTCAGTCTCTTCCTGTTGACTGCTGTGATGCCGCTGCCCCAGCAGACCACTCCAAATGTGATGGCTGATATCACCACAGAATCAGAGAAGGTCTTCAGGACTACCCCCCGCACTCCAAAAGACCTGAGTCTCCTTAGGAGGAACAGCCTGCGCTGCCCCTTCTTGTAGAGCACGTTGGTGTTGTGTGTCCAGTCCAGTTTATTGTTCTGGTGAACTCCCAGGTACTTGTAAGATGTGACCATCTCAATGTCTGTTCCCTGAATGTTTACTCGTGCTGTGGGGAGGTTGTCCACGCCTGCAGCAATCCACCACAGTTCCTTGGTTTTCCTCACATTGATCTGCAGGCAGTTACATAGGCACCAGTCCATAAAGTCCTAGATAAATCCTCTGTACTCCAAGTCATCCCAGGGGCGCCTCCAGAAATTTTTCATTGTGTGTGTGTGGTGGTGGTGGGGGCCACTGAAAATCTTAGGGTGGCATATCAAAATCAATTTAAAATGTAATCACGGTGCGTGCCCGTTTGCGTTTGGTCTGAACGCACCTTGACAGTGTGATCTGTCCTACTTTGCTGTATTTTCTTAATATTTGTTAATAATATACAGCACACATCAATTATTCTTCAACATCTACTACATGTAAAATATGACATAGAAAAACAAGTTATAAAATTATGTTAGACTGTTCAGTGGCAGGGACCGGGGGGGGGGGGGGGGCTCCCCTGCATCATCCCCATCAGAGATGAGGCCAACGATCCCAGAGTCGTCAGAGAACTTCTGTAGATGGCAGTGTGGTGTGTTGTGTGAAAAGTCAGCAGTGTAGAGGGTGAACAGGAAGGGAGTCAGAACTGTTCCCTGGGGGGCCCCCGTACTGCAGATGATGGTGTCAGACACACAGTCCTGGATTCTCACAAACTGTGGTCAGTTTGTGAGGTAGTCCAGGATCCACAATGACAGGTGCTGGTCCACCCCTGCACACAGCAGTTTGTCCCTCAGGATCACTGGTTGGATGGTGTTGGAAGCACTGGAGAAATCAAAGAACATGATCCTCACAGTGCTCCCAGGCTTCTCCAGGTGGGACAAGAAATGATGTAGAAGGAAGTTCACTGCATCCTCCACCCCAATGCCATGCTGGTAGGCAAAATGAAGTGGGTCCCATTGCTGGTCCCACCAGGGGGCAGAGGTGGGCGAGGAGCAGCCACTCCAGGGTCTTCATTAGGTGTGATGTGAGGGCCACTGGTCTGTAGCTGTTCAGGTCCTTGGGGTGCGGAGTCTTCAGTACAGGTACCACACAGGATGTTTACCACAGCTGTGGTACCCTCCCGAGCTTCAAGCTCAAGATGTGCTCCATGATCCTGCACAGCTGGTCTGCACAGGACTTGAGGAGCCTCGAGCTGATGCCGTCCGAACCTGCAGCCTTCCTTGCCTTGATCTTTTTCAGCTCAGCTCTCACCTGGGTCTTAGTGAGGGACGGCGTGGGGCAGGGAGGGTGTGCTGGGAGGGAGGGGTGTTGGGTCTGTGAGTGGAAAAACAGCAGCAGGGGATATGCACTGAGAGCTGGGGGATGTAAGGGGGGTGGGGTGGAGGCGGGGCAGTGGACAGGGGGACTAGATGAAGGTGGAGGCAGCAGGGGTTGGTGGGCAGGTGGAGAAGAGGGTGGTTGGTCAAACCTGTTAAAGAACAGGTTCAGATCGTTCACCGACTCCCTACCCCCCACAGCCTGGGAGGAGGTATTCTAATGCCCCGAGATAGTTTTGAGGACTCTCCAGACACCGCTGACATCACTCTGCTGCAGTTTGTCATCTTCTTGTAGTTGTCCTTCTCCTCCCTAATCTTCCTCCTTAGCTCCCTCTGTACGGACTTCAGCTCCTCCTTGTTTCCCGAGCTGAAGATCCTTTTGATCCAGGGCTTGTTGTTTAAGAAACACCACATAATCTTGGTCAGTACCATGTTGTCCACACAGAAGTTGATGTAGTCTGTGTGAGGCCATCAATGTCCTTACCATGTGGATCACAGAACTGCTCCCACGCAGTGGATTCAAAACAGTCCTTCAGAACGTCCTCCGCCTCTTCGGACCGTATCTTCACTGTGCGGGTAACAGGAGGTTGTCTGTGTACCAGGGGTTTGTACGCTGGCTTGAGATGAACCAGACTGTGATCAGAACTTCCAAGGGGGGGGGGGGGGTGATGAGGTGTATGCAGCCTTGGTGTTTGCATAAAATAAGTCCAGTGTTTTATGGTCTTTGGTGTGGCATGTGACATGTTGGGTGAAAGTGGGCAGAATGGAGGACAGGGAAGCGTGGTTAAAATCACCAGAGATGAGCTGGAGAGCAGTTGGGTTCTGGGTCCCATTTAACCTTGGGTGGGGCACACATGGATATGTGGGCTTGGGAAGGTTGCAAATTCAGGGCAATAAAAAAAAACCTTTAACATTTAAATGTTACTGAGTAAACTGGTGTGTTCGTACCTTGGCCAGTTCAGGCACACTGGGGACGTCGGGGAGATGGGTCACATCTAACCTGTGGTAGATGCTTTTAACCCGAGATCTGATGGGACAGAAGAGATGCCACAGATCGCAGTTTAAAGAAATTAATTAAAATAACAAATAAAGAATAATAAATAAGTAATGGAAAAAATTATGAGGAAAATTACATGCAAATACAGTAGAAAAAAGGGCTACTATTTAACAGAGTGGTTTCCAACCTGGAAAGGCTTGGCCTTACCGCTGCTTAAAGGTTGTGTGAGTAAAAATTAGTTACATATTAACCCCTTTCCCCCCACGCTTCATTTTCTTCCTGTATTTTCACCCGTCAGAAAAAACAATTCCCACAATCCTCAAAATGCAAGTTGCCAATCAGAGTAGAGCAGATCCACCAACGCCAATATGGCGGAGACCCGAGGTGGAGCAGAGTGAAGGAGAAAAAGAACATTTAAAAGTAAGTTTTGTGCTTAAATGATGCGGCGGCTTGACTGTTAAAACACTAATGACTGCTGTGACGGCAACACCTGACTATTTAAGCTGATGCTATTTTTCTGCTACTGCAGGATACTCATTTACTTTAAACTTTTTAGCTTCTTATCATTCCTGCCAATTTCCCTAAATTTAGCATACGCAAAGAAAGTCACATTTTTTTCTTCACTGAGTGGCAGAAGAAAATTGGAAACAAGGCCGGCGGAACACCTGAATTTTAAGAGGTTAAATTTGCAACTTTTTTCTCAAAAATTTGCAACTTTATCTCCTGAATTTTCAACTTTTTTCCTCCTCAATTTTCAACTTTTTTCTTGTAAATCTGTGTGACGTGGTTGAGTCACCTGCTTCAGAATAACTTTTAAAGTCTTGTCGAGACGTCAGTAAGTTTATTTATTAAAGTAAAGCTGTTGCGGTGATGTGAAATAAAACCCACTTGAGGTTATTTTTTGAGACAACAGCAGTTTGTTAAGCTGTAGAGGAACACACCATCTAATAATTAATTTGAGGAATGTTTTCTCACATCTGTAACAGTAATAAAAGCTTCTGATGTTTTCTTTCTTCTCGTTTGTCTGAGGTCCACCGTGGAGGACCAGTCAGGGCTGGCAGCGAAATCAGAATATTGTGTGTTTACTGTTAAGAGTCAGAAAACAAACACATTTTGTGACCAAAAAGTTGAAAATTTACATGAGCAAAAAAAAAATTAAATTTCTGAGTAAAAAATTGCAAACTTATGAGGAAAAAAGTTGAAAATTTAAGAGAAAAAAGTTGCAAATTTACAGGGAAAAAAATTCAAATTTTTGAGAAAAAAGTTGTAAAATTATGAGGAAAAAGATGAAAATTTATCAGAAAAAAGTCACAATTTTTTTTAAGAAAAAAGTTGCAAATTTATGAGAAAAAAGGTGAAAATTTACAGGAAAAAAAGTCAAAATTTTTCAAGAAAAAAGTTGCAAATTCATGAGAAAAAAATTAGAAAACAGGAAAAAAGTCAAAAAAAATTTGTTAAGAAAAAAGCAGCAAATTTATAAGAAAAAAGGTGAAAATTTACAGGAAAAAAAGTCAAAATTTTTCAAGAAAAAAGTTGCAAATTCATGAGAAAAAATTATAATACAGGAAAAAAGTCAAAAAAATTTGTTAAGAAAAAAGCAGCAAATTTATAAGAAAAAAGGTGAAAATCTAGGGAAAAAGGCAAATTTTTCAAGAAAAAAGTTGCTAATTTATGAGAAAAAAGTTGAAAAGTTACAGGATAAAAGTCAAAATTTTGAAGAAAAAAGCTGAAAATTTTCAGGAAAAAAGTCAATTTTTTAAGGGAAAAAAAGGTCACAAATTGTTAAGAAAAAGTTGCAAATTATTATATCAGTAAATGAGTTGTTTGAAAAAGTTCATGTGTTTTTGCAAGAAAATTCAAGAAGCTTTCTCAATATTCACTGCAGACAAAGAGAAACATTTCAAACCATTGATGATTCTGGTTATAGTTTTTGAAACTTTGATTATTTTTTTTTTTACATGCTATTACGTGCTGTGGTGTAAATTTATTTATTCTTGTGCTCCTAAGCTGCAACTCCCGCGATTCTGTCGCCATGTCAGCACTTTCGTACCTGATGATGACATGCAGAAACTCGTGCTCCTGCTCCTGCTCCTGCTCGTGCCTCACAGACAGCAGCAGGTTCCCCAGACTGGAGGAGGAGCAGGAGAAGTTCAGATGTTCCTGAAAACAGAATATTATGAGTGATTCTGCTGCAGTTCACCTACTGACCACCAGTGTTACCAAAAACAAGGATTTCCCACAGTTACACCACTACAAACAACAGTCACTGATGCTCATCATCTCCCTCTGAGTCTGGTTTCTCCTAGCAGAACATCAACTGATGGTTCCCTCTGCTGGAGAACATCAAAGCTGCAGCCTGTGGACCTCCTCTGATGAACCCACGTTACAATCTTGAAACTCACTCTGCCTAGAAAGTGCCTCCTGTACGCCCGCGCTGCCTCATTCATCTCCTCCAACTGGTACCCATGATCCACAGAGGGAGCGTCTTCCTCCCGTCTGCCTCCACCTTCCTCCTCCTCTCTTCTCTCTAACGATGGAGCAGGAGGGGAAGGAGCGGTAGGATCCTCGATCCAGTAACCTCCAAACTCAGGCAGGATGACCTGAGGGAATGGACCGCCCCTCCGCAGCACCTGAAACACAGACGACCGTCAGCAGGCTTCCAGGAGCTAGCCAATCAGGAGAAACATAGATGTAAATGAAAGGGTGGGGTGAGTTATAACCAGGAGGTGATTTGTTATCTAACTAGGGGTGTGGGTGCTAGTCACCAATTTATCATCAGATACAAATGTAAATTAGGTACAAATTTGCAAGAATAAAGGTGTAAAAATATGATAAAATATGCCAATTTAAAAATTTTAAAAAAGTAAGAAAAATGGTAAATGGCACTCACTTATATAGTGCTTTTATTCTCATCTCTTGATGACCAAAGCGTTTTACAGATCCTGCTATCATCCATTCACACACACATTCACACAATGATTACAAAAACAAATTACATTTCATCCACCCATCCATCCTCTACCGCTTTTCCAGGAGTCTGGGTCACAAAGCCAGCGGCTCAAGCCCAGAAGCCCAGACTTCCTTCTCCCCAGCCACCTGCTCCAGCTCTTCAGAGAGGATACCAAGGCGTTCCCAGGCCAGCTGGGAGACGTAGCCTCTCCAGCGTGTTCTGGGTTTGCCCTGGGGTCTCCTCCCAGTGGGATGTGCCCGAAACACCTCAACTGGCTCCTTTTGATGTGGAGGAGCAGTGGTTCTCCTCTGAGCCTCTCCCTGATAACTAAGCTCCTCACCCTGTCTCTAAGGGTGAGTCCAGCAATCCTACGGAGAAAGCTCATTTCAGCCGCTTGTATCCATGATCTCATTCTTTTTGTCATTACTCAAAACTCATGACCATAGGTGAGGGTAGGAATGTAGCGTGACTGGTAAATCAACAGCTTTGCCTTAAAGCTCAGCTCCCTCTTTACCACGACAGACCGGTACAATGTCCGCATCACTGCAGATGCTGCTCCGATCTGTCTGTCAATCTCCCGCTCCATTCTCCCCTCACTTGTGAATAAGACCCCAAGATACTTAAACTCCTCCACTTGGGGCAGGACCTTGTCACCAACCCGGAGAAGACAACCCACCCTCTTCCGACTGAGGACCATGGACTCGGACTTGGTGCTTCTGATTCTGCTGATTCTCATCCCAGCTGCTTCACAGTTAGTAGCAAACCATTCCAGCAAAGCCTGTAGGTCATTGTTCGATGAAGCCAACAGGACAACATCATCAGCAAACAGCAGAGATGAGATCCTGTGTTCAACGAGCATGACACCCTCTGTTCCTTGGCTGCATCTAGATAGCCTGTCCATAAAAATTATGAACAGGGTCGGTGACAAAGGGCAGCCCTGGCGGAGTCCAACTCTCACTGGAAACAAGTTCATCTGGGTGTTGGTAATACGAACCAAACTCTCACAACAGTCGTATAGGGACCGGATAGCTCATAACAGCAAGACCAATACCCCATGCTCCTGCAGCACCCCTGACAAGAGACCACAAGGGCCACAGTCAAATGCACACTGAAGTCCCCCAGTAGGACAATGGAGTCTCTGAGGGGAGCACTTTCCAGCATCCCAGTCAGAGTCTCCAAAAAGGTTGGGTACTGTGAACCATCATTTGGTGCATAGGCACAACTGATGGTCAGGATCCGTTTCCCAACCCGAAGGCTCAGGGAAACAACCCTTTCATCCACCGGGGAAAACTCCATTGTAGAGGCAGCAAGGCAGGGGGGATGCAAAAATACCCACCCCTGCTTGCCGCTTCTCACCTGGGGCAACTCCAGAGTAGACCAAGCTCTTGCCCCTCTCAAGGAAACTGGTTCCAGAACTGGAGCTGTGTGTTGAGGTGAGCCCAACTACATCTAGCCAGTATCTCTCAACCTTGTGCACCAGTTCAGGCTCCTTCCCCACCAGAGAAGTGACATTCTGTCCCAAAAGCCAGTTTAGAAAGCTGGGGATCAGACCGCCATGGTCTCTGCCTTCAACCGTTACCTGAGCCACATTGCACTGGCTAGCATGTGTGCTAGGCTCATCCCAGCCAAAATAAAATGTCATAAAATCTCATTGTGTGGAATAAACTGACGTGACGATGATCCGTCTCACCTCCTCGATCCTTGGATAGGGAATGTAGTCATCCTAAAACAAAGACACAGTTCAATTTTATTCTTCAAAAACAAAACAAATAAAATTCACTTTAAGAACTTTAAGCATCAAATAACACATGATTTAACAGGGATAAACAGAAATAAACACCAATCATTCCAAATGACTGTTCAATTAATAATAAAGATTATTTTAAATACAAACACACATAAAACATGATGATGATGATGAAAAATAAAATGTGTATAAATCAGTCCCTCCAGGATTTCGCAATGTTACAATTGTGTCAATTCACTCAAAATCAGCCAATCAGTGCAACTTTTACACGGCCTTGCAATTTTGTCCAATCACCGCAATTTTCCCGCAATTTTGGCCAATCCTCATCAACTTCCGCCAATTTCACCAATCAAATTTGTCACTGACTGGCACGCAAACGCTCACTCTAACTAACCAAATGCATCGTTGCACCGCGTTCACTTACGTGTTTATAGTGAGAACAGAACACATCAGCAAACAGTGTGCAACTTAAAAAAACCCACTCACCCGCAAGGTTCCCAATGCCGTCCCTTCCTCCGTCCTTTCCTCCGTCTCCCCCAGCTGCTGGTGGGCGTCTCGCCACGCCTCTGTCTTGACCGCGTGTACGAAGCACTGGGTTTGTGTTGAAAAACGTCTGCCTGCCCCAAAAGCACCCAGTCGCGGGAGTGCGCACGAGGAGAGACACCGTAAAATCACAAACACAACGCACAAATCTAACACTGCAGCCAGTGTTTGATCATTTTATGCATCTTTAGAGGTAAAATCATCACTACATCTGTTCAATTTAAAGCTGTGAATCACTGGTCTGGACAGACAAATGCATCCACCCCCCCACCCGCCACCGCCGTCCGGCAGTAAATGAATGATGTGTGTCTGAAGAGGTAAGTGTGTGTATCAAGACCGACCTGCAGCAGACAGACCAGTAGGAGTTAAGCACAGAGATAGAATATTGTCTGTATTTTTTTTTTCAGAAAAACACAGATCCCTATAGACAATACAGAGCAACAGAATAAATCATTTATTTTTTCCTCTCCGCTTGGTACGAAGTGGTTGCAGACCGTAGAGAGTTTTCAAATGAAGGTGCTGCTAATAATTTCCTGATCTATACTCTTTATCATGCATTCAATGCAATGTAGCTGCTGTAATGGGTATTGTGTTAAAGTCTGTATTTGCTGTTGCACAGAAGAGTTTTTCTGTATAGCATTTGTTTCTGCTCAACTTACAGATCACTGTAATAGGAAATTTTTGACAATCCTGTGCGTTCCTTGTATTGTTATATAGAATATCACTGCAGTAAACTGGAAAAAACCCATCTGCTTTAAAATTTGTAATTCTTCCCACAACGTTTAGTGCAAAAAACACTCTTAAAAACATTGCAACTTTTTTTGCAACATTTTAAAAAAGCTCCCGCGAATTCAGGCTTTTTGGGCCGCAACAATCATAAAAACATCCCGCGAAATCCCGGAGGGACTGATAAATGAGCCTAAATTAAAATCTATCTGAGATTTTTAGTTTCTACATTGCCACGTCATCGTATCAGCTCCTTTCTGCTTTGCCGGATTGAGCTAAAAACAGTAAATTTATGAGAAATTTTGAAAATTAATTTTTAAAAAAATTGTGAATTTTTGACAAAAAAGTTAAAAATTTATTTTAAAAAATAAGCACATTTATGAGAAAGTTAAAAATTTATTTTTTTTTAAAAATAGGAAATGTAGGAGAAAAAAGTTGAAAATTTATTTAAAGAAATAGCAAATTTATGAGAAAAAAGTCACAAATTTTTAAGAAAAGAGTTGCACATAGGTATGAGGAAAAAATGCAGCTTTATGAGGAAAAAGTTGAAAATTTATGATTTTTTTTTCACATTTCTGCTTACAATTGGGATGATTTTGGGTCATTTTTTTTTGTAACAACAGGGATAGCACACCTCCTCATCCCCCTCCCCCCGATGACAGTGAAGATGATGAATGAATGAATGAATGAATGAAAAAAGTGGTCTGATCAGAAGACGGACAGACGGGCAGACATGCCTTCTGTCTCTGGGGGACAGTCTTCATCTCTGCAGCTTCTGGAACCTGCTGCATCCACGTCAGGACAGAGAGAAGACAGCATGGAGGTTTGTTTCACACTGAACCATTAAAAGCAAAACTGTGAGCTGCTCGTTTAGACAGAAATAGTGCTGAAACAGCCGATTCATTTATAACAGAACCAGAAGGAAACTCTGGGTCTGCTCTGGAACGTTCTCCGAGCTGATCAACACACGACAGATCATGTGGGATCAAGTCAAAATGAACTGCAAGAAATAAAATGTGATCAACTGCATCGTCTGCATCAGTGTCGCCCAACCTGGGGTCCGCGCTCCCCCCCGAGCCCACAGGGGAAGCGCGGAGCTCCGTCTGTTTGGAGGTCAAGAAATGCGTGGGTAAAAAAATGCATTGTTTTATATGCATTTTTTTTTTATCCACGCATTTCTAGGTGGACATGTTGTGAAGCATATGCATTTAACTAGTAAAACTTGTTGGAAAAAAAGTTTTTCATTTTATTTATATTATGCGTATGACCTCTGACCTGTTTAGCCTCGCACTATAGCTAGCACTAAACACGAGAAATTTATTCATTGCTGGAATTTATTCATCGCTGTTGAATGACATCAAATAAAGAAAGAGGATGGCTGAGAAACGTGAAAGTGCGGAGGATCCCGTGGAGTTAAAAAAGAAAAAAGGACAATATATTGACAGTTACCTGAACTATGGATTTATAGAAGCACAAGACTCTTTTCGGACAGAATGTGTTATTTGTGGTGAAAAGCTAGCTAATGACAGCATGAAGCCCAGCAAACTGAGACGGCATCAGGAGACTCGACACTGAGAGACCATTGGTGCGAGTCGGGATTTTTTTGAGAGGAAACGGCACCTAGTGCTTTCAAGGAGACACGGGGATGTCAGAAAGTCCTTTGAACGGGCAGGTAGTGATTTACTCAGGGCCACTGAAGCATCATTCGACTGTGCGCTGCTCATTGCGAAGGCAAAAAAGCCGCACAATATTGGTGAGCAGCTGATCAAGCCCGCATGCCTAAAAACTGTGGAGAAAATGTGTGGAGCACAAGCAGTTGATAAAGTCAAGACTGTGCCCCAAACAAGCGGATGCAGGGACCTGAATCAAACGTCCTACAATGCAAAGACACACTGGACGCTTTTGTGCGAAAAATGGAGTACAGGGTCGCTAAAATGTCAAAAGGGGGGTCGCAGCAGTTTCCACTTCTGCAGAAGCAGTCCGGTGGCACCGTGTGTGCGTCTTTCAGCACGGACTTCCCGTGCCACATGAACCTGCTGTGTGACGAGATGAGGAGTCGCTTTGCCGACATCAACGAATATTTATCCAAGGAAGCATGAGTGACGGACCCCTACATTTCCAGTTACAAGGATGTTGAATACTTGTGCTGTAAGATGAGCTGTGTGACCTTCAATATGATTCAGTGTCAAAAAAATATTTCCAGGAAAACGGACACAAAAGGTTTTGGATGGTCAAAGGACACGCCGTCGCTCCTACACTGGCCAAACACGCAATCAAGAGGGTCATTCTTCCTTTTGGTACTACGTACCTGTCTGAGGCAGCTGTCAGTGCCCTTGTATCTATAAAAACAAAAGTAAGGAACAGGCTGGATGTCCACCAGGACTTTAGACTGGCTATCACCACTATCACTCCAAACATCGCATCCCTGGTCAGAGACGTGCAAGCTCAAGGTACACATTAATATTCTTTTTGGAATCAACAGACTGGAGAGAGTAAAAAGCAAAGAATCATTGAATTATTTTTTGCAATGTTAATTGCTGGGTAGTGTTATGAGAAAGAGCAGTCAAGGATATTTGTTCTTTGTGTGTGACAGGGGGGTTTTTAGGCCTTCTGCCATTAGGCCCATACTGACTGACTTTTAGGCCTTTACTGATTTATGCGGTCATGTGTGCGTATATCCACTGTTTTGGTTGTTAAAATTTTTGCTTTCACAAGGGACATGTTCTTGTTAACATCTCTGTTTCATACCTCTGGCAAAGACGAAAACTTTATTACTGACAATGAACAATGAAGACTCAGGACTGCCTTCTGGCGTCAAAAAGGCCATGTTTAAAAGTAATGCTGTCTTAAAACAAAAGGACAAATATTTTAATACCATTGCAGTCATTTGCCACATTTATTTTTTGTCTGTGTGTGATACACATGTTCATATAATTCAATTCAGTTTAAGTACAAAGGAAAGCAAATCTACATTTCAAAACAAATGGAATAGGTTAAGCACAAAACTGATGTTATTTTTTTTCCTAAATAAATATTCTAAAATTCCTCTGGCGTGATCGTGTGGGCTAGGGGGGGCCCGACACTTTTGTGACACAGGAAAGGGGGGATGCTGGGAAAAAGATTGGGAACCACTGATTTAGACCATAATTTGTGCCTTTAAGCTGTCTGCCCTGCCTCTGTACCAGAACCTTTTGCTTGAAATGTTCACATTTGGCAACAATGGGTCTGGGACGTTTGTTTTGGGGGACCCCAGGGTAACGTCTAAACAAATGAAGGCCTCTCTCACACTGGCTAATGTTAATGATCATTAGTCCACCATCGGGAGAACAACAATGGTGTGCACGGCAGATTACAACGAGAAAGCCACTGTTCTCAAAAAGAACATTGCTGCTCATCTGCAGTTTGCTAAAGATCACGCGGACACGCCTGAAGGCTGTTGGAAGAATGTCTTGTGGACGGATGACACCAAAATAGAACTTTTTGGTCTGAATGAGAAGCGTTATGTTTGGAGAAAGGAAAACAATGCATTCCAGCATAAGAACATTATCCCGTCTGTTAAACATGCTGGCGGTAATATCATGGTTTAGGCCTGTTGTGCTGCATCTGGGCTAGGATGACTTGCCATTGTTGATGGAACAATAAATTCTAAATTATAGCAGCAAATACTAAAGGAAAATGTCAGGGCAGCTGTCCATGAACTGAATCTCAAGAGAAAGTGGGTCATGCAGCAAGACAGCAATCCTAAGCAGACAAGTCGTTCTACCAAAGAACAGTTAAAGAAGAATAAAGCTAATTTTTTTGGAATGGCCAAGTCAAAGTCCTGACCTTAATCCAATTGAGATGTTGGGGAAAGATCTGAAGTGAGCAGCTCATGCGAGGAAACCCACCAACATCCCAGAGTTGAAGCTGTTCTGTATGGAGGAATGGGCTAAAATTCCTCCAAGCCGATGTACAGAACTGATCAACAGTTACTGGAAAGGTTTAGCTGCAATTATTGCTGCAAAAGGAGGTCACACCAGATAATGAAATCAAAGGTTCACAAACTTTTGCCACCCACAGATATGTAATATTGGATTGTTTTCCTCAATAAATAAATGAAAAAGTAAAATTGTTTTGTCTCATTTATTTTAACTGGGTTCTCTTTATCTTCTTCGAGGACTTGTGTGAAAATCTGATGATGTTTTAGGTCATATTTATGCAGAAATGTAGAAAATTCACAAACTTTCAAGCACCACTGTTTAAAATTTTAAAACAAGTAAGTCCCAAATTTATGAAAAAATACAAATTTACAAAATTGGGGGAAAAAGATAAAACATTACGAAACTGTAGGAAAATGTTACAAATTTACAAAACTGGAAGAAGTTGCAAATTTGTGAAACCGGGGGAAAATGACAAATTAATGATGATGTGGGACAAACTGGCAAATTTATGAAACTGGGGGAAAAGGTGCAAATTTGTAAAACCAGGGGAAAATGACAAATTTATGATGATGTGGGAAAAACTTGCAAATTTATGAAACTGGGGAAAAAGGTGCAAATTTATAAAACCAGGGGAAAACGGTGCAAATATTTGAAGCTACAGGAAAAATTAGCAAATTTATAAAACCAGGGGAAAACGACACAAATCTACAAAACTGCAGGAAAAATTAGCAAATTTACAAAACTGGGGAAAAACGTTGGAAATTCATGAAAGTGGGAGAGAAAGTTGCAGCTTTACAAAACCAGGAGAAAAATTAGCAAATTTACGACGCTACAGGGAAAATTAGCAAATTTACGAAATGGGGAAAAAGTTGCAAATTTATGAAACCATGGAAAAATTATGCAAATTTATGAACTGCAGGAAAAAATTGCAAATTTACAAAACTAGGGGAAAACAACACAGATTTATGAAGCTGCAGGAAAAAGTTGCAAATTTTTGAAGCTGTGGGAAAAAGTTGCAAATTTAAGCAACCTGGAGAAAAAGTTGCAAATTTATGAAACTGTGGGAAAACAACACAAATATATGAAGCTGCCAGAAAACTTAGCAAATTTACAAAAGCAGGGGAAAAAAAACACACAGATTTATGAAGCTGTGAGAAAAATTAGCAAATTTACAAAACTGGGGGGAAATGACGCAAATTTAAGAAACTGGGGGGAAAAATACAAATTTACGAAACTGAGAAAAACATGCAAATTTACAGAACCGGAGGGAAATGATGTAAATTTATGAAGCTGTGGGAAAAATTTGCAAATTTATGAAACCAGGGGAAAAAACGATGCAAATTTACGAAACTGGGGGAATACAACACAAATTTATGAAGCTGTGGGGAAAAATTAGCAAATTTACGAAATCGGAGGAAAACAACACAAATTTATGAAGCTGTGGGAAAAATTAGCAAATTTATGAAGCCAGGGGAAAACGACGCAAATTTCCAAAACTGTGGGAAAAGTTGTAGGTACAACCTATTTAAAAAAAACTGCTTCAGAACTCATATTATCTTGCCGTTGGACTCCTTAGGGATGGGGATATGGCAGCTTAAGGAGGGGGGTTTGGGGTCAATTTGCTACCCCCCCCCCCCCAATCACCAACTGTTGCCAAATTAAAACCTGATTTTATTCTGCTGGAAGAACACCAGATAATATAAGTGGACATTTCATTTTGAGGACGAGTTAACGTTCGTCTCCTGGGGGAAATAACCCTGTTTGTTCTGTTTTATTTATGGGAGCTTTACAGGAAAGTAATATGAGAGGAAAACATGGACGGAGATGCTGAATTCTTACCTCCATCTTCTCCATCATGTCGAAGAAATGAGCCGACTGCAGAAAAAACAGAAAAACATGCTTTAATGTTGTGTTTTAATGCTCAGTATGGAGGACCAATGATGTCAAAACTGGAACTACATAAACTGATGAAAATTAATGGAAGAAATTATTAATTAAAAACATACATACATATTTGTGTGTTTCAGTAAATTGGAATACCACGATGTGTAATTAAAAAAAATTAAAACTGTAATCAAAATGTAATGTATGAAATTTTCTTTTAATTTTGTTGTAAAAAATCATTAACTGCTTCACAATATTCCAAATGACTATGATGTATTAGTGTATAACTATAATTATATGTTTAGTTACAAAATAGAAAAAAAATACATTGGTAAAATTTTAGCCAAGTTATCTGTTTATATTAAGCTAACAATGCAGATATATTTAATCAAATAATTTACCCTGCCTAACAATATTTTTAGCCATAAGACTTTCATGCATTTAGATTTTAATTTCCGCTAGCGGTTACATTTGTTAATCCTTGATTTTAATAACAAATGTTTTGACTACCAAAAGTTTCGCAAATAACATAGGTTGTTAGGCTTACTTTTAGTTTTCAGTTAGCATATTTTTATCGCTTTGCTAATTTCTAAATGTTTAATTACCCTTTATGTTTAGCTAACAACTATATTTTCTTAATCTTCGTTTTATTTTATAATTTTAAGGTAATTCACATGGCTACAAGTTAGTTATGTGAATTAGCTTTCCGAGTAATTAGAAAGCTAGTTCACATGGCTAACTCTTGGCTAGAATTTACATTTGGTTATCTGTGTATTTAACTAATTTTAGCACTATAAATTTACATTTTTGATTCATTTAATTCTAATTTAGTTTAATTCTTCCATAGTTTTTAAATAATTTAATATTAATTAATAATTTAGTGCTCATGTGTTTTTATGGGCTTGTACCTTTAAGATTACCAATCTGCTGGTGAAGCTGATTTTCATGATTTTTGTCATTTGTACAATTGTTTGCAATATTATTTTATGATATAAAATTTATCACTATTTTCCTGCAATAAAAGTTGTATTAATATACATTATTTGTGCTAATTATTTACGGACAGGTGTGACCTGTGTTACCTTCATGGTGGGGGGTGCGGTTCTAGGGGGTGAGGGGGGGGCGTCCACCACAGGAACATTGGAGATGGTCAGGAGCTCCTGTTTACTGGAAAAAAAAAAAAAAAAATCAGACAAATAAAAATAATAATTTTTTTTACTCTACAGTAAGTTGGCCTGAATCATCACTCAAAATTTATGACTGAAATATTAAAGTTAATAACTGAAATTTACAAAATCAAACAAACATTGTGAAATATATAAATCTATTTAAATTTGCAACTTTTTACTGCAAATTTGCATCTTTTTTTTTTTTCAAAAATTTGTGACTTTCTAAAAAATTGGGAATTTTTTTCATAAATTTGCAATTTTTTCCTTTTGAATCTGCAACTTTTTTTCATGGATTTGCCAGCTTGTTTTTTTCTCCAAAATTTGGAACTTTTTTCATAAATTTGGAATTTTTTCTGGGTAAATTTGTAACTTTTTACCTTTAAATATTTTTTTCCTCAAAAATTTGTGACTTTTTCCCATAAATTTGCAAATTTTTTCCTGTAAATTTGCATCATTTTCTCATAAACTTGCATATTTTTTCCTGTAAATTTGCAGCATTTTTCCTGCAAATTTGCATCTTTTTCCCTACAAATTTGTGTTTTTTTTCTAAAAAAAAAATTGGTATATTTTCTCATAAATATGGAATTTATTTATGCTTTTGTAAATCTGCAAATTTTTCCTGCAACTTTTTTTTTCTCATGAATTTGCAAGCTTTTTCTCAAAAATTTGTGACTTTTTTCATAAATTTGCAATTTTGGGGGATAAATTTGTAACTTTTTTCCTTTAAATTTATGACTTCTCAGAAATCTGAAAATTGTTTCTCATAAATTAGCAATTTTTTCTCCAAAACTTGTTACTTTTTTCTCATAAATTAGCAGTTTTCTGTAAATTTGCACAATTTTCTCATAAATTTGCAACTGTTTTCCTGCAAATTTGCATATTTTTTGACACAAATTTGTGACTTTTTTCTAAAAAAAAAAATGAATATTTTCTCATAAATTTGAAGCATATTTGTTTATTGTAAATGTGAAAAATTTTCCTTTAAATTTGCAAGTTTTTTCTCATGGATTTGCAAGTTTTTTCTCAAAAAATTGTGACTGATAAATTTGCAAATTTTGGGGGTAAATTTGTGTCTTTTTTCTCAAACATTTGCACATTTTTCTCATAAATTAGCAATTTTTTTCCCTAAAATTTGTGACTTGTCTCATAAATTAGCAGTTTTCTGTAAATTTGCACAATTTTCTCATAAATTTGCAACTGTAACTGTAAAACTGCAACTCCCAAAATTTGTGACTTGCAGTTTTTTTTTTCCTGTAAATTTGCATCTTTTTTCTCCTAAATGTAATTTTTTTCAAAAAAAAAATTTGTGACTTCCATCCATCCATCCATCTTCTACCCCTTAATCCTTTTTGGGTCATGGTGGTGGTGGTGGGTGAGGGTGAGGAGGGCTATCACAGCATCTTTTTTTCCTCATAAATTTGCAACTTTTTTCCTGTAAGTTTTTAACTTTTTTCCCATAAACCTGTGACTTTTTTCTCATAAATTTGCAACTTTTTTCCTGTAAATTTGCATCTTTTTTCTCATAGGCTAGATGACCACATAATCAAGATGCAAACTTTGTACGCTGGGCCTATGTTGGGCTGACGTATGCATGCTGCTGGGGTACAGTCACAGCTCAATATTTTTTCCCATTGTCGAGGATAAATCCAGGTGTCTGCTCACAGCCTTGATGCCCTCTGGGTCTAACAAAAGGCGTTAAAGTGGCTTCATTGATTATTGGACTCCGGTTTTACAGCATAAATGTAACCCTGGCCCAGCGCGTGGCCTTTATCATGCAGCGTAATAACGGAAAACACACCTGCTGCCCTGTCTGTCAGTGAGTCATCACCGTTATGACCGTCACACAGCTCCAATCTGTCTCACATTCAGCTTCACATTAAACACTCTCTCCGTAATCGACTGCTCCTATCAACCACGCTGCCATTGCTTTCCTTCGCCCTGGGGCTGCACTCAGCTAACTTTAAACCGGTTGCTGTGGTTTCATCAGGTGAGCAATGAGGATGAGTCGACCTGGATTCAACTTTCCATCGTCATTATCTGGAGATTTTAGCATCGCGGGAGACAGCCCTGCAATCACACCAGTAGATAGCCTATAGCTTGGCTAACTGCCCCGCTCAACCTAACAGCCGTGATTCCAGTCTGACCTTCTGCCCCCAGAAGGATCTTCTACCAACACTTGACCATACAGTGCATCCGGGAAGTATTCACAGCGCTTCACTTTTTCCACATTTTGTTATGTTACAGCCTTATTCCAAAAGGGATTAAATTAATTTTTGTCCTCAAAATTCTACACACAATACCCCATAATGACAGCATGAAAAAAAGATTTTGGGGGATTTTTTCAAATTTATTAAAAATAAACTAAGAAATCACATGTACATAAGTATTCACATCCTTTGCTCAGTACTTTGTTGATGCACCTTTGGCAGCAATTACAGCCTCAAGTCTTTTTGAATATGATGTCACAAGCTTGGCACACCTATCTTTGGGCAGTTTCACCCATTCCTCTTTGCAGCACCTCTCAAGCTCCATCAGGTTGGATGGAAAGTGTTGGTGTACAGCCATTTTCAGATCTCTCCAGAGATGTTCAGTTGGATTCAAGTCTGGGCTCTGGCTGGGCCACTCAAGGACATTCACAGAGTTGTCCTGAAGCCACTCCTTTGATATCTTGGCTGTGTGCTTCGGGTCGTTGCCCTGCTGAAAGATGAACTGTCACCCTAGTCTGAGGTCAAGAACGCTCTGAAGCAGGTTTTCATCCAGGATGTCTCTGTACATTGCTGCATTCATCTTTCCCTCTATCCTGACTTGTCTCCCAGTTCCTGCCACTGAAAAACATCCCCACAGCATGATGCTGCCACCACCATTGGCATGGTTAGGAGCGGTGCCTGGTTTCTTCCAAACATGACGTCTGGCATTCACGCCAAAGAGTTCAATCTTTGTCTCATCAGACCAGAGAATTTTGTTTCTCATGGTCTGAGAGTCCTTCAGGTGCCTTTTGGCAAACTCCAGGCACGCTGCCATGTGCCTTTTACTAAGGAGGGGCTTCTGTCTGGCCACTCTACTACACAGGCCTGATTGGTGGATTGCTGCAGAGATGGTTGTCTTTCTGGAAGGTTCTCCTCTCTCCACCGAGGAACACTGGAGCTCTGACAGCGTGACCATCGGGCTCTTGGTCACCTCCCTGACTACGGCTCTTCTCCCCTGATTGCTCAGTTTAGACAGCCGACCAGCTCTAGGAAGAGTCCTGGTGGTTCTGAACTTCCATTTACAGATGATGGAGGCCACTGTGCTCATTGGGACCTTTAAAGCGGAAGAAATTTTTCTGTACCTTTCCCCAGATTTGTGCCTCAACACAATCCTGTCTCAGAGGTCTACAGACAATTCCTTTGACTTCATGCTTTGTTAGTGCTCTGACATGCACTGTCAACTGTGGGACCTTATATAGACAGGGGTGTGCCTTTCTAAATCATGTCCAATCAACTGAATTTACCACAGGTGGACTCCAATTTAGCTGTAGAAACAGCTCAAGGATGATCAGTGGAAACAGGATGCACCTGAGCTCAATTTTGAGATTCATGGCAAAGGCTGTGAATACTTACGTACATGTGATTTTTTATTTTTTTTTATCTTTAATAAATTTGCAAAAATTTAAAAAAAAAAAAAAATTCACATTGTCATTATGGGGTGAAGTGTGTAGAATTTTGAGGAAAAAATGAATTTAATCCCTTTTGGAATAAGGTTGTAACAAAACAAAATGTGGAAAAAGTGAAGCGTTGTGAATACTTACCAGATACACTGTATGTCTCATTACAAAATGTTATTTTAGCTTCATTTAATTTATTATACTCTGATTGTGAAAACGTTGCAGATTAAAAGGAAAAATAACACAAATTTACAAGAAAAAATTGATAATTAATGATAAAAATGCTTTAGAGAAAAAAAGTCACAAATTTAAAGGAAACAAGATACAAATTTACCAAAATATTTTTGCAAATTTATGAAAAAGTCACAAATTTTTGATAAAAAACTTTCAAATTCATGAGGAAAAAAGATTGCAGATTTAAAAGAAAAAATTGCTAATTAAAAAAAAATTCCAATTTGTGAGAAAAAAATCCTTTTTTTTTTTTAAAAAGTCACAAATTTATGAGAAAAAAGATGCAAATTTACAGGAAAAAAGTTGCCAATTTACCAAAAAAAAAAAAATATTTGCAAATTTATGAGAAAAAAGTCACAGATTTATGGGAAAAAAGTAAAAAAAAAATTTACAGGAAAAAAGTTACAAATTTACAAAAATATTTGCTAATTTATGAGGAAAAAAGTCACGAAGTATTGAGAAAAAAGTTGCAGATTGAAAGGAAGAAACTAAATTTACAAGAAAAAACTTGCAAATTTATGAGGAAAAAAAATGCAAATTTACAGGAAACAAATTGCAAATTTATGACAAAAAAGCCCTAAATCTTTGAGGAAAAAATTGCAGATTCAAAGGAAGAACCTGCAAATTTACATGAAAAAAAACTGCAAATTTGTGAGAAAAAAGTTGCAGATTTATGAGATAAAAGATTTAAAGGAAAAAGTTGTGAATTTACAAGAAAATTTGGGGTAATTTATAAGAAAAAGTTGCAGATTTAAAGAAAAATACAAATTTTTCAGAGAAAAGTAAAAAAAAAAAAATTACAGGTAAAAGTCACAAATTTACAAAAAAAGGCAAATTTATGAGGAAAAAGCGACAAATTTTTGTTCAGACAACGTTCTGTTTCTGAAGACAGAATCTAGCCAGCTAGCATTAGCATCAACCACAGATGTCAGCAGTGACTACAGGTGTGGAGGAACTGAAAAAGTGGCAGATTAATATTAAAAAATGCTAATTTAAAGAAAATGATCACACATTTAAGAAGAAGGAAAGTGACATTGTCAGAAAAAATATTTCAAGGATTAAAAAAAAGACATTTATGAATGAAAAATGCTGACTAAATCAGCTGTAATGGCATTGACAGAGGGGCCGGAGTGAGGCCCTCTGACATGAAAAGCAGGTGTGTGTGGTCCAGGCTGGACGATGCTCCTCCGTCAAACGGTCCATGTGATCAACAGCCGCTCCACTGAAGCAGCAGCAGAACAAGGTCACACCACCAGGAGCCATTATTTCCCCGCAGAGAAGAAGAAACGCTGCTGCTGATCAGAGGCCATCATTGCACCGAGAAACAGCAATCAGAGCACGCTGGTTACCAAAACCAATCAGATCAGGCTCTTATAGGGTTCAAACCAGGAAGCGACTGTTACAAGGTGGGTGAGAGGTATTCACACATTTGGGTGGTGCAGTGGTTAGCACTGTGGCAGCACAGTAAGAAGGTCACGGGATCATTTCCATCGGGGACACTTCTGTGTGGAGTTTGCATGTTCTCCCCATGTCTGCGTGGGTTTCCTCCCACAGGCCAAAAACACGCAGGTTACGTTAACTGGAGACTCTGAAGTGGCCCAGCTTTTTTTTTTTTCTTTTACAAAAAACTGAACATTTACAAGAAAAAAGTTGCAAATTTATGAGAAAAGTTGCCAATTCTTGGGAAAAAAAAAGCTGAAAATTTTTGAGAAAAAAAATGTGAATTTTTGAAAAATAAAAACTGAAAATACACAGAAAAAAGTTTTAAATTTTTTGGAAAAAAAATGAATTTTTGAAAGGAAAAAAAAAGAAGATTTACAGGAAAAAAGATGGGAATTTAAAAGAAAGCAGTTGTGAATTTTTGAGAGAAAACCTGAAAATTTACATGAAAAAAGTTGCCAATTTCTGAGAAAAAAAATTGTGAAATAAAGTTATGCAAAAATGAAACAAAATTGTGCATTTTTGGAAAAAAAATGAAAATTTACAAGAAAAAAGTTGTGAATTTATGAGTAAAAACTGATTTTTTTTCAGCCGCTTGCATCCACGATCTCATTCTTTCGGTCATTACCCAAAGCTTATGACCATAGGTGAGAATAGGAACATAGATTGACTGGTAAATCAACAGCTTTGCCTTAGAACTCACCTCCCTCTTCCCCACGACAGATCGGTACAACGTCCGCATCACTGCAGATGCTGCTCCAATCTGTCTGTCAATCTCTCGCTCCATTCTCCCCTCACTCGTGAATAAAACCCCAAGATACTTAAACTCCTCCACTTGGAGCAGGAGCCTGTCCCCAACCCGGAGAGGACAATCCACCTTTTTCTGGCTGAGGACCATGGACTCGGACTTGGAGGTACTGATTCTCATCCCGGCCGCTTCTTCGTAGGATCGCTGGACTCACCCTTAGAGATAGGGTGAGGAGCTCAATCATCCGGGAGAGGCTCAGAGTAGAACCGCTGCTCCTCCACATTGAAAGGAGCCAGTTGAGGTGGTTTGGGCATCTGATCAGGATGCCTCCTGGACACCTCCCACTTGAGGTGTTTTTGGGCATGTCCCTCTGGGACAGACTCTGGGGGCAGACCCAGGACTCACTGGAGAGACTATGTCTCCCAGCTGGTCTGGGAACGCCTTGGTATCCTCTCTGAAGAGCTGGAGCAGGTGGCTGGGGAGAGGGAAGTCTGGCTTCTCTGCTTGAACTGCTGCTCTGTGACCCGGACCTCCGGAAAAGCGGTAGAAGATGGATGGAAAATGATTTTTTTTTTTTTTTTTAAAAAGTTGCAAATTTATGAGAAAAAAATGAATTTTTGAGAAAATAAATTAAAATTTACAAAAAAATTGCAATTTTTTGAGAAAAAGTAAAAAATTTACAAGAAAAAAGTCTTAACCCTTTGAGTGTGAGAATTTGTGTGCCCCTAGAGGCAGAGCGCAGCACTGCGCCTGCCTTCTCACTCTGACTTTGTCAAAAGTAAGTGAGAAAGTTCTGTTTTTTTGTTTTTTTTTAAATGTACTGATTTCTTGTTCATATACTTTGAAGATAAGATGATGAGGTACCTCTGTACAAAAAACGGTGTCAAAAGACTGAACCATTTTTTGTGTAAATACGTCCAAAGTCCAGTTTTGACTGAGTTATGGAATTTAAAGAGGTGCCGTGACATTATGCAAATTAGATGCATAACTTTATTCCTATCTGAAACTTTGGATCATATTTTACATCTTTCTAATGGACAGTAAGCCATTATCTCTTACCACTTTCAAGTTATAGCCTTGGAAACCTGAACTATTTTACTGACAAAAAATATTTACCACTCTTGACCACTAGGGGGTATGTCGCAGTTTGGCAACATACACACTCAAAGGGTTAAAATTACACAAAAAAGTTGAAAATGTATGTTTTTTCTCTTGGTTTTTCTTTGCATTTCTACACCTCTGAATGGGGGGAGGGGGGAATACCATTGCCCCCTCCCCCCATTCAAGTAAAAACCAGTCGGGAGTTTTTCCCCCCCTCCCCCCATTCAAGTAAAAACCAGTCGGGAGTTTTTAGAGAAACTCTGAAGGCTGGCGGCTCTGTTACCGTCACTTTAACTGTAAATCTGTGACACTGTCTGTGGGAGGGGGGGCGCACATGCAGCCAGTCTAGTCCTGGACACAAAGGTCACAGAGACATGTCCAGCCCCACTGAGACAGAGAAGGTCTCCCAGCATCCCCCGCTCACAGTTTAAACATGGAAACGGTACATGTGGGCCATGGCACCCCTGGCTGGCCATTAAAATAACCCCCCAATCTCAGCCAGCTCGTTATCCCGCCGACGGCCAAACGCCACAACCGATACAATCATCTCTAACGCTGATAGAGTGTGAACGCTGCTGCTGCAGGTCGTTTTAACACGTTTCTACAGAGAGGAACGATGATGACAGAAGTGGACAGAACCTTCCAGGAACGGCTGCTGCTGAAGTCAGTCCTCACAGCCACAAGACTTTAGTCTGACGTGACACATCTGAAAATATTCACCATCTGGACACTTTATTTATAGTGTCATAGTCAGTTTTAGAGTATTTATAGTCAGACAGAGACCAAACAGCCACACACTCCCAACGCAGCCCCTACAACAAACCAGGAGGGATGCGGTTGAACGTCCCCCCCCCCCCCAAGTCCACAAAATACATGAAGACTGGTTGGACAAAGTGCCAGGAACCCTGAAGGACCCAGAGTAGCATGACCAGGACAAGAACAACCACAGTGCTGCTCCTGAATCCTGAGTCCTCTCCAGGATCTGACCTCAGACCTCCGCGGGGGGGTGAGGAGTGGAAGTACCCCTCCCCCACCACCACCACCACCACCACCACCTTACTGTGGTGGACAAACGGTCTGCATGCCCGACTAATCCCAGGAGCTGTTTTCTGGGGCAGTTTACCCCCGTACGCCTCATAAGTTTGCAACTTTTTCCTCCAAAATCTGCAACCTTTTTATTCCTCATAGACTTTAGACTTTTTTTCCCCCAAGATTTGCAACTTTCTTCCCCATAAATTTGTTTCATTTTTCCTCAACAATTTGCATTTTGTTTTCTTAGATTTGCAACTTTTTTTCTCATAGACTTTTTTCTTACTTTTTTCTCATAAATTTGCAACTTTTTACTCCAAAATCTGCAACCTTTTTTCCCTCATAGATTTTCAACTTTTTTTTTCAAAGATTTTCAACCTTTTTCCCCATTAATTTCCAACTTTTTTCTCACAAATTTCCAACTTTTATCTCATAAATTTTCAAGTTTTCCTATAAATGTTTCTAAATTTGCAACATTCATCTGGATGCTGGTTAAATTTTTATTTTGTGTAATTATAATTTACAGCTTTTTTTTTTTAAATTGATGTCTTTTATCATATCTTTGCACGCTTATTCTTGCAATACTGCACCAAATGCGCATTTGTATGTTTGTGCCACATGCTAAATTGGTGACTGCATGAGAACAAACAGACATAAACGTTGACTAAAGGTTTAATAAGACATCCTGTGCTTTATTGAATCCCTCACACCAAAACCTCCACACCTCCTCCTGCTCCTTCGGTTCACGTTCCACCATGTACAGTCATGAAAAATTAATTTCAGCCCCCCCCCCCCACACACACACACACACACACAGCCTGGAGACCTGCTGGGCTCCGAATCAACATCAAAGCTGCTCATTAACATTTAAATTTAACCCTCACCTTCCTCCCAGTGTGGAGGGACTGTGAGTCCAAACCTCCACCGAGGAGCTCTGATTCTTCCACTGATGGATGGAGGGGATAAAAGCAGCTTTTTCACTGCACAAATGTTCTTGTTGTTTATTTGACTGTAAGAGAACTTATCCGGAAATAGCCAGTTTATACAAGTTATGATAAATAATCCCAAATTAAGTTTTTAATTATCCTGAAAAACGCTGTTTATTCTTTAAATCTGCTATTGAAACGTCTTCGGATGATGAGTCATGACGAGTTTCCTCATGTTTCTATTTTCTGCTCGTTTCTGAAACTTGAACCAGTTAAATCATTTGCTGCCTTTGTACTTGAATTTGAAGCTTTTTTCTTACTAAATGTGTTTTTTTTCTCATGCATTTCTGACTTTTTATTTTCAATTTTGATCATTTGTGATATTTAATCATGAATTTATGACTTTTTCCTGTAATTTTAATACATTTTTCTTATAAATTTTTGACTTTTTAATTGTAAGCTTTCAATATTTCACAAAAAAATCTTTTTTTTTCTAATTAGCTGTGATTCATTTACTCACAAATTTGTTATTTTTGTAGTAGAATTCTAACTTTTTTCTCCTACATTTTGCACATTTTTACTCCTGAATTTATGGCTTTTCTCTCAAAAATCTGTGACTCTTTTACTATAATTTTGATGCCCGTTTTCAATCATTTGTGGCATTCTTTCCTCATGAATTTTCTTGTATTATTTATTTTGTCCAAACAATTTAAAAGAAAAAACCCACAATTTTACAAGAAAAAAGCTACAAATTTCATTCATTCATCTTCTTCCGCTTAATCCTTTTCGGGTCGCGGGGGGGCTGGAGCCTATCCCAGCATCTGTGGGCGAGAGGCAGGGTCCACCCTGGACAGATCGCCAGTCCATCGCAGGGCCAACACACAGAGACAGACAACCATTCACTCTCACAGTCATACCTAAAGACAATTTAGAATCCCCAGTTTGATGCCAATTAACCTAACTTGCATGTTTTTGGCATGTGGGAGGAAACCGGAGAAATCCCGTAGTAAACCCATAAGAAAAAAAAAGTACAGAAATTTATCACAAACTTGCTAGAAAAAAGAAAAAGTCACAAAATTACAAAGAGAAACTATCACTAATTTACAGGAAAAAAGGTTTAAATTTAATGACAAAAAATGAAGAAAAAAACAAGAAAAATGTCACAAATTTTGAGTAAAAAAAAAAGTTGAAAACTTACAAGAAATGACAAAATTGTAACAAATTTACCCACTCCCTCAAAAAAGAAATTAAATTCACAAGCAAAAATCCCAATTTTACCAGAGATAAGTTACAAATTTACAGGAAAAATAAAAAGGTGAAAACAGCTGAAAAATGTTTAAGAAATGTCACAAAATTACAAGAAATATCTCACATTTTTGGTTAAAAAAATTTGGAAAAATGTTTGAAATGTCACAAAATTACAAGAAATATCTCACATTTTTCGTTAAAAAAATTTGGAAAAATGTTTGAAATGTCACAAAATTACAAGAAATATCTCACATTTTTCGTTAAAAAAATTTGGAAAAATGTTTGAAATGTCACAAAATTACAAGAAATATCTCACATTTTTGGTTAAAAAAAATTGGAAGTTTACAAGAAAAAAATGACAAAATGGGCAGAAAAAACTTACAATTTTATAAAAAAGAAGTTGAAGATTTTAAGAAAACAGTAAAAAACAATGACAAAAAAGCTGGAAATTTACAAGAAAAAAATGAAAAATTTACCAGAAAAAAGTCATAATTTTATAAGAAAAAAGTTACAAATTTATAAGCAAAAAAAGGGGCAAATTTATTACAAATTTGTCAGAAAATAAGTCACCAATTCACAAAAAACCCCTAACCATAAATGTCATGTACGCTGCGTAACTGGGAATAATTAACAACAATCAGGAAACTACAGCCACAGATCATGGAAAGGGGTTGATACAACAAGCCTGTTCATGACAATAAAGGAACAAGAAGTGTCAAAACTACAAGAGAAAAATTAGATAAAAAGGTTTAAATTGAATGAGAAATAAGTTCAAGGTTAAGTTATTCTCATGGCAATGACATTTGGCGGTGCCTATCTCCGTTCCAAGACACTAAGCCACACAGCTACTGTAGGTAGTGAAAGCTACAGTGAGGGGTCAGTCCTCTGGTAGCTCTGCGTGTTCACTTTCCTTTCCCCATTCCATTATACTGAACACCAAGCTAGAAGGCGGAAAGTACCATTTTTAGCTGGTCTTTGGAATGACCTGGCTGGGATTTCAACCCCAGCCTCCCAGTTGTGGGGCAGATGCTCTACCAACTAGGCCATCACTCCGATTAGGAATTCAAGGAATGTTCAAGGAAGTTCATGGAATGTTGCAAATTTACCAGAAAAAAAAAAAATTCACAAAATTTTTGGTTAAAAATGTTGGCAATTTACAAGAAAAAAAAGCAAAATTATGACAAATTTATCATAAAAAAGTCACAAAATTACAAGAGAAAAAAATCACAGATTTATCCACCTTAATGCTGAGATGCTGAGGGCACTGCTGTAGCAACGATTATGGGGACAACTGGTTTTGGGCTGAAACAATGTTAAATCAGTCAGCAAGAGTGGAATAGTAGGGCATTGAAATAAGATTTTTAAACGTTTTTCAAATTCATTTTCATGTATAGTCCACATACGTGTTTTGCAGTCAAGTGGCAGCTAATTTCAGCTCTTGTAGTTTTTGTATTTTTGAATGTTTTGGCATAGTTCTGGTACTTGTTGCTGCTGTTCGTGGTTGTGCCATAGATTGGATAAATGGAGGCTTCTCACAAACAGGCACAGCTAAATCTGTGGCTTCAACGGCAATGCGTAGGTCATGCACCGAAAACTAAAAAGGACTGTTGGTGTGATCGGTGGAACAGACACAGGACAGACACAAGAGCAGCACGTATGTTTTCACTAGTATGAATGTCACAGACTTGATGTTTACATATGTCACCAGATGCAAGGCTGCATGAAGTAAAATAATAAATAAAAAATAGGAACAGTTTGCTTCCTAAGGCTTAACGATTTAAGAAAGTAAACAGTGTTCACTTACATAGTGCATTTTACTCATCTCTAGATGACCAAAGCGCTTTACAGATGCTGCTGTCCACCTGTTGATGGTGACAGAGCTGCCATGCAAGGCGATGGCCTGACCCACCAGGAACAACTGAGAGCTCAGTGTCTTGATCAAGGACACTTCAACATGCAGACTGAGCGGAACTCAAACCAGTGACCCTCCGATCAGTAGTCAGCCACACTACACCTGTGCCACAGCCGCCCCAGATATCAAATAGTTTTGGGGGTTTTTTGCATTCATTGCACTGCATTGGAACGGTATGGACTTGACATTAGCAGCTTCAGCATGCATTAATTTTTAAATTATCACAAAATATAGATCAATACAATTTTGAACAATTGTTAGAAAAGGCCTGTACGTGTTAAGTTAAATAACACGCATTCATGGCATGACAGCAGCATGAGCATTCTAATTTCTGGGTAAAACAAACAGCTGCAGCTGACTGTTTTACCCCGACATTAAAACACCCAAACACGGTGTTTTAGATTCTAGATTCTACGTCTGCTCTGAGGTAAATTTGATTATGTCCAACATATTTTAACAAAATGCAATCTACTTTATTGCGGTGGAAACACTGATATATCTCAGAGCTTTTATTTGTTTACAGCATTAGCATCTTAGCAGCAGAGCTAACTAACAGAGCTACTGTCTGCCAGGCCACGTTTTAAGGTCAGCTTCTCATCCTTCAATAGTTGTAGTAAGTAGAATGATATATTACTCTTTTTGAGGTGCAAAAGGCCGTGTTCCCGCATTTTTGAAGTCATTGTTTTTTAACAAGGAAAAGTGTCCCGTTTCTGTGACAACTCCATGTTCTAAACCAGTACCCGAAATGGTACACATAATTCACGCAAGGCATCATGGGGGCTAGGAATAAAGCGGATAGAAAAAAAAGAGAAGAAGTTTAAAAATAATGAAAAATAAAAGCACAAGTTTTTGGTAAAAAGCTGGAAATTAAAAAAATGACACCATGACAAAAAAGTCACAATTTTATAAGAAATAAGTTACAGATTTAGCTAGCTAGCTAGATAGATAGGTAGATGTACTTTATTGATCCTAAACTGGGAAATTACAGTAACAGCAGCATGACAGCAGATGACCAAAACGACAGAAACACACACAGCATGATAGACAAAGGGATTACATTACCCATGGAAGGTAAAACTGCCTACATAACTTATATACATTGTAGATGAATAGAAAAGAGGTTAAAAAAAGAAAAAGGGTGAAAAATTAAGGCAAGAAAAATTGAAAATTTACAAGAAAAAAAAGCAAAAAAAAAAAAAATTGCCAGAAAAGTTACAAATCCACAAGAAAAAAGTCAAAGATGTACAAGCCTGAAAATTACAACAAAAAATTGCAAATTTCTGTCAAATTTACCAGAAAAAAAGTAAAAATTTTACAAGAAAGAAGTTGCAGATTTCAAGAAAAAAAAACTGTAAAAATTATGACAAAAAGTTGGAAATTTACAAGTAAAAAAATGACAAAAATTATTACAGTTTTTCGAGAAAAAGTCAAAATTACAAGAGAAAAACTCACAAATTTATAGGAAAAAAGGTTTAAATTAAAGAGGATAAAATGTATAAAAAAATCACAAATTTTTGGTCAAAAAGTTGAAAATTTACAAGAAAAAAATGACATTTATCAGAAAAAAGTCATAATTTTACAAGAAAGAAGTTAGATTTTACAAAAAAAGGTAAAAAAAAAAATAATGTAACAAAAGCTGGAAATTTACAAGAAAAAAAGGACAAAATTATCACAAATATGCATGGAAAAAATGTCACAAATCCACAAGAAAAAGTCAAAGACGTACAAGAAAAAGCCTGAAAATTACAAGAAAAAAAAATCGCAAATTTCTGTCAAATTTACTACAAAAAAGTAAAAATTTTACAAGAAAGAAGTTGCAGATTTCAAGAAAAAAAAAGCTGTAAAAATTATGACAAAAAGTTGGAAATTTACAAGTAAAAAATGACAAAATTATTACAGTTTTTTGAGAAAAAAGTCACAATTACAAGAGAAAAACACAAATTTATAGGAAAAAAGGTTTAAATTAAAGGGAAAAAATGTATAAAAACTCACAAATTTTTGGTCAAAGTTGAAAATTTACAAGAAAAAATGACAAATTTATCAGAAAAAGTCAATTTTACAAGTTAGATTTTACAAAAAAAAAAGTAAAAAAAATTAAGGTAACAAAAGCTGGAAATTTAGAAGAAACAAAGGACAAAATTATCACAAATATGCATGAAAAAAACGTCACAAATCCACAAGAAAAAAGTCATAAATGTACCAGAAAAAAACACTGAAAATTACATGAGAAAACCTCACAAATCTATAGAAAAAAAGGCACAAATTTTTTGCAAAAAGCTGGAAATTTTCCTGGAAAAGTAAAAAAAAAAAGGTCACAAATTTATGATAAAAAGTTGAAAACTTAAAAGAAAATATTGTCAAATTTATGAAAAATTTACAAGAAAGTATTAAAAAAAAATCAAAAACTAAAAAACTACAAGAACCGTTATTGTGAACGGCAGCGTTGTTGTCAAGAACTCATTAAAACCAGAGTCTTAACAAGACCAGGACTATAAGGGGTCAAGACCAGGACGTCGTGGGGCTGCCCTGTTGACCTGGTCTGGACCTCCTGAAGTCTGGTCCGGTCTCCACTGCGGCGCTGGGAAAGTCACTGTAAAACAGCCACAGCGACCCATGTGTTCCAGGACTAATTAAAGCAGCAGAAACAAAACAGAATTCAGTCTCAGTCTGACCGGATTTTCTGTTTCTGTCTTCATCTGCTTCGTGCTGGTCACCATGAGGACCAGTAAAACCCACGAGGTCCACACGTGTGATAACCAGCTGCGACAATGGACGGAGGGGTGATGATGGAGGAGCCGTAAAACACATGCATCGGGTGGGTGAGATGGTGGAGATGATGGCGACGTTCACACCCTCATAAACAGAGGAAACACCACACTCACCAGTCTTCATGCGGCATGGCAGCGTTACCCTCGGTTACTGAGCAGCTCCTCCACCGTACACTGCTGCTCCTCCTCCTCCTCCTCCTCCTCTCTCTCCTATAACCGCTACAGAGGAGGCAGATGGAGCAGTGATGCTGCCGCTGCCGCTCCGCCTCCTTCTCATCTTCAGCTCATTTACTCTCATTACAGTTTAAGTTTAAATTTGAGCAGGGGAACCCAAATCAGCAACAGAGACGTTCCAGTTGTTTTTACCCAATAATATTATATTTTAATAAATATTTGCTAAGTTTTCCACATGCTGACTCAGCTCCCAGAAGTGTTATTTAAATGGCTGTGGTCGGAAAACCTCAGGTTTATTTACTGCAATGCCATTTTACACACGGCAAAGCAGCCTGTTTTGCAGCACATTGCTTTAAAAGGTAATGAGCCCCAGTTAATCCCACACTCCCTCTTTTATCATTTCTCTGAGGTTTATGTTTTGATGTGATGCCATGCTTGAGGCTAACGTTAGCTGTTAGTTTTGGTTGTTGGACTAAGTGGCATTCTAACAAATGTTGGCTGAATGTTAGAAAGTAAAAGCAAAAATAAAGCCTTATCAGAAAAAGCGTGTGAGTTGCGAGGGCAGAAACAACTCTGAATGAGTGAATAGCTAACTCTGCTAACTAACTGTACAGTACTTTAACTGTACAGACTGGGAGATGTTCACACTGTCCTGCGGGAATGATTTGGACTCTTTGGTGGACGTCACATACTCATACATGGCTTTCTGTAAAAATACGATCGTTCCACGTAAACGTGTCAAAATATATCCCAACAACAAGCCATGGGTTACAAAATCAGGTTAGGGAGTTAAGGGGTGCTTGCGCATGCAGCAACTGGCAGCTGGTGGCTTGTCACCGGACTGCAGAACAAATCTACCTAGGGGTACAAAGTAAGTCCAAAAAAAAAAAAAAAGAATCAGTTAAATCCTGCTTACAGAGGAAAGCACTTGCCTTTAAACAGGGGTCTGTTTCTGAGCTACAGGTTGCCACAAAAGAGCTGCAGGCCGAAATTTTAAGAGCAAAACAGAATTATAAATCAGAGTTGGAAAGCAAGATGGCAACAAAGAAGCTTGGTTCAGCCTGAGCCAGTATGAAAACTATTGCAGGCCTTCAGAGCACAGAACGCAGCAATCGTGTGTTTTTAGATGGTTTTAATTCAGACACAGAGCTGGCTAATGCTCTTAATTGTTTTTATGGTCGTTTTGACTCCTTTGATTTTAGCACAGAAACCCAAGATTTGAAACAGAAATTCAAAGACAATCAGCACTTTAATATTGAGGTGCAGGATGTTAAAAGGGAGTTCTGCCCTGTAAAAGTGAACAAAATTCAGGGCCCTGATAATATATGTGGGCGCTTGGTAAAGTCCTGTGCACATGAACTGAGTCCTATATTTCATTACATTTTCAATAAGTCCTTACAAACACAACATGTGCCTAAGATCTGGAAAGAAGCCGTGGTTGTTCCTGTTCCAAAATCCAGCTGTCCTAAAACGGTAAACAACTTTAGACCAGTTGCTTTGATTTCAATTTTAATGAAAATTTTTGAAAAACTGGTCAGATGTGAGGTCTTAAAGTAGACTGAGCATGCATTGGATCCTTTGCAGTTTGCCTATAGGCCTCACAGAGGAGTGGAGGATGCCACTGTCACTCTGTTTAACATGCTTTTTAAACATCTGGATTTTAATGGGACACACGCCAGGCTTTTATTTGTGGACTTTTCCTCTGCCTTTAATACAATCCAACCTCATATTTTAGTTGAAAGGCTCCTGCAACAATTTGATTTGAGCAATAATCTGGTGGGTTGGATTCTGGATTTCTTAACCAACAGGACACAGAGAGTAAGGGTCAATGGTACATTGTCTGACCTAAAGTACTACTGGCTCTCCTCAGGGGTGTGTGTTGTCACCACTACTCTTCATCCTGTACACAAACATGTGTCGGAGCAGACATGACAACAGACACATTATAAAGTATGCTGATGACTCAGTTATTGTCAGTCTCCTCCAGGATGGTGAGAGTGGCCACGGCCCAGTAGTTGATGATTTTGTTCACTGGTGTGAGGATTCCTACCTGCAGCTGAATACGACAAAAACTAAAGACATGATTATTGACTTTAGGAGGAAAACTCCCAGTCACAAAGGCACCGTACTAAAAGGCCAGACCACCGAATGTGTACAATCCTACAAATATCTTGGGACGATTATTGATAGTAATTTAAACTTTGAAGAGAACTGTGAAAGGGTGTGCAAAAAGGGTCAGCAACATTTGCATTGCTTGAGAAAACTTGCACGCTTCCAAATTGACCAAACCATAATGATAATGTTTTATCAGGCTTTTATTGAATCTGTTTTATCCTTTTCTTTAGTGTCATGGTTTGGTCAGATAAAACTGAAACAGAGGAAATCCTTGGATCAGGTAGTTAGATGGTCCAGTCGTTTGCTTGGTGAGTCACAGCTGAGCCTGACATCCCTGTACACCAGACAGGTACAGAGGATGGCTACCTCCATTTTAAATGATGACTCCCACCCTTTGCACTGCAACTTTCAGCTTCTTCCCTCAAGACGGAGGTTTGCTGTCCCAAAAAGTAAAACCCAGCGCTACAAAAACAGCTTTGTTCCTGCTGCTGTCAAAGAGTTGAACAAGTTGTAACAATATATTGCACATAATTTAGGTGCCTATTTATTAACTCCATTTTATATTTACTTATTTTTGTAGGATGTTATTTGGGTTCTAAATATTTTATTGGGTTTTAGACCTTTGAGTTTTTAACCTCTTTGACTAGTTTTTAACTTTTTAATATGACCCTTCTCTGTTACCTCTGGTTTTTCTCTCATCTCTTTGTCTTTATACCCTGATTGATGGAGCCTTGAGTATTTTTATCATGTTTATAGTCAGCTTCATGTGTGCCTGTGTTTGTGTCTATATTGAATGTAATTTGTGGCTTGTAAATATGGATGTCAGACTGCAGAACAAATCTACCTACGGGTACAAATAAAGTAACCTGAACCTGAACCTGAACCTAACTGCAGCTAACTGATGTTAATCAGGTGTCCGGTCCTGCATCAAAATGAGCTAAAATAACATCTATCAATGAAATAGATAGATGTTAAATAGATAGATTTTTTTTTTCCCAAGATGGCGACCGGGATGGTCACACTTTTCAGTGCTGAGACTAAGTCACTGATTTTGCCATTAAAAAAATAACTAACCTACAGCGATTGGCGCTCGTGACGGACACCCACGGGCCGAATTTCCACCTCCGTAAGAAAACTGCTGGAATACCCCTTTAATCGGGTAGAGCTGCTGCTGCTACCCGAAGCGATTGCTAAGCTAACGCTAATGCTAGCTAACGCTAGTTAGCTTAACGCTGGCCCAGTTGTGCCACCTAACTCCGACACGAAGCGACTCAGCCCCCGGTGAGGACTTACCGGAGGAACTAACCGAGGCGGCAGCTGAGCGCGTGCCGGATCGGAGCTCGGGCGCAGCGTTGGTGAGAGACGGGGGCCACCTGGACCTAGCGGAGGAACAACCAGACTGACGGCGGTTGGTGACGGGGCCTAGCAAAGGTACCACCAAGGCAGACGGCGGCAGGCGGCGGTGATCAGCGGCTGTGATCAGCGGAGCTCGGCTGCACCGGCGGTGTGCGGCGTGACTTGGCGGAGGAGCTGTACAGGAGCTCGGTTGCGGCAGCAAACCCTCACCCTGAGTCGGAGCCCAGTTGCGAGGCCCAGCAGAGGAACAACCAGACTGACGGCGGTTGGTGACGGGGCCCAGCGAAGGTACCACCCAGGCAGACGGCGGCAGGCGGCGGTGATCAGCGGCGGTGATCAGCGGAGCTCGGCTGCACCGGCGGTGTGCGGTGTGACTTGGCGGAGAAGCTGTACAGGAGCTCGGTTGCGGCAGCGGTGAGCAGAGGGACCAGCAGCGGCGGGGCTAGCTGAGGCTCAGCCGGATTCACTGTTTTTACTATCCACAGATCAGTAAAATGCCACCAAAGAAAGACGAAATGGAAGAGATCAAAAAATCTCTGAACTTTGTGTCAGAAGAATTGGCCAAATTGACTAGCCAGCAGGCCAAATTGGCTAGCCAGCAGGCCAAAATAATAGACCTAATAGAAGATGTACAAGCCCTACAATTAATAATTCAAGAAAAAGACAAAAAAATTAAGGGCCTGGAGCAACGCGTTGAGGATCTTGAACAAGGTTCTCGTATGGATGACCTAGTTATAAGTGGACTAGACATCAGATATCAGTCATACGCCCATGCCACAACAGGACTGAGTCGTGAGGATGCTCCCATGAGTGAATCAGTCTCCCTAGAAAATCAGGTGCTTCAGTTCCTTAATAATAGAGACATTAAAGTAGAAGCTAATGCAATTTCAGCCTGTTATGCTTTACCGAAGAAAGATAACAAAACAAAGAAATCAATTGTGATGCGCTTTGTGAACAGAAGGGTAAAGAATGACATACTGAGGCAGGCCAGAAAGCTACGGGGAACACAAGTTTACCTAAATGAACATCTGACAAAAACAAACGCTGAAATAGCACAGCAGGCACGGATGCTGAAAAGACAAAATAAGATACAGGCAACCTGGACAAGAAATTGTAGAATTTGGATTAAACCAAATGGAACACCTGAGCAAGCAAAGAGTATAATGATCAGAGATGCTACTGACTTAGATAAATACAGATGAACACTGATTAAGAAAATTATGAGTCAATGATAATCTATATTCACACACACGGTAAGAATAATTCTTTTGATACACCATGCCAAAGTACCTTAAAAAAAATAAGCAAAACAAACAAAAACTTATGACCGACTCGAGTAGACACCAATTATCCCCAGTTGGAGGAAGTCATTTGACACAGAGTGAAGAAACTCAAACTCTGAAAATATGCCATTATGCTGAACATAAACCACAAGAGATGGAGAATGATATTGATCCTGATAACCACTTTTTCAATAATATTCATAACCATTGTGAATATTACACTGAAAAGCAATTCAAAAGTCAAGTGCAATTAGATGGTAAACTGTCAATAATACACTTCAACAGCAGAAGTCTTAACAAAAACTTTCCACAGATTCAGGACTATTTAAAACAGCTAGACAGAAAATTTACAGCTATTGCAGTCTCTGAAACCTGGCTTAATGAAGAGCAGGCTCCCCTGATGGCAATAGAGGGATATCAGATGTTTCATATTAACAGATCTCAAAAAAAGGGTGGTGGTGTTGCACTGTATATTGATGACCTGTATAGGTGTAAGCTTGTAAATGGAATGTCCTTTGCGCTACCAGGGATCTTGGAATGTGTCACTGTTGAGATTGACCAAGATAAAACAAAAAATCTAATTATAAGTTGTATATATACAACGCCGGGAACTTGCATTGAGACATTCAGAGATAAATTAGTTGAGCTGTACAATAATATTACTAGTAAGAAAATGGTAGCAATTTGTGGAGATTTCAATATTGATTTACTGAATCCACATCAACAAAATGTAGTTACAGAGTTCATGAACTCTATGTACAGCATGAGTCTATATCCCACAATAACACATCCTAGTAGAATCACAGTTCACACTGCTACACTTATTGACAACCTGTTTGTCAATGTTATTGATAAGAAAATAGAAAGTGGATTATTGATAAATGATATAACTGACCACTTGCCAACCTTTGCACTTATCCATGGCCACACCGGGGCCAACACAGAAAAAATTTCAAAATCGTTCAGATACAAATCACCAAATGCAATCAGTTCTTTTAAAGAGGACTTGCTGAAGCAAGACTGGACAGAAGTCTATGTATCAGATGTAAATGAAGCCTATGACACATTTATAAACATTGTAACCACTCTTTATGAAAAAAAACTGCCCATTAGTAAAAAAATGCTTAAACACAAATTTGCTGATAAACCATGGTTAACCAAAGGACTACAAAAGGCGTGTAAAAAGAAAATTTATTATATAAAGCTTTCCTAAAGAAAAGGACAAAAGAAGCAGAGCAGTGGTATAAAACATACAAAAATAAGTTAACATATATAATAAGATGTAGTAAAAGAGACTATTACAGTAAAGAACTGGAGAAAAACAAAGACAATATTAAAAATACATGGACAATACTCAACAGTATCCTTGGAAATAAAAGCAGAAATACAAGCAACCCAACCAATATTCCAAAAAATAATAAAACAACTCAGAGTGTGAATATAGCTTCACCTGCAGATGAATTTAATAAATTTTTTGTTAACATTGGACCTAATTTGGCTCAAGAAATACCCACTATGGTGCCTACAGGTGATACAATATGCAATAACACTGCTGTAAAAGACTCCATCTTCATAAAGAACACAGACAAAAGAGAGGTCATTGAAATTGTTAAATTGTTCAAAAGTAAAACATCTACGGACTGTGATGGTATTGACATGCTCCTAGTCAAAACTGTTATTGAATGCCTAGTAAAACCACTGACATATATTTGTAACCTGTCTCTCCAAACAGGTATATTTCCCAATGCAATGAAAATAGCTAAAGTAATTCTAACATACAAGACGGGCGACAGAGGGGAACTCTCAAACTATAGACCAATTTCACTATTACCGCAATTTTCCAAGATACTTGAAAAAATATTCTATGAGAGAATTGACAACTTCATACTGAAGAATAATTTATTGTGTGAGCAGCAATATGGGTTCAGACACAAGAGGACAACTGCATATGCCCTAATGGAATTTACAGAAAAAATATCAACAGCCATCGAAAATAAAGAGTATTCAGTTGGAGTATTCATGGATCTTAAAAAAGCATTTGATACAGTGGATCATAATTTATTATTAAAGAAACTACAAAATTGTGGTATTAGAGGGGTAGCACTGTCCTGGTTAAGTAGTTACTTAAAGAATAGATATCAGTATGTATGTGTTAGCAACAAAAACTCACAGTTACTGAAGGTTACCTGTGGAGTCCCACAGGGTTCAGTTTTGGGACCATTATTATTCAATATGTATATAGATGATATATGTAAAGTTTCAGAAAAAATGGACTTAATACTGTTTGCCGATGACACTAATCTATTATGCAGTGGAAACAATTTGGAACAACTTCTGGATACACTCGGAAAGGAATTAGGAAAGCTTAAACTGTGGTTTGATTCAAACAAATTAACGCTCAATTTAAGTAAGACAAAATTTATAGTCTTTAACAACCATCACAACAACCCAGTACCTAAACTCAGTGTAAATGGTGTAGAGATTGAAAGGGTATCTGAAACTAAATTTCTTGGAGTAATAATTGATAATAAACTGTGTTGGAAATCACATATTAATTATATTAACGGTAAAGTATCCAAATCAATTGCAATATTACACAGAGTGAAATATTTGCTGAATCAACCCACACTATACACCTTGTATCATTCATTAATACTCCCATACATGACATATTGTAATGAAGTATGGGGAAATACATATAAAACAAACATATATCCACTCTTTATGCTTCAAAAGAGAGCTATTAGAATAATAAACAAAGCAGCTTACAGGGAACCAACAAACCCACTTTTTCTTAAACAAAAAACTCTCAAGTTGAAAGATCTGGTTGACTTTGAAACTGTAATAATAATGTTTAAAGTGAAGAATTTATCACTGCCCGCAAATATCCAAAAGTTGTTCCAAATAAGGGAGAAACGATATCACTTCAGAGGAACATGCATATTTCAAAAGACTACAGTGAAAACAACCACCAAGCAACACTGTATTTCAGTGCAAGGAGTCAGATTATGGAACGATTTTGGACCTGAATTAAAATCATGTACAACGCTTGGACAATTTAAACAAAAACTAAAGGAAGAAATACTCCAAACATATATACAAGACAACATGTAAAATCACATAAGGATTGCCATATCCAGCCTGTGTTGTGTTGTAGCTTAGTTTTTTTTTTTTTTCCTTTTCTGTCACATTTTGTCTTAGATTTGTTTTTGAATAGTAATCGCTTAACTTAGCTTAGCTTTTTTTTTTCTCTGTCACATTTTGTCTTAGCTTTGTTTTGAATTGTAATCGCTCTTGTCTGTTTTCTCTTTTTCTTTTTTGAATTCTTGGATGGAATATGGGTGGGCAATATAAGCTGCGGCTTCAGCCATCACCCATTTCGGATAACTTACGTTGAATTGTATAATCAGAGGAGTCATTGTCTAATTTGACCTTGTTGTTATATTATTCAGTTTCTTTTAACCTGTACTGTACTATCTGAAATAAATTCATTCATTCATTCAAATATGTGGTCAAGGGTTGGAAAATGATCCAGTTCTTTTTTCTATAGAGAATATGTCTCGCATTTTGTCATCATACTGTCTACTATTGTTTATTAGTAATAAACATCACCATCATCAGTCTTCTGTCTCTACTGGGTGAGACACTTGTTCCCATTCTCAGCCAATCCTGCTTCAAGTTCCTGCTGACCTTGGTGGCTCTGGCAGTGGGGACCATCAGTGGGGACGCTCTTCTTCACCTACTGCTTCATGTGAATACCTCACAAAGGGCCTGAATGCAACTTGGTGCACTTTAATAAGACTATTTGCTGTGTTTGATATCAAAACCTGAGTGATTTACAGCACTTTGCTAGCCAAAACATTAGATAATATTTTGGCAAAGTACAAAGCAAAGTACAAAGCTGCAAAGTATGGACTGAGGAAGGCTACAGTGTAACAACAGCCAAGAGGCAGTACAGAGAAAAGCTGGACAGTCTTTACTCCACTCCTGACCCGGGGTGCATGTGGCAAGGTCTGCAACACATCACAGACTACAAGAAGACCAACAGCAGCATCGCTAGCCCTACAGACAGCCTGCCGGATGATCTCAACATCTTTTACACCCGCTTCGAGACCATCATCCACAGCACAGAACAGAGACACACACTCACGCACCCCCCCCCCCCCCCCCACTAAGAGTCTCACCAGACCAGGTAAACAAAGCACTGAGAAATATCAACCCCAGCAAGGCAGCAGGACCAGACAACATGCCCTCAGAGCATGTGCTGCAGAGCTGACTGATGTTCTCACAGTAATCTTCAACCTCTCCCTCAACCAGAACATAGTCCCCTTGTGCTTCAAAACAACAACTATCATCCCAGTCCCCAAAAGGAGCCCACCAACCTGTCTGAATGATTACAGACCAGTAGCACTCACTCCAATCATCATGAAGTGCTTTGAGAGAGTGGTGCTGCCCCTCATTCAGGAGAGCATACCAGGCACCCTGGACCCCCTGCAGTACGCCTACCGGCCCAACAGGTCCATCTCAGATGCCATCGCTGCAGCACTCCATTATTCTCTCTCCCACCTGGAAGATAAAGACTCCTACATTAGGATGCTCTTTGTCGACTACAGCTCCGCCTTCAACAAGGTCATCCCCCACAAACTCACCGACAAACTGTCTTTACTTGGCCTGCACCCCACCCTCTATGACTGGCTACTGGACTTTCTAACTGGCAGGCCCCAGTCTGTCAGGATGGGTAACAGAACCTCAGCCAGCATCATCACAAACACAGGTGTCCCACAGGGTTATGTTCTCAGCCCCATCCTCTACAGCCTCTTCACCCATGACTGTGTCGCCTTCCACAAAGACAACATCATCCTAAAGTTTGCAGATGACACAGCGGTGATAGGACACATCACTGGTGATGATGAAGCATCCTACAGGAGGGAGGTTGCCAACCTGGTGTTATGGTGTGAGGACAACAATCTCACCCTCAACACGGACAAGACAAAGGAAATGATAGTGGACATGAGGAAAGGGAGGAGGAGACCCCATCGGCCACTGTTTATCCAGAAACTTGAGGTGGAGAGAGTGAGCAGCTTTAAATACCTAGGCATCCACATCAGCGAGGACCTTAAGTAGACACACAACACCACAGAGCTGGTCAAGAGAGCTCAACAGCGACTGTACTTTCTGAGGAAGCTGAAGAAGTTTGGCATGTCTTCCAGGAGCCTCAACAATTTCTACAGCTGCATCATTGAGAGCATCCTGACCAACGGCATAACTGCGTGGTACAGAAACACCACTGCCCTGGAGCGCAAACACCTGCAGAGAGTGGTCAAGACAGCAGAGAAGATCATCAGGACTCCACTCCCCTCTGCAGAGCACCTACCACCACAGAGTTCAAAAGAGAGCTGACGTCATCCTCCGGGACCCCACCCACCCCCAACACAGACTGTTCACACTTCTGCCCTCAGGTCGGAGGTACAGACGTGTGAAAAGCCACACAACCAGATTGAAAAACTCCTCCTTTCCCACTGCCATCAGACTCATGAACAGACAACAACTCCCAAAACTCTAACACAGCTTTGCATATAGGAACTCACACACCGGCTGCTAAATTTGCACACTGCTCACCTGTACAGTAGATATAGTATCACCTGTCTGATGTCCATATCATCTCTGCTGCTACTTACCAATAATTTGCAATTATACACTGCTTGTTGCACAATGCTCATTTGCACACTGTACATAAGTCTATGCCATCTCAGGGTCACATCAGGTTGCACACTGCTCATTTGCACACTGTACATAGGTTCATGCCATCTCAGGTTCACATCATCTCTGATATCAATATACCACTATCACTTTAGTCATCCGGTGACTTCATTTTCATTCCTCTACTGCCTAACTGTGTGTTGGTGTATGTGTCTTAGCATCCATCAGTACTAGGATTGAGTTACTGTGTTAGTGTGTCATGACCTATTAGAATTGTTGTTTCTGTACCTTTAACTTGGCATTCGTTCGGACAGCAAAGCAAGAATTTCATTGCTCAGGAAATGTAGCATTTCTTAACTGTGCACATGATAATAAAGCCTTTGAATCTTGAATCTTGAATAATATAATCAAATATTGCAATTCATTAAACCAACATAAATCTATCCAACCATCTAAATTACCCTTGTTGTACCAGTAAACATAATTAGTGAAGCTAATTATACACAGTGCTGTGCAAGGGTCTTGAGCCACACTTCATTTTACATTTTGCTTCCAAGGAACCAAAATTTATGGTAATTTTAAAAAAGGGGATCTTGAGCACATTTTGAGGAAACATATGTTTACGGATGTAAACGCGGTTTTATGAATGAAAGTGAACCTGTAACCACGTGACTATGATCCTTGGAACAGGAGCATTATACCAAATTAATCACACCTGTGGATGCACACCTTATATATACCCTTGCATTCACCCATTCTTCCTCCTTCTAATGACTGGGAGGAGCCTGCCTCCACCGACGAAGGACAATGAATGGTTACAGGTTCACTTTCATTCATAAAACCGCGTTTACATCCGTAAATGTACATTTTATTTCATTTTCATTTTTTCATTTTATTTCATTTCGGTGAACTTGTAACCACATGGCAACCGTATACCAAATGAGTCCTGAGGAGAATGGAGGTGGCATCACCTACAGGTCAAAGGAGCACAATGCCCCAATCATTCAGTTCACTGACTCTCTTGGCTGAGACAATTGCTAAGAGAAATACAGTCTTCCCAGAGATCAGACGAAGGTCAGCAATGGAGAGTGGCTCAAAAGGGGCAAGCATAGAGCCCTGAGAACTGTCTAGAGATTCCAAGTGGGAAGCAAAGGACACTGGGATGGGCAGCTCCGTCTCACGCCTCTCAAAAATTGCCTAGCCATGGAATGTGCCTCAGGCGAAAAGCCATCACATTTTTCATGGGCAGTTGACACTGCGGCCAGGTAGCCCCTGATAGTTGACTCCACCCAACCTTGGGCAAAGAGGTACTGGAGATAAAAAACAAGATGACAGAGATGTGACATGTCAAGGGATTCTCACCCTTGGTCCGACACCAGTTCAAAAACACTCTCCACTTCACACTGCATTGCAGCTGGGTAGATGGGGCCCGTGAAGCCTGCATGGTGTCTACAACCTCCTTCTCTGAGCCAAGTTTACACAATTGCTCCCATCCAAGGGCCATACATGAAGCTGCAGGAGCTGGGGATTCGGATGCCAAATCCCACCCTGTGCCTGTGAGAGCATATCCTGTCTGATTGGGAGAAGCCAAGGATAGCCCGCCAACTTCTCATGGATATCCGCCATCCATGGTCTTTGTGGCCAATTTAGGGCCATCAAAATTACTTGAACAGACAGTAGTCTCACCTTTGCAAGGAAAGATGGCAGAAGAGGCAGTAGTGGAAATGCAAACAGCTTCACTGGAGGCCAGGCATGCTCAGAGCATCTGTAGCTAGTGGACCTGGCAGGCTTGAGCCCACAAGAGCAGATGACACACCCTTGCATGGAGAGAGGGAGACCCCAGTTCATCCTGCTGGTTGATGTACAACACCACAGCTGCGCTGTCCGTCCGTACCAGAATTTTTCTGCTCTGAATGACTGGGGGGAAAAAAAGCCCCAGAGCCAAACACACTGCTTCCATCTTGGGATGGTTTATATGCCAAGACTGCTGTGCCGCAGCCTAATGTCCCCGAACAAACATGCCCTCCCAGACTGCACCCCAGCCTGCTTGGGAGGCATCAGTTGTCATGGTCACCCTGCAGCCCTCTTGGCCCAGGGGAACACCACCTCAGACTGCTGATGAGTGTCTCCACCATCTGAGAACCATGAGGCTCCTTTGGAAGAATTAGCCTCCTCCTTTTGTCTCTGGGCAAAACCACCTTCTGAAGCGCGAACTACCATTGAAGGGAATGAACACATAAAAGACCCAGTGACACCACCTGGGTGGCTGCAGCAAAGAGGCCTAAGATCCTCTGGCACTGCTGCACTGATACAGTCCTTTGTGAAATGCAGCTCTCGATGCATTCCCTGATAGTATATCCTCTCTTCGGAGTTAGGGATGTCCTCATGGCAACTGAATCCAGGGTGAGCCCCAAGTACTCAGCAACCCTGGTTGGAACCAGGCAGCCTTTCACTGCATTCAAATGCAACCCAAGTGCCGCCAAGTGAGTCAATATGGTCTCCATATTGCTCCTCGCTACGGTTCCTAATGGCGCACAAACCAGCCAATCGTCCAGATAATTGAACTTGAATGCCCCTCTGCCACAGTGGGGCGAGTGCAGAGTCCATGCACTTGGTGAACGTCCGAGGACAGGGACAGGCTGAAAGGCAGGACATCGTAATCGAAGGCTTGTCCTGAAGGAACCCTGAGGAATTTCCTGTGGCCGGATTTATGGGAATTTGGAAATCAGCATCACGAAGGTCCATTGCTGTGAACCAATTGCCTGGCCCTATGGCCTGAATAATGTCCTCAGCCTGTATAGGGTGGTGTATCGGGCTGTGCCTATCTCCGTTTCTCTGACCTTAGGCCACACAACCACTGTAAGTAGCAAAAGCTACAGTGGTGGTTGTGGTGGTGGTGGGGTAATCCCCTGGTAGATCTGTGTGTCACGCAACAATTCACTTGGAGACAAGGAATAGGCAGTGTAAAAAACCTCACCTCTCTTCTCCTGGAGAGAGACCGTATTACGTTCTTTCCCAGCAGGGCAGAGACCTCGCTGCCCAGAATCACGGAATGAGTGTCCTCCTTACTTTTGCTTTCAGAACCCCTTGAAGTTGAGGAATGAGCTCTGAATTGTAGGCGGTATCCACACTCCAGTGCATCGATCACCCATGGACATGAGGTGCACCGACACCAACTCATGAGGTGCGCTGCAGAAAAGGCTGATGTCAGGGGCAGCGTACCGTGAGAAACGCTGGCGAGGCTTGGCAGGACCACGGTCTACATGCTTCCAAGAGCACGGATGTGAGTGCTGCTGAACCTACACCTGCTGGCGAGAGGCCCTCTGCCTCGGGTGACCCAAGCTCTGAAAAGAACCTGGCTCTGTGAAACAAAGCTGTTGTGGGTTCTCACCCCCCCTTTCCCAAGAGGTCTCCAGACACTCAACTTAGATGGTCCTGACCAATGAAAGGACTGCATGCGCAGTCTCACCTTCTGTACCTCATCTAACATCGCCTCTGCTGCAGGCCCAAAGACCTCACCAGGCACTACCGCAGCCTCCAAAACAGCAGCCTTGTCCGTATCCACCAATCCAGACTGACTCAACCACACATGCTGCCAGGCCATGGTCAATTGGCCAGGGAGTTCCCAAGTGCTGTAGCCTGTGAGCTAACTCCTTGAATCACAGTGTCCACCACCTTTACCAACTGTGGTAAAAGGTCAGTTTGTGGTGACCCAGCACAATGCAGACTGATACTATTCACGCTCAACAGGGATTGCATACGGACAGAGAACCCCTGGGGGGACAACCAGAACAATGGACTATTGTTATACATCCCTGGATTAAGGAGAGGAAGTCTGGGCGCCAGTTGGTCACGCGATAGATATGTATTGACTGATATGTATAGCAATATGCAAATGTGCCATGCATTCTCTCTGTTGGTATAACATGTATAAAAGAGCTTGCAATACATGCCTCAAGAGCAGAGCACACACAGGACACACAGCACAACACAGCGCACAGCGCTACAGTGTGTCTCATGATGATAGAGGAAATAAAACTCTGAAACCTTCCAGCTCGTCGTATCTCGCCTGAACTTATTTGTTCCTCCACAAGTTCCGCTTTTGACTCTAAATCCCTTATCAGACCTTCCAAATACACTAAAAGAAGTGTATTAGTGTTTGCCAGCCTAGAGGCCATAGCCACAGACTGGTAGGCACTAGCCACTCACTCATCAGTGGCATGACACTTGCCATTAGGGTGGTGTATAGAGTTGCTGCCTGTGGGGGGAACTCCAGCCAGCAATGCAGAGGGAGAGTCACCTTTAACGCACCATCTAAGCCTTGCTCTGCAGCACCACTCAAAATACTAAGTCTAGAACGAGGGCAGCAGCCTACTTAGACATGCCCACTACTTCTGCAGATGTTCCCCAAAGTCAAGATAAACTGACAAGGGAACCTCTGGGTTGTAGGACCTCTGTCCAAAGCCGAAGCCCTAGGCGGAGAAGATGGGGGAGGAAGCCCAGCAACTGATGCTGCTCCAGACAGCTGTGCCCTGACAGATATATTATAGGGCTCAGGAAGGTCCTCTCAACCGGAGAGTCACCATCGACTTCATCATCATCCTCAGAGAGACATCCACTCTCCCAATTGCACCATAGCCATAGCTGATGGTCTTACCCAAGTTATCAGAGGCCACAAGAAACTCTGCTTCAGTATGCGGTCTCAGGGCACATACGGAAGCCTGGTGTGGCATATCCAAAGGCGACGGTGATTTGCAGCCATATGTTCAATGGTCATACACACTTCCTCCAATTGGCTCTGCATGAAATCCACCCGCTGGATCGCATGGTTGGCTTCCTTCAATCCGCTTCTGCTTCCTGCTGGCCTTCCCAGTTCCAGCTGGAGCACTTAAACCTGGAGGGATGGAGCCCTGGGCTGGTGGCGTACCAGTGTCCGGGCTATTCCCCCTCCTTCACTCCCCACAGAAGCCATTATTCCTCCAAGAGAACAATAAGAGAGAAAACAAGACAGTTATTATTCTTATTATAAACAGGCCAAAGGGCTGTTCCATGAGGTACAAGAGCTCTAGTCAAAAGACAACAAACATACTGTAGCAAAATCAGCTTTCAGTTCCCACCTATATGCAGTACCACTCCCTCACAAAAGGTGGCGAGAGTGCACCAAGTACAGGAGTGCTCAGTACCCAGACAAGAAGACATCTTTTTTTTAAGAAGATGACTGTCAATTGAGAAAAAGAAAACAATATAGAATAAACTGCAAATTGTACTGTGCTGTTAAACTGTTAAGCAATCCCTGCTTGACAAAGGCAAAATATATCACATATCGCATGCTGTTAAGCTGTTAAACAGTTCTTCTGCCTGAAGAGAAGGCACAAAAATACATCACAAACCTTAAGCAAGTAAGGGTATTTCACACTTCATGCTGCTAAACCATTAACAGTTCTGGCTGAAAAGAAGGCAAGTGTATTACATACAGTACCTATAAGCAGGCACGGACAGTGCATGACACGCTGCACAGCCGCTGCAAACCTTCTCTCATTCAGCAGAAAACACAACAATTTTATGACACAGCGATGGGGTACCCAGGGTAAAGCAGCTCAAATAGCACAAAAAACCCCACAATATTAAACAGACTGGTATAAGCTCTTACCGACCAGGATGGAAAGAGGAAGAATGGGTGGATGCAAGGGGTATATATAAGGTGTGCATCCACAGGCGTGATTAATTTGGTATAATGCTCCTGGTTCAAGGATCATAGTCACATGGTTACAGGTTCACTGAAATGAAATAAAACTAGACAAAAGAGTAAACTTTATAAAGCACCTGTCACCGGTAAATCCCATGAGAACAAACAAAGAAGTGTCAGCTTTTAAAAAAATATCTACAGCACATGAACACTATCTGAGAGTCATCTCCTTTAGTAATGGGAAGAAAGGATTCTGCAGGTTAGGTTGGCAATGGCAACACTAGAAGCAATAACCAATGGATGCTGCGCACATAGTTTAATACGATATGAGAGATAACAACTAGCAGTAAGATATGTATTTCACAGGTTCATTAGAGCCTATACAGGGTTATTGGAAATGGGTAACTATTTGCTAAGAAACAGTAGCAACACAATATGCTAAAATAACCGGGGTAACAAGCCACAGGACATTGCACACACAAATTAATAATAAAATAAGCAAGAAAACAATTGAGAGTAAGGGATATACTTCAGTGCAAGAGTTATTACAGCCGATGCACTGCTATTTGGAATGGGTAAATGTTTAATAAGAGACAAATAAACATGGCAGCTATATGGCATTATGCTAGCTGGGCTAACAAACAATAGCCACGGGATGCTACAAACATAAGTTAAAAATAATGTAAGCCAGATGGCAACACAGGTTCTGTAGAACCAATGCAGCGTAATTTGGAATGGGTATATAATATAAACATGATAGCTATGCTACACTAAGTTAGCTGTGCTAACAAACAATAGCCACGGGATGGTCTGCACATAAGTTAAAAATAAAATAAGCCAGGTAACAACACGGGTTCATCAGAGTCGATGCAGTGTAATTTGGAATAGGTAAAAAATATAAACATGATAGCTATGCTACACTAAGCTAACTGGGCTAACAAACAATAGCCATGGGATACTAAGCACATAAGTTGAAAATAAATATAAGTCAGATAACAACACAGATTCTTTAGAGCCAATGCAGTGTAATTTGGAACGTGTAAAAGATATAAACATAATAGCTATGCTACATTAAGCTAACCAGGCTAACAAACAATAGCAACGTGATACTAAGCACATAAGTAGAAAATAAATATAAGTCAGATAACAACACAAGTTCTTTAGAGCCGATGCAGTGTAATTTGGAGCGGGTTAAAGATATAAACATGATAGCTATGCTACACTAAGCTAGCTGGGCTAACAAACAATAGCAGACATGGACAAGTGGAAAACTGAAGCACATCATGCTACATAGTGCAAGAGATCCATAAGCTGATGAGCTAACATTAGTAACAGTAGGGTTGTTTTTTAACACCAACCTAACCCAAAGCTATGTCTGTCTGTTATTTTTTATCTCTGTGTTGTTGTTGTTATTGTTGCTGTCCTTAGCTTCATGGCATCATTAATGCATCCAGATGTTCCTGCTGTGACAGATGTGCCATTAACACACAGCAGGACGGCAGCAGCGTCTTTAACACCACACATGAATGACCTGACAGCACAGACGGAGCAGGCCGAAGAGTCTCCCACACCTGACACAACCCCGCAGTCTCTCCTCCGTTCAACAGCAATGGGAAAACCTGAGCAGCTGTGAGGGAGAGACAGGGTAGAGAGACACTGACCACAAATGGAGAGAGATGTGATGATGAGGAGTGAATCAGAGGAGAAAAACAGCTGGAGGGAAAACGCACACGTACACGCGCATGCATACACAGACACACACACACGCACACGGGTCACATGTACAGTCACGAGCACGGCATGTTTATAAACATACACATCCTCCAGAACTCATGGACTGTTGTCACATGTGATGTTGTAGGATGGACACATGGAGACAGAGACAGGAAATGGGTGAAAATCAGTGGAGAGACATGCAGTTAATGATTATACTGGCCAGAAATCAAATTAGGGACCACTGCTATGTTGTTGTGGGATGTGCTGTAACCACTGGGCTTCTGGCACACATAAAATCAGTCTGTTCAGCAGCCAGCCAGTCAACAACCCAATCAACCAGCCAACCATCTTCAACCAACCACCCAACCAACACCAACCAACCGACCAGTCAGCCAATGAATAACCTAGTCAAACAATGAACAACCCAACCAACCAGCCAACCAACTGACTGACCAACCAACCGACCGACCGGCTGACCGACCAACCAGCAAACAGACCAAATGACTGACTGACCATCCGACCAACCAACCAGCGAACCGAAAACGGCCAACCAACCGATCGACCGACCAACCAACCAACCAACCGACCACCCAGAAAACTGCCCAACCAGTCAACCAACTGACTGACTGACTTACCAACACCAATGAACTGACCAAGTGACCGACCGAATAACCAACCAACCAACCAACCAACCAGCAAACCGGTTAGCCAATGAACAACCCAGTCAACCAATGAACAACCCAACCAACCAGCCAACCAACTGACTGACCAACCGACTGACTGACCAACCAGCAAAGGGACTAACTGACCGACTGACCGGCCAACCAGCAAACCACAAACTGACCAACCAACTGATCAACCGACCACCCAGCAAACCGACCAACCGACCGACTGACTGACTAACCAACCGACCAATCAATCAACCAGCAAACCAGTTAGCCAATGAACAACCCAGTCAACAAATGAACAACCCAACCAACCAGCCAGCCAACTGACTGGCCAAACAACCGACGACCGACTGACTGACCAACCAGCAAACGGACCAACTGACTGACTGACCAACCAACGACCAACCAACCAGCAAACCACAAACTGAACAACCAACTGACCACCCAGCAAACCAACCGACCAACCGACCGACCAACCAACCAACCAGCAAACCAGCAAGCTGACCAACCAATTCAATTCAATTCAATTTATATAGCATCAAATCACAGCACAGGGTTATCTCAAGGTACTTTACAAAAGGGTGGATTTAGGCCACACTCTCAAATCTATAGAAACCAGCAGAGACCACTAAGAGCAAGCACTGCAGCAACACAGGGGAGGAAAAACTTCCCGTTAATGGGCAGAAACCTTGAGCGGAACTATAGCTCATAGAGGACGGCCATCCGCCTCGACCAGCTGGGTTAAAAAGAAGAGGTAGAAAAGTAGGAGGCCTTGCAATAAGTACATTCAAGACAAACATAGTAAATGAGATGAGATGAGATGAGATGAGATTCAACTTTATTGTCATTACACATAAGGTAACGAAACGTGACTTGGCATTTGGGCACGCTCTGCAGAGCGCATCCAAGGCCGGGGCAGCCGCTAGGCGCCAGTCAAATACATTAACATTCACAGCCAGACCTGCAAGTATCAAGCCTAACGGGTTAGGCTACACATGCAGGTGAAGGCCTGGCAGCGGCAACATTTAGAGCAGACGAAGGAGTTTGAACAATAGGCTTTATCAAAGAGAAAGGATTTCAACTTACTCTTAAATAAAGAGAGAGTGTCTGCCTCCGAAACTGAATTGGGGAGATGGTTCCACAGGAGGGGAGCTTGATAACTGAAAGCTCTACCTCCCAATCTACTTCTGGAGAACGTGGGGACCACAAGTAGTTTGGAATTTTGGGACAGCAAAGCTCTGGATGGATGATAGGGAACTATGAGTTCTTGTGGGTAAGAAGGAGCCAGACCATTAAGGGGTTTATAAGTTAGGAGTAAAATCTTGAATTCAATTCTATATTTTATTGGGAGCCAATGTAAAGAAGCTAAAACTGGAGTAACGTGATCTCTTCTACCTCTTCTCGTCAGAATACGTGCAGCTGCATTTTGAATGAGTTGGAAAATCTTTATGGACTTATTAGGACAACCTGATAAAAGTGAATTACAGTAGTCTAACCTAGAGGTGATGAAGACATTGACAAGTTTCTCTACATCTTTATGAGACAGGATGGGCCTAATTTTAGAAATATTATGCAAATGGAAGAAGGGAATCTTAATAGTTTGCTGTATATGAGAATTAAAAAAAACATATCTTGGTCAAAGACAACTCCAAGATTTCTAACATTGGAATAAGAAGCCAGAGCAATGCCATCTAGTGTTGTTATCTTACTAGAAAGAGTACTTACTAGAAAGAGTAACAGACCAACAAACCGGCCAACCAACCAGCCAACCAACCAACCGACTGACCAGCCAACACCAACCAACCAGCAAACCAACCGATTGACCGGCCAACGCCAACGAACTGATGACCAACCAACACCAACCAACCAAATGACAGACTGACCGACCAACTGACCAACACAACCAACCAGTCAACAGACTGACTGACTGACCGACCAACACCAACAAACTGATCAACCAAACAACACCAACCAACCAACTGACCAAACAACCAGCAAACCAGTTAGCCAATGAATAACCCAGTCAACCAACCAACAACCTAACCAACCAACCGACCAACCTTCGTTGCAGGGCAGTCAAATATTAAAGCAAACTGAGTAACTTTCTAACCTGAATGCTGACCTTATCGCTGTAAAACCTCATTATTGTACACACTGCAAATCTGTGTCAGCTTTAGTCTGACCTACTGCTTCTTTTGGCTTGTTAAAACATCACTGAGTCAAACTATTCCTTCAAGACTGAAACATTTACAGAAAAATTCTTCAGACTGACCACTGATGGACAGTGTGTTCTTCATACAAGTCACACGATCACATGAGGCATAAATGAGTGAATCAGGAGGTGAGTCAGCCAACCTCCTGTCCAGAATCTAAACGCCTTCATCATTGTTCATCACAGACCTTTCTGTGATGTCCACCGTCATGTTCTCCATCCCGATCCTGGCTCTCAGGTTCAAGGCCTCTGCAGGAGCAGCTCAGGAACCACAGAAGTCTTCAGTTTGATCAGATTCAGAACCAAAGCTCTCCTGACAGGTCCCCAACTTCCTCTGAGAGTCAACACAAATGACTGACTTCTGATTTAAACCCCTAGCACCTTCTTTTTTCTACATCACACTTTAATCAGAGATATTCCAGGTGAAGCTCAGAGGTTTTCTTCTGTAACAGTCGACAGGAGGATGGAGAATTCTATCAGTAATTCAGAGTTTAAATCGACTTTATTCTGCACTTAAATTAATAAATAAAAGCTCAAACTTCAATATTTATCAGCTGTTGTCTCTGTCATGACAACAGCAGATAAACTCTTACTCATCACGACCATCTGGGATGGCTATAAACCGTTAGTCTTTGTTTCTCTGTCATCTGTTTGCTTTTATAGCATCTCATCATGCAGCATAGAGCTCATTTATCCGATACTCGTGAGATGTTTTTCTTTTTTTCCCAGGAACAGGACTAGGGTGAAGTTTCAGTCATGCTGGAGATGACGTTGATGGTCAGCATCTAAACCATCAGCAGGCTTTAACAGATGAGCTACTGGCCGAGGACGGTCAGAGGTCTGTTGTCCAACGAACTAAATTGATCTGCAGTGGGCAGTTTGTTTTTCTACAAGGGGGGTGGGGGGTATTCACAAATAAACACATGAATGTAAATTAGGTACAAGTCTGGATGAATAAAGGTGCAAAAATTTGATAAAATCTGACAAAATCTTAACTAGCATCAGGATGAGCAATGGAAGTTCATGGGAAAAAAGTAGCAAATATCCCCCCCAAAAAAGGTAAAAGATTTTGAGAAAAATATTGCAAATTTTTGAGGAAAAAGTTCCAAACGTATATGAAAAAGCTGAAAATTTATGAGATTAAAGTTGGAAATTTTGAGAAAAAAAAGTTGGAAATTTACTGGAAAAAAATTGCAAATTTCTGAGAAAAAGTTAGAAATTTCTGAGAAAAAAAAACTTAAGAGTATGCAGTATGCCCAGTATGCAACTCAGAAGAGCAGTTTTCAACTTTTCCATAAAATTATTGAGGAAGAATCAAATTATGATAAACCTATCATCCATGAAGACACAACAAAAATAATTTCGTACAACTGTTAGTTGTAGGTCAGGGTCTCAAGATGAACCTGTGTAGTAAGTTTTGAGACCCTACCATTACTCATTCTATAGTAATAGGACAGAGTGTATGCTAACCTTGACATTTGACCTTTTGATCCCCAAACCCAAAGTCAGAGGTCATAGACTCAGGGTGAACCTGTGTACCAATTTTGGTAACTGTAGCTTTACTCATTTTATAGAAATAATGCAAAGAGAATGTTAACATTGACCTTTGACCTTATGACCTCAAACCCATAGATGTACTGTAGGTAAGGTCCCAACGTACCTGTGCACCAAGTTTGGTGACCCTAGCTTTTTTTTGTTGCTGAGATATAGTTTATATGGCATTTTCACCTTGACCCACAAACAGTTTAGGATTTCAGGGTGAACCTTTGTAAGTTCAGTGACCCTAGCTTTACTCGTTCTATAGTAATAGTGCAATTGGAATGTTAACCTTAACCTTATAACCCCAAACCCATAAACAGAGGTCAGGGTCTCAGGGTGAACTTGTGTACCAAGTTTGGTGACCCTAGCTTTACTCGATCTACTGTAATAGAGAACAGGGAATGCCAACCTTGACATTTCACCTTTTGCCCCAAAAGCCCCACAAAAGTCATCCGATTGGAGCCAAGTTTCAATATGCGCATCATCAGTGTATATCAAATCCTGGTACCAAATTTCAAAACAATAAGAGTAAAAGTGTAGGGGGACTTGATTTCACCAAAGTAGGACAAGTGGACTGATAGACTGCCCCTTAACATAACCCCCCTTGGTCTTTGCCCAAAGGAGTGTTGACCACAAACCCATAGTCAGAGGTCACGATCCCAAGGTGAACCTGTGTACCAGGTTTGGTGACCCTAGCTTTACTCGTTTTATTGTAATAGTACAAATGGAATGTTAACTTTGACTTTTCACCTTTTGACCCCAAACTCATAGTCTTGTCAGGGTGTAAGTCATCCAAGATGTATCTTAGATACAACTACTGTATTGATTTGAAAAGCCCATATAATTTCTTTCAGTAGTTTTTACATTTACAAGATTATGGGAAAATCTGACCTCTGACCTTTGACCTTGAGGTCCTCCGATCAGAGCCAAATAGCAATATGTGCATCATCAGAGTATATCAAACCATGGTACCAAGTTTCAAGACATTTGGAACAAAAATGTAGGAGGAGTTGATTTGACAAAAGTGGGACAGACTGACGGACGGATGGATGGACGGACTGCCCCATAACATAATCTGCAAATTTCCTGGAAAAAATTAGCAATTTTTTTTAGGAAAAAGTTGCAAATGTAAAAGATTTTTTTTCCTTTTGTGCTTATAAAAGTTCATTCAAAGTCATGTTATTCAGTTTTGTAATACGATATAATAAAAAGGTTTATAATTATATTGGGGGCGGGACAATTCTCTCCTTTTTCCCAAGTTGGGGGGGGAGGGGGCGATGTTCCCTCTGTCCATGCCTCAACTTACACGCATGAATGGGCACAGGGGAATGGCAGGTTAACAAGAGGGATGATTTTGGGACATTTTGCTAATGGGGGGGGGGGGGGATACCATCCCCCCCCATACCTCTTGGAGGTACATGAAGTCAGTAGCCCCGTTTCCATTACAGGACACTCTACGACACGGTGGTGGCATCAGCCATCACTTTTGGAGTGGTCTGCTGGGGCAACAGCATTACAGCAGCTGATAGGAAGAGACTGAACAAACTGATCAAGAAAGCTAGCTCTGTCCTGGGCCAATGCCTTGACCCAGTGGAGGAGATGGGAGAGAGAAGGATAGTACTAAACTGTCATCTCTGCTGAAGTCCGAGTCCCATCCTATGCAGGACATACTGAACGCACTGAGGAGCTCATTTAGCAGTAGACTACTTCATCCTAGGTGCACAACCGAGAGGTTTCGCAGGTCCTTCCTACCTACGGCTGTCAGACTGTATAACCTAAGCAGGGCTGCTCACAGAGATAGCAAAAAATGTGACGACCTAATAGTATTGAATGCAAAGGACGCAACAGACTTACACAAATGGTCCCCTCCAGTATACAACTAAGGCAATATCAGTCGCTACGGAGGGTGACAATATGTATGGGTATATATTCATACTATGTAGGATAACTAAGTAGACGGTTATGCTGTTTATTCCATCTTGCTACAATGCTCCGCACTTTGTATATATATTTATATATTTATGTGTACGTATGTATATTCACTGCTCTTATTTTTATTTTTCGTATCTTCTTAATTTTTGCTCTGAGTGTTGCTATCCCTGTGCTGTTGCAGTCCTGGAATTTCCCCATCGTGGGACTAATAAAGACTTATCTTATCTTATCTTAGGAACCAGGAACTAGTTTTACAGGAACTTCCACTACATGGTTCCTCTCCCCATAATGAAGACACGACAGGGAGTGAGAACCAAATACAGGACCGGCCCTTGTCAAGCCCCTAGTTGCTGTGGTAGAAACGGGGTTAGTGCTGGTACTTACTGAGCTCTCAGGGCGCTGACAGTGGATTTATCAATCCTGCGGAGAGAGAGAGAGGACAGGCTGTTAAAACGTTGTGCACTCAACCCTCTGATAACAGGAAGGACATGACTGCATTAACGAGGTGGACCACAGATTCATATCTACATTCTCAATTAACCTGAGTAACCTGAGTGAGGTGTGAGCTCAGGGGTCCACAGCAATAAAAAACACTAATTACAGTGCCGCAGCACTGTAATTACTGAAATAAATGCATATTTGTGACTTGTGAACACAAGTCACAAATATGCATTTATTTCCACATTTTAACCCCTTATCATTCCAAACAATTTCCCTAAATGTGGCATATGCAAAGAAAATCAATTTTTTCACTGAGTGTCAGCAGAAAATTTGAAATGTCCCGCCGGCAGAACACTGGAATTTTAAGAAGTTGAAGCATTATAGTTTTATTAATACGTTAATCACACATTGACAGAAGCTAATTAACTTATTACATCATGTATATGAAGGATTATTTTGTTTGAATATGAATGTTCCCTTCACACCAGGGCCTGGTAACCTCCACTATCTAAAGAACCATTTTCATACACTTTGTCCAAAATAAAAAGGTATAGAACCGTAACTTGTTTTTAACATGTTTGTTTTTTTGTTTTTTTTCACATAATCCTCCAGATGTCCTTGTTACGTATATAATCCTCTAAATGTATATTTTTCACTCGGTCTCCTAGATGTGTGTTTATTATGTAAGCCTTTAAATGTAATTTTCCACATAATCCTTCTGATGTCTTTGTCACATAATCCTCCAAATGCATCTTTTTAACAATCCTCTAGATGTGTCTCTTAATTCTTCAGATATGTCTTTGCCATATAATCCTTTAAATGTATATTTTCATATATTCCTTTGGATTTGTTTTTGTAACACAATCTTCCAGTCATATCTGGCATATTATCCTTCAGGTGTGTCTTTGTGACATAACACTCGATACATTTTTTAAAGGGGTCATTGACTGAAAAATGGTGTGTTTGTAGGTTGTAACTGTCTGAAATAAGTTTACTGGTCACCTAATTATCCAAAAATTTTCAAAACAGTCAATTCTCATTAAAAAAAAAACCACACACAGCCTTTATCTTGTTTTTTCTCCCAGAAACACCAGAAATGTTTTTGACTTTTTTGTGGAAACTGTTAATGTCACGTTTAGAAAAAGCCAACCCACAGCCATCCTTGAGACCAGCCCACTGCTCTATTATTGGCCCGCCCTAGCTGTCTGTCATGTATATGGAGGTGGTGCTAAAGGTAGCCTATTAGCCCCTGAGCTATTAGCCCCCAAACTAACACTGGTAACAGGAAGCTCGAGCCAAGCGTGACTTATATTGTTATTTTCTTCAGATCTTAGTCACCCTAATAACCATCCCTGTTATCACATAGTTCACCGGTCCGCGGTCCATAATGTGCCTCGCGTCGCTCAGGCCCGAAGACGCAGGCGCATGCACAAAGACAGGGTAGCACATTTCAATAAGTAGCATAGAATTATAGAACACCAGCGCCAGCATGCTGGTCACAGGAAGCTGAGAGCCAGCAGAGCTGCTGAGAGCTGCTAAGAGCTGCTTCATGACGGGGCATTCCTGGTTGGCCGTGGGAGAGGAGCGAGCGGTACTCTGCTCCTTTCCCATGGTCGGTGGCTGAGATCCTGTGGCTCGACCACCGGCCCCGGTTTGCGGCAATCAGTAGAGCGCATGGTGCTGGCGATTTAATGTGGCATCTTGGTTGTTAGGGGGTAGGCCAGGATGACGCGAGATACACAGACGACTGCGGATTGGTGAACCAGCACTGCTCATCCAAGCTGGAAGGAGCTGGCTAGAAGCTAGTCAGCTAATGGCTAACTGACATAAGAGGGAGGGTGGAGTTGAACAGCTGAAGTCTGTTTCTTTGTTTTTCTTGGCTTTTAATTAGTGTTTCAAGAAAGCCAAGAAAAATAAAAAACAAATTTGCTTCAATAATTAAAAAAATTAAAGAAAATGTGAGCAAAAAATATGTCACAAGCATTTCATTAAGACATGAGTGAGCTGTTAAAATGTGTAAAAAGTGCAATCATTGACCCCTTCAAAGAAAATCTTCTAAATGCACCCTTATTAGATAATCCAACAGATGTGTCCCAGTCACATAACCTTCCCAAAGTATCTTTGTGATATAATCATCACGCTATATACTGTATAATTCAAGAAATCTCTGTGTGTCACAACCATAGGACTCGCTAAAAGGTGATAGGATCGCCAATGATCTCTACATGATGTTCCTATAATGTCTACATGATGTCTATATGATGTCATATAGACCATAGGACTCGCTAAAAGATCATAGGATCGCCTATGATGTTCCCATGATGTCTACATGATGCCTATATGACATAAGATCACCTATGATGTTCCTATGATGCCTACATGACGTCTATATGATGTCATATAGACCATAGGACATGCTAAAAGATCATATAAGATCGTCTATGATGTTCCTATGATGTCTTCATGATGTCTGTATGACAATCAGATAGACCAGAGGACTCACTAAAAGATCATATCATAAGATCGTCTATGGTGTTCCTATGATGTCTACATCAGAATCAGAATCAGAATCAGAATCAGCTTTATTGGCCAAGTATGCACAACACATACAAGGAATTTGACTTTGGCTAAAAACTTGCTCTCGTTGTTCAGGTGAAGGATTTAAATAAGGATTCAATGACAACCAGAGTATGTACAGTAAATTACAGTCTGTCCACGTTTCTATAAAAGGATGCAAATATATACAGGAATATATGCAGTTATTTACTTGGACTAACCACACTTTGCAGAAATATATGAAAAAATATACAATCACACAGTATTTCAATGTGGACTCAGATTCAGTGATATAATGTGAATGAAGTAAAAAGCAGTGTGAGAGTTATGTGCAATGTAATAATGGATGAAAAGTCATGAGTACAGCAAACAGGTAGGACTAGGTGAATGTTAGGAGTTCATCAGAGTGATGGCTTGAGGAAAGAAACTGTTCCTGTGACGGGTGGTTTTGACCTTCAGTGATCTGTAACGACGACCAGAAGATAGAAGTTCAAACAGTTTGTGGCCGGGGTGTGATGGGTCAGCACAGATGTTTCCCGCCCGTTTCCTGGTTATGGACCGATATAAGTTCTCAATGGAGGGTAGGTCGGTACCAATGATCCTCTCCGCAGACTTAATGATCCGCTGCAGTCTGGTCTTGTCCTGTTTAGTGGCAGATCCAAACCAGACAGTGATGGAAAAGCAGAGGACAGATTGGATGATGGCGGTGTAGAAGACAACCAGCAGCTCCTGAGGCAAATCAAACTTCTTGAGCTGACGCAGAAAAAACAACCTCTGCTGGGCCTTTTTCCGGACAGTGTCAATATGGGAGGACCACTTCAGGTTCCGGGAGATTGTGGTACCCAGAAACTTGAAGGAGTCCACAGTGGACACTGTGCTGTTGAGGATGGTGAGTGGGGGGAATGAGGGGGGGGTGTCGCCTGAAATCCACAGTCATCTCCACCGTTTTGGCTGGGTTAAGTTCAAGATGGTTCTGGCTGCACCAGAGGATCAGCTGCTCCACCTCCCGCCTGTATGCAGACTCATCATCATCCCGGATCAAACCGATGACTGTGGTGTCATCCGCAAACTTCAGGAGCTTCACCGAAGGGTCCTCTGAGGTGCAGTCGTTGGAGTAGAGGGAGAAGAGCAGTGGGGAAAGGACACATCCTTGGGGGGCGCCAGTACTAATTTTTCGGGAGCTGGATGTAAATCTCCCTAGCTTCACCTGTTGCCACCTGGCAGTCAGAAAGCTGGAGATCCACTGGCAGGTGGAGGGGGGCACCTTGAGCTGGAGGAGTTTCTGATGAAGAATGCCTGGGATGATGGTGTTGAACGCTGAGCTGAAGTCGACAAACAGGATCCTGGCGTACGTCCCTGGGGAGTCGAGGTGTTGCAGGATGTAATGTAGTCCCATATTCACTGCATCATCCACTGACCTGTTTGACCGGTAGGCAAACTGCAGTGGGTCCATCAGGGGGCCTGTGATGACCTTCAGGTGGTTCAGCACCAATCTCTCCAAGGATTTCATGACCACAGAGGTCAGGGCAACAGGTCTGTAGTCGTTTAATCCTGTAATAGAGGGTTTCTTGGGAACTGGAATGATGATGGAGCGTTTGAAGCAGGAAGGCACTTCATGCAGCTCCAGTGATCTGTTAAAGATCCGGGTGAAGATGGGGGCCAACTCGTTGGAGCAGACTCTCAGGCAGGATGGAGACACACCATCCGGTCCTGCAGCCTTCTTGATCTTTTGTCTCTGAAAGACCCGGCGCACCTCCTCTTCACAGATCATTAGTGCTGGTGGGAGGTCAGAGTGGAGGAGGGATGGAGTTCCTGGGGCTGCAGATAATCCTTTTGTGTGGGTGGGAGGTGAGAACTGTAGGTTCTTTTCAAACCTGCAGTAAAAGCTGTTTAGGTCATTAGCCAGCTGGAGGTTTTCCGCAGGGTGGGGGGATGGTCTCCTGTAGTTGGTGATATTCCGTAGGCCTCTCCAGACAGAAGCAGAGTTGTTAGCTGAGAAGTTTTTTTGTAACTTCACACTGTAGCTCCTCTTAGCAAGCCTGGTCTCCTTCGTCAGCATGTTTCTGGCCCGCTTGTACAGAGTCCAGTCACCAGTCCTGTAGGCCTCCTCCTTGGTCTGACGTAGCTGCTTCAGTTTAGGAATGAACCAGGGTTTATTGTTGTTGTATATGCAGAAGGTCTTGGTCTGCACACACATGTCCTCGCAGAAACAGGTGTATGACGTCACAGTGTCAGTGAGTTCATTTAGGTTAATGGCTGCAGCTTCAAAAACACTCCAATCTGTGCAGTCAAAGCAGGCTTGTAACTTCAGCTTTGATTCCTCAGTCCATTTCTTCACAGTCCTTACAACAGGCTTGGAAGTTTTTAGTTTCTGTCTGTATGTTGGAATAAGATGGAGCAGGCAGTGGTCAGAAAAACCCAGAGCTGCACGGGGGACGGCATGATAGGCGTTTCTTAAAACTGTGTAACAGTGGTCAAGTGTATTTGTGTCCCTGGTGGGACATTTAATATGCTGTCTGTATTTAGGAAGCTCATTTGTGAGATTAGCTCTATTGAAATCACCCAGAATGATAAGCAGAGAGTCTGGATGTTTTTCCTCCACCTCTGCTATCTGGTCAGCGAGGTGCTGCAGTGCCTCCGTTGTACAAGCAGCAGGCGAGATATAAATTCCGACCAGAATAAACGAGGAGAACTCTCGCGGTGAATAAAAGGGTTTACAGTTTATGAACAGTGACTCTAGGTTAGGGCTACAAAACTTCTTCAACACTGTGACATCAGTACACCAACCTTCGTTTATGTAGAAGCAGATTCCACCACCCTTAGTCTTTCCAGAAAATTCTCGGCTGCGATCAGCGCGAAACAGTTGAAATCCGTCCAGACGCACCGCGCTGTCCGGGATGTGTTCACTCAGCCAGGACTCCGTGAAACAAAGGGCGCCAGATCTGCTAAAATCCCGGTTTTTGTGAGTCAGGAGCAGCAGTTCATCCATTTTGTTCGCCAAACTGCGGATATTTGCCAGATGGATCGATGGGAGCGGCGTGCGAAATCCTCGTTTCTTCAGCCTGACTAACGCACCGGCACGTTTACCACGCCGCCTTCGTTTCCGGCCAGCGCCAATAGCCGCTGCTCCCACAGCTAAGATGGACTGAAAAAACTTCAGATCAGCAGCAGTAACTGGCGGAGAAGTTGCATTGGGAGGTAGTCTGAGTGAAAGTAGTTCCTCCCTTGAATAGGTGATTCGGACAGAAGAGCAGAAGTCCAAAAAAACACACAAAATTATCAAAAACATCAGAGAGCAGAAGCCAGTGGCTGCCATCCGCAGCGCCATCTTGGATTTTTTTTTTTTTTTTTTTTTTGATGACATGATGACATCATGTCATCATGTCATCATGATGACATGATGCCTATATGACGTCATACACAACATAGTAGAGTGATTCAAGAATTGTGTGTCACAGTGTCTATGAGGCATCACTCACGATCATAGCACTTGCTATGACATCATCAAAGATCAAAGGCAGGCATTACTCAAGCTCACTCATGATCAAAGGACATCAAAGATCAAAGGCAGGCATCACTCACGATCGTAGGACTCGCTATGACATCATCAAAGCTCAAACACAGGCATCATATGACATCATCAAAGATCAAATGCAGGCATCATAGGACTCGCTATGCAATCATCAAAGATCATAGGACTCGTGATGACATCATCAAAGATCAAAGGCAGTCATCACTCACGATCATAGGACTTGCTATTACATCATCAAAGAGCATAGGACTCGCTATGACACCATCAAAAATCAAAGGCAGGCATCACTGAATGAATGCTGATGTGCTTGCTTACACCCTTGCCTACACCTGTTTTCTATGGGCATGCAGAAATACTTGCTTATACTTGGTTTCTACGGGCATGCACAGGTATGCACTAGTGTTTTAAATGTGTCTTTTTCACAAAATCTTCCATTTGCGTCTTTGTCACATATGGATGATTCTGTGAAAAAGACACATTTAAAAGATTATGTGACAAAGACACTTTTGGAAGATTATGTGACAAGGACACATTTACAGGATTATGTGACACGGATGCATTTGGAAAATTATATGACAAAGACATAATCTAAAAATGTCTTTGACGCATAATCTTTTAAAAGTGTCTTTGACATGTATTCCTTTAAAAGTGTCTTTGTCACATAATCTTCCAAAAATGCCTTTGTCACATAATCTTTTGAAAGTGTTTTTGTTATATAATCTTCCATATGTATCTTTAACATACAGTATATTCCTTTAAAAGTGTCTTTGTGACATAATTTTTCAAAAGTGTATTTGACATACATTCCTTTAAATGGGTCTTTTTCACAAAATCTTTATAGAGAGATTACACAGGGTTACAAAAATAATTTTTTGTAAGTTGTCTGTGTTTTTTCAACTAATTTAAAACAATTTTGCGCCGCCGAATCCAAAAATGACATCCATTCTCTCTATCAGGTCAGGATTTTATGCTAAGTTGATTTTTAAAAAATCTGATCTTCTGACTAAATCGATTACATTTTTGTGACATTATCAGTTGATTTTTGTTAATATTTCTCATCCGAAATAGATTTTTAAGAGAAAAAATCATTTTATAACACAATTTACTAAATGTTACAAACTTCGATTACTGTAAATTGAATAGGAGACACAGATAAAGGTAAGTACATGTAAATTGAATGTTACGTCATTGTTCAAAATTCCAAGCTTCAACTTCCGTTTAATCAAACCTCTAGAATGCTCAGCGGCAGGGATGTCTCTCTTCAGAGTCCAACAGTAATCAGCCATCATGACAATTTATGACATCATGTCATAAATTGGCACATGCAAACTCTTCTGTGTTAGAGAAATTTCAAGAAATAAAAAAGAATTTTGCATCATATAAAGCGAAAATACCCGTACATGTAAACAAAAACGTAAAAAACAACATGTGGCCAAAGTTCAAAAAGTTGACCTGATTGAGCAAACCCAATGTGATTTTTGGATTCAGCACATCGAAATTGTCCTAAATCAGCTAAAAAAACTTAGACAAATTTGGTGTTGACCAGTGTAATAGATGTACTTTATTGATCCCAAGCTGGGAAATTACAGTGTAACAGCAGCATGACAGTAGATGACCAAAACGACAGAAACACACACAGTGTCATGTGCTGGCGAGCGCTCGCCCCCTCCTTCCTGCTCACTGGTCTCCTCATCAGATGCACCTGCTGATTCCTGCTGGGCCAGCATTTATAAGGAAGCGCTCTTCAGTGATTCAACGCTGGGAAAAGAAGAAGAATTTATAGAGTGAAGTACGTGGCGGTAATGCACCTGTAAGCTGGTTGCCAACTGCCAATCAAACCTAAAAGAAGAAGAAGAAGAAGATTCAACGCTGGCTCGTTTGGGTACACTGATCCAGCAGACAGCTCTCTAAGTAAGCGGTTGTGTTATTTATGACCTTGTCTTACACACATTCTCTTCCACCTTTTCCAGGTTGCTGCAAACATAGCAGTGAGTCTTAGGGGATTTGGTGTGCTCGCCAGCCCGTTGCTCCACCTCTACCCTGACTCATCCTCTCCATCCAGTCAGACCTCACCAACCATACCCGACCGGCAGTTTTTACCTGCTGGTTCTTCTCCTTTGCTGGGTTCTGTGCTGGTCTCTCCTCACCTCCCACGTAAGAGGTATAATTGGATTTCCATAATTCCTCCATTCCTCCCTAATCAGTCTCGTCTATCCTCTGCAGGGCTCCTTCTTATCTGGCAAGTGACTGACTTTTTCCACAAGTGTGCAGCTTTGAAAATTCTAATAAAAGGTCAAACGTTTTCTGTGTGTTCTCTTGGTGATTGCACTTTGCACTCAGGTTGCTGGTCCAGTCAATATGGCACACAGCATAATAGACAAAGGAGTTACCCAGGGAAATAAAGAAAAATGCTTAGATAATTGTATGTACTACATAGGCTACTACTACTACTAGGTTAAATAGATGATGATCCTTATGAGTCTATGGATAGTACTGACTATACAAAGAAGGATTATAAGGCGCAGAGTGAAATACGAGTTACCAATTATACTGTAAGGTGCAGTATGGCAGCATTGTTATGACCAAAATTCGACATTAGAGTGAGTTATTGTACAGTGAAATGGCATGTGGCAGAAAAGATTTCCAGTATCTGACCATTTGGCAGCAAAGCTGTAGCAGTCCGGTGGAGAAAGTATTCTGCTGTCATGATGCTGAGCACAGTTGGGGAACTGTGCTCACGCCTTCAGTTATCCTGACCATTTTCTATATTTTCTCCACTTCAGTTTAGTATTGTATCTGGTTGGTTTTGGATGTATTATGTTATTTGAGTTTGCCATTTGTTTCTGTTCATGAGAGTTCCTGTTCTTAGTTAGTTACTACAGTCTTGTTATTAATATGCCTGTTTTGACATGAGCCTATTCTCGCCTTTGCTTTCAGTTCTCTCCTGTCTTGACCGACAAGCTGTCAGCCAGTGCTCACAGAAGAGTGAGCCAAAGAGAGCTGGCTCACAGCTGCTGGCCAGAGAGCAGAGACTATGGTAAGGAAGCAGCACAGAAATGCATAATAAACACATACCGCGGCACCTAAACCCACAGGGAGGTCAGGACCGAGCTGGGGAAACCAAGCCAGCTCGGCTCCTGACACATACTGTATGTGTCTTTGTCACATAATCCTTTAAATGTGTCTTTGTCACATAATCTTCCTCGTGTTATCTTTCAGGCGTGGGTCATATAATCCTTATATAAGTAACTTACATAGCCCAATTGTCATTTTTTCTGCCCATGCACCTCTCACATAATTCTCCTTAGTTTTTTAATCACAATATCCTTATAATCGGTTTACCACATAATACTCCCAAAATGTCAATGCTGCATATAGCGTGTCTATGTGTTTACATCAATTACTGCAGACTGTTAATGTCACAAATGCCCTTCCGGGGCAGAGAGGAAAGACCCAGATGCTGAACTGCAGTTTGTGGCATTTATTAACAGAAACACAAAATACAAAAAGTGCACAAAAATAAACTTACAAATGAGTAGTGCTAGAAGATAGCGAGGCAACCGTCGGAACAGGGAATGGGTGCCGACGGGAATGAGTAGCTTAGACGAGGCTCTGACAACAAATGAAAGAAACAACGGTCTTAAATAAAGCATGATGCCAATGAACACAAATGATTGCAGGTGTGGATCACATGAGCGGGCTGGAGTTGATAATGATTACAAACTTGGGTCAGCTGAGAGAAATGAGAGAGGAGAAGATGGGACTGACAACTGACAGGGACACCGCCCACAACAGAGGAAAAACCCGGAAGTGCCACTGACAGCTGCCGTTCCGGAGAGAGAGAGACACACACACAACAGTACAATTATAAAGAACTAAATGCCAACAAAAAAGGACTGAGGAATAAATACAAACAAATACCAAATAAGTGAGTAGCAAAACAACGATGACATAAACAGGGTAATGAGAAGAATAAGAAACAATACATGATATGCAAGAACCAACCATGGATAAAATAACAGGACCCCAAAAAACACAAAATACAACAAATATACAAATATGGAAAAGGCCATGAGACTGAGCACGGCGGAAAGCCCCTGTGCTCAGATCATGACAGTTACTGTATCAGCCATTACGTCTCTGTGACGGTTAATGTTTGAATGAGTTTCTGTTTAGATTTCAGAGCTGTTACATTCCTGTGATCTAAAAATCTGATCATTTCCAATATTTATCATTTAAGATTATCTTCTACAGCTGTACATCTTGTGGTGGATAAAACATCAATGAAAACACACAATGACAGATATATAAACTAGAACAGCATAGCAGTGTAGAGAGAGATGACGCTGATGTACCTGCCCTGTAAAAGCCTGTTATGATGTATGATGACTCAGTGAAAAACTGAACTCCCAGTGGTCATAAATAACACATCCACATCTGCTCACACGCTCCAACCGCAGGAAACATTCTCAAGTGCTCAGGAGATGGCCCACAGCAGGCAGCATGCCACCTCATTTCTGACTTAAAAAACTTTTAGGTTTTTTTTCCCCTTGTCCCGTCAGGCAGCTAGGTAAGCAGAAAAGAGATCTGTTACCCTTATTGTGCCAAAACAGATTTACTTTGCCAAAAGGACCTTTATACAGTATCTATCTATGTACTGTATATTGTTGCAAACTCCTCCTGTAATAACTTTTAATACTTTATTTAAATTGTTTTACCCATGAAGGACCCGACAGGATGGGGAATGGGGAAAGGAAGTGTGTGGAGGGGGAAAGAAAAGAGAGAGGAACAGACAAAAAAAAAAAAGACAAACAAACCAACAACTAAAACAAACAGAAGAAAAACTGCTTTTTCCACCGAAGAGGTCTTAACACGAGTCTGGTATCTGCACCTGTTAAAGGGGACACATTTGTGCGTGTGCATCCGTATGCATGTCTACGAGAGCGTGCACAAAATAAGTGTGTGCATGTGAGTGGTTTGTCAGGAAACATACGAAGAGGGGGGCCAGTCGCAGCAATTCCCCACCACCCCGGAAACCCCGAGCAGACAAAGCAGCACCACCAACCCCCACAGGGCACAAATGCACAGGGCTGACAAGCCCCAGGAACACCAGGCATCTGCCCCCAGCGGGATGGCCGAGGGAGTCAAGGCCGCCAGGCGGCTGGTGCGGCAGGCCCACAGCCCCGCCCCCCCCCCCCCCCCCCACGCACACACACACACCGGGGCCAACGCCAGTCCCTGTGCCCCAAGCACCGGAAGGCCAGCGCCCCCACCCCCCCAAGCCAGAGACCGGCCCGCACCCAGTGCCACTACTGCACACCCCGGGGACCCCTACACCCAAAGAAGTCCCCCACATCCGTCCAAGGGAGCCCACGTAGCCGAGAGGAAAAACTTTTAGTTTTGATTACAGGTGAATTTACAGAGGTAAGATACGTAGCATTTGATTGTTGTTATTGTGGAAACCAGTTGGTAATCTGAGGGGGGATGCCATCCTCCTCACTAGCAAAATAATTCCCTTGTTATCCCCCTTGTTAAGCTGCCAGCTCCCATCCCCATTTATAGGTGTAAATCAAGGTGGGGACAGGGGGAACATTGGCCCTCCCAACCAGGAAAAAAGAGAGAATTGTCACCCCAATATCATAAATACTTTTTTTTTTTTTTATCATGTTCTATAACTGAATCACATGAAATTTCAGCCTTTTTTTCTTGTAAATTTGTAACTTTTTCCTCAAAAATTTGTATCTTTTTCTTATAAATTTGCACTTTTTTGTTGTAAATTTGAATTTTTTTCCTGTAAATTTTCTACTTATTACTTGTAGATCTGTGACTTTTCCCCCAAACATTTGATTTTTTTCCATAAATTTGCAATTTTTTTTCTTAAAAATTGTCACTTTTTTCTCAAAAATTTGCAGCTTTTTTCTCAAAAAAAAAGTAATTTCTTTCTAAAAAAAAATTGCAAGCCTTTTTCATATAAATTTCTGACGTTTTTCTTGTAAATCTGCAACATTTTGCAAATTTACAAGAAAAAAAATGCAAATGCTGTTTGCACTACTTTCCCTCTTTCTCAGGGTGTCCACTAGGGACACATCGATACACTGACAGCTTACCACTGAGCTCCTGAGATCATGCAAACCCCCTCCACTGTGATAAGGTGCAAAAACTCCAAAACCTTTCCCAGTTAAACATGTTCCACTACTTTAATTCTCTCTGCCAGGGGACCTGCTTTATCTACCCTTAGAAAATGTGTAATATACACGGAAAATGCCACTTTTATGTGTATATTACACTCATTCTAGGGGCTGATAAATGTGAAACTTAAATGCATTTGCTTCACAACTGAGAAGACCAAAAATAGATAATAGCCAGAAAAAGTTCAGAAAAAGACTATAAACTAGGACTTATTACCAGAATGTGGGAGGTTATATTTTCTATTTATTTTAATGAAAAGCAGCCCTAAGTAAATACTATCAAATTCATATACTTGTAAATTTGTTCTCATAAATTTGTGATTTCTCTTGGAAACTTAAGACTTTTCTTTTTTCCTGTAAAATTTTCAACTCCTCTTGTGTATTTGCAACTTTTTTCTCATAAATTTGCAATTTTTTCCTGTAAATTTTTTCCTAATAAATTTACGATTTTTAAATGGTAGATTTACTATTTTTTTCTCATAAATTTGTGATTTTTCTCTTATAAATTTGAAGCATTTTTCTTGTCAATTTGTTCTCATAAATTTGTGATTTTTCTCTTGGAAATTTAAGACCTTTTTCTTGTAAATTTATATTTTTATTCCTGCAAAATTTTCAAATATCAAATTCATAGAAAGGCAACATTTTTTTAAATAAAGGCAAGCTTAAAATTTAGTTTTCAGTTGATGTGAATAAATTTAATAACAACAAATTTACAACAACACGAACAGAGCTGAGTTGTCATTTTCTCATTTAATTCCACAACAGATTGAGGACTTGAAAGGAAGAAGCGGGCAGGAGGTGACGGAGGAATCAGAGAAGGTGAGAGGAGGTGAATATAAACTGCTGCTCCCGTTGCTCCCACTGCTGCCCCGAGGCTCCCTCTGCATCATTAAGCACTGCTACTCCATCAGTGGGCTCGGTCTAAACGCTGGGAGGGTGGAGGGAGGACGCCGTGTACCGGGGTGTAGCACCATCTGTCGGGTTATTATGAGGCGCGACAGGAGGAGGCGGAGGTGAGGACGGGACAAATCAGAACTCCAACAGCACACACATATGTTGGCCCAATGTACAAAGTTTATGTCGGGAATACATCTCATAGAGGTCATTTCCACATTGGCAAGACAACAGCTAGATGTTGGGTTAACTCCAACATTTGGCCGATGTCTTGCCAGTGTGCAAATGACCTCTATGAAATGTAGTCCCGATGTAAACTTGCCGATATTGGCCCGACATACATGTGCTGTTGGGGCAAGAACCTTCCATTCCTGAGGCGGCACTGCATTAAAAACCACGGCCAGTTAACAGGTTTTATCTGACTTAGCAGCTGTACATTTTTCATCCATCCATCTTCTACCACTTTTCCGGAGGTCTGGAATTTTTCATGAATTAGCATATTTTGACACGTTGTTTTAGCAGATATGTTTTCGATCAAAGTAACTAATTAAACAGTCTACAGGAGCCAAGAACCACACCAAGGCTCTTCTGAGGACATCCAGAACAGGATCAGAGGTGGAACTGAAACATGAGCTGAGGTAAGCACATCAGTCTGGAGGAGCTTTCTCCTCTCAGTCATTGGATATTCTACTCACACAAAGGGTGCTTTTGGTTTGTTTGACAGGCTGATACTCACGGAGGTGAATAACAGAGATGAAGACATGCTGCTTTAAATTCCTGTGAACCAAAGACTCACATCCATCTCTTCCTCCTCTGTCCTAAACGTCTATGTCATACACCGGGACATGTCTCACATCCACAACCAGGATGAGGACATTTTTATACCAGCAACATCAGATCATTTTTTATTCTGTTCATCTTCTTCCATCAATTCTGAGCTTATTCCAGCAAAGCTGAAAAGAGACCATTTGGTGGCTTGATGTTTGTCCTTTGTCATATTATATCTGGACTTCCCCAGGATCTGTGCTGATCCAAGATAATTAGCAAACTAGAACAAAACAACCACAAGACTCAATGGGGAAAAAATCACTAATTTTTAAGTTAAGATAACGTGACGACCTAATAGTATTGAATGCAAAAGATGCAACAGACTTACACAAAATGGTCCCCTCCAGTATACAACTAGGACAATATCAGTCGCTACGGAGGGTGACAATATATATGGGTACATATTCATACTATGTGGGGTAACTAAATAGACGGTATGATGTTTATTCCATCTAGCTACAATGCTCCATACTGTGTTTATATATTTATATATTTATGTGTACATATGTATATTCCCCTCATGGATCGTCACCTTATCGTGGTGGGGGGGTTTGCGTGCCCCAGTGATCCCAGGAGCTATGTTGTCCGGGGCAATTTGCCTCTGATAGGGTCTCCCAAGACAAACTGGTCCTGGGTGAAGGGCCAGACGAAGAACGATCCAACAGACTCTCATGATAAATTGTATATCAAGGATTCAGTGTACCCCGCCCGGTATGGGGTTACCGGGGCCCCACCCTGGAGCCAGGCCTGGGGGAGGGGCTCGAAGGCTAGCGTCTGGTGGCCGGGTTTCCACCCATGGGACCCGGCCGGGCTCAGCCCGAAGGAGTTACATGGGTCCGCCCTCCAGTAGGTTCACCACCTGCAGGAGGGATCATGGAAGTCCGGTGCTATGTGGATTAGGTGGCAGTCAAAGGCGGAGACCTTGGCGGACTGATCCCAAGCTTTCTAAACTGGCTTTTGGTACGTGGAATGTCACCTCTCTGGTGGGGAAGGAGCCTGAGCTGGTGTACGAGATTGAGCGATACCGGCTAGATATAGTCGGCCTCACCTCAACACACAGCTCCGGTTCCGGAACCAGTCTCCTGGAGAGGGGCTGGAGCTTGGCCTTTTCTGGAGTTGCCCCGGGCGAGAGGCGACGAGCAGGGGTAGGTATTCTTGTATCGCCCCACCTTGCTGCCTCTATATTGGAGTTTTCCCCGGTGGACGAAAGGGTTGCTTCCCTGCGCCTTCGGGTTGGGAAACGGGTCCTGACCATCATTTGTGCCTATGCACCAAATGATGTTTCAGAGTACCCACCCTTTTTGGAGTCTGTGACTGGGGTGCTGGAGGGTGCTCCTCCTGGAGACTCCATTGTCCTACTGGGGGACTTCAATGCGCACGTGGGCAACGACAGTGAAACCTGGAGGGGGGTGATTGGGAGGAACGGCCTGCCCGATCTGAACCCGAGTGGTGTTCAGTTATTGGACTTCTGTGCTAACCACAGTCTGTCTATAACGAACACCATGTTCAAGCATAAGGGTGTCCATATGTGCACCTGGCACCAGGACACCCTAGGCCGCAGGTCGATGATCGATTTTGTTATCGTATCATCAGACCTGCGACCGTATGTCTTGGACACCCGAGTAAAGAGAGGTGCAGAGCTGTCAACTGATCACCACCTGGTGGTGAGTTGGATCCGATGGCAGGGGAGGAAGCCATTCAGACCTGGTAGACCCAAACGTATAGTGAGGGTGTGCTGGGAGCGTCTGGCTGAGGCCCCTGTCCGGGAGGTCTTCAACTCCCACCTCCGGAAGAACTTCAACCACATTCCGAGGGAGTCTGGAGACATGGAGTCTGAATGGGCCATGTTCTCCACCTCTGTTGTTGAAGCGGCAGCCCAGAGCTGCGGCCGCAAGGTGGTCGGTGCATCTCGTGGTGGCAACCCCCGAACCAAGTGGTGGACACCAGTGGTGAGGGGGGCCATTAAGCTGAAGAAGGAGTCCTATCAAGCTTGGTTGGCTTGTGGGACTCCCGAAGCAGCTGAGGTGTACCGGCAGGCCAAGCGGAGTGCAGCTCGGGTGGTTGCTGAAGCAAAAACCCGGGTATGGGAGGAGTTCGGTGAGGCCATGGAACAAGACTTTCGGTCGGCTTCAAAGAGATTCTGGCAAACTGTTCGGCGGCTCAGGAGGGGAAAGCAGCTCCCCGTCCACACTGTGTATGGTGCGGATGGGACACTGTTGACTTCAACTGGGGATATCGTCGGGCGGTGGAAGGAATACTTCGAGGATCTCCTCAATCCCACTGATACGCCTTCCACAGAGGAAGCAGGGTTTGGGGACGAGGGGGATGACTCGCCTATCACAGGGGCTGAGGTCGCCAAGGTGGTTAAAAATCTCCTTGGTGGCCGGGCCCCGGGGGTGGACGAGATTCGCCCCGAGTACCTCAAGGCCCTGGATGTTGTTGGGTTGTCATGGTTGACACGCCTCTGCAACATTGCGTGGAGGTCGGGGGCAGTGCCTTTGGCATGGCAAACCGGGGTGGTGGTTCCTCTCTTCAAAAAAGGGGACCGGAGGGTGTGCTCCAACTTTAGAGGGATCACACTCCTCAGCCTCCCTGGGAAGGTCTATGCCAAGGTACTGGAGAGGAGAGTCCGGCCGTTGGTCGAACCTCGGATTCAGGAGGAGCAATGTGGTTTTCGTCCTGGCCGTGGCACATCGGACCAGCTCTTTACCCTCTCGAGAATTCTTGAGGGTTCGTGGGAGTTTGCCCAACCAGTTTACATGTGTTTTGTGGACTTGGAGAAGGCATTTGACCGCGTCCCTCGTGGATTTTTGTGGGGGGTGCTTCGGGAGTATGGGGTATCGGGCTTGTTGTTACGAGCTATTCGGTCTCTGTACGACCGTTGTGAGAGTTTAGTTCGCATTGCCAACACTCGGTCGGAGTCATTCCCAGTGAGAGTTGGACTCCGCCAGGGCTGCCCTTTGTCACCGGTCCTGTTCATAATTTTTATGGACAGGATTTCTAGGCGCAGCCAGGGAATGGAGGGTGTCATGCTTGGTGACCACAGGATCTCATCTCTGTTGTTTGCAGATGATGTTGTCCTGTTGGCTTCATCCAGCAATGACCTACAGCTCTTGCTGGGACGGTTTGCCGCTGAGTGTGAAGCGGCTGGGATGAGAATCAGCACCTCCAAGTCCGAGTCCATGGTCCTCAGCCGGAAAAAGGTGGATCGTCCTCTCCGGGTTGGGGACAGGCTCCTGCCCCAAGTGGAGGAGTTTAAGTATCTTGGGGTCTTGTTCACGAGTGAGGGGAAAATGGAGCGAGAGATCGACAGACGGATTGGAGCAGCATCTGCAGTGATGCGGACGTTGTACCGGTCTGTTGTGGTGAAGAGGGAGCTTAGTTCTAAGGCAAAGCTGTCGATTTACCAGTCAATCTACGTTCCTACTCTCACCTATGGTCACGAGCTTTGGGTAATGACCGAAAGAACGAGATCGCGGATACAAGCGGCTGAAATGAGCTTTCTCCGTAGGATTGCTGGACTCACCCTCAGAGATAGGGTGAGGAGCTCAGTCATCCGGGAGAGGCTCAGAGTAGAACCGCTGCTCCTCCACATTGAAAGGAGTCAGTTGAGGTGGTATGGGCATCTGATTAGGATGCCTCCTGGACGCCTCCCACTTGAGGTGTTTCAGGCACGTCCCACTGGGAGGAGACCCCGGGGCAGACCCAGGACTCGGTGGAGAGACTATGTCTCCCAGCTAGTCTGGGAACGCCTTGGTATCCCCTCTGAAGAGCTGGAGCAGGTGGCTGGGGAGAGGGAAGTCTGGGCTTCTCTGCTTGAACTGCTGCCTCCGCGACCCGGACCTCCGGAAAAGCGGTAGAAGATGGATGGATGGATGGATGGATATGTATATTCACTGCTCTTATTTTCTTATCTTCTAAATTATTGCTCTGGGTGTTGCTGTCCCTGTGCTGTTGCAATCCTGGAATTTCCCCATTGTGGGACTAATAAAGGCCTTTATTAGTCCCACAATGGGGAAATTCCATTTTGGAGGAAAAAGTTGCAGAATTATGAGGAAAAAAACGTTAAAAAATGTTTGACAAAAAAGTTGTAAAATTTACAGGAAAAAGTCACAAATTTCTGAAAAAAGGTTGCAAATTTATTAGAAAAAAGTCACAAATTTATGAGAAAAAACCTGCAAATTTATGAGAAAAAGGTAAAAAAAAAAATGTACGAGACGTAGGAGTTAAAAAATATTTGAGAAAAAAGTTGAAAATTTACAGGGGAAAAATACATAACCCTATGTTAATGTGAAAATTTATAGAAAAAAATAACTTTTATGGTGAAAAAATTACATTAAAAAAGGTCTAAAGTTGGACTTCCGGTCTGGACACCATGGTGATAGCAGCTTAACACTGAAGCTCCCAGACCCCATCCGTGAAAATACCTTGAAAATCAGATTTAACGGATTTTTGGAAGAGAAAAAATCAAGAGACAAAGTCATTATGCCTAAAAGGAAACAGAAGAGATCGACATTTGCCAGGCCAAGACGCACATCGGCTGGAGAATCTGACTTGGAGGACAACAACCATTCGGAAACAGAGGAGCAGAATGAGGCTAGCAACACGGTTAGCTTAAAAACGATATTTCAAGAATTAAGAGAAATTCGCCGAGAGTGTTGGGCCGAATTTCGTGAAATTAAAGACGAAATAAAAAGGACAAACAACAGAGTGGACCAAGCTAAGGACCGAATCATGGAAGCAGAAGAAAGAATAAAAGAGCTGGAAGAAACCGTGCTGGAATTACTCAAACGCCAGACAGGACTGGAGGCTAAGCTAACCAACCAAGAAGGAAAACTAAGAAGGGACAACATAAGAATTCATGGTCTGAAAGAAGGAGTCGAGGACGGTTTCACCACAATGGCTGCATGCGTGGAAACCACACTGAGAGAGAAGTTGGAAATTCCCCAATCCACCGACTTGAAGATAGAAAGGGCGCACCGTTCATTAGCCACAAGGCCGTCGGCGGAAGTGCCCCCACGATTGGTGGTGGTGAAGTTTTCCAACTTCAGAACAAAATAAGAGGTTTTGAGACTGGCTTGGCAGAAAAAAGGATTTATGCACCAAGAAAGAAAAGTTTTTATGGAGCACGACTACACCCCGGAGGTCCTTAAAAAGCGTCGGGAATACAACAATGCTAAAAAGGTACTAAGAGAGAAGAAACTGCGCTTTCAAACTCCATTTCCGGCAAAGCTGCGGGTTTTTACGGGGAAGAGACATGTCTCTACAACTCGGCGGAAGAAGCAACCAGGGATATGGTGAGAAGAGGGCTCCTGGTAATGGTGTATAAACCCGCAGCAGACCCGATCGAAAGAATCAAGGCTCAAACGTGGTGCACACAGAGACCCTCAAAATCCACGGACCAGCAGCGGGAAACCCAGCGCCAGGGCTATAAGGAAAAACTGAACGCTTTCAGGAGGGAATAAGATATTTTTAATCAACCTGCGCATCAAACCCTCCTCCTACAAGGTAACAAACATTAAAGGAGATGCAGAATCAGCAAGTATGAAGTGGTAAAACATTTCATGGAACAGTCATAATATTAGAAACAAGTAAGTCTTTAAAAAAAAATCTTGTTAAAATAGAAATGTGACAATGAACCACATGAACTCTCCACACTAACAAATACTGTATTAACGTGACTGTTTGCTGTGACGGTGGTGGGAGGTTGCGCACAATTTCATAGGGTATAGGCATAAAAAAAAATCATTACAAGTTCGGATTGGGATCTGAAATTCACGTTAAAAACATGGGACAACTTACAGGGGTAAGAGAGGGCCCTCAACACGTAACAGAGTTTGAGGAATTTCCCTCAGAGCCAATGCACCATCAAGGCTCTTCTAAGGTCGTTAAAAAGACCTCAGCTCAGGAAGATCTTTTGACAGTTTTTTGTTTTAAAGTTTTATATACTATGTTCTTAATGTTTTTTTATATTCTTAATGTTCTTTCAGTTTCAGAGTAGCATAAAAGAGGGCCACTACACAGTTATACTAAATAAGACAACACAATGGAGAAACAGGGTGTAACCAAAATAATCTCATATAATGTAAAAGGGATCCTGAATCCAGTTAAAAGATCCAAGATTCTAGGCAAAATGAAAAAAGACAAAGCAGGAATAATATTTTGACAGGAAACCCACTTAACAGACTTGGAGCACACTAAACTTAATAGACAAGGGTTTAAACTGATCTCTTCATCTTCATATAAGTCAGGGAGGAGGAGGGGGGTAGCGACATTGATCTCAACCAAAATTATATTTGAAAAAAATTCAGAACACAAAGATAAAGAAGGGAGATTTAGCATGGTACTTGGTTGGCTAGAGGGAGAAGATATTACCCTGCTGAATGTATATGCACCTCCAGGGGCTAACTGGAAATTTTATAAAAATGTATTTGACCTAATGATAACTAAAGCCCAAGGTTTAGTGATATGTGGTGGAGACTTCAATCTAAGACTGAATCCATACTGGGATGCATCAGGTAATTCTCCACATCAAAATAACACTCAAAGTAGAAAAACTCGGATGCTACTAAAAGAAATGGGAATCTGTGACGTGTGGAGGGAATTCAACCCCAGTGTAAAAGATTATACATTTTACTCAGCACCACATTCATCATACTCAAGGACTGACTATTTTTTTTTATGTTTAATAGAGACATTGGAAGAGTAAAAACATGTAAAATAGGACTGATGGATCTCTCTGACCACAGTCCGATCTATATGGACTTAAATATCCAAAAATACACAAATAATACATTTTTCTGGAGGTTAAATTCAAATGTGCTGAAAGGACCACTGAAAGATGAATTGGAATCAGATATTCTCAGATATTTGGAAGAAAATGATAATGGAGAAGTATCCCCTTTAATACTGTGGGACGCATGCAAAGCTGTAATAAGGGGAAAGATTATCGCAAAACTGGCAATCCAAAAGAAACTGAGACAAGAAAAACTAATCACATTAGAGTCATAACTTAAGAAACTAGAAAATGAGCACAAAGACAACACTCATTCTAATGACTCCCTCAAAATTAAGGAGATTAAAAAAGCAAATAAACAAGATCTACACAATAGAAATCCAGATGAAACTTACATTTCTGAAACAAAAATACTATGAAACAGGTAGCATATCGGCAAAATTACTAGCCTATAAATTGAGGAAACAACAAACGGAGAAAGCAATCTACAAAATCAAAAAACTCCCTCAAAAAACACAAAAACACATCCGAAGCCTTGCTAAATACATTAAATCTTCCCCAACTTACTGAGTCACAAAATAAAACACTACTGTCAGAAATACAACCTAAAGAATTAGAAAAAGCAATTATGAAACTTAAAGCTAACAAATCCCCAGGAGCAGATGGCTATACAGCAGAGTGGTACAAAACCTTTAAACAGCAACTATCTCCTCTCCTCCTGAAAACATTTAACTATGTCCTCCACACAGGGAAAATCCCCCCCTCCTGGAGAGAAGGGGTCATTGCAGTCATACCTAAACCTGATAAGGATAAACTAGACTGCTCCAACTACAGACCAATCAGTGTGTTAAATCAGGACTATAAACTTTTTACCGCTATCCTTGCAAAAAGGTTAGAAAATATACTAGACAGACTTAATTCATTTAGACCGAACAGGTTTTATAAGACAAAGACAGACACAAGATAACATTAGATGCACTTTACATATAATTCATCACATAAAAAAATATAATTTAAATGCAGCCATATTGGGATTAGATGCTGAAAAAGCATTTGATTCGGTTGACTGGTCTTTCCTATATAGAATCTTATCCAGTTTCAATTTTCATAACAACTTCATTAGAACTATCCAGGCATTATATAAAAAACCAACAGCTAAAATAAGGATTAACGGTAAATTATCATCATCTTTTGAACTGGAAAGAGGATGTTGTCAGGGCTGCCTCTTGTCTCCACTGCTCTTTGCAATCTTCATAGAACCTCTGAGCCAATGGATAAGACAGAATCAAAAAATTCAAGGTATTACACTTGGTCAGAAGGAACATAAAATAGCACTCTTTGCTGATGACATTTTAATATACCTGGGGCAGCCGGACACCTCTTTTCCAGAACTAATCTCAGTTTTTTCAGAGTATGGAGAGTTATCGGGGTATGAATTAAACATGCATAAAACCCAAATTTTAACATTCAACTATGACCCAAATCAATATTTACTAAGCAAACTCAAAACTAACTGGGAGATGGAATCTATGAAATATCTGGGGGTCAATATCCCGAAACAACTCAACAAAATTATAACACTAAACTACGATCCACTGATGGCAAAAATAAAATCTGATCTAGCAAGATGGAATATGATACCATTCTTGGGTACTGCACAAAGAATTGAAGCAGTCAAAATGAATATACTTCCACGTCTTCTATACCTTTTCCAAACAATACCGGTAGAACCTCCCAAAAAAACATGGCAAGAACCGGACAGAAGGATCTCAAGATTCATATGGCAGGGCAAGAGACCTAGAATCAGATATAGAACCCTACAACTAAACAAAGACAAAGGTGGGCTCGTGCTGCCAAATATCAGGGACTGCTCAAAGCTGCACAAATTAAAACTTTAGTAGAGATATGTAACCCAGTCTACACTGCACAATGGAAGGAGATGGAATGCCAAATAACAAGTGGCATTCCCCTACAGGCGATAATAGGTGTGGTCTATATTAATCATATATTCCATAACCTACATATGTTGAAGCATGTGAGAATGTTTGGTGATTACATATGTAAGGCGACTTCACACCTCAGAACAGGACAAAGAGTCTCAACCGCCAGTGAGGATCAAAGAGCTTCCCAGGCACTGCGGTGGAGACCGGATGGATTGCCCTGACCCCCCAGGGCCAAGAGGAGGAGTACGAAGACGATGGGGGGATTAAGATAATGAGGGATGTCAGCTTTTGATATGCATGTCTTTTGTTATGTGCTAGTATAAGTTCATAGAGCCGAAGGTGTTCGGTCTCTTTCCTTCTTCTGCTGCTGCACTTAGATGAGACTTGTTAGAGGAGCTGATAATAAACTTTGGTTTATATATCACATCGCCTCATTCTTTCAAGCTCTTCTACACTGGTGACCCTGACGCGAGTATGGACCAGAGGCGTTCCCCCGCGATCGACTCATCTGTGGCGACCCAGGCAGACGCCGGCGCCCACGCAGACAGGGGAACAGATGGACGACGTTCCCCCCCGGCAGAAGTGATAGAGAGGGCTCAACCGAGCACCAGCGCCGCTGAGAGAGCCGAAGCAAGGCACTCTCACCCTGCGGACACATCAGTGACGGTCCACACAAACGCCTTCACCGTCAACCTGCCGGACTTCTGGCAGGAAGACCCCGCCTCGTGGTTTCAGCAAGCTGAAGCCCAGTTTGCACTTGTGGGCATCACGGCTGACGATACAAAATTTTATCACATCGTCGCCAAACTCGACGCCGCCACTTCGAGATGTGCGCGGAGCATAATCCAACGGCCGCCGGCCCAGGACAAATATGAAGAACTGAAAGCGACCATCGTGGCAAATTACGTCCCCTCAGCCGAGGAGAGAGCCGAGAGGATCCTAGCGGTCTACGGCCACAGAGGAGGCAGACCCAAGGCCCTCATGGAGGACTTGCTGCAACTTAAAGAAGAGGACAATGACAACTTCCTCTTCCATTTCATATTCCTCAGTACGCTGCCGCCACACATGAGAGGGACGCTGGCCAACATGCAATGCAGCACCCAGCAAGACTTCCGCACGCTGGCTCACGAAGCTCAACGGCTCGTCAACGCCTGCAAGGAGCAGACACCCACAGCAGCATCCGCAGATGTCCGGAGCCACGAGGAGCCACAAATCACCGAGCAGAACCAGCCCACGGTGACAGCGACACGGCCAGGACACAACAGACGGAGCGACGTTTGTTATTACCACCACTGCTTCGCCGAGAAGGCTTACAAATGCGTTCCCCCCTGCAAATTCACAATTTCGGGAAAACGCCGAAGCCGAGAGCCGTTAACAGCGGCGGTTCTCGGCGACAAAAGCAAGCTTTTATATGTGATGGACGGACACACCGGCAAGCGGTTCCTTATCGACACAGGAGCTCAACTAAGTTTTGTCATGCCCTCCCAAGCAGACCGGGCCATGGGCCCCCGGGGCAATGGAGCGGCGGCAGCCAACGGCTCCACCATCGACACTTTTGGCGAAAAGAGCCTGCACCTCTGCATCCACGGCCGCAACTACAGATGGGCATTTGTTGTAGTGGCAGTGAGTTTTAACTTGTTGGGCGCAGATTTTTTGTGTGCACATGGGTTATTAGTTGATCTAGCGAACAGGCGCTTGGTTAATGCACTGTCCTTTGCTTCTATTCCCTGCTCAGCTCGACTTTCTCCACCACCCGTGCAGGCTAGCGTCACCACAGCAGGAGGTAAGTTTGATCAACTCCTCACCCAATTTCCAGCACTCACAATTCCCAAATTCTCAGCCACAGTGGCTAGACACGGGGTCGAACACTTTATTCCCACAACGGGCCCACCCGTATTCGCCAAAGCTCGGCGCTTAGACGCGACCAAGCTCGCCATAGCTCGGGACGAGTTCACCACCCTTGAAAAATTAGGCATTATCAGACGCTCGAAAAGCCCCTGGGCGTCACCACTTCACATGGTCCCGAAATCCGACGGTTCTTGGAGGCCGTGCGGTGATTACCGCAGATTAAACAATACGACAGCGCATGACCGCTACCCAATTCCTCACATTCAAGATTTTTCACTACATCTGGCGGGTGCGCGCATTTTTTCAAAAATAGACCTGGTCCGCGGTTATCATCAAGTCCCAGTTCGAGCAGAGGACATTCCTAAAACAGCTGTAATAACCCCCTTCGGTCTTTTTGAATTTTTGCGGATGCCTTTTGGCCTCAAAGGCGCTGCTCAAACCTTTCAGCGGATGATGGACGCGGTATTACGCGACCTCCCTTTCGTGTTCGTCTACCTCGACGATATGCTGGTAGCCAGCTCGTCTGAGGAAGAACACGAGCAGCATCTCACTATGGTTTTTCAGAGACTAGAAGAGCACGGGTTAATAATCAATCCAGCCAAATGCAAATTCGGCGTGTCACAAATTGATTTTTTAGGACACAGAGTTTCTCCGAAGGGGGCAGTCCCACTTCCAGACAAAGTTCACGCAGTAAAAAGTTTCCCATGGCCACAAACGGTCAAATCGCTGCAGGAATTTTTGGGCATGGTTAATTTTTACAACCGCTTCCTCCCCCACGCAGCTCAGCTCATGCAGCCCCTATATGACGCGCTCAGAAAACAAAAAGCTTCCAACGCGGTTGAATGGACCCCGGAACGCGAACACGCCTTCGCGGAAGTAAAAAGCGCCCTAGCTAATGCCACATTGTTGGTTCACCCCGATCCCTCGGCCCGCATTGCGCTAACCACAGATGCTTTGGACCTAGCTATAGGGGCAGTTGTAGAACAACATGTCAGCGGAATCTGGCAACCTTTGGCATTCTTCAGCAAATCGCTAAACCAAACTGAGCGTAAATACAGCACTTTTGACAGGGAGCTGCTAGCGCTTCATTTATCCATCCGCCACTTCCAGTTCTGGTTAGAAGGGCGGAGTTTCACGGCTTTTGTAGACCACAAACCGCTCACCTTTGCCATGGCTAAAATTTCCGAACCGTGGTCAGGCAGGCAGCAAAGACAGCTGGCTGCGATTTCAGAGTTCACCACAGACATTCGACATGTGGCAGGCAAACTTAACGTGGTAGCAGACTGCCTCTCTCGCGCTGTGACATCGCCAGAGCGCGAGGAGACAGACCGGACCGGACTCTCTCCCCGGACCGGCACATCACTCTTTTCCACGGGTTTTTGTCCCACAAGCTTAAGAATGCTGAATTCGTTTTTGTTAGGCATGAAGCTTTAAAACCAACTTTCCGCCCACCATACGATGGGCCATTCAGAGTGCTGGAACCTGGTGATAAACACTTTGTGCTTGATTTTGGGGATAGAAAAGAAACAGTCAGCATTGACAGACTTAAACCTGCCTTCTTGTTGAGAGACGAGCCTGCACGGTTGGCGAGAGCACCTCGGCGGGGTAGACCCCCAAGAGAAAAGACTCAGCCCCCCTGCAGGGAACAAATAATCACTCTCCTTCCCAGGCTGCAGATTCCTTACAGGAAGGTCCCAGCAGGACGCCCAAGCGGACCCACAGCAGTTTCGGGAGAAGATTAAAACCCAGACGGCACAGAGACTGATGCAAACTACTCAACAGTTGTTCACTAATTGTGCTGTAACAGTTTAGGACTGACTTGTGATTTTACTATGCTGTTATGATTACCACTGAACTCTCTTAGGAGCATGGCTGCTGGAAAGTTTCTTCTGTGGCAAGAGGTGTAGCAGTTAGTATGTCATAGTAATTGTCTTAAACTGTGATTTTTTCTATTGTCCTTTTCTTAGTCGTTTGGGGGGGGGCTGTGGTCTATATTAATCATATATTCCATAACCTACATATGTTGAAGCATGTGAGAATGTTTGGTGATTACATATGTAAGGCGACTTCACACCTCAGAACAGGACAAAGAGTCTCAACCGCCAGTGAGGATCAAAGAGCTTCCCAGGCACTGCGGTGGAGACCGGATGGATTGCCCTGACCCCCCAGGGCCAAGAGGAGGAGTACAGAGACGATGGGGGGATTAAGATAATGAGGGATGTCAGCTTTTGATATGCATGTCTTTTGTTATGTGCTAGTATAAGTTCATAGAGCCGAAGGTGTTCGGTCTCTTTCCTTCTTCTGCTGCTGCACTTAGATGAGACTTGTTAGAGGAGCTGATAATAAACTTTGGTTTATATATCACATCGCCTCATTCTTTCAAGCTCTTCTACAATAGGGAACAATGCCTTACCTAAACTTTTGAATAACACTAACCCATGGATAGAGACCCTGCTAAAAATTTGGTTTAAGATAGTCAGAGAGAATCAAACTAAAGAACCCTATTGATTATTGCAATGGATTACCTATGATCAGGACTTTACTCCAAATAAAACAGACACTAGATTTAAAAAGTGGAAAGAGAACGGACTGATAAAATATTACGATTTTTTTTAAAGGGCAAACTTTGAGAAGTTTTGAAGATTTGAAAAAACAAGGTCTAGTAAATCAAGACCTTTACAGGTTCTTTCAGCTTAGACACCACATAAACAAAATACTTAAAAAGGAGGATTTGGAAAGGGCCCAGTCAGGTGTTCTGAAGGTTTTCTTAATGGCATATAAAGCGATCCCAGGGATCAGATACATTTCTAAAATATACCAATGTCTTCAAGACTTAAAAGGAGACAACACATCATATATAAAAGAGAGATGGGAAAAAGAGGTGAATTTCACTTTATAACTGGAAATATGGGAAAAGCTAAATAAACAACAATGGAAAAGTACTTCATCCCTGCTGTGGAGAGAATTTGGATGGAAACATTTGGTAAGATTTTTCAGAACACCTGCACAAAACAAATTTACTCATAAAGGGTTGAATTGTTGGCACTTGTGTGGCGAAAAGACTGCAAATCATTTTCATGTGTTTTGGTCATGCCCAGTTATCCACCAATATTGGACCAATGTACAGACAATATTGGGGAAAATATTCAAAGTAACAGTTCCCTTTTCTTTTGTAACTTTGTATTTGGGTTTACTACCGGAATCACTGGAAAGACGAGGAGAAAAACACTTATTCGCTGTTTTAATATTGGCAAGTAAAAAAGCTCTAACAAAAAAATGGATGTTGAAAGACTGTCCTACACCTGAAGATTGGATTAACGTGATTCAGGACATTTATTCAATGGAAAAGTTGACATTTGCACTGAGACAGGACATGGATGGGTTCTTGAACTTTTGGCAACCCTGGACCGCATATGTGTCTTCCATCAGATCTAATCTTTGACAAATACCATTTCAATAATGGCACCTCTCTTTGTTCCAGCGCTACTCAGATGCTCTTTTATTTTTCTGCTCTTTTGGGTTTTTTTTTGGTTTTTTTTGTTTTTGTTCTTTTTTAATTTCTCTTTTTCTTTCACTTAAAAAAAGGGTGTTGTTGTGGGGAGCCTTGAATAACGAAACTGAATTGCATTTAATTCAAGTTTATTTCAAGCAATCATTCCCACAGTCTTCTCTCATTCTTGAGCAGCAAACAAAGAGGAGGAAACACACCTATGTCTTCTCTCGCTGTCCTCCGCAGGGGTCTCAGACTCTGCGTCGCAGGGGTCTCAGACTCTGCGTCTCCTTCATCGTGAGGTTAAATCACATATGCATATGTCCAACATGTACATGCACAACTAGTTAAATCACATATGCATATGTCCAACATGTACATGCACAACTACACAGCCATATAACCCCCCCCAAACGATGAAGAACGGACTATTCCCTAAAATTCAATAACATCTTACTGACTACTGTATAATCAACATCAACATTCAGTCTGTGCGCCGCCTGGGCTTCAACCGTCTGCCGAATCTGCTGTGAGTTGGCCCCGCCATGCCTGCGGCGCCTTTGGCTCCACCTCGTCGCGGCCGTGCTGCCGCCATCGTCGGCCAGCCTGGGTCTGCCGCCTCTGGCTCCCCGCTGTCTTGGGTCACCGTTGTGGTTGCCTGCCCGCCGCAGGCGTCCAGAATCTCATCTGCTTCCTGGGCCAGCTCCCGGAACTCCTCCAGGGTGTGACACTTCTTGCCGGCCAGCGTGCTTCTCGCATGCGTCGGGAGGTTGGAGAGGAAGATGAACTGGAAGAGGAAATCATCGTTGTCCGACCCTCTCAGCTGTATCATATCCTCCATCAGGGCGCTCGGCCTGTGTCCTCCTTGGTCTAGCAAAGACAGGATCCTCCTCGCCCTCACTTCAGCCGAGGGGGTGAAAAACTTAATGAGGGTGGATTTCAGCTTGTCGTACCTGCTGGTCGCGGGTGGCTGCTCCACCGAGCACGAACTGCGACTCCGCTTGCAGGAACCACGACCGTGGGTTATCCTGCCAGAAATCAGGCAGCTTGACGGCCACTGCGCTCGCCAGAACTGAACTCTGTGAGTCCGGGACCCTGAGACCTTCTCCGGTCATTCTCAACGTCGTCGGTCACCAATTGTGGGGAGCCTTGAATAACGAAACTGAATTGCATTTAATTCAAGTTTATTTCAAGCAATCATTCCCACAGTCTGCTCTCATTCTTGAGCAGCGAACAAAGAGGAGGAAACACACCTATGTCTTCTCTCGCTGTCCTCCGCAGGGGTCTCAGACTCTGCGTCGCAGGGGTCTCAGACTCTGCGTCTCCTGCATCGTGAGGTTAAATCACATATGCATATGTCCAACATGTACATGCACAACTACACAGCCATAGTTGTAATATTTTTTTTACAATGTTGTCAAAAAACAAAAAAAGGGGGAATATGTGATGAAAATGTAAACAATGCAATGCTGTGATGATATGTATACCCTTTACAAAAACTTAAAAAAAAAGTCTAAAGTTAAAGGAAAAATATGATTTTAATATGTTAAAAAATCAAATTTATGGAAAAGCTGCATATCTATTATAAACATTTATAGTAGTTATTACTTTTTTACTTATTATCTTGATGTTAGGGCTCAAATACTGCTCCATGCAGATTTTTGTGAACACCAGTTGGTGGAAAACTTGCTCTTTACACAGTAGATCAGGGATGGGCAACTGCGGCCCGTCAGCCCATTTCCAAAAATCAATTAGTTATTTATAGCACGTTTGAAACAACATTCTTAAATGCAACTATAGAGTCCTCCAGCAGAGGGAGCTCTAATCAAAACTTAGGCACCACTCTGTGCGAGTGGTGGAGTGAGAGCGAGGGAACCACAGAGATACAGAGGGAACAGTGTGCACCACAGAACATGTTTGTAAGGTATGTGTTGCATGCTTAGACCATAGCAATAGGCTGTAAATCTATTACTGGGACGGCTGTGGCTCAGGAGTTAGAGCAGGTCATCCAATAACTGGATGGTTGGCGGTTCAAATCCCACTCTCCCCAGATATCCTGTCGTTGTGTCCCTGGGCAAGAGACCTTAGCCACCTTGCCTCCAGTGTCCATAACACTGTGTATAAATGCTCAGTAGTGAACATCTGTGTTAGCACAGATTGGCAGCCATGTTTCTGTCAGCATGCCCCAGGGCAGCTGTGGCTATGGTAGTAGCTTGCCACTACCATTGCCTCTCTGGAGTGAATGAATAATGTATCTATTTGTAAAGTGTCTATGATAAAGCACTATATAAATCTGGTGCATTATTATTATTAAACAGCAGTAAATCTACAATGTAGGCTGCTTTTAAACAAGAATAAATGCTACAGCTCCTCAGCTGTAGCATTTATTCTTTTCTGGCAGGTGAGGCCTGATGGAGCTCAGAGGCTTTCCTTCTAATTGTGCAGAAAAAGATTCAAAGCTTTGAGGTTTCTTTCTAAAGAGCTCGACTGAAGCACTGACACAGTTTCAATCCCATGTCAGCAATAAAAGTTTAGAGACTGTGGTTATTTTATTCTGCTGATTTTTTTTTTTTTTCATTTATAAAAGTGGCTCTTCAACTTTTTTTATTCTACATTTTGGGGAGCCAATTACCAAGCCCACCTACCCACAGCTATTCCTCTGCCCCTCCACACCCACAATGAATCCAAGAGCAAGCTAAGCCTTGTCATAGTTCCCTTTCTTCTTGGCCTTTTTTTTTTGTTAATTATCATCTGGAATTTCTCTTTGCTTATCATTTTGATGGAGAGAGTTTTAAAAATTAGGTCATGATATAATTTTATCCATCCATCATCCATCTTCTACTGTTAGAGCCTATCCCAGCATCTTTGGGCAAGAGGCACGGTAAACCCTGAACAGATCACCAGTCCATTGCAAGGCGGATATAATTCTAATATGATAAAACACTGAGTGGCTTTTATTTCCATTTGCATGTTCAGTTTTAGTTGTGAAACTTTTAACTTTGCAGGAAATAATACCCCACCCCCATGGAAGGGTTACATGTAAATCTGGCCCTTGGGAAGTGAGAAAAAATTTTTTTGTGGCCCTCACTACCACCAAAGTTGCTCATCCCTGCTCTATAAGGATGACAGACAGAGGCAGGGTCCATCACACAGCCTGCTGTTCCTCTGTGGCCTGTAGGGGTCACTGTTCAGACGTTCAATCACAATTATAAATGAGAGAAAATACATTTTAAAATGGAACGAGTTTCACTTTTAATTTGTTTCAACCACTCACATTTAAAAATAACATTCTTCATTTTTCTCTCTCAGAACCGTCCTGGTCTTCCTCAGTGGAAACACAGACAGAGCTGAAGTTAAAGTTTGACTATTTAATGAGCTGCAGTGGAAAACTTGTGTGTTCCTGTTAATTTTCTACCGGGTTTGTCTCTGTCGTCTGTTTCTGTTTCCACTTGTCGTCAAGTTAATAAATAGCTTTCAGTTCTGTGAGGAATTAAGAAGATCTAAAGATCAGACCAACTAAAGCAGAACCGTTTTTTCCTCCATGATGACACAGAAGCTCATGTTGAAATAAATCAGGGATTAAACACTGCACCACCATTTATCACCCAGTCTAAGCACCCATTCTCAAAACAAACTCTCAGCTGTTTTCAATGCTAAAGAGCCCCAGCTCACTCCACCCTCCCTCAGTATCCCCATTCATGGGTGTAAATTGAGGGGGGGGGGGGACATTGCTCCTCCAACCTGAAAAAAACAACTTTTTTCCTGTTGATTTGCATTTTTTTTCCCTGTAAATTTTAAACTTTTTTTTCCCTTAAGTTTGTGATTTTTCTCTTGGATATTTAAAACTTTTTTCTTGGAAATTTTTGTTTTTTCCAGTAAAAATTTCAACTTTTTTTTGTAGATTTTCAGCCTTTTTCCCTGTAAATTAGCAACCTTTTTTCTTGCTTTCAATTTTTTTCTTGTAAACTTGTAGCACTCATCTGGATGCTGGTTAAATTTTGATTCTAACTAACTACTAACTAACTAACCTGCACTTATATAGCGCTTTTCTAGTCACAAAGACCACTCAAAGCGCTTTCATTAATGCTAACCCTCTATTCTAAGGGCCTATAGGAAACAGATATCTAGGGACAATTTAGAACAGCCAATTAACCTAACATGCATGTTTTTGGCATGTGGGAGGAAACCGGAGAAATCCCGGAGTAAACCCACGCAACACGGGGAGAACATGCAAACTCCACACAGATCACTGTTGGTCGGGGGCTGGGATCGAACCCATTCTCTGTAATTAAATTGTAATTTGCAACTTAAAATTGCTGTCTTTAATCATATTTTTACATCTCTATTCTTTACATTTATACATTTGTACATCATGGTAAATTGGTGAATACCCTCCACCGCCCTTGATAAAAAAGAACAAGTCACCTACTGGCTGATGATATACAGTATAGGGACTAATGCTAGGTGGCTACCTAATAGCTCTGGTGGCTAACACAGACTGAGCTAACTGGCATGACACTGTCTGAATATTAGAATGCAAAAACCCAAATAAATCACAGAAACAATCCTCATTGATGGAAAGGCTAACTCCGCTAACTGTTGCAGCAAGAAAATGATAAACTACAGTAAAATATGCTAAAATAACCTTCAGGAATGAGATCTAAGGCTAAGCGTTGGTAGATGATCCAGATGTGTGGACAGATTACAGAGAAAATTACCAAACAGACCCATTGCTATAAACCAGCTAAGCTAATGTTAGTGAATCTACTGGGCTAGGTCAGCCAATGGAAAGTCTAAAAAATAGAAAAAAATCTTTCCTTCAAGCAATATGGAATTTTCTTTTTTCTCTGCAATGTAAGCACAGGAACGGAGGTAGAAAACTGCCATAAAAACCGTGGTCACACCAATTCATGCTACTGAGCTAAGTATGCTAATGACATATTTCTCCAGCCGAAAATATAATGATATAGACCTGTGATTGAAATCCTTTTTACACTTGAAAGTCCGGCTCAACCGGACAAAATGTAGACAGTGAAACAAAAATGTGAACCTAAAGCTACAGTCACAACCATTCTTATGAACAATGGGTTCGTAAGAATCTCTCAGTTCCTGCGAATTCTGGAGTTCACAGACATTCGTGGAGGGGGGCATAGTTTCTTACGGCTGCCATTCAATTTGCAAGAGCAACTTGAGGCATTCTTGAGATATGTGGTGCTTTTCTGTCGTATGATGGCCCTAGAGTTTACGTTCTTCATAAGGGTGCCTTGGGATCTTCCTACGGCATACTTACTGCCATCTTACAAAAATTTTTGTGCAGCTTACAGCACTCTCATGTTGTGGGCAGGAAGATGTTATGGCTTTTGGCATATTTTGTCAGCACAAATGTCGCACAAATTGCGTACTTCCTCCTTATGAGCCCCTCACTACCGTTTTACGAATGCTGTATGAATCTCCATATGAACGGGGATTTGTACAGCGTTTGCTATAACCGCTGTAAGGGACCCTCAAGAACAACTTAAGGTGTTCTTGAGGCATAATTACAGGCAACATCTTGTGTAGTTCTTATGTTGTTCCTATGGCATTCGTACGGTCACCCTACTATGAGGGTTTTTTGTGGGGCATTCGTGGAAATCTTGGACAAGACCTTTGACCTGGCCACGAACTTACAAACGGTCTACGAATGCTGGATTCTCCTATGGCCGCCTTGAGAAGGCCATATGAAATGGTCCAAAAATCATTCGTACAGTGTTTGCAGCCATTTGTAAGGGTATTTGTGACCCTAGCTTTAGTCTGGGATACTGCCACTTTCTGGAAAACATGACCAATCAAATGATTTAGCCACTGTGACATCATAGTGTGCACTATGGGCCCTTTAAATAAACCCTCTGACTTGACTGAATCAGATTTTTAATGGATAAACTGTAATGTGCTGGGAATCCGTTCAAAAACCCAGACAGAAAATGTCATTTATGAAGACAAATATCCAATATTTTTAACTGTTGTCTTGTAAATTTATGAATTTTCTCGTATTTTCCTTTGAATTTGTCACTTTATTCTAGTAAATTTGAACCTTTTTAGTTGCTGATTTGTCAATTTTCCTACAATTTCTGACTTTTTTCTTATAAAGCTAATAAAACAAGTGTATTTCCTCCCACTGAAATCAAACCCTCTGACTGGTTTTAATGGCTGTTCTTAACCAGGACACTGTGATGTCACCGTGATGTCACCCATGCTGGGTAAATGAACTCCAGCAGCCCGGACAGACCCGTCAGCCGTGGATGGTGAAAGATGAAGCGGGAGAGAGCGTCTGTCTTACCATCCGAACCCTCCGAAGGAGACGCTCCTCTTCCTCCTCAGCATGGCCTCCTTTTCCTCTTTGTCTCCTCCTTATTGTGTCGAGATGATCTTCTCACTCTCCGTCTTTGTATCGGCACGGTCGCTCCACTCCTCATCCTCCTCCTCTGTGTCTTTATCCTCCCACCCAGTCTCCTCCTCCTCCTCCTCCTTTCTTCACTTTACAGCAGAGACAGAGAGAGAGAGGGAGTGATAGAGAGGCACACTAGCTCTCCATCAGGCTGAACTTATCATACATAATAAATGGGTGTAAATGGATGGAAACATTTTTACTGGATCTGATGTTACATAAGGCTGCTCTGCAGGATGCAGATGGTGGAGTCATCCATGTTGGCTTCTGATCAAATTCACTTCTCCACTGTGAGAAACGCAGATTAAATTCTGGGCTCTATAAAACTGTAATACACCTGCAGTCTCTCTCCTGCACACCAGAGGCCGTCTCCAGCAGTGAGTCAGTCCCCACTGACTCCCATGTTAACCTCTTAAAATTCTGGTGTTCTGCCAGCAGGAAGTTTCAAATTTTCTACTGCCACTCAGTGAAGAAAGAATTTGATTTTCTTTGCATATGCTAAGTTTAGGGAAATTCGCTGGAATGTTAAGAGGTTAAAAGAAAAGATTCAAATTTACAAGAAAGAGGTTGCAAATTTACAGGAAAAAGTTGCAAATATTTGAGAAACAAAAGAAAAAAATTCACAAGAAAAAAGTTTGCAAATTTTTGAAAAAAAAGTTGGGGATGACATCTGTCATGAACCGAGCCGGATTGTCCTTCGGGCTCAGTTCTGACCTTTTTCTGTGTGTCAGGTTCATCTGTGTATTTATGTATTGTTGTGTCTTTTGAGTTTTCTTGTAGTTTCTCTGTTTCCTAGTTTTACTTCCGTACCTGTTGACACTGTTTCTGGCCGGCAGCTGTGAGGCAGCCTTCTTTGGCCTACAGGTGTGTGGGTGCTGCCTAACAGCCTGCTGATCCGACCACGCCCCCCTCTCTCTTGACAGTCAGCTGGTTCCACTCCCTGTAATTACCTTTCTCCCTCCTCGCCCAGGTGCACCCAATCTCTCTACTATCAGTGTCTGTATTTAAGTTACTCATCTGCTGTCTTGGGTTGCTGGATTATTGTATCCGTGTCGGCCACGTTCAACCATGGTTTGCCCTCACCACTTTACAGTGTGGTTTGCCCGCTACACGTTCCGTCGTGTAATCTGTAAGTGTATCCTGTTGCCATTTTTCGTATGTCTGCACTTTTGCAGACACTTTAATAAAAGTGTCTGGTGTAACCTGCACGTAAATCTGTTTCTCTTCTCCGTGCGCTGTGTAAAAGCACACGGATAATTCATGACAGCATCCCCCAACCCCATTCAAACAAGAGCACTCTGTGGGGAGTGCAAAATCCCCCGCCTCCGTTTTCTTTGAAGATCCCAATACTTACTGACAGAGAGCAGCTTTCAACTTTTCAATATACTATAACTACTGTGGCAGAACCAAATTATGATAAGCCCATCATCCATGAACATACAACAAAGTATACAACTCATAGTTGGAGGGCAGGATCCAAGTTTGGTGACCCTAGAGAGCTTTACACATTCTATAGTAAGCGGGTACAGGAAGTGCTAACCTTGACCTTTTGACCCCAAACCTGTAGTCAGAGATCATGGTGTAAGAGTAAACCTGTATAGCAAGTTTGGTGGTCCTAGCTTTACTCGTTTTATAGTAAAAGTAAATTTAGCATTAACCAGAATAAATCCATTTAACCGCTATCCATTTCCTGCATTAAGGGGAATAATCCCTGATTTTCAGAAAGTCTCTCAGAGCTAAATCGTCTAAGAAACAAATACTGGGCTTAAGCTAGATTCTCAAACTCCTTTGCTGATTTGACTAAATTTAAAACCTTAAGGAACAATTGTAACTTAGTAATTAGAAAGTCTCGCACGGTGGCGGAGTGGTTAGCACTGCGGCAGCACAGCAACTCACCCTTGGCCGGGGGATCCTGGGTTCTATCCCAGCCCCCGACCAATAGTGATCTGTGTGGAGTTTGCATGTTCTCCCCGTGTCTGCCTGGGTTTACTCCGGGATTTCTCCGGTTTCCTCCCACATGCCAAAAACATGCAAGTTAGGTTAATTGGCATCAAAACTGGGGATTCTAAATTGTCCTTAGGTATGACTGTGAGAGTGAATGGTTGTCTCTCTTTCTGTGTTGGCCCTGCGATGGACTGGCGATCTGTCCAGGGTGTACCCTGCCTCTCGCCCTAAGATCCTGGGATAGGTTCCAGCCCCCCCGTGACCCGAAAAGGATTAAGCGGAAGAAGATGAATGAAAAAAAGGTTTCTCCTGGGTGGGTTGTTTGCCCTCCGCAGGATAGTCTGATGATGGGGCTGCCATCCAACGGTGTGCCGACATGCCGTGGGTCACCATTTGTCTGGAACCGGTGACCCCTCGGGGTCCCAGACTGCCCATCTCGGAATTGGACCCCAGCATGCCCCAACCAACGAGTACGAGTTGACCTTCGTCACAGCATCTGTGTTGCCACGTGGGATGTCCAGACACTCCTTTGCTCTGGAGCAGCCACACTGCTGTCCCGAAAGCTTGCCCACCACAACAACACCCTGGCGGGTCTCTGCAACTCATAGTGGCAAAGCAGTGGCGAAACCATTGCAGGCATTTACTGTTTCATCTAGAGCAGCCCTGAGAAGCAGATGGGCCTCTATGGTGTGGCGCTTGCTATGCCAAAGCCCATCCGCAAGTCACTCATCAGCTGGATACCAGTGAGTGACAGACTACTTTTGGCCCGCTTTCTCCACCAGCACAGAAAGATGACAATCATTGTCGCCTATGCCCCCACCAATGTTGCAAATGAGGAAGAGAAGGATGCCTTCTTTGACCAGCTTCATCAGGTTGTTGGAAAGGCTCCACCACATGACATCACCATCATTCTTACCGATACCACACACACACAAACATGTCCACCCACACACAACCTCGTACACCCACATACACGACACACATCAAATCAAATCAAATCAAATCACCCTTTATTGTCATTCAACTGTACAACCAATCACGTACGGTAGAACGAGATTGTGCTTTACCTATCTACTGTGTTAATCACACACACCCCACCCAAGTGTAGAATCAGAGGGCCACTGCCATGCAAGGCGCCACCACACATTTCCCTCCTCCATTCCATTATTGCTGAGCACCAAGCTGGACGGCAGGAAGTTCCACTTTTATATGGTCTTTGGCATGACCCAGCCGAGATTTGAACCCCTGCCTCCTGGGTGTGGGGCGGATGCTCTACCAACTGAGCCATACACACACGTTCACACACACATACACGCACCCACAACCATACTCACACATACACATGCAACCCCCCCCCCCACACACACACACACAGGCCCTGGAGGACAGGGGACAGACCCCCCCTCCCCCAGGATGCAGGCACCAGCCCCCTGGAGCACCACCAACACCCCGGGAGTGGGGGAGGGGGGCGCACTACTGGCGCACACCACACCCCAGCTCAGAGAGGGAACAGCCCCCCAGCACCAGGGGCCCAGGCCCAGACCCAGCCCCACCCAGGAAGCAAGGCCGGCCAGCCCAGGGCCACGGCACACCCCACCGGCCCACCCACCAGCACCCACAGGCCAGATGCACAGCCACCCGAAGACAGCAGCCCAAGCCTTTGGCTCCAGTGAGCCACAAGAGACCCCCCCCCCCCCCCCCCGTGGTCAGGGCACAGCTGGCTTCCAGAGGTTTCAAGAAGAATGAGCCACCGCCAGTCACCCCTCAAGTTATAGAATCAATAAGCAGGGACCAGAGAGAACTAAATTTGGGAAATTGTTTTTTAGAGGAGGCAGACATTTTTTCCAGACTAATATAATCTAATAGGAGGTTCTTATAGTGGGTTGTACATAAATGATTTCTTGATTTATTTCTTTATTTCTTGATAAGGCAGTGAGAACCATGTGTGACAACTTTTACCTCTATATTTATTTCACTTAATTCACCCGATATGCAAAGTGTGGAAGAGGTTAAGATACGACAGCCAAGCCATGCTGATAGGTCTCCACATATCCTCTGCCAGAACTTTTGGACCGGTGCGCAGGACCACATAGTGTGCATATAACTATGTGGGATGTTGCTGGTGCAATGGGAACAGATATTTGTGTGACTCAGGCCCATTTTGAACATCCTTTGTCCTGTGTAATGAGTTCTATATAGAACTTTGCACTGTATGAGTTGTAAATTACAGTTTTTAGTCATCTTAAAGGTGTTGAAACATTTGTGTCCAGAAGCTTTCATGTTTATTAACTGATAGGTCTGTCTTCCACTTTGATTTTGGAAGAAATACTGACTCATCCAGTTTTGATAATAGTCCGTCTATTTTCGACATCAATTTAGGGGAACGACAATTTAGAAACTCTATCACCTTACCTGGTACCTCTAAATCTGTCTGATTGAAACTGAATCTTGCTTTTATTATGGATTTAAGCTGTTGGTATTCAAGAAACTTTTAATCACTGATGTTATACTGTGACACCTGTTCCTGGAATTGGATAAAGTTTCCACCTCGAATAAGATGTTTTACATGTTTTATTCCTTTCTTACACCATAGTGGAAAGTTTAACATCCTCTTTTGTTGCAGGATATCAGGATTATTCCAAATGGGCGTGAGTTTACAAAGGACAAGTGAAGACCCCGTTATTTTTAAAAATTTCCACCAGACTGTCAGAGAGGAGCTGATGTTAATGTTTTTAAAACAGTCATGACGTTTGATACAGGGACTCATAAAAGGTAAGTCAGAGATATTTAGTGACCCACAGAGAGCCTGTTCAGCATTTAACCGTGGGTTTTCTAGTGGGGTTGAGTTTGTCCCATTAGAAACAAACTGCAGTCTTTTAGCTAAGAAGTAATTTTAAAAATTTGGTAAGTCTAAACCTCTGCACGCTTTTGCTTTTTGAAGAGTTTTTAAACTGATCCGTGATGGTTTATCCTTCCATAAAAAGTTACTTATATTTGTGTCTAGATACTTAAACCAGGCCATAAATGGTTGGGTAGGAATCATTGAAAATAGATAATGGATTTTAGGAAGGACCATCATTTTAACGGTTGCAACTCTTCCCATTAGTGATATAGGTAATGTCCTCCAACACGTAAGGTCATCCTGTACTGTTTTAAGAAGGGGAATGTGATTTAGGGTGCTTTCACACCTAAATTTATTTACTTTGGTCCGAATCAGTTGATAAGTTTCTTACTTTGTATCATTTTATCCTTGGTTCGGTTCCGTTTCACACAGGCAAAAATTCAAGCAGACCAAACTGTGTCACATTAAATCCCGCGAGACTTACGTCACAACGTTCTCAGCTCTTATTGGTCAGATTTGTTTTGTCGCAAGAACAGGAAAGGTAAATACAGGAAATAGAATGACTACTGTGCATTTTTTTTTTTTTTTTTTTGTTACTTATTTGTACCCGTAGGTAGATTTGTTTTGCAGTCTGGTGACAAACCACCGGCTGCCGGTTGCTGCGTGCGCGAGCGCCCTAAACCTACATGTTTTTGGTATGCGGGAGGAAACCGGAGAAATCCCGGAGTAAACCCACGCAACACGGGGAGAACATGCAAACTCCACACAGCTCACTGTTGGTCGGGGGCTGGGATCGAACCCATGATCTCATGATCCCCGCGATCCCCCGGCCGAGGGTAAAACTGTGCTGCCACAGTGCTAAACAACTGCGCCACCATGCAGCCCATTTCGAACAAGCCCATTTCACCGTGCAGCCCAAATGCATTTATGCATTTCTGGGGAGAAAATAATACAAATCGTAGCGTAATCTATGGGGGGGGGGGGGGGTCATCGCCCTGGTTATCGTTTATTACATTACGTGCATATACCACTTTCGGCGAATCGTACAGTTTGAAAATGAAGCGCAGCTATTGATGGAAAATAATTCAATTCAATTCAATTCAATTCAATTCAACTTTATTTATATAGCGCCATTTCACAACAACAGTCATCTCATAGCACTATCAACTGTAGGGGGGACCCCCACAGTTGCAGAAAGACCCCAGCAATCAGGCGATCCCCTGTGAGCAAGCACTTGGCGACGGTGGAGAGGAAAAACTCCCTTTTAACAGGAAGAAACCTCCAGCAGAACCAGGCTCAGGGAGGGGCAGTCATCTGCTGCGACTGGCTGGGGGGTGAGGGGATAGAGAAGAAGAAAAGAACAGACATGTAGAGAGCAAACAGCACGATGGGGACTCAATCTATGGGAGAGAACAAACAAATGTTAATGACCAGCAAAAAAAAAATATTTCATAGAGAGTGAGGAAAGGAGTGAGGCCCAGTGCATTACTGGAGGTCCCCCGGCTGACTAAACCTATTAGCAGCATAACTAAGGGAGGGTTCAGAAACACATGATCCCTCCCTAATTGTAGGCTAGATCAAAAAGGTAGGTTTTAGCCCTATTCTTAAAAACAGAGATCGAGTCTGACTCCCGAATCCAGATTGGCAGCTGATTCCACAGGAGAGGAGCTTGATAACTGAAGGCTCTGCCTCCCATTGTACTTTTGGAGATTCTAGGTATTACAAGTAATCCTGCATTTTGGGAGCGTAGTGCTCTGTTAGGATAATACGGTAGTATCAGATCTTTTAAATAAAAAGGAGTCTGATTGTTTAGAGCTTTGTAAGTAAGAAGAAGGATTTTAAACTTAATTCTAAACTCTATGGGAAGCCAATGAAGGGAGGCCAGAACCGGAGAGATATGATCTCTCTTTCTAGTACCTGTTAAAACTCTTGCTGCAGCATTTTGGATCAGCTGAAGACTTTTTAAAGATGTTTTAGGACAGCCTGATAATAAAGAATTACAATAATCTAATCTCGAGCTAACAAAAGCGTGGATCAGCTTCTCAGCATCGCTCTGAGACAAGATGCTCCTAATCTTGGCAATATTACGCAAATGATAGAAGGCAGTCTTAGAAACAAATTTAATATGTGAATTGAAGGACAAATCCTGATCAAAAATAACTCCAAGGTTCCTCACAGAGCTATTAAGAGAAAGAGTAACTGCATCCAAACTGAAAGTTTGATTTGGAAAGGAATTTCTAAGGTTTTTTGGACCAACAAGAATGACTTCAGTCTTATCTGAATTTAATAGCAGGAAATTACAAGTCATCCAAGCTACGACCTACGACCAAAATAACATGTTAACGTTCATTAATCCTCCAGAACCATGACATGCTCAGCCAGATATTTTCAAAGATCTATCAGGTTTGTACAGTGGCATAAAATTTTTACCGTTTGCTGCTGGTCCTGTTTTAGTACAGTCCTTTTCTCACCTGCAGGACTGCACCAGAGTTCATCATTTGATTCAAATCAAGACCACCTCTTTCAAGAGGTCTCAGTATGGTAGGCTTGGTGCACACCTGAGTGTGATTACCGTATTCTCCCCAGACAAAACAAACCGCACTAATGGAGAAAATAAACTCAAGTTTAACTGAAACGACCTAAAGCCTGTAGGTGTGATAGCACCCTTAGTCACGGTAACTCTGAGAGCCTGGGAAAAATATTTATTCCTAAATTACTAATATTACCTGATTGTATTGGAATAGTGGATATATTTGACAAGATGCGTGCGCACGCAGCGACCGGCAGCTGGTGGCTTGTCACCAGACTGCAAAACAAATCTACCTACGGGTACAAATAAGTAACAAAAAAAAAAAAAAAAAGAGCACTCTGAAGCGAGTGCAATATCCCCCACCTCCATTTTCTTTGATGATCCCAATACTGACTGGCAGAGAGCAGTTTTCAGCTTTCTGCAGCAGTGGCTCATGAGGTAGAGCAGGTCGTCCAATAACCACATGGTTGGCGGTTTGAATCCCGCTCTCCCCGGGTATCCTGCCGTTGTGTCCCTGGGCAAGACACTTCACCCCAATTGCTCCTGGTGGGTCTGGAAGCGCCATGTTAGGTAGCATGCCGCCATCAGTGTGTGAATGTGTGTGTGAATGGGTGGATAGCAGGATCTGTAAAGTGCTTTGGTCATCAAGAGATGAGAATAAAAGCGCTATATAAGTGAATGCCATTTACCATTTACTGTGGCAGAATCAAATTATGATAAGCTCATCATCCATGAGTATACAACAAAGTATAAAACCCATTGCGGTAGGGCAGGATCCAGAGGTAAACCCGTGTAGTAAGTATGGTGATCCTAGAGAGCTTTACATGTTCTATAGTAAGAGATCATACAGAGGGCCAACCTTGACCTGTGACCTTTTGACCCCAACCCTGTAGTAAGAGGTTATGGTCTCAGAGTGAAGGCCCTAGCTTTTTTTGTTGTTGAGATATACTTTATAAGGGATTTTGATGTTGACCTTTGACCTTGCAATCCCAAAACCACAGTTACACATCATGGTCACAGGGTGAACCTGTGTACCAAGTTTGGTGACTTTACTCCTTGTACAGTAATAAGGCATAAGAAATGCTACCCTTGACCTTTGACCTTTAGACCCCAAACCCATAGTCAGAGGTCAGGATCCCAAGGTGAACTTGTGTACCAAGTTTGGTGGCCCTAGCTTTACTCGTTGTACAGGAATAAGACATAAGAAAGGTTAACCTTGACCTTTGACGTTTTGACCCCAAACCCATAGTCAGAGGTCAGGATCTCAAGGTGAACCTGTGTAGCAAGTTTGGTGGCCCTAGCTTTCTTTGTTTTTGAGATATAGTTTATAAGCCATTTTTTGATGTTGACCTTTGACCTTGCGATCCCAAAACTATAAACCTGGTTTGGTGGCCCTAGCTTTACTCGTTTTATAGTAATAGGGCAAATGGAATGCTAACCCTGACCTTTGACCTTTAGACCCCAAACCCATAGTCAGAGGTCAGAATTCCGAGGTGAACCTGTGTACCAGGTTTGGTGGCCCTAGCTTTACTTGTTGTATGGCAAAAAGTAAAGGCATAAGACATAAGGTATATTGTGGGGGGCAAGGTGTTGGATGTCTCCACCCAGAGAACAATGGACCAAGAGAGGAGACGTCGCCGGGGGGTCCAGACTGAACAGTAAAGGGTAGGCACCCCCTGGGGAGAGAAGCAGATGCCGGGGCCGCCAGGATAGGAGTGAAGTGTGGCACCTGTGTAATATCATGTTAATGCGCCGCACAGGCTTTGTTCTATGCATAATGTGAGGTCAGAGCCTCGGGCCACAGTGCATGCAATTAAAGGTATAAAAGAGAGATGCACAATGGCCTGGGAGTTCTTTTTTCTATCCTGTTCTGTTAGAGGGAGAATAAAGTCTGTGTTGATCAGCTCGTTGCCTCGCCTGCATCCTTCCCTCTACACTGGTGACCCTGACATGCCATGGAAGGCGAGACGAGCACCCCGGAGATATCCTGGAGGGAAAGCGCCAGCGCTGCATGCACTGTTTCAGTCAAGCTCCAGGATTTCTGGCTGCACTACCCAACAGCATGATTTCTACACATTGAGGTCCAGTTTGCTCTCCGCGGGGTAACATCAGACAACACTAAATTCTACTATGTGTCACTGCGCTGGACGCTCACGCCACACAACTGGTGGCAAGCCTGCTCCAAGAGCCACCAGTCCGGGGAAAATATGAGGCGCTCAAGATAAGATAAGATAAGATAAGCCTTTATTAGTCCCACAATGAGGAAATTCCAAGATTGCAACAGCACAGGGACAGCAACACTCAGAGCAACAATCAAGAAGACAAGAAAAACAAGAACAGTGAATATACAGTACATATGTACATATAAATATATACATATATAAACACAGTGCGGAGCATTGTAGCTAGATGGAATAAACAGCATAACCGTCCACTTAGTTATCCGACATAGTATGAATATGTACCCATACATATTGTCACCCTCCGTAGCAACTGATATTGTCCTAGTTGTATACTGGAGGGGACCATTGTGTAAGTCTGTTGTGTCTTTTGCATTCAATACTATTAGGTCGTCACGTTTTTTTGCTATCTCTGCGAGCAACCCTGCTTAGGTTATACAGTCTGACAGCCGTAGGTAGGAAGGACCTGCAAAACCTCTCGGTGTCATATCCCGAGCGCTTTTGTCCGCGCTCGGGTTATTCCTCACCCCTGTCAGGTTTTTGACAGCAGGTGTCGTCACACGGGTTCCCCGGGCTCTGATTGGCCAGACGCTCGGGGGCTCTCAGCTGTCAGAGCCTGAGCAGCTGCGCCGCATTGCCAATCATGAGCAGCTGGCTTTAAATGTCAGTGCGAGTGAATTGGACTCTGCGGCTGTCTCGTCAAAAGTCTTATGACTTTCCCCTGTCTCCTTACCACATGCTCCCTGGGTTCCCTGACGTATCCCGCTGCATGTAAGTTGTCTATTATTTGGAATTGTACTTCTCCCTCGCTGACATTCCTTCCTAATTGCGGCGGACGAGAGCTCCTCGTCTCTGCCATAACTCTCTCCGTGTTCCACGTTAAATATTCCTTGCCTTTGCGGCGTACAAGTGCCCCTCGTCCCAGCCGCTAACCTCTATTGTGAATTCATATTGTGTCGTGTTACAAAGCCTGCGTGGCAAGTTGTGTTGTACACCCAAGCCCTGTGCAATATAAATAAAAGAACTGAAACTGCAACTTACTGACTGAGGTGTCTTATGCTGGCTCGTGAGGGCCAGCCGTGACACTCGGTTGCGCACCTAGGATGATGTAGTCTGCTGCTAAATGAGCTCCTCAGTGCATTCAGTATGTCCTGCATAGGGTGGGACTCAGACTCCAGCAGAGATGATAGTTTAGCCACCATCCTTCTCTCTCCTATCTCCTCCACTGGGTCAAGGTGCTGCCCCAGGACAGAGCTAGCTTTCTTGATCAGTTTGTTCATTCTCTTCCTATCGGCTGCTGTAATGCCGCTGCCCCAGCAGACCACTCCAAAAGTGATGGCTAATGCCACCACCGTGTTGTAGAATGTCTTCAAGAGCACCCCTTGTACATCAAAAGACCTGAGTCTCCTCAGTAGGAACGGCTTCATCTCCAACGGAGATGAAGCCGACAATCGCAGAGTCGTCAGAGAACTTCTGTAGATGGCAGTGTGTTGTGTTGTGTGAGAAGTCCGCAGTATAAAGGGTGAACAGGAAGGGAGCCAAAACCGCTCCCTGGGGTCCCCCGTGCTACCGATGATCGTGTCGGACACACAGTCCCGAGTTCTCACAAACTGTGGCCGGTTAGTGAGGTAGTCTAGGATCCATGAGGACAGGTGCTGGTCCACCCCTGCGCACAGCAGCTTGTCCTTCAGGATCATCGGTTGGATGGTGTTGAAAGCACTGGAGAAGTCAAAGAACATGTTCCTGACCGCATTCCCGGGTTTCTCCAGGTGGGACAGAGAACGGTGAAGGAGGAAGATCACTGCATCCTCCACCCCGATGCCATGCTGGTAGGCGAACTGGGGTGGATCCATCGCTGGTCCCACCAGGGGGCGGAGATGAGCAAGGAGCAGTCTCTCCAGGGTCTTCATCATGTGGGACGTCAGGGCCACTGGTCTGTAGCTGTTCAGGTCTTTGGGGTGGGAAGTCTTTGGTACAGGTACCACACAAGATGTTTTCCACAACTGTGGTACCCTCCTCAGCTTCAGGCTCAGGTTGAAGATGAGCTCCACAATCCCACACAGCTGGTCTGCACAGGACCTGAAGAGCTTTGCGCTGATGCCGTCCGGTCCCGACGCCTTCCTCGCCTTGTGATCTTCCTCAGCTCCGTCCTCACCTGGGTCTTAGTGAGGGTCATGTTGGGGGGCTGTGTGTTGGGAGTGGGGGGGGTGTTGGTGGAGTGGGGTGTGAGCAGCAGGACTCGATGTCTTTAGAGGCAGCAGTGGTTGTTGTTCAGTCGGGGGGGGGGGGCAGTTGGTCAAACCTATTAAAAAACAGGTTCAGATTGTTCGCCCACTCCCTGCCCCCCGTGGCCTGGGGGGAGGTATTCTGGAGCCCAGAGATGGTTTTAAGGTTTCTCCAGACCCCACCGATGTCGCTGTGTTGCAGCTTGTCCTCCATCTTCTTCCTGAAGCTGTCCTTGCCTTCTCTGATCTTCCTGCTCAGCTCCCTCTGTATGGACTTCAGCATCTCCCTGTTCCCCGACCTGAAGATCCTCTTCTTCTCTCTCAGAAGTGTTTTTATCTCAGGGTTGATCCAGGGTTTGTTGTTCGAGCAACACCGTATGGTCTTGGTGGGTACGGTGTTGTCCACACAGAAGCTGATGTAGTCTGTGATGGTGCGAGTGAGGCCATCGATGTCCTCACCATGTGGATCGCAGAGCTGCTCCCAGGCGGTGGTTTCAAAACAGTCCTTTAGAGCGTCCATTGCCTCCTCAGACCATAACTTCACTGTGCGCATGACCGGAGGTTGTCTGTGCACTAGGAGTTTGTACACCGGCAGGAGATGAACCAAGTTGTGATCCGATCTCCCGAGTGGGGGTGGGGATGGGGTGATGAGGTGTACGCCTCCTTAGTGTTTGCGTAGAATAAGTCCAGTGTTTTATTGTCTCTAGTGTGGCATGTGACATACTGGGTGAACGTGGGCAGAATGGGAAACAGTGAAATATGGTTGAAATCGCCTGAGATGAGGAGAAGAGCATCTGGGTGTTCTGTCTGCAGCCTGCCAGTTACTGAGTGGATGACGTCACGCGCTGTCCCAGCGTTCGCCATCAGATTTGCATAAATAACAATGCAGATGACGTGTGAGTATTCCCTCGGGAGATATGTAGGCCGCATGCTAACAACTAGCAACTCCATGTCTTTGTTGCAGTGTTGTTGTTTAACCGTGATATGTCCCGGTCTGCACCAGTTGTTATTGACATACATCACTCCTCCGCCCCTTGCCTTCCCACTGTCTGGTGTTCGGTCTGCCCGTATTGCGTGGAAACCCTCCAGTTCAATGTTAGCATCTGTTGCTAGTTCTGTTAGCCACGTCTCAGTGAATAGCATTAGGCTACTCTCTCAGGAGATAGCCGCTAGCTCATCTGTTTTTCTGAGTAGCGATTGTACATTCCCCATAATAACGGATGGGAAGGCGGAAATATTTATTTATTTATTTGCATTCGCTAAATAAATAAATAAATAACGGATGGGAAGGCGGGTCTGTACCTTATATTCCTCGCCCGCCGTCTTATTCCAGCCCGACATCCACGCCGTTTCCGTCTTATTTCTCCCGGTATGTCGAGTTTTTGCGTTAGCATCGTGGGCCGGTTAAGTGCTAACAGCTGGTCCCTTTTGTACTGCCTTCTACAAGAAACAGTGGATCCGTCCGCTGGCTCAGGAGACATTTGGGTGATCTACGTGTCTGTGATGGATCAAGGTGTTGCCGAAACAGAAAAATTAGCAAGAGAGCCAGATAGTACCCCTTTATATATTTACATATTTATTCCATCTAGCTACAATGCTCTGCACTGTGTGTTCATATATTCATATATTTATTCCATCCAGCTACAATGCTCTGCACTGTGTGTCTGTGTGTGTGTGTGTGTGTGTATATATATTTTATAGTAATATGTACATATGTATATTAGCTGCTCTTGCTTGCTTGTTTTTTTTCTTGCCTTCTGATTGTTGCTCTGAGTGTTGCTATCCCTGTGCTGTTGCAATCCTGGAATTTCCCCGTTGTGGGACTAATAAAGGCTTATCTTATCTTATCTTATCTTAGTAACTAGAAATAGGAAGAAATTCATCTGCTGCTGCAAAAAGGCAGCCTACTCGTGTGGCGCCGGAAGTGAATCTTCCGGTGCCAAGAGGATGCTTATCCAGCACTATACCCTTTAGGACAGTGAAATAACTGAGAGGCTCCTAACATGTTCAGAGTTAGGGGACAGATCGGCTGTGGAGCTGATGGAGAGCATGTTGGCGTTGATCAATCAATCAATCAATCAATCAATCAATCAATCAATCAATCAATCAATCAATCAATCAATCAAACTTTATTTGTATAGCACTTTTAAAACATTAGATGCTGCGCAAAGTGCTTTACATAGATAAAAGCAATAGACACATTTAATTACATACTTTACATGACACAGCCCCACCCCTTCCAACCCTCCCATAAACATACCCACAAACACAACTCTGATGGGCAGAGATGATGAGTCCTTCCTGTTCACCCACCCGTTTTTCAGGAACCTCCCGGCTGCAGCGAGGGCAATCCTGGCCAATTCGCCACTGCTGGTGACGAGGGACCACCATGCATTAGCGCAGGAAGTGGATCGCATCATTTTAGTGACCAGAACCTTCAGCGTGAACACAGCAACACCAGAGCCCAGGAGGGTTGCCAGCGAGATTGAGGAGCCATTGGTGGTAGCTGGAGCAGACACCAGGAGACACAAGAAGGAGGCAGTCTGCCACTATAATCGCCGTTTCAGCTCAGATGCCCGGCGATGCTTGCCGCCATGCGAATTCAAGAGGTAGGGAAATGCCAAAGCCAGCAGTCAGTAGCAGCTGTGACCACTGGCGACAGAGACAACCTGCTGTATGTCACAGACACACGTTCGAGGAGACGGTTTCTGTTGGACTCCGGTTCCCAGAAGAGCCTCATCCTGCCGTTCAACGCAGACAGGGTGGCAGGGTGAAGTGGTCCCGAGCTGGTGGCCGCCAATGGATCAGCCATCAGGACATTTGGTGAGCGGACACTGACAATATGCTTGCATGGGCGCAATTTTCAGTGGAATTTTGTGATAGCCACATGTTCCTCCCCTATTTTGGGTGCAGATTTCCTATGTACTCATGGTTTATTAGTTGCTGTTGCTAATAGAAAGACTAGTGGATACTGTCTCTTTTGCATCTCTGCCCTGTACAGCTTGGGGAGCCGGATCAACAACACTGGCTAATGTTACAGCTCCAGGTGGTAAGTACCAACAGTTACTCGCCCAGTTCCCAGCACTCACGGTTCCAATGTTTTCAGCAGCGGTAACTAAACACAGGGTCAAGCATTTCATCACTACTAAAGGACCACCTGTATTCGCATGACCTTGGCACCTGGATGCAGCTAAATTGGCCAGTGCGTGAGAGTTCACCAACTTGGAGAGGTTGGGCATCATCAGGTGCTCAAACAGCCCGTGGGCATCCCCGCTTCACATGATGCCTAAAGCTGATGGGTCGTGGCGACCATGTGACAATTTCCGGTGCTTGAACAATGCTACGATATACGATCGCTACCCTATTCCCCACATCTAGGATTTTTCCGTGCACCTGGCTGAGGTGCGCATTTTTTCCAAAGTGGATCTGGTCCGCGGTTACCACCAGGTCCCTGTGCGAGCAGAAGACGTCCCAAAGATGGCGGTAATAACTCCCTTCACCCTTTTTGAATTTTTACGCATGCCGTTTGGATTAAAAGGCAGACCTACCAAAGGATGATGGACGCAGTGCTGCGTTATTTGCCCTTCGTTTTTGTCTACTTAGACAACATTCTGATAGCCAGCGCGTCCAAGGAGGAGCACATCGCCCATCTCAAGACGGTTTTCCAGAGGTTGGAAGCGCACGGTTTGATCAACCCGGTGAAGTGCCAGTTTGGTGCGCCGGTGATTAATTTTTTGGGCCACCGCATTTCACCGGAGGGCGCAATCCCTTTTCTGGACAAGGTGCGCGCGGTGTTGGACTATCTGCGTCTGAGGACCGTAAGGGTACTACAGGAATTTTGGGGAATGGTTAATTTTTTACAACCGTCTCCTTTCCCAGGCAGCCCAGCTGATGCAGCCATTGTATGCCGTGCTTCAAAAAAAGAAGCCCGTGGAAAGCATCAAATGGACTCCCGAGCGGGGCCAGGCTTTTTCAAACGCCAAAACAGTGCTGGCACAGGCCGCGTTGCTAGCCCACCCAAATCCGTCTGCACGGATAGTGCTCACTACAGATGCGTCTGATGTGGCCATAGGGGCAGTAGTGGAGCAGTGCGTCTCAGGTTCGTGGCAGCTGCTCGCATTTTTCAGCAGAACTTTACGCAACAACGAATGCAAATACAGCACATTCGATAGAGAGTTGGTGGCTCTCCACCTGGCGACACGTCATTTCCAGTTCTGGCTGGAGGTGCGCAAGTTCACCGCGTTTGCAGACCATAAGCCGCTGACATACACCATGGCCAAGGTCTCCAAACCGTGGTCGGTCCGACAGCAACGGCAGCTGGCCGCAATCTCAGAGTTTATTACCGACATTCGACACGTTGCCGGTAAACTCAATGTGGTGACCAATTGCTTCTTGTGTACATTGATCGCCCTGGTCTACGTGGGAATAAATTTCCCCACCATGGCCGCGGAGCAAGCCAGGGACACGGACATTTGCGCATTCCAGTCTGCGCCAACAGGGTTAAGACTGGAGAGCACAGTGGTGCAAGAAGGGTGCCCTCCCCTACTCTGTGACATCTCCACCGGCCGCCCGCACCCGGTGGTTCTGAGCGCTTGGCGCTGTCGCGTTTTTGAGTCGGTTCACTCCTTTTGCATCCGGGAGTCCGCACATCAGTGAAACTAGTGATGGCGAAATTCGTCTGGCCGCGTTTGCGCAAAGAGGTGAAAGAGTGGGCTGCAGCTTGTGTCGCATGCCAACGGGCCAAAGTGCACAAGCACGCCAGAGCTCCCCTCAAGCCATTTTAAATCCCAGCTAGGAGGTTCAACCACATCCACGTGGATCTGGTGGGACCCCTCCCGCCATCGCAAGGTTTCACACACCTTTTGATGGTCGTGGACCGCACCACGCGCTGGCCCAAAGCGGTATCCATTGGCTTCTACCACGTCCACGGAAGTGGCACGTGCTTTTTTTTCCAGCTTGGGTGGCACATTTTGGATCTCCATCGGACATCATGTCTGACAGAGGCCCACAGTTTGTTTTGGAGCTCTGGTCCGCGATGGTCCAGAGCCTGGGAGTCAAAATTCACCGCACTACCACATACAACCCCCAGGCAAACAGGTTATGCGAGCATTTTCATAGGTCGCTTAAAGCAGCGCTCAGAGCTTCGCTCACAGACACAAATTGGGTCAACCACCTGCCTTGGGTTCTTTTAGGGTTGCGTTCCGCACCGAAGGAGGATTTGGCAGCCTCCCCAGCAGAACTGTTTTTTTCCCCAACTGCTCCGGATCCCCGGAGAATTTTTACCGGAAAACCTTGCGCCCAAGGCCAAACCACCCACGCATTCTCTACTCAATACAGAGGTTGTGAGCATACCAGGCCTGGCCCACCATTGTTTTCCCCGAACATTCGTCCCAAAAAATTTGCAGAATGCCAGTTTGGCTTTTGTCAGGCACGATGCGCACTGGACCCCACTGCGCCCACCATATGACAGACCGTTCAGAGTGTTGGAACCTGGAGTGAAACATTTTGTGTTTGACTTGGGGGGACGTCTGCAATGACAGGCTAAAGCCCACTGTTGTGTTGGCAGACAAGCAGGTGGTGTTGGCCCAGGCTCCCCAGCACGGACATCCACCGTTGGGCGCTCCGCAGGTTGGTGATTCCTCAGCAAGGACCGGCACTCGCGAAAAGGATGTGTTATCTCCCCCTCCCCTTTTTCCCCGACAGACTGACGAGCCCTCCTGTGCACCCCACCAGCAGGGCAGTTCGACTGGATCGGTGACCCCCCGCTACAGCCGCTATGGATGCTGGCTCAAGCCCAAAGGACAGCGGGGTTTAGGCCCATTCTGGGTGTTCCGGGGGGGGGGGGCAAAGTGTTGGACTTCTCCACCCAGAGAACAATGAACCAAGAGAGGAGACGTCACTGGGGGGTCCAGACTGAACAGTAAAGGCTAGGCATCCCCCTGGGAGAGGAGCAGATGCCGGGCCACCAGAAGAGGAGTGAAGTGTGGCACCTGTGTAATATCATGTTAATGCGCCGCACAGGCTTTGTTCTATACATAATGTGAGGTCGGAGCCTCGAGCCACTGTGCATGTAATTAAAGGTATAAAAGAGAGATGCACAATGGCCTGGGAGTTCTTTTTGCTATCCTGTTCTGTTAAAGGGAGAATAAAGTCTGTGTTGATCAGCTCATTGTCTCGCCTGCATCCTTCCCTCTACAATATAAGATGTAAGGAATAAGACGTGCTAATGTGGAGAGGCATCCAGGCCCTCACCAACTACAGGGGCTAGGGCACCCCAACATCGAACAGCAGCCTCACTCTGGCAGAGGAGCTTACCAGCTTCTTTGCCCAGTTTGAGCTCACCTCCCCTCCGCCCTCCCCCCTCTCCCCCTCTTCCCCCCTCTCTTCCCCCTTGCCTCTTTCTCTACAGGTGCATGAGGTGAGGAGGCAACTGAGAGCAGTGGATCCCTGCAGAGCTGCTGGTCCTGACGGCATCCCAGGAGCAGTGGTCAAAGCATGTGCAGACCAGCTGGCAGAGATCCTCACCAAGCTGTTCAACCACTCCCTGATGCACGCCACTGTCCCCTCCTGCCTCAAGGCCTCCACCATCATCCCCATCCCCTAAAAGACTGCAATTGACAGCCTGAATGACTACAGACCCATAGCACTCATGTCTGTAGTCATGTCAAGTGTTTTGAGCAACTGGTTTCCCAGCACATCAGGGACTGTCTTCCCCGCTCCTTCGACCCCCACCAGTTCGCCTACAGGGAGAACCAGTCAAAAGAAGACACTATTGCCACCACACTCCACAGAGCGCTGAGCCACCTGGAGAACCCCAAGAACTACGTGAGAATGCTCTCTGTGTACTACAGCTCAGCATTCAACACCATCATCCCAGATGGACGAACAGAGAGAGAGAGAGAGAGAGAGAGAGAGACTTGACTTTGAAAAAAGCTTTTATTGCACACTTCAAAAAAATGTAAGCACACCAACATCATTCCTCCAAGTGTGTCACATTGGAAAAAGTGCAAACTGAAATGTTCCCCCCCCACACACAACACAGAGCAGTCCCTGCAGTCCACCTATTCAAAGATGCAGTTCTGTGACAGTCAATTACAGTCAATTAAATGTCATATACCAGGCTGTTCAAACAATATTCCAAAAATGTTTGGTAAAACAGGCAGAGGAACGACCGCCATTCATTCCTCCTGTCGGGCGCGCTTGACCGGCGTTCCCCCTGCTGCTTTACGCAGGGCTGTCAGGTGTTTCTTGAGGCGATAACGCTTCCTTTCATCCAGGAGGTCAAGACCAACCTGCCTTCTTAGCACATCCACAGACTTTATGAATTTATCAGTGTCACTGAAGTAGTCGGCGACCCTAATGGCTTTGTTATAGGTTGTGTCCAGAAATGCATTTATTTCTTCCAGTGAATACAAACTCGTGTTTGTACTGCATTTTGCCTCAATAGACTCAGCATTAGACACAGTGTCGTTCTCAGATTCCATTTCCTCGTCAGCACAACTCAGCTGACTGCTCGGTTCTCCCGGGCCAGTGGATTCATCATGGGCCACATTTTCCTGCACATCACCCTCAGCAGCTGACTGTCGCTGATCCATCCCCCGCTGTGTAACAGTAGCAGCCTCCGGAAGCACAGCCGCTGATGTCACACAGCGAGATTCTGACGCACCATCAGGTCGGTGCTCCGTCCCCTCCTCCGAAGCGGCAGCAGCTGGCGGAGGCACAGCCGCTGACATCATGCAGCAAGATGATTGTGACGCACCATCAGGTCGGTGCTCCTTCCCCTCCTCCGAAGCGGTAGCAGCTGCCGGCGGCACAGCTGTTGACATCACACAGCGAGATGATTGTGACGCACCATCAGTGACCTTTTTGGCGACATCGCCATCCACGCTCCTGACCGCAAGCTGGGCCGCGGGCGGTGCAGCCGGGCCGTCCACAGACACAGCGGCAGGCTCCGGAGCCGGGGTAGCGGGAGCGGAGGCCGCGCCGCTGTCCGCAGTTGCAGCGTGAGCGGAGGGCTCGCCGCCGGCACCATCCGCGGCCCCATCAGGGCCCTCCGCCCGCTGCCTGTGCGGACAAGGGAACCGTTTATGGCCCACGTCCCCACATTCAAAACACTTCATCTGTCCCGAGCTCGCATACACCATGTAAGATCCGTCCCCGTGCTTGACCCTGAAGGAGACTTCCAGAGTCTGAGTGGGCGAGTTGAGAAACATGAACACCTGTCGCCTGAGCAATTTCACATGTTTGAACTTGGCGGCCTTGCATCCCAAAGGCAGAGTCGTAAACGGGCCCGCAAACTTCCCAAATCTGCGGAGCTCCGTCGCCAGCTGCTCGTCAGTGATGAAAGGTGGAACACCTGAGACGGTGATTCTCATTGATGGGACAGATAAGGGGGACACCTGTACATACATTTCCCCGATCACCACACCGCTTACAATCAGGGTGTGAACATCGTCTTCAGCCGCCAGAAACACAACCACAGCTCTATTCATTCGGGAAGCAAAGCAGACCGCGTCAGGGCCCACCTGCTCGGCCACAAGAGAGAGAGAGATAATGCACTTAAGTGATCCCAAACTGGGAAATTACAGAGTAACAGCAGCATGACAGTAGACAACCAAAACAACAGAAACACACACAGCATAACAGAAAAAGGAATTACCCAATGAAAGTAAAACTGCCTAGATATCTTTATATACATTGCAGAAGAATAGATAATGACCCGTACAGATACATGAATAATACTTGCTGTACAATGCAGGACTATTGGGCACAGGGTGAAATGTGAGGTACCAATTAGACTGCAAAGTGCAGTATGGCAGCATTATTATGACCAGAATTCAACATTAGAGTGGGTTACTGTACAGTGAAATGGCATGTGGCAAGAAAGATTTTCTGTACCTGAACATCCTGATCAACAAACTGCACCTCCTCCTGATCTCCCCCCACACCCCACCTGCTCCTGGATAAAAAAAAAACAAAAAACTTTCTCACCAGTTGCCCACAAACAGTCAGACTTGCTCCCCACCACTCCTCCACAATGTCTCTCAGCACTGGCTCCCCCACCCCACCCCCAAGGCTGCATGCTAAGCCCTCTACTGTACTCCCTGTACACCTTTGACTGTATTCCAACCCATCCAACCACCGTCACTGTGAAGTACGCGGATGATACCACCTTGGTTGGGCTCATCACCAATGACGATGAGAAGGCATACAGGGAGAGAATCTGCTGCCGTGGTGCCAAGCAATCAACCGGAAACTGAATGTCCAGAAAAAACAAAGAGCTCATACTGGACTTCAGAAAGAACAGACAGGACATCCCCCCCAATAAATGGTGACCACATGGAAACCATCACCACCTTCAGGTTCCTGGGCACCGACATCTCCTCTGACTTCTCCTGGACTGTCAACACCAAGGCCCTGGTGAAGAAAGCCAAAACAGCGGCTGCACTTCCCCCGTGCCCTGAGGAAGAACAACCTGGACCAGGAGCTGCTGCTGGCCTTCTACTGCTGCTCAGTGGAGAGCATGCTCACCTACTGTCTGGGTGTGTGGTACACCGGCTCCACAACCGAGAACAGGAAGGCTGTGCAGAGGGTCATCAACACTGCCCAAAAAATCATCAGTGGCCCTCTACCCTCCCTAGAAGACATCTCCAGATCCTCCTGTCTCAGAAAGATCAAGACCCCTCACATCCCGCCCACCACCTGTTTGACCTGCTCCCCTCTGGATGGCAGTTCAGATCAATCAGGTCCCACACCTCCAGACTGACATACAGTTTCTTCCCCTGGGCCATCCCAACTGCAAACAGTCAGAGGCTCCACTCCCCTCCCTCCGAACGCTCACATGCACAGAACTGAGGACCTTTTTAATTATCACAATAACACACATCTTTGTACTCCACATTTTCATGTATATTGACCCATTCGTGAAACCACTATTATGTATATTATCCATGATCCTTGGGCCATTTTACTCAATTGTGTGTTCACTTGTGCGTTCTGCACTCCGCACTCTTATGTACATACAGTAGTTCCATCCATGAAGCCACTACCATACCTGTATGTTTCCATAATGCTGGGCTATTTTTATTTCAGTCGTGTGTTTAATCTTGTGTCCTGTAACCGTGCTTTATCTAATCCTTCTCTCTTACTTTATTGCGCAGTAGCCTGGTGGAGCACCCACAATTTCGTTGTACGGTATAACTGTATATTCTATTCTATTCTAATCTTGACTGTGCTGACCTGTCAGATATTGGGTGGGGTTATGTTCCCTCTAGTGGTGGTTTGTGTTACTGCACCTTTAATTGTAGCTACTTCCTGTTTCCTGTAAAAACCCTTTTTCTTTGTTCAGTCTACCATGATGAAAGCAATGTGAAAATGTGCTCGCCAGAAATTTGGTTGTACTAACCTAGGAGTGGAACCAACATTTTAAAAGGAAAAAAAAACAAACAAGACAAAACTGATTTCAGTAAATCAGTCAACCTGGAATCAGCCTGCTGTCTTTATTGTTCGCTATCTGTCTACAATACCCAGCCGTATTACCAGGACAGAATAGTAAAATGTTGACCACGCAGCGGGGATAGGCAGCTGAAATACGGTGAACAGCACACAGAAGCAAGCCAAGATGAGCCACGCTGGTGAGGAGGACCGTCCGTCTCAGTTGGAGACAAGGTCTCAAGCCTCAAATTCACACAAGTCCTCCAGGGCATCAACCCGGTCATCTGCCAGCATCGTTGCAGCAAGAGCCAGAGCTAAGGCTGAAGCAGCTAAAGTCAAAGCATCCTTTGCAGAGAAGGAGGCAGCCATGATGAAACAAAGGGCTTCAGTAGAGGCTGCCATGATTAAAGAAAGGGCTTCAATAGACGCAAATCTTCACGTGCTACAACAAGAGAAAGAAGCAACTGCAGCATCAAGAGAGGCAGCTATATTGGAAGAAGCTGCAGAAGCAGAGCTCGATCCAAGACACAGCGACTCTCTTGGTGAGCTACAGAATCTAGCCCTTGATGATCCAGTGAGACGCACACGACGCTACGTGGAAACACAGCCATTCGATGCACATGCACCACAGTTGTAATCAGGCCCAACTCCACAGCAACAAATTGATCATCAAGCACCGGTGAATTCACACCTCTTTAGCATTAAAGAACAAGATTCACTGTATGAGTCTTTCGTGGACAGAAATGAACACAAGCCCATGATGGTTGGACACAACGTTCCTCATTCTGCCCCAAGGCCATTTGTTCCAAAGCAGGAACATTCACCTGTTCTCCCTGACATTAAAAGGAAAGACACTGCAGCTAACCCTCCAGCCTCTCATCCCAACCAGGGAAACAAATCCTCACCTCCATCAACACAAACCCATGTCTTGGCCCAGTATCTCATGAGAAAAGAGATGGTGAGCTCAGGACTCCTTACCTTTGACGACTGCCCAGAAAACTACTGGGCGTGGAAGGCCTCCTTCCTAGCAGCCACAAAGGAGCTTAACCTCTCGGAGCAAGAAGAGCTCAACCTACTGATCAAATGGTTGGGGCCCAAGTCGTCAGCTCAAGCCATGAGGATCAGGTCTGTGCATGTAAACAATCCTAGACTAGCTGTGTGGACGGTATGGGAGCGCTTGGAGGAAACTTATGGAAGCCCAGAGGTGATTGAAAGTGCCCTAATGAAAAAATTGGACACCTTCCCAGTCATCTCTAACAAAGAGACACACAAGCTCAGAGAGTTAGGAGACTTGTTAAAAGAGCTACAAGCTGCTAAGTCAGAGGGATTCTTACCTGGGCTCATGTATCTTGATACAGCTCGAGGGGTAAATCCAATTGTGGAGAAGCTTCCATTCTCACTTCGTGAACGCTGGATGACACAGGGATCCAGGTACAAGGAAGTTTATCATGTGCCTTTCCCACCATTCAGCTACTTTGTGGAATTTGTATGTTCTCAAGCTAAGACTCGCAATGACCCCAGTTTCGCATTCAACCTTTCCTCTACTCCCAATCAGTCAAAAGGTGAGAAAGACCAAAAACACATCTACAAATCCGCTGTAACAGTGAGGAAAACTGATGTCACAGCCGCAGGTGGTGCATCTCGGGACAGCACATCTGTGAAGAAAACTGAACCGGACAAAGAATGTCCAATCCACAACAAACCACATCCGCTCACAAAATGCCGTGGGTTCCGAGGAAAGCACCTGGATGAGAGGAAAGCGTACTTAAAGGAGAACTCGATCTGCTTTAGATGTTGTGCCAGCACCAAGCACATTGCCAAAAACTGTAAGACCGCACTCAAATGCAGAGAGTGTGAGAGTGACAAGCACACTTCAGCGATGCATCCTGGTCCAGCACCATGGTCGCCTCATGGGCAGGCTGGGCACTCACCTGGGAATGACCAGAGCGGGGAGCAAGGAAGGGAGCAAAGCGGGGAGAGTGAAGTTGCAGCAACTCCTGTTGTCACTTCTAAGTGCACAGAGATATGTGGCGATGCACCCCAGCCTAGATCCTGTTCTAAAATCTGCTTGGTCAAGGTTTCCCATGCTGATAATCCAAGCAAGTCTCACATAGTATATGCTGTACTCGATGACCAAAGCAATAGGTCTTTAGTGAAATCTGAGTTCTTCAGTCTGTTGGGTATTAACAGCAGGGCATCCCCCTACACGCTAAAAACATGCTCAGGTAGAGTGGAGACTGCAGGAAGGAAAGCAACCAACATCATTGTGGAATCTCTCGATGGGAAAACCAAGGTCACACTGCCCACATTGCTGGAGTGTGAATACTTACCTGGTGACCGGTCAGAGATCCCGACCCCTGAGTGCGCACAATATTTCCCTCACCTCAGACCAGTGGCTGACAAAATCCCTGCACTTGACAACAGTGCACCCATTCTTCTGCTACTAGGCCGAGATGTTTTGAGCTTGCACAAGGTGCGAGAGCAGCGCAACGGACCACACGACTCGCCATACGCTCAGCGCCTTGATCTCGGCTGGGTCATAGTGGGAGAGCTGTGTCTGGGTGGCGTTCACAAGACTCAGGAAGTCAATGCTTATAAGACCCATGTCCTCCAAAATGGACGCCCTTCCTTCTTTAAGCCCTGCACTAACAGCATTCACATCAAGGAAAGACCCAGTGAACCGATTCAGTGCAGCCTTCAGTTCCCAACTCGCAGTGAGGAAGCCATTCCAGAGACATGTAGGGATGGTCTTGGTGAAAGTGTGTTCCAGACAACACCAGCCGACAACAAACCAGCCATGTCAGTAGATGACAGTGAGTTTCTGAGAATAATGAAAGACGAGGTGTATATGGACAATGAAAACCACTGGGTGGCGCCACTACCCTTTCATACTCCTCGTAAGCGTCTTCCGTGCAACAGAGAGCAGGCTGCTCAAAGACTCCAATCCCTCCAACGCTCATTCAGGAAGAAACCTGACATGAAACAGCACTTCTTTGATTTTATGCAAAAGGTCATTGACAACCAACAGGCCGAGCCAGCTCCTCCACTACAGCTCAGGCAGTCAGCCACGGATAAGGTTGAGGAGGCTGAAACGTTTAAGCTTGTTGATGCAGACACAGACAAAGAAGTTAGGCCACAAGCCACCTGTCTACTTACCAAAGTTACAGAACAGCCTCTTGGCTCAGAAAGATTTGAACACTTCTCTTCTTGGAAGAGCCTAGTAAGAGGTATGGCACTTCTTGTTCATGTAGCCAAGTCTTTCTCTGGAGAGAATAGTGATGGTTGCAAGGGATGGCATCAATGCAGCCAGCTTCTCGCCACAGAGCGGTCCCAAGCAAAGACGAAAATCTTCAAGGCTGTACAGGAGGATGTTTATGAAGAGGAGCTGAAATGCTTAATTCAGGGTTCCACAGTGCACTGTCAAAGCTCCCTTGCAAAGCTTGACCCCTTCATAGATGAGAATGGATTGATCAGAGTCGGAGGTCGGATACGCAGGGCAGACTTGGGAGACCAAGAGAAACACCCACTCATCCTACCAGCCGGCCATCATGTGACCACTCTCCTGGTCCGACACTACCATGACAAAGTAGCCCACCAGGGTCGGCACTTCACAGAGGGTGCACTGCGTACCGCTGGTGTTTGGATAGTAGGAGGTAGGAAGCTCATCTCCAGCATCATTTTCAAATGTGTTACTTGTAGGAAGTTGAGAGGACGGAGAGAAGTGCAGAAGATGTCAGATCTGCCGGCAGATAGGCTGGCAACGGATCCCCCCTTTACTCACGTAGGGCTCGACGTCTTTGGCCCATGGACTGTCACCACTCGGCGGACACGAGGTGGTGCCGCTGAGAGCAAAAGGTGGGCAGTCATCTTTACTTGCTTGAGCACCAGAGCGGTGCACCTTGAGGTTATTGAATCCATGTCGACCTCAAGCTTCATCAACGCCATGAGGCGTTTCCTATCCATCCGTGGACTTGTCAAGCACTTAAGGTCGGATAGAGGCACTAATTTCATTGGTGCATGCCGTGAGCTTCAAATCAACACTGACGATCCTGAGATCAAGAACTATCTGCAAGAGCAGGGATGTACATGGACCTTCAATGCTCCCCATTCTTCACACATGGGTGGAGCCTGGGAGAGGTTAATTGGAGTGGCAAGACGCATACTGGATGGACTGCTTGCGAAGGATGGTGCTACCCGACTGTCTCATGAAGTCCTTACAACCTTGATGGCTGAGGTTATGGCTATCATGAATGCACGCCCGCTAGTCCCAGTCTCCAACGATGCAGAGGTACCTGAAATCCTCTCACCTGCCACTCTGCTCACCCAGAAGGCGAGTGTCAGTCCTGCACCCCTGGGAGACTTCGACCTGGATCACCTCAGCCAGGTCCAGTGGCGCCAGGTCCAGAGCTTGGCAGACTCCTTCTGGAAGAGGTGGCGGTCAGAGTACCTGGCCACACTTCAACCACGGAGGAAGTGGACCTCCGAGAAGTCCAGTCTCCAGGAAGGTGACATTGTTTTGATAAAGGACAATCAAGCAAAGCGCAACATGTGGCCTCTAGGGCGAATAGTTAAGGCCATTCCTAGTTCAGACAACAAGGTCCGTAAGGTCACAGTTAAGACCTCTAGCCAAGGGGTAGTTGAAGAGTACCTTAGACCCATCTCTGATGTTGTGCTATTGATGTCACTAGAGAAGAGTAAATAGTGGTATACATGTATACCAAGCGGGGAGTGTGCTGACCTGTCAGATATTGGGTGGGGTTATGTTCCCTCTAGTGGTGGTTTGTGTTACTGCACCTTTAATTGTAGCTACTTCCTGTTTCCTATAAAAACCCTTTTTCTTTGTTCAATCTGCCATGATGAAAGCAATGTGAAAATGTGCTCGCCAGAAATTTGGTTGTACTAACCTAGGAGTGGAACCAACATTTTAAAAGGAAAAAAAACAAACAAGACAAAACTGATTTCAGTAAATCAGTCAACCTGGAATCAGCCTGCTGTCTTTATTGTTCGCTATCTGTCTACAATACCCAGCCGTATTACCAGGACAGAATATTGACCTTTAACTCCAAACCCATAGTCAGAAGTCAGGATCCCAAGGTGAACCTGGGTAGCAAGTTTGGTGACCCTAGCTTTCTTTGCTGTTAAGAAATAGTTTATAAGCAATTTTGATGTTGACCTTTGACTTTGTGATCCCAAAACCATAGTCACACTTCAGGATCACAGGGTGAACCTGTGTTCCAAGTTTGGTGACCATAACTTTACTCGTTGTACAGTAATAAGGCATCAGGAATGTTAACCTTGACCTTTAACCTTTTGACCCCAAACCCATAGTCAGAGGTCAGGATTCCAAGGTGAACCTGTGTACCAGGTTTGGTGGCCCTAGCTTTACTCGTTTTATAGTAATCGTGAATGTAGCATTTACCATAGTGCAAGTGCAATGTTAACTTTGAACCTTTGACTCCTTCACCCTATACCCATAGTTAGGTGAGGTTGTAAGTCATCCATGATGTGTATTAAATACAACTACTGTATCGATTTGAAAAGCCTACATCATTTCTTTCAGGAGTTACTGTGTTTAGAAGATTTAGGGAAAAATCTGACCTGACCGTTGACCTCAAGGTCATCCAATGAGAGTGAAATTGTAATATGCACATCAGCAGAGTATATCAAACCATGGTTCTAAATTTTAAAACAATCGGAACAAAACTGTAGGAGGAGTTGATTTCACAAGACAGCTACTATCTATGAAGTGAAATGAAATAGGAGGTCATAGGTCAGGGGCTACAATTCCCACAAAAATCATCTGATCAGAACCAAATTGCAATATGCGCATCCTCGGTGTATATCAAACCATGGCCCCAAGTTTCAAAACAATCGGACCAAAATTGTAGGAGGAGTGGGACAGACGAACGGACGGATAGACGGATTGACGGACTGATCCATAACATAATCCCCCTTCGGTCTTCGTCCAAAGGGCTCTTCGACCCCTTTGGGCCTCAACCGGCAGAGGATAAAAAATTACAGTTTACAGGTCAGGCTTTTGATTTACCAAAGTTAATAGAGTAATTTGATAGTGATAAAAATTTACCAATGAGCGCACCTGTCTGAAGAAGAGATCTTTGTGAGTTCTCAAGGAAAATTAATACATCATCAGCATAAAGACTTATCTTATGTTTTTTTTCCTCAATTTTGGATACTTCTGAAATCAATCTTTTTTCATATGGCTGCTGCTAATGGTTCAATAAAGATGGTAAAAAGTGAGGGAGAGAGTGGACAGCCCTGCCTGGTGCTTCTCTGAAGATTAAAGCTTCGAAAAGTTTGATCATTTGTTTGGACAGAAGCAGTTGGACCGCTAAATAGTGTCGTAATCCAGTTTATTAAAGACAAACCAAACCCAAACTTATGTAACACTTTAAAAAGGAATTTCCAATTAACACAGTCAAAGGCTTTTGTTATGTCGGTAAAGCGAGAACCAAGGACGAGACTGAGTGTTGAACTGAACATGACTTTATTTTAGGCTCACTCGTATAATACAAGGCACTGCCGTCAGGCAGAGAGGAGGTCAAGAGACTGCCCCTCTTCCTTACAGCCCTCTTATACCCCGGGTGGTGGCGGAACCGGAAAGGTGGAGCCACCACCCGTGTCACACAATATTACGTCGTAATAACATAACACCCCCCCCCCCAAAAAAAAATGGTCCAACACACACATACAATCAAAACTCTCCCCAATTTGGAACCAAAATCATGCATTAAAACTAAGCAGAAATACCTAAACAATCTACCACACTCACTCCAAAACCAACTAAAACTAGGGGGGGAACAGGTGTACTATAGTTCCACCCCCACATGGCAAGATGGATTATTCTGCCGTCTATACTAAAAGCACAGTCCATTAAACAGAGAACTGCTGTGCTCCTAAAATAAACAGTATAAAACACAGAACAATCCCATTAACAGAACTAATATACAATTCGGTTATCCCCCATTTCCATCACCATGCACTATATACAGTGGGGAAAAAAAGTATTTAGTCAGCCACCAATTGTGCAAGTTTTCCCGCTTAAAAGATGAGAGAGGTCTCCAATTTTCATCATAGGTATACCTCAACTATGAGAGACAAAAAAAAAAATAATCCAGAAAATCACATCTCAATACTTTGTTATATACCCTTTGTCGGCAATGACAGAGGTCAAACGTTTTCTATAAGTCTTCACAAGGTTTTCATACACTTGTAGGAGGAAATAGATGGGATATTAATAAAAAATGAATATGATCAGGTATGAATTATTTAATTTATATTGATGTATTGGAATCTGAGATCAAATCTCATTTCATATACATCAGAGAAGTTAATAACACTCGTGGGGCACCAGCTCCTATCTCTAAGGAGCAATTTAATCTTTAATTTCACTTTATACCTGTTTAATCACTCAATAAATTAATCAATAATCAGTCTCAAAAATTTTCCGTGAATTCGATACCTGTGCTTGAACAGACTCAGAATGAAATAAATTCTCAACAACTTCTCATTTTTACGTATTTATTAAACGAAATGATTAACAGACATTGCAGTAATTTCATTAATCATAAAATTAATCTTGTAAATGATAGATTAATAATGTCAATATTTTCGGAACCAGGGTTAAACTGAGAAATGAATTTCTATCAGTTTGAGTTAACAGATTATGGAAACAACACAAGTTTATGGAGAAAGTTTACTAATTATATGAAAAAGTCCTGGATTAATCTTAAGAAAATAAAAACAAAATTTTAATAAAAGAAGAGTTATGTTAAGGGCTTCTTAATTTGCATCTGATTAGATACACAAATTATTACCAAACCTCAGACGTTTAATTCAGCAGATGAATTAAAGTTTGCAGCTCACGTGATCCTCATTTGATGGTGGTTCTGTCGTCGTCCTCATGAAGTTTTGAAGTGTTGTTCAGGGGCAAAGCCCAGAATATTTGTCCCGCAAATATTCTCTTGACATGAATGATATTCATGAAATCGTAAGTTGGATCTCGATGGTTGAAATCCTGCAGAAGCACGCTGGTTCCCCAGCTGCGCCTGATGTGGAGAGCTGCGTCTTTTCTTCCTGGTAGACAAGCGGCTGCAGAGGTCTTCGGGAATAATTAATTAAAGACATCTAATCCGATTTCAAATTAGAAGAAAAAAACTTTCGGACTTTAGATAAAAATAGTAGCTTCTGGTGGGTGCTTGGTCAAGAAAAATATTATAAAAATAAAGTCAAGATTAAAGTTTACATTAAAATTAAACAAACGGTGGTTTTACAGAAAGTTTAACAAAGAAAAAGTGATGAATAAAAATTGGAGTTTAACTCCGATTAAGAATTGAGCTCAAAGAAATAGGAATTCCTAGGCATTTAAGAGAAAAAGGAAAAACATTAAAATACAAAGTTACATAAACAAATTACGAGTTATCTGCTCTGTATTCAGAAAAGCGACATGTGGTCGGAGTCTTTGTTCTTCCTTGCTTTTCCTTGCTGTGTGTAGACAATAGACTTCAAAGAGAAAAAAGATCGGTGGAGAAGGGCGAGCCGAAAGAGAAGAGGCAAGAGAGCCAAAAGAGAAGAGGCTGAAGCAGGGGTCTCTCTGTTATTTATAAGTTCTACTGAGCTATCCGCGGGCTTCCGGCTGACAGGAATCTCAGCCAATGAGCGTCCTTTTGTGGGCGGGCTCAATGAACCTTTAGTCCAATAACAAACAGTCTACAAGGGACCAATGGGATGAAGAATTGTTGTCATGCAGAGATTGGCTGCTGGAGTCACATGATTTTAGAGGCAAAACTTTGATACATATGTATTAAACTAAGTTAACTTTAGTATCTTATAAGCAGTGCTTCTAAATCAACATGCAAAAATAAACATTCATTTAAACATTTTTAACATGCATATATATATATAAAATCACAGATTAATGCATTTCACACATATTATTGATTTTCCACATTAAAACATCAGAGTCCATTTGCTTTTCATAGTTCTGAAAAGAAGAAGGTTTAGAATTGAGTTTGTAATAATGTACTTTAAAATTCACTGGTTAAATCCAGCTTGTCCCAGAGTTTAAGGAAATTTTATTGAGCTGTGGATCCATGTTTGGCCAGGTCTGTTGTATGTTTATGGGGCAATAAAAGCAAAGCCGGACATTGGGGAAATTCCTTAGGCTGGTTTTAACAAAGGAATGGGATTTCAGCTGTGGCCTGGGGGAGAAAATCCATTTCTTTGTCTTACTCGTGGGTGAAACAAAATGTCTTTAAGCAGAAAAATAATTATTGCTGAGCCAAAGTGAGATGATGCTACACACTGTTGCTGGTATTTTGGCCCATTCCTCCATGCAGATCTCCTCTAGAGCAGTGATGTTTTGGGGCTGTCACTGGGCAACACGGACTTTCAACTCCCTCCAAAGATTTTCTGTGCGGTTGAGATCTGGAGACTGGCTAGGCCACTCCAGGACCTTGAAATGCTTCTTACGAAGCCACTCCTTCATTGCCCGGGCAGTGTGTTTGGAATCATTGTCATGCTGAAAGACCCAGCCACGTTTCACCTTCAATGCCCTTGCTGATGGAAGGAGGTTTTCACTCAAAATCTCACGTTACATGGCCCCATTCATTCTTTCCTTTACACGGATCAGTCATCCTGGTCCCTCTGCAGAAAAACAGCCCCAAAGTATGATGTTTTCACCCCCATGCTTCACAGTAGGTATGGTGTTCTTTCTCCTCCAAATACGACAAGTTGAGTTTTTACCAAAAAGTTCTATTTTGGTTTCATCTGACCATATGACATTCTCCAAATCCTCCTCTGGATCATCCAAATGCTCTCTAGCAAACTTCAGACGGGCCTGGACATGTACTGGCTTAAGCAGGGGGACACGTCTGGCACTGTAGGATTTGAGTCCCTGGCGGCGTAGTGTGTTACTGATGTAGCCTTTGTTACTTTGGTCCCAGCTCTCTGCAGGTCATTCACTAGGTCCCCCCGTGTGGTTCTGGGATTTTTGCTCACCGTTCTCGTGATCATTTTGACCTCACGGGGTGAGATCTTGCGTGGAGCCCCAGATCGAGGGAGATTATCAGTGGTCTTTTATGGCTTCCATTTTCTAATAATTGCTCCCACAGTTGATTTCTTCACACCAAGCTGCTTACCTATTGCAGATTCAGTCTTCCCAGCCTGGTGCAGGTCTACAATTTTGTTTCTGGTGTCCTTTGACAGCTCTTTGGTCTTGGCCATAGTGGAGTTTGGAGTCTGACTGTTTGAGGTTGTGGACAGGTGTCTTTTATACTGATAACGATGTGGGCTATATTAATCATATATTCCATAACCTACATATGTTGAAGCATGTGGGAATGTTTGGTGATTACATATGTAAGGCGACTTCACACCTCAGAAAGGACAAAGACTCTCAACCGCCAGTGAAGAACAAAGACGTTCCCAGACACTGCGGTGGAGACCGGAGGAGCTGCCCTCACCCCCCAGGGCCATGAGGAGGAGTACCAAGACAATGGGGGGATTAAGATAATGAGGGATGTCAGCCTTTGATATGCATGTCTTTTGTTATGTGCAAGTATAAGTTCACAGAGCTGGAGGTATTCGGTCTCTTTTCTTGCTTCTGCTTCTGCACTTAGATGAGACTTGTTAGAGGAGCTGATAATAAACTTTAGTTTTTATATCATACCGCCTCGTTCTTCTAAGCTCTTCTACAAACGAGTTCAAACAGGTGCCATTAATACAGGTAATGAGTGGAGGACAGAGGAGCCTCTTAAAGAAGTTACAGGTCTGTGAGAGCCAGAAATCTTGATCAGGATTGGGAGAATGTCATATGGTCAGATAAAACCAAAATAGAACTTTTTGGTAAAAACTCAACTTGTCGTGTTTGGAGGAGAAAGAACACCATACCTACTATGAAGCATGGGGGTGGAAACCTCATACTTTGGGGCTGTTTTTCTGAAAAGGGACCAGGATGACTGATCCGTGTAAAGGAAAGAATGAATGGGGCCATGTATCATGAGATTTTGAGTGAAAGCCTCCTTCCATCAGCAAGGGCATTGAAGATGAAACGTGGCTGGGTCTTTCAGCATGACAATGATCCCAAACACACCGCCCGGGCAACGAAGGAGTGGCTTTGTAAGAAGCATTTCAAGGTCCTGGAGTGGCCTAGCCAGTCTCCAGATCTCAACCACATAGAAAATCTTTGGAGGGAGTTGAAAGTCCGTGTTGCCCAGTGACAGCCCCAAAACATCACTGCTCTAGAGGAGATCTGCATGGAGGAATGGGCCAAAATACCAGCAACAGTGTGTGAAAACCTTGTGAAGACTTACAGAAAACGTTTGACCTCTGTCATTGCCAACAAAGGGTATATAACAAAGTATTGAGATGAACTTTTGGGATTGACCAAATACTTATTTTACAGAGGAATTTACCAATTAATTCATTAAAAATCCTTCAATGTGATTTTCTGGATTTTTTTTTTCTCATTTTGTCTCTCATAGTTGAGGTATACCTATGATGAAAATTGGAGACCTCTCTCATCTTTTAAGTGGGAGAACTTGCACAATTGGTGGCTGACTAAATACTTTTTTGCCCCACTGTATAATAAACAGAGTCATCCTTTGAAGTCTTCTGGCAAGAGCTTTGCAAATTATTTTTAGATTAACATTCATAAGTGAGATGGGATGGTTGCTGTATGGAAGCGTAGGTTCTTTTCAGGTTTAAGGAGCAGGATAATGCTAGCTGAGTTCATATTTGGAGGGATTACATGAACTGAAGAAAACAAAGTTTATCATTTTATCAAAAGCTCACCTGCAAAATTTTGACAATTCAGGAATTTTTACATCTGATGGTACACTGATTGAAAGGGTGTCCTTTTATAAGTATTTGAGAATATGGATTGATGACAACCTGTCATTGAATGTGCATATTTCTAATCTAGTGAAGAAACTCAAAATGAAGATAGACTTATTTCAGAAATAAATCATGTTTTACATTCTCTGTAAAGAAAAAAAACTTGTGGAAACCACCTTCCTGTGTGTGATTGATTATGGTGATATACTGTACATGCATGCAGCTTCCTCCTCGATTCAGTGTATTATGCTTCACTATGTTTCATTTCAAATGCAAAATCTCTCACCACTGCACTCTCTATGGTTTACAGTAGTTGGATGGACATCATTAACTATTTGCAGACATCAACACTGTATATGTTTATCAAAAAGCTGTGCTGGGTAAACTCCCAGAATACCTCAGTACTCTTCTCTTTGTCAGCTCTACTAGTTAGCACCTCTGTGCCTCCAAGTGGTTGCACTTGAATGTTCCCCAGGCTTTGACAGACTTTGCCGAACAGCATTTTCTTACCATGCACCATGGTCATGGAATAATCTCCAAAAAGTTATTAAATTAAAAACATTCATATCTATTAATGGTTATGCCTTGGTGAACAGAGGCAAACTTTAATCACTCAATGCATTTGTGTGTGGATCTGTCCACCTGTCTGTTTTACCTCATCCGGTCAAAATTAAGTGCAACTAAAGGCTTGTATTGTTGTATCACCATATTTTTTCGACTTTTAATTTGCCAGAATTTCCAGATAAAGCTTTGTTTTCAAAATAAACACAAATTTAACTCACCTTTACCGTCAATGGAGCTGGGAAAAAAAGGTATTGTAATAACTATGCTGGGCCACTAGAAGCAACAGTGCGGCTTCTTTTATAGCACATGGATGACTTCCTGTCATTGTCAATTAGAGCTGGGCAATATACCAAATATATTCATTATATCGGTACATTTGGCCACCCGCGATACATAAATCATTATCGCATGGATATTCGAATATTTATCATGTTAAAATGAGCTGCTGCTGCAGCAAGACAGGTTTGTCTGCAGTTTGGCCATTGAAGTCTGAAAGCGGAAGCTCTCTAGCTCACCACCCCCCGCATGCTCACAGATAACTCTGAACTGCAGTGAGCAGAGATGAAAAGGAAGATAGCAGAATAAAAGTAGGCTCACCTTAAGCACAGGAAACGGGGTGGTGGGAATAAACATTTCAAGTCTGGACTGCACGTTCGTTCGCCAAGTGACCAAACTTAGCAAACAAACTTTCAAAATAAGAGCTCCTATCCGGTCTTGCAACCCTTCAAAATAAGAGTGAGTGGCTCGCCAAATAAACAAGTGATGGAATGTAGACACATTAAAAAAAAGGCAATAAATTATACTTCTGTTACTTATTAGACCACCAAGTATTAACTATGTGTAGTAAACTGAAATATTTCTGCCCATGTGAATAAACTTGATTACTTGATAATGTGAGTTCTGTTAAACAAAGGGGAAAAAAGACACTTTGCTCAGTTACATATTGTTGTGAAGAATTTTCTCTGACATAAGTTTTCATTTTATTCTTCAGCTTTTTCATAAGGAATATATTTTATTTTATTATTCAGTTTTTTCATAAGTGAAATGAATACGGTATGTACATACATTTCTAATAAAAATGTAAGTAAAATAAAAATTTTAAAGCATGAATCAGGAAATCTGTTGGAGGAGGTAGAGCGGACCAATCACAGTTCTTGCAGTTTGCATTGTCACAATGCGTAGTTACATTTCTGCAAGTAGTGGGGTATGATGTAGCTACTGCATTGGGTGCACCATTGTTTTGATGCAGAAGCATAAGGGGGCATGTCCACCAAATGCGTTTTTTCTGCTGTGAGCGACTATTTTCTATTCATTCTCTATATTTTCTTGACTTTTAATTTGCCTCTATTTCCAGATAAGGCCTTGTTTTCAAAATAAACACAAATTTAACTCACCTTTACCATCAATGCAGCTGCAAAAAAAATCAGAATCAGAATCAGCTTTATTGCCAAGTATATTTACAAGTAAACATACGAGGAATTTGACTTGACATTGGGCGCGCACGTTAGGCGCATCCAATGACGTGGCAGCCATGCAAGGCGCCTGTCATACAGTGGGGGGTAAAGAGGGGGAGGGGAGGGAGGGGAGGGAAAAAAAGACACAATAGGCAGAGAGAAAAAAGCATTGTTGATCAAAATAAAGCTCATTTTATGACCAAAATTGTGATTACAAGAAAAAAAACTCTCAAATGCACAATTTGCAGACAATAGATCACACAATGACAAAGCGAGAGAGACCAGTGTATGTAGTCAGCATATAATCAGTGTGTGATGCAGTGTGGAGGTGTGTCAATTGCTGGTGAACAGCAGAGGGCACCCCCTGGCAACGGATAGTCATCTGTTCTACATGGCATGTCCAGAGTTTATCTCTCCTCATGCAGGTGGCAAGTTCTGTAAACACATGATAGCGCTGTCCCTGAGGAGCTCGATCTGCAGAACAACAGCCATTGTTTGTCGATGTTTGGGTTAAGCCACTTCTCCAGCGTTATCTTCATCGAGGAGGAATGTAAACAAGGGCACCAAAACACAAGGTCAAATCTGCACAGTGCACTCAGAGAATAGAATTTCCCTCTCTTCGATTCTGTGCTTCAAATTTCATACAGGCTTGAATCATGCTTTAGATCATTCTCTGGAGAGCACTCAGCGATCCACAGATGTTATCCACCTACCGAAACATAGGTAAACATGTCCAAGAGAGTCCGTTCTCTCTTCAATGCATGCCAGGTGGTAAATTCCATGTTAATCCTATTTGCCGCCGACAGTCAGTGCTCCCCCCAACTGGACGAATTGTTGAATTTGTTGAGGGAGCTACGCCGGGGTCCGCATTTGATTAGCTCACCCAGATAATTTCGATACACTAGGAAACTCCAGGGGCCAAACAGAAAATCCTGTGATCAGTTCAATCTTCAGTCGAATCACACAGACACATGAATTCCAATGTCATGAGTCTTCCTTGGGTTCCCCCTGACCCGATCTTCTTCTTTTAAAGTGGTGACAATCGCATATAAGCCACTTTCCAGATCCATAATTTCCATTTGGATTAAGATTCAGCCAGAAGAAGAGCAACATTGCAAGCTGGGATCAGAAGGGAGAGGATTAGAAGGGAGAGGGAAGAAAAGCGTCTGCTCTCTCTCAGAGCCGGAAGTGAAGAGTGAAAAGCTATTGTAATAACTATTCCGGCATACTAGAAGTGGCAGTGTGACTTTTTTACAAACCCCCATACTACCATGCCACAGGCACTGAGGCATCAGCACCTTGGTACTTTCATTTCAAAAGTATCATAAACAATGCCATGGGGGAGGAATGTCATGGCTTTTCTTGAGAGGCTACTGTGGTTGAATAGATGTAACTGATAAAGTCCATTTTTTTTCCTTGCTTACTAAAACTCACATCAATAGAAATATCTTAGTTTACTGTACATAGTTTATACTTGGCGGTCTCATAAGTGACAGAAGTATAATTTGTTGCTTATTTTTATTTCCGCAGTGTCTACATTTCCTCAGTTGTTCATCTGGCCAGTGTTATGTCTCTCTTCTCCCTCAGCAGACCTTCCCTTTGTTCACTTATTTCTTCCCCCTCCATACTCTCTCAAAGCTCCTCAGCTGTTCCCACTCTGCTGAACGATGCCACACCTGGCTTCACTCAACCTTCAGCAGCAAGAGCAGATAAACTGAGAAGAAAACCTGCTCTGGTTGCCATTTACTATCTTACAACCAGCCAGACAATATTTTTGGGTGTTTGTGGGTTATTAGTTTATACTGGGGGGGGGGGATCATTTGTGTTCCCCCTCATTATCGTGCCACCTTCAAGTTAAAATGTCCTATTCCCTTCCCATTTAACCCAGCTGCAATTTATATTGTTACTTCCCCTCATCCCCTACAACCACCTGGGGAACATAACAGCCAGCCGCTAGTTCTGATTTTGAAGGTTTACAAGGCTGGATAGGAGCTCTTATTTCGAAAGTTCATTCATGAAGCGAGCTTGAGTTTCATACCTGCAGAGTTCAGACTGAAAATGTTTATCTTCATCTGGCTCTGCCCGTTTTGTGTGCTTAAGACAGGCCTACTTCTATTCTGTTTATTCTGCTGGTGTACTTTTTATTTCTGCTTGCTGCATGGGGGGGCTGAAGCACTGCTGAGGAGACAACTCATCATGGGATGGATCCACACACCACTAAAATGTACTGAGTCACTTTTAGTTTGTTTGCAAAATGACCCGTTCGAAATATTCACACACCAAATCACTTGGTATACTAGAGTGCCAACTGCCTAACTATAACAAATTGTGCTCAATAAGCACAACATATACACATTTTATGTATCACGGGTGGCCAAATGTACTGATACATCGAGTATATTCGGTATATCACCCAGCCCTACTTCAGATCCTTGATGTCAAACAGATCACAAACAAAACCTCTGGAAACTGATGGTTCCAACACCCACAATAGAGACACGATGTCTGGGAGGACCAGACACAGGAACAGTCCTTATCAGAGTTCCTGTTAGCATTAAACACAGCAGCAGAACAGCTCTTGTTCTTATATTTGCAATAAAATTATCACAGAAACAAAAATGGCTACAAGAAGCATTATAGTTTGACCAAATAAATAGCAAATCACTGCAAGCAGGGTTCAAACCTGCACAGGGGGACCCCATTGGAGTTCAAGTCCAACACCTTAACCACTCAGCCATCACAGCCTGTGTTACTGTGGGTCCATTACATTCATTAAATTCCGATCATTTGTTTATCATGCTATTACCATCTTGCTAATGCTAACTGGCCATACACTAGCTTAACCACAGCTGTCGGTCACTGTGACGATGGGATGTCACCACTGTATGTCTGGTTATATTGTGTGATTATGTGTATCTGTATTGTTGTAAATGTCTGTATGATTGTTTGTTAAGATGTACACAGTATTTGGGATTTGTCTTGGTTAATTTGAATGCCCTGGGAGATAATTAGTATGATTAAGAATCTGGTGAAATAATTATTAAAGGATTTATTGCACATACCTTTGCCAACATGCTTCCTGTGCATGTCCAGGCAAAAGACTCCGTTAGGAGTTGTGGGTCTTATATTAGACACCTGCAGGGAGCAAATATGTCTGGTAAGTCAGGGGGTGGTTTAATATTTGTAAATAGGGGTTAAGGTTATTTATTGAACTATTTATATTACTATTTATTGTGTGTTATTTATATATTTATATTGTGTATGTTTGGGGAAACTATTTATGTATTTTTAGATGTTTAGTGGGTATGTGTTTAGAATAAGGAATGATGAGTGTTTTACCTGGGATTATGGTGAGATATCGAGTAAAATGTTGATTGGTGAAATGGTTATTGAGGAATTCGGTATTGCTTGATATGCTTCTTGTTTGAGGAAGTACATTTGTTGAAAGACTGTGTCAGAAGATTTTCCTGAGAGACTGGAGATGACTACTTGTAAGTGAAAAATAAATTGAACTAATCGAAAAAGAAGATTTTGCCTCGCCACACGTTCACAGTCACAAATGATGATAGCAAAGCCCGGTGGCCAGAGATGGCCTCAAGAAAATGTCGTCTTGTCCTTTAAAGTATTTGTAACCCTGGATTTACACTGACTCCGGATCCAGTCCGTTATGGCTGTGATTCGGTCTCCACAGCAAATAGTTACCATTCTAGTCAATTTTCTAATCCCCACCTGGTCCAGACTACTGCGGAATGAATCCAGCTCGTCAGATTTGGTCTGCTAATCAAACGCAACAAGTCTAATTTTGATGGATGCCGGGTCCAATCCGTAAGGAAATACCACAGTATGTCATATTTGTGTGGAAGCCGTGCTCCATCACTTAGCAACCACTAGTAGATCAATTATTCTCATGGCACCAAAAAGCGAGGATGGACAAGGAGAAATTCATTTTAAAATTACAAAATCCTGACAGGCTATTGGCAGGCTACTTACTGTAGGAACATTTAATTGGTTCTAAGGTACAAAGACTATTTAATTCAGACTTAGAGGTGTATGTGCAAACGGAGGTTTACTGCGTTACCAGCAACACTCACAAACAAGAGGAAAACACTTGTAAAGGGGCACCAGTCCAAAAACTTGGACAATTTGTTAATAACTAATCTTTATACCTTCAGTCAATCAGTCTCAAATATTTGTGAATTCTCCTGGGTGACTTTAGAAACAAACACAGGAAAAGAAATCAACAGAAACTTCCATATACCATTTACAGTTTTAATGATCAGACTCAGATTAAATGACATTACATTCAAAGGATTTGTTGGTAAAGTGAAATTATCATGTATCAAGCATCACATTCAACTTGTAACTGATTATTGAACAACAGAGTGTAATCACATTTGTGGAAGCAAGGAAACCTTAGTATGAATTTGTAGCTGTGATGGAAATGGAGACTGAAGTAACTGTGACAAAAATATGAAGAGAATTTGATGCAAATTTTATGAAGAAAATTATAAAAGCTAATTATCCACCTTATTCCTGGGGGTGCCGCTGTAGGAACGATTATGGACGGAACTTCCGGTTTCGGCTGTGGTAGTGTAAAATCAGTCAGTTTGAATGGAGTAGCGGGGGCATTTAAAATAGTGTTTTTCAGAGTTGTTCAAATTCATTTTAATGTATAGTCCACATACATGTTTTCCACTCAAGTGGCAGCGAATTTCAGCACTTGTAGTTTTTGTATTTTTTGAATGTTTTGGCATAGTTCTGGTACTTGCTGCTGTTCGTGGTGCTGAATCTGTGGCTTCAACAGCAATGAGTAGATCATGTACTGAAAACTAAAGGATTGTTCGTGAGATCGGTGGGACAGACACAGGACAGACACCAAGACAAGAGCCATGTATGTTTTCACTTGCATGAATGTCACAGATTTGACGTTTTACCCAGAACTTAAAATGCCCAAGCATGATGTTGTGGTTCTCAGAATGTGCACCGTGCCATTACAAACTACAGGCAATGAGGAGTCATAAATCATGACACTTTGTTTGTTAGTGGCAAAGTCCCAGGAAACCCCAGAGTGTCTGGTATCACTTTAAAGCTTAGAAATTGTACTTTCTAAAAAATACCTATGTTTTAGTGGAAGACATCACTCTCGACTGATCAAACGCAAGTTTTCAACCTAGCTAAAATATTGTTTACATCATAGCATCTTAGCAGTGGCGCTAACTAACGGAGCTACTGTGTACTAGGCCACTTTTTAAGATCATCTTTCCATCCCTCGATAGTCGTGGGAAGTGGTATGATTATGTTACTGTTTTGAGGTGCAAGAGGCCGTGTTTCCACATTTCTGATGCCGAAGTCATTGTTTTTTAACAAGGAAAAGTATCCCGTTTCAGTGACAACCATATGTTCTAAACTAGTACCCGAAGTTGCTACCATAATTCACGCAAGGCATCGTGGAGGCTAGGAATAAGGTGGATATGGAAAAGAAATTCTGAGTAACTCTAAAAATAAAAATGGAATTTAATGAAAAGAGGAGTATTATTTCTCTTTAATTCTGTAGCTCTGATCAGAGTTATGAACTAGTCTTAAACCTGAGACAAATTATGACATACTTTTTAAGGTGTGTCAAGAAGCGATGGCAAGTAGGAGGCTTTCAATCAATTTTCCAATATTTTATTTCAATAATCTTACAGATAGATAGTTCCAGACATCCGACATGATTCTCAAGCTCTGCTTCAACAACAATGATCGACGATGATGATCATTAAGGTCACAATCATCACACCTGTTTTACACTAACAGAGATAATTAGGGCTGATTAGCCCCTACCATAATCCCAGGTAAAACAACAAACCTTCCATCATTTCCACATACCCACTAATCTCTAAAATACATAAATATTTTCCCAACTATACAATATAAATAACATATAATAAATAACAATCAATAACAACAATAATAATATAAATAATTCAATAAATAATTCAAAACCCTTATTTACAAAGCTAAACCACCCCTCTAACTTACCATAGATGTTTCCTTCCTGCTGGTGTCCTATAAAAGGCCCTCAACTCCTAACGGAGTCTTTTGCCTGAACACCCACAGGAAACATGTTGGCAAAGGTATGTGGAATAACTCATCATCCATTATTTTACCCAAAATACTTAACCATACCAATTATCTCCCAAGGGCATTCAAATTAAACAAAGACAGATCCCAAATAAATGTGTGTACTTTAACAAATAATCATAGTAACATTTACCATTACAAATATAACATGATCACACAAACAATAAGTCATAACCGTGGTGACATCCCATCGTCACATTTCCTCCCCCCTTTCCCGAGAGTACAGTACTCTAAGAGTCGTGTACTCGTGAGAGGCTATCAGCTACCAGGTTGGTTCTCCCTGCCACATACCGAACAGTAAAATTATAAGGTTGGAGGGACACATACCACCCTGTGAGACGACTGTTTACGTCCTTCATTCTGTCCAACCACTGTAGGGCCCGATGATCTGTCTCCAATACAAAATGATGCCCTAGTAAATAATACTTAAGGGACCCTATTGCCCATTTCATGGCAAGACATTCTTTTTCAACCGTAGAGTATCTTGTCTCCCGGTCCAACAACTTACGGCTTCAAGAACAGTACTGGGTGTCTCTCTCCCTTCTCCTCCTGGAGAAGTACTGCTCCAATGCCAACCCCTGAAGCATCAGTCTGTAAAATGAATGGGCGAGTAAAGTCTGGACTGTAGAGAACCTTCTCCCCAGAAATAGCCCTCTTCAGATCCTCAAACGCTCTGTCACACTCCTCTGTCCATTTTACCTTATTTGATGCCGAAGCCTTAGTGAGCTCAGTCAAAACTGCGGCTCTTTCAGCAAAGTGGGGGATGAACTTACTATACCATCCTACCATTCCCATGAATGATCGTACTTTCTTTTTAGTAGTAGGTACAGGGTAGGTCCGGATGGCATCCACTTTACCTACTCGTGGTCTAATCACCCCCTGACCAACCACATGTCCCAGGTACTCCACCTGCTGCTGTCCGAACGCACATTTGCGTGGATTGATTGTCAGTCCAGCTCTCTTAATCAGCTGAAGGGCCTGTCTAAGGTGTACTACATGTTCTTCCCAGGTCTGACTATAGATGACCACGTCATCCAGATAGGCAGCCACAAAGTTTGATACTCCCCTTAATATTTGGTCCATCAGCCGCTGAAACGTTGCAGGTGCCCCCTGAAGGCCAAATGGCATAACCCTAAATTGAAAACTGCCATAAGGTGTTTTAAAGGCTGTAAGTTCCTTTATTTCTGGTGCCAATGCCACCTGCCAATACCCCTTACATAGGTCCAAAGTAGAAATAAATCTAGACTTGCCCACTTTCTCTAATAATTCATCGATCCGGGGCATGGGGTATGACTCAAATTTAGATACTGAGTTAAGGTATCTAAAGTCAATACAAAATCTTAATGAGCCATCCCTTTTTGGAACCAGCACTATCGGGCTACACAACTCACTGGCTGACTCCTGGATCACTCCCAGCTGCAACATCAAGTCAATTTCATGCTTCATTTTGGGGACCAATCGTTCCGGGATCCTATATGATTTTCTACGTGGAACAGCTTCCTCTTTCAAATTAACCTTATGACGCACCAACGTGGTGAAACCACGTCTCTCCTGAAACAAATCTGGATCCAATAATGCCTCTAACTCTCTCTGCTGATCCACCTGCAAATGAGACACTTGAAATAAACAAGGCTCCGACACATTTGGGGGAAAGGACTGTTCTTTCTCCTCATCCACTTCCGTCACACAAATTAAGAGCTGATGTGTCTCCTGAAGAACAGTTTGCTGCTGGTGATGACCAGGCTGCTGAAACTCTTTCAACAAGTTAATGTGGAAGGTCTGATATTTCACCTTCCTGTCAGGCATATATAGTTTGTATGTCACTGAGCTTAGTTTCTTAGAAATTTCATATGGCCCCTGCCATCGAGCCAACAGCTTACTGTCACACGAGGGCAGCAATAACAAAACCTGTTGTCCTGGGTGAAAAACCCTTTTTCTGGCCTTCTTGTCATACCAAGTTTTTTGTTTGGCCTGCGCCGTCCTCATGTGTTCCTGAGCCAAAGCAGTCATTCGATCCAGTTTTTCTCTCATCTTAATAACATAAGAGACCACATTGTCCTGATCACTCGGTGGACTCTCCCAGTGCTCCTTTAATAAGTCCAGTGGGCCCCTCACCTGACGACCATACAGTAGTTCAAAAGGTGAGAACCCTGTTGAAGCCTGGGGCACCTCCCGATAAGCAAATAATAAGTATGGTACCCATTGGTCCCAATCTGAGCCCGTTTCAGAAACAAATTTCCGCAGCATATTTTTAAGAGTTTGGTTGAATCGCTCCACTAGTCCATCAGTCTGCGGGTGATAAGGGGTGGTCTTAATACCCTTAATCCCCAACAGCTTATACACTTGCTGCAACAGTCTGGACAAGAAATTTGTTCCACAGTCTGTCAGAACTTCTCTAGGTATGCCTACCCTTGAAAACAACTGGATAAGGCAGTTAGCAACCTGCCTAGCCTTAATAGATTTCAGGGGAAAGGTTTCTGGGTACAGAGTCGCATAATCACAAATTACCAGAATGTATTTATTACCCGAGGAGCTTCTCTCTAGGGGGCCAACTACATCCATCCCTATTCTATCAAAAGGTGTTCCAATGATTGGTAATGGTTGCAGTTGGGCATGGGCTACTCCCCTAGATGATGTAATCTGACATATTGGGCACATTGTGCGGAACTCCTTTATCTGGGTATACATTCCCGGCCACACAAACCTTCTAGCAATTCTCTGTAAAGTTTTATAAAATGCTAGATGACCTGCCCAAGGGATAACATGTCCCAGTTCCATAATTTTTGGTGTGAGGTCCTGTGGCAAAGCTATGGCCATAACTTCACCTTGTTGCTGGTACAAAATGCCCTTTTTTATGATATACATGGCCTCGGCCAAACAATCCATTCTACCCTGTTTCACACCCTCAATCTCCGAGACTTTATCAAACCGTGGTTTAAGTGCTGGGTCAGCTTTCTGCAATGTAGCTATGTCAGGAGGGATGTCAAACTCTACTGACTGGCTTAATTGTGGTGTTTCTTCACCCAAGTTCTTTACAGAAGCTAACACCTTATCTCTTCTCTTCTGAGCCTTGGATTTAGGTAGCTTAATAGGGCCTGCCTCTATCTCAGAATCATAGAAAGGTAACTCCTGAAGAACATTGGCAGCCCTCTGTGCTCTCTGTGCCCTGATTGTCACCATATTACAAATTTTCACCACAGGTGTGTTTACTCTCTGCTCAACAGCGCCACCTGCCTGTCTCTCCTCCGTTTATTCCTCTCTAACCTGTTGTATGATGTCCAACAAAGTTGGAACATCATTGCCAAGAATAACAGGGTAAGGCAAATCAGGCACAAGAGCTACAGGAAGGAGATAAGTTTGACCCCCTACTGTTAAATAAACCTCAGCGGTCGGGTACAGTTTTTTATCCCCATGGACACAACTGATATTTATTTTAGACTCATTCCACAAGTCCCTAGGGACCAAACTGGGTAGCACAACTGTTTGAAAACAACCAGAATCTAACAGGGCCTCTTCACACTGACCATTAAGCAACACCTTCATTTTATACACTCCACTGTGCACTGGGGCTGAAAAAGTGGGTCTAGGAACTGAACATAATAATGACGGTTTCTGATTCTTTGTGGCAGGACATGAATACTGGGTGTGGCCGATTTTATCACACTGATAGCAGCGTATATCTTTATTTGCAACCACATGTGACTTTTTACTATTATCATATCTATTGTTTGTGATCTGACTGGGCCTGGAATACTGTTTATTTCAAGCTGGACCACCCCTTTCACCCTCATTAAACTCACTCCGTGTGGTGAAAGATCTGTCACGGCCAAGAGTAGGTCTCCTGCTCCCAGACCTGGCTGACAGAAAAACCTCCGCCAGACGCGTAGCGTCCTCTGCAGTCTTCGGGTCCCGCTCTTGTATCCAGATTCCCAGTTCCGGGTTCACCATCCGTAAAAACTGCTCCAAAATCAATAGTTCAGAAATGTCTTTTACTGTTAAGGTCTCTGGTTTCACCCATTTACAAAACAGGTCTTTCAGACGTACATATAATTCACGAGGGGTTTCGTCCTGATAAACGTCCAGGGACCGAAACCTCCTCCTATATGTGTCGGATGTGATTTCATATTTACTTAAAATAGCTTCCTTCAATTTCTCATAATTATTCGTGTCTGTAATGTCCATCAGAACATATGCACTTCGCGCTTTACCTGTAAGCAGAGGAGCCAGATGAATAGCCCACTCTTCTTCACGACAGCGGCAGACTGTAGCGATCCTCTCGAACGTCGCCAGGTAATGCTCGATGTCATCCTCGGGAGAGAGAGGATTCAGCCTGGGCTCGTGATGCATTCGTGGCTGCACCTGCAGCAGCAAATCATCCTCTCGCGGGCCGACCCGACTGGCCGTCACCCTTGGATCCTCCCTCGAAGCGCCGTTGTCACCACTACACTCAGCCCGGCTCCCATAGTCCTCTCTCAGTTCTGCAACCTGCGACTCCATCCGACGAATGTGATTCTCTACAGCCTGCCACTTTTGCTCCTGAAGAGCGGCTTCTTCCTCAATCTGGCGATCCCTGAGAGTCAGCGAACGCACTAGAGATTTCACCAGGCCCGTTAGCTCCTCGAGCCCGCCCAGTCCGCTGACTCCCAGGTCCTCAGCCGCCATACCTGTGTCCAGGTCAGACTGCTCCTCTTGCCTCACTTTCCTTCTCGCCATGAGTCCTTCTGTCCACCAAACGCTACGACGTCGAGTAACTGACCACCGCTGCCACCAAATGTCAATACAGCGGCGCGATGCGAGATTTCAATTATAACTTACATTAGTTAACTTACATTACATTATAAATTATTCAGCAGATGAAACAAAGGAATCTTGCTCATGTGACCTTTGCTTTTCGTTGGCTTCTAGCTGGATCCAGGAGCTGAAGCTTTATTTGAAGATTATACCGGAGAATATCTGCCAGCAGATATTTCTTCCCAGGGACAAGCAGTCAGGAGCTGAGGTCCGGTGATGCTGATGAGGCTGTTGGCTGCTGAGTATGCCATGTGGACAACACGAGAATTTTTCAGCAGTGTTCTCGGGTCCAAGTAAATTGGAGATAGTTCAAAGTCTGATCAAAGTCACAGAATTGGAGAGACAAGATTAATAAAAAAAAATTCAAGCCATTAAATCCGAGTTCTTCGTGGTGACTGGCGAAAACAGCTTCCAGTGTGAGAAAAACGATCAGTCCACTTTAAAACACGATGAGTTAAGAGAAACTAATAAGAAAAAGTTTAACAGAATAAAATAGAAAAACGTCTGTGAACACAGAGTTTCACTCCATATAAAAGATAGGTTTGAGCTCAAAAAGGAAGAAAAAGTATTTTTCCCAGACGTTTAAAGGAAAGAGAATTCCAAAGCAGGACACAGACAAAACCGTCACACAGAACAACACTCTGCACTAGATGTGCGTGTTCCTCCCTTAGAACTGAGAAAAGTTTCAGGGGAAAAACTTGACTGACATGAAAAGGAACCAATTGTCTCCCATCACGGGAGAGTCGAATGAACTCTGGTCCAATAAGAAAACAGTCCTTTGTCTGTAACCGACCAATAGAATGAAAGGGGATGTTGTCCAACAGAGACTGGCTGGCCAGTAAGATGACTTGAGAAAGCTTTTTCAACAGGATGAAACATCTTGATTAATATAAATCTTCACTTTATAGTTATATATAAAATCTAAGCTAACTTCAGTGATTAATGACTAACTTTCAGAGAGCATGCACTTTTATAAACTTGTTCTTCCATACTTAACATGCATTAAAATAAGGTTCATTTAAGCCTTTTCAAACATGCAACACATTTAAAATCAGTGATTAATAAAACATTTCAAATCCATCATTGTCCAACACAGAGTTGGTCATCTCTTCAAATAGTGTCCTGAGAATTATCCTGAGGAATGAAAACTTGAAGAGAGAGTTAATGTTTAGTCAAAAAAACAAACAGTCCAGCAGCTGACAGAAGCAATGCAACCATATTCCGTAGTTGTCCACCAGGGGGTAATGTTGAGCTGTGGATAAATCCTAGTGCCCTGTGGAATTCACTCAAGGGATCTGGAAAACTTCAAACCATATTTAAAGCATAAAACTGTCTGGTTGGGAGGAAGTTCAGGGATTTATGATTGCACACTTAATCCATTCCTGGCACGAAATGTGATCCTTATCGTCCTTTTTACCATGGAATGTGTTTTCAAATGGTGGTCCTTAGGTGAAGGAAACAATTCTTGACCAGACTTTGGGTGAAACAATTTCTTTAAGGTGAAGAGTGATTTTAAAGATTGGAGCCAGAGGGACTGACGCTACATTACTTAGAGCACAAACAAATTCAGATGAGACATCTGTCTTGCCAAGCTAAGCTAATCATTTGCCTTGATGGCTTGTTGTTATCAAGTGATCTCGCGATCATGTGATCTTTCGACCTCTCACGTTATTTTGTACAATTCTCAAGTGATCTAGTCATACAAACCTTGTTCTGATCCATGCCGGATCAAAACACAGAGTGGGTGGGGACTGCCACAAGGCTTTGTCCGCACTGCATCTACAATGGACTGCATCCAGAGACAGTGTAAATGCAGGGTAAGGCAGGGTTTCAGCTGACATTTCTATGTGGAGGGCCACCACCCCTGAAGCTATGCCACTATGCTAAGGAAATATAAATTTAAGAAAAATAAATGAATGAAAACACCAAGGTGCTGATGCCTCGGTGCCTGTGCCATGGTAGTATGGGGAGTTGTAAAAAAGTCACACTGCCACTTCTAGTGGGCGGGAATAATTATTACAACGGCTTTTTCCGCAGTGGCATTGATGGTAAAGGTGAGTTAAATTTGTGTTTATTTTGAAAACAAGGTGTTATCTGAAAATAGTGGCAAATTAAAAGTTGAGAAAATATATAGAGAATGAACAGAAAATAGACTTAGACTTAGATTTAGACTTTACTTTATTAATCACTTTGGGATGACTCCCTCTGGGAAATTTAAAATTTCCAGCAGCACATAAAAGGAGCGTCCAGCCCCCGACCAACAGTGATCTGTGTGGAGTTTGCATGTTCTCCCCGTGTTGCGTGGGTTTACTCCGGGATTTCTCCGGTTTCCTCCCACATGCCAAAAACATGCATGTTAGGTTAATTGGCTGTTCTAAATTGTCCCTAGATATCTGTTTCCTATAGGCCCTTAGAATAGAGGGTTAGTATTAATGAAAGCGCTTTGAGTGGTCTTTGTGACTAGAAAAGCGCTATATAAGTGCAGGTTAGTTAGTTAGTTAGTACAGATCAGAAAAGCAAAAAAGAAAAAAATAAACACTTAATATACACAATATAAATGCAAGGCTAAATATGGCTTGTACAAGTGTGGTTAAGTTAAGGTTATTGCACTATGAATGCCCTACTGTCCTCTGTACTCTATGTCCCCCCCCCCCCCCCCCCCCAAGTGAGGAGTTATAGAGGGTGATGGCATGGTGGACAAAAGAGTGCTTGAGCCTGTTGGTCCGACACTTGGGAGGGAGCACTCTTTCACTGAACAGGCTCCTCTGGTCACTGATGACGGTGTGCAGAGGGTGGCTGACGCTGTCCATTATATCCAACAGTTTATCCAGAGTCCTCATCTCTGCCACCATCACCAGGGTGTCCAGCTTTGCGCCGACCACAGAGCCGGCCCGCCTGATCAGTTTATCCAGTCTGGATGCATCCTTCTTGGATATACTGTCCCCCCAGCACACCACAGAGTAAACTAGAAAAGCACTCGGAGAGCGCAGACCTCCGCCAAGCGCCACAGTTCCCCCCATACAGTGTTTGTGTGTATGTTTTCAGATTCCTTGACCATGAAAACATATGACTAGCAATTGGATTGACAATGATAGGATTAGTGGTTCAGTAGTTATTCACGAAAATGGCATTTTCCGTAATGGCGGCCACAGTTCCCCCATACAGTGTTTGTGTGTACGTTTTCAGATTCCTTGACCATGAAAACATATGACTAGCAATTGGATTGACAATGATAGGATTAGTGGTTCAGTGGTTATTCACGAAAATGGCATTTTCCGTAATGGCGGCCACAGTTCCCCCCATACAGTGTTTGTGTGTACGTTTTCAGATTCCTTGGCCATGAAAACATATGACTAGCAATTGGATTGACAATGATAGGATTAGAAAGACTACCTCAAGGCCCTAGATGTTGTTGGGTTGTCATGGTTGACACGCCTCTGCAACATTGCGTGGAGGTCGGGGGCAGTGCCTTTGGCATGGCAAACCGGGGTGGTGGTTCCTCTCTTTAAAAAAGGGGACCGGAGGGTGTGCTCCAACTTTAGAGGGATCACACTCCTCAGCCTCCCTGGGAAGGTCTATGCCAAGGTACTGGAGAGGAGAGTCTGGCCGTTGGTCGAACCTCGGATTCAGGAGGAGCAATGTGGTTTTCATCCTGGCCGTGGCACATTGGACCAGCTCTTTACCCTCTCGAGAATTCTCGAGGGTTCGTGGGAGTTTGCCCAACCAGTTTACATGTGTTTTGTGGACTTGGAGAAGGCATTTGACCGCGTCCCTCGTGGATTTTTGTGGGGGGGTGCTTCGGGAGTATGAGCTGGTTGAGGTCTTGGTCTAGACCTCCCAAAATCAATAACCAGCTCCTTCGTCTTAGAGGTGTTGAGCTGTAGGTGGTTAGTGTGGCACCATGCAGCAAAGTCCCCTACCAGTCTCCGATACTCCTCCTCTCTGTCATCCCTGATACACCCAACAATGGCTGTGTCATCGGCATACTTCTGAATATGACACAGCTCCGAGTTGTAGCAGAAGTCCGAGGTGTACAAGGTGAAGAGAAGAGGGGCCAATACTGTGCCCTGGGGGGCTCCAGTGCTGCAGACAATGGTGTCAGATGTAATATCCTTCAGCCCGACATATTGTGGTCTGCCAGTGAGGTAGTCGGAGATCCAGTCCACCAGGTGAGAGTCCACTCCCATCTTGCTTAATTTTTTCCCGAAGCAAGGGGGGCCGAATGGTATTGAAGGCACTGGAGAAATCCAAAAAGAGGATCCTCACTGTGCCACTTCCCTTATCCAGATGGTAGAGGGCTCGATGAAGCAGGTAGAGGATGGCATCCTCCACACCGACACCTGGTTGGTACGCAAACTGCAGGCAGTCCTGGGCGTGTTGCACCTGGGGTCTGAGGAGGCTGAGGAAGAGCCGCTCCAACGTTTTCATCAGATGTGAGGTGAGTGCCACTGGTCAGTAGTCATTCAGCTTGCTGGGCCGGTTCTTTTTTGGAACTGGAACGATGCGGGATGTCTTCCAAAGAGTGGGTACTCTCCCAATCTGCAGGCTGAGGTTGAAGATCCGTTGAAGTGGTTCCCCCAGTTCTGCAGCGCAGGTCTTCAATACTCTTGGGGCCTCTTTCCACCAAACCGGTTCCAGCGCTTAACTGGAGCCATTGCTTCATTAGCACCAGTTCTTTGGGTTTCCACCGACTAAAGCACCAGTCCCGGGCTCCCAAAAGTGGGGCTATCGTGGCCCCAACTCCTAGCTGGGCCAGCGGCAGCACCAGTTTACGTTGGTTTCGTCCACAGCCATGGGCGTGGTTAACTGACCAGCTTCAAAACATTACTGACCGCCATGTTGCTTTCCAAACAGCGGAGCACGCAACGGATTCCAAAACCAAACAGATTTAGAGCGAAGAGGAGAAATATTTCTTGGCTCTATGGACATAAGCAGAAGCACAAGATCAGCTGGAGGGGGCCACTCATCTGAACTGTTATGGAGGACAGGCCAGCCAGCCGGACCATCGTCACTGCCGTGGATTAGTCTGGACAACAAACTGCTTAAAACACGCTGGTAAGTGTATTGTCTTTAAAATGCCAGACATTAACCAATATATGTATACACATATATCCGCTTCTATTGATATGTAACGGCCAAAGTGCGGATATTTTTTTAGTCACTCTTGTGGCTATAGTATTTTCGGTTAGCTATGCTAACAAGCTAACAGTACTTTTACTACGACCAAACATTTCTCCTCGCCATAAAGAAATGAACAGGTCGTCTCTGCTGACAGATGTATACCGCTTGTATTGATATGTAACGGCCAAAGTGCGGATTTTTTTTTTTTTTTTTTACTCACTCTTGTGGCCATAGTATTTTCGGTTAGCTATGCTAACAAGCTAACTGTTTTTAGCACGAACGTTTCCTCGCCATACAGAAACGCGCGTTTGAGAAACAAGAACAGAAATCTTAGCATCTTACAGAATACTTTTTTTTATAAAGACATCCAGCGCAAAATACGTTTTTTGTGGTATGAATACTGTATATGAATGGGTGCCTTGCATTGTGTTATGGGAGATTTTTCTACCAGACACTAGTAACGTCGTCTTTTTTACTATTTTGGTAATATTTCCATAATCTTAGGCCATTTTTTTTTTTTAAATTTCACTCGTGTTTAATTGTATGTTGTGTAGCCGTATTTTATCTAATCCTTCTCTTACTTTATTGTGCACTAGCCTGGTGGAGCACCTACAGTTTCATTGTACTGTACAACTGTACAGTACAATGAAGTTTCATCTATTCCTATTCTTCTATTCCATAATCAGACATGTAAGCTTTGCTAACATTGATATTGAATAAAATTGTCTTCTATGTCTGCACATTTAATGGAAGGCTTAAGTTGTTCACTGCACAAACTAAAACACTTTTTTTTATAGATTTATCACAGCTGGATGATGAGGGAGAACCAGCCAGACCTGTGGTGTCCAGCTCACCTTCACCAGCTCCAAGCTTGTCCTCCTCCTGCTCTTCTAATCAGACCAGATTAGGTAATTTATGTTCAGATCATTTTGATTTTGTGTACTTTATTGATCCCCATAGGGGAAATTGAGGGCATCCACCTGGATGGATCATGACCCATTCACACAAAGGAGGGAGTGAATTAAACCAATTATACACTTGAATTGAATGTTGTGATGCCACTAACAGTAAATGGATGTTGAATAGACACATTCAATCTTGGATTGACGATTCCTGCATTTTTCAGTGTGTGGTTATTTTATATTGCTTATTTTTGTACTTTAAAACAGGGAAACAGAAGTGGGACACAAACATGGACCTCCTTCTTGACTACGGTCAGATGAGACAGCAGGAGCAGAGCAGGAGGGAGCAGCAGCTGAACTTCGCTTTGCTGCAAAGCAGACCAACACCCTTGTTGGACTGATGGGACGTGTTGTGTCTGTGCTTGAGGGACTGTAAAAAAAGTAACTATCACAGCATTGATATTTTTGGCTGTGTGTACATAATATTTCATATGTAGCAGTCTGAAGTTTTTGCACATTTTGGAAATAAAAGCTTTCTTTCCTTAAGTGTTTTTCTTCTTCTACATTGTTATCCTCACACCAAACATATTCAGGTTCAGGTGTGGCGGTTTGGGATAACCCCCACAACAGAATGGGACAGACACAGCGCTCGGCTAGAGCAAATAACAGAACAGTGAAATGTGTGTATTGATGTCTACAGGCAGCCTTCCTCCTTCTGGCTTTTTCCGGCTATGTACTGAGATGTTAATGTGCCATTCATGCATTGTGTTCATGCGTCCTGTTCTTACTGTGTCTCTCAAATGCAAATGCCATACCAACTGCTGGGAATGCCCTTTCATGTATTGTGTGTAACTGGGTATAAATACTGCACATGTTCTGTAACTCGCTCTCTCACTCTGACTACTGCTGCAGACACACACTTGTGTCTCCTCTCTGAGAGCCTGAGGAATCCCGCTCCAGCCTGCTCACACTATGGGCTGGAGCGGAGTTCCTGTGACGGCGGTGTGATTTAATAAACTCTACTTAAAACTCTCAGTTGGCAGTTTATTATTTCTTTGCTGCTGCACTGGTGACCCCGAAGACGCACACGCTTTGTGCGATGCGACCTTCTGGTCTGGACAGCCACGCTGGTGACCCGACGCAGAAACGAACACGCTGCCGGTGAACGCAGCACCCGGCGGTGATGCTCCGACGACAAGCGAACACAGCAGCTCCCTTCTGCTTCAGCGAACTCTCCGGACATCACCCACGACCGGGAAAGCCGCAGCAAACTTCATGGTGGGATCTGCACGCCTGAGATCTGCACACCCACGCCGGACCGGCCGCGCTCACAGCTCCTCCACACGAGAGCGCATGCACCTTGTCCCCTCTCCACGACGGCGACCTCCATGGCCGACGGAGAAGGCAGCGCGTGGACCTGAACGCACCATGGCCAAGCGAGTGACAAAGATCGTCTCCTCCCTCTCACTGCTCCAACACATCTGCACGAGCCCGAGGGACAAAGATCGTCTATTCCCTCTCACCGCTCCAACGCACCATGACCAATCTACAGCCACAGCTCAACTTGAATGATTATCGGCGCCGACTGCGCTGATCTCCACCAAGATTCCGGACCCTGACTCGCCTCTCCAGCGGCCCACCCATGCACGGAACCCCGGCACACGCACCGGGGAGTTACGAGGACGGCGCACCACGCACGGGACACATATACGGCTCCACAGACCGCCATCATCCTTCGCCGCTGCACACAGAGCCTTCAGGGCTGCTCTCACACCTGAAGCAAGCACGCAGCTCGCCCACTGGATTTTCTAACGGTCTCAGCCACGGCGCACAAGGGGATTCAGCCGTCAGCTTTCCCGAGGGCTTTAGGGCTGCGCCTGCACCTAAAGTCAACACGCCAAGTCCCTCTGCTTTTGTTTTTTTTTTTATAGCCGCTACGCAGCCTCGCCGCTCCTTTTTTTCTTCATGGCCGCGAGAGGAGTCAGAGACTAATTTTTCTTCTTGTGATCTCCGCACGTTCAACGGGACAGCCCTTCAACATCGCGGACCCACAAGCAATTTTTGCGCGGCTCAGATGATTTCACCGTCTCCTGCCGGCACTTACTACCCCCCACCCCCCTCCACCTCCACCTACACAGAGCTTTCCCTGCTTGCTGCCAAAACTGGACTATCGAGGCCTCGGTCACCTACCGAGCCCTCTGGGGGGGAGTGTGTGGCGGTTTGGGATAACGCCCACAACAGAATGGGACAGACACAGCGCTCAGCTAGAGCAAATAACAGAACAGTGAAATGTGTGTATTGATGTCTACAGGCAGCCTTGCTCCTTCTGGCTTTTTCCGGCTATGTACTGAGATGTTAATGTGCCATTCATGCATTGTGTTCATGCGTCCTGTTCTTACTGTGTCTCTCAAATGCAAATGCCATACCAACTGCTGGGAATGCCCTTTCATGTATTGTGTATAACTGGGTATAAATACTGCACATGTTCTGTAACTCGCTCTCTCACTCTGACTACTGCTGCAGACACACACTTGTGTCTCCTCTCTGAGAGCCTGAGGAATCCCGCTCCAGCCTGCTCACACTATGGGCTGGAGCGGAGTTCCTGTGACGGCGGTGTGATTTAATAAACTCTACTTAAAAACTCTCAGTTCGCAGTTTATTATTTCTTTGCCGCCGCATCAGGTTCCTTTATTTGTACCAGTAGGTAGATTTGTTTTGCACTCAAATGACTTCCATATTTACAAACTACAGTTACATTCAACATGAACACAAACACAGGCACACATGAAGCTGACTATAAACATGATAAAAGTGCTCAAGGCTCCATCAATCAGGACATAAGACAAAGAGATAAGAGAAAAAACATGAGAGAAAGGTCATATTAAAAAGTTAAAGACTTTACATTTCATATATAAAGTTATTTAGGACAATGCAAATCACTATAACATTGTAGTGGTGGGAAGTGAAAGTACAAGTACTGAATTATTGCACTTAAGTTCATTTTTCCAGGTATTGGACAATATATCAGGTATTTGTGGACTTACACATATTTTTGACAACTTCTTTCACATTTTTTAAAGAACAAGCAGCAACAAACTTTAAATCTATATACTTTTTCTGTGGAAAATGTTCCAAGTTGCCAGCTTAAAAAATGATGAGTTTATCTTGTTTTGACAACGTCCCACATGACATTCTGTCAGCTCTGGACAAGATCATTTCTGGGGAAAGAACTTTGAACACTTTACAGTCTGTCTCTTGTTATCCCTACATGAATAAAAACTTGAATCAGTACTTTAACCAGAATAGATGACACAAGTACAGAAGGGTATACCTTTCACATCTCTGTAGTTTGGAGGTGCATAGAATATGCATTTATACAGTATCTTCATGTATATATGCAGTAAATCTATACATTTTTCCATGTAACCTTGTGACTGCATTATTTTAATTGCTTTTAATCCCAGATCAAGTTTGTTTGGGGTTCAAAATGCATCGTAAGTGTTAAATATATATTGTTATACCTAACTAAGTACTGTTTATCTGTTGAAATATATATATTTACTGGCTAATATAAACCCATAACAATATGGCCCCTGGCGATCATTTTTTGGGACAGCTGATCACTTTTTGGCATGACATAACAGGCGACCTCCGTCTCGTAATGCGCCGTAACACCACTTATTACAGAAATGACATAAATATTATGTTTAAAAGTGTAGTCAATGCTCGCGCTACAGACTTTATCTAACAACGGCTGATAACTGAAATATTGATGATTACTGGTGTCCTTAAACGTAGCCGCCATTCTCTGCCATTAAGAATAAAACTGTTTTTGGACGGTAATACAGGTTTGGAATAATAAAAGCAGCGCTCCCAAAGACAACAAACTCCTACATGTTGACAAGCTAACGCTGCTACTTCTTCTTCTTCTCTTAGTTACTGGCGGATAGCAAACAAGTGAGAGGTGCATACTGCCACATTCCGTCTTCTCTGGTGTTCTGCGGGGGTTGGGCGCTTCACACTACGTAATGACGTAGCCCTGACGTAATCCCCGACTAGCTCCATTTCGGTGGAAAGACAACTGGTTCTTATGAGCACTCTGGTTAAGCACTAGCACCAGCACCAGAACCAAACTAGCACTGGAACCGGTTTGGTGGAAAGCTGGCCTTGGACACACTTTGTCCAGGCCTGCAGCTTTCCTGAGTCGGAGCTTCCTCAGCTGCCCTCTGACCTGTTCTGTGGTAATAAATGGCAAGGGTCGTACTGATGTAGAGGAGGAAGGGGGGGGTTGCAATATTTGGGGGGGGGCGTGGCTGTAATGAGGGCGGGGGTGGGAGGGGCAAGGGCAAAGGCTGGTTGAACCTGTTGAAAAAAATCATTCAGTTCATTTGCCCTCTCTATTGTCCCCTCAACAACTCTGGTCTTTGTGTTGAGACCTGTGATGGTCCTCACACCTTCCCAGACCTCCCTCATGTTGTTTTCCCTCAGCTTCTGCTCCACCTTTCTCCTATAGCTGTCCTTGGCTTCCTTCACACAGTATTTCACCTCCTGCTGTGCTGCCTTCATGGCCCCCCTGTCTCTGCTCCTAAAAGCAGGCTTCTTGTTGAGGACCATTTTGACTTCCCGTGACATCCCAGGCTGTGGTGTTAAAACAGTCTCTCAAGGCACTTTCCTTCTCAGGGGACCATCTCCTGACTGATCGAGTTGTCACAGGTTGCTTTTGAACCAGGGGAATATACAGTGGCTGTAGATAAACCAGGTTGTGATCAGACTTCCCTAGTGGGGGAAGGGGGGTCGTTCTGTATGCGTCCCGTACATTAACATACAGCAGATCAATTGTCCTGTTGCTTCTACTCGGACAGTCTACAACTTGATTAAAAACAGCCAAAGTAGCATCTACAGTTACATGGTTAAAGTCCCCAGAGATGATCATGAGTGCCTCAGGGTGCTGTGTCTGCAGCCTTGCTGTGACTGAATGGATTTTGAAAATAGTCGCTCACTGCAGAAAAAAAAGTGTTTGGTGGACATGCCCCCTTATGCTTCTGCGTCAAAACAATGGTGTACCCAATGCAGTAGCTACATCGTACCCCACTACTTGAAGAAATGTAACTACACATTGTGGCAATGCAAACTGCAAGAGCTGTGATTGGTCTGCTCTGCCTCCTCCTACATATTTCCTGGTTCATGCTTTAAAATTTTTATTTTACTTACATTTTTATTAGAAATTTATGTATATATTCATTTCACTTATGAAAAAGCTGAATAATAACATGAAATATATTCATTTCACTTATGAAAAAGCTGAATATAACATAAGATATATTCATTTCACTTATGAAAAAGCTGAATAATAAAATGAAAACTTATGTCAGAGGAAATTCTTCACAACAATACTGAGCAAAGTGTCTTTTTTTCCTTTGTTTAACAGAACTCACATTATCAAGTAATCAAGTTTATCCACATGGGCAGAAATGTTTCAGTTTACTACACATAGTTAATACTTGGTGATCTAATAAGTGACAGAAGTATAATTTATCACTTATTTTTTTTAACGTGTCTACATTCCATCACTTGTTTATTTGGCAAAGCCACTTGCCCTTTGTGACTGAGTAGCCTGGTCACTGGCTGTAGGCACACAGACACTCATAGATGGCTATAGGAACACTCACACACAACTAACTAACTAACTAACTAACCTGCACTTATATAGCGCTTTTCTAGTCACAAAGACCACTCAAAGCGCTTTCATTAATACTAAGCCTTTATTCTAAGGGCCTATAGGAAACAAATATCTAGGGACAATTTAGAACAGCCAATTAACCTAACATGCATGTTTTTGGCATGTGGGAGGAAACTGGAGAAATCCCGGAGTAAACCCACGCAACACGGGGAGAACATGCAAACTCCACACAGATCACTGTTGGTCGGGGGCTGGGATCGAACCCACGATCCCACGATCCCCACAATCCCCCGGCCAAGGGTAAACTGTGCTGCCGCAGTGCTAACCACTGCGCCACCGTGCAACTATGGACTGTAGGTGATTTGCTAGCTTAAGCGACACACACACACACACACACACACACACACACACACACACACACACACGCACGCACACACCTGCCATGCATCTTCTCATTTACTTCTGTTTGGAAATTATCTTAAAATATCGAACGTTTACCTTTTTCTTTTTCCCTTACCTGTTTTGTGGTGCAGCCAGGGGTGCACACTTGGTTGTTCTGATTCACTGGAAAACACACTCTTATTTCCATACCACATAAACTCTTTTTTTTTGTTTGTTTGCTCCCGTGCCCGTCCGCTTAGCTGCCTCCATACACGATTCGGATGTGGAATGAGCTAAACAGATGAAATCAATTAAGTAGATTAAGTACATTTTTTTTCCACACGCCTTTAGGTCAGGTAACCCAGGGGGCTGTGGTCATGAATTTTAATAAATATTTGTTTATAAATGGACTGACTGTGTGTGTGGGAAAACTTGTTTTTGTATCTAAATATTTATGTGTAAAGTATATATTAGGAGATGAGGCATTAACTGTTTTATGGAAGTATTTATTGAAGTCTGTCTCTCTGTTGCTTGGCGATCTGTCCAGGGTGGACCCTGCCTCTCGCCCAAAGATGCTGGGATAGGCTCCAGCACCCCCGCGACCCGAAAAGGATTAAGCGGAAGAAGATGGATGGATGGTGTGTGGTTTTCTATGAATGACACGCCCAGTGGGAGGGGCTTGGTCGTTAAAAGGGGGCTGTTGCGGGCTGAACAGGCAGTCTGAAGTTGGTTGTAGAGAAGGTAACATATAGTCTGCTGTCTGTAAGTAAATGAGTGACTTGTTTCCTCCTATTTTGAAGAAGGAGTTAAGAGAGGACACCATTTTAAAGGGACAATTTGGTACAGAGACAGTTTGGGTTTTTCTCCATTTGTTTCCACTGTTTGTTTTCTCCTCACCTGTACATAATTGTGCACTTGGGAGGCTGGCAAATAAAAAGGCTCAATACCATCTGTGCGACTTTGCCATCATTTTTTTTGGGGGGGGGATTTGAAGAAGTTGGAAAAGAACCCTGTGACACTCTTATTTTGAAGGGTTGCAAGACTAGATAGGAGCTCTTGTTTTGAAAGTTCGTTTGCTAAATTCTTTCACTTAGCGAACAAACGTGTAGAGTTCAGACTTCAAATTTTTTTGCCCCCACTCACCCAGTTTCCCGTGCTTATGGTGAACCTATGTTTGTTCTGTTATCTTCCTTTTCATCTCTGCTCGCTGCAGTTTAGATTCCTCCGTGAGCATGCGGGGGCAGCCGCAGTGAGCTGGAGAGCTTCCCCTTTCAGACTTCAGCGGCCAAGCTGCAGACAAACCTGTCTCGTAGGAGCAGCAGCTTATTTTAACGTGATAAATATTCAAGTATCCACAATATGATTTATGTATCACAGGTGGCCAATTGTACTGATACAGCAAATATATTCAGTATATCGCCTAGCCCTAATCAACTGTGACAGGAAGTCATCCGTATACTGTTAAAAAGTTGCACTGCAGCCTCTAGTGGCCTGGCATAGTTATTACAATACCTTTTTTTCCCGGGTCCATTGATGGTAAAGGTGAGTTAAATTTGTGTTTATTTTGAAAGCAAAGCCTTATATGGAAATTCTGGCAAATTAAAAATTGAGAAAATATGGCGATACAATGATACAAGCCTTTAGTTGCACTTAATTTTGACTGGGTGAGCTGAAACAGACAGGCAGATAGAGCCACACACAGACACACTGTTTGATTACTGTATGCCTCCGTTCACCAGCATGATGACACTCCGCAAGCGTGATCAAAAGCAACGCGCATGATAGTCATCCACGCGTCTGAGTACGGAAGCACCCCGCCCGCCCGCGTGAACGTTCCAGTCTGCAAGCAGAATGTCTCTCTAGCATCACTGTCTGAAAGAAGCATGAGCTTATTAAAGTACTTTAAACGTGGGGGGAAAAAAAGCATCAGCGGTATCTAAGCAGTGGAGGCATTTATGGTAGTTTTAACCCGCTCGTAACGGGAGCAATAATGAAGAGTCACTTAGCAAACAGGTGTGGTTAGGCTTCATATGCAGGGAAAGGCAAGCGTGACTGAAATGCTGAGGATTGACTTTACCAGCCACTACAATATTAACTAATTTATATTCATTATTGTGTACCTGGCAAGTCAAAATGACTGAAATTCACAAAGTCAGTGACTTTAATCCGTCAACAGTTTTCAGACAAACTAAACATGCCAACATTTGGATTTAAAAATAAGGGAGGTTCGTAATTTTTATGGACAGAATATGTAGGTGCAACCAAGGATTGGAGGGTGCCATGCTTGATGTTACAACCCACTTTCTGGGCCAAGGCCAGAACTGCCTATCTCAGACTGGGATCACAAATCACATAATCACAAAGTCCATTTTGACCCCCCAGTAGAGGTGGACAGACCCATGTCATTTTCACCCTCAGGCAAGGTAGACACACACCTCCTAATATCCTAGGCTGAATCTCAAACCCATGTCACTGTGATCTGAAAACCTCTTACTCTACCACTGAGTCAAAGAGGAAATCCTCCACTAGCTCTCGGCTAGTAACAGAGGTGTATTCTAAGGTGTAAGGGACTGCACCACTAACTAATTACCCATGGAGGGGCCGTCCACAGAACCTCATCTCTAATGTTTGCGGATGATGTTGTCCCGTTGGCTTCATGGACCAATGACCTACAGGCCTTGCTGGAATGGTTTGCTACTGAGTATGAAGTGGCTGGGATGAGAATCAGAACCTCCAAGTCCGAGTCCATGGTCCTCAGCTGGAAAAAGGTGTATTATACTCTCTGGGCTGGAGACAAACTCCTGCCCCAAGTGGAAGAATTTAAGTATCTCGGGGTCTCATTCACGAGTGAGGGAAGAATGGAGCGAGAAATTGACAGACAAATCGGAGCAGTCTCTGCAGTGATGAGGACGTTGTACGGGTCTGTTGTGGTGAAGAGGGAGCTGAGCTCTAAAGCAAAGCTGTCGATTTACTAGTCAATCTATATTCCTACCCCCACCTATGGTCATGAGCTTCAGGTAATGACCGAAAGAATGAGATCGCAGATACAAGCGGATGAAATGAGCTTTCTCCATGGGATTGCTGGACTCACGTTTAGAGATTGGGTGAGAAGCTCAGTCATCCGGGAGAGGCTCAGAGTAGAACTGCTGCTCCTCCATATCAAAAGGAGCCAGTTGAGGTGGTTTGGGCATCTGATTAGGATGCCTCCTGGATGCCTCCCACTTGAGGTGTTTCGGGCACGTCTAACTGGGAGAAGACCCCCGGTGCAGACCCAGGACATGCTGGAGAGACTGTCTCCCAGCTGGCCTGGGAACGTCTTGGTATCCTCTCTGAAGAGCTGGAGCAGGTGGCCGGGGAGAGGGAAGTTTGGGCTTCTCTTCTTGAGCTGCTGCCTCTGCGACCCGGTCCCCAGAAAAGCAATAGAAAATAGATGGATGGATGGATGGATGGATGGGAGGTTTTTCCTGTTGTCTGGTTGGTGAGGAGAGTTCTAAAAAACTATAAAGCTATCCACCTTATTCCTGAGGGCGCTGCTGTAGAAATGATTATGAGGATAACTTCGGTTTTCTCCGGTTTCCTGCCGCATACCAAAAACATGTAGGTTTAGGGCGCTCGCGCACGCAGCGACCAGCAGCCGGCGGCTTGTCACCAGACTGCAAACCAAATCTACCTACGGGTACAAATAAGTAACAAAAAAAAAACAAAAACTTCTGGTTTGGCTGAAGTAGTGTTAAATCAGTCAGCAAGAGTGGAGTAGTGGGGCATTTATAATTGCGTTTTTAAAAGTTTTTCAAACTCATTTTAATGTATGTCCATATACGTGTTTTGCACTCAAGTGGCAGCTAATTTCAACACTTGTAGTTTTAGTATTTTTTGAATGTTTTGACATACTGTAGTTCTGGTACTTGCTGCTGGTGTTCGTGGTTGTACCATAGACTGTATAAATGGAGGCTTCTTACCGGCAATGCGTAGATCATGCACTGAATATTAAAAAGGACTGTTGGTGTGATTGGTGGTACAGATGCAAGAGCACCAGGTATGTTTCACTTGTATGAATGTCACAGACCTGACGTTAATGTGTTATATATGTCAACAGATCCAAGGCTGCATGAGGTAAAATAAAAAACAGTAATAATTTGCTTCCTAAGGCTTAACGATTTAAGAATGATATCAAATAGTTTTTGGGGGGGTTGGTTGCATTTGTTGCACTGCCTTGGAATGATATGCACTAGTAGCTTCAGTATGCATTAATTTTTAAATTATCACAAAATATAGATCAATAAAATTTTGAACAATTGTCAGAAAAGGTCTGTACATGTTAAGATAAATAACAAGCATTCATGGCATGACAGCAGTATGAGCATTTTAATTTCGGGGTAAAACAAACAGCTGCAGCTGTCTGTATCTACCCCGACATTAAAACACCCAAGCATGGTGTTGTGGTTCTTCGTGGCTCTGACTAGATTCTACGTCTGCTCTGAGGTAAATCTGATTATGTCCAACATCTTTTAACAAAAAACATCAGACTTTATTGCAGTGGACACATTGATACTGTATATCTCAGAGCTTTTATTTATTTACAGCGTTAGCATCTTAGCACCAGAGCTAACTAACAGAGCTACTGTCTGCGAGGGCACTTTAAGGTCATCTTCTCATCCCTCGATAGTCGTGGGAAGTGGTAGATTATATTACTGTTTTTGAGGTGCGAAAGGCCGTGTTCCCACATTTTTGATGCCAAAGTCATTGTTTTTTAACAAGGAAGTGTTCCATTTCAGTGACAACCACATGTTCTGAGCTAGTACTGGAAGTTGCACCCATAATTCACGCAAGGCATCATGGGGGCTAGGAATAAGGTGGACAGAAATATTATAACAGAAATAATTGCATCTTTGGTAATTCAAGTTGATTTATTTCATTAAATTTAATTTTATTAATTTTTTTCTTTGAAATCATAGTTAAATTATTGTTCTGTTCTGGCTTTGCAAAATTATGGTCAAAAGTGTAAATTGTATAAGGAAAAAAAGTCAAAGTTTTACCACAATCTGTTTCTAATTTATAAAGAAAAACATTAATTTTATTTAAAAAAAATAGACAGAGCTATGACATAATCCACAAGTTTACAATAACATCTCAAATATACAAGAAAAGTCATAATTTTACTAGAGGAAATTACAAATGAAGAAAATGGTTGCAAATTTAGATAGATTTACAGAGAAAAGTAGAAAACTATAATTGTTAAAAATTTTGGAGAAAAACCTCAAACCTTCAAGAATGAAGTCATTACTCAAGTTTTTAAGTAAGATAAGATAAGCCTTTATTAGTCCCACAATGGGGAAATTCCAGGATTGCAACAGCACAGGGATAGCAACACTCAGAGCAACAATCAGAAGGCAAGAGAAAAAAACAAGAGCAGCAAGTATACATATGTACATATAAATATAAATATATATATATATATATATATATATATATATATATATATATATATATATATATATATATATATACTGTATATATATATATATATATATATATATATATATATATATATATATATATATATATATATATATAGACAGTGCGGAGCATTGTAGCTAGATGGGATAGATATATAAATATATAAACACAGTGCGAAGCATTGTAGCTGGATGGAATAAATATATGAGTATATAAACACACAGTGCGGAGCATTGTAGCTAGATGGAATAAATATGTAAATATATAAACACACAATGCGGAGCATTGTAGCTAGATGGAATAATATGTAGATATATAAACACAGTGCGGAGCATTGTAGCTAGATGGAATAAATATATGAATATATAAACACACAGTGCGGAGCATTGTAGCTAGATGGAATAAATATGTAAATATATAAACACACACAATGCGGAGCATTGTGGCTAGATGGAATAATATGTAGATATAAACACACACAGTGCGGAGCATTGTAGCTAGATGGAATGAATATGTAAATATATAAACACAGTGTGGAGCACTGTTGCTAGATGGAGTAAATATATAAATATATATATAAACACACACAGTGCGGAGCATTGTAGCTAGATGGAATAAATATGTAAATATATAAACACACACAGTGCGGAACATTGTAGCTAGATGGAATGAAACAACACAACTGTCTACTTAGTTATCCTACATGGTATGATTATGTACCCATACATATTCTCACCCTCCATAGCGGCCGGTATTTTCCTAGTTGTATGCCGGAGGGGACCATTGTGTAAGTCTATTGCGTCTTTTGCATTCAAAACTATTAGGTTGTCACGTCTTTTTTCTGTCTCTGCGAGCAGCCCTGCTTAGGTTGTACAGTCTGACAGCCGTAAGTAGGAAGGACCTGCGAAACCTCTCAGTTGTGCACCTAGGATGATGTAGTCTGCTGCTAAATGAGCTCCTCAGTGCATTCAGTATGTCCTGCATAGGGTGGAACTCGGACTCCAGCAGAGATGACAGTTTAGCCACCATCCTTCTCTCTCCCATCTCCTCCACTGGGTCAAGGCGCTGCCCCAGGACAGAGCTAGCTTTCTTGATCAGTTTGTTCAGTCTCTTCCTATCGGCTGCTGTAATGCCACTGCCCCAGCAGACCACTCCAAAAGTGATGGCTGATGCCACCACCGTGTCATAGAATGTCTTCAGCAGCGCCCCTTGTACACCAAAAGACCTGAGTCTCCTCAGTAGGAACAGCCTGCGCTGTCCCTTCTTGTAGAGTGCGTCAGTATTGTGTGACCAGTCTAGTTTATTGTTCAGATGAACACCCAGGTACTTGTAGGATGTCACCATCTCGATGTCTGTTCCCTGTATATTTACTGGTGCTGTGAGGGGTTGTCCTTGCCTGCGGCAGTCCACCACCAGCTCCTTAGTTTTCCTTGCGTTGATCTGGAGGCAGTTCCGATGGCACCAGTCCACAAAGTCCTGGATAATCCCTCTGTACTCAGCTTCATCTCCGTTGGAGATGAGGCCAACGATCGCAGAGTCATCAGAGAACTTCTGTAGATGGTAGTGTGTTGTGTTGTGTGAGAAGTCCGCAGTATAAAGGGTGAACAGGAAGGGAGCCAAAACCATTCCCTGGGGGGCCCCCGTGCTACCAATGATTGTGTCGGACACACAGTCCCGGGTTCTCACAAACTGAAGCCGGTTTGTGAGGTAGTCCAGGATCCATGATGACAGGTGCTGGTCCACCCCTGCGCACAGCAGCTTGTCCTTCAGGATCATCGGTTGGATGGTGTTGAAAGCACTGGAGAAGTCAAAGAACATGATCCTCACCGCATTCCCGGGCTTCTCCAGGTGGGACAGAGAACGGTGAAGGAGGAAGATCACCGCATCCTCCACCCCAATGCCATGCTGGTAGGCGAACTGGAGTGGATCCATCGCTGGTCCCACCAGGGGGCGGAGGTGAGCAAGGAGCAGTCTCTCCAGGGTCTTCATCATGTGGGACGTCAAGGCCACTGGTCTGTAGCTGTTCAGGTCTTTGGGGTGGGAAGTCTTTGGTACAGGTACCACACAAGATGTTTTCCACAGCTGTGGTACCCTCCCCAGCTTCAGGCTCAGATTGAAGATGTACTCCACAATCCCACACAGCTGGTCTGCACAGGACTTGAGGAGCTTTGCGCTGATGCCGTCCGGTCCCGACGCCTTCCTCACCTTGATCTTCCTCAGCTCTGTCCTCACCTGGGTCTTAGTGAGGGTCAGGTTGGGGGGCTGTGTGTTGGGAGTGGGGGGGGTGTTGGTGGAGTGGGGAGTGGGCAGCAGGACTTGATGTCTTTAGAGGCAGCAGTGGTTGTTGTGCAGTCAGGGGGGAGGGCCGTTGGTCAAACCTATTGAAAAACAGATTCAGATTGTTCGCCCACTCCCTGCCCCCCGTGGCCTGGGGGGAGGTATTCTGGAGCCCAGAGATGGTTTTAAGGTTTCTCCAGACCCCGCTGATGTCGCTCTGCTGCAGCTTGTCCTCCATCTTCTTCCTGAAGCTGTCCTTGCCTTCTCTGATCTTTCTCCTCAGCTCCCTCTGTACGGACTTCAGCATCTCCCTGTTCCCCGACCTGAAGATCCTCTTCTTCTCTCTCAGAAGTGTTTTTATCTCAGGGTTGATCCAGGGTTTGTTGTTTGAGCAACACCGTATGGTCTTGGTGGGAACGGTGTTGTCCACACAGAAGCTGATGTAGTCCGTGATGGTGTGAGTGAGGCCATCGATGTCCTCACCATGTGGATCGCAGAGCTGCTCCCAGGCGGTGGTTTCAAAACAGCCCTTTAGAGGGTCCATTGCTTTCTCAGACCATAACTTCAATGTGCGCATGGCCGGAGGTTGTCTGTGCACTAGGGGTTTGTACACCGGCCGGAGATGAACCAAGTTGTGATCCGATCTCCCGAGTGGGGGGAGTTGTGATGAAGTGTACGCCTCCTTAGTGTTTGCGTAGAATAAGTCCAGTGTTTTATTGTCTCTAGTGTGGCATGTGACATATTGGGTAAACGTGGGTAGAATGGGAGACAGTGAAACATGGTTGAAATCGCCTGAGATGAGGAGAAGAGCATCTGGGTGTTCTGTCTGCAGCCTGCCAGTTACTGAATGGATGATGTCACGCGCTGTCCCAGCGTTCGCCGTCGGATTTGCATAAACAACAATGCATATCACATGTGAGTATTCCCTCGGGAGATATGTAGGCCGCATGCTAACAGCTAGCAACTCAATGTCTTTGCTGCAATGTTGTTGTTTAACAGTGATATGTCCCGGTCTGCACCAGTTGTTGTTAACATATATTATCACTCCACCGCCCCTTGTTTTGCCACTGTCTGATGTTTGGTCTGCCCGTATCGCATGGAAACCCTCCAGTTCAATGTTAGCATCTGCTGCTAATTTGGTTAGCCAAGACTCTGTGAAAAGATACAGACTACACTCCCGGTATATGCTATCGTAGAGGGAGATAGCCGCTAGCTCATCTACCTTTTCCAGTAACGATCGTACATTCCCCATGACAACGGATGGAAGGGTGGGTCTGTACCTTATATTTCTTGTCTTCCACCTTACTCCAGCCCGGCACCCATGGCGTTTTTGCCTCAGTTCTCCCGGTATGTCGAGTTTTTCTGTTAGCACCGGGTGGCGGTTGAGTGCTAGCAGCTCTTCCCTGCTGTACCGTCTCCTGCTATAAACAGTGGCTCCGTCCACCGGCTCGGGAGACATTTGGGGCGATCTGTGTGTCCGTGATAGAAATGGAGTGAAAAGTGGGTGTTGTTGGTTTGTACCCTTAACTCAACTAGAAATTTTCGATTGTCTAGTATTATTTATTCATTTCAAAATACTGCTTTTACATGAGTAGAATTTCTAGCTATTATATCCCTCTCTGATCATATAATTTAAGTATGTATGAGTTAATTACTATTATGAATGTTTGTTTCCCTTCTCTTCCCTACTCTCTCAATGGAAAAAAAGAAACACTAGAATAAAAATACAAAAAATACACATATTTTTTCCATTTATGTAAACATGACAAAAAATCCTGCAAGACAAAACATGACTCTTGGTATTTTCTAACCTGTTTGTATACCACCATAGACAGAGAAAGAACCTGAATAAGGCAGGGCTCAGAGAGGGAAAGATGAGACAGACAAGATGAGCCAAGGAGAGGAAAGTGTTTAGGCAGAGGGTGCAAGAGAGGGAGGGGAGAAGGATGACACCAGTAAAAAGTCCAAACACAGGACGTCTGGGTGGGACCCCAACTGGCCCAATATTTCAACATTCAAGTCTTGGTTGTGCAATACTTCAAATGGTGAGTTCCATATGCAAAGTTACTGTGCAAAGTAAAATAAATAAATAAATAAATAAATAGTATAAAATTAGGAAAGCTTAAACTGTGGTTTGATTCAAACAAATTAACACTCAATATTTAAGTAAGACAAAATTTATAGTTTTTAACAATCATCACAACAACTTAGTATCTAAACTCAGTGTAAATGGTGTAGAGATTGAAAGGGTATCCAAAACTAAATTTCTTGGAGTAATAATTGATAATAAACTGTGTTGGAAGTCACATATTAATTATATTAAAGGTAAAATATCTAAATCAATTGCAATACTACACAGAGTGAAATATTTGCTGAATCAAACTACATTATATACTTTGTATCATTCATTAATACTCCTATACATGACATATTGTACTTAAGTATGGGGAAATACATATAAAACAAACATACACTCGTGGACAAAATTGTTGGTACCCCTCTGTTAATGAAAGAAAAACCCACAATGGTCACAGAAATAACTTGAATCTATGGTGCATATTTAATGCACATATGTAACATGCTGTATGGTACGCATTCTCCCCCACAGGCATACAGTGGCTCGACGGTGCAGAGCCTACAGTCAAACGTCCAAATGAACAATGCCCCAGCAGGGACCTCGGCTAGGAGGTGGGTGCTGGGGGAAGAAGGAAGTCGGAGACAATGTCCCGGCAGGAGCCCCGAGGTGGAGAAGAGAGCAGAGACGCCAGCAAGTCTCTATGCCAGCAAGGGGCTATGTGTGACTATGGGTGCATATGTTTACTGAGCTTCTGTGGGGGTAAAGGTGTGAGATACGCTATGTGGGGGTTGAGTATCTCTGGGGGTTATAAAAGCTGGAGGAAAGTTGTGTTTCTTTCTCTTATTATGCTGAGAACTTTGATGATAGAAGATGTGACTTTCAATAAAGCTTCCTGAGAAATAAACTCAGTCTCGTTTGTAAGGCATCTTCTACAAATCTGACAAAAGTGGTAATAAATAAAAATTCTATGAAAATTAACCAATGAAAATCAGACAATGCTTTTGAATTGTGGTTCAACAGAATTATTTTAAAAAACAAACTCATGAAACAGGCCTGGACAAAAATGATGGTACCCTTAATATTTTGTTGCACATCCTTTTGAGGCAATCACTGCAATCAAACATGTGTTTCCGTGTCTGCGTGTGTTTACTCCAGGATTTCTCCGGTTTCCTCCCACAGGGGCCAAAAACATGCATGTTAGGTTAACTGGCATCAACTGGGGAGGTATGAATGTGAGTTGTCCCTTCCCCCAGGCCACAGCTGTAAATAAGAATGTGCTCTTAGCCTGTCCTGCTTGGTTAAATAGGGTGCTTGTCCAAACGTGTTTTTTGTCGCCCGACCGCCCTGAGCTTTTTTTTTCAGCGTTTGTGCACGTGGCGCTCTGGGGGAAAAAAAAGTCTGTGCCCTGTATCCCAGCAACAGCTTGTCACTCTCATCTCAGCACTTCCGCGTTTCCTATTGACAGACTTTCTACTGATTGTTTTTAATAGCAGTCTTGTGGAGAGAGGAATAATCAGGCAGAGGTCCAGTGCAGAATAGGCTTTATTCATCTCTCTCTCCTACATTCTCTAGAATCACAAGCATCAAAAGCATAACAGGTCACAGGCACCTCTGCTCTTATGGCATACCACTCGGTCAGCCTTCTGTGGTGCTGCATTAACATCAAAGCCCTTGCAATTCCCATTCTCTTTGTCACTGTTCACATCAACTCACCAACCCTTGCATCAACACCCAAACCCCCCATGACGATTCCCCTTGTCCTTCCGTCTGAGTGTAAACATACTGAGGTGGTCCCCCCCCCCACCACCACCAGAACTCAGACTGAGCCTTAACCCTCATGTCCTTTGGGCTTCAGCTTATGTCAATAGCGGCTGTAACGGGGGTCTGCGGCTCCGAGGCGCTGCTGTGCCGGCGGGGGGGGGTGGGTGGTGGCTCCTGGGGGTGCGTCCGTCTGTGGGGGACATTGGGAGGGTGGGAAACATCTTTAGCATGCCATTGTGACTGATCTGATGAGTCATCTAGCTGGGGAGTTCTCAGTGGGGGTCGTCCGCGCAGAGGAGCTTGGGCCAACACCACCTGCTCGTCTGCTCAAATGAAAGCGGGCTTAAGCCTGTCTAAACAGACTGTTTCCCTGTGTCCCCCCAAGTCTAACACTAAATGTTTCTCCCCGGGTTCCAGCGCTGTGAACGCGCCATCGTAGGGCAGGCGCAAAGGGGTCCGGTGGGCATCGTGCCTGACAAATACTAACGCCGTGTCCTTCAAGGCCTTTGGCCCAAAAGCACGTGGAAAACAGTTGTGGACCGGACCGGGTATCGTCCCTGCCACTGCGCTATGTGGTAAAAGCAGGGATTGATCGGTGTTCGACGCGGGGCTGTCCGGCAAAAATTCCCCTGGGAGTCGCAGCGGCTGGGAAAAAAACAGCTGTGCTGGGGAGGCTGCCAAATCCTCCTTAGGTGCTGAACGCAACCCTAATAGAACCCACGGCAACCGGTCTACCCAATCTGCATCCGTAAGCAAAGCCCTGAGCGCTGCTTTAAGCGATCTATGGAAATGCTCGCATAACCCATTGGCCTGGGGGTTGTACGCGGTTGTGTGATGAATTGTGATGCCCAGGCTGCAGGCCATGGTGGACCAGAGGTCGGAAACAAACTGCGGGCCCCGATCGGACGTGATATCCGAAGGGGCACCAAAACGTGCCACCCATGTCGTCAAAAAAGCACGTGCAACTTCTGCGGACACAGTGGAAGCTAGCGGGACTGCTTCGGGACAGCGCGTGGTGCGGTCCACCACTGTCAGGAGGTGCATGCACCCCTGCGATGGTGGGAGGGGGCCCACGAGGTCCACGTGAACGTGGTTGAACTGCTTAGCCGGGATATGGAATGGCTCCAAGGGGGGCTTTGTGTGCCTGTGCACTTTGGCTCGTTGGAACGCTACGCAGGCTGCCGCCCACTGTTTCACCTGTTTGTGCAGGCTCAGCCAGACGAACTTTGCTCCCACCATTTTGACTGACGCGCGCACCCCTGGGTGCGTCAGGGAGTGAACTGACTCAAAAATGCGGCGGCGTCAAGCGCGTGGGACCACCAGGTGCGGGCGGCCCTTGGAGATGTCACAGATTAGGGGGGGGGGCCCGTCCTGTAGTACTCTGCTCTCCAGCCTTAACCCTGTTGGTCCAGACTGGAGCGTGCAAATGTCCGCATCGCCGATCTGCTCAGCGGCCATGGCCGTGTAATCTATCCCCACGTAGACTGGGGCCACTAATGCGTGCGAGAGGCAGTCCGCCACCACGTTGAGTTTACCGGCCACATGATGAATGTCGGTCGTAAACTCCAAGATCGCGGCCAGCTGTCTCTGCTGTCGGCCCGACCATGGTTCCGGAACCTTGGCCATCGCGTATGTTAGCGGCTTGTGGTCCACGAATGCAATGAAGGTGTGCCCTTCCAGCCAGAACTGGAAGTGGCATATGGCCAAGTGGAGAGCCAGTAACTCTCTGTCAGACGCGCTGTATTTACACTCACTGTCGCGCAAAGACCTGCTAAAAAAGGCGAGCGGCTGCCAAGAACCGGCGACGTGCTGCTCCACGATGGCCCCTATGGCCACGTCCAAGGCGTCCGTAGTGAGCGCTATCCGAGCCGCCGAGTCCGGGTGCGCCAACAGTTCGGCATTCACTAGGGCTATTTTAACCTTGGAAAACGTCTGCTCTCGCTCAGGATTCTGTCCGCCGGTTTCCGTTTCTTAAGCACGGCATACAACCGCTGCATGAGCTGGGATGCGCGGGGAAGGAAACGGTTGTAAAAGTTAACCCTCCCCAAAAACTCCTGCAGCGCCCTGACCGTCTGGGGCTAGGGAAAATCTGCCACCATGTGCACTTTGTCCGGTAAGGGTATCGTGCCCTCCGGTGAGATGCGGTGGCCCAAAAAATCGATACCCGTCACCCCGAACTGGCACTTTGCCGGGTTGATTATTAATCTGTGCTCCTCCAACCTCTGGAAAACTGTCCTGAGATGGGCTACGTGTTCGTCCTCGGACGCGCTGGCCACCAGGATGTCGTCCAGGTAGATGAACACAAATGGCAGATCGTGCAACACCGCATCCATCATGCGTTGGAATGTCTGCACTGCGCCTTTTAACCCGAAAGGCATGCGTAAAAACTCAAAAAGACCAAACGGGGTTATTACTGCCGTTTTAGGTATGTCCTCAGCGCACACCGGGACCTGGTGGTAACCGCGGACCAGGTCTGTCTTGGAAAAAATGCATGCCCCGGTGAGGTGAATGGAAAAATCCTGAATATGGGGGATCGGGTAGCGGTCGTACGCTGTGGCATTGTTCAATCTGCAGAAATCTGTGCACGGTCGCCATGATCCCTCGGCTTTAGGAACCATATGTAGCAGGGATGTCCATGGGCTGTTTGAGCGTCTGATGATGCCCAACTTTTCCAGGTTGGCAAACTCCTCACGCACTATGACCAGTTTAGTTGCGTCCAGACGGTGAGGTTGTGCAAAAACGGGCGGCCCCGTGGTGGTAATGAAGTGCTCCACCCCGTGTTTAGTGGCGGTCGGCAAAAAAGTCGGGACCATGAGTGCTGGGAACTGGGTGAGTAGTGTGTGGAACTTACCCCCTGGAGCTGTGATGTTGACTAGCGTTGTGGGCCCGGCTCCTCTCGCTGTACAGGGGAGAGAATCAAAAGACATTGCGTTACTCAGGCGTCTGTTAGTAACATCGACTAGTAGTCCGTGTGCACACAAAAAATCACCGCCCAAAATGGGGAAGCTGCATGCCGCTATGACGACTGTCCATTGGTATGTACGGGCGTGCAAGGATACAGTCAGTGTCCTCTCACCAAAAGTCTTAATGTCTGAGCCGTTTGCGGCCGTCAGCTCAGGGCCACTTGTTCCCGCCAGCCGGTCAGTGTACGACGGCAGGATGAGACTCTTTTGGGAGCCGGAGTCCACAAGGAACCATCTCCCCGAGCGTGAGTCTGTCGCATAGAGCAGCTTGCTCGCTTCACCAGCGGTCGCAGCTGCTACCAACTGCTGGCCCTGGCGTTTCCTGAGCGCTTGAATTGGCATGGTGGCACGCATTGGCGTGCGTCCTCTCCAAAATGGCAGTGGTAGAAGCAGAGTGTGTCTCTCTGGTGCTTCTTGGCTTCTGGTGCAGCCACCGTCGTCGGCTCCTTGCCCCCACTGGCCGTCTTGCTGGGTTCAGATGCCGTTGCATTCACTGCGAGGGCTCTGGTGGTGACGATAATCCGATCTGCCTCTTGTGCTAGCACCCGGTAGTTGCACACAGCCAGCAGCGAAGAATTGGCAAGGACCGCCCTGGCCGCCGTCGGGAGGTTGCGGAGGAAAAGGTGGGCAAAGAGGAAATGCCCGTCATCTGTGCCCATCAACGCCAACATCTTCTCCATTAACTCGACTGCCGACCCGTCTCCCAACTCGGAGTGCGTCAGGAGCCTTTCCGCTCTCTCGCAGTCTGAGAGCGTATAGTGCCGGGTCAGCACGGTCTTGAGAGCCTCGTATTTGTCGTGGGCTGGGGGCCATTGGAACAGGCTCGTTACCTGCTGAGTTATGCGCGCGTCCAGTGCTGCAACCACGTAGTAGTATCTGGTGTCATCCGCCGTTATTCCCCGGAGCGCGAACTGGGCCTCGGTGTGGAGGAACCAAGACTTTGGGTCGTGTAGCCAAAAATCAGGGAGTTTGACCGAAACGGCTGGCACCTCCCGTCCGGGTCATCTCCGGGGTGTACGCCTCGAGTTCCATTGTGCGTCAAGTGTCACCAGTGTGGAGAATAATCAGGCGGAGAGTTCCAGTGCAGAACAGGCTTTATTCATCTCTCTCTCCTACATTCTCTAGAATCACAAGCATCAAAAGCGTAACAGGTCACAGGCACCTCTGCTCTTATGGCATACCACTCGGTCAGCCTTCTGTGGTGCTCCATTAACATCAAAGCCCTTGCAATTCCCATTGTCTTTGTCACTGTTCACATCAACCCACCAACCCCCGCATCAACACACAAACCCCCGTGACGATTCCCCTTGTCCTTCCGTCTGAGTGTAAACATACTGAGGTGGATTCCCACAGTCTCTAAATAACAATGGACAGGAAACGTGTTTTAGCAGCTCTGGATGTGAAATATGATGACACAGAAAGCAGGAGTCTGGGTACACACTAGTACTGGCATTCTATGTCCCGCCCACGCAGCAGTTCGGATAGGCTGTTTAAGGTCTGACATGACAATCTCAGCTGCAGTCTCTGAAAAGTTTAACTTTTTTCAACGCTGAGCACCCTGAGTGCCATGACAAAAAACAGCCACCGCCAAGGGCGTTTCTGCACCAAGGGCACTCAGCGCTGTAAACGCTGGACTACATAGAGAATGAATGGAAAATAGCCGCTCAGAGCAAAAAAAAACACATTTGGTGGACACGCAGCCTAAAGGTTAAATAAAAAAAATAATGCTGCCAAGGTAAGTGAAATATTCAACGCCCTCTACTGCCTGTTCGCTTATGGTGATGGGAGCTTTCTGTAGGGCGTTCACTCGTAAGCTCTTTGTCTTCTCAATGTTGATCTCTAGTCCTGTCATTTTGGCAACAATGTTTAGATTATCTGTCTTTGCTTGCATGTGTCCATGGGTGTGCTCAAGCAGACTAATGTCATCTGCGAAGTCCAAATCCTCCAGTTTTTGGGTAAGGGTCCACTGGATACCCCTAGGCTGGTTCATTGCAGTTTTCATCACCCAGTCGATCACCAATGTGAAGATCATGGGAGACAAGAGACATCCTTGCCTGACACCTGTGTTGACAGTAAATGGAGATGAGAGGTTGGTGTTGTGTATGATTCTGCAGTTGTTTTCCCTGTACAAGCTCTGAATAATGTGGACAATCTTCTGGGGGATACCGTAGTCTTTCAGGATTCTCCAGATGGTTGTTTTGTCCACCATGTCAAAAGCTTTTTTAAAATCAATGAAATTGACATATAGTGGAGACTGTCATTCCAGGGATTGTTCAATGATGATCTGGAGAGTTGCTATCTGGTCAATGCATGATCTTCCTGTTCAGAATCCTGCTTGTCCCTTTCTCAGCGTGCTGTCTACAGCTGTCCTTATCCTCTCCAGTCACTCTTGTAAGGACCTTACTTGGAAGTGATAAATGCTGTATGCCTCTACAGTTTTAGCAGTCACTGAGGTCTCCTCTCTTCGGTAGCTTCACTAGGTAGCCAGTTCTCCATTCTAAAGGGATTTCTTCTTTTTTCCAAACCTAACTAACTAACTAACTAACCTGCACTTATATAACGCTTTTCTAGTCACAAAGACCACTCAAAGCGCTTTCACTAGTACTAACCCTCTATTCTAAGGGCCTATAGGAAACAGATATCTAGGGACAATTTAGAACAACCAGTTAACCTAACATGCATGTCTTTGGATTGTGGGAGGAAACCGGAGCCCCCGGAGTAAACCCACGCAGCACAGGGAGAACATGCAAACTCCACACAGAAAGGTTCCAACCCCTGCCAGCCTGGGGATTCGAACCAGGAACCTTCTAGCTGTAAGGCAACAGTGCTAACCACTGCACCACCGTGCTGCCCAAACCTCCTGAAGCAGCTCAATCAGGATGTTCGATGTGGTACCAGGATCTGCATTCAGGGCTTCTGGAGGTATGGCGTTGGGTCCTAGTGCTTTTCCACCCTTTATCTTGTTGATGGCCTTCACCACCTCCTCCTTGCTGATAGGGCCCAAGTTGACGCTGAAGTTGTCTCCTTCTTCTAATATGGGTAGATTCTGTACAGCTATGCCATTCAACAAGCGGCTGAAGTATTCTTTCCATCTATCAATTTGTTCTGTAGTCTTGCTGAGGAGGTTTCCATCTTTCCCCCTAACTGGTTGGTTAGTGTTGATCTTTCTTACTGAGAGCTGTTGAGTGATGGTGTATAGCGTTTTCATGTCATTTTTTCCTGCAACTTCTTCAGCCTCTGTAGCCAGGCTGTCTATAAGTGTCCTTTTATCTCTCCTTGCACTCTTCTTCACGTCCTTGTTCTTTCTTCTATACTCCTGTTGTACAGTGGTGTGAAAAAGTGTTTGCCCCCTTCCTGATTTCTCATTTTTTTGGATGTTTGTCACACTTAAATGTTTCAGATCATCAAACAAATTTAGATATTAGACAAAGATAACACAAGTACAGTGATCCCTCACTTATCGCGGTTAATGGGTTCCAGAACCGACCGCGAAAAGTGAAAAACCGCGAAGTAGCGTCACCCCTAATGACGTCACCCATAAATAATACGTACGTTCATTCTCTCACTCTCTCTCTCATATGATACGTGTGTGTGTGTGTGTAAGTGTACATACATACGTAGATGTAAATAAAGTGTACATAAATATGTTTTTAGAACTCTTTTATTCTTATAACAAGATACGTAACTCAAGATGAAGATGATTTACTGCACAGGTTAATGAGAGCTTTACTGCTCCTCAGGTGACGCCTCATCGTCAGGTGCTAGAGGCGCAGGATCGTCGAGGGCAGCTTCCAATAGAGCTGGAGAAGCTGCAGGAGGCGGCGTAGTGGCTCGACGGGAAGACTATTTCGCACAAAAAGGCACAAGAGAACAGCGAAAAGTTCCACACGGCGAGACTAAGCAACACGAGCAATAAAGAACAATGAATGCGGTCTTCCTTCGCTGGGTATGGGCACTCGGCAGGGAGAGAAGCTGGGTAAAACGTCTCAGCCAATCAGCTTGCGAGATTCCCGAGCCGAGCCAACACGAGAACAGCGAACAGAGAGGTGGATTTTGAGTTGTGCGGGCTCTCCGTGTTGATACCTGATGTTCTAATGTAGTCTCCCTGCCTTCTGCTAGCGCCCGCCCATTTTTTCTCAATTTTGAATTTTTGATGAATATTTTTGAAAAATCCGCGATGCACTGAGGGCGCGAAAGGTGAGGCGCGAAGTAGCGAGGGATCACTGTAAACATAAAATGCAGTTTTTAAATGAAGGTGTTTATTATTAAGGGAAAATAAAATCCAAACCTACATGGTGCTGTGTGAAAAGGTGATTGCCCCTTAAACCTAATAAATGGTTGGGTCACCCTTAGCAGCAACAACTGCAATCAAACATTTGCAATAACTGGCAATGGGTCTTTTACAGAGCTGTGGAGGAATTTTGACCCACTCATATTTGCAGAATTGTTGTAATTCAGCAACACTGGAGGGTTTTCAAGCATGAACTGCCTTTTTAAGGTCATGCCATAGCATCTCAATCGGATTCAGGTGAGGACTTTGACTAGGCCCTCCAAAGTCTTCATTTTGTTTTTCTTAAACCATTCAGAGGTGGACTTGCTGGTGTGTTTTGGATCATTTTCCTGCTGCAGAACCCAAGTGCGCTTCAGCTTGAGGTCACGAACAGATGGCCGGACAATCTCCTTCAGAATTTTTTGGTAGACAGCAGAATCCATGGTTCCATTTACCACAGCAAGTCTTCTGGGTCCTGAAGCAGCAAAACAGCCCCAGACCATCACACTACCACCACCATATTTTACTGTTTGTATGATATTCCTTTTCTGAAATGCTGTGTTGCTTTTACACCGGATGTAATGGGACACACACCTTCAAAAAAGTTCAATTTGTCTCGTCAGTCAACAGAGTATTTTCCCAAAAGTCTTGGGGATCATCAAGACGTTTTCTGGGAAATCTGAGACGAGCCTTTATGTTCTTTTTGCTCAGCAGTGATTTTCATCTTGGAGCTCTGCCATGCAGGCCATTTTTGCCCGGTCTCTTTCTTAAGGTGGAGTCATGAATACTGACCTTAACTGAGGCAAAGTGAAGCCTGCAGTTCTTTGGATGTTGTTGTGGGGTCTTTTGTGACCTCTTGGATGAGTTGTCGCTGCACTCTTGGGGTAATTTTGGTCGGCCGGCCACTCCTGGGAAGTTTCACCACTGTTCCATGTTTTCGCCATTTGTGGATAATGGCTCTCACTGTGGTTCACTGGAGTCCCAAAGCTTTAAAAATGGCTTTATAACCTTTTCCAGACTGATAGATCTCAAATACTTTGTTTCTCATTTGTTCCTGAATTGCTTTGGATCGCAGCATGATGTCTAGCTTTTGATGATCTTTTGGTCGATTTGACTTTGTCAGGCAGATCCTATTTAAGTGATTTCATGATTGAAAACAGGTGTGGTAGTAATCAGGCCTGGGTGTGGCTCGAGAAATTGAACTCAGCTTTCCAAAGATGTGATAAACCACAGTTAATTTATGTTTTAAGGGGGGGGTGTCACTTTTTCACACAGGGCCATGTAGGCTTGGATTTTTTTTACCCTTAATAACAAACACCTTCATTTAAAATAATGCATTTTGTGTTTCCTTGTGTTATCTTTGTCTAATATTTAAATTTGTTTGATGAGCTTAAACATTTAAGTGTGGCAAACATACAAAAAAGTGAGAAATCAGAAAGGCGGCAAACACTTTTTCACACCACTGTATATGCTGCTTCTACGCCCTTGTTCTAACTTTTCAAAGTCTCTGCTTTATGGTTCTTCTTTCCTCGATCAGGCTGACTGTGTCTTTTGAAAGCCAGCTCTTGAATTCTCTCTTTTTAAAGCCCAGGATTTTCTCTGAGGTTTCAGAGAAGGCACGCTTGACTCATTCCCACTTCTTTTCTATAGAGCCATCTTCCAAATCTGCTAGAGCTTGGAATCTGTTCTTGAGGGAAGTGGAGAACTCTCTCCATTGAGTCTCGGTCTGGAGCTTTGCTATGTTTAATAATCTTGGTTGTCTCTGTGAGCCAGTCTTCTTGACAGCTTGGAACTTCACTCTCAACTTTCCTATCACCATATGGTGGTCTGATCCTACATCAGCCCCTCTGCATGCTCTAACGTCTATCAGGGTCCTTCTCCACCTTCGAGATATTGTCAAGTGTTCGATCTGGTTTTGTGTTGCCAAATCAGAAGATATCCAAGTCATCTTATGAATCCTCTTGTGGGGGAAAAAAGAGTTGCCAATTACCAAGTCATTCTGCTGGCAGAAGTCCGTAAATAGTTCTCCATTCTCATTCATGCTACCAAGGCCTTGTACCCCCATGATAAGCTCTATTCCCGTATTGTCAGTGCCCACTTCAGCATTGAAGTCACCTAACACAATAGTGATGTCTCTTTTTGATGTTCTGTCTATCACACTTTGTAGTTGTTCGTAGAACTTATCCTTTAACTCTTGTTCAACGTTTGTTGGTGCATAGCACTGGATGATTGCCACTTTATGAAACTTGGAATGAAATCGTGTTGCCAGGTTTCTCTCATTGACTGGCTCCCACTCAATCAGGCTTCTGCTGGCTCTTTTTGTTATCATCAGTCCAACTCCATTCCTGTGTTTGTTGCCCTCATTTGGTGGTCCTGAATACATTATATGTCCAGATGCTAAGGTGATTTGTCCGTAGGTTGCCCACCGCACCTCACTGAGTCCTAGAATGTCCAGTTTGTACTTCTCCATTTTCATGGCCACCTGCACCGCCTTTCCTGTCTCATGTAGTGTTGTCACATTCCCTGTTCCTATCCGTTGGATGGTCTTGGGATAGAGAAGATTCATCTGCAGCTCAGTGCCATGATGGGTTTGGCTGGTCTGCTTCATGCACTCTTTCCCAGGTTGTTTCTCTTGGTTCCGTAATATTGGTTTTGCAGTTTTTGTTTCTGTAGCTTAGCTTTTTTTGCGGAGTGGAGGTGCTCACCCCGTACCCAACACTCCTCCTTTTTCAACTGGGCTTGGGACCGGCTTTGACGAAGTTACCAAGGTCTTTAAGCCAAAGGAAACACTTAAGGCCCCCAGTTTCGTAAATCTAAAATTTAATAATTCTCCCTTGTAATATGCAACTCCAAACAAAAACTTTATTACATCCCTTCTGGCTAATTTTAAACTTTTTCCATCTTGTAAATTTGTCACTTTTTTACCCAGTTTCATAAATCTGTGATTACCCCCACAACTGTCAATTTCTGACTCCCACCAAAAATTTCTGACCTTTTTCCCCCAGTTTCATACATTTATGACTTCGCCAGAGATTTGTAAATGTGTGATTCCTGTAAATTTGCAACTCTTCCCCCATTTTTGTAAATTTTGAATCCCACCATAAATTTTCGGGAGCAGATCATTATTCCGAAGGTCCATTGGTCATGAAAATCAGGTCTAAGTTAATAGACAGACTAGTTCTCTTTGAAAAATCAAGGTTGCATTTATGTTGTAACCATCATTAATCATCATTGGTTCATTAAACATACTATTTATGGCAGGTATAACAAGACTCAAATTTAATTTTAATTGACCATATTAAGTATAAACACATGGATGCAGTAAATGTAAAGTGTGTACATATGTGGTGGATGGGAAGGGAGGATGTTGAATGGTTGGGTGGTAGTAAACTTGTTTATTTCAATTCAATTCAATTCAACTTTATTTATATAGCGCCATTTCACAACAACAGTCATCTCATAGCACTATCAACTGTAGGGGGAACCCCCACAATTGCAGAAAGACCCCAGCAGTCAGGCGATCCCCTGTGAGCAAGCACTTGGCGACGGTGGAGAGGAAAAACTCCTTTTTAACAGGAAGAAACCTCCAGCAGAACCAGGCTCAGGGAGGGGCAGTCATCTGCTGCGACTGGGTGGGGGGTGAGGGGATAGAGAAGAAGAAAAGAACAGACATATAGAGAGCAAACAGCACGATGGGGACTCAATCTATGGGAGAGAACAAACAAATGTTAATGACCAGCAAAAAAAAATATTTCATTGAGAGTGAGGAAAGGAGTGAGGCCCAGTGCATTACTGGAGGTCCCCCGGCTGACTAAACCTATTAGCAGCATAACTAAGGGAGGGTTCAGAAACACATGATCCCTCCCTAATTGTAGGCTATATCAAAAAGGTAGGTTTTAGCCCTATTCTTAAAAACAGAGATCGAGTCTGACTCCTGAATCCAGATTGGCAGCTGATTCCACAGGAGAGGAGCTTGATAACTGAAGGCTCTGCCTCCCATTGTACTTTTGGAGATTCTAGGTATTACAAGTAATCCTGCATTTTGGGAGCGTAGTGCTCTGTTAGGATAATACGGTAGTATCAGATCTTTTAAATAAAAAGGAGTCTGATTGTTTAGAGCTTTGTAAGTAAGAAGAAGGATTTTAACCCCTTGCACGCCAGGCAATTTTCCTAAAAATGCCAAAAAATAATGTGCCCAAAGTAAATCGAAAGCTGTTATTCAACCCTTTGCAGCATCTTCATGGGGTTGGTCTCATTTAAAAGAAAACACTTTGAATTTTTTGGCAAAAAAAACCATAATCTCTCTACGTGCTCCGGCCACTGAGTTACAGTCATCTAAACATACTGAACTTGAAGAAAATAAATTTGGACACAGTGTTTTTTTGGATACAAATGCTTGCAAATAACACACAGCTGTCCGATCCGGCTGGAAAATGCAACAGAAATGTAGAACCAAGTGTTATCAAGCTGAGATCCAAATTTGGTAACAATACCACAAAAAATGAATATTTTACACAGCTTTGTTCTCAGGTAGTTCCCAGGCGTTTTGGAACTGTGCCAAATTGTGCCAAATGGAACAGTTTGGAAAAACATCTGTAACTTTTGAATAATTCAATGTAGAATCTTCATTTTGGGCTCTAATGAAAGGTCACACTCAGGGCTGTGTCTGTGTGTGTGTGTGGGGGGGGGAACCCCCCCCCCCGCTACAAAAGACGGGAGTTCGGCCCTCGCTACATGATGGATTACACTCCTTGCATGTTTTCACAGTGGCCCCCCCCCCTCGCTACTGTGTGTGTGTGTGGGGGGGGGTTGTCCCCCCCCCCCTCGCTACAGAAGACGGCCATCACTACATGAAGGAATAGACTCATATGCTTCCCCCCGCGGACCGGGGGGCGTTCGGACCGTGAACGCCACCCCCCGCTCCTCTTCTGCAGCGGGGGGCGGGGGGGGGGGGGCGTTCACGGTCCGAACACGGCAAATGAACCGTTTATCGCGGCGCACGCACTTCGTACTTCGTGCGCAGTACAGTTGTAATTTACCGATCGGTCAAAAGTCATTTTTGGATTACAGTTTTCAGGGAGAAATAATAATTTAGCTTATAACACCTTACCTCTTCACAGCAGCAGAGTCGTGGCGAACTTCTCTTCCCCACTGTCAGACGAACGCGACGCTGCTCCGCTCGTGGATCCCGATCAAAACATAATTCCAATATTGCGGTTTTGGTGAATGATTTACGACCTTTGTCGTCGGCCTCCATCGGTCTATGATGACGGAAGAGAATCCTAAACGTCTATTCTGCTGGAATGAGTGCAGGTCCCACTTGTGGGTGTTCTCCATGCTGCTGGGTGAGCCTGGGTCTGTAGCAGATTCGTCCAGCGTCCTTTGTTTTCATCTGCTGCAGCAGTAAATCTCTCTTCACCCAGCCTGAATTTCTGTGCTTCAATTGGCTCCTGCATTCACAGTAGGCGGGTCCTCCTTCCTAGGTTTTCATTCATTGGCTCTTCAAGGTTTCAGAAACCCAATTCAAGGCTCTTATTAGTCGAATGAGAGGTCAATCAGATGAACTAATCTGTTCGCGGCTGTGTCTGCAGTTTTTTTTTTAGTGGCGCTTGAACGCCACTACATCACCATCACCACCTACATCACCACAATCTGGACTATGCGTCAGAGTGCGCACGAGGGTGCAGAAGTGCGCCCTCGTGCGTCCTGGGACGCAGAGACTTGCCCGCCCACGGAACAACGGAGCGCAAGTGGTTAAACTTAATTCTAAACTCTATGGGAAGCCAATGAAGGGACGCCAGAACCGGAGAGATATGATCTCTCTTTCTAGTACCTGTTAAAACTCTTGCTGCAGCGTTTTGGATCAGCTGAAGACTTTTTAAAGATGTTTTAGGACAGCCTGATAATAAAGAATTACAATAATCTAATCTCAAGCTAACAAAAGCGTGGATCAGTTTCTCAGCATCACTCTGAGACAAGATGCTCCTAATCTTGGCAATATTACGCAAATGATAGAAGGCAGTCTTAGAAACAAATTTAATATGTGAATTGAAGGACAAATCCTGATCAAAAATAACTCCAAGGTTCCTCACAGAGCTATAAAGAGAAAGAGTAACCGCATCCAAACTGAAAGTTTGATTTGGAAAGGAATTTCTAAGGTTTTTTGGACCAACAAGAATGACTTCAGTCTTATCTGAATTTAATAGCAGGAAATTACAAGTCATCCAAGCTTTGATTTCCTTAAGACAGGCTTCTAACTTGGCTAATTGATTACTATCATCTGGCTTCATTGACAGGTATAATTGTGTGTCATCTGCATAACAATGAAAATGTATACAGTGCTTTCTAATAATGTTGCCTAACGGAAGCATATATAAACTAAAAAGAGTAGGGCCTAGCACAGATCCCTGTGGAACTCCATGACTAAGCTTTGAGTTGAAAGAAAACTCATTATTTACATGAACAAACTGGAACCTATCAGATAAATAAGATCTAAACCACTGCAACAAAGTTCCATTAAGTCCAACATAGTGTTCTAATCTATCAAGTAGAATATTATGATCGATAGTATCAAAAGCTGCACTAAGGTCTAAAAGGACAAGTACAGAAACTAGTCCATTATCAGATGCAATGAGGAGGTCGTTAGTGACCTTTGCTAAGGCTGTTTCAGTACTATAATGGATTCTAAACCCAGATTGAAATTCTTCAAGTAAACCATTTCCCTGCAGGTGGTCAAATAATTGCGTAGCAACAACTCTTTCTAAGATTTTTGAAATGAAAGGGAGATTAGAGATTGGTCTATAGTTAGCTAAAGCTCCTGGATCTAGCGTTGGCTTTTTGAGTAAGGGTTTAATTACAGCCGTTTTAAAAGCCTGCGGTACATGGCCTAAAGTTAATGAAAAATTGATTATATGAAGAATAAAGCTACCAATAAGTGGGAAGACTTCTTTAAATAACCTGGTAGGAATAGGATCTAAAAGACAAGTTGAAGGTTTGGATGAGGAAACTATTTTGTCTAACTCACAAAGGTCGATTGGAGTAAACTCATCAAGACAGACATCAATAGAAGGAGTTGTAGTAGTTACAGTATTTAAGTTAACTGTGGGAAGAATCTGATTGATTTTATCTCTGATGGATGAAATTTTATTATTGAAAAAGTTCATAAAGTCCTGACTAGTAAGCTCTAAGGGAATGCTAGGATTGACAGAGTCCTGACTCTTTGTCAACCTGGCTACAGTACTGAAAAGAAACCTGGGATTATTCTTGTTCTCTTCTATTAATGCAGAGTAATAACTCGTTCTAGCTTTTCTAGGAGATTTTTTACAAATTAAAAGATGATTTCTCCAAGCTAAATAGATTTCATCTAAATTAGTAGAGCGCCATTTTCTTTCTAATTGACGAGTCTTCTGTTTTAAGCTACGAGTTTCTGTGTTGAACCAAGGAGTTAGAAATCTCTGATTAGACTTTTTTCTTTTTTAAGGGGGCCACCAAGTCTAGAGTCTGATGCAGAGAAGCTGAAACACTATCCACCATGTTATCAATTACAGAAGGAGCAAGCTGTCTATAGCTTATTTCCGTTGTGTTGACACATGGCATAGAGGAAACAATCTGCATAAATTTGGTAACAGCATCATCTGAGAGGCATCTACTGTCATAATAATTTTTCTTTCGGAGCCAAATAGTCAGAAATAGTAAAATCAAAGGTTAACAGACAATGGTCTGACAGTACAGGGTTATGAGGAGACACAACAAGATTTTCTATTTCTATGCCATATGTCAGAACAAGGTCCAATGTATGGTGGAGGTAATGAGTAGAATTTCCTACTTTCTGAGAAAACCCAATCGAGTCTAATATTGAATTAAATGCCACATTAAAGGTGAACTGAACCCACCTTTTTGCCGAAAAAGTAGAATAGCAGATTAATTCCTTATTACCTATTGTATTTTTCAACACATAAAAGAAATTTTTAGGCTGTGCGATGGCCAAGCTATAAGCCGATAAACTTTTGCCTCTGGCTGGCAGTGCCAAACAAACCGGAAGTAGTGCAGACGACGCTGCGTGACGTCACGAGTGTGACCCTTATCAAAACAACAATGGCAGATGATAGCAGTTCCAGCAGTCAAGAACACCAGAGTTTTCAGAGTGAAGAGGCATTCAGGATCGGTGATGAGACAGAGGAGGATGCAGGAGTGTGGCAGGTGGCAGGCGTGCACAAGGGCGAGCCCAGGAGACAGCGACCTGATGCACCTGTGACAGCAGCTGGCAGACGGCGATGCAGAGGTGAGGTCCGCCGCCGGGGAATCCACCTGTGCACAGGGGAGAGACTGGAAAGGCAAAGGTAGGTATGCTTACACTGTAGATCTTGCTGGGAGATGAGGGGGTTCCTCTGCAGCAAGAGGTGCTGAAGGAATCAGACGGCTTCAGGCTGAAGCCCAGGGCAGAGTGGCTTATATCCCACGCTGCTGGCGAGGCGCAGGTGTGCGCGCAGCTGGCGCTGCTAATGAGCGGCGAGTTGTAACATATCCAGCCTGTGTTGTGTTGTAGCTTAGTTTTCTTTTTTCTCTGTCACATTTTGTCTTAGTTTTGTTTTGAATTGTAATCGTTCTTGCCTGTTTTCTCTTTTTTCTCTTTTGAATTCTTAGATGGTATACGGGTGGGCAATATAAGCTGCGGCTTCAGCCATCACCCATTTCGGATAATTTACGTTGAATTGTATAATCAGATGAGTCATTGTTCAATTTGACCTTGTTGTTATATCATTCAGTTTCTTTCAACCTGTACTGTACTATGCGAAATAAATAAATTCATTCATTCATTCAAAAAATTGTAGGTGGATTCCGGCACCGACTCAGAGTCAGACCGCAGCAGTGATGGGGAGGAGAGTCGCTTATTGAATACAGAATGGTGATTCTTTACTTCTCTACTTTGGCATGTTTGGGGTGTCAGGATAAGGAAAATTAACAATAAAAAAGAAAGAAAAAAAAACCATCAGCATTTTTCCAACTTATTATTTATACATATTTATACATTCATACATATATAGACCATGGGCTATGTATTACAATACTTCTACAGACGATAGTGGCAATACACATGAACAGAACTGGCCTCTGCATTTGACTGTGCTATTTATAAATAATATCTACAGTGATCCCTTGCTACTTCGCGTTTCACCTTTCGCGCCCTCAGTGCATCACGGATTTTTCAAAAATATTCATCAAAAATTCAAAATTGAGAAAAAATGGCACGAAAGTTGCCCGGGCGCTAGCAGAAGGCAGGGAGACTACATTAGAACATCAGGTATCAACACAGAGAGACCGCACAACTCAAAATCCACCTCTCTGACCACCGCTCCACTCCTCTCCGCCCACCTCTTCACCGCTTGGGAATCTCGCAAGCTGATTGGCCGAGACGTTTTACCCAGCTTCTCTCCCTGCCGAGCGCCCATACCCAGCGAAGGAAGACTGCATTCATTGTTCTTTATCGCTCGTGTTGCTTAGTGGCACTTTTCGCTGTTCTCTTGTGCCTTTTTGTGCAAAATAGTGTTTGTGACGCCCTTGGCGGGGGGGGGGGTGACGCTACTTCGCGTTTTTTCACTTTTCGCGGTCGGTTCTGGTCCCCATTAAACGCGATAAGTGAGGGATCACTGTATATCTAGAAACACATCGCTTCCCTGTCGCTTTTCCTCCCCCTTTCTTTTCTTTCGTCGCCATGACAGCTTTCCTTGGCCACTGAACAGATCTTCCCAGGTGTTGGAAGTGTTTTGTAGTCGACTATCAAGACAAAATGCACCAAAAACAACCAGTGTCGACGTGCTCGCAATGGTAAACATGAGGACTGGGTCACACTCATGACGTCACGCGGAACTCCGGCTGCACTTCCGGATAATCGGCGGATTCGTCTAATTTTTCAGGGCGGGAAATTCAAAATCGCGATTTTCTCCAAGATTCCGGGATTAGTGGAGGGGGTGCCAATGATAAATTATCTCTATAATTGTATGTACTATCACCCAGTGTCGTTCAATGCCGTTCAGTTCAGTTCACCTTTAAGGCAGTCACTATCTACATCCACATGTATATTAAAGTCCCCTACTATAATTATTCTATCAGATTTCAGCACTAAATCAGCTAGGAAATCAGCAAATTTGGATAAAAATTCTGAGTAGGTTGATGGGGGACAATAAACTATGGCAAATAAAATTGGGTTTAACCTAAAATTGCTAAAGTGCCCAATACTGAGGACCAGGCCCTCAAAGGAATTATAATATGTTTTTTGCTTTACATTAACTAGTAATTTTGAATGGTAAATTGTTGCTACTCCTCCTCCACGACCAGAACTTCTGGGATTTTGACAGTTTAAATAACCAGAGGGAGTTGATTCATTTAAACCAACATAATCCTCTTGCCCTAACCAAGTCTCTGTCAGGGAAATTAAATCAATCTGATGATCAATTAACAGATCATGGACTAACAGAGACTTGGGAGTTAGAGACCTAATATTTAATAAACCACATTTAATTTTTAAATTATGAGGAGGAACAGAGGCCAAATCATTCAATTTAGAGGCTTTATGTTTAATTTGAGTTTTACCAATATTTTGCTTTATCACTTTGGGATGCTTATACATTATATTTTTATTTACTTTGGAGGGAGCAGACAATGATTCTCTGATGGGGAAGACAGGGGCTAAGCTGAGGGGTGGCGGATGAAGAGGAGCTGCAGAGAGGCGTGTAAGATTGCGACTCTGCTTCCTGGTCCCAACTCTGAGTAGTCAAGATTTTGGAAATTTGGATAAAAAAGATGCCAGATTGTTAGATAAATGAGAAGCACCATCCAAAGTGGGATGAATGCTGTCTCGTCTCATAAGACCAGGTTTTCCCCAAAAAGAGCTCCAATTGTCAATGTAGCCCACGTCATTTTTAGGACACCACACAGACAGCCAGCGGTTCAAGGATGACGAGCGGCTAAACATGTCATCACTGGTCAGATTGGGGAGGGGCCCAGAGAATACTACAGTGGCAGACATCATTTTGACAAAGTCACACACCGATTCTATATTAAGTTTCGTGACTTCCGACTGTCGGAGACGGATGTCATTAATCCCGGCGTGAATAACAATTGTGGAATATTTACAGTTACTTTTAGCCAGCATTTTCAAATTTGACTCGATGTCGCCTGCTCTGGCCCCAGGAATGCATTTGACTATGGCCGCTGGAGTCTCTAGGTTCACGTTTCTGACTACAGAGTCGCCAATGATCAGAGTTTTTTCCTCAGCGGGTGTGTCGCTGAGCGGGGAAAAACGATTAGAAACGTGAACAGGTTGGTGGAGTACCGGGGCTTTGCGACTAGGCTTCCTTCTCACCGTCACCCATCCAGTCTCCTCGCTGCTGAGGAGAGCCAGGGGACCGCTGACAGGGGGGCCTAAGCTAGCTAGCTCCACTGCAGCTAAGGGGCGTCTGTCACGGTTAACTGGCGCAGACGGTGTTTCAATGCAGCGGAGCCGGGATTCCAAATCAGACAACCTCGCCTTGAGCGCCGCAAAAAGACAACATTTATTACATTTACCGTTATCACTAAAAGAGGCAGAGGTGTAGCTAAACATCTGACAGAGAGAGCACACCAGAGGAGGAGAGGAAAGAGAGCTAGTAGCCATAGCTTGTGGCTGGACAGCAAACCACACAGGCAGACAGCAAAACAGGAAGTGACGATACGTTACCACAAGGAAGTGACGATCCAAACCTATTTGAGGGCTGATTTGAACTGCAGATGACCATTTTTAACAGTTGGACCTTTAGACCATTGAATCTTCGGAATACTGACTAGTCACCCATCAAGGTTAGCCCCATCATGCCATGGACACTAGGGTTATGTGGAAAAGCGTCAAAGCTATTACTGACCAAGGGTGCTCTGCTCCCCAGAACAGTGATGTCACCATGGCCAATGACCTTCATAACTTCTTTGCTTGCTTTGAACCTGACATAACGTTCGGCTCAGGAGACGCACACACACAGGCTCAGAGTAGTTCAAACTGTTTATTAACAACAGGGATGTTTGGGTGCGTGTCTGCGGAATGTTAATGTGTTGGTGGTGGCGTCTGCTTCGGACCCAGAGGCAGGAGACCGTTCAGCCGGCAACCCTATGGGAGAAATCAGACACAGGGTGATGAGCACACACCAACACGGGAGGAGAATAGGCGAGGGAGAGAAGCTTACTTGTTTGGGCAGATGACTGGCGCTTCAAGGATGGAAGCCCGGGAGACAGCCACCTGCAGGGCTCGGTGCAGCAGCGAGGAGAGACGAGGGACGGGATTGTCCGCCGCCGAGGAATCCACCTGTGCACAGGGGAGCAGACTGGAGAGATGAGGTAAGTGAACTTCTTACCGGAGATGAGGATGCTGAAGAGAATGTGGTAGAAGTCCATACAAAGGAAATGAAGTCTACGGCTTCAGGCCGACGCTCAGGGCGAGGCGGCTTTTATCCTTCGCCGCTGACGAGTAGCAGGTGCGTGAGCAGGTGGCGCCGCTGATGAATGGCGCGGCGTGACAGTACTCCCCCCTCTAGCAGCGCCTCCTGGCGATGGCTTATCCGGGTGCGCTCGGTGGAAGTCCGCGATGAGCGATGGGTCCAACACAAACGACGGGGGCACCCACTGTCGATGCTCGGGCCCATAGCCCTCCCAGTCCACCAAGTATTGCAACCCACGACCCCGGCGCCGGGAGTCCAGGATGGAGGAGGCGGACCAGGCCGGATGGCCACCAATCATCCGGGGCGCGGGTTGCGCTGCAGGAGGAGGGCAAAGGGGGTCAGTAACCGCCAGTTTCACCTTCGACACGTGGAAAGTAGGATGAATGCGGAGGGAGGGGGGAATAGCCACGCGCACAGCCACCGGGTTGATGATCCGGGTGATGGGGTAGGGACCCATGAAGCGCTGTGCCAGCTTTCTCCTCTCGCCTTTTAGAGTGACGTCCTGGGTGGAAATGTAAACAAGCTGCCCAACTCTGTACGCCGGGGCAGGTCTCCTACGCCGGTCCGCCACAGTCCTGTTGCGCTCCGCTGTGCGCAATAGCGCATGGCGCGCGGCAGCCCAGGTGGAGCGGAACTGCCTGAGATGGGCCCTAACTGACGGGACAGTCACCTCACTCTCCTGCTCCGGAAACAGCGGGGGGTCGTAACCCAGGGACGCTTTGAAGGGGGACATCCCTGTAGCAGAAGAGCGAGCGGTGTTGTGGGCATATTCAACCCAGGCAAGATGGTTGCTCCAGGACGCGGGTTTGGATCTGGACACACAGCGGAGCGCAGCCTCCAGCTCCTGGTTGGTCCTCTCACACTGCCCGTTGGATTGGGGGTGATGGCCAGAGGAGAGGCTCACCTTGGCTCCGATGGCGTTGCAGAAAGACCTCCAAACCTCAGATGAAAACTGGGGGCCCCGGTCCGAGACCACGTCCACCGGAATCCCATGCAGCCTGACCACGTGTTGGACGAGGAGGTCTGCCGTCTCCAGGGCAGTAGGGAGGCCTCGCAGGGGGACGAAGTGCACGGCCTTGGAGAAGCGGTCCACGATGGTCAGGATGGTGTCATAGGAGTTGGAGATGGGGAGTCCGGTGACGAAATCCAGAGCGATGTGCGACCAGGGCCTGCCAGGGACGGGCAGGGGCTGGAGCAGACCCGCTGGAGGGGCATTTCCCGACAGATTGGGCAAGCCCGGGCGTAGCGGGCTGCATCCCTCCGCAGGCCTGGCCACCAAAAGGACCGTTGGAGGAGATCTATCATCCGGGAGGTGCCAGGGTGACAGGTGAGCTTGGAGGTGTGGAGCCAGTGGATGACCTCTCCTCGGACCGCGGATGGCACGAACAGCCTCCCCTCCGGTCCGCCGCCAGGGTCAGGTTCCACCTCCTGTGCCTTCCGGATCTTGCTCTCAATGTCCCACGAGATGGCTCCCACGACGCACGACCTGGGCAGGATGGAGTGGGGCGCCTCCTCCGACTCCACGGGGGCGAACTGCCTGGAGAGGGCGTCAGGCAGGACGTTCTTAGAGCCAGGCCTGAAGGTGATGGAAAATTGGAACCTGGCGAAGAACAGGGACCAGCGCGCCTGGCGGGCGTTCAGGCGCTTGGCAGACCGTAAGTATTCCAGGTTCTTGTGGTCCGTGAGGACCACAAACGGCAGGCTTGCCCCCTCCAACCAGTGGCGCCACTCCTGCAGGGCGAGCTTGATGGCCAAGAGCTCTCTGTCCCCCACATCGTAGTTCCTCTCCGCCGGGGACAAGCGCCGGGAGAAGAAGGCGCACGGTCGCTTGGCGCCATCGTCCGGTGACCGCTGGGACAGCACTGCTCCCACTCCCGTGTCCGAGGCGTCTACCTCTACAATGCACTGCAGCGCGGGGTCGACCTGGCGAAGGACCCGGGAGGAGGAGAATTCCGCCTTCAGCGCCTCAAAGGCGGCAGCGACCTCTTCGGTCCACCGGAACGGGACCTTCGGGGACGTGAGGCGGGTCAGTGGTCCCACGATGGCACTGAAGTTGGGGACAAAGCGGCGGTAGAAATTGGCGAAGCCAACAAATTGCTGCACCTGTTTCCGAGATGCAGGTGTGGGCCATTCCACCACCGCCTTTACCTTCTCTGGGTCGGGGAGCACCTTATCGTGGGCGATGATGAACCCCAGGAAGGATGTACTCCTGGCGTAAAATTCACACTTTTCCGCCTTAACGTACAGACGATTCTCCAGCAGCCTTTGGAGGACCCGCCTCACGTGGACCTGGTGCTCATCCTTGGACTTGGAGAAGATGAGAATATCGTCCAGGTAGACGAACACGAAAAGGCCAATGAAGTCCCGGAGGACGTCATTAATGAGGCGCTGGAAGACTGCAGGAGCGTTGGTCAACCCGAACGGCATCACCAGATATTCAAAGTGGCCGTTCGGGGTACGGAAGGCCGTTTTCCACTCATCTCCCTTCCGGATCCGGACGAGGTGGTAAGCGCTGCGTAGGTCCAGCTTGGTGAACCAGGTCGCCCCCTGGAGGGAGTGGAAAGCAGTGTCCATGAGAGGCAGGGTGTAACGGTCCCTCTCCGTGATATTGTTGAGGGCCCGGTAGTCGATACAAGGGCGGAGGGACCCATCCTTTTTCCCCACGAAGAAGAACCCTGCCCCCACGGGTGACGATGATGGGCGGATAATCCCAGCACTTAATGACTCCTTCAGGTAGGCGTTCATCGTCTCCTTCTCCGGCGCAGACAGGCTGTAAAGGCGACCAGAAGGTAAGGGAGCCCCCTGGCGGAGGTTGATGGCGCAGTCATAGGGCCGATGAGGGGGAAGAGACATAGCTTTCGCTTTGCTGAACACTATACCCAGGTCGTGAAATTCTGGGGGCACCAGAGACAGGTCCGGGGGTGCAGCGTCCGTAGCAGGGGGAGGAGCGGACGGAGAGCAGGCAGCGGACTGAAGGCAGGTGCCCATACAGAACGTACTCCATGCCGAGATCCCAGCTGATCTCCAATCCAGGACCGGATTGTGAAGGCGGAGCCAGGGATACCCCAGGATGACGGGCGACACAGAGTTGGGAAGGACGTAAAAGGTCATTTCCTCCCGGTGGTTTCCCGAGATGATGACCGGTAGGGGAACAGTTTGATGTGTCACTCTCCCGAGGGTGGCACGGGAGAGGTGGATCAGGGAGATGGGAGTGTTGAGTGCCTGGCAGCGGATGCCCAATCGGGTTGCCAGGCTTTGTGAAATGAAGCTGCCTTCTGCGCCCAAATCCACCAGTGCGTGGGTGAGGTGCCCAGTAGAGTTATGGCAGAAACGGATGGGCAGCTTCAATTGAGTAAGTGATCCTAACCGATTGACATCCGCGAGGCTTCCAACAGTGACTCGCGGACTCCACCGACTGGCCTTCCGTGGACAACGCTCCACGGTGTGTTGGTCGCCTCCGCAATACATGCAGAGGCCCAACTCACGGCGGCGTTGTTTCTCCACAGGGGAAAGTTTAGTCCAGCCCGTCACCATCGGCTCCGACTCCTCGGGGCGCGATGCTGGCGGCGCCGCCAGGGGGCGAGCTTGGAACAGGTGCGGCGAGGCTCCACGAGGGCGAGAAGAAGAAGACCTCCGCCCCGAGGAGCGCTCGCGCAGCCTGTTATCCAAACTTATCGCTAAGGATGTCAGCTCCGCTAGCGTCCCAGGGATATCCCGACCAGCCAGTTCATCCCTCAGATCACTATTGAGACTGCGGAGGAACAGGCCACAGAGGGAGCGTTCCTCCCAGCCCAATTCCTCCGCCGCTACCCGGAAGTCGACCGAGTGGTCCGCTGCCGACCGGCTTCCCTGCTGGAGAGCGAGAAGCCGATCGACCTGGACCGTTTCGGTTTGTGAGTGGTCAAAGACCTCCAGAAAGCGCCTCACGAATTGGTCATAGGTGAGGGTGGCATAACTGGGCCTCGCCATTACGGCGTAGGTCCAGGTTAACGCACGCCCCTCCAGAAGATTCCCTATGTAACCAATTCGGCTGTGATCCGAGGGAAAATCTCCGGGCACACGGTGGAACACGGACTCACACTGCATAATAAACCCCCGCGCTCCGCCGAGCTTACCGCTAAAGCGGGCGGGGGTCGGAATCGGCGTGAGCCGAACCGGTGCCACTGGAGCCGGCTGGACGGCCGCTGGAACAGCAGGAGCCGCGCCACCCTGGTGAGTCGGGAGGAACGGCTGTTGGGGGTCCAAGCGGTTCAATCGGTTAGTCAGTTCTAATAATTGATGAAGAACCACCTGTTGCTGATAAACAATCTGATCCACCCGAGCCTCGAGGATGGTAAACCGGTGTGCGAGCCCGCCGTCCGCCGAGCCGCTCTGCTGAAGCCGTACTGACATAACGTTCGGCTCAGGAGACGCACACACACAGGCTCAGAGTAGTTCAAACTGTTTATTAACAACAGGGATGTTTGGGTGCGTGTCTGCGGAATGTTAATGTGTTGGTGGTGGCGTCTGCTTCGGACCCAGAGGCAGGAGACCGTTCAGCCGGCAACCCTATGGGAGAAATCAGACACAGGGTGATGAGCACACACCAACACGGGAGGAGAATAGGCGAGGGAGAGAAGCTTACTTGTTTGGGCAGATGACTGGCGCTTCAAGGATGGAAGCCCGGGAGACAGCCACCTGCAGGGCTCGGTGCAGCAGCGAGGAGAGACGAGGGACGGGATTGTCCGCCGCCGAGGAATCCACCTGTGCACAGGGGAGCAGACTGGAGAGATGAGGTAAGTGAACTTCTTACCGGAGATGAGGATGCTGAAGAGAATGTGGTAGAAGTCCATACAAAGGAAATGAAGTCTACGGCTTCAGGCCGACGCTCAGGGCGAGGCGGCTTTTATCCTTCGCCGCTGACGAGTAGCAGGTGCGTGAGCAGGTGGCGCCGCTGATGAATGGCGCGGCGTGACAGAACCTAGTAGCCACAATCCACCTGGAAGTGTAACAGCTATAGAGGAGGACAGGGCCTTAATCATCCAGCTGAGCACACATGAGGTACGGCGGTCACTGCAGAGAATAAACCCTCAGAAAGCGCCAGGCCCAGATGGAGTCTCCGGATGCACGCTCAGGACCTGTGCAGACCAGCTGAGGTGTTTTGTGATATTATCTATCTATCTATCTATCTATCTATCTATCTATCTATCTATCTATCTATCTATCTATCTATCTATCTATCTATCTATCTATCTATCTATCGTGACACTGGACTTACACCAGTTTTCATGCTATAAAGCAAACAGATCTACAGAGGACACCGTCTCCTTTGCACTGCACACTGGTCTTACACATCTGGAGGGGCAGAGCATGTATGCAAGGATGCTTTTTGTAGACTACAGCTCAGCCTTTAATACTGTCATCCCCTCTCAGCTTATATGCAAATTGGATTGACTTGGCTTCAGCGCTCCACTGTGCAACTGGATCTCCAGCTTCCTGACAGGACGCCCACAAGTGGTGCACTTGAACTCACATACTTCAGCTTCCATAACCCTGAACATTGGCACCCCACAATGCTGTGTACTCTCACCCATTCTGTACTCGCTGCTCACCCGTGACTGTGTCCCTACATATAACTCAAACACCATGATAAAATTTGCAGATGACACGACCGTGATCGGGCTGATCTCCCATGGTGATGAGTCAGCCTATAGGGCAGAGGTGCAGAACTTGATGAGGTGGAGCTCTGCTAATAACCTGCCCCTCATCTCTGGAAAAAACAAAGAATTAAGTATTGATTTCCGGAGATCTGGGGACAAGGATCACCCTCCCATCTTCATTAACGGCGATTGTATGGAACAAGTTTTGTCCTTCAAGTTCTCGGGAACCCACATCTTGGACAATCTCTCGTGGGCATCCAACACCAATGCTCTGCTGAAGAATGCCCACCAGCGTCTCTTTTTTTTTTTTTTGAGATTGCTGAAAAAATCTGGCCTCTCTCAGTGTGTCCTGCACTCCTGCTACCGCTGCACCACAGAGAGCATCCTTACATTCTGCATCTGCGTGTGGTTCCACAGTTGCACTGCAGCTGAGCAGAAAGCACTACAGCGTGTGGTAAGAAGAGCAAAGAGAATCATCGGCTTGTGGGTCCCAGAACTGAAGTACGTCTACCACACTCAGTGCCCCAGGAAAGCGAGGTGTATCTGTAAAGACCCCACACACCCATTCCATAGACATTTTGAACTGTTGCCTTCTGGTAAATGTTTCAGAGCATTCTGGGCTCGCACAGCACAGTTTTTAGGACCCTCTCGTTGTTGTATGTTGCACATTTGCACAGGTTGGACTAGAATTGCACGATGTAAAGTCAGTATTGTTTTTTTAATCTCTTTTTAATGATAATTATTCTTGTCTTTTTTTTTTTTTTTTTTGCTTTTTTTGTAACTTAGATTTTTATTCATTTTTCATCATATATAATGCATTCAGATCACATTCTACATTTAAAAAACAAAGGGGTTAGGGTAGGGAAAAAGAAAAAAAAAAAGAAAAAGAAAAAAAAGGGGGGGGGAGAAATGTTGGAGCATCAAGTTTTTAGTTTCCATCTCTTAATTCTTCTGGTTTTTTCAGTGTCTTTGGTTATTCTTTCAATTTCTGCCTCGTTGTTGCACTTTGTAGTGTGTCCATTTCCGCCATTTTTTTTCCCATAGTCCTTCTTGCATTCTTTGTCGATATGTTAGTTTTTCCATCATACGTATGTCCTCAACAATGTCAGTCCACTGTTCTTGGTCAGGAAGAACTTCTGATCGCCATTTTTTTGTGATAGTTTTTTTACATGCAATCAACAAGATTTTAACTAGATATCTGTCCTCAGCCTGTATAACATTGTCTCTTTTAAGATCACATAAGTACATCAGGTTACAGTTCATTGGTATATTATATCCTAATATCCTCTGTATTGTCATATGTATAGATTTCCAGAATGGTGATATTTTGCAGCATTTCCAAAACATATGTGAGTGGTCTGCATTTTGAGCCCCACATCCCCTCCAGCATAAAGATTGGGTATTTGTATATTTTCCTTGAATCTGTGGTGTAATGAAAAAGCGAATCAGGTTTTTCCATCCAAATTCCCTCCATGTCCTTGAATTTGTTGATGTGTGTTGTGTTTTCCATATTTCCTGCCAGCTTTCTTCTGTTATGTTTAAACTGAGCTCTTTCTCCCATTTCTCCTTTATATAGTTACTTGTATGATTGTTTGTCATAAGTTTCTGATATAGCTTTGAGATAATTCTTATTTTATTTCCTGTATATGAGCTTAAAATGAGTTGTATAATCTCGCTCACATCTGTTTGGAGGTTATGCCTAATCTTCTTCATATAGTAATCTCTCATCTGCAGATATCTGAAAAATTCAGATCTTTCTAGTTTAAATTTTCTCCTGATGTTTACAAAGCTCCCGAGATCTTTTTTTCCGATATTGCCCCATGCTGTGATTCCCTTGTTCACCAGATTTTTGTATCCCCTATCTTGTTTTGCCGGTTCAAACTGACTGTCAAATGCTACCCATTTCAATAGTTTTATGTCTTCCTTTATATTATATTTTTGTACTATTTTATACCACAGTTCTAAAGTAAATTTAGTGATTGGGTCTATTTGTTTGATTTGCTTATATGCATCTTTATCTCCTATTATGCTTTGTACTGGGAGTCCCTCAATTTCCTTTTCCATTTCTTTCCATTTTGCCTCATATCCCTCGTCGCACCAACATATGATATATCTTATTTGTGCTGAGTAATAATATTCCTTTAGACTCGGTAGGCCCATGCCTCCTTTCTCTTTTGGTAATTGGAGAGTTTTATATTTCACTCTTGGTTTTTTTACCTCCCCAAACAAATCTCGATATCATCCTGTCCCACTTTGAGAATTGGGCATCTGGAATCTCTGTTGGTATAGCCTGGAAGAGGTAAAGTAATCTAGGTTGTATGCTGATTTTGACTGTCTCAATTTTTGAATTCAGATCCATATTTAAGATTGACCATCTATCAATATCTTTTTTTATTTCTTGTTCCAACCTATCATAGTTTGCTTTATATATTTTGCTTAGGTCTTTAGGTATGTTCACTCCAAGGTATTTTATTTCTTTTTGTTTCTAGTTTAGTTTGATCTTATCAGTTATCTGGTTTAGAGGGTTATAGTGGAATGTCAGTATTTGTGTTTTTGTTATGTTTATCTTGTATCCTGATAATTTTCCAAAATTTTCTATCAAGTTCATCATTTCCATTATTGATTCATCTGGTTGTTCAAGGTAAACTATAATATCGTCCGCAAATAGCCCAATCTTGTGTTCCGCCCCCTTTATTGTTACACCTTTTAATTTCTTATTTTGTCGTATTGCTTGAGCCAATGGTTCTATGAACAGAGCAAACAAGGTGGGCGATAAGCAGCATCCCTGCCTAGTTGATCTTTGTATATTTACTTTGTCTGTTAAGCTACCGTTTATCTTGATTCTTGCCACAGGTTCTTGATATAGCGTCCTTATGCATTGTACTGATTTTTCGTTAAATCCAAAGCGCTCCAGTACACTATATAGGAATTTCCAGTTAACCCTGTCAAATGCTTTTTCTGCGTCTAAACTCATTATTACTGCGTTTTTCTTTTCTTTATGTATTTGGTTAATTATATGTATTGTTCTCCTGATATTGTCATGTGTTTGGCGTCCCTCTATGAAACCAGTTTGATCATCTTCTATCAATTCCGTCAAGAATGTCTTTATTCGTTTACATATAATTGTTGTATATATTTTATAATCCACATTTAATAAAGAGATTGGTCTATAGTTTCCGCATTGTTCTTTATCTTTCCCTGGCTTTAAAATAACTGAAATGATAGCTTCGTTCCATGATGGAGGTATTTTGTTGTTGTTCAACGTCCAATTAAATGACTTTAGGAGCTGTGGCGTGAGTTCTTCTATAAACAGTTTATAAAACTCAGATGGGTATCCATCACTACCTGGTGATTTACCGTTTTTAAGTGACTTAATCACATCTCTGATCTCTTGTGTTGTTATTTCTGCTGTTAGCTTTTCATTTTGTTGATTTCCTATTGATGGCAAGTCCAGTGTGTCTAGAAATTTTTTAATATCTTTAGTATTTGTTTCTTCAGGTTGCGAGTATAGTTCTTGGTAGAAATTATGGAATATTTCTTCGATGTTTTCTGGGTTAACTGTGATTTTATTTGTGTTGGGGTCTTTAATCTTGTATACATTATTCATTGTTTGTTGTTTTCTTAACCGTTTTGCCAGCAGTTTTGTGGCTTTTGGTCCCGTTTCATAATATTTTTGCTTTAGATATCTATTTTTCCTTTCAATTTCATCCATTTGTGTTTCTTTTATCTTTGTTTTTTCTTCTTTAATTTCTTGATATATTTTTGGATCACTTGTGCTTTGATGCTTACGTTCTAATTCCCTCAGTCTCTCACATCTTTGTTCATACGCTTCCAGTTTAGTCTTATTTGCTTTTCCTGTTTCATCAATTAATTTTCCTCTTAACACGGCTTTTAGTGCGTCCCATAGTATTGTTGGGTCCACTTCTTCATTGTCATTCTCTTGGATATATTCGTTTATGTTTATTTTTATTCTTTCTTTCATTTTCTCATCATTTAACAGTCCTACGTTAAGTTTCCATGTTGTTTGTTATTTTCTATTGTTTAAATATATTTCCATGTATATAGGATTATGATCTGATATTTCTGCCCCTCCAATCCAACAATTTCTCACCCTGTATCTGTCACCTTCATTCATAAGGAAGTAATCTATTCTAGAGTGTACTTTATGGACTGCTGAATAATGTGTATAGTCTTTTTCGAGTGGGTGTAGGTCCCTCCATATGTCTACCATACCCATTTCTGCCAGTGAGGTTCTTATGAACTTTGTTACATGTTTTTTTGTCTTCTTAACACTTGTTGTATCAACTTCATGATCCATGACAGCATTTAAGTCTCCTCCACAAATTAGGACTCCTTCACTGTGTGTTGCTATGAGATCAAACAGATGTTGAAAAAAACCCTTGTCACTTTCTGGTGGGGCATAGATGTTCACTAATGTGATCTGCATACCATCTATTCTTCCCTTTATTATTACATACCTGCCTTCTTTATCCTGGATTTCCTGTTCACTTTCAAATTGTATTTTGTTTGAAATTAGTATCATAACCCCCCTTTTAGTTCCTCCCTTAAATGAACTGTAGTAGGAGTTCTTATAGCCAAATCTCTTTAGTTTCACATGTTCTGTCTTGCTCAAATGTGTCTCTTGCATAAATATAATTTCAGCTTTTTCCTTTTTGAATTTTCTTATTATTCTTTCCCTTTTAACAGGTGAGTTCAGACCATTCACGTTTAGTGTCATTATCTTAAGATTTTTACCCATATTCATGTTTTTCCATTTTTTTAACTTGTGCTCCTAGCCCCTTTAACAACAAAAATAACACATATTTATATAAAAACACATTAAAAAATCTCGACCTCGGACTTCCGGTCTGGACGCCATGGCGACTGCAGCTTAACACTGAAGCTCTCAGACTCAATCCAGGATAACACCTTGAAAATCAAACTTAACGGATTTTTGGAGGAGTGAAAATCAAAAGACAAAATCATCATGTCTAAAGGAAAACAGAAGAAACTGAAATTCTCCAGGCCAGGACACGTATCGGCCGGAGAATCTGAACTGGAAGATCCCCGTTCAGAAGACGAAGAGCTGGTGATAGCTAACAAAAGGGTTAGCCTGAAATCACTATTTGAGGAACTACGACGATTTCGCCGAGATGTTACGGCCGAATTTCGGGAATTCAGAGAAGAATTGAAAAGGACAAACAGCAGAGTGGACCAGGCCGAGAACCGAATCTTGGAAACAGAGGATCGAATAAAAGTGCTCGAAGATTCTGTGCTGGACCTACGCAAAAGACAAGCAGCTATAGAGGCTAAGCTAACCGACCAAGAAGGAAAACAAAGAAGAGATAACATAAGAATTCATGGTCTGATAGAAGGAACCGAAAATGGTTTTAACTCAATGGCAGAATGCGTGGAATCCTTACTAAGAGAGAAATTGGATATTCCACAAACCACCGACTTGAAGATAGAAAAGGCACATCGTTCATTAGCCGCTAGGCCGGCGGCGGAAGCGCCCCCACGTTCGGTGTTGGTAAGATTTTCCAATTTCAAAATAAAACAAGAGGTTGTAAGACTGGCCTGGCAGAAAAAAGGATTTATGCACCAGGAGAGAAAAGTCTACGTGGAACACGATTACGCCCCGGAGGTCCTTAAAAAGCGCAGGGAATACAATGACGCGAAAAAGGTGTTAAGAGAGAAGAAATTGCGCTTTCAGACACCATTTCCTGCGAAGTTAAGGGTCTTCTACGGCGATGAAACGTGTCTCTATAATTCGGCGGAAGAAGCAACAGCTGACATGGCGAAAAGAGGGCTCCCGGTAACGGTATTTAAACCCGCGGCAGACCCGAGTGTGAAGATCAAAGCGCAAACATGGACAACACAAAGACCCTCAAAATCCACGGACCAGCAGCGGGAAACCCAGCACCAGAGCGTCGCGGATAAACTATCCGTTTTCAGGTTGGAATAGCGACCTTTTTTTTTTTTTTTTTTTTCTTTTCTCTTGAATCAATCCTCACATCCAACCCCCCTCATACAAGGTAACAAACATTAAAGGAGATGCATATTCAGCATGTGGTAAAACATTTCATGGAACAATTATATTATTTGAAACAAATAAGTCTTTGTAATAAAAAAAAAAAAAAAAAAAAAACTTGTTAAAATAGAAATGTGACAATAATCCACATGTTCTCCTCATACTAACAAATACTGTTTTTGCGTGAATGTTTGATGTGATGGGGGTGGGAGGGTGCACACAATTTCACAGGGTTTAGGCATAAAAGGAAAAAAAAAAAAAAATCATTACAAGTTTGGATTGGGTTCTGAAACTCACGTTAAAAGCATGGGACAACTTTCAGTGGTAAGAGAGGGCCCTCAACACGTAACAGAGTTTGAGGAATTTCCCTCAGAGCCTTCACTCCATCAAGGCTCTTACAGGGTCTTTAAAAAGACCTCAGCTCAGGAAGTTCTTTTGACAGCTTTTTGTTTTAAAGTTTTTTACACTATGTTCTTAATGTTTTTCTTGTTTTTAATGTTCTTTCAGTTTCTGAGTAGCACAAAAGAGGGCCACCACACAGTTATACTAAACAAAACAACACAATGGAGAAACAGGGTGTAACCAAAATAATTTCATATAATGTAAAAGGAATCCTGAATCCAGTTAAAAGATCCAAGATTCTAGGCAAAATGAAAAAAGACAAAGCAGGAATAATACTTTTACAAGAAACCCACCTAACAGACGTGGAACACAATAAACTCAGTAGACAAGGGTTTAAAATGATCTCTTCATCTTCATATAAATCAGGGAGGAGGAGGGGAGTAGCAACATTGATATCAACCAAAATTACATTTGAAAAAAAATCAGAACACAAAGATAAAGAAGGGAGATACAGTTTGGTAACTGGGCGGCTAGAGGGAGAAGATATCACCCTGCTGAATGTGTATGCTCCCCCAGGGGCTAACTGGAAATTTTATAAAAATGTATTCGACCTAATGATAACTAAAGCTCAAGGTTTAGTGATATGTGGTGGGGACTTCAATCTTAGACTGAATCCATACTGGGATGCTTCTGGTAATTCCCCACATCAAAATAACACCCAAAACAGGAATACTCGGATGCTACTAAAAGAATTGGGAGTCTGTGACGTGTGGAGGGAACTCAACCCCAGTGTAAAAGACTATACATTTTACTCAACTCCACATTCATCTTACTCAAGGATTGACTATTTTTTTATGTTTAATAGAGACATTGGTAGAGTAAAAACATGTAAAATAGGACTGATGGATCTCTCCGACCACAGTCCGATCTACATGGACTTAAATATCCAAAAATACACAAATAATACATTTTCTTGGAGGTTAAATTCAAATGTCCTGAAAGGACCATTGAAAGATGAATTGGAGTCAGACATTCTCAGATATTTGGAAGATAACGATAATGGAGAAGTATCCCCTTTAATACTGTGGGATGCATGTAAAGCTGTAATAAGAGGAAAGATTATTGCAAAACTGGCAACCCAAAAGAAACTAAGACAAGAAAAACTATCCACATTAGAGTCAGAACTTAGGAACCTAGAAAAAGAACACAAAGGCAACACTCATTCTACTGACTCGCTCAAGATTAAGGAAATTAAAAACCAAATAAATGAGATCTACACAATAGAAATCCAGAAGAAACTTACATTTCTGAAACAAAAATACTATGAAGCAGGCAGTAAATCGGCAAAATTGCTAGCCTATAAATTGAGGAAACATCAAACAGAAAGAGCAATCTACAAAATCAGAGACCCAGTATCAAAGGAAATAAAATTCAGAATTCAGGATATTCTTAAAAACTTCGAGAATTACTATAAGAACTTATACTCCCACAAAAAACATAAAAATGCATCCGAGGCATTCCTAAACACATTAAACCTTCCCCAACTTACGGAGTCACAAAATAAAACACTACTGTCAGAAATACATCCTAAAGAATTGGAAAAAGCAATTATGAAACTTAAAGCTAACAAATCCCCAGGAGCTGATGGCTATACAGCAGAGTGGTACAAAACCTTTAAACAGCAACTATCTCCTCTCCTCCTGAAAACATTTAATTATGTCCTCCACACAGGGGAAATCCCCCCCTCCTGGAGAGAAGGGGTCATTGCAGTTATACCTAAACCTGAAAAGGATAAACTAGAGTGCTCCAACTACAGACCAATCAGTGTACTAAATCAGGACTATAAGCTTTTTACCATTATCCTTGCCAAAAGGTTAGAAAATATACTGACAGACCTAATTCATTTAGACCAAACAGGTTTTATAAGACAAAGACAGACACAAGACAACATTCGACGCACTTTACACATAATTCATCATATAAAAAAATATAACTTAAATGCAGTCATATTAGGATTAGATGCTGAAAAAGCATTCGATTCGGTTGACTGGTCTTTTCTATACAGAATCTTATCCAGTTTCAATTTTCATAACAACTTCATTAGAACTATACAGGCATTATATAAAAAACCAACAGCTAAAATAAGGATTAACGGTAATTTATCATCATCTTTTGAACTGGAAAGAGGATGTCGTCAGGGCTGCCCCCTGTCTCCACTGCTCTTTGCAATCTTCATAGAACCTCTGAGCCAATGGATAAGACAAAACCAAAAAATTCAAGGTATTACACTTGGTCAGAAGGAACATAAAATAGCACTCTTTGCTGATGACATTTTAATATACCTAGGGCAGCCGGACACTTCTTTACCAGAACTAACCTCAGTTTTTTCAGAGTATGGAGATTTATCGGGGTACAAATTAAATATGCATAAAACCCAAGTTTTAACATTCAACTATGACCCAAATCATTATTCACTAAGCAAACTCAAAACTAACTGGGAGTCGGAATCTATGAAATATCTGGGGGTCAATATCCCGAAACAACTCAACAAAATTATATCACTAAACTATGATCCACTGGTGACAAAAATAAAATCTGACCTAGCAAGATGGAATATGATACCATTCTTGGGTATTGCACAAAGAATTGAAGCAGTCAAAATGAATATACTTCCACGTCTTCTATACCTTTTCCAAACAATACCGGTAGAACCTCCCAATAAAACATGGCAGGAGCTGGACAGAAGGATCTCAAGATTCATATGGCAGGGCAAGAGACCTAGAATCAGATATAGAACCCTACAGCTAAACAAAGACAAAGGTGGGCTCGCGCTGCCAAATATCAGGGACTACTTTAAAGCCGCACAAATTAAAACTTTAGTAGAGATATGTAACCCAGTCTACTCTGCACAATGGAAGGAGATCGAATGCCAAATAACAAGTGACATCCCCCTACAGGCGATAATAGGGAACAATGTCTTACCTAAGCTTTTGAATAACACTAACCCGTGGATAGAGACCCCGCTAAAAATTTGGTTTAAGATAGTCAGAGAGAATCAAACTAAAGAGCCCTATCGACTTCTGCAATGGATTGCCTATGATCAGGACTTTACTCCTAATAAAACAGACACCAGATTTAAAAAGTGGAAGGAGAAGGGGCTGATAAAATATTACGATTTTTTTAAAGGGCAAATCTTAAGAAGTTTTGAAGATTTGAAAAAACAAGGCCTAATAAATCAAGACCTTTACAGGTTCTTCCAGCTTAGACACCACATAAACAATATACTTAAAAAGGAGGTTTTGGAAAGGGCCCAGTCAGGTGTTCTGAAGGTCTTCTTAATGGCATATAAAGGGATCCCAGGGATCAGATACATTTCTAAAATATACCAAGGTCTTCAAGACTTAAAAGGAGACAACACATCTTATATAAAAGAGAGATGGGAAAAAGAGGGGAATTTCACTTTACATCTGGAAATATGGGAAAAGCTAAATAAACAGCAATGGAAAAGTACCTCATCCCTGCAGTGGAGAGAATTTGGATGGAAAAACTTGGCAAGATTTTTCAGAACACCTGCACAAAACAAATTTACCCATAAGGGATTGAACTGTTGGCGCTTGTGTGGTGAAAAGACTGCAAATCATTTTCATGTGTTTTGGTCATGCCCAGTTATCCACCAATATTGGACCAATGTACAGACAATATTGGGGAAAATATTCAAAATTACAGTTCCCTTTTCTTTTGTAACTTTGTATTTGGGTTTACTACCGGACTCACTGGAAAGACGAGGAGAAAAATACTTATTCAATGTTTTAATATTGGCAAGCAAAAAAGCTCTAACTAAAAAATGGATGTTGAAGGACTGTCCTACACCTGAAGATTGGACTAACGTGATCCAAGACATTTACTCGATGGAAAAGTTGACATTCGCACTGAGACAGGACATGGATGGGTTCATGAACTTTTGGCAACCCTGGACCGCATATGTGTCTTCCATTAGATCTAATCTTTGACAAATACCATTTCAATAATGGTTCCGCTCTTTGTTCCAAAGCTACTCAGATGCTCTTTTATCTTTATTTACTTACTTTTTCTTTTTGTTTGTTTTTTACTGGTTTGTTTGTTTTTTTTATTTGTTTTTTGTTTGTTTTTTTCTCTTTTCACTTTTTCTTTCACTTTAAAAAAAAAAAAAAATAAGGGGTGTTGTAAGAATTAATCTTCCAATGTTGTCAGATATCAGGAAATAAGGGAACGTGATGAAAATGTAAACACTGCATTGCTGTAACGACCTGTATACCCTTTACAAAAACTTAAATAAAAAAAAAAAAAAAAAAAATCTCGACCTCCGTACTTTGGGCCTTTCTTCTGCCCACTGGTCCCTGTTGGTGGGTGGGGGGTTTGTCTTCACAGAGTGAAGGGCCCTCCCTAGACCTATATTTATTATGTAAGTAATAGTCATTAGTCTAGAAATGTCCAACAAATATCACTTAAACCTCTCCTAGCCGTCTGTTTCTCTTTTATCTTGTCTTCTTGGCCTTCATTTCTTCTGTGCCTTTCTTAATCTTTGTTATGATCTAGGCTTTCAGTTGAAAGCCTTGTAGCTTGTCCTGGGCCCGCTGCGCCACGTCTCTCCCCCTTCTTCCGCTGTTCACTCGTCTCCACTCCGGCTGTCGTGATGCGTTCAGGGCCGCCGCTGCTCCAGCCGTTTCCTCCGGCATGCTCACCTCAAGGCCCCGCTCCATCATATCCCGCGCTGCCTCTCTGGCCGTGTTGTAGGTTCTTACGCCATCCTCCCAGTGAATCCTCATTTTCGTTAGCGGCGTTTGGAATCTAATTTTTTTCTCTTTCAGCGTTTTTTTAATGTTGGCATATTTCTTCCGCTGCTGCACAATTTCTGTCGGGTAGTCATGGTCGAAGAACACCTGTTTGTCGCCGATTCATATCTTTTTTTTCCATGCTTGCGTCAGGATTCTTTCCTTTATGTCATATTTCACAAAGTTTACCACAACTGACCTGGGTGTAGCGTTTGGTTTCGGGTTCTGTGCTGGGGTTCTGTGCGCTCGTTGAATCTGCAGATCCGTTTCTTCTGGCAGTTCCAGCTCTTTTTTTAAGAACTGATCCATGAATTTCGTCATCAAGTTGCCTTCAATGCCCTCCGGAATTCCAAAGATGCGCATATTGCTTCGTCTGGATCTGCTCTCCAAGTCGTTTATTTTCTCCTGCATCCTCTGCGTTTGCGTCGTCAGGGTCTGTAGTTGTTCGTTTGCCTCGCTTTTCCAATCTTCCAGCTCCGATATTCGGGCCTGCGCTTCTGTTATACACGCCCGCTGGGAGCGCAGCTCCTCCATGTTTTCTGTTAGCTTGCGCTCCATTTCTCTTCGGAGGCCCATAATTTCCTCCTTAATCTCTTTTTTCAGCTCCTCCTTAAGAGCCGCTAAATCCTGCTGTAGCTGCCGCTTGAATTCTCTTAATTCTTTACCCAAACTGGCGATGCCTGTGTTCATGTTTTCGAGTCTGGCGTCCTCCATTTTCTCTGCTGTAGACACCTCGTTTTTTTGGGCTTCGCGTTCAGCGGTTTTTCCTGCGTTGTTGGAGAGGAATTCTTTAATTTTACTCTGCTTTTGTCCTTGTGCCCGGCTCCTTCGTGTTTTCATCCCTTAGTTTATTGATCCGCTTATGTCGAGTTGGCCATTTACCGATGATTTTTAATCCGGCTAGGGAGAGCTCTCTGTTTAAGCGTTATGTCTCTCCGCCATCTTCCCGGAAGTCCTTATCTTTCTTTCTTAAATTATCATGGAGAGATGCATCCAAATTTCATTGTGCTTCACTGTATAATGACAATAAAGAAATTCTATTCTATTCTATTCTATCACCAATAGTCTGAACATCGTATAAATTTGTTCCCAATATTGGTCGTCCAAGAGGCTGTGTCCTCCATGCTGCCAGCAGAAAAAAAAAGAAATAACCATTGACGAAAATCAGCTGAATTTTACTGATTTGTATACAGTATGTACCTTCTTAGTCGAGTACAGCTGAAGATTCTCCCATATGTTGATGTAACAACACCTTTCAGCTCATCTGGACGACTCAGGATTTCATTGACATGGACGGTCTCAACCCACTGGGCCAGAGGTAAAAGTTTGGTGGCTGCTGATGGCTCAACGCTCAGACTGGGTTGAGTACGGGTGTCGTCTTGTGGAGCTCCCAGTCAGTGAGGTCGTCTGTCTCGCTCACTCTTCACTGTGGATTTCTTGCAGGACTTGTTGGCGGTAGCTCACACTATTCCCTACTCTTCGTGGCTTTAAGAAAGTTACACATTTTCTGTCCAGGGCAAGTTGAGTACCAAAAGCCAGTTTAGAAAGCTTGGGATCAGTCCGCCAAGGTCTCCGCCTTTGACCGCCACCTAATCCACATAGCACCGGACCCCCATGATCCCTCCTGCAGGTGGTGGACCCACTGGAGGGCGGACCCATGTAACTCCTTCGGGCTGAGCCCGGCCGGGTCCCATGGGTGGAAACCCGGCCACCAGACGCTAGCCTTCGAGCCCCTCCCCCAGGCCTGGCTCCAGGGTTGGGCCCCGGTAACCCCATACCGGGCGGGGTACACTGAATCCTTGATATACAATTTATCATGAGAGTCTGTTGGATCGTTCTTAGTCTGGCCCTTCACCCAGGACCAGTTTGTCTTGGGAGACCCTATCAGAGGCAAATTGCCCCCGGACAACATAGCTCCTGGGATCACTGGGGCACGCAAACCCCCCCACCACGATAAGGTGACGATCCTCAGTCGGAAAAAGGTGGATTGTCCTCTCCGGGTTGGGGACAGGCTCCTGCCCCAAGTGGAGGAGTTTAAGTATCTTGGGGTCTTGTTCACGAGTGAGGGGAAAATGGAGCGAGAGATCGACAGACAGATTGGAGCAGCAGCTGCAGTGATGCGGACGTTGTACCGGTCTGTTGTGGTGAAGAGGGAGCTTAGTTCTAAGACAAAGCTGTCGATTTACCAGTCAATCTACGTTCCTACTCTCACCTATGGTCACGAGCTTTGGGTAATGACCGAAAGAACGAGATCGCGGATACAAGCGGCTGAAATGAGCTTTCTCCGTAGGATTGCTGGGCTCACCCTCAGAGATAGGGTGAGGAGCTCAGTCATCCGGGAGAGGCTCAGAGTAGAACCGCTGCTCCTCCACATTGAAAGGAGTCAGTTGAGGTGGTATGGGCATCTGATTAGGATGCCTCCTGGACGCCTCCCACTTGAGGTGTTTCAGGTACGTCCCACTGGGAGGAGACCCCGGGGCAGACCCAGGACTCGGTGGAGAGACTATGTCTCCCAGCTGGTCTGGGAACGCCTTGGTATCCCCTCTGAAGAGCTGGAGCAGGTGGCTGGGGAGAGGGAAGTCTGGGCTTCTCTGCTTGAACTGCTGCCTCCGCGACCCGGACCTCCGGAAAAGCGGTAGAAGATGGATGGATGGATGGATGGCAAGTTGAGTAGTTAATACTGCTGAGAATTTGTTTCTGTGGGAGGGGTCCAATTGGTTCAATATTTCAATACTCCAAGGGCGCACAGCAGTCATGCGCTTATTGCAATGGGGATAATCTCCTCCAGTTTGAATTGAATTGAATTGAATTGAATTTATTTATTTATTTTGGATAGTACATTACAGGTTAAAAGAAACTGTATAATATAACAACAAGGTCAAATTAGACAAAGACTCCTTCTACTATACAATTCCACGTGAGTTATCCGAAATGGGTGATGGCTGAAGCCGCAGCTTATATTGCCCACCCATATTCCATCCAAGAATTCAAAGGAGAAAAAAGAGAAAACAAGACAAGAGCGATTACAATTTAAAACAAGGCTAAGACAAAATATGACTGAGAGAAAAGAAAACTGAGCTAGTCTAAGTTAAGCGGTTACTATTCAAAAACAAATCTAAGACATAGTGTCACAGAGAAAAAAGAAAAACTAAGCTATAACACAACACAGGCTGGAAATGTCAATCCTTATGTGAGCTTACATGTCGTCTTGTAAATATGTTTGGAGTATTTCTTCCTTTAGTTTTTGTTTAAATTGTCCAAGCTTTGTACATGATTTTAATTCAGGTCCAAAATCGTTCCATAATCTGACACCTTGCACTGAAATACAGTGTTGCTTGGTAGTTGTTCTCACTGTAGGCTTTTGAAATATACATGTTCCTCTGAAGTGATATCGTTTCTCCCTTGTTTGGAACAACTTTTGGATATTTGCGGGCAGTGATAGATTCTTCACTTTGAACATTATTATTGCGGTTTTAAAGTCGATCAGATCTTTCAACTTGAGAGTTTTTTGTTTAAGAAAAAGTGGGTTTGTTGGTTCCCTGTAAGCTGCTTTGTTGATTATTCTAATAGCTCTCTTTTGAAGCATAAAGAGTGGATATATGTTTGTTTTATATGTATTTCCCCATACTTCATTACAATATGTCATGTATGGGAGTATTAATGAATGATACAAGGTGTATAGTGTGGGTTGATTCAGCAAATTTTTCACTCTGTGTAATATTGCAATTGATTTGGATACTTTACCTTTTATATAATTAATATGTGGCTTCCAACACAGTTTGTTATCAATTATTACTCCAAGGAATTTAGTTTCGGATACCCTTTCAATCTCTACACCATTTACACTGAGTTTGGGTACTGGGTAGTTGTGATGGTTGTTAAAGACTATAAATTTTGTCTTGCTTAAATTGAGCGTTAATTTGTTTGAATCAAACCACAGTTTCAGCTTTCCTAATTCCTTTCCGAGTGTATCCAGAAGTTGTTCCAAGTTGTTTCCACTGCATAGCAGGTTAGTGTCATCAGCAAACAATATTAAGTCCATTTTTTCTGAAACTTTACATATATCATTTATATACATATTGAATAATAATGGTCCCAAAACTGAACCCTGTGGGACTCCACAGGTGACCTTCAGTAGCCCTGAGTTTTTGTTGTTAACACATACAAACTGATATCTATTCTTTAAGTAACTTCTTAACCAGGACAGTGCTACCCCTCTGATACCATAATTTTGTAGTTTCTTTAATAATAGATTGTGATCTACTGTATCAAATGCTTTTTTAAGATCCAGGAATACTCCAACTGAATACTCTTTATTTTCAATGGCTGTTGATATTTTTTCTGTAAATTCCATTAAGGCATATGCTGTTGTCCTTTTGTGTCTGAACCCATATTGCTGCTCACACAATAAATCATTCTTCAGTATGAAGTTGTCAATTCTCTCATAGAATATTTTTTCAAGTATCTTGGAAAATTGCGGTAATAGTGAAATTGGTCTGTAGTTGGAGAGTTCCCCTCTGTCGCCTGTCTTGTAAATCGGAATTACTTTAGCTATTTTCATTGCATTGGGAAATATACCTGATTGGAGAGACAGGTTACAGATATACGTCAGTGGTTTCACTATGCATTCGATAACAGTTTTGACTAGTAGCATATCAATACCATCGCAGTCAGTAGATGTTTTACTTTTGAACGATTTAACAATTTCAATGACCTCTCTTTCGTCTGTGTTCTTTATGAAGATGGTGTCTTTTACAGCAGTGTTATTGCATATTGAATCACCTGTTGGCACCGTAGTGGGTATTTCTCGGGCCAGTTTAGGTCCAATGTTAACAAAAAAATTATTAAATTCATCTGCAGGTGAAGCTATATTCACATTCGGAGTCGATTTATTATTTTTTGGAGTGTTAGTTGGGTAGCTGGTATTTCTGCTTTTATTTCCAAGGATACTGTTGATTATTGTCCATGTATTTTTAATATTGTCTTTGTTTTTTTCCAGTTCTTTACTGTAATAGTCTCTTTTACTACATCTTATTATATATGTTAACTTATTTTTGTATGTTTTATACCGCTGCTCTGCTTCTTTTGTCCTTTTTCTTTATGAAAGCTTTATATAATAAATTTTTCTTTTTACACGCCTTTTGTAGTCCTTTGGTTAGCCATGGTTTGTCAGTAAATTTGTGTTTAAGCTTTTTTTTAACTAATGGGCAGTTTTTTTCATAAAGAGTGGTTACAATGTTTGTAAATGTGTCATAGGCTTCATTTACATCTGATACATAGACTTCTGTCCAGTCTTGCTTCAGCAAGTCCTCTTTAAAAGAACTGATTGCGTTTGGTGATTTGTGTCTGAACGATTTTGAGATTTTTTCTGGGTTGGGCCCCGTGTGGCCATGGATAAGTGCAAAGATTGGCAAGTGGTCGCTTATATCATTTATCAATAATCCACTTTCTATTTTCTTGTCGAGAACATTGACAAACAGGTTGTCAATAAGTGTAGCAGAGTGAGCTGTGATTCTACTGGGATGTGTTATTGTGGGATATAGACTCATGCTGTACATAGAGTTCATGAACTCTGTAACTACATTTTGTTGATGTGGATTAAGTAGGTCAATATTGAAATCTCCACAAATTGCTACCATTTTCTTACTAGTAATATTATTGTACAGCTCGACTAATTTATCTCTGAATGTCTCAATGCAAGTTCCCGGCGTTCTGTATATGCAGCTTATGATTAGATTTTTTGTTTTGTCTAGGTCAATCTCAACAGTAACACATTCCAGAATCCCTGGTAGTGCTAAGGACATTTCATTTACAAGCTTACATCTATATAGGTCATCAATATACAGTGCAACACCACCACCCTTTTTTTGAGATCTGTTAATGTTAAACATCTGATATCCCTCTATTGCCATCAGGGGAGCCTGGTCTGCATTAAGCCAGGTTTCAGAGACTGCTATAGCTGTGAATTTTCTGTTTAGCTGTTTTAAATAGTCCTGAATCTGTGAGAAGTTTTTGTTAAGACTTCTGCTATTGAAGTGTATTATTGACAGTTTACCATCTAATTGCACTTGACTTTTGAATTGCTTTTCAGTGTAATATTCACAGTGGTTATGAATATTATTGAAAAAGTGGTTATCAGGATCAATATCATTCTCCATCTCTTGTGGTTTATGTTCAGCATAGTGGCATATTTTTAGAGTTTGAGTTTCCTCACTCTGTGTTTCATAGTCAGTGTTCATCTGTATTTATCTAAGTCAGTAGCATCTCTGATCATTATACTTTTTGCTTGCTCAGGTGTTCCATTTAGTTTAATCCAAATTCTACAATTTCTTGTCCAGGTTGACTGTATCTTATTATGTTTCTTTAGCATCCGTGCCTGCCGTGCTAATTCAGCGTTTTTTTTTGTCAGGTGTTCATTTAGGTAAACTTGAGTTTCCTTTAGTTTTTTGGCCTGCCTCAGTATGTCATTTTTCACCCTCCTGTTCACAAAGCGCATCACAATTGATTTCTTTGTTTTGTTATCTTTCTTCGGTAAAGCATAACAGGCTGAGATCGCATTGGCTTCTACCTTAATGTCTTTATCATTAAGGAACTGAAGCACTTGGTTTTCTAAGGACATTGATTCACTTATGGAAGCATGTTCACCACTCAGTCCTGTAGCGGCATGGGCGTACGACTGATATCTGATGTCTAGTCCACTTATAACTATGTCATCAATGCGAGAACCTTGTTCAAGATCCTCAACGCGTTGCTCCAAAAGACGCCCGTGTTGCTCCAGGTCCATAATTTTTTTGTCTTTTTCTTTTATTATTGAATGTAGGGCTTGTACCTCCTGTATTAGGTCTAATATTTTGTCCTGCTGGCTAGTCACTTTGGCCAGTTCATCTAACACAAAGTTCAGAGTTTTTTTAATTTCTTCCATTTCCTCTTTTTTGGGTGGCATTTTACTGACCTGTGGATAGAAATAAGCAGAGAATCCGGCTAGGCCTCAACTAGCTCGGTCACTACTAGACCCGCCGCTCCTGCGCAGCTTCTCCGCCGAGTGACGCTGCTCAGCTCCGCAGATCACCGCCGTCTATCGCCGGCGCCTGCCTCCGTCTACCTGGCCAGTTGTGTCGTGCACCGCCGGCGCAGCCGGAATCCACCGATCACAGCCACTCGTCGCCGTCTGGCTAGGCGGCTCCTCCGCTGGGCCCCGTCTAGGCCCCGTCACCGACCGCCGTCAGTCTGGTCGTTCCTCGGCTGGGCCTCGCAATTGAGCACCGGTTCAGACCACTGTCCTGCTGGATCCAGGTGGCCCCCGTCTCTCACCAACGCCGCGCCCGAGCTCCCAATCGCCGCCTCGGTTGGTTCGTCCTCCTTTTAAATCCTTCTCTCCTCGGCTCCAGATGGCCAGATGTAAAGAATACCTTCTCACTGCTGCAGTTACTCTGGGTTAGCATCTGGGTTAGCATCAGAGGCGAGCCTTTAGAGGTCGGAAACGGGGCGAAACGGAGCCAGATCTACCAGAACCTTCACCAGGTCAGCACTGTTAAACAGGAAGTAGAATCTATGTCAATTACCTCCCTTACTTTTGTGTAAATGCAAAAATGATGCATCTTTATGTTGCACAGGGTACATCTTCCCACAGAAACATCTGCTGCCTGAAACAGGTGTGAAGATCGGGGGTGAAGTTCTAGCTTTACCAGGGGGGAGTAAACCAGTTGTAGGACAGATGCCATCCGAGTTGCCCCGTTGTCTCACACAGGCACGAGGAAATCCTCAGCTGGCTTTATTCTTTTAAAAATTGTTTTGGCAAAAAACTCACCCAGTGCACTCTGGGAGGCTGCAGAGTAAAACTAGGTGTGTGTGTGCGTGTGTGTGTGTGTGGTGCTTGAGGTATGTGTTGGGCTGGTGGTGCACTTTCATCACTGCCTGGTGATGCAGCAGCAGTAGGTGAATCTATGAGATGAGAACAATGAACAGTCTCAACGCTGTTCATTAAGCCAACTGTCCCCAAAGCTTTAGTGCCACACTGCTCCTGAGTGTGAAAATCGGACAAATGCTGGCTGAAATCATCACGGTTAACTTTTTTTTTTTTCCCCCACAAAGAGAGCACGTGATGGAGTCTTTGGTGGATTCTGGCAGCTGGCTTTCAGCTTTGAAGGGGCTCTGCTGACTTCCAGGCATATGGGGCTTTTCCCTGTGGAGCCTGCCTGCTCAGCTGGTTCTGGAAGCTGACTGGTTTCATTTGAAATGTATAGCTGACCTTCCAGACTCTGTGTGACTCTCTGCTGCTGTCCCTGCCTGCTCAGCTGACAGATTCCGTGTTTCTGACCTGGTCTGCATGCCAGGTTCTTCCAGCTGCTGCCCTCTACTGCATCAAAAAGAGAGAAAAAAAACCCCCAGCTGTACTAATATCAGGAAAAAAGAATGAAGGTGTGCTCAAACACACTGTGAGTTCAAAGGGCAGGAGCAAAAGAGAGCTGATTACTGATTGGTCCCCCCTTCCCCCATGCTGGGAGCCGATTGGCTTTGTTGCCACCCTGTTAGGAATGCTCGGATGTGAGTTAGGACTTTGTTAGGAATTGCTTTGGAGGCCGATGGCTGCAGTGTATGGCCATCACAGCCTATGTTACTGTGGGTCCATCACGCTCTTTAAAGCTCAGTCGTTTGTTTACCACCCTGTTGCCTGTAGCACTTTGAGATTGTTTTTAATGTTGAAAGCATGGAAGCACTGCTAGCAGGGCTCAAACCTGCAGCCCACTGGATTTCAAGCACAACATCTGGACCACTCAGCCATCACTGCCTACAATACTGTTTGTCCTTCATGTTCATTGAATTCCGATTGTTTGTTTACCACATCATCACTAGCAGGCTAACACTAGCTAGCTATATGCTAGCGTAACCATAGACTATATTAAGTGTCGACAGCAAAGCCTGGTGACTACATAAGGCCTATAGCAAAAATTGTCCATACTGTACCTCTAAAGCATTTGTGAGGCCCTCGGTGTCATAAATCTACGACTATCCCATCAAATGATCTTTCCAAAAGTTCTTCGGCTCACGCTCAGAGCGTTTCCTCTTGGATTTCTACCTTTTGCGCTCGGATTGCAGCGTAACAGCGCACTCGTAAGTGTGAGAGTAAGTTTGGTGCTCTCAAATCTTGTGTTCTGTCAAATCAGAATCGTGCTCTCAAATTGGAAGTGTTCTCTCTCAAATCAGAGGGAAAAAAGCTCTGATTTTTGTTATTAGTATCATTCCATTCTACCCCCCCCCCCCCCCCGTATATTTGCAGCTCCCAACGAAAACTTTCCCCAGTTTCTTAAACTTGGAACTTTTCTGCCAGTTTTGTAAATTTGTACCCTCTCCCCCCGAGTGATGTAAATTTAGGACTCTTTTTACCCCCTTCCCCTTTAATTTGAAATGTTATCCCAGTTTGTAAATTTGCTGCTTTTCACCAGTTTCATAAATATGCTACTATCACCCCTTGTCAAATTTGACACTCCCACTGAAAATTTGCGACTTTCCATCGACTTGTGATCCCGACACGCCACTTTAAAACTGCCCCTTTTCAAACCAGTTTCATAAATTTGTGACTTTTCCCCAGTTTCGTAAATCTCTAACTGTCCTTCCTTGTCAATTTGCAACTCCCACCAAAAATTTGCAGCCCTTCCCCCCCACCACTGTGTTTGTAAACCTGCGCCCTCCCAGTAAATTTGCGACTTTCCTCCATTTTAGTAAGTTTGTAGCTTTCCTACACCTGTAAATTTTCTCTCTTCCCATAGACTCCAATACAGAAATTTTCCTGTTAGGTACCATATGTGGAAGTAGAAGGGGTGTGAATTAGTCTTTATACTGTGGAAATATGAAAGGACGAGGCAGAGTTTATCTCACGAGTCAGGTTTATTCACATTCTCCAACATCAACAATACAGAAAGAGGAAGAAACCAGACCTTCATCCCTTTTTTATACCCCCAGGAGCTTCAAAGCTCCAGTCACAATGCATTTAATCCCCAGTAACAATGCATCCCTTTCAGATCTTATCACCCCCACCCCAAAGTCACTGGCAGCCAGGAAATCCCCCACGGCCATCTCTTTGCATACCATAGACCACATTTCACATCCTCCTGTTATCTCCGAGGAGGCTCAGTCCTTTGTTCATCTGAGACGTGGAGCATACAGTAAGCATACAGTGATATACATATGAAGCATAAGGTGATATACATTTGTGCATATGAAACCCACATTTGTGTCCCACAATACTTCTTATTTTATTTTTTTTAATTGTGTTCTATTTATTATATTTATTATTTAAATGTGTGCACGTGTGTGTTTTATATTTTACACTCTCTATACCAACGTGCACAGTAGCTGGGTGGAACACCCACAATTTTGTTGCACTATAGAAACTGTACAATGACAATAAAACCTATTCTATTTTATTTCTTGTTGAAAATCTGTGACTCCTGTCATAAATTTACATATTTTTTTTTAGTTAAGAAACTTTTCCCCAGTTTCATAAATGTGTGACTTTCCACTTGTAAATCTGAGACGAATATTCAGTGTCACAAAACTGGTGTTGGGCACAGCCCTAGTTTAAATTGGGTTTATATTTTCAGTTATTGTAACATTCAAAAATATAAATGTGTTCAACCTCAAAACCTCGCTGTTGAGCGATTGAATCGCGACCAAAACCTCTCGAGCCCCATGGTTCCTACACCCACAATGGAAATCTGATGTCAGGTACAGCCCTTAAAATTCCTGTTTGCGTTATACACAGCAGAACAGCTCTTGTACTTTGATCGGTGAAATTATAGCAGAAACAAAAATGTCTTCTAGGCACCTATCAAAATATTACCAAACAGATGAATTAGAAAATAAAAATTGATTCGCTGCGAGCAGGGTTCGAACCTGCGCGGGGAGACCCCATTGGATTTCAAGTCCAACGCCTTAACCACTCGGCCATCGCAGCCCACGTCACAGTCCATCTATGACGTTCTATAAATTCCTATGTGCTGCGTCTGTTATCAAAGTCCGAGGCGGAATCCATTCTGACTCCTGAACGCCTCTGTGGGAATTTGGCCTCAGTTGGTTTTAAATTTCCTGTGTTGATTAACAGAACATGGAAACGTGTAGAATCCCTTCACCAGCGCCGATACCGCGGTGATTTCGCTTCAGTGAGACACATTTCTGCTCCTGAAGACGTTATGGTGCGATTAAATGTAAAATCCACCATGGCGATTTGTTTTCATCAACATGTAAACTGCTGCTGTTCGCTGCTGCCCAACACCGCCCACCAGGGGACACCCGCGGTATTACAACACTACAGCAACATGTATTCACATCCATTTTGTTTGGAAAATGTAAACTTTCTTCCGGGGATTAGCAGCCGTTTTCATAAATTTAAAATGATTTTCTTGTAAAACTATGAATAATATTAGTAAATGTGGAGGTTAGAGTGTGGACAAACCAGGCAAAGATGAATTCTGACCGTAAGCAGCCTGGTGCGGCTCTGAAGCTTCTACACGGACATGTGGCTGCAGTTTTCTGCAGCAGAAACGGTTTTTCCTCAGTTATTAGCTCGCTTCAGGGACAAACGTGATTTTCTTTTTCCTCCTGAAAATCCCGTTTCTCAAGGAATATCGCCGATAAACTGAAACAATGCGAGTAATCGGAACCGCCAAGGTTAAATACCAACCCCCGCAGGTCATGTGTTACTGTGTGGGGATGTAGCTCAGTGGTAGAGCGCATGCTTCGCATGTATGAGGTCCCGGGTTCAATCCCCGGCATCTCCAGGCTTTTTAGCCGCTCGGTACCACCATGACAACTGATTTTTGTTAATTAATAAATCTTTAAATTAACAGTAAGATGAAGCGTGGATGAAATGAATGACTGAATACATCCTATAGAGGCCACTTGCACATTTACAAGACGTCGGCGTAATGCCTATGTTTTGCAAATGGGCTTTATAAGACGTATTCCCGATTCAAACTTGCAGGTATGTTTGTTGTTGAAAGTCATTTTGAGATTTTTTTTTTTCAGAAAAACAGACATTTTTGGAGATCTTGATGTGAATAATATTAGCGCCTTGACATGAATTTTGTTGTGATTACAAATAAAGTTGAATTGAAAATTAAAGCGTACCTCTGGTGGTCGTGAAGACGCATTTGACTTGAAAACATTATGAAAAAGTATTTCTTATTTTGGTAAATAATTTTTGCCAGCCATATACCACCAGACATATATTCAAATAGGACCTTGGCCATGGGCAGCCAATGAAAACTGTGGGCGCAGCCATGACACATGCGGATGTGACGTCACTTCGTTGATACTCAACAGTCAATGCTCCGCCTGTATGAGAGACTAGGGTGCTGTTGTGAGTGTTTTTATTCTATTATGGCTGAATTGTTGGACTCTGAGGAAGAATTTGTCCAACATGGCTACAGGTTTGAGCCAGAAAGGTCTTCTGAGGGTTAAAGTGACAAAGTGGTCCTCACACACAACGCAGTTTCGTCTGAAATTATTCGTCTGTGCCCTGTTTCCGCTCCGATCTTCTGACAAGGTGAGCTGGGTTTGGGTAAACAAAAAAAGTGTTTCTTTGTTTTTTTTCGCTTATTATTCAGACATCCAAAGGCTTTACATTCCGCCATGTTGCGATATCCATATCGCATTGTATGTTTTTGTTTTTACAAGAGCACCGAGTGTCTGCTGCTCTGTATATAGTTGTAGAATCATCTTCCGTGTTGCGGCAGTTACGAGATCAGATGAGACAAGCAGCTGAATTTAAGCATTTATTTATTTATTTTCTACTCGTTTCAGTTCAGCATTTAATATGAACCCTGAGTTTGAAATAAACGTTTGAATTTTGGTCCTCACACAACGCAACGCGCTGTCTGCCGCTCTTTATAGCGGCGAGGGAGGAGCCGAATTAATCTGCTGTGTTGTGGCTGTTAACAACCTCAGATCAGACAAGAGGACCCGCCGAATTTAAGCATTTATTTATTTATTTTCTACTCGTTTCAGTTCTGCATTTAATATGAACCCTGAGTTTGAAATAAACGTTTGAATTTGAATTTGAATATCCCCAAAGCCGCTGCACATCCGGGTACTCGAGGCTCAGCCAATACTGATCCAGATCGCGGTAGCCACGAAATTACGTCACAGGAAGCGTCCTGGAAGGCCATGTAGCCGCTAGTATGGCTGTACCCTTGTTTTGCTGACATAGCTGAACCAGCACATCAGCAATGGATTTATATCAAATTGCTCTGAACGTGAATTTCAACTTAAACTTGAACTAGAACGTGAGACAGGGGCTCAATATATCTTTTTTTTCACGACCACCATAGGTACACTTTAAATTAAATTTTAAATCAATTCACCACTCATCCAGCAGAGGGCGCCGCTCACTCGTCCCCCACCTGCCTTCAGAGCTGCTGAACACCGCAGACCCTTCAAATATGCTTTTATTTTCTTCTTCTTCTTTTAGATTTGATTGGCGGTTGGCAACCAGCTTACAGGTGCATTACCGCCACGTACTCCACTCTATATCGCCCTCACAATCTGCTTTTATTTTGAAGGTAAGCGCTCCAAGCAGGATGTGGGTGACCTCTTTGTCTGATGCTAAAGGCAAACGGAATTCTTGTTTGTTCTTTGCTTATCTATTTACCTTCTATGGTTGTTTTCATATTCTTTGTTTTATGGACCCAAAAGGGAAAAAAAAAAAAAATTCTTTGTTTTATGGACCCAAAAGGGGAAAAAAAAAAAAGGTGAAAACACTTGGTTCCACTGGGGCTCGAACCCAGGACCTTCTGCGTGTAAAGCAGACGTGATAACCGCTACACTATGGAACCCGATGTTGTACGTTTGCTCAACTATCCTCAAGTTTCAGTTTGTCTTTCTAGTCAGCAGCGACAGATCTGTTTTAGTACTTTGATTTGACCAAACCTGATCAGGTATTGAAAGTGGGAGGAGCCAGAGAGAGAGTCAGGTAGAAAACCATCATCATCCTCTAACAGACGTTCGGTCTCTCTCAGGTGAGTTTTTACCTCTTTGTTTATCACCGTCTTTTTAATTCTATTCATTTTTCTAATCTCGTTCTCTTCGCATTTCTGCTGCACTATTCTGCGGAGTCTAATCATCTTTTTTTCTGTTCTTAATTCTAATTTAGTTTTATTTTCTGTCCCTTTTGGCCTACTGTTGATGCTACTAATTGTAAAGACTTGCATGCCATTTACACAGATGTAAAAAGTAAGACATCGAAGTTTTATAAAATGTGAAAAGGTAAAAATCCCTCAATATTTTTTATACTGATAATTGACATGTAAATCCCTTCCCTCATTTTTGCTTCCTTTGTTCTGTCATTTTTAAAAACATGTCTAATTTTACATTTAAAAACTGTAATTCTTATTGTCTTAACTGAGTTTTGTGATAAACTTGAGCAGGAAGGTTTTTTCCAGCTGAAATGAGGAAGTGGTGCTGAGTGAAAGAGTTCATTATTTGGACATCAGCACTATAGCTGACCCTCATTTAACAGTCAAATATCAGAAAGCATAGTGAAAAAAAGGAAACGTTAAATATCACAGGGGACAAATATAAAACTGAAATGAGACGATTGTAAACCAGTGTTACCAACTCTCACTCTCTGAGTGGAATGTTCCCACACGTTCGCCCCTTCACTCTCTCACGCCTTATTTCTTTCTCTAAAAATGCAGGGGAAAGCTTTTAGTGACTGTATAGTGGGATAGATGAGATAATGGCAATTTAGACTTCCTCCAGAATCTTATAGAATAAAAGCTCTCAAGGTAGCTCTGGCCTTTCAAGGTCATGGTAGATTGGCATGGCTTTTGTTTTGAAGGCAAATTACAGGAAAAAGATTTTCTGAAATGTTTGTGCAAAAACAGACAGAAGTTTCTTTAGGTACATGGGAGTCATTTATGGGTCTCCTTTGGACTCACAGTGTCACAGTTTTATAGCGCCCATACATTAGAGTTCATGCTGATAGATGGAAGCCAGAGGTTAGGGTCCAGTAGGCGACATAAGGGGGGATGTTATCCCCCTTATTAGTAAACTGACCCCAAATCATCCCCCTTGTTAACCTGTCATATAGGGGAAAATTTTCCTCATCAATTTTCAGCTTTTTTTTCCTCTTAAATTTGCATTTTTTTTCCTCAAAAATTAGCAGTTTTTTCCTCATCATTTGCACATTTTTTAGGTAAATTCAAAACTTTTTCCTCATAAATTTGGAATTTTTTCTCATAAATTTGTATCTTTTTTCAGATCAATTTGCTAATTTTAAATGTAAATTTGAAATTTGTCCTCATAAATTTGAATCTTTTTCCTCAAATAATTTACAATTTTTTTCTAATAAATTTGTAATTTTTTAAAATGTAAATTTGCAAATTTTTTTCTCAAAAATTTGCAGCTTCTTTCCCATACATTTGCTATTTATTTGCTCATGAATTTGCAAATTTTTTATTTTAAATTTGAATTTTTCCCCTCATAAATGTTTGACTTTTTTCACAAATCTGCAGATTTTTAATGTAAGCTTGAAATTTTTCCATGATAAATTAGGAAATTTTTTCCTCATAAATATGCACCTTTTTTTCTCTTAAACTGACAACTTTTTGATGTAAAGTTTTATTTTTTCCTCATAAATTTGCAGGTTTTTTTTATGTAAATTAGATTTTTTTTCCTCATAAATTTGGAATGTTTTTCGTCATGAATTTGCAACTCTTTTCTAAAAAAAAAAGAAATTGCAATTTCTTTCTGATAAATTTGCAAATTTTTTAATCTGAATTTCAAATTTTTTTCTCATAAATGTGGAAATTTTTTTCCTCAAAAATTTGCATTTTTTTCCTCATAAATTGGGATTTTTTCCTCATAGTTTTTTTTCTCATAAATGGTCAATTTTTTTTAATGTAAATCTGCAGATTTTTTCTCAAACATTTGCAAAATGTTTTGATGCAAATTTGCATTTTTTCCTAGTAGTTTTGAAACTTTGTTTCCCATAAATTTGCTGTTTTTCTTTACTTGCATTGGAGGAATTAATATAAGGAAACACTATTTGTACTTGAGTATAATTTCTGGATCATTGACCACCTCTGCCCTTAGCTTCCTATGATCTCATTCTGAGGTTGTTCTAAAAACGCCGCACAACTTCCTGTAAGTCTCCATCAGGAACCATCTCATTGGTCTGTTGTGCGAATGCCTCCAGGTGGCCCCGCCCAGACTCTCCGGCTCTCACCGTCCAACATGGCATTTTCCCCTCAGGAGTTTGAAGTCAGCGTGTGCACTTCGTCTGCCAAGTTCAGTGGAACCTTCAGCCGCCTTTGGGTCACCCTAATTGGGTCTGAGGGCGAGACCACGCCTGTCAGCCCTAACAATGGCGAAGAGCTCCTGCCCCTCTCCGTGAGTTTCACCACAGATTATCTTCCTCACTCGTGAAGTAAAATTCTTTGTTTGTAACAGAATGCTGAAAGTCACTGTTTCCTGCGTAGGTGGTTTGTGTCCAGATCCGATCCCATCATCCCGTGGGTCGTGTCCTTCTGGTCCGGCTGCGACTGGAGGCTCGGGAAGGTTTTCCTGACACGGACTGGCTGTGTGCCGGAGTGAGGGTGGTCGTGCTGCCAACGAACCCCTGGGAAGAAGAAGTGCGTCAGAACTTCCCGTGTGAGCAGTGGCTGCGGTCGTCGGACGGCGACGTGTTGCTGCGGTGTGGGGAGAGTCAGGAAGGTTCAAGTCTTTTCTACTCAGACACTCTGACTACCACAGCCTTAAAACTAAAATATTTCCTCACAACAGGAGACCCTCTTTTAGGTAGCTCCAGTGGTAGAAGAGCTGCATCTTCCAGCACTACGTTACCATGTGTAGCACTGGAACTTAGAACTACTGTAACTATAACTTGTATACATGTAAATTAGGTAAAAATTTGCAAGAACAAAGGTGCAAAGATCTGATAAAAGATGCCAATTAAAACACTTAAAAAGTCACAAATTGCAACTCAATTACACAGAATAAACATTTACCCTTGCACTCTGGTCAATTTCCCTAAAAACACCAAAAAATAACGTACCCAAAGTAAATCAAAAGCTGTTCTTCAACCCTTTGCAGCATCTTCTTGGGCAGGGGTGTCCAACCATGTGCCATGGAGAGCCAAGACCCTGCAGGTTTTACCTCCAACCAGTGTCTTCAACAGCAGATTTCAGTGAACTTCTTCCCACTGATTGCTGATAAGTGAAAACACCTGCTGAAGAGACTGGGTAGAAGAGAAAACCTGCAGGGTCTTGGCTCTCCATGGCACATGGTTGGACACCCATGTTCTTGGGGTTGGTCTCATTTTAAAGAAAACACTTTGAATTTTTTGGCAGAACAGTCATAATCTCTCTAAGTGCTCCGGCCACTGAGTAACAGTCATCTAAACATACTGAACTCGCCTGGGTGTTTTTTTGGATACAAATGCTTGCAAATAACACACAACTTCAGATACTGGCTGGAAAATGCAACAGAAATGTAGAACCAAGTGTTATCCAGCTGAGGTCAAAATTTTGTAACAATACCACAAAAAATGAATATATTACACAGCTTTTTTCTTAGGTTGTTCCCAGGCGTTTTTGAACTGTGCCAAATTGTGCCAAATGGCACAGTTTGGAAAAACGTCTGTAACTTTTGAATGATTCAATATAGAAGCTTCATCTTGGGCTCTAATGAAAGGTGAAGGACTGCGTGTGTGTGTGTGTGTGGGGGGGGGTTGTTTATTCATTCATTCATGAATGAATGAACAAACAAGCCCCCACACACAAAGAAGCATGCCACGTAAAAAATGTGTGGCTTTTTTTACAAGAAAAAATAACCTACAGTGCACTAAAAATTATTCTAAAATATCTGTAATGTAGAAGATAACAACCCCCCCCCCCCCCCCGCTACAGAGGACGGACATCGCCCATCGCCACATGACGGAACAATCATGTGGCGATGTGGCGACCGCGGCGCACAGTCCCCGCGGTCTACTACGCACAGTTGTACTGAAATATCTGCAATATATCTGCAATCCGCTACAGAAGAGGACCGGAGCGGTCCGGGTCCGGGTCCGTCATATTGCGATAACGCACAGTTGTAATTTACCGATTGGTCAAAAGTCATTTGGATTACAATTTTCAGGGATAAAGAATAATTTAGCTTATAACACTTACCTGTCCACAACAGCAGTGTCGCTGGCGAACTTCTCTTCCTCATTGTCTGAGGTTGGACAGAGGCTGGTCCGCTTGTTACGGACTCGTGGTTCTGGTCACGCGACCCGGTCAAACCATAATTCCATTATTGCGGTTTTGCGCTTCCGTGATTGTGGTTTTGGCGAACGATTTTTCAAAACAAATAACAACAGTAGTAAGAAAAAAAGACTGGTGAACGCCTGTGTGTCACCCAGCCTTACACAAAACAGCTTTCGAACTTCTGTGCTTCAATTGGCTGGCTGTATTCGCAGCCGTTGGTAGGCAGGTCCTTCTTGCTAGGTTTTCAGTCATTGGTTCTTCAAAGTTTCAGAAACCCAATTCAAGGCTCTTATTAGTCGAATGAGAGGTCAATCACATCTAAACCAATCAAAGCACTCCTTTGGCTTTCTGTTCGTGGCTGTGTCTGTAGTGGAAGAACAGAAATGCAGCTTTTTTTTTCAGTGCGCTCTAGGACGCAGCGCCCTCTTGCGCCCTCGTGCGCTCTAGGACGCAGAGACGTGCCCGCCCGCGGTACACCGGAGTGCAAGAGGTTAATCAGTATACAGAAGAGCACTGGAAATTTACAAGAAAAAAAGTTTAAATTTAACGGGGAAAAAAAAATGCGGGTTTTGAGGAAAAAAGTTCCAAGATAAAAATTTACAGAAAAGAAGTTCCAAACTTATGAGAAAAAAGTCAAACATTTTTAAGAAAAAAGTTGCAAATGTACTGGGAAAAAATGCATATTTTTGAGAAAAAAGTTCCAATTTTATAAGAAAAAATTTTGTGTATTAATCAGAAAAAAATATGAAAATTTTCAGGAAAAAAATTAAAATTTTTGAGAAACAAGTTGCCAATTTATAAAAAAAATAGAAAATTTATGACAAGTTGAAAATTTGCAGGATGAAATTGTACATTTTTGAGAAAAAAGTTGCAAATTTACAGAAAAGAAGTTCCAAACTTAGAAGAAAAAAGTCAAACATTTTTAAGAAAAAAGTTGCAAATGTACCAGAAAAAAATGCACATTTTTGAGAAAGAAGTTCCAATTTTATAAGAAAACAATTTGCATATTAATCAGAAAAAAATATGAAAATTTACAGGAAAAAAAATTATTAAGAAGTATTAAGAAAAAGTTATTAAAAAAGTTATTAAGAAAAAAGTAGCAAATTTGTGAGAAAAAAATTCATCATTTTTTGAGAAAAAAATGCAAATTTATCAGAGAAAAAAGTCACATATTTGCAAGAAAAGTTGCAAATTAATGAGGAAAAAATTAGCAAATTTATAAGAAAAAAGTCACAAAATTTTAAGAAAAAGTTGCAGATTTACGAGGAAAAATTAGCAAATTTATAAGAAAAAAGTCATGAATGAAAAATGAAAAAAGTTGCAAATTTATGAGAAAAAAGTCACATATTTTTAAGAAAAGTTGCAAATGTACCGGAAAAAATGCACATTTTTGAGAAAAAAGTTCCAATTTTTTAAGAAAAAAAATTGCATATTAATCAGAAAAAATATGAACATTTACAGGAAAAAATTAAAATTTATGAGAAACAAGTTGCTAATTTATAAAAAAAATTGAAAATTTATGAGAAGTTGAGAATTTGCAGGATGTAATTGTGCGTTTTTGAGAAAAAAGTTGCAAATTTACAGAAAAAGTAGCAAATTTGTGAGAAAAAAATTCAGCTTTTTTTAAGAAAAAAAAATGCAAATTTATCAGAGAAAAAAGTCACATATTTGCAAGAAAAGTTGCAAATTAATGAGGAAAAAAATTTGCAAATTTATAAGAAAAAAGCCACAAAATTCTAAGAAAAAAGTTGCAGATTTACGAGGAAAAATTAGCATATTTATAAGAAAAAAGTCATGAATGAAAAATGAAAAATGTTGCAAATTTATGAGAAAAAAGTCACATATTTTTAAGAAAAGTTGCAAATGTACCGGGAAAAAATGCACATTTTTGAGAAAAAAGTTCCAATTTTCTAAGAAAAAAAATTGCATATTAATCAGAAAAAATATGAAAATTTACAGGAAAAAATTAAAATTTATGAGAAACAAGTTGCTAATTTATATAAAAAAGAGAATTTATGAGAAGTTGAGAATTTGCAGGATGTAATTGTACGTTTTTGAGAAAAAAGTTGCAAATTTACAGAAAAAGTAGCAAATTTGTGAGAAAAAAAATTCAGCTTTTTTAAGAAAAAAAAATGCAAATTTATCAGAGAAAAAAGTCATATATTTGCAAGAAAAGTTGCAAATTAATGAGCAAAAAAATTTGCAAATTTATAAGAAAAAAAGCCACAAAATTCTAAGAAAAAAGTTGCAGATTTACGAGGAAAAATTAGCAAATTTATAAGAAAAAGTCATGAATGAAAAATAAAAAAATTTGCAAATTTATGAGAAAAAAGTCACATATTTTTAAGAAAAGTTGCAAATGTACCGGAAAAAATGCACATTTTTGAGAAAAAAGTTCCAAATTTTCTAAGAAAAACTTTTGCGTATTAAACAGAAAAAATATGAAAATTTACAGGAAAAAATTTTTAAATTTATGAGAAACAAGTTGCCAATTTATATATAAAAAAAAAAATTTATGACAAGTTGAAAATTTGCAGGATGAAATTGTACGTTTTTGAGAAAAAAGTTGCAAATTTACAGAAAAGAAGTTCCAAACTTATGAGAAAAAAGTCAAACATTTTTAAGAAAAAAGTAGCAAATGTACCAGAAAAATTGCACATTTTTGATAAAGAAGTTCCAATTTTATAAGAAAAAAATTTGCATATTAATCAGAAAAAAATATGAAAATTTACAGGAAAAAATTTATTAAGAAGTATTAAGAAAACGTTATTAAAAAAGTTATTACGAAAAAAGTAGCAAATTTGTGAGAAAAAAAATTCAGCATTTTTTAAGAAAAAAATGCAAATTTAGCAGAGAAAAAAAATCACATATTTGCAAGAAAAGTTGCAAATTAATGAGGAAAAAAATTTACTAATTTATAAGAAAAAAGTCACAAAATTTTAAGAAAAAAGTTGCAGATTTACGAGGAAAAATTAGCAAATTTATAAGAAAAAAGTCATGAATGAAAAATGAAAAAAGCTGCAAATTTATGAAAAAAAGTCACATTTTTAAGAAAAAAGTTGCAAATGTACCAGAAAAAATGCACATTTTTGAGAAAGAAGTTCCATTTTTTTTTCTCAATTTGTGAGAAAAAAATTCAGCTTTAAAAAAAAAAAAAAATGCAAATTTATCAGAGAAAAAAGTCACATATTTGCAAGAAAAGTTGCAAATTAATGAGGAAAATAATTTGCAAATTTATAATAAAAAAGCCACAAAATTCTAAGAAAAAAGTTGCAGATTTACGAGGAAAAATTATCAAATTTATAAGAAAAAAGTCATTAATGAAAAATGAAAAAAGTTGCAAATTTATGAGAAAAAAGTCACACATTTTTAAGAAAAGTTGCAAATGTACCAGGAAAAAATGCACATTTTTGAGAAAAAAGTTCCAATTTTCTAAGAAAAAAAATTGCATATTTATCAGAAAAAATATGAAAATTTACAGGAAAAAATTAAAATTTATGAGAAACAAGTTGCTAATTTATAAAAAAAATAGAAAATTTATGAGAAGTTGAGAATTTGCAGGATGTAATAGTACGTTTTTGAGAAATAAATTGCAAATTTACAGATAAAGTAGCAAATTTGTGAGAAAAAAATTCAGCTTTTTTAAGAAAAAAAATGCAAATTTATCAGAGAAAAAAGTCATATATTTGCAAGAAAAGTTGCAAATTAATGAGGAAAAAAATTTGCAAATTTATAAGAAAAAAGCCACAAAATTCTAAGATAAAAGTTGCAGATTTACAAGGAAAAATTAGCAAATTTATAAGAAAAAAGTCATGAATGAAAAATGAAAAAAGTTGCAAATTTATGAGAAAAAAGTCACATATTTTTAAGAAAAGTTGCAAATGTACCGGAAAAAATGCACATTTTTCAGAAAAAAGTTCCAAATTTTCTAAGAAAAAAAATTGCATATTGATCAGAAACAATATGAAAATTTACAGGAAAAAATTAAAATTTATGAGAAACAAGTTGCTAATTTATAAAAAAAAAAAAATGAAAATTTATGAGAAGTTGAGAATTTGCAGGATGTAATTGTATGTTTTTGAGAAAAAAGTTGCAAGTTTATAAGAAAAAATTTTGCGTATTAATCAGAAAAAATATGAAAATTTACAGGAAAAAAAAATTTAAATTTATGAGAAACAAGTTGCCAATTTATAAAAAAAAAATAAAAATTTATGACAAGTTGAAAATTTGCAGGATGTAATTGTACGTTTTTGAGAAAAAGTTGCAAATTTACAGAAAAAGTAGCAAATTTGTGAGAAAAAAATTCAGCTTTTTTAAGAAAAAAAAATGCAAATTTATCAGAGAAAAAAGTCATATATTTGTTAGAAAAGTTGCAAATTAATGAGGAAAAAAATTTGCAAATTTATAAGAAAAAAGCCACAAAATTCTAAGAAAAAAGTTGCAGATTTACGAGGAAAAATTAGCAAATTTATAAGAAAAATGTCATGAATGAATAATGAAAAAATTTGCAAATTTATGAGAAAAAAGTCACATATTTTTAAGGAAAGGTGCAAATTGCAAATTTTTGAGAAAAAGTTCCAATTTTCTAAGAAAAAAAATTGCATATTTATCAGAAAAAATATGAAAATTTACAGGAAAAAATTAAAATTTATGAGAAACAAGTTGCTAATTTATAAAAAAATATTGAAAATTTATGAGAAGTTGAGAATTTGCAGGATGAAATTGTACATTTTTGAGAAAAAGTTGCAAATTTACAGAAAATAGCAAATCTGTGAGAAAAAAAATTCAGCATTTTTTAAGAAAAAATGCAAATTTATCAGAGAAAAAAGACACATATTTGCAAGAAAAGTTGCAAATTAATGAGGAAAAAATTAGCAAAATTATAAGAAAAAAGTCATGAATGAAAAATGAAAAACGTTGCAAATTTATGAGGAAATATGCAAATATATGGGAAAAAGTTGAAAATTTAGTGTTACAATTTTCTCTTTTGTTCCCAGGTTGGGGCAATGCCCCCCCCCCCCCCTTGATTTACACCTATGAATGGGGACGGGAGGATGGCAGGTTAACAAGGGGAGTGGCTTGGGGTTATTTTGCTAACAATGCTATTGCTAACGCCCTGTTCTATTCTCCAGCCACTGACACAATAGTAACCTTTATGTGCCATTTCAGCCTTTTTTATTTTCAGAAACGGTGCTGAAAAACAGCTTTCATTTGAGCTCCTGGGCACTGTAGCGTGAAGAACATGCCGGAGGTTTAGCTTGGTCTCAGACCCAGCCAAGCCTTCGGTGTGCTCTGCCACAACCTCTGCTCTTGTTTTTCCTCCTCAGTGTGTCTGCTGCAGGATGAGATGGAAGAGAAGTTGAAGGAGCAGAGGTTCGAACGGCTGAAACGTCAGCAGGAGGTCTTCAGGTAAATTTAAGAAAGATCCAGAACAATTTTCATACAAAACTAGTGACTAAGGAGAAGCTGGTCAGAAAGCATCTACTAGCCGCAAACCTCCCATGAAAAAAGTCTGACTAAAACTGCATATATTCAGTCATGTCCACAGTGGTCTCTTGCGTTGACGTCCCCGCCTGTGTCCGCCCTTTACTCTGCCTTGCATAAAGGTTTTGCAAAGGCTGTCATGACCAAACCACACCATTCTGCTCCGTTTGACAGTGGCGAGGAGAAGTTTCTGTGGGCCCGTGAGACTTTCGACCTTGCTCCACACACACTTTGGTTTTATGCTTGGCGCAGTGGGTCCAGAGCCGTTTTCTCAGGTTCCCAAATGTCTTGGTCCTTGTCTCTGACTCAGCCTGGAGCATCCAGGTCTGGCAACCATGGAGTCGGATGGAGACAACCAGTGATTTGTGCAGCTTGTACTGGGTGCTTTCAAATAAATCTGCAATTTTTTTAAAATGTAAATTTGCAATTTTTCTCTTCATAAATTTGCAACTTTTTTCTCATAGATTTCCCAAATTTTTAATGTAAATATGAAAATTTTTCCTCATAAATTTGATTTTTTTCCCTCATTAATTTGAATTTTTTTCCCTCATAAAACTGCCATTTTTTCGTCCTAAATTTACCACTTTTTCCTCATAAATTTGTAACTTTTTTCTCATAATTGTGCAACTTTTTTTAATGTAAATTTGAAAATTTTCCTCATGAATTTGCAGCTTTTTCTCATGAATTTGCTAATTTTTAATGTAAATTTGAATTTTTCCTCATGAATTTGCATTTTTTTCTTCAAAAATTTTTCAACTTTTTTATCATGAATTTGCAATGTCTTTTCTCAAAAAATTGCTGTTTTTTTTTTATATAGATTTGCCATTTTCCCCCCTTGTAGATTAGAAACTTTTTTCTCATAAATTAGCGACAACTATTTTTTTTTTTTTATCCCTCGCTGGTCGACGCCCAAAGGGGTCGTCGCCACTGAGTTCCGATGTTCTATCAACAACCGCTTCAGTGCCCTGGTTATGGACAAAGTGGACAACTATGAAATTTTCAAGAAAAACATCATCCAGTCTGCCTGCAATGCCCTGGGACATTCACAATCTTCCTCAAAATGACCTTGGATCTCTCGGCGGACTCTGGACATCATTGACCGTCGCCGAGAGGCCTGCCTCCGAGGTGACCTGATGGAGTACCGCAGATTAAAATATCTTCGCAATGTGGCCATTGGCGAGGACAAAGAGAGGTACTGGTCGCAAGAAGTTGAGCACCTGGAGCCAGCGGCCAGAAATAACAACATGAACCACATGTTCAGTATGCTCCGTCAAGCAAGCAATGGCCCACACACCAAGACAACCCAGGTGAAGGACATCAATGGCAATCTCATCACCACTAAGACAGACTGCCTAGACTGCTGGAAAGAGCACTTCAGTCACCCCCTGCATCATCACCAGGAGTCGCGTTCGGCGCCAGGGCGACGAGCTGTCAGCCATCTTGGAGGATGTCGACGGGACGCTCTTCACCGCCACCCTGTACGACACCCCCAAAGAGAAATGCTGGCACCTAGACTATGCTGAGAATCTCCTGGACAGTCTCCCTTGCCATTCCAACCATCCTGAGGTCTGTGCCAGGAAGGACGCCATCGCTGCGCAGCGAGAGGAGCTCCGTGGGTTGGAGGGAAATCCCGGCAGGAGGCCGAAGAGGAGGAGATGTCACCTTTCACTTCGGGATCCCGTTCCTGCCTCCACTCCGGCCCGGGAGTTCACGCCATCCAGAGGGCTTTCCCCATCCAGCACGACATCACTCGGGATTCCCCTGGAGGATCTGCAGCTGATAGCTATTAAGGTCCGGGGCCGAGTGGCTGCTGCTCGCTCCGCTGTGCACCCGTCCTCCACCATGAAGCATGTGGCGGTGGCAGTAAGATTGGTGGAGAGGAGTCCAGGGCTGTGAGACTACCCCGAGTTCGACGCCCTCCTCGCCTCGGTCTCTGCTCAGGAGCGGCGATTCCCGGGTCTCTCCTTCGCTTCGCCCCCTGGGAATAGCCGTCGTCACATTGCCAAACCGTCTCAGCATGAACCCCGTCCGGATCCAGTTCCGGGTTGCCACAAGGTCTCATCCTCCCACGCAGCTGTCACTCCTGCGCCTCGTCTGAGAGGAGATCCCGCAGCCTCGCCTCCTGAGCCACCTCCCTCCGCTGTTACGCCAGCACTTTGGGCCCGGCTCATCTCGGCTGTCACCCCCTCCTCCTCGACGCGCTTCCCGGCTGCTGTGTGCGTCCAGAATCCTGACCTGGCGAGCTCCCTCCTGGAATCAACATGAGCGGCTCCCTGACGTCCTCTCAGGGGGTCCTCCGTTACCGTCCGGCGGGGAAAGGGAGGAGCAACGTCCACTACAGCAGGCACCATCCAGCCTCCAGGAGACAGGCAAGTCCCAGTTTTTTCACATTCACCTTGTGATTTGCTCTGTCAAACTCCTGGAAGTGGAGTTCGGGGTTCGCAGCTCCCCGAACTCCCACCACCTGCTGTAGCTGTAGTCATTAATCCTGCACCCTCTGTGTCTCCCTCCGCTGAGTGGTCCCCGGCGCCAGGCCAACATCGTGGGATGAGGAGGGGGCCTGCGGTTCTGGACAGCCTGGTTCTGGTTCCGCAGCTACGCCGTGGACGGAGGAGGAAGGCGGATTGCTACGTGGAGTCTGCGCCGACGACCAAGCGTCCCTGGGTCTCCACGGAGGAGCGGTCCGGTCCAGCGGGACGAGGTTCTCCTGCCACCACGCTGTATGGGCTGTCGGCGTGGGCACCGGTGCCGGAGGAATCACAAGCTGCGCTGTCCATCATGCCAGCTGCGGAGCCCGACGCAGCTGAGTGGGAGCCTGACGACGACCTCCTGATGTTGGATCCCGGATCTTCGCAGTCCTGGACGGCGTCAGAACCCGAGATCAGGCAAGTGCTCTATCTTATCTGTCTTCTCCTTACTTTAGAGCACTTTAGCCTGTCTCTAGGGGAGATGAGCCGGGTGCAGCCGTCCGCTGCATCCAAGCTTATCTCGCCGGGTTCTGGCGCTACCGGTGATCCTGATCCCGGTTCTCTTTTCTCTCCTGAGCCTTCTCCCAGGGTCGCCGGCGAGGAGCTGCCATCGCTCGTGGTGCCAGAGGGTCCAGGTTCGACATCGGAGGTCGGTTCTGGTGCGGCGCCGGCCCAATCGGGGTCCGACGCGGGTTCGACGGAGACCCAATCGGGGTCCGACGTGGGTTCTGCAACAGCGGTGTCCAGGTCCGGTGAGGGAGCTGCAGATCTCCTGCCATCTGACGTTGGACCACCTCGTCATCAGCTCCCTCCCAAGCCTCTTCCACTAGGGCCCTTGTGGACCTCTCCCTCTCCCCTACGGGCCTGGTGGTTGAGCGATGCGGGTCGGCCGTCAGAGGGTCTGCCGTGCCCTTTCGGCTCGCTTGTGCGGCCGCCCGACCCGCTAGACTTTCTGTTCGGCGATCTGGTTCGGCCTTCCGAGGAACTGTGTTTTCTGGCCTGGGGTTCGGGTAGGCCGCCGGAACTTTTCCCTTCACCCCTGCTAGCGGTATGGACGCTGGGTGCGGGGAGACCCCCCGAACCGAAGGTCTTTTGCTGTGTTTATGTTTGGGTGGGTACAGCTAAGCTGTTATTATTGTTCCGCGTTTAGCGTGATTTTTTTTTTGGGGGGGGTTTTCCCCTCGAGTGTGAGGGATGGCTGTATGGTTAATTTTCGCCCTTGGGAGTTCTCCTTTCATTTTGGGGCTCCGGGGTTGATTTTTTTTTTCTTTGTTTGACCTGTACATGGTTTACAGGGTATTGTGGGTTTTTTTCTTCCCTGTGTGTTGGGCTGTTATCTCTGCAATTATCCTCTGCCTGAATGGGGTTTCTCTCTCATGTTGTATTTTATGGAGTATTGTGTTTGGGTTTTCCTGGTACTCTATATTGGTTTATTGTCTGTTTTTTTTCCTTTCTCTGGTTTTTTTTTCTCATGTTGTATTTTATGGAGTATGGTGTTTAGGTTTTCCCCTTGTACTCTGTATTGGTTTATTGTCGATTGTTTTTTTTTCCTTTTCTCTGGGTTTTTTTTCTCATGTTGTATGGAGTATTGTGTTTGGGGTTTTCCCTTTGTACTCTGTATTGGTTTATTGTCGGGTTTTTTTTTCCCCTTTCTCTGATTCTCTCCCTCCTGACCTGCGCCCCATCCGCCCACCCTAGGTGGGGTGGGGGTGGGGTCTTGGATGTTATGGGTCGTTCGTAGTCCGACCGTGAGGGGGGGGCTGTGTCACATGGGATGAGACGCCGTGTCATCCGGCACTCAGACCATATTCCCCTCAGCCCTGTTCTTTCTGTAACAGCGTCTCAGCGGGCTCCCAGCTGTCAGTTACGGGACGGCTGGAGCCCAATTAACCCTCATCAGCTGAGGCGCTGCTAATGAGTATAAAAAGGAGCAGCTCCGATCATTCGGGGCTGCGACTTAGCACATCGAAGGCTGGAACCCCTATGCCCGGCGCCAGTCCTCTGCTCGTTGTTCTGCATTATTTGTGAGTGTACACCTGTATGAGTATTTGTGCTTCTTGGCCCCACGAGGCCGTGTTCCTTATCCCCTGTTCCCTATCATAATAAAACATCGCAAACTCACTGGCTCGCCCTCGGCTCTCTTGTGTGGCTCGCGAGGGCCACACGTAACAGTGTACAGGTTATCTATTTCTCAGGACCAGTCACACCAGAACAGTACAAGCGAACTAAAACAAAGCAATAACACAATGCAGCTGCATCAGCATCTTTAGTACTTTCACACAGACTCTTGAGACAAAACAATTTACAAATATGAAACTTTTCTATCATTAAGTATATCTCAACAACAAAGAAAGTTAGGGTCACCAAACCTGGTACACAGGTTCACCCTAAGACTATAACCTCTGACTACAGGTTTGAGGCCAAAACGTCAAGGTTGCCACTCCTTATGCTCTCTAGCTATAGAACGTGTAAAGCTCTCTAGGGTCACCATACTTGCTACACAGGTTCACCTTGGGATCCTGCCCTACAATTATGGGTTCTATACTTTGTTTTATATTCGTGGATGATGGGCTTATCATAATTTGGTTCTGCCACACTAATTATATTGAAAGTTGAAAACTGCTCTCCATCAATATTAGGATCTTGAAAGAAAACAGAGGCTGGGGATACTGCACTGGTCTCAGAGTGCTCTTGTTTTGATAAATCTTCAACTTTTTCTCAAATATTTGCAATGTTTTTCTCATAAATTAGCTTTTTTTTTTTTACTTGCAATGGAGAAATTACTCATAAGGTAACACTACTTGTACTTGAGTATAATTTCTGGATACTCTACCACCTCTGCGCTTACGTTTCTATGATTGCTTTCTGAGATTGTTATAAAAACATTGCACAATTTCCTGTAAGTCTCCATCAGAAACCACATCATTGGTCTCTTGTGTGAACGCCTCCAGGTGGCCCTGCCCAGACTCACCAGCTGTCAGACATCAACACCAAACTTGGTACAGGCTTGTAGCAGCTGATGTTGGTTTTCCATACACTTGCCAGCCTTGCCATTGCTGCTGTCACACACCGACATGACGATGCAAATGCATGTCAAGCATTTTACCCCATTATTTTTAAGCCACAGAAAAAGTGCATAAGAAAATGGCTGTAGTTCCTGAATGGTTAATGCCACACTTTTTCCGAACTCCTTGAACTGGAGCTGAAAGTCTTGACTTTCCTCACAGCTTGAGCAACTCATTTCAAATTCAGCGTGGTGATGTGAAATCCAAACTTGACTGTAGCATAGGTACTGTACTCAAAAGGGGGTTGTCAGCATTGGCTCAGTCTGAGCATCAGCTCCTTCCATCTGTTCTATCTCCTTCTCTTTGATGAGCATGGAGGTGGCTTTGGAGGCCAATCCTAGTGTGGAATTTATGAGGGCAGTGGTGGTACAGGAGAGTTGGCATTGATCGTGGGCTGGCAAGTAAGTGTTTTTGTTCTTGATGCTTCTCTTTGGCTTTGCACCTCCTTTCCACTTCAAATGTGGCAGTCCCAGTGGAAGTAGACTGACGCCAACCAGATTGATTTGCCACTGTTATCTCCCATGTCCTCGGGTCAATTCCAGTTTCCTTGAAAGTAGCTTTGAGCTGATCCTTGCAACAGCGTCCTATTGGACATTTCCCAGTTGTCAGCTCGCTCAAGAAGAATTGTCATGGAAGGCGAGCGTCGCTCATCCTGGCAATGTGTCCAGACCAGCAAAGGCGATGTTTCATGATCATGGACTCGATACTTTGAGCGCTGACTTGCCCCGGGATGGAAATATCTGTAATGTAGTCATCCCATTTGATGTTGAGGATGGAGCGATGCTTTTGTTGATGGAAATGCTCAAGCTTCTTCAGGTCCTTCTGGTACAGGGTCCAGGTCTCACAGGTGTAGAGCAGAGTGTAAATGACGACCGCTCAGTAGACCATGAGTTTGGTGGTTTGGCTCAGGTCTTTGTTCTTGAAGACTCTTTTGGCAAGTTTTCTGAATATTTACCAATATTAAAAAATTATGAACTTGACTATAGCATAGGTACAGTACTGTACTCTAAAGGAAGTATTGCACAAATCAGGACTGTTCGTCTCATGCACATTACCAGTGTTTGGTTGTGGTCTTGTGTTCATCATCATTGTCATAACCAAAGTGGACTTCGTGCCGCTTTTCCTCTCTCTGCTTTGTTGTCTCAGATGGCGCAAGTTCATCAGCGGTGCACCTCACTGCATCGACCTGAACAGTCCATCTGAACTTGGGCCAAACTTTCACCAAGGAAGCAAAAGGTAAAGCCCCACATGTGGTGACTCGAATGTGGTCTGAAATACCGGAGCCCAGTCTGAGCTGTCTTTGTGGTTTGGTTCCCAGTCCCACCCCGAACCACCTCCTTAGAGCCTTTGTTGGTCGCGTGGAGCCTTGGATGAGTTTCTCACAGTTGGAGACGGTCTTCGCCCACATCGCACAGTTCAACTGTGTAGCCCGTAAGAAAGAAGACTGATCAGATGCTCTGATTTGCCACTCAGGACATGTTGGGTCATCATGAATCACCACATTATCGCTATGGAAGGTTCTGTATGACCTAGTGATACCACTAGGAATGCTACCATATTTCCCCCACTTGTCCAATCAGAATTAGAAATTTCTAAGATGCTAAATTTGGAATTTCCCATTGGTAAATGGTAAAATATTTGTATGTATTGTTCAGTTATCTATGGACATAACGGGCGTATTTTGTCTCTATATCTGTGGGTGGAACAATATCATTCTCATTAATTCAGAGGAAGTAAAGCTCTGTTGTTTGTTTCAGAGACAGTTAAGACTCACTGGAAGGAGGACTGGTATTTTGGCTATCAGCGTCTGAACGGCTGCAACCCTCTGATGGTGCGGCGGATCAGTGTCCTTCCTCCAAACCTGTCCATCACCTCTGACATGCTCCGCCCCTTCCTGACTGAAGGCACCTCCTTGGAAGATGAGCTCCATGTGTGTGCATTGCTTGTTTCTTGGGGTATTTCCAAAATCATCAGGTTAAAGGGTTATGGGGAATGATGTTTGGTCTTTTGTGATTGGATGTGACTTGTCGGTGTTGACCTCACGGTCACCGCCCACATTGTTGGCTATACGGTGCTCAAAATGTCGGCACTTATCAGCATGTCGACTTGAGGACTTCAATGTCTACTTAAGCAGTATTACAGTTGTAGGTTAACTTTTTTCCTGTAAAGTTATGAGTAACAGGGATAATAAATTTGCTGATTTTTCTCTCTTAAACTGGCAACCCTTCTGCTTGATTTTGGGACCCAGTAGTCATTTGCACTTCTGGTACCTTTAGATCCATCTTGTAGTTCTGATGTGACAGAAAGGGACCATTTACCTGCTGGACTACGAGGTTCTGGACAGCGTTCCCGCAAACGTGATCAACGGTGTTCAGACTCACCTGGCTGCCCCGCTGTGCCTTCTCCACCTCAACAGTCATCAGCAGATGGTTCCCATCGCCATCCAGGTGAGCTGATGCAGCACTCAGTCTGTGACTCAGCAAATTTGCGACTGCTTTGAATGCAAGTTTTTCCTTTTCCAGAATGAAAGCAAAAAATAACCATGTCAAAATTTGTGGAAAATTGTGTAGCCTCTTTGACTTTGTTTAAAACAATAAAAATGCCAAGGACATTAAAGGTTTATGGAAGGCCATCAGGGTCAAAATCAACTCTCATATACAGATTAATATGGGGGGGCTGAAAAGTTCATAGTGGTCAATTTTTACCAAATGTGGTTTATTTTTCAACATAGCCTCCCCTTTGGTCCACACACTATCATCCATCTGTTATATTGATGAATCAGGAAGACTGATTTATAACTTGAACAACAACTTCTAATGTCAAGGTACTGCCGACATCACTACACACTGCAGCCCACGTCTTTTACAACCCTGCACATGTCTCACACTTCCATATGCTCAACTCAGGTACAGGTACACGTAAGGCTCACAAAACCTATTACATTACAGCCTCCTTTTTTTTTTTTTTTTCTTTTGCGGCAGCACAACAACTCACCCTTGGCTGGGGGATCCTGGGTTTGATCCCAGCCCCCGACCAACAGTGATCTGTGTGGAGTTTGCATGTTCTTTCCGTGTCTGCGTGGGTTTACTCTGGGATTTCTCCGGTTTCCTCCCACATGCCAAAAACATGCAAGTTGGGTTAATTGGCATCAAACTGGGGATTCTAAATTGTCCTTAGGTATGACTGTGACAGTGAATGGTTGTCTGTCTCTCTGTGTTGGCCCTGCGATGGAATGGCGATCTGTCCAGGGTCTACCCTGCCTCTTGCCCAAAAATGCTGGGATAGGCTCCAGCCCCCCCCGCGACCTAAAAAAGGATTAAGCGGAAGAAGATGGATGGATGGATAACTCAAAGGGGTCTCGCTGTGCATAGCAAACTCATAACACTTCTTTAAATCAAGCATAAGGTTTTAGCTCTTCATTTAAGCTGTAAATTCCAAACTATGAATTTACTTATGACTTTTAGACATCATGTAACCCAAAATTCTTTTTAAATCACAACATCTCAACACAAGACAAATCTTTAGCTTTACTATTTACTCTCTCAGACTACTCTCTGTGGCTGTGTCTCAGTTCAGGTGTTGCAGCCTTGTAGACCCCGGCCCTGGAGGCCAGAGCACTCGAAGGTCAGTGGGCTGCATCTAAAGGCTGCTATATGGCTGTTAAATGAGACGTCTAGTCTTTGGAGGAGTGAGGCGTGACCACACACTACCCCGTTGCCTAGCAACCATGACGGCGTCAGTTGAGGGTTTCTTTTTTTTTTTTTTTGCTGACATTTTTGACAGAGATAGAATTTTATCTTTAGCCTATATCTTCATTATTACCTCCGCCAGGCCGAAGGCCAGGAGGTAATGTTTTTGCCAGCGTTTGTCTGTCTGTCTGTCTGTCTGTCTGTTGGTTAGCAAGATAACTCAAAAAAAGTTTTGGACGGATTTTGATGAAACTTTCAGGCATTGTTGGAAATGGTACAAGGAAAAACTGATTAAATTTTGGGGATGATCCGGATCACCGTCCAGAAGAAAAACCGCCATTACGGAAAATGCCATTTTCGTGAATAACTACTGAACCACTAATCCTATCATTGTCAATCCAATTGCTAGTCATATGTTTTCATGGTCAAGGAATCTGAAAACGTACACACAAACACTGTATGGGGGAACTGTGGCTGCCATTATGGAAAATGCCATTTTCCTGAATAGCTACTGAACCACTAATCCTATCATTGTCAATCCAATTGCTAGTCATATGTTTTCGTGGTCAAGGAATCTGAAAACGTACACACAAACACTGTATGGGGGGGAACTGTGGCCGCCATTACGGAAAATGTCATTTTCGTGAATAACTACTGAACCACTAATCATATTATTGTCAAATTATTATTATTATTGCAAATTAGCTAATAGCTATACACTCTATGTGCAACACATCAGATTGATTGTCTTTGATTAATTGTCTATGTTTATTGCACTGTCCCTGTCAAATAAACTAATCTACTACTACTACTAAATTGCTAGTCATATGTTTTCATGGTCAAGGAATCTGAAAACGTACACACCAACACTGTATGGGGGGAACTGTGGTGCTTGGCGGAGGTCTGCACTCTCCGAGTGCTTTTCTAGTTGTATTTTCTTTACCTTTTTTTTTGAGAATCCTCACCGGACAGAAAGAGGACCAAAAACAGATAAAATAAGACTAACTGGTGTTAAAGTCAACAGGTAAAATTAAGGTAAATTGAAACCACAAAAATAAATAAATTAATTTTTATTACTTTAAATATGTATACCAGCTAGACTGAACTCTAAAATATATTCTTAACTAGAAAAGCACTCGGAGAGCGCAGACCTCCGCCAAGCGCCACAGTTCCCCCCATACAGTGTTTGTGTGTACGTTTTCAGATTCCTTGACCATGAAAACATATGACTAGCAATTGGATTGACAATGATAGGATTAGTGGTTCAGTAGTTATTCAGGAAAATGGCATTTTCCGTAATGGCGGTTTTCTTCTGGACGGTGATCCGGATCACCACCAAAATTTAATCAGTTCTTCCTTGTACCATTTCCAACAATGCCTGAAAGTTTCATCGAAATCCGTCCAAAACTTTTTGAGTTATCTTGCTAACCAACAGACAGACAAACAGACAAACAGACAGACAAACAGACAAACCCCGGCAAAAACATTACCTCCTTGGCGGAGGTAATTACTTGAGCAGTGGAAAAGATAACAGTTTCCTGCTCTGACATTTAGTTTTTAATGTTCTGCAGCAGAACACTGCCCTGTACTGTAGGATGATGACCCTCAATGATTTTCAGTAGCAGTAGAACAGATTCCATCTTCAGCTTCATCTCGGACCATCTCAGTAAATTAGTTGTTTTAGAATTAGCTAGTATTTCTATTAACAGTACACATACCATATTTTTATTTAGCTTGTTTCACTTTGCAAAGTAAACTCCTAAAACATCACAATCGATAAAACAATTCTTCAAATCTCTTTTATTGTGGTCATTTCAGTCAAATCTCAGTTCAGCCCATTACCTCAACAGCTGACCCTCGGTCCCTGCAGGTTCTCCACCGTGGACCTCAGAAATAAACCAGAAAAAAAAAAAAATCAGAGAAATCTGATTATCACTTCAGATGGGATGGACATTTTTAAGATCAGCATAATAAAATTGTTACAGATGTCCTGTCCCTCCTCAGCTTCATAAACTGGTCCATTTTCTTTAAAATAAAACCTTAGCTGTTTTTTCTTAACAGCACCGCATAAGCAGATAAATAACATCAACTCCCTGATGACTATGGGACTTTAAAAGTTATCTTAAAGCAAGTTATTTCAACCATGTCATACGGTATTTTTATATTACTGACATTAGTTAATAAGCAGTTCAACATGTTTAATTCATACATTAAGCAAAGCATTCAGCACATCAAAAAATTAATGTCACATAACATGAGTTTAAAATCAGATGTTGCTGTTTTCTGTATTATTTGTGTTTTCATGTTCAAACCGCTGCAGAATTCAAACAAAAACTGACTTTGAACTGTTTCTGACTTTGTTCTGCTTCTGCCTGAGCTGAGAAGAAAAAAAAAAAAGCCAGGCTGAGCCAAGTGCTGAATGCTGGGATATGTCAGCACCACAAGGATCCTCTTCATGCATCCTTCATTTTCGGGGATTTGAAGGCTGCATTTGTCGGCCGCATGTGAAGGAGCCCACGGAATGGGACAGACTTGGGTGCAACACAGTGACATATCTGGCTTAGAAATGCGCACTTGGAGGACGCAGAACCTGAATTGAGACACAGCCTATATCTCACAGGTAGTCTCACTTTTCTGCCAGATCTATTCTTATACAAGGATACTTCTGACTGATCATTCAATGTGTCCTTCATGTCTAGAACATCTGCATGCTCAGCTGGCTGTGTGTACTTTGCTTGCTTATTTTCAGAGTCTACATTCAGGTACATTTCTGGTCCATTCGGAGCATGAAACATCTTCTTCTCTGTTTTGTGAAAATACTTTGTTTCTTTTGTCTGGAGTGCAAATAACAAAAGACCGTGGAAGCCCGTGTTTGTGAAGAACCACAGCTGGCTCCCATGTTTCGTCTCTTTGTATTCTGAGCTTGTCTCCAGCTTGAAGTTCAGGTAGTTTTTGTGTTTTCCAGTCAAAGTAGATTTTTTGCTTTTCCTGCTTTTCTCTTCACTTACTGTATGTGCCTGAGCAGTCCCTTCTGGTGTAAGCAATGTGGTCCAAGTTGGTAGCTTTCTTTCAGCCGCCATCCCATGAGTAGCTGTGCTGGTGATAATCCTACATTGTCAAGTAGTGTGTTGTGATATGGATCACCATCTTCACTCTCAGATTTCTTCAACAGGTTTTTTTATTGTTTGCACTGTTCTTTCTGCCTGACCATTTGATTGGGCGTGGCCTGGACTGGATGTGATGTGCCTGAATTCTCAACTTTATGCAAAGTCTTTTTGAACTCTACACTGGCATATTGTGGTCCATTGTCTTGAGCAAACAATGTCTGGAATGCCATGTCTGGCAAACACTGACTTTAGTGCAACTATGACACTGCCACTTGTGGTATCGCACAACTCATTGATTTCTGGGAATTTTGAGAAATAGTCCATACACAACAAAAACTCAGATCCTTTGTAGTGAAAGAGATCAGTCCGCACTTTCTCCCATGGTCTTTCTGGAACAGGATGTGACGGTAATGGCTCTCTTGGATTACTGTTCCTGTGCTCATTGCAAACAGCACACTGAGACACCATCTCCTCAATGTGTGAAGACATGCATGGCTAATACAAAATGTGTCTTGCTCTTTCTTTACACTTGACCATTCCTAAGTGTGACTTGCGTATTTTGTGAAGCATTTCTTGTCTCAGCTGGGCTGGGACAATAAGCTTTGCTGCTTTAAACATCAGCCCATCTGTGTATGTGATGTCATCCCTAAATGTCCAAAAGGGCTGTATTACTTTTGGTACTGCGCTTCTTTCATATGGCCATCCCCTTAATGTGATGTCTCTTAGCGTTTGCACCTCAGGATTCTCAGCTGTAGCCTTTTTAAACGGTTCCAGTTTTTTGTTTGAAACTGGTAGACAATGTGTTATCATGTTCACTTCTATTTCTTTCTTAAGCAAATCTCCTTTATGTTCATTAAGAAATGCTCGGCTCAATGCATCTGCAGTGTGAAGCTCTTTTCCAGGTCAATAGTTACTTTCAAACTGTACTTTAGCAGTCTGAGCAGCATTCTCTACAGTCTCACTGGAGCTTGGTGTAAAGGTCTTTTAAAGATGCTCTCTAGTGGTTTATGGTCACTCTCAACATTTATATATTTCCCCTAAACATACTGGGGTGTCTGGGGAGGGATAGTACCTCTGTAGGGGGTGCTTGCCATGTCCTTTTTAGGACAGCTCATTCTACATTGGTTCACACCTGGCACCCAACTCTCACCTGTGGCTCCTCGAAGCTGTAGCATGCGCATCAGCCACACCCCGGTAAACCACTTTGGCAGGCGGGCTGAACCAGGTGAAGGTAGTCGGTCAGGCCTCAAACCCTCCAGTGAGTTAAACAGGGTATGCCTACCCAAGTATGTGAAGACTGTAGTCAGCGGATGAGGTCATCTTTTGTCCCAACGGTCATGATGGCGGCGACAGCAGGCGTTGTGGAACGCAAGGGCACAGCAAGGCACTATAGACGTCGTGGTCATCCACTGCAGCCGAGGAAGTCCCTGGTCATGACGGCTCTTTTCGTACCACTAGATCCTGGCTTTTGAGGCCGAGAGAGTGAGATTGCCCCTGTGCATCGACTTTCCCACTTTTAAAAAAACTTTCCCGCACAGGTTTTCCTCGTGTGTGTTAGTCCTCACAACCCTACAACAGTCCTGCGGAGATGGGGAATGAGTGAAGCAACAGGTGGAGGTGACCACTGGCAGTTGTAGCTTGAACCCTGCACGCAGGCGGCTTGGTGGCAATAGTTGCTCTCCTTCTGACCCCGGGACAACAGTAGAGTTCGACGTTCCCCCAGGCGACTGAGCAGCCTCTTTAGGACAGCACTGCTCACCCTCACATGAGGGAGGGGACTAGAAAATGTGTCCCAAACAAATGCTTGTCCCTTCCAACTGGCCAGCATACCGCGGCTGGCAGTTCTACCCCCCAAGCGGTCAAAACCAAAGAAGAAAGAAACTAATTCTTGGTGCGTGGAATGTACGCACGCTCATGGACAGAGAGGCCTCCTCGAGGCCTGAGAGAAGAACAGCCCTCATTGCAAGGGAACTGGCCCGCTACCGCGTTGACATTGTGGCCGTCAGCGAGACCAGACTAGCCAAAGAAGGATCTGTGGCCGAACTAAAAGGTGGCTACACCTTCTTCTGGAAAGGCAAGGCCAAAGATGAAGAGAGGATCCATGGAGTAGGACTGGCCATCAAGACAGCGGTTCTCAAGCAACTTCCTGACCTACCAACGTCAGTTAATGAATGGCTGATGAAACTCCATTTCCCCCTTAACTGTAACCGGCATGTTACCCTCATCAGCGCGTATGCCCCAACTTTCACCAGCAGCGATGAAGTGAAGGAAGCCTTTTATGAGGAGCTCAGTACCCTCGTGAAGGACACTCCCCCCAATTGCAAACTCATTCTACTAGGCGATTTCAATGCCAGAGTCAGAACAGACTGCTGTAACTGGAAAGGCGTGCTGGGGCCACACAGCACTGGAAAATTGAACTCCAGTGACTTGATGCTCTTGAGCCTTTGTGCTGAAAACCACCTCGCTATCACAAACACACTGTTCCAACAAACAGACAAATATAAGACAACATGGATGCACCCAAGATCCAAGCAGTGGCATTTGATAGACTTTGCCATTTGCCGTCAGGGAGACATCTGTGACACCAGGATCACCAGGTCCATGCGCAGAGCAGAGTGTTGGACGGACCACCATCTAGTCAGATCCACCCTATCCCTGCATATTGCCCCAACACACCGCAAGACGCCAAAAGTCATCAGGCCAGTGTTCAACATTGCCAAACTTGAACAACCTCAGTGACGTAGTGAATTTGCAGAAGATCTGGACGGCCGACTGATTGCTCATGGACTCCTGACTGGCTTCCCAACACAAAGGTGGGAACAGTTTAGAGCACTGGTGATGGAGTCAGCAAAAAACACCATCGGCCCCAGGAAAAGAGTGCACCAGGACTGGTTCAACGAGAACAATGAGAACATCAAAACACTCCTGGATGACAAGCAGAAGGCCTTTATTGAGTGGCAGAATGACCCCACTTCCATTTCCAAGCGTGATCGCTTCAAGCACCTCCAGAAACAGGCACAAGCAGTGCTGCGAAAGATGCAAAATGAATGGTGGGAGAAGCAGGCAGATAAGGTGCAGAGATACGCCGACATGCAGAATTCCAAGAGGTTCTTCAGCATCATCAAGGAAGTATATGGACCTGCCAAGCCATGTACTACCCCACTCCTGTCGGCAGACGGTTCAACTCTGCTGAAGAAGAGCAGCATCAATGCGCGATGGAGAGAGCACTTCAGCTACCTGCTCAACAGGCCCTCCACTGTAGACCTCCATGCCCTCAATCTGATCCCACAAAGACCCACTGTCCACTGCCTCGACCTCCCCCCTACAATGGACAAAGTCTTGAAGGCGATTAGGCAGACCAATTCAGGCAAAGCACCTGGGATGGATGGAATCCCTGTGGAAATATTCAAATCAGCCAGTCCTGTGGCCCTTGAAATCTTCCATTCCCTCCTCACCTGCATCTGGGATGAAGAACAACTGCCCAAACACTTCAGGGATGCCACTGTTGTCTCCCTGTTCAAGAATAAGGGTACCAAGTCGGACTGCGGCAATTACCGAGGTATCTCCCTTCTATCTATTGCCGGAAAAATACTGGCCTGCATCCTCCTCAACCGACTGATTAACAACATCTCTGAAGGGAACCTGCCAGAAACACAGTGCGGATTCCTCTCAAACCGCAGTACCGTGGACATGATCTTCTCCATCCGCCAAGTGCAGGAGAAATGTCTAGAACAAAACATGGACTTACACTACCGTTCAAAAGTTTGGGGTCACCCAGACAATTATTTTGTGTTTTCCATGAAAAGTCACACTTATTTACCACCATGAGTTGTAAAATGAATAGAAAATATAGTCAAGACATTGACAAGGTTAGAAATAATGATTTGTATTTGAAATAATAATTTTTTCCAGATACTCAACCTGCTCAAAGGAAGATCAGTTTTATAGCTTCTCTAACCAGCTAAACTGTTTTCAGCTGTGCTAATATGATTGCACAAGGGTTTTCTAATCATCCATTAGCCTTCTGACACAATGAGCAAACACATTGTACCATTAGAACACTGGAGTGATAGTTGCTGGAAATGGGCCTCTATACACCTATGTAGATATTGCACCAAAAAACAGACATTTGCAGCTAGAATAGTCATTTACCACATTAACAATGTATATTAGATATTAGAGTGTATTTCTGATTAAAGTTATCTTCACTGAAAAAAAAAAACAGTGCTTTTCTTTCAAAAATAAGGAAATTTCTAAGTGACCCCAAACCTTTGAACGGTAGTGTATATGCGGTCTTTATCGACCTGACTAAGGCCTTTGGCACGATGAACAGGGAGGCCCTCTGGATCATCCTATCCAAGCTTGGGTGCCCAGACAAGTTTGTAAACCTCATACGCCAGTTTCACGACAACATGACTGGGCAGGTTCTCTCAGGTGGAGAGATATCGGAGCCATTCAATATCAGCAACAGCGTCAAGCAGGGGTGCATTCTGGCCCCAGTCCTCTTCAACCTCTTTTTCTCTTGCGTCCTTAACCATGCCTTCAGGGACTTGGACCATGGGGTATACCTGTGATACAGATTTGATGGCTCACTGTTCGACCTCCGCTGACTGAAGGCTAAGACCAAGGTCACAGAAAAGATTGTCCTGGAAGCACTTTTCGCTGATGACTGTGCCCTCATGGCCCACACGGAGTTTGATCTCCAGATCATCGTGAATAAGTTTGCAGAAGCCTCCCGCCTTTTGGGTCTTACCATCAGCCTCGGCAAGACAGAGGTACTGTTCCAACCAGCACCCATCTCCACCATCCTACCCCCCTCTATCTCCATTGAGGGTACCCAACTGAAGACGGTAGATGACTTTAAATACCTCACCAGCACCATCAGCAATGATGGCAGCCTGGATAAGGAGATCAACGCCAGAATTCGCAAGGCCAGTCAAGCTCTCGGTCGTCTCCAAGCTCGCATCCTGAACCAGCAAAACATCCAGCTGTCCACGAAGCTCAAGGTGTACAGGGCCGTTGTCCTCACCAGCCTTCTCTACGAATGTGAGACGTGGACTGTGTACAAAAAACACCTGAAGCAGATGGAGAAGTTCCACATGGGAAGTCTACGGATGATCATGAACATTCACTGGCAAGACCGGGTCACAAACCTTGAGGTCCTGGACAGAGCTGAGATAACCAGCATCGAGGCCATGATTCTGAAAGCCCAGCTCCGATGGGTTGGTCATGTGATACGGATGGATGGCCGCAGGCTGCCCACGCAGCTCATGTACGGCGAACTCTGCTCTGGGAAGCGGAACCAAGGCAGACCACGCAAAAGATTCAAAGACTGCGTGAAGCTCAACATCAGACACACTGGCATCCTTCCCAAACAATTAGACCTGTGGGCTATGGACAGGCCAAGCTGGCGCTCCCTCACTACCCAGGCGCAAGACTACTTTGAAGAGAAGAGGCGAACTGATGTAGCTGAAGCACGGGCACGAAGAAAGGCGTTATTACCTGGGCAGTTTCCTTGCCCCTACTGCAGCCGTGTCTGCCGATCGAGGATCGTCCTAAACAGCCATCTCCGTGCTCACGCAAGAAGAGGACTTAACACATGAGGGACGGTCATCATCGGATCGATGGACAACCAAGAAACATACTGATGGAACTTCTCACAACCATATACAATAGCTAGTAGCTCTTTCTCAATTTGATCATACCTGCATTGACAGTCAGTGAGTACTCTTGACCCATAAGCTACAGGCTGACCTTCCTGCCATATCACAGCTCCTATGCCTTCTGAGCTGGCATTCACAGATAGTCACTGGATTGTTGACATCATAAAACTTCAAAGTTGGAGCGTTTGTGACTAGGTGTTTTAGGTTTTCAAAACTCTTCTTTTGTGCTTCCTCCCAATGCCACTCAGTGTCACTCTCCAGCAGTTTTTTTAATGGAGCACTGATGTCTGACAAGTTGGGTATGAAGATTGCAAGATACTGAGTCATCCCCATGAACCTCAGCAGTTCTTGTTTGTTTTGGGGTGGTGGTAGCTGTGTTACGGCTCTCACCTTTTCCTCATCAGGTTTCAGTCCATTTGCACTAATTATGTGCCCAATGTACTTGATTTCATTTGTTCTAATAAAGCACTTGTTTTTGTTTAACTTCAAGATGTGCTGCCTTACTTTGTCCAGCAACTTTTTTAGTCTCAAGTCATGCTCTTCAACTGTTTCTCCCCATACCAGCAAGTCATTGATGACGATGATGCTTACATCACTTTCCAGTCTTTCAATCATCTGTGCGACAGCCCTCTGGAACACCTCAGGTGTTGATGATATACCAAATGGCAACCTTAGGAATCTGTATCTTCCTATAGGGGTATCGAAGGTACATAATTGTGAGCTTTCATTATCAAGTTTTATCTGCCAGAAACCTTGACTTGCATTAATCACAGAAAAATACTTTGCTTTTGGCATACGGGAAACTACTTTCTCTACTGTGAGTAAAGGGAAGTGTTCTCTTGTAAAAGCTCTGTTCAAGTCTTTTGGATCCATGCAGATTCATATCTTTTGTGGTGTTACAACCATGATCATACTGCTGACCCAGTCAGTAGGTTCAGTGTGTCTGGCTATTACTCCTCACTCTTCCATGCGTCTCAGCTCATCCACCACTCTGTCCCTGAGTGCAACCGGGATCTTTCTGGGAGCATGAACGGTAGTGTCATGCGGTGACCCTCGCGGATCACCATAAGACGCCAAGAGTCCATTAGTGAGTTTTGCGATGATGGTAATTTATTAAAATAACAAGACAAAACAAGACTGTGAGCCGCTTAGGGCAAAAACACACACTAAGCAATACAAGGGCTCGTAGGGCTATCCCCAGCCACTACGAGCTAAACTATGACGAGACCAAAGAACACGAACCTGACATGAAGGTCTAATGAGGTTTAGACCATCTGACGATGTCTGACGAGGATAGTTTGATGAGGATAGTTTGACGAGGATAGTTGACAATACTCCTGCGATTTAACTGCCGCTAGTGCCCGCCTTATAAAGGCGAATACTAACGAGCAGTAATGACAAACAGCTGACCAACCTTGACAGGCGGAAGCCCCACCGAGCGCCTTCACAATAAGAGCCCGGTGAGGCCAGAATACAACCCACAGCTGTCAAGGCCAGCAGCGAGCTGTGCTTAGCCAGAGCGCGGACAGAACCTGGCGCTCGGGTCGTAACAGTACCCTCCCTCCAAGGGCGGGCTCAGAACTCCCAAGGACCACCCTGTCCCCCCACCCCAAAGGGTGGGTGGCTGGGGGTAGGTGCGGAGGGAGAAAGACCAAACCCAGAAACAATCAAAACCCGGCAAGAACAACTAAATACAGGACAGTGACATGAATACCAACTACTCAGATTAAATCAAATGTTCGACTAACAATCACAAAAAAATGCACAGGATAACATGGACAAAACAAAAAAAAAAACAATCACTGGGTCAGAAAAACTAAATACAGGACAGCACGAGAAAATTACATCTTGGCCCACATGTTACACAAGAAAATGACTTCCCACCTGTGTGAATTCTCATGAGAGTTTTCAAAATGCCAAATACAGAAAACAGAGCACTTACTGGCTCATACCTGACTACCCACAATACAAACTAAGGCAACTGCAAGACATAACCATAACACAAAGCACACATGATAGCAAGGAAAAAAAAAACCAAACAGAACAATCAGTGGGACAGATCAACACCAGAAAATGACCACTACCCCCCCGACACTTTATGCCGACCGGCGGAGACCAAGTGCCACAGGAACAGTTCAGGTGGTCTCCCCGCGTCCAACAGCCAGCGGGTGGTCATAGGAGGCGGAACATGACCAGGCGGCTCACCACAGTCCAAATCCCAGCACGTCCGCTCCTCTGGTGGTTGAACCAGGTCGCCCAATGAAACACACAACATGTCGGGTGGCCGACCCGAGGCGCCGAACCGGCGAAGCAGTTCTTCAGACGGCCGACCCGTGTCCCTCAGCCACCAGTCCCGGGGAAAAACAGCCCGCGGTGGCCTCCCTGACGAGGACAAAACTCGGGAGAGCTGGGGCGAGCGAACAGGAACCCCCACGGCCCCTGGCGATGATGCGCAGGGGCGGTGACTCAGTGGAGAGGAAAGAAGGCAAGGATGAGCCCGTAATCCGTCCGACGGCGAAAAGTCTGCAGCTCCTCCCCCGTCCGCTGACCACACCGGCGATGCACCTCCGCTGGACCCCGATTGGGTCCCAGCTGCACCCACGTCAGGCCCCAATTGGGCCAGAACCGCACCTGCGGTGGACCCCGATTAGGCCTCTGGCGCACCCACGTCGGACCCCGATTGGGCCAGAACTGCACCTGTGGTGGACCCCAATTGGGCCTCTGGCGCACCCACGTCGGACCCCGATTGGGCCACAGCAGCCTCCACGACGGACCCCGACTGGGTCGGTGCAGCTCCGCTGACGATCTCCACCCCCAAACCTGGGACCTCCAACCCAGTGACTCCGACTGGTTCCATGCCGGCGACACTGCAACGAGGCTCACAAACAAGAAGGAAACCAGGATCAGAATCACCGGTAGCAACAGAACCCAGCGAGACGAACTCAGGCACAGCAGGCGGCTGCTCCTCACTCGCCTCCCTGAGAGGCAGGCAATAATGCTCCAAAACAGGGGACAGAGACACAAGAGGGAGCACTTGCCTGCACTTGGGTTTTGTTGCCACCCAGGACTTCGACGATCCAGGTTCAGGGCGGCGACTCTCGTCAGCAGGCTCCAATTCAGCTGCGTCGGGCTCCGCAGCTGGCAAGATGTCATCTGCAGCCTGAGGTTCCTCCCGCGCTGCTGTCCACGCCGATGACCTTTATGGCGTGGGGGCAGGGGACACTCGACCTACTGGCTCGGAGCGCTCCGGCGAGGAGACCCGGGGACGCTTCATCGTCGGCTCAGGCTCCGGGCCGCAGTCTGCTCTTCTCCTCCGTCTACGACATGGCTGCAGGGCCGGATCCAGGCTTTCCAGCACTGCAGGCCCCCTCTTCATCCGACGACGTTGGCCTGGCGTCGCGGACCGCTCAACGGGGGGGGGGGGGGACACAGAGGTAGCAGGTTTAATCATTTTCTCTACAGCAGGTGAAGGGAGCTCGGGGGGCTGCGAACCCCAAACTCCGCCCCCAGGAGTCAGACAAGGGAGATTACAATCGTGATGTAATAAATTAACATGCACTTGCCTTCCTCCCAGAGAAGAGATGGTTCCTGCTGTAGGGGACGTTGTTCCTCCTTCTCCCCGCTGGATGGCGACAGAGGGCCCCCTGGAAGGACGAGGTGGAGCCGCTGTCTGAAGTTCGCTGACGGGCTTCGCCGGCAGCGAGTCCAACCGGGGATTCTGCTGAGGATCGCCTGGGCCGCGGCGCCGACGCTGTCGTTGGCCCCCAGATGGCGCGAACTCCTGGACCGGGTCAAGGGCAGGAGCGGGATCCCAGCACGGGGAGCAAGGACGCCTCCTCCGCTGCTTCCTGCCATAGTCCTCCTCCACCATATGGAGTATCTCGCGCTGTGCGGCGATGTCAGCCCTCCTCGCACCGACTTCAGGGAGGTCAGCATAGCGGAGAGAAAGATGATTCAGCACATCCTCAGCGCAGTCCAGGTACCAGCGTACCTCGCTGTCGTAGTCGAGGAGGGAAGCAGAGATGAGCTGGACAACAACGAAACTTTATTCTTTCTCCAACATAACTTACAGCAAAAGAGAATCCCAGGTCTCTGTGCGTTCCTCTTTTATATCTTTATTTCCATGCATTGAGACCCAGAACTTCTGACCATAATACATTGTTGTTTGAACAAAGAAATGTGTGGCACATTGACATGACATAATGCTGGTGCTGCTTCCACACCCTCCTTCTCTCAGCGGCTCCGGCAGCTCTTACTCTCTCCGGGGGGCGCATAGACCCAACAGTCCCATCTGATACCCCCCGGTGACACCTCCTGCTTCGGTCCATTGTTTTCCCCTTCCCCCTGCCTTCTCTGGGTGGAGAAACCCCCACACAGCCCCCCCCGAACACCCAGAAGGGGCACTAGCTCCCCCCATCCTCTGGGCTTGAGCCAGCGCCCATAGCGGCTGTAGCAGGGGGTCGCCGATCTATTCGAAGCTCCCTGCTGGTGAGGTGTACCGAAGAGCATGTCAGTCTATGGAGGGAAAGAGGAAAGGGGGGAAAACACATTAGCTTCGCGAGTGCAGGTCCCTGCCGAGGGATCACCACTTTTCGGAGCCACCAACGGTGGGCGTCAGTGCCAGGGAGCCTGGGCCAACACCATCTGCTCGTCTGCCAACACAAAAGCGGGCTTCAGCCTGTCAATGCAGACGGTCTCCCTACACCCCCCAAGCCTAACACAAAATGCTTCGCCCCAGGTTCCAACACCCTGAATGGTCCGTTGTACGGTGGGCGCAACGGGGTCCAGTGTGCATCATGCCTGACAAAAACAAAACTGGCATTCTGCAAGCTTTTTGGGACGAATGTGCAGGGAAAACAATGGTGGGGTGGGCCCGGTACACTCACAGCCTCTGTACTGTGAAAAATTTGCGTGGGCGGACCAGCCTCGGGCACAGGGTTTTCCGGTAAAACCTCTCTGGGGATACACAGCGGCTGAGAAAAAACGAGTTCTGCTGGGGAGGCTGCCAAATCCTCTTTAGGTGCGAAGCGCAACCTTAAAAGAACCCAGGGCAGGTGGTCGACCCAATGTGTGTCTGTGAGCAAAGCTCTGAGCGTTGCTTTAAGCAACCTATGAAAACGTTCAAGTAGGTTCATTTTGTCTTCTTTTACTTATTTACCTTTTGTTCTTATTAAAGACAAAAATAGAAAGATGCCTTTACCTTCTTAACTTGTTTCAACTGTGCGCTGCAGCCTTGGTCAGAAGAGTCAGCTGATTGCTGCCAGGTGACATTTTATCAGCTGACTTTCGTAGCCGGGGTCAGCCCAGCAGACCTGTCAGAGCCACCGAGCCGGCCCCACTTTCCGTCGTCAAATGGTCTCTGGAGAATGTGGTCCCAGGTGTGGGAAAGAATAAAGGCCTCTTCATCTCGGTTCATGGTATCTTTTCCCCGCTTCCTGATTTCTATGGCCCTCTTGATCCAGCGTTTGTGTCTGTTGTTCTCTGATCCAATAATTTTTGCGTTGTCCCAGTCCATGATGTGATTATTTCTTTTGCAATGATCTGATATTGCTGATTTTAATGTTTCTTGTTCTGCCTTTTCTTTTTGTGATCTTGTGAGTCGTCTTTGTGTTTCCTTCTCAGATTCCTTCTGGTGTTCTTTTTTCCTTGTGGTGAATGATCTTCCAGTTTCTCCAATGTAGGTTTTGTTGCATGATCTGCATGATATTTCATATATTACATTACATTTTTTGTCTTGTTCTATTCTGTCCTTGGGGTGTACTAATAACTGTCTTAATTTTTTGTGTGGTTTTACTGCTGTGTTTTTTTTGTATTTTTTCATGATCCTTTGAACTGGTTCCGTGATCCCTCGGATGTATGGTATAGTTATGGTGTCCTTGTTTTTGATTTCGGCTTTTGTTCTGTGTCTTATTTCCTGTTTGTTTTTGACTTGCTGTTTCCCTTTGTTTATGGCCCATACTGGATATTGGCAGCGTATAAGTGCATGTTTTATGTAGTTTTCCTCCTCCTGTCTGTCTTCTTGGTCTGTGATGATGGTGGCCCGTTCATATAACATCCTGACAACTGATAGTTTGTGTGCTGTGGGGTGTTCTGATGTCCATAGTAGGTATTGAGCTGTGTGGGTTGGTTTCCTGTAGACTGTGGTTTTTATGCTGCCGTCATCGTTGTGGTGGATTTTCATGTCTAGAAAGGCTATGGTGCCATTTTCCTCCTCTTTGTGTGTGAATTTTATATTCCCCGTGCTGTCCATGCTATTCAGGTGGTCAGTGAGTTCTTGTGTGTGTCCTTTCCTTATTTTCTCCAGAATGTCATCCACGTATCTCTTCCAAAGGGGTGGGTTTGCATTGTGTAGGTGCTGTGCTGATGGCTTTGGTTTCCAGATCCTCCATGAAAAAGCTGCTTATAATGGCTGATAGTGGGTCTCCCATTGCAAATCCTTCTTTTTGTCTGTAGATTTTTCCTCTGTATTGAAAATAGGTGGATTTTGCAACAAATTGTAATAGTTCGGATATGTCGTGAACTGTGAGATTGGTGCGTCTTTTAAGGGTGCTATCATTACTGAGGCGTTCTTGCACTATATGTAGTGTGACCTCAACAGGTGTCTTTGTGAATAATGAAATGACATCATGTGAAATGAGGATCTCGTCTGATTCTGTTTTCATATTTTTGAGTTCTTGTGCCAGCTCTTTTGAGTTTTTGCAGTGGAAATCTGATAGTCCAAGGAGGGGTTTGATGATTTCAACCAGGGCTTTTGAAAAGTTGTACGTGACTGATCCGATACTGTCTATTATTGGTCACTGTGGGATATCCTTTTTATGTATTTGTGGGGTTCCATAGATCCGGGGGGTGATGCTGGCTGTGGGTATCAGGTGATCATATGCATCCTTTGTGATTTTTTTTACTTTCTAATAGGGGTTTGAGAGGGCTTTTAGCATTTTTTTCTTTTCTTCTGTGGGGTTTGTTTTTATGATTTCATATGTGCTGCTGTCTGCTAACATGGTTTCCATCTGTTTTTCATATGTTTCCGTGTCCATTACTACTACTCGTACTGCCTTTTCCACATCATGCATCATTCTTTGTCCACATCATGGACTGGGACAATGCAAAAATTATTGGATCAGAGACACAGACACAAATTATTGGATCACAGACACAAACGCTGGATCAAGGAGGCCATAGAAATCAGGAAGCAGGGAAAAGATACCATGACCCGAGATGAGGGGGCCTTTATGCTTTCCCACACCTGGGACCACATTCTCCAGAGACCATCTGAGGGCGGAAAGTGGGGCCGGCTCGGTGGCTCTGACAGGTCTGCTGGGCTGGCCCCACCTACAAAAGTCAGCTGATAAAATGTCACCCGGCAGCAATGAGCTGACTCTTCTGACGAAGGCTGTAGTGCACAGTCTAAACATGTTAAGAAGGTAAAGACATCTCCCTTCTATTTTTGTCTTTAATAAGAACAAAAGGTAAATAACCTATGAAAACGCTCACATAACCCATTAGCCTGGGGGTTGTACGTGGTAGTGTGGTGAATTTTGATCCCCAGGCTCTGGGCCATCGTGGACCAGAGTTCCGAAACGAATTGCGGACCCCTGTCGGAAGTGATGTCCGATGGGGATCCGAACCGTGCAACCCAAGCCGACAAAAAAGCGTGAGCCACTTCTGCGGACATGGTAGAAGCCAGTGGGACCACTTCAGGCCAGCACGTGGTGCAGTCCATGATTGTTAAGAGGTGTGTAAAACCTTGCGATGGTGGGAGGGGTCCCACCAAATCCACGTGGTTGTGGTCGAACCTCTTGGCCGGGATTTGGAACAGCTCGAGGGGGGCTCTGGTGTGCTTGTGCACTTTGGCCCACTGGCACGCGACGCAAGCTGCAGCCCACTCTTTCACGTCCTTGCGTAAGCATGGCCAGACGAATTTTGCCCCCACTAGCTTCACCGAAGTGCGCACTCCCTGATGTGAAAGGGAGTGGACCGACTCAAAAACGCGACGGCACCAAAAGCTCAGAACCACCGGGCGCGGGTGGCTGGTGGAGACATCGCAGAGCAAGGGAGGGCACCGCTCTTGCACCACCCTGCTCTCCAGCATTAACCCAGTAGGTGCAGACTGGAGTGCGCAAATGTCTGCAGCCATCGCAGGGAAATCTATTCCCATGTACACCGGGGAGACTAACGCGCGCCACAGACAATCAGCCACCACGTTGAGCTTACTGGCGACATGTTGAATGTCGGTAGTAAACTCTGAAATCACGGCCAAATGTTGTTGCTGCCGGGTCGACCACAGTTCCGAGACATTGGCCATCAGGTAAGTCAGCGGCTTATGGTCCACGAATGCGGTGAACTCATGCCTCTCTAACCAAAACTGGAAATGGTGCATCGCCAGGTGGAGAACCAGCAATTCCCTATGGAAAGTGCTGTATTTGCGTTCGTTGTCACGCAAAGTTCGGCTGAAAAATGTGAGCGGCTGCCACGAACCTGAGATGTACTGCTCCACCACTGCCCCTATGGCAACATCAGATGTGTCCGTAGTGAGCGCTATCCGTGCAGACAGATCTGGGTGGGCTAGCATCGCGGCCTCCGCAAGCGCTGCTTTGGCATTTGTAAAAGCCTGGACTCGCTCGAAAGTCCAGTCGATGGCTACCACGGGCTTTTTTTTTTTTTAAGCACGGCATACAATGGCTGCATCAGCTGGGCTGCCCGGGGAAGAAAACTGTTATAAAAATTAACCATTCCCAAAAACTCCTGTACTGCTCTCACGGTCTATGAGCGTGAACAGTCCGAAACAGTGCGCACCTTATCTGGTAATAGAATCACGCCCTCCATTGAAATGTGGTGGCCCAAAAAATCAATCTCTGTCACACCAAACTGGCACTTCGTCGAGTGAACTATCAGCCCATGTACCTCCAACCTTTGGAAAACCATCTTGAGATGGGTGACGTGCTCCTTCTCAGACACGCTAACTACTAGAATGTCATCTAAGTAGACAAAAATGAAGGACAAGTCGCGAAGCACTGCATCCATCATTCTCTGGAAAGTCTGTGCTGCGCCTTTTAATCCAAATGGCATAAGTAAAAACTCGAAAAGGCCGAAAGGAGTTATTACCGTTGTTTTTGGAACGTTTTCCACGTGCACCGGGACCTGATGGTATCTGCGGACCATATCCACTTTCGAAAAAACACGCACCCCAGCCAGGTGCACGGAAAAATCCTGGATGTGTTGAATGGGATAACTATCATGTTCTGTGGTGTTATTCAAGCGCTGGAAATTGCCGCACGGTCGCCACGACCCTTTGACTTTAGGCACCATGTGTAGCAGGGATGCCCACGGGGCTGTTGGAGCACCTGACGATGCCCAACTGCTCTAAGCTGGCAAACTCCTCTCATGCACTGGCCAGTTCAGCAGCATCCAAACGCCGAGGTCACGTGAACACCGGCGGGCCTTTTGTCGTTGTAAAGTGCTCGACCCCACGTTTCGTTACTGTGGCCGAAAAAGTCGGGACCGTGAGTGCTGGGAACTGTGGGAGTAGCTGTTGGTACTTACCCCCTGGAGCTGCAACGTTAGCCAATGTTGTCGGTCCAGCTTCCCGAGCTGTACAGGGCAGTGAGGTGAAAGAGATTGCATCCACTAATTGCCTATTAGCAGCATCAACTAACAACCCACTGAGCCACCACTGTGGCTCAGTTGGTAGAGGATCTGCCTCACACCCGGGAGGCAGGGGTTCAAATCCCGGCCGGGTCATGCCGAAGACCATATAAAAATGGAACTTCCTGCCGTCCAGCTAGGTGCTCAGTAATAATGGAATGGAGGAGGGAAATTTGTGGTGGCGCCTTGCATGGCAGCGGCCCTCTGATTCTACACTTGGGGTGTGTGTGATTAACACAGTAGATAGGTAAAACACAATCTCGTTCTACTGTACATGATTGGATGTACAGTTGAATGACAATAAAGGGTGATTTTAATAAGCACATAAAAAATCTGTGCCTAAAATGGGGTCGGAACATGCAGCTATCACAAAGTCCCACTGAAAGTTCTGTCCCTGTAAGCATATCATCAGTGTCCGCTTGCCAAATGTCCTGATGGTTGATCTGTTGGCGGCCGTGAGCTCGGGACTGCTGCATCCTGCCACCCTGTCTGCATTGACCGGCAGGATGTGGCTCCTCCGGGAGCCGGAGTCCACCAAAAACTGTCTCCCCAAACGTGTGTGTTACGTCTTGAAAAGATGAGGGGTCGAGGTGACGTTTTATAAGTTTATTAGAACACACAGGAACACAGGAGTCACCACGCTTGCCTGAAAGTCCACAGCGAAGAGACAGGATGTCTCCCACTGTGGCTTCTTATACTCCAGGTGACACCACCCCAGGAGGCGGGGCGTCACCTCCCACTACACCCAGGGCACCGTCATATTGGTATACTCAACTAGTATATATTACAGATATAATATCCAACCCCCCCCCCCCCCTTTGAAAAATCGCAGACACACTAATTGGGCCCTCCCAAAATTTACACCCGACTCACACTCCAGACACAGAAATATACAGAACTATCCACTCATACCACACCGGCCCAGTGGACCACTCCGCCATTAGATTAAAACAGTCAGTAAACATAAAAGGGTCACACACCAAAATAAATCAACCCCCCAAAAAAACAACACACATTAAAACATCTGGAACTATAAACAATTATAAATACTGTACACCACATGTGTCAAACTCAGGCCCGCGGGCCAAATTTGGCCCGCAGTGTAATTATAATTGGCCCGCGAGATCATATCAAATGTGCATTAGAGCTGGCCCGCGGTATATACTGTACCGCTAATACTACAAATCCCACAATGCTTTGCTAGTATGTTGGCGCGCGGTCGAAACCGGCAAGCGCTCCTTTTTTCTGTTGACAGTCATTGACAACCATGCTTCAGTCACATCGGACAAATTAATTTCACCCTCCACAACAATGGCCAAACGAAAGATGGACAACAGGAGCTTTCAAGACAGGTGGGAAGCAGATTATCTGTTCACGAATATAAAGGACAGACCTGTTTGTCTTGTGTGCGGAGCTAACGTGGCTGTAACAAAAGAATATAACATAAGAAGACACTATGAAACAAAACATGAAAAGTACAAGGACCTGGACATAAAGCAGAAGCTGCAGAAGGTGGAGGAGATGAAAAGAAGTCTGGTTTGCCGGCAGACTATGTTCATGAAAGCAAAATCAAAAAGTGAAGCTGCTGTAAAGGCCAGCTTTATTGTGGCAGCAGAGATAGCAAAATCAGCCCGGCCCTTTAATGAGGGAGAGTTTGTCAAAAAGTGCATGGTCAAAGTTTGCGACATCGTGTGCCCAGATAAAAAGCAAGAATTTTTAAATGTGAGCCTGAGCAGAAACACCGTGGCTGAGCGCATGTGTGAGCTTTCCACTAATCTACATGAACAACTAATAAAAAAGGGAAAAGATTTTATTGCATACTCCCTTGCTGTGGATGAGAGCAGCGACACGTCTGATACTGCTCAGCTGTCAGTCTTCATCCGTGGAGTAGACTCGAGCCTGTGCGTCACAGAGGAACTTTTAGGATTAAAATCAATACATGGCACCACCACAGGAAAAGATATCTTTGAAGAGGTATCCAAATGTATAACTGAAATGAGCCTGCCTTGGGATAAACTTGTGGGACTGACGACAGATGGTGCACCCGCGATGTGCGGTCAAAAGAGTGGATTGGTCGGCAGGATTCAGGAGAAGATGCGGGAGGAAGATGCAGGTGAACTTACAGTTTATCACTGTATCATACATCAGGAAGCGCTCTGTGGCAAAGCTCTGCAAATGGAACATGTTATGAGCTCTATAAAACCAGTAGTCAACTTCATAAGAGCCAAAGGTTTGAATCACCGGCAGTTCAAGTCTTTTCTGGAGGAGTTGGATTCGGAATACAGAGATGTGCCCTATCACACAGAGGTGAGATGGCTAAGCAGAGGAAAAGTACTGAACAGATGTTTTGAGCTACGTGAGGAAATCTGTCAGTTTATGGAAAACAAAGGGAAGGACACAACAGAGCTGAGAGATAAAAAGTTTCTGTGTGAGCTTGCATTTCTGTCTGACATTGTGAGCCATCTCAATGTGCTTAACCTGCAGCTTCAGGGACGGGGCCACATCATCACAGACATGTACGCAGCAGTGAGGGCCTTTAAAACTAAGTTGTGTCTGTGGAAGACTAAGATGCTGCAAGGAAACTTGGGTCATTTTCCGTGCTGCCAAACCATGGTAGAGCAAATTTCTCCTGCCGTGCTGCCTAGCGCACAGTTTGCTGAAAAAATCAACGCGCTCAGCGCCGAGTTTTCCCGGCGATTTGCCGACTTTGAGGCTCAGAAAGGGAGATTTGAACTGCTCAGTAACCCGTTTGCGATCGACGTGGAAAGCGCACCAACCAGCCTCCAAATGGAGCTAATTGAACTCCAATGTAATGACATGCTCAAATCAAAATATGACTCTGTTGGTGCTGCGCGGTTTCCATGTTTCCTCCCCGACACAATGCCTCAATTACGCACCCAAGCTGCTCAGATGCTCTCAATGTTCGGCAGCACATATCTATGTGAACAACTGTTCTCTATGATGAAGGTGAACAAAACACCTCACAGAAGTCGACTCACTGATGAACACCTTCACTCCGTCCTGAGGTTTTCCTCAGCTCAGAGCCTGACCCCAGACATTGATGAACTTGCATCTAAGAAAAGATGCCAGGTATCTGGCTTAGACCAATGTGCAGAGTAAATCAGAGTGTAGCAAACTGAACTTGAATATATCTGTTATTTATGCACTTTTTCTACTGCAAGGCATGGTCTGTTAATAGTTGAAATGTTGGATTTTTATTGAATGACATTATTATTTTTGGTTCTTTTGTTGTTGGCTTTGAAAAAGATTTACTTTAAAAAGGAACTTGAAAGGATACGGGGAGAGACATACTTTATTTATTTAAATAAGAAATGAATACCACTGATGTGTCTTTTATTTCAAATTTAATTTCTCATGTGTTTGTAATATCAAGCTTTGGTTGTTCCAGATTCTGTGTTTAAGCAAAACTAAAGTTTGTTTCCATATGAAAAGGTTATACATTACATATCAGTTGCAGTTAATTTTTCAATAAATATTGAGTTTGGCCCATGACTTTACTTCACTGCTTAATTTTGGCCCACTGTGAATTTGAGTTTGACACCCCTGCTGTACACTAACACAGTGGCGGTCGTGAAACTCTTTACTCCAGTACTTCCGTCCCACAACCTGGGCAAAACACAATAACAACACTGGGCACATTCACGTTCCACTCGCACTCACTGTTTGCATTAAACATTCACATGTCAATGTAACCCCATTCACCACACCCCCCTACGGGGAACTCGGCACACAAAACGGTGGTCATTTCACTTTATCTTTTTTTTTTTTTTAAACTTAAACCAGTAATTCATTCATTCATTCATTCATCTTCTTCCGCTTAATCCTTTTCGGGTCGCGGGGGGGGGGGGGGCTGGAGCCTATCCCAGCATCTTTGGGCGAGAGGCAGGGTACACCCTGGACAGATCGCCAGTCCATCGCAGGGCCAACACAGAGAGACAGACAACCATTCACTCTCACAGTCACACCTAAGGACAATTTAGAGTCCCCAGTTTTTGATGCCAGTTAACCTAACTTGCATGTTTTTGGCATGTGGGAGGAAACCAGAGAAATCCTGGCGTAAACCCATGCAGACACGGGGAGAACATGCAAACTCCACACAGATCACTGTTGGTCGGGGGCTGGGATCGAACCCAGGATCCCTCGGCCAAGGGTGAGTTGCTGTGCTGCCGCAGTGCTAACCACTCCGCCACCGCGCCGCCCAGTAATATCAGTAATAAAATTTCAGAACCTCACTTTAACAAGACACACCGCTAGCCCTTCAAACCTAAAGAAAAGTCCCACTACAGGTCTCCCGGCGACTCCCTCCTGGAGTGTCCATCCCGCAGCCCGCTGCCAGAGCATCTCTGCCTCTTCTTCACCGGAGATGGGCTGCAATGGCGTTTCTCCCCCTCCAAACGCCGCAGCTCGTTCGGGTGCCATCTGGACCCAGCCGTTAGCTCAAGGTAACCGTCATCACAGGTCTGCACCACCCGCAGTTCACCCTGGTTGTCTCGCTGCTCCCTTGACTTGCGGACCCGCCCAAGCTGAGACTCAAACCTAGGGCATACATTATCACCCACGCCCAAGGGAGTACTCACTGGCTTCTGCGATCCACGGCGTTGTGACCTGGTTCCCACGCGGTGTCGTAGGGTCTTGCCGATCCGGCCCGAACTCTGTCCCTGGTCTTTATTTTGGGCACGCCTAGGGCTCGTGCCATGTGGTCTCGCCCTGATCGCTTTCATTTTCTGTGTTGAATCGGCTATGTCAGCGCCCAGCTCGACAGTGGTACTTGGCCGGCCACCGGAGCCACGCTGCGCCTGCTAGTTAGTTCCATCCTCCCCCACGGGCATCCAACCATGCTGTTCGGGTCCCTTGTCCAGGGTACCGTGAACACTGGCACGGGACACTCGCCGTGGCGATGTTCCATAGTGTTGGTGGTGCCCCCCCCACTTGGTCCGGGGAAGCCCGAGTCCCACACTTCTTTGCTGTTTCCCACGTAGTAGGGCTGGTCCCACAGCCCACCGCTGGATCACTCCTCACCGACGCTGCAGGCAATAGAGAAGCCAAGCCCGTAGAACAGATCACGGCCCATCAGGTTATTTCCTTCACGAGACACCATGAATTCAGTCGCACACACTGAAGCTGACTTACACCTTGCTGAGAGCCATACTGAGCCCACAATGTCGAGGCGGGTGTTACCGTAGCTGTAACAGGCAATGTCCATTCTACTCACTCCTTAGTGTGGGGAAAAATGTCTTCACCGTCGTCCAATTCAAAATGGAAGTCACCGACCCTGTATCCACCATCAGCGGGACCGGCACTCCGTCCAACACGATGTTGCACAAAATTAGCCCATGAGTGCTGGGCGAAACTCTATGGACCACTGTGGGTTTCTTCTTTGTCGAAGCCCCTTTTTCTGGCCCCCAGTCTTCCTGTTCAAAATTTCGGCAGACTCTGGTGAAGTGGTGGAACAGCCCACACTTTCCACAACGCTTCTCCTTCACTGGGCACTCCCTCGCTTTATAGCAGTGCCTACTGGATCCACAGCCATAACATTTTGGCATCCCTGGGGCATCCCTAATCTTTACGACAGCAGCATATTCATCATCGCTGCCATCGTCCGATTCCAAGGCCAGTGCCTTCCACTGTTTCTTGTTCCTGGGCAGGGTTTCTGTGTCACCGAGATTCATTGTAATCTTTTCCGCTGCCTCGTGTTGTTGGGCTAGCTCCATGCCGGCTAGTAGCGTTAGCTCACCAGCATGAGTCAGCAGACGGATCCTTGCGGAGGAATACACCACGTGCTCTGCTGGCTGGTCGCGGATCATCTCCTCCTCCAAGGCCCCGAATCTGCATTCACCCGCCAGCTGCCGAAGGTCCGCCACAAACTGCTGCACTGATTCCCCCGGTCACTGGCATCGCTGTCTGAACTGAATGCGCCTCATGATGGTGTTTTCAGGGGCGTGAAAATAGCCTGCCATGAGCCTCACCACGTCGTCAAATGTGTCACCTCCTCCCAATGTGCTCAGGATCCTCTGGCCCTCCATTCCTAAGTTGTGGGTCCGGAATCGCCCTTGCACGCAACTTCTCGAAGTCGCTGAGGTCTGGAGCTATGAGGTAGTTCTCGAAGGCCGCATACCACCTGGCCCAGGGAATGGGCAGCTCACCCAGAGCCTCTAGGAATGGTTAAAAAGTGGTAGCTGCCCTCTCCATGCCATATATCCTCGTCGCTAAATGTTACATCTTGAAAAGATGAGGAGTCGAAGTGACGTTTTATAAGTTTAAATTAATTAAATTAAATTAAATTAAATTAAATTAATCACCCTTATTGTCATTCAACCGTACAACCAATCGTGTACAGCAGAACGAGATTGTGCTTTACCTATCTACTGTGTTAATCACACACACCCCAAGTGCAGAATCAGAGGGCCGCTGCCATGCAAGGCGCCGTCACAGAGTTCCCTCCTCCATTCCATTTATTGCTGAGCACCAAGCTGGATGGCAGGAAGTTCCACTTTTATAAGGTCTTCGGCATGACCCGGCCGGGTTTATTAGAACACACAGGAACACAGGAGTCACCACGCGTGCCTAAGAGTCCACAGCGAAGTGACAGGATGGCTCCTGCTGTGGCTTCTTATACTCCAGGTGACGCCACCCCAGCAGGTGGGACATCACCTCCCATTACACCCAGGTCACCGCCATATTGGTACACTCAACTAGTATATGTTACAGATATAATATCCAACAGTGTGTCTGTGACATAAAGCAGTCTGTTCCTGTCGTCATCAGTTGCAGCTGCCACTGAATTCCAAACATACCGTCTTCCCAGCTTCTTGAATTGGCATGGCGGCAGGCAGCATTGGGCATTTGAGCCGAAACGACGATGATAAAAACAGATCACCCTGTTCCCTCGTCTTCTGGTGTCCACCCCGGCTACCACGAACGGCTCCTCAACCTCGCTGGAGTCTCTCATGGATGCAGGTGCCACTGTCTGCACGCTAATAGTTCTGGTCGTCAAAATGATGCAGCCCACTTCCTGCGCCAGGGCGCCGTAGTCCTTAGCAACCAGCCGCAGCGAGTTGGCCAGGATTGCCCTTGCTGTAACCGGTAGGTTCCTGAGGAACAAGTGGACTAACAGGAAAGATTCGTCGTCCTTCCCCCTCAGCACCAACATGCTCTCCATGAGCTCCACTGCTGATCTGTCCCCAAACTCTGAACACGTTAGGAGTCTCTCTGCCCTCTCACTGTCAGAAAGGGTTTTGCGCTGGAGAAGCATCCTCTTGAGCACTTCATATTTTCCTTGGGCCGACAACTCCTGGAGCAGGCTCGTCACCTGTTGCGTGGTGCGCGCATCCAGTGCAGCGACCACATAGTAATACCTGGTATCGTCCGTTGTTATCCCGCAGAGTGCGACCTGGGCTTCTCTGTACAAGAACCACGCAATCAGGTTGTGAAGCCAGAAGTGTGGGAGCTCGACTGAGACCACGCACACGGCACTGGTGCTCTCCCTCCAGGCAGTCTCCGGGGCAGTGCTCAGCTCGCTTTCCATGGCACATCTTAGGGTCACCAATGTGGGGAAAGAAGGCAGGCAAGGCAACGAGCTGGACAACACCAAAACTTTATTCTTTCCCCAACATAACTTACAGCAAAAGAGAATCCCGGGTCTCTGTGCATTCCTCTTTATATCTTTATTTCCATGCATCGAGACCCGGAACTTCCGACCATAATACATTGTTGTTTGAACAAAGAAATGTGTGGCACATTAACATGACATAACGCCAGCGCCGCTTCCACACCCTTCTTTTCTCAGTGGCTCTGGTAGCTCTTACTCTCCCTGGGGGGCACATGGACCCAACAGTCCTATCTGATACTCCCCGGTGACACCTCCTCCTTTGGTCCATTGTTTTCCCCTTCCCCCTGCCTTCTCTGGGTGGAGAAACCCCCACACCATGCTCAAATCCACATCTGCTGCAACTTGATTCATGATGTTCAGATTTTCTTGTGGTTGTATCTTTTGGCCTGACCATCCTTATTTTACTCACTTCCACCTCTTCTGTCAGTGCTTTCACTTGACTGGATGTGATTTCACTTGCTCTACAGATATCAATTGCTTTTTCCAATGTCAAATCTACTTCTCTCAACAGTCTGCCTCTTACTTGGTCATTCATTATGCCACAGACAATTCGGTCATGTATCATTGAATCCTGTAACTGTCCACATTCACAGTCCTTAGCTTTGCTTTTCAAGTCTGTTACATATGAATCAGTGCTCTCAGACTGTTTCTGGGCTTGTGTGAAAAACATGTGCCGTATATAAGGTAAGTATTTTCTGGGCTCACAATAGTCCTGGAACTTCCTATTCAGCACTTCTATTTTATCTTTCTCATTGTCCTCAAAGACAAATGTATTACATACTTTAATTGCTTCTTCTCCAGCGACATGAAGAAATGTTGCACACTGCACTTTCTCCAACTTCTCAGCGATGCCAGTAGCAGTGCAGAAGAGCTCAAAGCGTTGACAGTTCTGCCAATTTTCAGCAAGATTACCTTGCAGACACAGCCTCTCTGGAGGTTGGAACTGCGTCATATTATTCTTCCGTATTGTGGCCGCACATGGCCAAAACATAATGAGCAGCATCTTAGATAAGAACAAAGGGCAGAGTTTCATTGGAGATAACAGGAAGCTGTGAAAGTGTGATCTTTTGTGTGTCAGAGACTGCTAGGAGGATCCTTTGTGTGCCAGAGACTGCGAGGGGGATGTTAAGGGATTAAGGAAGTGCATGCAATGTGATCTTTGATGTGAGATGTGTAATAAACTGCCTGAGACAAACTTGCCTCATCATTTACACACTCCACACTGGTGACCCAAGACGAAGCATGCAACACGAGGAGAATTCCCCGGGGCCAGCCTCGTTGGGAGCCCCCAGCCAAGCGTATGCCGTTACAATCCAGCTACCGGATTTTTAGCAGCACAATCCGCGCTCCTGGTTCCACCTGGTTGAGGCGCAGTTCGTCCTCCGGGGGATATCGGTGGATGACACGAAATTCTACCATGTGGTCGCAAAGCTTGACACCCACACGGCTCAGCATGTGAAGAGCCTGCTGGATCAGCCACCAGCCAGCGACAAATACGGCGCATTGAAGGCCGCACTCATCCAGCACTACACACTCTCGGTTGAGGAGAGAGCAGAGAGACTCCTGATGCGGACCGGGTGAGGAGATTGCACGGCTATTGACCTGATGGAGCGGATGCTGAGATTGAAGGGCTCGGATGACGACCACTTCATTTTTATCCACCTCTTCCACTGGAACCTTCCGTCAGCGACGAGAGCGGCCCTGGCCAGTTCGCCGTTGCTGGCCAAGCAGGACTACCGTGCGCTGGCCCGGGAGGCGCACCGGATCATCATGGCCAGCAGAGAGCTCGCGACCACGGCGGCGGCGACGGAGCTCGGCGCAACGGCCGGAGACGGCGAGGTGCCATTGACGGCGGTAGCAGAACCACCAATGACGGTGGCGGCGGGGGCCAAGGAACGCGGAAGAGACACCCTTTGTTTCTACCACCGCCGCTTTGCAGAGAGGGTGTGCAAATGTATACCACCGTGCCACTTCAAGCGCTCGGGAAACGCCAAGACCGGGGGTCGGTAGCAGCTGCGGCCCTCGGGGAGGAGAACAAGCTGCTCTACTTGACGGACGCACGCTCGGGGAGGCATTTCCTCGTGGACACCGGCGCCCAGTTGAGTTTCATCATGCCGTCCTACGCCGACCGGCTGGCAGGATCCAGTGGCCCCGAGATGGCAGCAACAAACGGCTCGGAGGTTAAGACCTTTGGTGAGAGGACTCTGATGTGAGATGTGTAATAAACTGCCTGAGACAAACTTGCCTCATCATTTACACACTCCACATTATTAACTTCTGACACCATGTTATATTGATGAATCAGGAAGACCAACTGAACAACAACTTTTAATGTCAAGGTATTGCCAACATCATTACACACTGCAGCCCGTGCCTTTTACCACACTGCGCATGTCTCACACTTCCGTATTCTCTACTCAGCTATGGGTACATGCAAGACTCACAAAACCTATTGCATTACACCACTGGTGTTTGATCCCTGCAGTTAAAAAATAAACCACATTTTGTCAAATTTGACCACTATGAACTTTTCAGCCTATGAACTTTTCAGCCCCCCCGTATGTCGTTTTTTTTTTTAACAAATTATGAATAAAACAAGCATCAGTACAACAAGTTGTTTCTGCACTGTAAATAATATATTGATGCTATTTCAGATGTGAATTCTACACTATTTCTGAACATTTTGGACAGTTTTCTAATAAGATTACTCGTATCCAGATAATTATAGGCTGCACAAAATGACATCTCATAGTATATTGTAAAAGTGAGCACAAAACTCTTGCATTTAAGTTGAATAAAAACTGATCATGAAGTATTGTCAGGAAAATATGTTGAAAGTTCTGAAGACAAAAAACTTTAATTTTCCTCTGGTGAAACCGTTCTTTCATTGAATTTTTTTATATGAAAGGGGAAAATTCTAAAAACTGACTGGTATTTGGAACTTTTCATAATTTCCTTTAGTTCCAGTGGAAGAAAACAACCATAAAGCATGAGGCTGCCACCACCATGCCTCACCGTGAGTATGGCAAAGCATGGTAGTGACATTATCATGCTCTGGGGTTTCTTTTCTTCAGCAGTACCTTTTTATAATTGCCTTCACCTTGACTAAAGCCCCAGTTTCAGCTGAAGAAACTAGCGGTTGCCCCGGCCTTGGATGCGCTCTGCAGAGCGTGCCCAAATACCAAGTCACGTTTCGTTACCTTGTATTCATACATGTGTAATGACAATAAAGTTGAATCTCAATCTCAAGAAAAACAACCCTAAAGCATGGTGCTGCAACCACCATGCTTCACTGTGAATATGGTAAAGCATGATGCTGACAGGGGCAGCACGGTGGCAGAGTGGTTAGCACTGAGGCAGCATAGCAACTCACCCTTGGCCGAGGGATCCTGGGTTCGATCCCAGCCCCCGACCAACAGTGATCTGTGTGGAGTTTGCATGTTCTCCCCGTGTCTGCGTGGGTTTATTCCGGGATTTCTCCGGTTTCCTCCCAAATGCCAAAAACATGCAAGTTAGGTTAATTGACATCATAAACTGGGGATTCTAAATTGTCCTTAAGTATGGCTGTGAGAGTGAATGGTTGTCTGTCTCTTTGTGCTGGCCCTGCGATGGACTGGCTATCTGTCCAGGGTGTACCCTGCCTCTCGCCCAAAGATGCTGGGATAGGCTCCAGCCCCCCTGCGACCCAAAAAGGATTAAGCGGAAGAAGATGAATGAATGATGCTGACAGTATCATGCTCTAGAGTTGCTTTTCTTCAGCAGTACCTGTTTATAATTCCCTTCACCTTAATTAAAGCTTCAGTCCCAGCTGAAGAAAAACAACCTTAAAGGATGATGCTGCCACCCCCATGTTTCACAGTGAGTGTTGGTGTTCTTTTGGTGATGTGCAATGTTGTTTTGGGGTCGGACATACCTTTTGGAATTGTGGTCATAAAGTTCCGCCTTGCTTTCATTAGACCATGAGTTATTTTCCCACATGCTTTTGAGAGACTTGATGAATTTTTAAATTATTAATTCATTCATTCATTTTATTTTTGCTAAATTTAGCTGGGCCTAGATGTTTTTCTCTATAAGAAAAGGCTTCTGTCTCGTGATCATACCTCATAGTCAAGACATGTGGCGAACACAGGACACAGTCATAAATTCCTGCAGCCCTGTCAACGTTGCTTGTCTTCTCTTTGCATCAATTTTGCAGAGATGTCTGGTCAGGGCCGACCCTTGCCATTTTGGCACCCTAGGCTAGACTAGGGTACAGTACTCCCCCTTTCCCCGTTCTTGCACGCACGCACACACACACATAAACATAACCCCAAACATTAGACCTCTCAAGTCTTGAAGTCTCCGACACCAGCAACAGACCAGGGAACTCACGTTACTGCTCATTTAAAAAAAAAAAACCATTGCATAGGCCTCTTTCAAACTATCGTTGCCACTATTATCTGAATAGGGTTAGCCACATCAGATGACGCCAGCTCAATGACCCTGCAAGCAGTGTGGGCTATTGACCACCTCACCTTAGTTCAGTGGACATTTGAATAGGAAACGGATAAATGGGTAGAAACAAAGAGTGGAAATTAATCAGAAGGCTTTCTGTCATTATTCTGATTATATTCATTTCAAAGCTGCAACAGACAACTGTGTGTGCCACAGATATCACAGCAGCTGAGAGTGAGAGTCTAAGCTGATGGACAGAGCCTCCTGCATCTCTGACTGTCCCCCTACTGCTGTGAAGCCGATGCAAGCTTGCCCTGGTTCAGCAAGGGGAAGTCTGTGTTTAGTTCTACTCTGTGCCTGTTCATGCATCCCAATTCACCTTACATTAATTAATTTATTTTAATAAATTTTTCCACTGCTAATCTTTTTTCGGAAGTCCCCTCTGAAATAAAATGTATCCCACCTTCTGTGGAGCTGGAAATGAAACGCAATGCACAAATACTCATTCTCACTAAAGAAAACTGCAAGCCTGCACACAAACACACACAAGAGCAAAAGCAAACTTCATTTTATACAGCCACTACAATAAATGTTGTCCAACCTTTGCTGTTTTGCCGTTATAAATCATATTTGAAAGGCAACACACAGGACCATAGTTGGAGCTGTTTGAAGCCAGAGATTGAATCCACAGGATCGGCCAGTCAGAGGTGGAATGACCGCTGACAGAACTCATGCTGGTTCTGCTGTTACAGCAGAGTTTGTCACTGTGGTCATCTAGCAGGTGGAGGATGAGCAAAGCTGGACTTTCTCTGTCATTAGTCCATCCATCCATTTTCTACCGCTTTTCTGGAGGTCCGGGACATGAAGGCAGCAACTCAAGCAGAGAAGCCAAGACATCCCTATCCCTGGCCACCTGCTCCAGCTCTTCAGAGAGGATACCAAAACGTTTCCAGGCCAGCTGGGAGATGTAGTCTCTCCAGCATGTCCTGGGTCTGCCCTGAGGTCTCCTCCAAGTGGAACATGCCTGAAACACCTCAAGTGGGAGGCATCCTGATCAGATGCCCAAACCACCTCAACTGGCTCCTTTCAATATGGAGGAGCAGCGGTTCTACTCTGAGCACCTCCCAGATGACTGAGCTCCTCACCCTATCTGTAAGGGTGAGTCCAGCAATCCTACAGAGAAAGCTCATTTTAGTCGCTTGTATCCATAGTGTCATTTTTTTGGTCATTACCCAAAGCTCGGTTCCAAAGTTGTCATAGCCAGGAGCGGCACTGGGGTTAAACTCCCAGTGCTTATAAAATGCTCCTTATGGCATGCATCTCGAAAAGCCTCTGACAACTAAGTCCAACTCCTAGCCTGCCCGTGTGGTTTAGTCTCTAAGCCCGGCGGAACTGCTTTTACTAATAGAAGAAGGGGCGAGGGCGGCTCTCTGGCGCCTTAAAACCAGATGCTTCGGGTAGATGGTGGCTCGTCAACCTGGGAAGGTAGCCCATCTAGGGGAAGGTAAACCCTGATTTCAAACCTCTGCTGCCTTGCGGCACACCCGGTCACGGGAAAGGCTTCGGGAGTCAACCCTGAGGAAAAATCCGGAGTCGGAGTCCCTAAGGCAGTTCTCTGTTGTGCTCAACATCGTTCTGGCAGCTCCTGCGACAGCGCTGGTGCCAAACTGTAGCAGCCCTGCTGTTCCTTTGGATTCATCAGTGACGTGGAGAGGGGGGACATGCTGCATGGGCAACATCTTGTCCTCCATATCTTCCTGCCCAGGCTTGAATCCTACCAACGCCCAACGCTGGAAGGTAGAACACCAGATCACTGGAGAGGACACTCCAGCTTCGCCTTTGGTGTAGACAAAACACGGGGAATGACAGTTACCGGTTATAAGCCACCGCTCAATTGGCATAGAGCACGGCGCCAGGGGTTGTTCCCAACGGTGGGAGGGATCATTGGATCTCACTGGACAGCTACCGCCCTCCTCAAGCTGGGCAGCCCCCAGCCAATAAGGTGTTGTCCCGCCACAGCCTGCTTTCCTCATTGGGTGCATGGGGATGAGGAGAAGTCCTAACAGCAGGCTGAGAACTTTCGCACCAGGCAAGACAAAAAAACAAAAGAGACCAACTCTAAAACTGGGAACTTGGAACGTCCGCACTATGACGACAGGACTTGCTGCTAACCTCAAGGACATGAACGACACCAGGAAGACTGCCATCATCAGTAATGAGCTGAAGAGACTGGAAGTGGATATCGCCACTCTCCAGGAAACACGGTTGGCTGACGCAGGCACACTGAGAGAGAAGGACTACACATTCTACTGGCAGGGAAAGAGCAGTGAGGAACACAGGGAACACGGAGTGGGCTTCACAGTGAAAAACACCTTGCTGAAGATGGTAGAACCGGGCAGCAATGGCTCTGCACGACTCCTCACCCTCCGCCTGAACACCACTCAAGGCCCAGTCACCCTCGTCAGTGTGTATGCCCCAACACTGACAGCCACACCAGAGGCAAAAGACAAGTTCTACGAGAATGTCGCAACAACTATCAGGATCATCCCCAACTCTGAACAACTCATTCTCCTTGGAGACTTCAATGCCAGAGTGGGTGCTGACCATGACTCCTGGCCCTCCTGTCTTGGACCATTTGGCGTGGGCAGAGTGAACGACAATGGACAGCGGCTGCTCGAGTTCGGCACTTATCACGATCTGTGCATCACAAACTCGTTCTTCAAGACCAAGCCCCAACACAAGGTTTCCTGGCGACATTCGCGCTCAAAGCACTGGCACCAGCTGGACTTGATCCTGACCAGGCACACTTCACTGAAGAACGTGCTAATCACCTGTTTGTTCCAGAGTGCAGATTGCAACACAGACCATTCATTGGTGTGTTGCAAGGTCAAGCTGCAGCTGAAGAAATCCCATCGTGCTAGACAGCCTGGAAAGGCACGGATTGACACCAGCAAGATGGCCCAACCAGAACTTGTTGAGCGGTTTGCCTCCACCTTTGAGAAGGAACTTGGTGTACCACAAGAAAGAGAATCTACAAAGCAGAAGTGGGAAGAGCTGCAAAACACTATCCACCGCACAGCCTTGGCTACCTTTGGGAGGAAGACCTCGAAGTCACAGGACTGGTTTGATGCCAAGTTGACCGAGATGACCCCTGTCTTTGAAGCCAAGTGCTCAGCTCTTGCCGAGTACAAGAAGTACCCAAACGAGAAGAATCTCCAGATTCTCAGGGCTGCGAGAAGCAAAGTTCAGCAGACTGCTTGGCGCTGTGCCAACGAGTACTGGACTCAGCTCAGCCAAGACATTCAAACCGCTGCCATAACAGGGAACATCCGTGGTATGTACGATGGCATCAAGAAAGCACTTGGTCCGGCTCAGAGCAAGACGACTCCCCTCAAATCCTCCACTGGGGAGATGATCACAGAAAAGAACAAGCAGATGGAGAGATGGGTGGAGCACTACTCCGACCTCTACTCCAGACAGAACACCGTGACACCGTCAGCCCTTGATGCCATCGATTGCCTGCCATCCATGGACGAACTTGATGCCGAGCCAACCATCGACGAACTCAGCAAAGCCATTGATAGCTTGGCCGCTGGCAAGGCACTCGGCAACGACGGCATACCCCCCGACCTGATCAAGCACTGCAAGACCGCCCTACTGCTGCCATTGCATGACGTCCTCTGCCAGTGCTGGAAGGAAGGTGCCATACCACAGGACATGAGGGATGCCAAGATCATCACCCTCTACAAAAACAAAGGGGAGAGAAGCAACTGCAACAGCTACAGGGGCATCTCCCTCCTCAGCGTTGTTGGCAAAGTCTACGCATGAGTTGTTCTCGTTCGTCTACAGAAACTTGCCGAACGTGTCTACCCCGAGTCTTAGTGTGGCTTCCGCGCTGAGCGATCGACGGTGGACATGATATTCTCCATCCGCCAACTCCAGGAGAAATGCAGAGAACAGAACATGCCCCTGTACGTCGCCTTCATCGACCTCACCAAAGCATTCGATCTGGTCAGCAGAGAGGGCCTTTTCAAGATCCTGCCAAAGATAGGATGCCCACCAAAGTTGCAAAGCCTCATCGAATCGTTTCACACCAACATGCAGGGGATAGTGCAGCACGACGGCAACGTCTCAGAGCCATTCAACATACGCAGCGGAGTGAAACAGGGCTGTGTACTTGCGCCAACCCTCTTTGGGATTTTCTTTGCTATGCTCCTGAGGCATGCCTTCAGCACAGCAACAGAGGGAATCTACCTGCACACAAGATCTGATGGCAGGCTTTTCAACCTCGCCCGCCTGAAAGCCAGAACCAAAGTACGCGAGGCTCTAATCAGAGACATGCTGTTCGCAGACGACGCTGCAGTCGCGGCCCACACACAGCAGGAGCTTCAGACCCTGATGGACTGCTTCTCCCAGGCATGTAAGGACTTCAGGCTTACCATCAGCCTGAAGAAGACTAACGTCTTGGCGCAAGGCATGAAAGCACCACTAACCATCACCATCGACGACTACAAGCTGGAGGTCGTGAATCAGTTCACATACCTGCACGGTGGCGCAGTGGTTTAGCACTGTGGCAGCACAGTTTTACCCTCGGCCGGGGGACCGCGGGGATCATGAGATCGTGGGTTCGATCCCAGCCCCCGACCAACAGTGAGCTGTGTGGAGTTTGCATGTTCTCCCCGTGTTGCGCGGGTTTACTCCGGGATTTCTCCGGTTTCCTCCCGCACACCAAAAAACATGTAGGTTTAGGGCGCTCGCGCATGCAGCGACCAGCAGCCGGTGGCTTGTCACCAGACTGCAAACCAAATCTACCTACGGGTACAAATAAGTAACAAAAAAAAAAAAAAATACCTGGGGTCCACGATCAGCAACAACCTCTCCCTTGATACAGAGATCGACAAGAGGATTGGAAAATCAGCCTCCACACTCGCTCGCCTCACCACACAAGTGTGGGAGAATCCCAAACTCTCTGTCAAGACGAAGATGGCAGTGTACAACGCCTGCGTCATCAGCACACTGCTCTATGGGAGTGAGACGTGGACAACATACACCCGGCAGGAAAAGAGACTGGACTCCTTCCACTTGCGCTGCATTCGCCGTATCCTGGACATATCCTGGCAGGACAAAGTGCCCAACACAGAAGTTCTGTCCCGCGCCGGCCTTCCCTCCATGTTCACTCTACTCAGGCAGCGCAGGCTCTGCTGGCTAGGCCACGTTCACCGTATGGAGGATGGCAGAATCCCCAAAGACATCCTCTACGGAGAACTGGTGACTGGCAGGAGAGACGTTGGCCGCCCACAGCTGCGCTTTAGAGACGTCTGCAAGAGAGACATGAAGGCCCTGGAGATCAACACAGAGCGCTGGGAGGACCTTGCAACGGACCGCTCCAAATGGAGAGGCACCCTGACCAGACAGCTCAAGGCAGGTGAAGAGAGACTGACTGCTGCAGCAGATGAAAAAAGGACCCGCAGGAAGAACCGCCACAGCTCCAGCAGCACGGAGACCACCCACAAGTGCGACCTGTGTGACAGGGACTGCCATTCGCGCATCGGCCTGTTCAGCCACAGGCGGCGCTGTTCCAGCAGAGTAGACGTTTAGGATTCTCTTCCATGGTCATCATAGACCGACAGAGGCTGACGACGAGTACTCAAAGCTCATGACCATAGGTGAGGGTAGGAATGTAGATTGACCAGTAAATCGACAGCTTTGCTTTAGAGCTCAGCTCCCTCTTCACCACGACAGACCGGTACAACGTCCGTATCACTGCAGAGGCCTGCTCCGATCCGTCTGTCAATCTCTTGCTCCATTCTTCCCTCACTCATGAATGAGACCCCAAGATACTTAAATTTCTCTACTTGGGGCAGGAGCTTGTCCCCAACCCGGAGAGGACAATCACCCTTTTTCCGGCTGAGGACCATGGACTCGGACTTGGAGGTGCTGATTCTCATCCCAGCTGCTTCACGCTCTGTAGCAAACCGTCCCAGCAAGGCCTGTAGGTCATTGCTTGATGAAGCCAACAGGACAACATCATCTGCAAACAGCAGAGATGAGATCCTGTGGCCACCGAGCATGACACCCTCCGTTCCTTGGCTGTGCCTAGATATCCTGTCAATAAAAATTATGAACAGGATTGGTGACAAAGGGCAGCCCTGGTGAAGTCCAACTCTCACTGGAAACGAGTTTGACTGGGTGTTGGCAATACCAACCAAACTCTTGCAATGGTCGTATTGGGACTGGATAGCTCTAACAACAAGACCGATACCTAATACTCCCGCAGCACCCCCCCACAAGAGACCACGGGGGACACAGTCAAATGCTTTCTCCAGTCCACAAAACACATCTAGACTGGTTGTGCAAACTCCCATGAACCCTTGAGGATTCTTGAGAGGGTCAAGAGCTGGACCAATGTGCCTCAGCCAGGATGAAAACCACATTGCTCCTCCTGAATCCGAGGTTCGACCAGCGGTCGGACTCTCCTCTACAGTACATCCTGGCGTAGAACTTCCCAGGGAGGATGAAACATGTGATTCCCCTTGAAGCTGGAACACACCCTCCCATCCACCTTTTAAAAAAAACAGGAACCACCACCCCGGTTTGCAATGCCAAAGGTACTGTCCCCAACCTCCACGCAACATTGCAGAGGCGTGTCAACCATGCCAGCCCTACAACATCCAGGGCCTTGAGGTACTCGGGGTGGATCTCATCCACCCCCGGGGCTTGGCCACCAAAGAGTTTTTTTAACCACTTCAGCAACCTCAATCCCTGTGATAGACGAGTTGTCCCCCTCGTCCTCAAGCCTTGCTTCTTCTGTGTAAGGCGTGTCAGTGGGATTGAGGAGATCCTCGGAGTATTCCTTCCACCACCCAACGATGTCCCCAGTTGAAGTCAGCAGCGCCCCATCCACACCATACACAGTGTGGACAGGGAGCTGCTTCCCGTCCCTAAGTCACCAGACAGTTTGCCAGATTCTCTTCGAGGCTGACCAAAAGTCTTGTTCATGGCCTCACCAAACTCCTGCCACACCCAAGTTTTTGCTTCAGCAACCACCCAAGCTGCACTCTGCTTGGCCTGCTGGTACACCTCAGCTGCTTCAGGAGTCCCACAAGCTAACCAAGCTCAATAGGGCTCCTTCTTCATCTTGATGCCCTCCCCCCCGACCACTGGGATCCACCCTTTGGTTTGGGGCTTGTCACCGCGAGATGAACCAACAGCCTTGCAGCCACAGCTCTGGGCAGCTGCTTCAACAATGGAGGTGGAGAACATGGCCCATTCAGACTCCATGTCTCCAGACTCCTTCAGAATGTAGTCGAAGTTCTTCCGGAAGTGGGAGTTGAAGATCTCCCGGACAGGGGCCTCAGCCTGATGTTCCCAGCACACACTCACTATACTTTTAGTTCTACCGGGTCTGAGTGGCATCCGCCCCCTGACGTTGGATCCAACTTGCCACCAGGCTGTGATCAGTTGACAGCTCTGCACTTCTCTTTACCCGAGTGTCCAAGACATGTGGTCGCAGGTCTGATGACATGATAACAAAATCAATCATCGACCTAAAGACCTAGGGTGTCCTGGTGCCAGTTGCACATATGGACACCCTTATGCTTGAACATGGTGTTCATTATGGACAAACTGTGGTCGGCACACAAGTCCAATAACTGAAAACTACTTGGGTTTACATTGGGCAGGCCGTTCCTCTCAATCACGCCCCTTCAGGTTTCACTGTCATTGCCCATGTGCACACTGAAGTCCCCCAGTAGGGCAATGGAGTCTCCAAGAGGCGCACTCTCCAGCACCCCAGTCAGACTCCAAAAAGGGTGGGTACTCTGAACCACCATTTGGTGCATAGGCACAAATGATGGTCAGAACCCATTTCTCAACCTGAAGGTGCAGGGAAACAACCCTTTCATCCACTGGGGAGAATTCCAATGTCAAGGCAGCAAGGCGGGGGGATATAAGAATACCCAGCCCTGCCCATTGCCTGTCACCTGGGGCAACTCCAGAGTAGGCCAAGCTCCAGTCCCTCTTCAGGAAACTAGTTCCAGAGCCAGAGCTGTGCATTGAGGTGAGCCCAACTACAGTCATGTGCAATTAAAAATGAATTAAAGACTTTTCAATTCAGTTCAATTCAATTCAACTTTATTTATATAGCGCCATTTCACAACAGTCATCTCATAGCACTTTCAACTGTAGGGGGACCCCCACAGTTGCAGAAAGACCCCAGCAATCAGGCGATCCCCTGTGAGCAAGCACTTGGCGACGGAGGAGAGGAAAAACTCCCTTTTAACAGAAGGAAACCTCCAGCAGAACCAGGCTCAGGGAAGGGTAGTCACCTGCTGCGACTGGCTGGGGGTGAGGGGACAGAGAAGATGAAAAGAACAGACATGTAGAGAGCAAACAGCACGATGGGGACTCAATCTATGGGAGAGAACAAACAGATGTTAATGACCAGCAAAAAAAAAATTTCATTGAGAGTGAAGAAAGGAGCGAGGCCCAGTGCAATATTGGAGGTCCCCTGGCTGACTAAACCTATTAGCAGCATAACTAAGGGAGGGTTCAGAAACACATGATCCCTCCCTAATTGTAGGCTCTATCAAAAAGGTAGGTTTTAGCCCTATTCTTAAAAACAGAGATCGAGTCTGACTCCCGAATCCAGATTGGCAGCTGGTTCCACAGGAGAGGAGCTTGATAACTGAAGGCTCTGCCTCCCATTGTACTTTTGGAGATTCTAGGTATTACAAGTAATCCTGCATTTTGGGAGCGTAGTGCTCTGTTAGGATAATACGGTAGTATCAGATCTTTTAAATAAAAAGGAGCCTGATTGTTTAGAGCTTTGTAAGTAAGAAGAAGGATTTTAAACTTAATTCTAAACTCTATGGGAAGCCAATGAAGGGAGGCCAGAACCGGAGAGATATGATCTCTCTTTCTAGTACCTGTTAAAATTCTTGCTGCAGCATTTTGGATCAGCTGAAGACTTTTTAAAGATGTTTTAGGACAGCCTGATAATAAAGAATTACAATAATCTAATCTCGAGCTGACAAAAGCGTGGATCAGTTTCTCAGCATCACTCTGAGACAAGATGCTCCTAATCTTGGCAATATTATGCAAATGATAGAAGGCAGTCTTAGAAACAAATTTAATATGTGAATTGAAGGACAGATCTTGATCAAAAATAATTCCAAGGTTCCTCACAGAGCTATTAAGAGAAAGAGTAACCACATGCAAACTGAAAGTTTGATTTGGAAAGGAATTTCTAAGGTTTTTTGGACCAACAAGAATGACTTCAGTCTTATCTAAATATAATAGCAAGAAATTACAAGTCATCCAAGCTTTGATTTCCTTAAGATGATGGAAATCATCTCAAATTTTTCTCAAATTTTCAGTAAAATGTAATTCTAAATAAATGAGGACTAAATTAGGACACACCCCATCTTTTTTAGGACAACCCCACATTCATTCCCACTTACAATGGCTAAAATAAATTAAAAAAAATGCAAATAAAAACAAAAACAAGGTTTGAAATAGATACTGTATGCGAACATTTCTTAATAAAGAACTGAATATGTAAAGGGGTGTCCTAATTTTTTCAGATGCCTGTATATCTAGCCAGTATCTGTCAACCTCGTGCACCAGCTCCAGGTCCTTCCCCACCAGTGAGGTGATGTTCCGCGTCCCAAAAGCCACTTTCGAAAGCCAGGGATCAGACTGTGAAGGCCTCTGCCTTCACCTGCCACCTGACCCGTATAGCACCGGACCCCTACGGTCCCTCCTGCAGGTGGTGAGCCCACTGGAGGGCAGACCCATGCAATTCCTTTGGGCTGAGCCCAGCTGGGTGCCATGGGCAAAAACCTGGCCACCAGGCACTAGCCATCGAGCCCCTTCCACAGGCTTGGCTCTAGGGTGGGGCCCCAGTAACCCCATACCAAGCGGGGTACACTGAATCCTTGATTTTTTTTTGTTCATCATGGAGTCTATTGGATCACTCTTAGTCTGGCCCTTCACTCAGGACCAGTTTGTCTTGGCAGACCCTACCAGAGGCAAATTGCCCCAGACAACATGGCTCCTGGGAACACTAGGGCATGCAAACCTCCCACCACAATAAGGTGGTGATCCATGGGGGGCTGTCTTTAGTCAGCCTGCACATTTATTTAATTTTAATTTTACTTTAAATCTCAGCAAGTTCCTCTCCGCAATGTGTTTACATAAGAGGCACACTGGTGCACACTGCTGTCATTGCTGAAGTGATTCATAGTTGGTCAGCCCTCAAAGGCTGACCAACACGGGCTGCACGGTGGCGCAGTGGTTTAGCACTGTGGCAGCACAGTTTTACCCTCGGCCGGGGGACCGCGGGGATCATGAGATCGTGGGTTCGATCCCAGCCCCCGACCAACAGTGAGCTGTGTAGAGTTTGCATGTTCTCCCCGTGTTGCGCGGGTTTACTCCGGGATTTCTCCGGTTCCCTCCCGCACACCAAAAAAAACATGTAGGTTTAGGGCGCTCGCGCACGCAGCAACCAGCAGCCGGTGGCTTGTCACCAGACTGCAAACCAAGTCTACCTACGGGTACAAATAAGTAACAAAAAAAAAAAAAAAAAAAAAAAAAAAAAGGCCCCCTATTGGCTTGGGGCTCTAAGCATTTTTCTGCCTTGTCTGCCGGCACGGTGCCACTGACTATTAAGAATTTTATTTTATTAATTTAAAAAAATTGAGGTCTTGCAGCTGCACCCCCTCCAGCAAGTGGCGCCCTAGGCAACCCCTATATGGCCTATGCCTCAGGCCGGCACTGTGTCTAGTTCTCAGCAACGTCACTGTTGTCCCATGTTCTGTCCAGTTCTTGATGACTATTATTTTCTTCTGCCCATTGTTTTCTCTGCTCAGCTCCAGCAGATGCCCGGCCCTCAGAACCCGGTCTTCCTGCCCTCTGACCCGGGTTGTGATTGGCTGCTGGCTAAGATGTGGATTCAAAGTTCAGACTTCCAGTGTCACCAACTGACCTGCCATTACCTCCGGACCCACATGATGGCAGAGCTGTGCTGTGTGGCCACGCTGAGGACTCTGCCAGAAGTCCACCCGCTGCACCAGGTGAAAAAAAACAAAAAAACAAAAAAAAAAAACAAGCCACCTGCACCTGTATGGGTGCACCTGGGTCGGGTAGGACATGTTTTACTGTCTGTTCTGATAGGCTGCTTCCATTAACAGCTGCTTATGCCTCACGTGAAGACGTCGCTGACAATCAACCTGGGAGCCCGGGCATCTCTGCTGGCTCCTAATGGTGTATTTGATAAGGTAAAAACTCCACGTGTGACAGTGCCCCCCCCCCCCAAAAAAAAAGTCTGCTGGCCAGAACCAACCCTAACACGTTTGTCTTTCCTGTCAGGCAGTGGGTTCAGGTCTGAACGCGTTACCCATCATCCTCTCCCGGGGAGCAGCCAGAATCTCCTACCAGTCACTGTGTGTCCCTGATGACCTGAAAGCTCGTGGTCTGGACAGGCTTTCCCTGTGCTACTACGGCCAGGATGCTCTGAAGATCTGGGAGGCCCTGCATAAGTAAAGAAACGCCCAGAGTGAGCTGAGCTTGATTGTTTTTAATCTGCTGAAGCGTGGTTTTTGTGTTTCAGGTTTGTAGCTGGTTGGTTGGACCTTTATTACGGCAGGGACGACGACATCCAGCGGGACTCTGAACTTCAGAACTGGATCACGGAAATCAACACGCATGGATTCACTCATGACTCAGGTGTGTTTGAGGTTTTTTTTTTGTCAAACTAATATTTTTTCCTTGTATATTCAAAGTTTTTTCTATGGATTTGTGACCGTTAAATTTGAATTTGCACATTTTTACTCGTAATTTTGAAACTTTTTTCTGGCAAGTTTTTCTTCTAAATTTGTGCCTTTTGTCTTTTAAATTTGACTTTATTGTCATCAATTTGAGAGTTTTTTTCCTCAAATTCAAGACATTTCTATGTGACTGTGCTTGTGATGCCAGTATGATAGTAGTAGTATAATTCTACATCAAGACATTCGTTCACCGGGAAGGGGGGAGAGAAGATGTTTATTCAAAGGCTGAAGGGGCATGCGGTTTTATATTAACCAGTTAATGACAGATCTCATGTTCACTGATGACAGTGCTATGGTCGCCGATGAGGACACTGAGGCTACAGATATTCTGTATGACATCACCCACTTTCCTCAGCCTTATGATCAGATGAAAGTTCTCACAGACAAATATGCAAATTTATGAGCAAAAAGCCACAAAATATTGAGACAAAAGGTACAAATTTATGAGATAATGTTATGATATGGTAATGATGGGACCCAAACGCTGGATGTAAATTTTAACAGTTTTTATTGAGAGCTGGTCACCCAGACACAGCTCAATGGCTTAAAGTAAAAATAAATACAGCTCGGAAGCTGAAACAAAACGCTACAGCAAAACAGACTGGACTAAGACATGAAAAGGCAGGATACAGGACTAGGCTGGAACATGAAGTATGTTGCTCATGCTGTATGACACACAAGGAACCCATGCAGGACACAGACTGACATGGACATATACACTACCATTCAAAAGTTTGGGGTCACCCAGACAATTATTTTGTGTTTTCCATGAAAAATCACACTTATTTTCCACCATGAGTTGTAAAATGAATAGAAAATATAGTCAAGACATTGACAAGGTTAGAAATAATGATTTGTATTTGAAATAATAATTTTTTCCAGATACTCAACCTACTCAAAGGAAGGTCAGTTTTATAGCTTCTCTAACTAGCTAAATTGTTTTCAGCTGTGCTAACATGATTGCACAAGGGTTTTCTAATCATCCATTAGCCTTCTGACGCAATGAGTAAACACACTGTACCATTAGAGCACTGGAGTGATAGTTGCTGGAAATGGGCCTCTATACACCTATGTAGATATTGCACCAAAAACCAGACATTTGCAGCTAGAATAATCATTTACCACATTAACAATGTATATTAGATATTAGAGTGTATTTCTGATTAGTTTAAAGTTATCTTCATTGAAAAAAAACAGTGCTTTTCTTTCAAAAATAAGGAAATTTCTAAGTGACCCCAAACTTTTGAACAGTAGTGTATATTGTAGTCAACAGGTAATGACGGAACCCAGGACAGGTGGGAGACAATCAATGACAAATAGAGACAGCAGGGACGTGGCTGCAGGTGTGGAGAACAGGACGGGTGGGGCTGCACAGACGATCGCAGAAAAGGGAGGCACATGAAACTTGAACAGAGGACCAGGGGAGACAAGATCATGACAATAATAATAATAATAATAATAATAATCAACTGAGAACCGGACAGGGACAAAACCTACGGAACATGAATAGAGCCCTAATAACAAAACTGATAACCAAAGATTCAAGACAGAAAACCATACACAAAGAACAGGAGCAATATAATAATCAAGAACTCAAACACAGAATGACAAAACTAACTTAAAGCAAGGATGCAAACGGGAGCCAATGTCCTGGAGACAAGAAAAACAAACTACAAAACAAGGTGAGGACATGGGGCCCGGCCCACGTTCTGACAGGTAAAAGTTGCAGATTAATGAGGAAAAAAGTTGCAAATCTACAATTTTTTTTTCAAATTTTTAAGAAAAAGTCACAATTTTTTAAGAAAAACATTGAATATTTATAGACAAAAATTACAAATTTATGAGGAAAAACAAAGTTGCATCTTTTTAAGAAAAAAATTGCAAATTTATGAAAAAAGTCACAAATATTTGAGAAAAAAGTTGTAAATTATTTAGAAAAAGTTGCCAATTTACAGGAAAAAAGTTGTAAACCTATGAGAAAAAGATGAAAATTTCCCAGAAAAGAAAAAAACACACTAACTTTTGAAGAAAAATTTGCAAATCTATGAGAAAATGCTGCATATTTTTGAGAAATAAAGGTGCAAAATTATGAGAAAAAAAGTCCAAATCTACAAGAAAAATTTAGCATATTTATGGGAAGAAAGACACACCTTTTTTAAGAAAAAAGTTGAAAATTTAAAGGAAAAAAATTATAAATTTATTAAAAAACGTTGCAAATTTTTAAGAAAAAATTTGCAAATTTATGAAAAAAAGTCACAAATTTTTGAGAAAAAAGGTGTAAATTTATGAGGAAAAAAATTGCAAATTTACAGGAAAAAAGTTGTAAATCTAAGAAAATAGATGAGAAAAGGGAAAAAAAGAAGAAAATTTCAAAGAAAAAAATTTAACTTTTGAGGAAAAATCTGCAAATCTATGAGAAAAAAATGCGAAAAAGTAGCAGATTTATGAGGAAAAAAGCAGTTACAAGTTTTTAAGAAAAACATTGAACCTTGAAAATTTACAGGAAAAAAATTACAGATTTATGAAAAAAACAAGGTGCAAATTTTTAAGAAAAAAGTTTCACATTTACAAGAAAAAAGTTTTGTTTATCCAAAACAGTCACAATTTTTTTGAGGAAAAAGTTGCAAAGTTTGAAATTTTTTTGGGAAAAAAAATCCTCAAAAATTTTTGAGAAAAATATTGTAAATTCAATAAGGAAAAAAGCTGCAAATTTACAGGAGAAAAGTTGTAAATCTATGAGGAAAAAGATGAAAATTTCCAAGAAAAAAAACACACACTATTGAGGAAAAATTTGCAAATCTATGAGGAAAAAAATGAAAATTTATGAGAAAAAGTTGGACATTTTTGAGAAAAAAGTCTGAAATGTACAAGAAAAAATTGAAAATTTATGGGAAAATAAGTCACAAATTTTTAAGAAAACAGTTGTAAATAAATTGGTAAAAAAAAAAAAAGCCAAATTTTTGAGAAATTTTTTTTTGCAAATGTATGAGGGAAAAAAGGATGAAAATTGACAATGGGGGTGGGGGACGGCATTCCCCCTCAGATCACCTCCTGACCTCACTGTCTCCTCCATGCAGGATTCCCCCAGATGTTCCACACCAAAGCAGAAGTGTCAAAGCTGGTCACCATGTTCATCTTCTCCTGCTCCGCCCTTCACGCCGCCCTGAATTTCTCCCAGGTCAGTCCCATGCTCTGTTACCTTCAGTCCAGATTCAACATTGTTAGAGAACATAAACTGATGGTTGTCCTTCTGTCATCCAGCTGGACTTCGCCCTCTGGATTCCTAACTGTCCGACCGCCATGATGCGTCCTCCCCCACAGGTCAAAGCCGGGATCACGGAGGACGACATCCTATCCTTCCTGCCAGACGTGAGCTCGTCCTGTCGCGTCCTGGCGGTGCTGGCCTTACTGTCTCAGCCCGCTGAGAACTACGTGAGTGTCCAACCACTTCATGTTGCTTCATAATGCTGTGAATCTTTAGAAGTCACACAATTCAATTTGGTTCCGATTTTTGGGGTCACGATTTGATACAGAATTGGTTTTCAGTTCAAAACGATTTTCGATTCACATTTGCCTCTCAGTTCAGTACAAAACCCCACTAATATCAAGAAAAAAAAAGTCCACTGCACTGCAAAAAAAGTTGAGGTAAGCTGGAAAGCAGAGTACAGTGTGTTGATGTTTTGGGGGGCTATACAATGTGTCCAGAAAGTATTCACAGTGCTTCACTTTTTCCACATTTTGCTATGTTACAGCCTTATTCCAAAATGGATCAAATCAATTTTTTTCCTCAAAATTCTACGCACAATACCCAATAATGACAACATGATTTTTTTTTTAGATTTTTGCAAATTCATTAAAAATAAAAACTAAGAAATCACATTTACATAAGTATTCACAGCCTTTGCCATGAAGCTCAAAATTGAGCTCAGGTGCATCCCGTTTCCACTGATCATCCTTGAAATGTTTCTACAGCTTCATTGGAGTCCACCTGTGGTAAATTCAGTTGATTGGACATGATTTGGAAAGGCACACACCTGTCTATATTAGGTCCCACAGTTGACAGTGCATGTCAGAGCACAAACCAAGCATGAAGTCAAAAGAATTGTCTGTAGACCTCTGAGACAGGATTGTCTTGAGGCACAAATCTGGGGAACGGTAGAGAAAAATTTCTGCTGCTTTAAAGGTCCCAATGAACACAGTGGCCTCCATTATCCTTAAATGGAAGAAGTTCAGAACCACCAGGACTCATCCTTGAGCTTGCTGGCCATCTAAACTGGGCAATCAGGGAGAAGGACATTAGTCAGAGAGGTGACCAAGAACCCGATGGTCACGCTGTCAGAGCTCCAGTGTTCCTCTGTGAGGAGAGGAGAACCTTCCAGAAGGACAACCATCTCTGCAGCAATCCACCAATCAGCCTGTATAGTAGAGTGGCCAGATGGAAGCCACTCCTTAGTGAAAGCCACATGACGGCCCACCTGGTGTTTGCCAGAAGGCGCCTGAAGGACTCTCAGACCATGAGAAACAAAATTCTCGGGTCTGATGAGACAAAGATTGAACTCTTTGGTGTGAATGCCAGGCATCATGTTTAGAAGAAACCAGGCACCGCTCATAACCACGCCGGTGGTGGTGGCAGCATCATGCTGTGGGAATGTTTTTCAGCAGCAGGAACTGGGAGACAAGTCTGGATAGAGGGAAAGATGAATGCAGCAATGTACAAAGACATCCTGGATGAAAACCTGCTTCAGAGCATTCTTGACTTCAGACTGGGGCGACGGTTCATCTTTCAGCAGGACAACAACCCTAAGCACACAGCCAAAATATCAAGGGAGTGGCTTCAGGACAACTCTGTGAATGTCCTTGAGTGGCCCAGCCAGAGCCCAGCTCTTCTTAGGCCTCTGTCGGTCAGGGTTGACCATGGGTGAAGCAACCTAGTTCTGGTTGTCTGCTCGCCTGGAGCAGCATTGTCTGTGGCTAAATAGACCGATGTGGGAGTGGCAGTCTCTATCGCAAAGGTCACACCTGTGTGTAGTTTCTGGTCTGTTGGAGCTGCTGCTTTCCTTCTTGTGTGCTCGTTTTTCTGCAGCAGCAGTCATCATTTTCTCCTCCCCTGATTTCAGGTGTTGCTTCAGGGTCCCTTTCCACTTTGCACGGTCACCTGCTAGGCTCTCCCAGGTCTCTGTGTTGATGTTGGTGGCCTTCATGTCTCTCTTAACGACATCTTTGTACCAGAGGTGGGGGCGACCAGTGGATGCCCTCCCAGATGCCAGTTCTCTATACAGGATGTCCTTTGGGATGCGCCATCGTCCATGCGGTGGACATGGCCTAGCCAGTGCAGCCTGTGCTGTCTGAGGAGAGTGAACATGCTGGGAAGTCCCGCGTGATTCAAGCCATCTGCGTTGGTTACCTTGTCCTGCCAGGATATGCCCAGGATGCGGCGGATGCTTTGCAGATGGAAGGCGTTGAGTCGCGTCTCCTGTCTGGCATATGTTGTCCATGACTCATTGCTGTACAGCAGTGTGCTGATGACACAGGCGCTATACACTGCCATCTTAGTCTTCACCAACAGTGTGGGGTTTGTCCACATTCTGGTTGTAAGGCAAGCAAGTGTTGTAGCTGCCTTCCTGATCCTCCTGTCTATTTCTGTGTCAAGGGAGAGGTTGTCAGTTATGGTAGAGCCAAGGTATAGGTGAAGTGGTGGACAACGTTGAGTTCATAGTCATTGATGGTGATGGCAGGTGGTGATTCAGTGTCTTGTCCCAGGACATTGGTCTTTTTCAGGCTAATGGTGAGTCTAAAATCGTTGCAGGCCTGTCAGAAGCAGTCCATCAGTGTCTGCAGCTCGTGTTGGGTGTGTTTTGCAATTGCTGCATCGTTAGCAAACAGCATGTCTCTGATGAGTGTTTCGCAAACCTTCATCTTGGCTCTGAGGTGGGCAAGGTTGAACAGCCTGAGATCTGACCTCGTGCATAGGTAAATTCCTTCAGTTGCAGTGCCCAAGGCATGCTTTAGGAGAACAACGAAGAATATCCCAAAGAGTGTGGGAGCAAGGACGCAGCCTTGTTTGACGCCACTGCAGATGCTGAAGGGGTCGGAGGAACGGGTCGGAGGAACTCCCGTTAAATTGCACAGTCCCTTTCATGTTTGACTGAAAAGACTCAATCATGCTCTACAGCTTTGGTGGGCAGCCTATCTTTGGGAGAATCTTGAACAGGCCGTCTCTGCTGACAAGGTCGAACGCCTTGGTGAGATCTATGAAGACAACATACAGGGGCATCTGCTATTCTCTGCACTTCTCCTGGAGTAGGCGGAGGGAGAAGACCTTGTGTACCATTGATCTCTTGGCACAAAAGCCAAGAGACCAAAATGACCCGAGCAAAGACTTTGTCGACGATGCTGAGGACAGAGATGCCTCTGTAGTTGTCGCAGTCACTTCTTTCACCCTTGTTCTTATAGGGGGTGATGATCTTGGTGTCCCTCATGTTCTGTGGTACAGCCCCTTCTTGCCAGCACTGACAGAGGACTTCATGCAATGGGAACAGGAGGGTAGTTTTGCAGTGTTTGATCAGGTCCGGAGGAATCCCGTCACTGCCTGGGGCTTTGCCTGAGGCCAAGCTGTGGATGGCCTTCCTGAGTTCCTCTATGGTTGGCTCTACATCGAGCTCCTCTATGATTGGCATACACTTGATGGCGTCAAGAACTATGGGGGACACCGTGTTCTGTCTGTAGTAGAGGCTGGAGTAGTGTTCCACCCATCTCTCCATCTACTGGTCCTGTAATTACTACCCCAGTGGAAGATTTGAGGGGAGCTGTCTTGCTCTGGACTGGTCCAAGCGCCTTCTTGATGCCATCGTATGTCCTTCTAATGTTGCCTGTAGCAGCAGCTGTCTGGATGTATTCACTGAGTTCTGTCTAGTATTCATTGGCGCAATGCCTGGCAGTCTGCTGAGCCTTGCTTCTGGCAGCCCTGAGAATCTGCAGGCTCTTCTCACTGGGTGACCACTTATATTTGGTGAGGGCAGCGTGCTTGGCTTCGATGATGGGAGTCAACTCTGTGGACCTGGCCTCAAACCAGTCGTGAGACTTGGACGACTTCTTCCCAAAACTAGCCAAGGCAGTGTGGTGCATGGTGTCCCGCAGTACTTCCCACTTCTCTATGGCAGAGTTTCTGGGCTGTGAGGTTTTCATTTCCTTCTCGAAGATCTCTGACAACTTCTCCACGAGGTCTGGTTGAGACATCTTGCTGATATCAATGCGGGGGTTCCCTTGTTTCTTTGAGCGGTGGATCCTCTTTGGCTGTAGCCTGATCTTCCAGCAGACCAGGGAGTGATCTGTGTCGCAGTCCACACTGTGGTAAGAGCATGTGTGGAGGACATTCTTGATGGCAGCATGCCTGACCAGGTTAAGATCTAGCTGATGCCAGTGCTTTGAGCGTGGGTGTCTCCCAGAGACCTTGTACTGAGGCTTGGTCCTGAAGTAGGAGTTGGTGATGCAAAATTCGTGGTAACTGCAAAGCTCAAGCAGTTGTTGGCTGTTCTCGTTCACTTTGCCCACACCAAACTGTCCAAGGCAAGAGGGCCATGAGTCATGAGGGCCACGTGTCTGCACCCACTCTGGCACTGAAGTCACCCAGGAGAACAAGTTGCTCCTTGCTGGGGATGCTTGCGATGATGGATGCAAGCTTCTCGTAGCACTCATCCTTTGTGTCCAGTGTGGAAGACAGTGTCGGGGCATACACGCTAACAAGGGTGACTGGGCCTTCGTTGGTGTCGAGGCGAAGAGTGAGGAGACACTCTGTACCGTTGCTGCCTGGCTCTACCATATTCAGCAGGTTGTTCCTCACTGCAAAGCTGACTCCATGCTCCCTTGGCCCAGCAGAGCCTTTTCCCTGCCAGTAGAATGTGTAGTCCTTCTCCTTCAGCATGCCTGAGTCAGCAAGGCGTGTTTCCTGAATGGTGGCAATGTCCACATGCAGCCTCCTGAGCTTGTCATTTATGACAGCTGTTTTCCTGGAGTCACTGATGTCCTGAAGGTTTTCAGAAAGACCGGTCGTCATTGTCCGAACATTCCAACATCCTAGTTTCAAAGCTCGTTTCTTTCATTGTTTTGTTTTGTTTCCTGGTGCGACAATTGCAGTCTGCTGTTTGGACGTTTCCTAATCCCCATGCACCCAATGAGGATGGCAGACTGTGGCGGGTCAACACCTTACTGGCTGGGGATCTGCCCAGCTTGAGGCAGGTGGTAGTTGTCCATTGAGATCCAAGGATCCCTCCCACCGTCGGGAACAACCCCTGGTGCCAAGCTCTACACCAATTAAGCAATGACTTAAAACTGGTAACTGTTGTTTTCCGTGTTGTGTTGATGCTGCAAGCGAAGCTGGAGTGACCTCTCCAGGGTGTAGGGTTTGAGTTTGTGTTGGTGAGTCTTGCTGGATGCTAGCCTGGGCAATGTGATATGGAGGACAGGCTGTTGCCGATGTAGCATGTCTCCCCTCTCCACGTCACTGATGGATCCAAAAGAATAGCAAAGCTGTTACAGTTTGGCACCAGCGCCATTGCAGGAGCTGCCAGAATAAAGTTTAAATCAACGATGGCCTGCCTTAGGGGTTCCAGCTCCGGATTTTACCTCAGGGTTAACTCCTGAAGCCTATCTTGTGACCGAGTATGCCGCAAGGCAGCAGAGGTTAGAAATCAGGGTTTTCCTTCCCCTAGATGTACTACTCTCCCAAGTTGTTTACCCCCATCTACTTGAAGCATCTGGCTTGAAGGTGCCAGAGACTCACCTTCACCCCTTCTTCTTTTAGTAGAAGCAGTTCCGCCGGGCTTAGAAGCTAAGCCACACGGGCAGGCCAGGACTTGGACTCGATTGTCAGAGGCTATTTGAGACGCACGCCATAAGGAACATTTTTTGAGCACTGGGAGCTTATCCCCAGCACCACTCCTGGCTATGAATGTCCTTGAGTGGCCCAGCCAGAGCCCAGACTTGAATCCAATTGAATGTCTCTGGAGAGAGCTGAAAATGGCTGTGCACTGACGCTTCCCATCCAACCTGATGGAGCGTGAGAGGTGCTGCAAATAAGAATGGGCAAAACTGCCCAACGATAGGTATGCCAAGCTTGTGGCATGATATTCAAAAAGACTTGAGGCTGTAATTGCTGTCAAAGATGCATCAACAAAGTATTGAGCAAAGGCTGTGAATACTTATGTACATGTGATTTCTTAGTTTTTTATTTTCAATAAATTTACAAAAATCTAAAAAAAAACATTTTTCATATTGTCATTATGGGGTATTGTGTGTAGAATTTTTGAGGATAAAAAAATAATTTAATCCCTTTTGGAATAAGGCTGTAACATAACAAAATGCGGAAAAAGTTAAGCACTGTGAATACTTTACTGATGCACTGTAAGAACAGAAATGGAGTAGGAGTAATCTTGAAGGAAGAGTATGTGAAGAGTGTCCAGGAGGTAAAGAGGGAGTCAGATAGAATCATGAGATTGAAGCTAGAAGTCAAATGTGTGATGTTGAATGTTGTCAGTGCATATGCCCCACAAGATGGATATCAGGAATAAGAGAGGAATTCTGGAGTAAGTTGGATGAAATGGTAGAGAGTGGTGATTGGAGCGGACTTTAATGGATATGTAGGTGAAGGGAACAGAGGTGGAGGAGGAGGTTCTGGGTACGTATGGTCTTAAGGAGTGAAATGAAGAAGGACAGATGGTTGTGGATTTTGCTATAAGGATAGAAATGGTTGTGGTGAACACATACTGTCATATTGGCCTATGCGCCGGTGCCACCCGCGCTCAGGCCATATTCCTCCTCAGCCCAGCTCTTATTGTGACAGCGTCTCAGTGGGCTCCCGGCTGTCAAGCTCTACGGGACGGCTGGAGCCCAATTACCTCTCATCAGCTGAGGCGCTGTCAACCATTATAAAAGGGAGCAGCTCTGATCACTCGGGGCTGTGACCTCGCGTATATTATCCACGCTCTTCTCCGGTGTGGGTAAGGCTGGAACCCCTACGTCCGGCTCCAGTCCTCCTCTCGTCATTCATCATCATTTGTAAGTGTACCTTTGTATTATTGTTTGTGTTTTGCCCCACGAGGCTATTTTCCTTTGTTCCTTTCCTTATTGTTAATAAACAACACAAACTCACCAGTCAGCCCTTGGCTCTTATTTATGGCTCGCAAGAGCCATACGTAACAGTAGGTCACAGCCAGTGAGTTGCCGGCTACCATGAGTTTGCTAATTGGACTTTGTTCTTCCCTGTCTGGGTGCCAACTCTGGGAGCATGCCGTCTCCCAGGAGCCGCGTTCGGCGCCTGGGTAATGAGCTAGCGACCGCCCTGGAGTATGTCGATGGGACGCTCCTCACCGCTGCCTTCTACGACAATCCCAACGACATACGCTGGCACCTAGACTACGCTGAGGTTCTCCTGGACAATCTTCCTCGCTACGCTGACCACCCTGAAGTCTGCGCGAGGAGAAATGACATCGCCTCACAACGTGAGATACTCCGTGGGCTGGAGGGAAATCCCGGCAGGAAGCCGAAGAGGAGGAGTCGTCACCCCTCGCTTCGGGATCCCACTCCTGCCTCCGTTCCGGCCCAGGAGTTCGCACCATCCAGAGGTCTTTCCCCGTCGGGCATGACGTCACTCGGGAATCCCCCGGAGGAGCTGCAGCTGACAGCTATCAAGATCTGAGACCGAGTGGCTGCTGCTCGCTCCGCTGTTCATCCATCTGTCATCATTGAGCATGTGACGGCGGCAGTTAGACTGGTGGAGAGGAATCCAGAGTTGTGTGAGTTCCCTGAGTTTGCCGACCTGCTCGCCTCTGTTTCTGCACAGGAACGGCGATTCCCGGATCTCACCTTCGCTTCGCCCCCTGCAAGAAACCGTCGTTACACCGGCTGTCAACCTCAGCATGAATCCCGTCCGGATCCAGTTCCGGGTCGCCGCAAGGACTCAATTCTCCACACAGCTGTCACTCCTGCACCTCGTCAGAGGGGAAACCCCACAGCCTCGTCCCCCGAGCCATCTTCTCCTGCTGTTACGTCAGCGCTCCGTGCCCGGCTCATCTCGGCTCTCGCCCCCTCCTCCTCGACGCACTCCCCGGCCGCTGTGTGTGCTCAGAGTCCTGGCCCGGCGAGCTCCGTCCAGGAACCATCTCGAGCGGCTCCCCATCGTCCTCCCAGGGGGCCCTCTGTCACCGTCCGGCGGGAAAAGGGAGGAGCAACGTCCGCCACAGCGGGCACCACTCAGCCTCCAGGAGACAGGCAAGTCCAAGTTCATTCACTCTCTCATTATTGTGATTTGCTCTGTCAGACTCCTGGAGGTGGAGTTCAGGGTTCGCAGCTCCCAGAGCTCCCACCACCTGCTGTGGCTGTGATTATTAACCCTGCATTCTCTGTGTCTCCCGCCGCTGAGTGGTCCTCGATGCCAGGCCAACATCGCTGGATGAGGAGGGGGCCTGCGGTTCTGGAGAGCCTGGTTCCGGTTCCGCAGCCACGCCGTGGGCAGAGGAGGAGAGCGGACTGCAGCGTGGAACCTGCGCCGATGAGGAAGCGTCCCCGGGTCTCCACGGAGGAGCGGTCCGGTCCAGCGGGTCGAGGTTCTCCTGCCACCACGCCGTGTGGGCCATCGGCGTGGGCATCGGTGCCGGAGGATTCTCAAGCTGCGCACACCATCATGCCAGCTGCGGAGCCTGACGCAGCTGAGTGGGAGCCTGATGACGACCTCCTGCCGTCTGAACCCGGATCTTCGCAGTCCTGGACGGCGTCAGAACCCGAGATCAGGCAAGTGCTCTGTTTTGTCTTTCTCCTTCATATCTTAGAGCATTTTAGCCTGTCTCTTGGGGAGATGAGCCGGGTGCAGCCGCCCGCTGCGTCCGAGCTTATCTCACCGGGTTCTGGCGCTACCGGTAATCCTGATCCCGGTTCTTCTCTCTCTCCTGAGCCTTCTCCCAGGGTCGCCGGCGAGGAGCTGCTTTCGCCCGCTGTGCCAGAGGTTCCAGGTTCGGGGTTGGAGGTCGGTTCTGGTGCGGCACCGACCCAATCGGGGTCCGATGCGGGTGCAACCGAGACCCAATCGGGGTCCGTCGCGGGAGCAGCCACGACCCAATCGGGGTCCGACGAGGGTACAGCACCAGTGGCGTCCAGGTTTGGTGAGGGAGCTGCAGATCCCCTGCCATTGGACACTGGACCGGCTCATCTTCATCTTCATCCCCATCTTCACCGTCGTCATCATCGTCACCCTCATTATTCCCCCAAGCTTTCTCCACCAGGGCCCATATGGACCTCTCACTGTCAGCCCGACTCGCCCTCACTATTTCTCTTCACAGGGAAGCCGTTGCCTTTCTCTCCCCCGCAGGCCTGGTGGCTGAGCGATGCGGGTCGGCCGCCAGAGGGACTGCCGTACCCATTCGGCTCTTTGGTTCGGCCACCCGACCCACTGGACTCTCTGTTCGGCGGTCTGGTCTGGCCACCCAAAGTACTGCTTTTCCTGGCTTGGGATTCGGGTAGGCCGCCTGAACGTTTCCCATCACCCCTGTTGGCGGTTTGGACGCTGGGTGTGGGGAGACCCCCCGAACTGAATTATTTCTGTTATTCCTGTGCCTAGTCCTTTGTGGTTTTGTGAGTGCAGGTATATAATTCCTTATAGTCATATCACGGTTAGTGTGCTTTTTTTTCTCCTCCTCCTGTTGAGGGTTGTCCTGTATCTGTGGATTTCGCCTTAGGAGCCTCAGCTCTCCTCTTAGGTCTCCTAGGGATGTTTTTCTTTGGGTCTTCTCAACATGTTATGGCATTTTATGGAGTATTGTAGTACTGTGGTTTTCTTTTTTTTTTTTTCCTTCTCCCATACTCTGTAATTGCCTCGTTTGTTCCCTGCCTATGTAGTGTGTTTTTTTTTTTTCCCCCTCCGTCCGCATATTGTTAGCCTGTTATGGAGTATTGTGTGTTTTTCCCCGTACGCTGTAATTGCTTCGTTGTTTCCTGCCAATGTTGTGTTTTTTTTCTGTCTGCCTATTATTAGCATTTTATGGACTATGGTGCTTTTTCCCGTGCTCTGTAATTGCTTCGTTATTTCCTGCCAATGTTGTTTTTTTTTCTCTCACGCCCTCCTGGCCTGCACCACATCCGCCCACCCTAGGTGGGGGAGGGCTTGGGTGTTACTTGCCGTTCGGAGCCTGGCCTTGAGGGGGGGTCATGTCATATTGGCCTATGCGCCGGTGCCACCCACGCTCAGGCCATATTCCTCCTCAGCCCAGCTCTTATTGTGACAGCGTCTCACCGGGCTCCCGGCTGTCAAGCTCTACGGGACGGCTGGAGCCCAATTACCTCTCATCAGCTGAGGCGCTGTCAACCATTATAAAAAGGAGCAGCTCTGATCACTCGGGGCTGTGACCTTGCGTATATTATCCACGCTCTTCTCCGGTGTGGGTAAGGCTGGAACCCCTACGTCCGGCTCCAGTCCTCCTCTCATCATTCATCATCATTTGCAAGTGTACCTTTGTATTATTGTTTGTGTTTTGCCCCACGAGGCTATTTTCCTTTGTTCCTTTCCTTATTGTTAATATACAACGCAAACTCACCGGTCAGCCCTTGGCTCTTATTTATGGCTCGCAAGAGCCATACGTAACACATACAGTACTTCAAGAAGAGAGAGGAACATAGGGTGACTTATAAGAGTGGAGGAAGGTGCACACTAGTGGACTACATCTTGTGCAGAAGGAGAAATCTGAAAGAGATGGGAGACTGCAAGGTGGTGGCAGTGGAGAATGTAGCCAGACAGCATCGGATGGTAGTCTGTAGGATGACTTTGCAAAGCGAGAAGAGGAAGAGAGTGAAGGCAGAGCCAAAGAATAAGTGGGTGAAGTTACAGAAAGAAGAAGGTCGCACAGAGTTCAGGAAGGAGTTGATACAGGCTCTGGGTGGTAGGGAAGAATTACCAGAAGACTGGGGAAGTACAGCAAAAGTATTGAGGGAAATGGGTAGAAATGTATGTAGTGTTTCTAGTGGACAGAAGAAGGAAGACAAGGAGACTTGCTTAGGAGAGATGGCAGTGGACTTTTTAACCAGAATGTTTATCACAATCTTGGAGAATGAGAGGATGCCTGAAGAGTGGAGAAGAAGTGTTTTGGTACCAGTTTTAAAGAACAAAGGTGATGCTTAGAGCTGTAGTAACTACAGAGGCATAAAGTTGATCAGCCACACTATGAAGATATGGGAAAGAGTTGTTGAAGCCAGGTTAAGAGGAGAGGTGACAATCAGTGAGGAGCAGTAGGGTTTCATGCCAACAGAGTACTACAGATGCAATGTTTGCTCTAAGAGTGCTGATGGAGAAGTATAGAGAAGGTCTGAAGTAGCTGCACTGTATCTTTGTGGATCTAGAGAAAGCATATGATAGGGTGCCAAGAGAGGAAATGTGGTATTGTTTGAGAATGTCAGGAGTGGCAGAGAAGTATGTGAGGGTGGTGCAGGACATGTATGAGGACAGTGAGATGATGGTGAAGTGAGCTGTAGGAGTGATGGATGGATTCAAGGTGGGGATGGGATTACATCAGGGACTGCCTCTAAGCCCCTTCTTGTTTGCCATGGTGATGGGCAGCCTTACAGACGAGGATAGACAGGAGTCTCTGTGGACCATGATGTTTGCAGACAACATTGTGATCTGTCATGAGAGTAGGGAGCAAGTGGAAGAGAACCTGGAGAGGTGGAGGTATGGTCTGGAGAGAAGAGGAATGAAAGTCGGTAGAAGCAAGACAGAATACATGAGTGTGAATGAGAGGGATGCAGGTGCAACAGTGAAGATGGAAGGAGTAGAGGTAGTGAAAGTATGAGTTTAAATACCTGGGGTCAGCTGTCCAAAGCAATGGAAGCGAGTGCAGGCAGGTTGGGGTGGGTGGAGAAGAATGTCAGGGGTGATTTGTGACAGAAGGGTAGCAGCAAGAGTGAAAGGGAAGATTTACAAGACGGTAGTGAGACCTGCTATGATGTATGGTTTGGAGACAGTGGTGCTGACAAAAAACAGGAGGTGGAGCTGGAGCTGGCAGAGTTGAAGATGCTAAGCTTTTCATTGGGAGTGACTAGGAGGGACAACATTGGAAATGAGTATATCAGAGGGACAGCTCAGGTTGAGCGAATTGGAGATAAAGTAAGAGAGGCAAGGCTGAAATGGTTTGGACATGTGCAGAGGATGGATAGTGGATATACAGTGGTATGAAAAAGTGTTTGCCCCCTTCCTGATTTCTCATTTTTTTGTATGTCACACTTTAACATTTCAGATCATCAAACAAATTTAAATATTAGACAAAGATAACACAAGGAAACACAAAATGCAGTTTTTAAATGAAGGTGTTCATTATTAAGGGTAAAACAAAAAAAATCCAAACCTACGTGGCCCAGTGTGGAAAAAGTGACCCCCCCTCCCAAAAAACCCCATAAATTAACAAGTCCCTCCAGGATTTCGCGATGTTGCGATCGCACCAATTCACGCGAAATCAGCCAATCAGTGCAACTATTGCACGACCTTGCAACTTTATCCAATCACTGCAACTTTCCCGCAATTTTGGCCAATTCTCGTCAACTTCCGCCAATTTCGCCAATCAAATGCATTGCTGCACTGCGTTCACTTCCGTGTTTACAATGAGTAGTGAGTTTACACATCGGCAAACAGATTGTGTGATTAAAAAAACAAACAAACAACAACAAAAAAAACCACTCACCCGTGAGGTTTTCAACACCGTCCCTTCCTCCGTCTTCCTCAGCCTGCCCGTGGACGCCTCGCCACTTTTCCGTCCTGACCGCGTGGACGAAGCGCTGGGTTTGTGTTGAAAAACATGCGCCTGCCCAAAAGCACCTCGTCGCGGGAGCGCGCGTGAGGAGAGTACACTACACTTCAGCGAGTGTTTGAACATTTTACACATATTTAGAGGTAAAATCATTACTACAGCTGGTCAGTGAGCTTTAAAACTGTTAATCTCCGTGGATGGACAAACGCAACCCCCCCGCCGTCCACTGTAAATGAAAGGTGTGTGTGTGTGAAGCCCGACATGCAGCAGACAGACAGGTAGGCTTGGAAAGAGAGAGAATATTCTGTTTTTTTTTTTTCTTCAGAAAAACACAGACTTCAATAGCCAATACAGTGCAACAGAATAAATAATTTATTTTTTCCTCTCCGCTCGGTACCAAGTGGTTGGGGACTGTAGGGAGTTTTCAAATGAAGGAACTGCTAATAATTTCCAGATCTCTACTCTTTAACATGCATTCAATGCAATTTAGCTGTTGTAATGGATATTCTGTTAATGTTTGTAGTTGCTGTTGCACAAGAGTTTTTCTGTATAGCAGAAGTTGCCACTTAATTTACAAGTCACTATAGTGACTATAATAGGATATGTTTGACAATCCTGAGCTTTTCTTGGATTGTTACATACAGGTGCATCTCAAAAAATTAGAACATCATTAAAAAGTTCAATATTTTTTGTCAGTCATTTCAGAAAGTGAAACCAATATATTATATAGATTCATTACACAGAGAGTGATAGATTTCAAGTGTTTAGTTATTTTAATTTTGATGATTATGGCTTACAGCCCATGAAAATCCCAAATTCAGTTTCTCAAAAAATTAGACTACATTAAATTTATTATAAAACTAGAAAAGCACTCGGAGAGTGCAGACCTCCGCCAAGTACCTCAGTTCCCCCTAATATTGGGATTTTCCCCAAATATAATAGTGCAACATTTATTTTATCTATATTTTCAGATTCCTTGACCATCCAAACATGCCTTTAGCAATTGGATTGACATTGATATCTGTATTAGTTCAGTAGTTATTGACAAAAAGCACTTTTTCAGTAATGGCAGTTTTCTTGTGGATATACATAGCTCCATAGCTTTTAAAGATACAACAAATCCATTGGCACACTACTGATTCCTCAGTGTCTTGGCTATATTTTGGTGTTTGTTGTATGTGTATATCTTAATTTGTTACCTTACAGTGATGAAAATTCCAAAGATCCCCTATTATTTCCTGTTCTAGATCACAGTATCCAGATTTTTTGCAGGATCCAGATCAGTCTTTGATATTTCCTAGAACCTATTGGGATCTTATCCTGTATTTTTTTGGCAAGCGTCCTGACTATTTATTGTGGCGTTATATACACATATGCTAAAAATGGCCCTATCTCGCAATGATAAAGAATCCTTTAAAAAAATTCTTGGATGCAGATGATGATCCGGATCACTCCCAAAATCTAATAATTTCTTCCTTGTCCCATTTGGGACTTGTCCTGAAAATTTCGTCAAAATGCATTCATAACTTTTTGAGTTAGGTTGGTAACAGACAGACAAACAGACAAACAAACCCTGGTAAAAACATAACCTCCTTGGCGGAGGTAAAAATAGTTTGTTAATAGAAATGTTGGCCGACTGAAAAGTATGTCCATGTACACACTCAATACTTGGTTGGGGCTCCTTTTGGATTAATTACTGTATCAATGTGGCGTGTCATGGAGGTGATCAGCCCCTGGAACTGCTGAGGTATCATGAAGGTCCAGGTTACTTTGATAGTGACCTTCAGCTCGTCTGCATTGTTGGGTCTGGTGTCTCTCATCTTCCTCTTGACAATCCTCCATAGATTCTCTATGGGGTTTAGGTCAGGAGAGTTTGCTGGCCAATTAAACACAGTGATGCCATGGTCATTAAACCAGGCTTTGATACTTTTGGCAGTGTGGGGGGTGCCAAGTCCTGCTGGAAAATGAAATCAGCTTCTCCATAAAGCTTGTCAGCAGAGGGAAGCATGGAGTGCTCTAAAATTTCCTGGTAGACAACTGTGGTGACTTTGGTCTTGATAAAACACAGTGGACAAACACCAGCAGATGACCTCTGTTCAGATAAAAGTAACTTTTGCATTTCATTTGGAAATCAAAGTCCCAGAGTCTGGAGAAAGAGTGGAGAGGCACAGAATCTAAGTTGCCTGAGGTTTAGTGTGAAGTTTCCACAATCAGTGATGATTTGAGGAACCATGTCATCCGCTGGTGTTTGTCCACTGTGTTTTATCAAGACCAAAGTCAGCACGGTCATCTACCAGGAAATTTTAGAGCACTTCATGCTTCTCTCTGCTGACAAGCTTTATGGAGAAGCTGATTTCATTTTCCAGCAGGACTTGGCACCCCCCCCCCCCCCCACACACACACACACACTGCCAAAAGTATCAAAGCCTGATTTAATGACCATGGCATCATTGTGTTTGACTGGGCAGCAAACTCACCTGACCTAAACCCCATAGAGAATCTATGGAGTATTGTCAAGAGGAAGATGAGAGACACCAGACCCAACAATGCAGACGAGCTGAAGGTCACTATCAAAGCAACCTGGTCCTTCATAACACCTCAGCAGTGCCACAGGCTGATCACCTCCATGCCACGCCACATTGATACAGTAATTAATCCAAAAGGAGCTCCGACCAAGTATTGAGTGCGTACATGGACATACTTTTCAGTCGGCCAACATTTCTATAAAAAAATCAATTTTTTAAAATTAATTTTATGTAATATTCTAATTTTTTGAGAAACTGAGTTTGGGGTTTTCATGGGCTGTAAGCCATAATCATCAAAATTAAAACTAGAAAAGCACTCAGAATGCATAGCTCCGCCAAGGCTCCTTCCGTTTCTCATGGATCACCTCCAAAATGTAATGGGTTTGGGTGTAGGCCTATAGCCACTTGTGGTGAAAATTGCATCAAAGTCTGTCCATCAGTTTTGGAATATTGTTGCTAACACACTGTGAGAAGATAAGAGCCTTGGTTGAGGTATGCATTTTCAGATCATCACCAAAATATATTGGGTTCTTCTCTAGGCCAAGAACCACCTCTGGTGAAAATTTCATCCAAATCCATCCAGTAGTTTTTGTGAAATCCTGCTGCACAAATACAAACAAAGCCCTTGGTGGAGGTATGCACTCTCAGATCATCACCAAAATTTAATCATCTGTTCCCCATGCCATGATACACCTTTCCTGAAAATTTTGTCAATATCCGTTCATAACTTTTTGAGTTATGTTGGTAACAGACAGACAGACAGACAAACCCTGGTAAAAACATTACCTCCTTGGCGGAAGTAATAAACACTTGAAATATGTCACTCGCTGTGTAATGACTCTATATAATATATGGGTTTCACTTTCTGAAATGAGTGACAAAAAATGAACTTTTTCATGATATTCTAATTTTTTGAGATGTACCTGTAGAATATCACTGCAATAAACTGGAGAAAAGTATTTGCTTTAAAATTTGGGATTCTTCCCACAACTTTTAGTGCAAAAAACACTCTAAAAATATCGCAACTTCTTAAAAAAGCTCCCGCAAATTCAGGCTTTTTGGCCCGCAACAATCATAAAAACATCCTGCAACATCTTGGAAGGACTGATTAACTGTGGTTTATCACATCTTTGAAAAGCTGAGTTCAGTTTCTCTAGCCACACCCAGGCCTGATTACTACCACACCTGTTCTTAATTAAGAAATCACTTAAATAGGACCTGACTGACAAACTGAAGTAGATCAAAAGATCCTCAAAAGCTAGACATCATGCTGCGATCCAAAGAAATTCAGGAACAAATGAGAAACAAAGGAATTGAGATCTATCAGTCTTGAAAAGGTTATAAAGCAATTTCTAAAGCTTTGGGACTCCAGCGAACCACAGTGAGAGCAATTATCCACAAATGTGACCCGTGCTGGTAAAAGAGTCACTTTGAGGAAATTATTACAACTGAGGTAACGTTTTTTCCATATACTGTATTGAAAGGCCTTCAAAATGATATTTGTAGGAAGAGCGCAAAAACAGACACTGGAAAAAGACTATTTGTTTATATTTTGGCTAGGTTTAAAACTTGCGTTTAATTGGTCAGTAGTTGCATCTTCCACAAAAACACGTATTTTTAGAAAGTACATTTTCTAAGCTTTTTAATGATGCCAGGCACTCATGGGTTTTTTCCCGAGACTTGCTGCTAGCAACCAAAGAGAGTCATGATTTATGACTTCTCCTGCCTGCAGTTCGTAATGACGCGGCGTGCATTCCGACTCATTTTGCCAGCACGGGTCACAAATGGCAAAAACATGGAACAGTGGTGAACCTTCCCAGGAGTGGTTGGCCAACTAAAATTACCCCAAGAGTGCAGCGACGACTCATCTAAGAGGTCACAAAAGACCCCCACAACAACATCCAAAGAACTGCAGGCCTCACTTGCCTCACTTAAGGTCGGTGTTCATGACTCCACCATAAGAAAGAGACTGGGCAAAAATGGCAAAAAAAGAGAAACAGCAATTAAAGAAAGTAGAGAAATATGCTTAAATAAATGTGCAACAGTATAGTAAACAGTATATGAAAATGATCTAACAGAGCATGAGCTGCAGTATATGACTAGAATATTTGTCCCAGTGAAGAGGAACAGCGTTTATCAGTCATGTGTCTCCCCCTACAGGTTTCTCTGTGTCAGTACAGGGAGGCGGTCTTCAAACAGGGCGACCACGTCGGTCTGGTGACAGCACTGCACTCTGAACTTCAGAAGATCACCGCGGACATCAGAGATCGCAACAGTCATCTGGAGGCCCCGTACCCATACCTCCGCCCCGATTTCATCGAGAACAGCGTTGCCATTTAAGGCGATGTCCCAAAAAATCTGCATGGAGCCTAAAAACTGCATTAAAGCAGCAGAGTTACACCATCAGGTTTTAGAGTTTTTTTGCTTATACATTTGCTAATTTTAATTTGTTACCTTTTCTCATCAAATTGCTGCTGTTTCTGGTAATGTTTTGATTATTTGCAAAATTTCTTTTTTTTCCCTAAATTTGACACATTTTTCTTTGGAAATGTAAGACCTTTTTCAAGTAAAACTGAAAATGTTTTCCATGTAAATATGTGAGCTTTTTCATAAATTACATTGATAAATTAGATTTCATAAATAAGGTTGTCTTTTCTTATTGTTAACAGTTTTTAAGGTAAAAATGCTGCCTTTTTCATATAAATTTGCAACCATTCTCTAATAAAATTGCTGCTTTTTCTGGTAAATTTGTGACTTTTTATTGCCAGTTATTTTTTTTTTTGTAAAATTGCAATCTTCCCTCAATTGAGTATTTTTGGCACAAATTTTCAGCTATTCTCATAAATTTATTATATTTTTTGCAAATTTATTACTTTTCATGGGTGAAACTGCAGGATTTCTCTCATAAATTTGTTACTTTTTTCCTCATAAAACTTCAGCTTTTTTCTAGTAAATCTGATTTCTTTTCCAGAAATTTTTGACATTTTTTCTTGCAGATTTGTGGTTACAATCGGAAAATTGGAAAATTTTTCCCTCAATTTGTGTGGGGTTTTTTTTGCATAGATTTTAAAGGATTTCTCATGTTCTGCTTTTTTGTAGGATTTTTTTTCTCATGAATGTGCAACCTTTTTTTCTTCGTAAATTTATTCTTTTCTTGGAAATTGATTTTTTTTTTCCCCTCAAGGCCTCAGGGACCCAGCCAGCATGTCCATATTTTTCCTGATAAATTTGTGACTTTTCTCATAAATTTGTAACTTCTTTTCTAGTAAATTTGTGACTTTGAATTTGTGACCCATGAGGGGCCCAGATGGTCACACGTGGCTCCAGAGCCACAGTTTGCAGACTCCTGCTAATACCGCTATCTGCCAAGAATGTGTCGCTAGTCCAGCAAAAGCTAGCGGTACTCAAATACTTTGCAAGCAGTTTCATGAAATAGTCAGTCAGAGAGCAACTCATACCGGCTCGGACGTCGCCTGGGTTATCAAGGCCAGGAGTTCCTGGCAACGGAGGGCAAAGGACAGAGCTGCATGGAGGAATCTGATCAGACCTAAATGAAATGATCACTGTCGCCCCCGACAGACTGCTATGATGATGATGATGCTATAACCTGTTAGATGTTCATTTTCATGATGGATGAACAGCTTCAGCTCTCATATACATTTTTATAAATGATATCATACAACACCTGTCATGTTAAATGCATATTTATAGACCCCTCTTGGTGTATAATAACTTTAATACTTTATTTAAACTGTCTCACTTATGCTGGACCTAATGGAGGGAATGGGGGAGGGAGTTGAAGGGATATGAAGTGATCGGAGGTGAAGCGAGAGAAAACACAAGAGACAACTGCTGCTTCTGAGAAGATCTCAGCAGCTGTTAGAGCGTTCAGCCTGGTTGTACCTCAGAGAACTAAACACATTTTATTAATAATCTCACATGCATCAAAACAGAGGATTCTTTGCTCAAGTCTGAAGGCATGAGCATTCAAAATAAAAAGAGAAATTAAAAAGTAAAAGTTCTTTTATTCTATGTTGTTGAGATTTCAGAAATGCACAGTCATTCATTTTGGCATTTGACTGCAAACTTAAAAATGAGGAAATAAATTATAACTAAAATTAAACAATATCAGCATTGAGACAGTCAGACAAAGGCAACACTGATTCTGATGAACACAGTAATACTGAGTTACATTATTAACATGATCATTTCTGTACGTTACATAACCGGCCAGTCTCGGGTTATTAGCATTAGTGCTGACTTTCAAAATAAAAGCCACATGCTAAAAGGAGGCAGAATCTTATCTGATTTATCACTGTGACCTACAAAATAAAACCCTCTGGTTGACACAATTTGATACCTTGTTTACAATAGTGACTTTCAAAATAAAAGCCTCTAGCTGGCGAAAGCTGAGATTTTTGTGGTTTACCATTCTGATTTTTTTAATAAAAGCCTCTTAAGTAACAGACATGGATTTTTTTTGTACCATCTTTGTTGTTATGCCTTCCAAAATAAAAGCCTCTAGCTCACTGAAGTGGAGACTTTAATGGTGTACTATTGTGACTTTAAAAATAAAAGCCTCTAGCTGGCAAAAGCTGAGATTTTAATGGTTTACCATTCTGATTTTCAGAAAAAAAAGCCTCTAGCTAACAGACGTTGAGTCTTTCGTATCATCTTTGGTGTTATAACTTTCAAAATAAAAGCTTCTAGCTGACAGAAGTGGAGAATTTAATAGTTTAGAATTGTGACTTTCAAAATAAGTACCTAGCTGACAGAAGCTGAGACTTAAGCTGGATTTATGCACCTGCATCAGGTCAATGTCATTACCGACGTACGTTCCCGACGCAGTGATCGGCAATTTTTTCTTGTGCACTGGGTGGAATGCATTGTCCCCTTGCTAAAATGGGTTTCAGCTGATGTGTAGAGTGATGTGTTCATTGTGTGTTTTTGTTTATTAAATAGCGATGGACAAGAACAGATTGTAATGGAGTGTGAGCTGATAAATGTTAAGAAAAAGCAACTTTTCATACGATCGCTGCACAGAGAAAAATAGAAGAAGTTGGCAAAAACGGTGCGGGCGACCACCGCCACTACCGTTATTTAACAATCTGTGTAATTACTGGGGTTATGATGAGTCACAAAATGTTCTGTATGTGCTTGCTTCTTCAATATTCTTTTGAATTTGGACCGCTGTTTAACCGACTCACCTCGTAAGTTGTGCCGCGGTAAACAGGCAGAGTGAAGCAGCTGTGAGAACCAGGAAATGTGAAGGAGGAGACAAAGCAAACCAATCAAAGCTCTTACGACCTGCGTCGCCACCATGCACCTCTCCTTTTCTGAAGAGGTGCACATCAGGCGATGCAATAGGAATGCAAATTGCTGCTATGTCAACACCGTCACAGCTGCGTCGTGTCGATGCGGGTGCATAACTTGCGCTTAGGTGGTTTAGTGTTGTAACTTTCAAAATAAAAGCCTCTAGCTGACAGAAGCTGAGACTTAAGTTGTTTAGCATTGTGACTTTCAAAATAAAAGCCTCTAGCCCACAGACACTAACCACCTAAGTCTAGGCAGTTAGCATTGTCATTTTTGAAATAGAAGCTCGTGGACAAAACCAATGATTTCACCCATTTAAGCACTGTGACTTTCAAAATAAAAGCCTCTAGCTGACGGGATCCACCACCAGGACTTTACACTCCCTCTTGGCAATCTTGTCCAGCGACAGCAGCGTCTTGTCCTGTGGTGGCAGATAGAGTGGCCGACCAACGGGAGAACCGACGGGAGGAGTGATGGCACGGCGCTCCATGGCGCTGCCTGTCCTGTCCGTCAAACACAAAGAGAACAAAAGGTTTAGCGACGTTAAAGTCATACCACATTTCTTCCCTCTCTCGTCTTTACCAAGGCTACCTCATGATGTGGGATCTGGACGGCTGCTGGTGGGAGAAGGACTGAGACCGGCCCAGACTGGCCTGGTGGCGGTCCAGCAGGTCTCGGACCGCTGGGCTGGACGGGCTGTTTTTACCTGGAAGAGATGAAAAAGTAGCAACTATGCAACTTTCTACAGCTGTGGTGACTATGACCTCAGTCACAACAACCAATCACATGGTGCTTAGTTGTTCGTGGTTAACTGATAAAAGTTGGCAAAAGGTTAAATGTAAAATATACAGTGGTGTGAAAAAGTGTTTGCCTCCTTCCTGATTTCTCATTTTTTTGTATGTTTGTCACACTAAAATGTTTCAGATCATCAAACAACTTTAGATATTAGACAAAGATAACACAAGTAAACACAAAATGCAGTTTTTAAATGAAGGTGTTAATTATTAAGGGAAAAAAAATCCAAATCTACATGGCCCTGTGTGAAAAAGTGATTACCCCCTAAACCTAATAACTGGTTGGGCCACCCTTAGCAGCAACAGCTGCAATCAAGCGTTTGTGATAACTGGCAATGAGTCTTTTCCAGTGCTGTGGAGGAATTTTGGCCCACTTGTCTTTGCAGAATTATTGTAATTCAACCACATTGGAGGGTTTTCGAGCATGAACCGCCTTTTTAAGGTCATGCCACAGCATCTCAATCGGATTGAGGTCAGGACTTTGACTAGGCCGCTCCAAAGCCTTCATTTTGTTTTCCTAAAGCCATTCAGAGGTGGACTTGTTGGTGTGTTTTGGATCATTGTCCTGCTGCAGAACCCAAGTGGGCTTCAGCTTGAGGTCACCAACAGATGGCCGGACATTCTCCTTCAGGATGTTTTGGTAGACAGCAGAATTCATGGTTCCGTTTACCACAGCAAGTCTTCCAGGTCCTGAAGCAGCAAAATGGCCCCAGAGCATCACACTACCCACCACCATATTTTAATGTTGGTATGATGTTCCTTTTCTGAAATGCTGTGTTACTTTTATGCCGGATGTAATGGGACACACACCTTCCAAAAAGTTAAACTTTTGTCTCATCAGTCCACAGAGTATTTTCTCACAAGTCTTGGGGATCATCAAGATGTTTTCTGGCAAAACTGAGACAAGCCTTTGTGTTCTTTTTGCTCAGCAGTGGTTTTTGTCTTGGAACTCTGCCATGCAGGCCATTTTTGCTGACCTTAACTGAGGCAAGTGAGGCCTTCAGTTCTTTGGATGTTGTTGTGGGGTCTTTTGCGACCTCTTGGGTGAGTCATCACTGCGCTCTTGGGGTAATTTTGGTTGGCTGGCCACTCCTGAGAAGGTTCACCACTGTTCCATGTTTTTGCCATTTGTGGATAATGGCTCTCACTGTAGTTCGCTGGAGTCCCAAAGCTTTAGAAATGGCATTATTGTGGAGATGTGTGGAAAGACGAGGCTGACTTTATTTCTCAAGATCAGTTTTATTTACCACCACATTCTCCAACATCCAAAAGTAGAAAGGGGAAAGCATGCCCCCACCTCTGTCCCTTTTATACCCCAGGACATCAAAGCACACAGTCACATTGTCTTTACATCCCAAATCACAATGCACCCCCCTTCAGGTCTTCTGTCTCCACCTGAAGTCCTGGTGGTCAGGAAATCCCTCACGGCCATCTCTCTGCATACAAAAGGCCAGACTTCGCATCCTCCTGCTACCCCTAGGAGGCTCAGACCTTTTGCTCCTCTGAGACGTGCAGTAAACAATAAGCATACAGTAATAAGCATGTGAAGAATATGTAATCCACATATGTGCACCACATAACCCCCCCCCCCCCCCAAATGTCTAAGATGGAACAATATCACCACAGATTGCATGTCATAATAAAATCACTACATATCAGTCCAAGTGCCGCTTAGGTCTCAACCTTCTCCCTTATCTGCTGTAAACAGGCTGCACCACTTCCACGGCGCCTTCAAGCTGTGGCTCTGCTGCCTGGGGATGAGAACTGTTAGTCAACCTCTGTGGGTGTTCTGGGGAATGCTCTCTAGGGGGTCTGCCGCGTCGAGGAGCCTTCGCCAACTGCACAACTTCGTCAGCTACCACAAAAGTGGGTTTGAGCCTGTTAATGCCAATCCTTTCTTTTCTGCCCCCCAAATCTAGCAAAAAATGCTTATCCCCTGTTTCGAGCACTCTATATGGTCCGTCATAAGGTGGGCGTAAAGGCGGACGATGGGCATCATGTCTGACAAAAACAAACTCCCAATTTTTTAAAGCCTTAGGCACAAAAACACGCGGGAAACTGTGGTGAACGGGGGCAGGTAGCGTGCTCGGGCCCGTGCTATTCTGTAACCGCTGAGCCGGGGAGCACTCTGGCGCTGGATTATCTGGGAGAAATTCCCCGGGCAGCCGAAGTGGCTGTGCAAAAACTAGCTCAGCTGGAGAGGCTTCTAAATCATCTTTAGGTGCAGAACGCAACCCCAATAAAACCTATTGTAGCTTGTCCACCCAATTTGGATCCGTAAGCGACGCTCTGAGAGCCGCCTTCAATGACCTGTGAAAACGTCTGCATAACCCGTTAGCCTGCGGGTTGTACGCGGTCGTGCGGTGGATCGCTGCCCCCAGGCTGCGGGCCATCGCTGACCAAAGTTCGGAAACAAATTGCGGGCCTCTGTCGGACGTAATGTCCGACGGGACTCCAAAACGCGCTACCCATGCCGTTAAAAACGCGTGCGCCACCTCCTCGGCTGTGGTTGATGACAGCGGGACCACTTCCAGCCAATGCGTGGTGCGGTCAACCATTGTCAGAAGATGTGTGCACCCTTGTGAGGGCGGGAGGGGGCCTACGAGGTCCACATGGACATGATCAAACCTTTTAGCCGGGATGTGAAACGGCTCCAAGGGAGCTCTCGTGTGCCTATGAACCTTGGCCCGCTGGCAGGCCGTGCAGGCTGCCGCCCACTCTCTAACTTGTTTGCGCAGGCTCGGCCATACAAAGTTCTCTCCTACCATTTTGACCGATGTGCGCACTCCCGGGTGCGCCAGAGAATGAATTGAGTCAAAAACGCGGCGGCGCCACGCGGCTGGAACCACCGGACGCGGCCGCCCAGTGGAGACGTCGCAGATTGGGGGGGGCATACCGTCTTGTAGCACCCTGCTCTCCAGCCTTAACCCTGTTGGTCCAGACTGGAGCACGCGTATATCCGCGTCGCTAACCTGCTCCGCGGCCATGGCTGCATAATCTATCCCCACGCGGACCGGGGCCGTGCGCACTTCCGTGTCGCTAAGCTGCTCCGCGGCCATGGCTGCAGGATCTACCTCCGCGCGGGCTGGAACCCCCACGGCGCACGACAGGCAGTCCGCCACTACATTAAGTTTACCCACCACATGTTGGATATTGGTGGTAAACTCCGATATCGTGGCCAGCTGTCTCTGCTGCTGACCCGACCAAGGTTCTGAAATCTTGGCCATCGTGAAAGTCAGCGGCTTGTGGTCAACGATCGCGGTGAAACGGCGTCCTTCCAGCCAGAACTGGAAGTGGCGAATGGCCAAGTGGAGAGCTAACAACTCCCTGTCGAATGCGCTGTATTTTCGCTCGCTGTCGCGCAGGGTCTTACTGAAAAAGGCAAGCGGTTGCCAGGCTCCCGCTACAAACTGTTCCACGACCGCCCCTATGGCCACATCTGACGTGTCAGTAGTGAGCGCCATGCAGGCCGCTGGGACTGGATGTGCTAACAACGCAGCGTTTGCCAGGGCTGTTTTGACTTCGGAAAATGCGCGCTCTCGCTCCGGAGACCATTCGACTTTATTTGTGGGTTTTTGTTTTTTTAGTGCAGCATACAATGGTTGCATGAGCTGCGCTACGCGGGGGAGGAAATGGTTATAAAAATTTACCATTCCCAAAAACTCCTGTAACGCTTTGACCGTTTGTGGCTGGGGAAAATTTGTTACTGCGCGCACTTTTTCAGGCAGAGGGACCGCTCCCTCTGGGGAGACGCGATGCCCCAAAAAATCAATCTGCGTCACCCCGAACTGACACTTCGCCGGGTTAATTATTAACCCGTGCTCTGCCAACCTCCGGAAAACTGCCGTGAGGTGGTTTTCGTGTTCGTCTTCGGACGCGCTGGCTACCAATATGTCGTCCAGGTAGACGAACACGAAAGGGAGATCGCGCAAAACCGCGTCCATCATGCGTTGGAACGTCTGCGCCGCGCTTTTAAGCCCAAACGGCATGCGCAAAAACTCGAAAAGCCCGAAAGGAGTTATTATCGCTGTTTTGGGTATGTCCTCAGCGCGCACTGGGACCTGGTGGTAACCGCGTACCAAGTCTATTTTAGAAAAAATGCGCGCTCCCGCCAAATGAACTGAAAAATCTTGGATGTGCGGGATCGGGTAGCGGTTGTGCGCTGTAGCATTGTTCAGTCTGCGGAAATCGCCACAAGGCCGCCACGAACCATCAGCTTTCAGGACCATGTGAAGCGGTGAAGCCCATGGGCTCTTCGAACGCCTGATGATGCCCAACCTCTCCAGGTTGGCGAACTCCTCGTGCGCTATGGTCAGTTTAGCTGAATCCAAGCGCCGAGCTTTTGCGAAAACGGGCGGTCCGGTGGTAGTAATAAAATGTTCCACCCCGTGTTTAGCCACTGACGCCGAAAATGTTGGGACCGTGAGTGCTGGGAACTGGGTGAGGAGTGTGTGGAACTTACCACCTGCAGCTGTGACGTTGGCTTGTGCTGTTGGCGGGGCCACTCGCACTGTACAGGGGATAGAAGAAAAAGAGAGTGCATTAACCAGGCGTCTGTTAGCAAGATCGACCAACAAACTATGTGAGCACAAAAAATCAGCCCCTAACATGTTGAAATTGACTGCCGCTATGACGAAAGTCCACTCGAAAGTGCGGCCGTGTAAAAACAGAAGCAGAGTCCTCTCACCAAAGGTCTTAATCGCCGAGCCGTTCGCTGCTGACACCCGGGGACCACTGGATGGCGCCAGTCGGTCGGCGTAGGAAGGTGTGATGAAACTCAGCTGGGAGCCCGTGTCCACGAGGAAATGCCTCCCCGAGTGCGCATCCTTCAAGTAGAGCAGCTTGTTCTCCTCTCCGAGGGCCGCAGCAGCGACCAACCCCCGGTCTTGGCGTTTCCCGAGCGCTTAAAGTGGCACGGTGGAATGCACTTGCGTGCCCTCTCTGCGAAACAGCGATGGTAGAAGCAAAGGATGCCGTCTGCTCCGTGTTTCCCGGCCCCTGCCGTCGCCGTCGTCGTTGAGTCTGGTGCTGCAGCCTCTGGCCCCCTGCCGTCTCCGGACGTTGCGCCTGGACACTCTGCCGCAGCCACGCGCCGTTTACTGGCGTCGGCGAGTCGTTGCGCCTCCTGGCCCAGCTCGTGGTAGTCTCGTCGGGCCAGCAGTGGTAAATTGGCCAGGGTCACTCTCACCTCTGATGGTAGGGTTCTGAGGAAAAGGTGGTTGAAGATGAAGTTATCATCTTCGGAGTCTCTCAAACTCAACATCTTCCCCATCAGGTCTGCAGGTCTGTCGCCCTCGAATTCAGTCAGCGCCAGGAGCCTCTCTGCTCACTCCTGCACCGAGGGGGTGAAGTAACGAATGAGTGCAGCCTTCAACGTGCTGTACTTGTCGCTGTCCGGCGGGTGGTTGATCAGGCTCTCCACTCGCTGGGCTGTGTGGTTGTCCAGCTTTGCAACCACATGGTAGAACTTTGTGGCGTCTACCAAAATCCTCCGGAGGTGGAACTGTGCCTCGACTGCGTTAAACCAGGAGCGCGGATTGTTCGGCCAGAAGTCCGGTAGTTGGACTGTGGCTGCATTCGTTTGGCTGGCTCCTGGCGAGTCTAGCTTGGGAGATTCGTCTCTGCTCATGATACGTCGTAGGGTCACCAGTGTGGAGATGTGTGGAAAGACGAGGCTGTGGCACACATATTTGAGATGTTTAGGCTGCATATGTACACTACCGTTCAAAAGTTCGGGGTCACCCAGACAATTATTTTGTGTTTTCCATGAAAAGTCACACTTATTTACCACCATGAGTTGTAAAATGAATAGAAAATATAGTCAAGACATTGACAAGGTTAGAAATAATGATTTGTATTTGAAATAATAATTTTTTCCTTCAAACTTTGCTTTCGTAAAAAAATCCTCCATTTGCAGCAATTACAGCATTGCAGACCTAACATGATTGCACAAGGGTTTTCTAATCATCCATTAGCCTTCTGACGCAATGAGCAAACACACTGTACCATTAGAACACAGGAGTGATAGTTGCTGGAAATGGGCCTCTATACACCTATGTAGATATTGCACCAAAAACCAGACACTTGCAGCTAGAATAGTCATTTACCACATTAGCAATGTATAGATTGTATTTGTGATTAGTTTAAAGTTATCTTCATTGAAAAAAAGTGCTTTTCTTTCAAAAATAAGGAAATTTCTAAGTGACCCCAAACTTTTGAACGGTAGTGTATATTACTGTTACCTCACGTCTTAGAAGGAACAATAAGTCTGGACCTCCTGGGGATGACAGGAGGGTGTGAAATGTGTCTTTAGAAATGGTTCTGAAAAGACTTCCTGACCACCAGGGCTTTAGGTGGAGAAGAGAAGACCTGGGGGGTGATGTATTGTCTCTGGGGATTGAATGACAATGTGATTCTGTACTTTGATGTCCCGGGTATAAAAAGGGGAGATGTGGGAAGTTGGTTCTCTTTTCTGTTTGAGAGGATGTTGGAGACACGTGATTGTTAATAAACCTGAATTGAGTAATAAATTCAGCCTCTTCATTTCACGCTCTCCACACTGGTGACCTTAAGACGTATAATGGGCAGAGACGATTCCCCCGAACCAGACTCGCCAGGGACCAGCCGGGCAAACGCAGTCTCAGCCAAGCTACCAGAATTCTGGCAGGACAACCCGGACTCATGGTTCCTCCTGGCCGAAGCCCAGTTCGCTCTTGGGGGAATAACAGCAGATGACACAAAGTTCTACCACGTCATCGCCAAACTCGACAGCCGCACAGCTCGACATGTGCGGAGCCTGGTGCAGCGCCCACCCGCTGGCGACAAATACGGCGGGTTGAAAGCTGCCCTCATCCAGCGTTTCACTCCCTCAGCCCAGGAGAGAGCTGAGAGACTCCTGGCCCTGCACAACTTGGGAGAAAGCACGCCTGTTGACCTGATGGAAGACATGCTGAAGCTGAGAGGCTCAGACGACGACGATTTCCTCTTCACTCACATCTTCCTGAGAACTCTACCGTCGCAGACGAGGGCGACCCTGGCGGGCTCTCAGTTCGTGACCCAGCGGGACTTCCGCGCGCTAGCCCAGGAGGCGCAATGGATCCTCAACGCCAGTGGATGGCACACGGCCACCGCAGCAGCAGCAGACCTCGGCGCGACGACCGGGAACGGCAAAGAACCAGAGGCGACGGACGCAGACACACCAACAACGGCGGCGGTGAAGCCCCGACATCGCGGAAGAGACAACCTCTGTTTTTACCATCGTCGTTTCGCAGAGAGGGCACACAAGTGTATACCGCCGTGTCAGTTCAAGAGCTCGGGAAACTCCAGGACCAGGAGTCGGTAGCAGCTGCGGCCCTCGGTGAACAGAACAAGCTGCTCTACCTGACGGTTGCGCGTTCTGGGTGGCAATTCCTCGTGGACACAGGCTCCCAAGTGAGTTTCATCATGCCAACCTACGCTGACCGGCTGGCGGGCCCCGGGAGTCACGGAGCATCAGCGGCAAACGGCTCGAGCATTAAGACCTTCGGTGAAAGGACTCTACTTCTGTCCCTGCACGGCCGCACATATGAGTGGACTTTTATTATAGCGGCGGTGAGTTTCAACATGTTAGGTGCTGATTTTCTGTGCTCACATGGGTTGTTGGTTGATCTTCCCAATAGACGCTTGGTTAATGCACTCTCTTTTTACTCTATCCCTTGTGCAGCTTGAGTGTCCCCGCCCACAGCACAAGCAAACGTCGCCACAGCAGGCGGTAAGTTTCACACACTCCTCACTCAGTTTCCAGCACTCACAGTTCCCAAGTTTTCAGCAGCCGTTGCTAAACACAGGGTGGAGCACTTTATCACTACCACTGGTCCCCCCCGTTTTTGCAAAAGCTCGGTGCTTGGATGCAGCTAAACTGAACATAGCGCGCGAGGAGTTCGCCAACCTGGAAAGGTTGGGCATCATCCGGCGTTCGAATAGCCCATGGGCTTCCCCGCTTCACATGGTCCCTAAGGCTGACGGCTCGTGGCGACCTTGCGGTGATTTCCGCAGGTTGAACAATGCCACAGTGCACGACCGCTACCCCATTCCCCATATTCAGGATTTTTCGGTTCATCTGGCGGGGGCGCGCATTTTTTCTAAAATAGACTTGGTCCGCGGTTATCATCAAGTCCCAGTACGCGCTGAGGACATTCTCAAAACAGCGGTAATAACTCCGTTTGGACTTTTTGCACATGCCATTTGGGCTTAAAGGCGCCGCGCAAAACTTTCCAGCACATGATGGACGCGGTATTACGCGATCTCCCTTTTGTGTTCATCTACCTGGACGGCATTTTGGTAGCCAGCGCGTCCGAAGAAGAACACGAAAAGCACCTCACGGCAGTTTTCCGGAGGTTGGGGGAACACGGGTTAATAATCAACTCAGCGAAGTGCCAGTTCGGGGTGGCGCAGATTGATTTTTCGGGGCACCACGTCTCCCCAGAGGGAGCAGTTCGGCTGCCGGACAAAGTGCGCGCAGTAGCAGATTTTCCCCAGCCACAAACGGTCAAAGCACTACAGGAGTTTTTGGGAATGGTGAATTTTTATAACCGTTTCTTCCCCCGCGCAGTGCAGCTCATGCAACCATTGTATGCCGCGCTTAAAAAACAAAAACCCTCAAATGCAATCGAATGGTCCCCGGAGCGGGAGCGCGCATTTTCGGAGGTAAAAAAAGCCCTTGCAGACGCTGCGTTGTTGGCTCATCCAGACTCAACGGCCCGCATAGCGCTCACCACTGATGCGTCAGACGTGGCCATAGGGGCGGTAGTGGAGCAACATGTTGCCGGGGCTTGGCAGCCGCTGGCCTTTTTCAGCAGGACCTTGCGCGAGGCCGAGCGAAAATACAGCGCGTTCGACAGGGAGTTGTTAGCGCTCCACTTAGCCATTCGTCACTTCCAGTTCTGGCTAGAAGGTCGGCGTTTCACCGCGTTTGTCGACCACAAACCGCTCACTTTTGCGATGGCCAAAGTTTCGGAACCATGGTCGGGCCGGCAGCAGAGGCAGCTGGCTGCAATTTCAGAATTTACTACTGATATTCAACACGTAGCGGGTAAACTCAATGTGGTAGCAGACTGCCTCTCTCGCGCCGTAACCGCTCCAGTCCGCGCAGAGGTAGATTATACTACCGCGGCCGCAGAGCAAAATAGCAGCGTGGAAGCGTACACGGCCCCAGTCCACGTGGGGATAGATTATGCAGCCATGGCTGCGGATCAGGGTAGCGATGCAGACGTGTGCGCGCTCCAGTCTGGACCAACAGGGTTAAGGCTGGAGAGCAGGAGGCTGCAAAATGGTATGCCCCCCCTAATCTGCGATGTCTCTACCGGGCGACTGCGTCCGGTAGTGCCGGCCGCGTGGCGCCGCTGTGTTTTTGACAAGATTCACTCTCTGGCGCACCCGGGGGTGCGCACGTCGGTAAAAATGGTAGGAGAGAAGTTTGTTTGGCCGAGCCTGCGCAAGCACGTTAAGGAGTGGGCAAGAGCCTGCATGCCTTGCCAGCGGGCCAAAATACACAGACACACAAAAGCCCCCTTAGAGCCGTTTCACATCCCGGCCAAGAGGTTCGATCATCTGCATGTCGACCTCGTAGGCCCCCTACCGTCGTCGCAGGGGTGCACGCATCTTTTGACAATGGTGGACCGTACCACACGTTGGCCTGAAGTGGTCCCACTGGCATCAACCACAGCCGCAGAGGTGGCCTGCGCGTTTTTAATGGCTTGGGTAGCGTGTTTTGGGGTCCCGTTGGATATTACGTCCGACAGGGGGCCTCAATTTGTTTCTGAGCTTTGGTCAGCGATGGCCCGCAGCCTGGGGACAACAATCCACCGCACTACCGCGTACCACCCCAAGGCTAATGGTTTGTGCGAGCGTTTTCATAGGTCATTGAAAGCAGCCCTCAGAGCGTCGCTTACAGATGCAAATTGGGTAAACAGACTACCATGGGTTTTATTAGGGTTGCGTTCGGCACCTAAAGAGGACTTAAAAGCCTCCCCAGCTGAGTTGGTGTTTGCGCAACCACTCCGGCTGCCAGGGGAGTTTCTTCCTGATAATCTGGCGCCAGAGCGTCCCCCTGTTCAGCGGTCACTGAACGACACGGGAGCGGACATGCTTCCGGGCCCCGTTCATCACACTTTTCCGCGTGTTTTTGTACCTAAATCTTTAAAAAAACGCCAAGTTTGTTTTTGTCAGGCACAAGGCTCAGCGCCCAACCCTGCGACCACCTTACGACGGCCCATATAGAGTGCTGGAAACAGGTGATAAGCATTTTTTGCTAGATTTAGGGGACAGGAGGGAAACAATTGGTATTGACAGACTTAAACCTGCTTTTGTGATGGCTGATGAAACTGTGCAAGTGGCGAGGGCTCCTCGACGTGGCAGACCCCCCAGGGAGCATTGCCCCAGAGCCCCCTCAGGGATTGACTAACAGTTCTCATCCTCAGATAGCGGATCCACTGCAGGATGGCGCCACGGGAGCGGCGAAGCCCGCTTACAGCAAGTTCGGAAGACGGTTGAAGCCCAGACAGCATATGGACTGATGTTTGTGATTTTATCATGTTGTGTAGACTATGTTGTATTGTTTCATCTTCGACGTTTGGGGGGGGGGGGTCATGTGGCACACATATTTGAGATGTTTAGGCTGCATATGTATATTACTGTTACCTCACGTCTTAGAAGGAACAATAAGTCTGGACCTCCTGGGGATGACAGGAGGGTGTGAAATGTGTCTTTAGAAATGGTTCTGAAAAGACTTCCTGACCACCAGGGTTTTAGGTGGAGAAGAGAAGACCTGGTGGGTGATGTATGACAATGTGATTCTGTACTTTGATGTCCCAGGTATAAAAAGGGGAGATGTGGGAAGTTGGTTCTCTTTTCTGTTTGAGAGGATGTTGGAGACACGTGATTGTTAATAAACCTGAATTGAGAAATAAATTCAGCCTCTTCATTTCACGCTCTCCACAAGGCTGAGTTTATTTCTCAAGATCAGTTTTATTCACCACCACATTCTCCAACATCCAAAAGTAGAAAGGGGAAAGTATGCCCCCACCTCTGTCCCTTTTATACCCCAGGACATCAAAGCACACAGTCACATTGTCTTTACATCCCAAATCATAATGCACCCCCCTTCAGGTCTTCTGTCTCCACCTGAAGTCCTGGTGGTCAGGAAATCCCTCACGGCCATCTCTCTGCATACAAAAGGCCAGACTTCGCATCCTCCTGCTACTCCTAGGAGGCTCAGACCTTTTGTTCCTCTGAGACGTGCAGTAAACAATAAGCATACAGTAATAAGCATGTGAAGCATATGTAACCCACATATGTGCACCACATAATAACCTTTTCCAGACTGACAGATCTCAGTTACTTTGTTTCTCATTTGTTCCTGAATTTCTATGGATCACAGCATGATGTCTAGCTTTTGAGGATCTTTTGGTCTACTTCACTTTGTCGGGAAGGTCCTATTTATGGCTTGAGAAATTGAACTCAGCTTTCCCAAGATGTGATAAACCAGTTAATTTATGTTTTAACTGGGGGAAGGGGGGGATCACTTTTTCACACAGGGCCATGTAGGTTTGGATTTTTATTTACCCTTCATAACAGACACCTTCATTTAAAAACTGCGTTTTGTGTTTACTTGTGTTATCTTTGTCTAATATTTACATTTCTTTGATTATCTGAAACATTTAAGTGTGACAAACGTACAAAAAAATGAGAAATCAGGAAGGGGGCAAACACTTTTTCACGCCACTGTAAATGTTACTGACTCATTATAGCTTACATACCACATGTGAGTCATTAATGTCAAATTGTTTATTATTAATATCCAGCCATCTATCCATCTTCTACAGCTTAATCCTTTTTGGGTCACGGGGTGGGGGAGGGGCTGCAGCCTATGCCAGCATCTTTAGGCGAGAGGCGGGGTCTCCCTGGACAGATCGCCGGTCCATCGCAGGGCCAACACAGAGAGACAGACAACCATTCACTCTCACATCCATACCTAAGGACAATTTAGAATCCCCAGTTGATGCCAATTAACCTCACCTGCATGTTTGTGGCCTGTGGGAGGAAACCGGAGCACCCGGAGTAAACCCACGCAGACACGGGGAGAACATGCAAACTCCACACAGAAGGGTCACCAATGGTCTGGGTCATGTTTAATATAAATCTAAACTTTAATTGAAATTATTAATTGTTTACTGAATTTATCAGCATCCAATGTTACTATAAATGAATGTTGGTCCTGAATTCTAAATGCAATATCTGCATTTGCATGTTAAATATAAATGTCATTTCTTCAATATTATATTTTTTTAAAAATTACAGCAGTTTTTAAAATTCAATATTATTTTGGCACTTTGATTTGATGTGCAAATTTACATATTCACTAAATATTTGGTGTTTGGTATTCTATCACATTTAGGTTTGACATTTGTCTTTAATGTTAATTATATATGACAGTTATAGATCATTAAATTTAACAGTTGACATTCAGAATTTGCATTTATTATTTGGATGTAAGTTTAGAATTCACAATAGTTTTTTTTAAAAAGTTGCATATTTATTTGTTTAATGCCTTTATTAAAATCCCCAACAGCACACATATGTTGGCCCAACGTCAGCTCAACGTACAAAGTTTAAATAAACAGAAGTTTAAATCTGCAACGTTTTGCCTGTAAATTTGCAACTTTTTCTCATAAATCCGTGACTTTTTCCACAAAAATTTTTGACCTTTTCCTCAAAAATGTACAACTTTTCTGACAATTTGATTTTTTTTCTTGTAAATGTTAATCTTTTTTCTTATAAATGTGTGGCTTTTCTTTGAAAAATTTCAACTTTTTTTCTCATAAATTTTAATCTTTAAAGTTGTATAATGTAAACAGACGTATTCCCGATGCAGACTTGTTCACGCTGACCTGACGTACAGTATGTGTGCTGTAGGGGTGGACCATTTTTGGTGTGTGGTTCGATTAACTAAAGCAGGTATTAAATTAAAAGTTCTTACGTGACAGAGGCCGGGCATCAGGCGGAGGGTTGGAGACGGACGCTGTGAACTGGAGCTTCAGCTTCATGTGCTGACTCAGCTGATCAGAGAAACACAAGCAGGTTATTAGCGGCGAACACGGCTGATAAATGTGGCCACAACGCTTCCTTTACATGGTGATGGTAGATTTTCAGTTTTGATGGTGTGTTCAGTCTGAACAGGAATTTGTATCACCTTATTAGAATGAATACGGTAACGAGCAAAATGCTACCTGGGGAGGTGGGGGGTCATCTCCATGGTTACCACCAGTAGTTGATTTGTTATTTTTCAACAAAAGGGATGAGGGGTGTTCACCAGTGTAGGGTACAAATGTATAAATGTAATCTAGGTACAAATCTGCAAAAATAAAGGTGTGAACATGTGATAAAAAGATGACAATTTAAAAAGTCACAAATTACAATGTAAATACAGAGAAAAAACTTTAATCAACATCCAGATGAACACTGCAAATTTACAAGAAAAAAAATTTACAGAAAAAAAGTGCAAATTTTTGAGTAAAAAGTTGCAAATTTACAACAAAAAAATTGCAAATTTATGAGAAAAAAGTTGTACATTTTGAGGCAAAGGTCACAAATTTTTGTGAAAAAAGTTTAAAATGTAGGAGAAAAAAGTAAAAATTTTTTGAAAAAGAGTTGCAGATTTGTGAGAAAAAGTTGAAAATTTACAAGAAAAAAATTGCGAATTTATGAGGAAAAGAAAGGCAACTTTAAATGAAAAAAGCTGCAAATTTTTCAAAGAAAAGCCACAAATTTATAAAAGAAAAGATGAAAATTTACAAGAAAAAATTCCAAATTTATGAAAAAAAGTTGTTTTTGAGGAAAAGGCCACAATTTTTTGGGGGGGAAAAAGCTGAAAATTTACAAGGAAAGAAAATGAAAATTTACAGGAAAAAAGTGCAAATTTTTGAGAAAAAGTAGCAAATTTATGAAAAAAAAATGAAAACATATAGAAAAAAGTAAAATTTCTGTGGAAAAAGTTAGATTTATGTGAAAACATTGAAAATTTACAAGAAAAAAGTTGAAAATTTCTGTGAAAAAAAGTCAAAAAATTTTTACTAAAAAGTTGCAAATTTACTAGAAAAATATTTTGCAAATTTATGAGGAAAAAGTTGAAAATTTACAGGACAAACATTGCAAGTTTACGAGAAAAAATTGCAAATTTTTGTGAAAAAAGTTGTTGGCTGAATCACGCATTATTAACATGACCAATTATATTCGATAGGCACGTTATAGGCCTTTTATGTATCGTGTAGGATCACATGTAGGGACACGTGGCATATATTCGCCCGGTCCCCCTGTCTACCGTCACCATGTGACTGCAGCGTTAGAAGTTGGCTCTCCTCCTCCTGTTTCACCTCGTAGAGTCCTGGTTTGAGGATCTGGAAGTTGACACTGAAGGACAGGGTGCTTCCTTTACGACAGTGACCCAGGTTGCTGAGAGGAGAGTGGCAGACCACCGCTCCCAACGCTGCGTCCTCGCCATGACCACGACCTGAAAAACAAACTGTTAAAATGGGTAAAATTTCTATTTATAGGAAAAGAGTTTCAAATTGTAGACAGACAGTCTGAAGCCAAAGATTGGAAACCCTTGTCGACTGAATTTAAGGTGGAATGATGGAAGTGGTCCTGACCCTCTGGAGTCCAGACAAGGCGGACGGCCAGGAAGTCCTGCAGGTTGTTGATGAGGACATATTTGACCTTGAAGTTGTCCTTGACTCGGACCGTGGCGGGACAGCTGGCTGTCATCACGAACCGGGGGCGGTCCAGACGGATGCTGGGCAACCTGCGGGAGGAGGAGCGAGAGGAGGCCATTCAGGAGGAGATCCAAACCTCTTCTCACCTTCACTGCCCTGACACAGGAGCAGCTTTACCTGCATACCTGTAGTGGGTGTAGATGCAGTTGGTGAAAGGCATCTTGGGAGTGAACCACTGCAGCACAGCCACCAGAGGAACCTCCAGACCCTGGAACCACGAGAACCAGAAAATAACGAGAGAACCAGGAGAACAACCTCCTGAATATACTGGGAAAGACTCTGAAAATAAACCACATATTTACAGGAAAACACACGCAACAAAATTACGAAAAAGTCACAAATTTATGAGAAAAAAGTCACAAATTTATGATGAAAAAATTCACACTTTGTGAGAAAGTTGCAAATTTTTTTTCCACAATATTTTTATTGAACCTTTTTACAAACCTAACACAAACAATCAGACACTAACACTAAAGTAATAAAAAAAAATACTAACCCCCCCCCCCCCAACAACCACTAACAAGAGCAGGTCTTCAACAATGCTCCTCTGTTTAGTCTAGGCAATCCATTACATAAGTATACATATTATACATTCACCAGTTTGGAATTTACAAGGTCCACACACATCATTCACCTTCTTCTTCAAAAGTTATGTTTAAATTCTTTACATAATCAATGAAAGGTCTCCATATATTCTCAAACACATTTTCCTTTGATTTCAGTATGTATGTTATTCTTTCTAATGGAAGGTTTGTTAACATCTGTCTTAACCACTGAGTCACAACTGGTCTATGAGTCTTTTTCCACAATAGTAGACATTTTTTGGCATTAAGCAAACTGAGGTCTATGAATGCTCTTTCACTTTTATTAAAATTATGCTTTTCTGGATACAGACCCAACAAAAACAATTTAGGATTCAATATGATTTGTTTTGAAATTATTTTTTCAATTGTTACCCTCACCTCTTCCCAAAACACTCTAATTTTCCTACATTCCCATACACAATGAAATAAGGTTCCTTTACTTTCCATACATTTTGTGCACGTATCTGGTATGTTTTTGTTATATCAATTTAATTCCACCGGTGTAACATACATCCGCATTAACCATTTAAAATGTATCAATTTAAGACGTACATTTATTGATTTGGTTTGAGCTTCTGTACAAGCCAATTCCCATTGTTCCTCTGAAATTTCAATTTGCAGGTCTTCTTTCCAATAATTTAATCTTTTCTGTGAGTTTTCACTTGAAGATAGTGTCAATGAATTATAAAACTCTGAAATAATACCCTTTCTCTTACTATCTTTCGTCAAAATTTTTTCCAAGGATGAATAAATAGGTCGAGTGAAAGCATTGTTTTGATTTGATCGAATAAAGTTTCTAAGCTGAAGATATTTAAAAAAATGTGTTCTATTAAGATTAAATTTGATCCTCAGCTCTTCAAAAGACATTATGTTATCTGAACGTGACAGATATAAGTCTTGAATCTTTTGAATCCCTTTTAAATTCCATACTTTAAATACAGCATCCGCTCTCTCCTGGTAAAATATTGATTACCCCATATTGGGCTAAATTGTGACAGTAAATGTGGTTCTTTTAAATATTTTTTAATTTCACACCATATTTTGATCATATGCTTTACAAATGGATTTTTAACTTGTTTCTGTAATTTTTTTGCCGAGTCTGAGTATATGAATATGGGAAGAGGTAAAGGTAAATTGTATGATTCCATTTCAGTCCAGTGAGGGAGATCATTTGATGAAAAATAATATGTCATAGACCTCAGTTGTGCTGACCAGTAATACAACATAAAGTTTGGACATTTCAGACCTCCACGATCAAATGGTAAATATAGTAAGGACAGACGTAATCTAGCCTTCCTGTTGTTCCATATAAATTCCACTAACTTTTTTTTAATTCTTGAGAATAGATCTGAAGGTGGTGGCAAAGGAATGTATTGAAATAAATAAAGTATTTTAGGTAAGATATTACTTTTAAGTATATTGATTCTCCCTATCATCGACATTGGTAGTGACATCCATCTCTGAATTAACTCATTAATGTCTGTCATTAAGGCTTCATAGTTGGCACTGGCGACTAATTCTAGCTTAGGCACAATTTGAATTCCTAAATATTTAAACTGATTTACAACATTGAATTGATTTACCTCAGAAACTGGGTGATTTCTCTGGGTCTCATTTAGCATTAATATTGAAGATTTAGTTTTATTTATTTTATATCCTGATATTTCCCCAAAATTCTTTATTAAATTCAACAAGGTCGGGATTGATTTTTTAAGATTCGACATAAACAAAATTATGTCATCGGCATACAGGGAGATTTTATGTTCTGTTGGTCCAACTTTAATTCCATATATTTGTGGATGTAAACGTACTGCCATCGCTAAAGGTTCAATTGCCATAGTAAACAATAAAGGTGAAAGTGGACAGCCTTGTCGACATCCTCTATTGATCTTTATTGATTTTGAGATATTGCTGTTTGTTAGGATTTCTGCTGTAGCATTATTGTATATTATCTGAACCCATTTTATGAAATTATTTCCAAGGCCAAACCTTTGTAAGACTTCAAAAAGATAGGGCCATTCGACCCTATCAAAGGCCTTTTCGGCATCCAATGATAGGAGAGCTGTATCCGGTGCTTCTTTATTAGAATAAATAATATTAAATAGTCTTCTTACATTATGGAAGCCTTGTCTTCCCTTTATAAAGCCATTCTGATCTCGGTTAATAATATTTGGTAATATTTCTTGTATTTGTCTTGCTAAAATTTTGCAGATTATCTTAAGGTCAGCATTTAATAGACTTATTGGTCTCATATTTTCACATTTATTAGAGGGTTTACCTGGTTTTGGCAACAGTATAATTAAGGCATTATTCATGTATGGTGGTAAATTACTATTTTGAAATGCTTCTAAAACCATTTCCAGAAAAGGTTTTATTAATTTATTCTTAAATTTTTTATAAAGGTCAACTGGAAGACCATCTGGTCCTGCACTTTTTCCTGATTTCATATTATCAATGGCTAGCCCAACTTCTTCTTGACTAATTTTAGACTCCAGTATCTCCCTGTTTTCATTTGGAATACACGGTATAGATAGTCCATCCAAAAACTCTTTTAGTTTTGTTAAGTCAGTTTCATTTTTTGTATCATATAATTTTTCATAGTAATCTCTAAAGGCTCTATTAATTTCTAAAGGATCTACAACTACCTGTCCGTTACTTATAATACTGGTGATTGGTGTTTTAAATTCTAATTGTTTAATCTGCCATGCCAATAATTTTCCTGATTTTTCGCCTTGTTCATAAAAAGATTGCTTCAATCTTAGAAGACTCGAGGCAGCTCTATTCGCTGATTTTTTTTGTCATATTCAGCTCTCAGAATCAGTAATTCATTCTCTAACTTTGGGTCACTTCCTGCATACACTTTTTCTTGAAGAATTTTTAGTTTATGTTCCAATTGGACTCTCTCTCTCGAGTCTTCTTAGATTTTGAACCTGTATAACTAATAATATGTCCTCTAATAAAAGCTTTGAAAGCCTCCCACTTTATACATGCTGATGTTTGTGTAGTATTGATATCAAAGAACTCATCTATCTGTTTTTCTATGTACTTAACAAATTCCTCATCCTGAAGCCATTTATGCTGAAATTGCCACCTACCTGGTTCCTTTGTCAATTTCTTATCTACATATATGAGACAACAGGGTGCATGATCAGAGATCACAATATTATCATAAAAGCAGTTTTTTGAATCTTGGACCTTAATTCTGTGGAGATCAAAAAATAGTCAATACGTGAGAATGTCTTATAGGTATTAGAATAACAAGAGTAGGCTTTAACTTGTGGTTTCATTTCTCTCCATATATCTAGCAATCTCAATTCTGTCATAAAATGCTTAATGATCATCCTGCATCCATTGTGCGTACAGTCCAGTCCTGTTGATCTATCTATATCGGGGTTCAATGTACAATTAAAATCCCCTGCTATTATATGTTGCCCTGTAAGTGATGATAAGATAAGAAATAAATTAGCAAAGAACTTTTGATCATCTATATTGGGGCTGTATAAGTTCACCAGATTTATATTTTCTAATAGCAAAGATCCTTGAATAATTAGATATCTTCCAAATTTGTCTCCAATTACATTTTTCACTTGAAATGGGACTGATTTATGTATGAGAGTCATAACTCCCCTGGCTCGGGATGAAAATGATGAGGTGAATACACTTCCTTGCCATCTACTCCTAATTCTTTTTGCATCTTCCTCTATTAGATGAGTTTCTTGTAAAAACACAATTTTTGAACCTATGTCTTTTATTTTATTCATAACTTGTTTAAGTTTTTTTAAATTTTGTAGACCTCTGCAATTCCATGAAGTTAAATTAAGATTAACGCTTTGGTCTATGATCAATAGGGAGTTTGGGATTACCTCGCAATATAAACATGCTCACACAGAGAAGGAAAAACATGAGTGGTTGAACATTCATCCTACAAACTACACACAAACAAATCCCCCCTTCCCACATTTGTGGTGATCCCCCCAAAATCAAAAAAAAAATTCTGTCTCCCGATATAGCCATCGACCGCTCCACACCCACGAGGACCAGCCAAAGCCACTCCCTCTTCATCCTCCCAATCACCCCAACTCTACTGCATTAAATGACGTAACATTAACTCTCTTCTGTAGTTTTCCAACTTAACTCCAAAATTTTATAGCAACTTTGTACATCATAGTTTTGTTTTTTTTAATATGTAATACAATCTATATTTTGTAAACTTGCTATATGCTTCAAATCAGTTAGATGCCTGTGCAAATGCTTAAATATTCTACCTTATATTTTGTTCATGCTTAGCTCCCACCAGTCTCTTCTTGGATCTTCCCGATGAACTCCTGCGCCTCCTCAGGGGTCTTGAAGATGTGTGTTCCGCCCCCATACGTGACCAACAGTCTTGCAGGGTGAATTACTCCATGACGAATCCCAAGGTTGCGCAGCTCTTTACGGACGGGGTCAAACTGCTTCCTCAACCGTTGAATTCCTGTGGCCAAATCTGGGTAGAACCGCACCTGTTGATCCTGGTATTTAATTTCTCCTTTGGCTCGCGTCGCGTCGAAGATCTTCATCCTGTCTCTGTAGCTGAGGAACTTCATAATCAGCGTCCTCGGTGCTGCCTTATTATCTCTCTGTGGTCCAATTCGGTGGGCGCTTTCTAATACAACTGATGATTGCAGCTCCGCGTTGTTCAGCGCTTCTGGAATCCACTTTTCCAAAAAGGAACATGGGTCCCGACCCTCGGTTCCCTCTGGTAGACCCACCAGCCTCAGGTTGTTCCGTCTCGACCGGGACTCCAAGTCCAGGACATTATCTTCCAGACATTTATTTTTTTTTTTCAAAGTGCGCACCTTTAATTGAAGGCTGGCGACGTCATCTTCAGCACTAGAAACTCGAAGCTCCACCTGTGCCACTCGTTCCACACAGTCACCCAATTCTTTTCTCATTCCTTCCAACGCTGCCATAATCCCATCAAATTTAGCGGAAAAGTCTGCTCTCATTGAACTAATAGCGGCGAGCACTGCACCTGTGCCGTCGCCCGCAGTCACCGCACCGCTGCTAGCTTCCTCCGCCATATCTGGAGCATTATCTGCTGCGTCACGGACGTGAAAGTCCATTAATTTGGACTGTTTCGGCGGTTCAATTTTTCCTCCACCTGATTTTCCAGCCTTAGGTTTCACCGGCATATCCTCGCCCAAACGCTGGGATAGGTTCTGTTCCAAATGAGAGAGTTATTTGCCGATTTTTTTTCTCTAGGAGCAGAGCAGAGTGATACGTGTCCTTCTACGTGGCCGCCATAACCGGAAGTCCAAGTTGCAAATTTTTGAGACAGAAGTTGAAAAATTATGAGGTTAAAAGTCTAAAATTTACAAGAAAAAATTTGGCAATTTAGGGAAAAAAGTAAAAAAAATTAATGAAAAGTCAAAAAATTTCAAGAAAAAAGTCAAATTTATGAGAAAAAGTTGCACATTTGGAGGAAAAAAGTTGAAAATTTACACAAAAAAGTTGAAAATTTATGAAAAAAAGATGTATGACAAAAAAGTCAAAAATTTTCAAGAAGCCACAAATTTATGAGAAAACAGTCAAAGTTATGAGAAAAAAGTCACAAATTTATGGCGAAAAGTCAAATTTATGAGAAAAAAATTCACACTTTTTGAGAAAAAAGTTGCAAATTTTTGAGACAGAAGTTGAAAAATTATGAGGGAAAAGTCTAAAATTTACAAGAAAAAAATTGGCAATTTAGGGAAAAAGTCAAAAAATTAATGAAAAATCAAAAAATTTCAAGAAAAAAGTCAAATTTATGTGAAAAAGTTGCAAATTTTGGGGAAAACATTTGAAAATTTACACGAAAAAGTTACAAATTTATGAAAAAAGTGAAACGTGTGAGGAAAAACGTCAAAAATTTTCAAGAAGTCACAAATTTATGAGAAAAAGTTGCAATTTTTTTTGAGAAAAAAGCAAAACAAAATTTAATAGGAAAAAAGTTCAAAATTTACAAGAGAAAAATTGCAATTTTATGAAAAAAGTAAAACATTTCAAGGAAGTTGCAAGTTTCTGAGAAAAGTTTAAAAAAATTGAGAAAAAAAGTCAAAATTTTACCAGAAAAAGTCACAAATTTATCAGAAAAAATTTGATAATTTATGAGAAAATAAAGAAAAGTTCAAGAAAAAGTTCCAAATTTATGAGGATAAAGTCACAAATGGCACAAAAACTCCTATAAAACAGAGAAGTTTCTGGCTATTAAAGCAGATTAAATAAATGTTTTTTCTCATAAATTTGCTACTTTTGTAAATTTAAATTTGCACTTTTTTTTTAGTAAATTTGTGAATGTCTGCTAATCTAGACAAAGACCAGAGTTTCTTTATTAATGCTTTTTGTGGGTGACCCCCACAGCCACGGACAAGCAGAGCACTCGCTTCCTGCTCTGTACTGTGATGCAAATGTCCCATGCCTTCCTGCAGTTACTTTGATGCCAATGTGCCTTTCATGTATTGTCTGTAACTGGGTATATAAGTGACTGAATATCACATGCTCACTCTCTCTGACCACTGCTTCTGACTACACGCATTGCCTATCGGTGACGAGAGCCTGAGGGCTCGCTCTGGCACACTTATGCAGTGCTGGGGTGAGTTCCGTGATGGCGGATGATTGATGAATAAACTCCCTTAAAAACTCCAGTTCGCCGTGCCTTATTTTACCATCTGCCACACTTTTAGTTTTTTTTTTTTTTCATTTTAGACGACTTGAGTTCTTTTCCTGATAACAAACTCTAAACACAATCTCACACAGCACCTCTAGAAACGGCCCGATCATGAAGACAGCTGTCACTCCGTTAAGCTAACGAGGCTAACTGCTCATATGGACGATGTGGGTTGTTTTTTTTTTCTGTTTTTTTTTCATTCGTCACCGTTCCATGTCACGTCTCCTTTAATAGGTTTTTTATTTTTCTTATTTCAGACAAGGATGAAAAGGAGATGGTTTAACTTTACCATAAGAGGTTTTAATTTTGCCATAAGACAAAACAAACACCAGAAGGAATGTGAGAAGGAAACACAAGGACAACTCACAAGATCGCAAAAAAAAGGCAGAACAAGTGACATTAAAATCAGCAATGTCACTTCACTGCAAAAGAAATAATCACATCGTGAACTGTGACAACGTCAAACTCATTGGATCGAGAGTAACAGATATAAACGTTGGATTGAGGAGGCCATAGAAATCAGGAAACGGGGCAAAGACGGCATGAATCGGGATGAGGGGGCATTTATGCTTTCTCACACCTGGGACTACTTTCTCCAGAGACCATTGGACGGCAGGGGGCATGGCCACTCCAGTGGATCAGACAGTTCCGCTGGGCTGGCCACGCCTAGGAAAAACAGCTGAAATACGACACGTCACAGCGATCAGCTGACGCTTCTGAGGAAGACTGCAGACACCAGTCGAAACATGTCAAGGTAAAGTTAAAACATCTCCTTTTCACCTTTGTCTGAAATAAGAAAAACAAAAAACCTATAACTGGAAAAAAAAAAAAGACCGAATGAACCTCCTCAAACTACGTCTCCTTTAATTTGGAATCAGAAACTCTAGACAAACACAAATGTGACAAAAACAAAAGTGAACCACAAACAAACACAGTCTGCATGGAGAACATCATTAATGATGTGGTCCAAACCTCGTTGGAATCGTCCTGAGGTTGGTCGTTGAGGTGAAGCTGGAACAGGAAGTCATGCTCCTCCAGGGCACCGAGTGTGCTGGGAAGGCGGCAGGAAGGACTGTCGACACGGCAGAACGATGCCATGGAGACCTCGCCGGACTGATGGCTGCGGGACATGAGAATGAGAAATGGGCAACATCAGGGGAACGATGAGGAAGAACAACAGAGGAACGAGTTCTGTTTCCGTGGTTTTCACATGTAAACCTACCAGACATTGTCAACCAGCAGCACGGAGCCATCAGGCATCATGGGAAGGTAGGAGGCGTTCAGGTTTGGGAGAATCCGAATGTCCCGGATATTCACTTCCTCCTGGGACGACTCGTTCAGAACTGACAAGAGGACAATAATCACAGATCTTCTAGAATATAAAATGAAGAGCATTTAATATAAATTGTAGCATTTTTTCCTCTTAAATTTGCAATGATATTCATAAATGTACAAAAATTCTGTAAATTTTGACTTTCTATCAATAATTTGAGACTTCTGTGACAAAAATGTGAGTTTACCTTTGAGAACGGCCAGGTGTTTCCCAGAAACGGTCATCTGTTTACAGCGGACAGTTGGAGGAGGGAGGACGGTCAGGGTGGTGCTGACTGTGGACCAGAGTTTGATTTTAGTCCAGAGAGAGAATCAGCTATTCTGTGTGGGTTAATCACAATCTGTGTTTTGTTATACATTATGTTTAAATCAGGTTTTAAATCTTTCACAAATAGATGTCAGTGTTATCAGTCACTGCCAAACGGACAAACCAACCGACCCAACTAAACCAAGATAAACCCAATCTATCAACCCCAGAAAACTCAGCCATACTTGTATGACCTGATCCCTGAACCCAATCAACCCAACTCACTCACCTGTGAGTCACACTAAATCAATCCAATCAACCTCAGTTAACCAGCATAAACCCAAAGCAATCTTCTTCTTCTTTCGGCTGCTCCCTTTAGGAGTCGCCACAGTTGATCATCTGTCTCCATCTCACCCTATCCCTTGTATCTTCCTCTGTAACACCAACCCTCTCCATGTCCTCCTTCACTACATCCATGAATCTTCTCTGTGGTCTTCCTCTTTTCCTGCTTGGCAGCTCCATCTTCAACATCCTTTGTTCAGTATATCCACTATCCCTCCTCTGCACATGTCCAAACCATCTCAGCCTTGCCTCTCTTACTTTGTCTACAAACCGCTCAACCTGAGCTGTCCCTTTGATATACTCAGTTCTAATCTTGTCCCTCCTCGTCACTCCCAATGAAAATCTTAACATCTTCAACTCTGCCAGCACCATCTCCTGTCTTTTTGTCAGCACCACCATCTCCAAACCATACATCATAGCAGGTCTCACTACTGTCTTGTAAACCTTCCCTTTCACTCTTGTTGCTACCCTTCTGTCACAAATCACCCCTGACACTCGTCTCCACCCACTCCACTTTGCCTGCACTCTCTTCTTCACCTCTCTTGTGCATTTTCCATTGCCTTAGATGGTTGACCCCAGGTATTTAAACTCATCTACTTTCACTACCTCTACTTCATCCATCTTCACTGTTAGACCTGCCTCCTTCTCATTTACACTCATGTATTCTGTCTGTCATTCCTCTTCTTTCCAGAGCATACCCTCATCTCTACCGGTTCTCTTTCACCTGCTCCCTACTCTCACTACAGATCACAATGTCGTCTGCAAACATCATGGTCCACAGAGACTCCTGCCTGACCTCATCTGTCAGCCTGTCCATCACCATGGCAAACAAGAAGGGTCTCACAGCCAATCTCTGATGTAACCCCACCCCCACCTAGAACCCATCTTTCACTCCTACAGCACACCTCACCACCGTCTCACTGTCCTTACACATGCCTTGCACCACCCTCACAAGCTTCTCTGCCACTCCTGACGTTCTCATACAGTACCACAGTTCCTCTCTTGGCACCCTATCATATGCTCTCTCTACATCCACAAAGATACAGTGCAACTCCTTCTGACCTTCTCTATACTTCTCCATCAACACTCTTAGAGCAAACACTGCATCTGTAGTACTCCTTCTTGGCATGAAACCGTACTGCTGCTCACTGATTGTCACCTCTCCTCTTAACCTGGCTTCAACAACTCTTTCCCATACCTTCATAGTGTGGCTGATTAACTTTATGCCTTTATAGGTACTACAGCTCTGAGCATCACCTTTGTTTTTGAATATTTGGACCAAAACACTTCTTCTCCATTCCTCAGGCATCCTCTCACTCTCCAAGATTGTGTTAAACAATCTGGTTAAAAAGTCCACTGCCGGGGGGTGCTCGAGAGCACTGCATGGAGTAGACATAATTTTTAGAAGCTCCTCTGCGCGAGAATTTAATTTTAATATTTTGGCAGCCTTATTCCTTACTTTATTGGTCTTGGACATCTTCTTAACATAGCAGAGTCTGCCATGTTGGCACTATTGGTAGAGTATGCCAAAAAAGATGTCTAAATGAAGCAACTTGCTTCGACCAACCTCAGCTAATGCTAACAGCCCTGGCCCAGCAAGCTACGATAGCGGAGCACCTCCCAGCAATTCCTCCAACGATGACCGTGGTGATGAAGATGAACTACAGCTGATTTGGGAAAAAATCTCAAACAAGATTCTCAGCCACATGAACAACAGGTTTGATATATTGGAGCAGACACTGCAAGCTCTACAAAACACTCAAACTGAGCTACTTGAAAAGGTGGAACTCATGGAAGGGCAACTGTCGGAGCACGATAACCATATAAGCTGCCTGGAAAAGGCATTGTCCACCATGAAAGAAGAAAACGGCGCACTCAAGCTCAAAGTAGATGACCTCGAAGGCCGTTCACGCCGCAGTAACATCAAGATTATTGGTATACCTGAAGGAGAAGAGAGGGGTAAACCAACGGAATTTGCAGCGGCGCTCATTCCAAAGCTCCTGGGTGAGGATAACTTCCAGTCCACAGTGATCATTGACCGAGCACACTGCACCCTGAGACCGCCTCAGCCTGAGGGAGCCAGACCCCATGCCATCATTGCGAGGATAAGCTTCTATCGTGAAACAGAGCTGAAACTGTGGCTCCAGAGAACGCGGGAGCTGGAATACAAAGGCAACAAAGTCCTCATTTTTCCCAACTATACATCAGAGGTGATGCAACAGCAACGGGAATTCAATAACGCCCTTGGTAAGCTGTGGGAGCTTAAGATGGAGCACTCTCTCCTTTTTCCTGGGAGGCTTCGGATCAAGTATAAGGACCAATTCAAAGTTTTCACGACACTAGGTGAAGCAATGACATTTTTGAACACTTTAAATACCACATCATAAAAACCGTAATGTTTATTTGTTCATTAAGGGAGTTCATTTGCTGTTGAAATAACTTGTCGACACTCGGCAGTACTGTTCGTTTTTTAAATGAGACTGTCAATGTGTTTCTTTTCTGTTCTCTCTCAATTATACTGGCAGTGGAGTTGAGCCTTTGCCTGTTTATTTTTCCTCTTTTTCCTTTTTTTGTAATCAGGAAAGCACTTATGGGGTGGGTGGGGAAGATGTTCATGGGTATGTTCAGGTGGGCTATTTTGCACCACAACGTGTGTTTCTTATATAATGTTTAGTTATTTTTTGTGTGAAGTTGGGCTGTCGTCAGATTACTTTCATATCCAGGATAACATTATCAACTGATGGTGTTGCATATGGCAGCATTAACAATAATTTAACACTGGTCTCGAGGAATGTGAAAGGTCTTGGTCACACAATTAAGAGAGGTCGGGTTTTCTCTCATCTTAAATCACTGAAGGCAGACATCATTTTCCTCTGGGAAATGCATATTCGTGCAAATGTGCAACATAGGCTGAGAGCAAACTGGATTTCTCATGTTTTTCAGGCACCATTTACTTGCAAAGCTAAAGGGGTGGCTATACTTTTTTGTGAACACATCCCATTCTGCCTAGACTCTATGAAAGAAGATCCGCACGGCAGATACCTAATGATTTCTGGACATTAGGTATCAGCATTGTTATCCAATAACAATGCTGAATATTTACGGCCCCAATATAGATAATATGGATTTTTTTCTTAAAAGCATTTGACATTATACCTCCTTCCAGCTTCAATGTCATTATTGGAGGTGACTTTAATTGCTATCTCAACCCCTTTATAGATAGATTATCAACTAAACCACCTCCCATTATTGCCTCAGTGCAGGTACTAAATAGGCTAATTAAATCAATGAACATGGCTGACACATGGAGACTTCAACATCCCATCAACAAAGATTTTTACTTTTTTTTCCCATGTTCATAAATCTTACACTAGGACTGATTATTTTATTGTGTCATCTAAATTATTACCCCACACTACAAATTCCATATATCATAATATCCTGATTTCTGATCATAGTCCAGTATCACTTAAACTTAAAAATATTCTGTCTACACAAAAGTATAGCTGGTGTTTCAACCCTCTTCTCCTCCAAGAACACTCTTTTATTGAATACATGTCAACACAGACTGATGAATTTATTGCTGTAAATGATAATAATGAGGTATTTGACTCCATCTTATAGGAAACATTATCTCATTTGAATCCTCAAAAAACGAGAACATAATAGCCACCTTAGGGATATTGAAAAAACACTTCCTGCACTTGAAGAGACATACAGATCCTCTTTCTCTCAGTCAGACTACAATAACGTTTTAAAACTGAAATATGAATATAATAGCATTCTTAGTAGGTGTGTCATCTGCTCAACACCACTCCCCTGGCTCCCTGTACTGTCAAACATAGCCCCTCCACACATCCGGCGAGCAGTATTAACTCAAAGGATGCTCCAAAAAGTTAAAGATTCTCCTCACTTACCAATCCATGCAGATATCTACCCCCCACCTACTGCCCGACTTTCATCCAGACGGCCGATTTGGAAAAACCCTCCCCCAGCTGACTTCACCATCCAGACAGCTTGGCAAGAGGAATGGGAGAGCAAGGAGGTCCCAAACAAACACCTGGTGACAAACCCCACCGACAGGTCCCGGGCACCAACCTCCCAAGAAGACAGTGGTCTACACTCAATCGCTTCAGGACTGGACATGGCCCCTGCTTGGCCAGCCTTCACAGATGGGGCAGTAGCCCTAGCCCACTGTGCACATGTGGAGAGGAGCAAACAATGGAACACATCATAGAGGCTTGCCCGCAGACTGGAAGGAGGATTACACACCCTCCATACAGCAAACCAGGAGGCAACTGCTTGGCTTAAGGACTTTGCATTCGCTAAATAAATAAATAAAATAAATAGTAGGTGTGTTGGTAACCTTCTGCTAAAACTTAAACAGAAACATTTTGAACTTGCCGATAAACCAGAGAAATTATTAGCAAGCCAACTTAGGGGCGAGCAGGCTAGTAAAGCTATCCATAGGATCAAATCCAAATATGGTACTTTAATTACAAATCCAAAAGAAATAAATTCCTGCTTCAAAGACTTTTATAAAGAATTGTACTCCAGCAAAGTCCAGGTTATAGAAGCAGATTTCGCAGACTTTTTCACCAACTTAAATATTCCTCAATTAGATGATGACGCAAGAGAAGATCTAGACTCTGCAATTTCCAAAACCGATCTTTTAAATGGTATCCGAGCTTTCCCTCCTGGAAAAGCTGCCGGCCCAGATGGCTTTGGGTGTGAATTTTATAAGGCATTTCATGAAAAAGTTGCTCCCTTCATGATGGTGAATGACTCATGGAAAAACAAGAGATTTCCTAACTTGCTTTATGATGCAAATATTTGTTTGCTTTTGAAAAAAAGGAAAAGAAGAAACTAATCCTGCAAGTTACAGACCCATAGCTCTCTTGAACTGCGACCAAAAAATAATAACAAAGGTTCTGGCCACAAAGCTAAGCAATCATATCACCTCAATCTTGCATCCTCATCAAACTGGCTTTGTCCCAAATAGGTTTTCATTTAGTAATGTTCGTTTGCTATTGAATACAATATATTCTGCTCACAATGAGAACACACAAGGTGCCATTCTATCTTTAGATGCCCAAAAGGCATTCGAACAAATTGAATGGCCCTTTATGTTTGAGTCACTGAAACGTTTTGGATTTGGAGTAAATTTGGATTTGATTAAAATAATTTACTCTCATCCAACTTCCTCCATTCTCACTAACACATATAAATCCCAACCTTTTGAGCTGCAACGAGGGGTGAGGTAGGGAGACCCCCTCTCTCCCCTCCTCTCTGATATTGCTTTGGAACCTTTGGCAACTGGAATCAGGAGCCACCCAGGTGTTCACGGCGTAAGACCGGGCAATGTCGAAAGTCTTGTGAATCTGTATGCGGATGATTTATTGATTTGTCTAGCAGATCCAGTAGTTTCAGTTGAATTACATAAAATCATTTAGTAAATTATCAGGATATACAATTAATTGGGACAAATGCAAATTCATGCCCTTGGCAAACAATTTGAGTCCTACATTTCTGAACTCTTTACCATTTAAGTTGGTCACCACTCATTTTTACCCATCTATACATAAAATTCCTGGAAATTCCAAGTTTTTAATGAAACTGAACTACTTGGACTTGATTGATGATCTAAAAGATAACATCCGAAAATGGAGACTCCTTTCCCTCTCATTAATTGGCCGCATCAATGCCATAAAAATAGTTGTACTGCCAAAGTTTTTGTATCTTTTCCAGAACCTCCCTATTTATCTTCCCTTATCTTTCTTCAAACAGCTGAACTCAGTCATCCTCTCTTTTGTTTGGGCTAATAAACCACCTCGTGTCTCCAAAATCCACCTACAGAAAGATGGGAACAAAGGTGGCTTCAGTCTTCCTGTATTTAGGCACTACTACTGGTTCTTGCTTTTTGGCAGCGGGACTTCCCTGAAGATGACTGGCCAGCTACTACTCCAAAATGGCTAAAAATTGTGTCCAGATCAGCGTTGGGAACCTCTCTTCCAGCCCTACTTTTCTCTAGTGCACCTCACACCAAATTATCTAGCTACAACTTTGTCCTCAGAAATAAACTAAAAATTCTGAGCCAAATGAAAAGAGTCCTTGGGCTACCAAGTGTCTCGGTGCACACTCCTATCACACATAATCACCTGTTTAAACCAGCACTGAACAAACAAAGTGTTTGTGGACAGGAGAGAGAGAGGACTACGCTGTGTTGGAGACTTCTATATAGACAATAAATCTACATCATTTACTCAGCTGCAAGATAAATACCATCTCCCTCATTCACTTTTCTATTGTTATCTTCAAATACATCATTTTATACGGAAGCACGTCCCAGAATTCATAATCAAACCTAAGAGCCACACCTTCTATGATCTACAGTACTTCTCTTGCAACCAAATTCTAAACATCTGATCTCTCACTATGTTTCTGTCTTTACCGAACCAGTGGATGCCAGTTGTTTCAGGGAGGCCTGGGCTGGAGAGCTAGGTGTCCCGATTTCAGAGGAATTGCGGGAAGAAACTTTGACATGTAGTAAGAACTGCTCTATTAACTGCAGATGTAGACTAATCCAATTTAAGGGCCTACACAGATTGCACTACTCTAAAACTAAGCTTCACACCTTTGACTTCTAGCTTCAAACTCATGATTCTTTCTGACTCCCTCTTTACCTCCCAAACACTCTTCACATACTCTTCCTTCAAGATTACACCTACTCCATTTCTCTTCCTATCTACACCATGGTAGAACAGTTTAAATCCACCTCCAATGCTCCTAGCCTTGCTTCCCTTCCATTTGGTTTCTTGAACACAGTATATCTACCTTTCTACTCTTACGTCTTCAACCTGAGCCTGAAGCTGGGGAGGGTACCACAGCTGTGGAAAACATTTTTGTGTGGTACCTGTACCAAAGACTTCCCACCCCAAAGATCTGAACAGCTACAGACCAGTGGCCCTGACGTCCTACATGATGAAGACCCTGGAGAGACTGCTCCTTGCTCACCTCCGCCCCCTGGTGGGACCAGCGATAGATCCACTCCAGTTTGCCTACCAGCATGGCATTGGGGTGGAGGATGTGGTGATCTTCCTCCTTCACCGTTCTCTGTCCCACCTGGAGAAGCCTGGGAATGCAGTGAGGATCATGTTCTTTGACTTCTCCAGTGCTTTCAACACCATCCAACCGATGATCCTGAAGGACAAGCTGCTGTGCGCAGGGGTGGACCAGCACCTGTCATCATGGATCCTGGACTACCTCACAAACCGGCCTCAGTTTGTGAGAACCCGGGACTGTGTGTCCGACACGATCATCGGTAGCACGGGGGCCCCCCAGGGAACGGTTTTGGCTCCCTTCCTGTTCACCCTTTATACTGCGGACGTCTCACACAACACAACACACTGCCATCTACAGAAGTTCTCTGACGACTCTGCGATCGTTGGCCTCATCTCCAACGGAGATGAAGCTGAGTACAGAGGGCTTATCCAGGACTTTGTGGACTGGTGCCATCGGAACTACCTCCAGATCAACGCGAGGAAAACTAAGGAGCTGGTGGTGGACTACCACAGGCAAGGACAACCCCTCACAGCACCAGTAAATATACAGGGAACAGACATCGAGATGGTGACATCCTACAAGTACCTGGGTGTTCATCTGAACAATAAACTAGACTGGTCACACAATACCGACGCACTCTACAAGAAGGGACAGCGCAGGCTGTTTCTACTGAGGAGACTCAGGTCTTTTGGCGTACAAGGGCCGCTGCTGAAGACATTCTACGACACGTTGGTGGCATCAGCCATCACTTTTGGAGTGGTCTGCTGGGGCAGTGGCATTACAGCAGCCGATAGGAAGAGACTGAACAAACTGATCAAGAAAGCTAGCTCTGTCCTGGGGCAGCGCCTTGACCCAGTGGAGGAGATGGGAGAGAGAAGGATGGTAGCTAAACTGTCATCTCTGCTGGAGTCCGAGTTCCACCCTATGCAGGACATACTGAATGCACTGAGTAGCTCATTTAGCAGCAGACTACATCATCCTAGGTGCACAACCGAGAGGTTTCGCAGGTCCTTCCTACCTACGGCTGTCAGACTGTACAACCTAGCAAAAAGACGTGACAACCTAATAGTATTGAATGCAAAAGACGCAATAGACTTACACAATGGTCCCCTCCGGTATACAACTAGGAAAATACCAGTCGCTATGGAGGGTGAGAATATGTATGGGTACATAATCATACCATGTAGGATAACTAAGTAGACGGTTATGCTGTTTCATTCCATCTAGCTACAATGCTCCGCACTGTGTGTGTTTATATATTTATTCTATCTAGCAACAATGCTCCACGCTGTGTGTGTTTATATATTTACATATTTATTCCATCTAGCTACAATGCTCCGCACTGTGTGTGTTTATATATTTACATATTTATTCCATCTAGCTACAATGCTCCGCACTGTGTGTGTTTATATATCTACATATTTATTCCATCTAGCTACAATGCTCTGCACTGTGTGTTTATATACTCATATATTTATTCCATCTAGCTACAATGCTCTGCACTGTGTGTCTATATATATCCACTACCGTTCAAAAGTTTGGGGTCATTTAGAAATTTCCTTATTTTTGAAAGAAAAGCACTTTTTTTCAATGAAGATAACTTTAAACTAATCAGAAATACACTCTATACATTGCTAATGTGGTAAATGACTATTCGAGCTGCAAATATCTGGTTTTTGGTGCAATATCTACATAGGTGTATAGAGGCCCATTTCCAGCAACTATCACTCCAGTGTTCTAATGGTACAATTTGTTTGCTCATTGCGTCAGAAGGCTAATGGATGATTAGAAAACCCTTGTGCAATCATGTTAGGTCTGCAATGCTGTAATTGCTGCAAATGGAGGATTCTTTGACGAAAGCAAAGTTTGAAGGAAAAAATTATTATTTCAAATACAAGTCATTATTTCTAACCTTGTCAATGTCTTGACTATATTTTCTATTCATTTTACAACTCATGGTGGTAAATAAGTGTGACTTTTCATGGAAAACACAAAATAATTGTCTGGGTGACCCCAAACTTTTGAACGGTAGTGTATATTTATATGTACATATGTATACTCGCTGCTCTTGTTTTTTTTCTTGCCTTCTGATTGTTGCTCTGAGTGTTGCTATCCCTGTGCTGTTGCAATCCTGGAATTTCCCCATTGTGGGACTAATAAAGGCTTATCTTATCTTATCTTATAATATCAGTCAACTCTCTGCCTTTACCAGTCATAGTTGAAAGACGATAAGAACAACGCACTCATTGTGTATGCTTACACCTTTATTGCCGACCACACAAAGTGAGATGAGAGTCTCCAGAAAAAAAACATAACCGCTATCCCCCTTCTGCTCGCTTTCACAATAAAAGCCCTGCGGATAACAGCACAACAAACACATGATAAATGACAGTTATATACAACATATTGTATCTGAAACTTAACAATCTCCCTGTCTTTTTTTTTTTTTTTTTTAAATCAGTCATATTCAAACCCATTAAGTCCAACAACATAAACATATACACGTGCTCAAATAAACCCTGAGCTTGAAGACAGAACATAACTGTTAAACAAAGCTTAAATATGAATAGAAGACAGAACATAACTGTTAAACAAAGCTTAAATATGAATAGAACTGTATGTTCTCAAGTTTTCATTTTTTTAAGTAATACTCTGACCCCCTATTCACCAATAGTCCATTGCCCTTCACTCAGCGCCTTGAGCAACTGGTGAGCTGATGCACCCCTTTTTGTGAGGCAGTCTGCGAGTTGTTCTCTTGTGCTCTGCCACAGTATCTGTTCAATTTTCTGCATCTGAATAAGCTCTTTGATGCTACTAATTTCCAAACTAAGTCTTTTCTCAGAAACTGACTTTGTGGATTTTAGTGCATCAGTTAGCGAACGGTTGTCTGTTACACAGATTATTGGAGGGGCATGGTTCGTGTCTTCTGCGGTCAACTCAGAAAACAGTGTAGCTAGAAAAAGTGCATTGTCAACTCCCTCAGACATAGCCAGGGTTTCACCAGCTAGTGTACTTCTCACTACCCTTTTTACTCTCTTTGATTGCCAAGAAAGAGGTGAAAACTTTCCCTTTTCTCCCATGAGAGCAATGAAATGTCCTCCTTGAGTGCCTCCATCAGACAGGTTTCCAAATGAGGCATCACTAAACACAGTTATTTTTAGTGCACTGTCTTTTCCCAAATGTGAAAAGTTTAACACAACCTTCTTTGACTTTATCTTGCACACTATTCTGTTTGCTTCATGGATCGTGTGCACAGTTGCATCTTTCAGTGTTGAAGCCAGGTTACTAGCATCAAACATCACATCTGGTCTACTCTGCCTGGCAACCCAGAGAATCTGACCAATCTTTGATCTGAGTTGATCTTTTTCCTCCTCCCAGAGAGGCGAATCTTGCTGTACTGCTCGCGATGGGTCAATGTGTATGGGCTGCATGTGCTGAATGTATTTCTCCTGGTGCATTTGCACCTTTCCATCAAGAGTCACAAAGTCTACTCCCACATAAGAGAAGTGTTTGTGTGCTTCACGCCCAACCTGGAAAACAGATTTCAGGTGAGGTATGACTGTTGTGGCGAATTTTTGTGTGCCTCCCCATATGAAATCATCTACATGACAGGCGAGCACCCCAGACACGGTGCAGTCTTGATCTATCCAATAGAAAACAGCTGGATCGACCTTTGACATTTGTCCACCTGCTTTCAGCACCATCTCTTTGACTCTGTTGTACCAGTACAATGATGCATCTGCTAAGCCATATACACACTTTTTGAGCTTCCATAATATTCCATTACAGTTGGCTTCAGGAGGTGGTCTAATGTAAATGTCACGTGACACCTCCATTCCCTGAAGAAATGCTGACTTTATGTCCATAGAATGAAGTGACCATTGTTTTTGACAAATAACTGCTGTTAGCAGTCGTAAGGACTCTGAAGCACAGGTGGGTGAGTCCTTTTGCAGCTCAGACATCTCCATCTCCTCAAAACCTCTTGCCACCAGACGAGCTTTTGGCACTAATCCTGAGACGGTTTCTTTGAGAGTATACACCCACCTTGTTGAAATACACTTTTGTCCCTCATCCTTCATTTCTACAAACACACTGTTATCTCTCCAGCATTTAATTTCTTCTTGTTTGGCTTTATCAAATGATAAATCATTAGCCACAAACACATCTTCATTAGCGTTTACATCAGTGACAGCAGGTTCAATCTCAAGACTCTGTACCTGTGTTAGATCAACAGATTCTGTGTTACCATCTAGACCAGGGGTGGGCAATCATGTGCCATGGAGGGCCATTCTACTGCAGGTTTTCTGTTCCACCCAGTCTCTTCAGCAGGTGTTTTCAATGATTAGCAATCCTTGAAGCTGGTCAGAGCACACACCTGCTGAAGAGACTGGGTGGAACAAAAAACCTGCAGTGGAATGGCCCTCACTGCCCACCCCTGATCTAGACAATCAGGCTCCATAAAAAGCAAGTTATACCAATTTTTATATTTCCCTGTTGCTTTGCCTGCCCGCCCCAAAACTTTGGCTGTGTGTTTAACCCCACTGTCTTTGTCTGTGTATTTCAGGACCTGCCCCGTTTTCAAACAAACACCGGATGTTTCAGCTGTGTTTGTTTCTCTGTTAGGCATTTCTGGTTGTATTTCATGAGTCTCTCTGTCACCATTCGTGGAAAGTGAAATCTCACTCTGAACTCCAGTAGCTTCTTCGGTGCAATGGGGCTGAAGCATGTTTTCTTGAACCTCCATTTCATTTTCTGTGTTCTCCATGTTTTCAGCAGTTCCTATCATTCCTTGTTTTTCACCAATGTCTGTGTTGTTTTCTGAATTTCCATTTGTTGTCTGATGTTCACTACTTTTAGGGTTCACTTTTCTCAGTCTGAGATGATGCACTCTTACGCAGGTTCCTCCGTGTCGAACAAACACCACTGCACCATCCTGGCCAATAACAACTGCTGGCCCTTTCCACTCTGGACAGTCCACTCTTTTATAGTAGATTTTATCACCCACTTCATATGTTTCATCTGTGTGACGGATTTGTTTGCGTAGTGCTCTCCGTATTCTTTCAGAACATTCTGCTTCTGTGAAAGCTCTTCTTGCAACGTGCAAAGCAGAGATGTGTTTTGCAACCCATTCACTCTTTGTAGTGCCCTCTAAGGCTGGGAGTTTATCATTTAACACAGAGGGCAGGTTGGGATTCTGTCCAAACACCAGTTGATATGGGCTGAATCCATGAACATTGTGCATAGTGTTTTTTGCCATGAGTGCCCAATCTAGAGCAGTGCTCCAGTCACAGCAGTTACCGGCTTTTATTTTCATTATGATCTCTGTGAGTGTTTGATTATGTCTCTCTAGAAGTCCATTGCTCCACGGGCTGTAGGCAGCTGTTGTCTTAACTTCTATGTTGAAATTCTCTGCCATATCTCTCACCTCATCATTACTGAACTCTCCTCCATTGTCACTAAACAGTTTCTGTGGTGGTCCATGTACACTTACCCACACATGAATGAAGTGCTTCACTATTTCTGAGGCCTTTTTTGTAGTGAGAATGCTGCCTGCACTGAATCTCGTGAATTGATCAATAATGTGAAGATACCACAGGCCTGGCTTCAGTTCATGTAGATCAACTGCCACAGTTTCATTATACTGAGATGCTAGTGGCAACCCAACTGCAGGCCTTGGTTTGGTCTTACTGTACCTTTGGCAAATGTCACATTCACTGATGATTTTTTTTTAGGATCATGTTGCATTCTGTGTCTTTGTTTCCAGAGCTATCGAGCAGCTTCTGCAATTTGTCAGCAGAAGCATGGCCAAACTGTTTGTGAAGCTTCACCAGGATTTTGTCTTTTTCAGCCACGTTCAAATTGTCCGTGATTGTCAGGATCTCCTCATCCCATTGCTCTTGATTCTCATCTGCATTTTCATGTTTTGTGACATCATCATCAGCTGTCAAAATCTGCTCATCATGCTGACTGTGTCTATTTTTTCTGTCCATAATGTTCACACAATAGTGACCAGAGCTGGTAAAGTCAAGTTTCACTGGTCGCTGAAACATGACTGCACTGTCATTTTCCATGTCCAACACTGTTCCTGCTCTTTTCAAAGATGTTTTGCTCAGAAGAAGTGGGATTTTTACAGGAACAACCTCAGTCTCAATACTACATTTTGTCTGTCCAATCTTTGCAGGTATTTTCCACCTTTTTGTGGAATGAATCACTTTTCCATCACCAAATTTAAATGGTTTGTTACTCTGCTTCTCTGTTTTTTTCATATTATTTATCTCACTCAGACTCAGCCTTGTCATGTAATTATCAAGCCATTCTTGTCCACACACAGTCCGAGTGCATGCGGTGTCGATTATTGCAGAATCAAAACACTCAGTCATAAAGATTTCTGCTTCATTGGGTGACTCTTTAGTAAACAGGGTAAAGTTACACTCCTCTGTGTTACTTACTTCACCCGCTTTTATAAATTTGACTTGTTCACTTCTGTGTGGACAGTCTTTAGCCCAGTGAAATGTGCTTTGGCAGATGGCACATCTTGATCTCCGGCCATACCTGTCCAGGGGGTTGGTGCCTGCTTGTGGTGTTTTTTGTTTACTATTCCAGGAGGAAGACTTTCTTGTTTGCCGGTTTTGTACTGTGATATAGGCCGTTTCCTGATTAATGCCCGTGGTTAAAACAGATGAATTTTCACCAAATATTCGCTTGAGTGCTGATTTCATCGAGGCAAAAGTTAAGTCTGTACACGCAGTCAAGGCGAGCTGCCGATCTTTAACATCCAGGCATGCAGTGTCTAACAACTTAAATGCAAGCACAGCATCGGGAAGCTCCATCTTATATTTGCGCATGCGGGTGTAGCGCTGCTCAAAGTCTATTATATAGTCTGCCATAGACACACCGCTGTCTTTCTTTATCCGGTCAAAATGGGAGTAGGCCTCATAAACTCGGTCTTTTTCTTCTTTCAAGAATAAGTTATCAAGATTCAAAAGTAAAGTGTCCATACCAGTGTCTCCATTCAGGTCATCTATCGGTATCTCCATCGCCACTTCCCGCGCTCTTCCTGATAGCGCCAAAACCACAGCGAGCACTTGTTTCTTTTTTTCCAGCTCCGTGACTCGGGTCCAAATCGTGACTTCATTCTTCCAACTTTCATAGGGCTTCCCCTCATCAAACGTCGGCGGGACTCTATAGTTGGTAACCATCCTCTGCTACCATTGAAAGACGATAAGAACAACGCACTCGTTGTGTCTGCTTACACCTTTATTGCCGACCACACAAAGTGACATGAGAGTCTCCAGAAAAAAACATAACCGCTTCCCCCCTTCTGCTCGCTTTCACAATAAAAGCCCTGCGGATAACAGCACAACAAACACATGACAAATGACAGTTATATACAACATATTGTATCTGAAACTTAACAATAGTCCCTACATTTAACATCCCTACTCTCACCTCCACACTTCTACCTTTCCTTTTCTCTCTCTCCCTCCTAATACGTCTCCCCCCTCTCCTCCTCCCCCTCAATCTTTGACCAACAGTAGCCCAGTTTCCACCGACACCCTGTCATCTCTTCAGTTTTTTAACCATACATTTGTCTCGAGCGTTTCATCTATGGTTTCATCTATGGTCCTCACAGGTGTATCTCTGTACGTACCCTGAGCCTTGAAGGTGTTCAGATCATGTCTGAAGGTATGTGTTGGCTCTCTCTGCTGGAGGACACTCAGGTAACCCAGTTCCTGGACCTCCACTTTCTCCGCCTCCTTCTTCCACACCGTCACCATCACCTGAACAAACCACTGAGGGTTAGCTAACTAGAATGAAGCAGTCATGGAACATCTAAAACCAGACAGACCTTGACTTTTAGCGTGCTGACAGGAAGTTTGTCCAGAGAGACGGTGAGGGGGAAGATGACTTCGTCCGTCAATACCACTGGCTCGTCCAGAGGAGACTGACAGCGAGACCCAAACACAACAATGACATTAGACCAGTTCTGAAGCTTTTTTCTTCTAAATTTGCTACTTTATAGTTTCACTTCACACATATACATTCACTACATTATCAATGACTGTTATAAATTTCTAAGAAAAAAAAGCTGAAAATTTACAGGAAAAAAGTCACAAATGTATGAGAAAAAAAGTTTTAAAAAATTGTCACCCATACTAAATGTACAAAAAAAGACTTGCAAATTTAAGAGAAAAAAGTCACAATTTTTTGAGGAAAAAAATGCAAATTTACAAGAAAAACATGCAAACTGTTGAGAAAAAAAAGTTGCATATTTTTTGAGAAAGTCACAAATTTGAGAAAAAGGATACAGATTTATGAAAAAAGTTGAAAAATGATAGGAAAAATGCATAAAATTTACAAGTAAAGATTTGCAAATTTATGAGGAAAAAAGTCACAAATTTTTGAGAAAAAAGTTTCAAATCAACAAGAAAAAAGTTTCAATTTTACAGGAAAAAATGCAAATGTTCAAGGAAAAAAAAAGCAAATTTATGAGAAATTCTACTATTTTACATTTTCTCTCCATGTGTGTGAATCTGCTACATTATCCAGGAAATTAATAAAGAAACAAAGAAATTCAATTTTGAAAAAGTTGCAAATTTATGAGATAAAGTTGCAAATATCTGCAAAAAAGTCACAACTTTTCAAGAAAAAAATACAAATTTATGAGAAAAACATGTTTTAAAAAAAATCAAGAAAAAAGTTGCAAATTTATGAGAAAAAACACAATTTTTTTGAGGAAAAAGTTCCAGATTTACAAGGATAAAAATGCAAATTGTTGAGAAAAATGTTGCAAAGTTTTGAGAGAAGTCACAAATTTATGAGAAAAAATTGAAAATTTATGAGGAAAAAAAGTCTAAAAATTGCATGTAAAAAGTTGCAAATTTTGGAGAAGAAAAACCGTAACTTTATGATAAAAATATGCAAATTTTTGAGGAAAGGCAAATTTTCATGAAAAAAATGCAAATTTATGAGGAAAAGGTAAAAGAAATTCAAGAAAACAGTTGCAAACTTATGAGAAGAAAAAAATTTTGAGGAAAAGTGCAAATTTACAAGAAAAAAATGCAAATTTATGAGAAAATGTTGCAAATTTTCGAGACAACTCCAGTATACCTGGACCGGAGCCCTGCGGAACTCCCTAGACGCCGTCCCGGAGGAGTTGTGGATCAGCAACTGTTTGCAGTCCCTGAAGCTCCGACACCGGGAGTCCACCCGGCTGCCGAGTGCCGCAATGGCTGCCTCCGCCGCAGCAATGTAGTCCTCCTCGCCGTCCTCGTCGCCATCCTCCCCGCCGCTCTGGTAGTCACGTTGGTGCTGGTAGTGGTTGCTGCGGTGACGGCCGCTCTCGCCTGGGCTCACGCTGGCCACAGCACACAGGGACCCGGCCAGCTCCCTCCACGCCCGACTGCTGGCCGACTCCGACCCAAAGCACGGTGGCAGAGCGTTGGCGTCATCTGCTGAAGGAAACAGACATAACGGACATGATAAGATGTTTGAATGAGAAATTTATGAGATTCAAGATTCAAGATTCAGAGGCTTTATTATCATGTGCACAGTTAAGAAAGGCTACATTTCCTGAGCAATGAAATTCTTACTTTGCTCTCCGAACGAATGCCAAGTTAAAGGTACAGAAACAACAATTCTAATAGGTCATGACACACTAACACAGTAACTCAGTCCTAGTACTGATGGATGCTAAGACACATACACCAACACACAGTTAGGCAGTACAGGAATGAAAATGAAAGTCACCGGATGACTAAAGTGAGAATGATATATTGATATCAGAGATGATGTGAACCTGAGATGGCATGAACCTATGTCCAGTGTGCTAATGAGCAGTTTGCAACAAGCAGTGTATAATTACAAATTATTGATAAGTAGCAGCAGAGATGATATGGACATCAGACAGGTGATACTATATCTACTGTACAGGTGAGCAGTGTGCAAATTTAGCAGCCGGTGTGTGAGTTCCTATATGCAAAGCTCTGTTACAGAGTTTTGGGAGTTGTTGTCTGTTCATGAGTCTGATGGCAGTGGGAAAGAAGGAGTTTTTCAATCTGTTTGTCCAGCCTTTCACACTTCTGTACCTACGGCCTGATGGTAGAAGTGTGAACAGTCTGTGCTGGGGGTGGGTGGGGTCCCGGAGGATGGTGTCAGCTCTCTTTTGGACTTTGTGGTGGTAGATGCTCTGCAGAGAGGGGAGTGGAGTCCTGATGATCTTCTCCGCTGTCTTCACCACTTTCTGCAGGCATTTGCGCTCCAGGGCAGTAGTGCTACCGTACCAAGCAGTGATGCAGTTTGTCAGGACGCTCTCGATGATGCAGCTGTATAAATTGTTGAGGATCCTGGAAGACATACCGAACTTCTTCAGCCTCCTCAGAAAGTACAGTCGCTGTTGAGCTCTCTTGACCAGCTCTGTGGTGTTGTGTGTACTCTTAAGGTCCTTGCTGATGTGGATGCCCACGTATTTAAAGCTGCTCACCCTCTCCACCTCAAGCTTCCAGATGAACAGTGGCTGATGGGGTCTCCTCCTCCCTTTCCTCATGTCCCCAATCATCCAGTCTACTGGTCTGTAATCATTCAGACAGGTCGGCAGGCTCCTTTTGGGGACGGGGATGATGGTTGTTGTTTTGAAGCAGGAGGGGACTATGTTCTGGTTGAGGGAGAGGTTGAAGATTGCTGTGAGGACGTCAGTCAGCTCTGCAGCGCATGCTCTGAGGGCCCGTCCAGGGATGCTGTCTGGTCCTGCTGCCTTGTGGGGGTTAGTATTCCTCAGTGCTTTGTTTACCTGGCCTGGTGAGACTCTTAGTGGGTGGGTGGGGGGGGGGTGAGTGTATGCCTCTTCTCTGTGCTGTGGCTGATGGTCTTGAAGTGGGTGTAAAATATGTTGAGATCGTCCGGCAGGCTGTCTGTAGGGCTAGTGGTGCTGCTGTTGCTCTTCTTGTAGTCTGTGATGTGTTGCAGGTCTTGCCACATGTGCCCCTGGTCAGGAGTGGAGTAGAGGCTGTCCAGCTTTTCTCTGTACTGCCTCTTGGCTGTTGCTATAGCCTTCCTCAGTCCATACTTTGCAGCTTTGTACTCAACCTCACAGCCTGATTTAAATGCATGAGAGCGAGCATGCAGCATCTGACGTACCTGACTGTTGATCCAGGGCTTCTGGTTGGGGAACTTCCTGACCTGTATGGTGGGTATGATGGTATCAACACACGTGCTGATGTACCCAGTCACGTATTCAGCATAGTCCTGTATGTTAACAGAAGAGTCCTCTTGAGTGGCTGCAGCTTTAAACACATCCCAGTCTGTGCAGGCAAAACAGTTTTGCAGGATGTTCTCGGTCTCTGGAGTCCAGCACTTGATTTGCTTAATAACTGGGTTTGTTGTTTCAGCTTTTGTCTGTAGGCTGGGTACATAAACAGTGAGATGTGATCTGACTGTCTGAAGTGGGGGCGGGGTGCCGCTCTGTAGACTCCACGTATGTTGGAATAGACACAATGTGCTTTTATCGCGGGTGGGAATGTCCACATGCTGGTAATATTTGGGGAGTACGATCCATACGGTAATATTTGGGGAGTACGATCCATATCTAAATTTCACTGGTTAAAGTCGCCAGCAACAATAAAAACAGCATCAGGGAAAACAGCATGAGGTAAAATTTATGGATGCACGGGGAGAAAAATTCATATAAAACATAAAAATAAACTAAGAAGAAAAAAACTAAGGATTGCATAAAAATATACAAATTTTAAGAAAACAAATTGTCAGATTTAGCTGTGATAAAGTTACAGACTTACTTCTTTAATCATTTAATTCTTAAATATTTTACCCCGCAGTCCTTAGTTTGGTTCCATATTTTCCCTTTATTATTTTAGTCCTGAGTTTGTCCATTTTTTAAAATTTACATAAACTTTTTGAATAAAAAAGGTGCAAATTTACAAGAAAAAAGTCACATTTTTATCAGGAAAAAATGCCACATGTAAAATTTATGAGAAAAATTTTGCAAATTTAGGAGAAAAATGTGGCAAATATACAAGAAATAAATGGGACATTTAGCAGGAAAAAAAACCCCAAATTTACAAGGAAACAAGTAGCAATTTTAAAAGAAAAGTTTAACAAATTTCCAACAAAATGTCAGAAATTAATGACCAGAAAAAACAGAAAATTATTACAAATTACAGAGGAAAAAAGTGACAAACTTGCAAAAAGGTGGAAACTCTATAAGAAAAATAAAACCCATAAAATGTACATTAAAAAATGGCAAATTTAAAAGAAAAAGGTCACAATTTTGGGGAAAAAATGGCAAATTTACAGAGCAAAAACGATCAAATTTAAGGGAAAAAGTGGAAAAGTTAAGAGAAAGTCACAAATTTCAAAGTAAAAAAACGTGACAATTTATGAGGAAAAAAGGTATCAAATTAACAAAAAAAAAAGCAACAGAAAAAGAGGAAAAAATCCACAGATTTACGAGCCAAAGGTGATTAACGGACTGACTGTATTTTTTTTTTTTTAGGTCTAATTAAGGCTTTAATTTTGGAGAAGTGGATTCATAATTTAAATGGGACATTAGAACGATGGTGCGGTTTTGCGCGTGCGCAGTTTGGGCACCGATGACCGCTCTGTTGTCGTTATTGTTATCATTATCAGTGATGATGAATAAACCATCCCCCACACACAGCATCCCCCACCCCCCGCTTCCTCCTTCTCTTACCGGATCCGGGCTCGGCCTCCGTCCCCCCCGCCGCCTCCTTGCACCGCAGCACCAGCAGGAAGCGGACCGTCTCCCCCAGGTAGAGGTGACTCCTCCGTGGCAGGCTCCGGTACCGGGCCGGGTCCGACAGGTCGGTGATGGGGACGGCGGGGAAGTACATGAAGTACTCACACTGGGACTCCATCATCTGCACCATGGCGACAGAGGAGGAGGAGGAGGAGAAAAAAGAGGAGGATGCTGCGAGGAGGAGGGGGAAACAATGAAACACTCGCTTCCTGTACGCACTTTCATAATAAAAGTGCCGAGTAACAGGGGTTAAAAAAGTGAGCCCATTTCTCCCTCTGGTGGTGAATATCTGCATAACATTTATGTGCAGTACAACTATACAATGACAATAAAGCCTATTCTATTCTATTCGATTCTATTTGAGTGTGTGACATGATGGTGAGAGCGGAGTTGAATGCAGTCTTGCATTTTATTAAAATGACAAGCTTAAATTGAAGCACTTTGAGAAAATCTGGAAAAGTAAACAAATAATTAAAAAAATGAACAAAATATGACAAACATTTCATTAAGTGTGAGCCGTTAAAATGTGGAAGAAATGCCATCAATGACCCCTTCAAGCCTTTTACACTGTTAATAGTAAACTACTGGTTTATTATAGGAAGTAATCACAGTTTCAGTTATCAAGCTCCCCTCCTGTGGAACAATCTTCCCAGTTCAGTTCAGGAGGCAGACATTCTTTCTTTATTCAAGAGTAAGTTGAAATCCTTTCTCTTTAATACAGCCTGTAGTTAAAAATGTTGCCACTGCCAGGCCTTCACCCACATGTGGAGCCTAACCCGGCTTGATACTGGCAGGTCTGGCTGTGAATGTTAGTGTTGAATTGTATTTGCTATGTTTGTTTTGAATGTATCTACTGCCAGGCCTCCTACTTTTCTACCTCTTTTTTCAACCCAGCCAGTCGAGGCAGATGGCAGTCCTCTATGAGCTATGGTTCCGCTCGAGGTTTCTGCCCGTTAACGGGAAGCTTTTCCTTGCCTGTGTCACCGCAGTGCTTGCTCTTAGGGGTCTCTGCTGGGTACTATAAATTTGAAAGTGTGGCCTAAACCCACCTTTTTTGGGAAGTGCCTTGAGATGACCTGTGTTGTGATTTGGCACTATATAAATAAAATTGAATTAAAGTGAATCACAGGACATGCAAAATAACGCAGTGATGTCAGTCTGAGTCACATGTAAAAACAATATGGATGTGTATGAGAGCAGTTATGTCTGTAATAATAGTCAGGAGTACTCTTATGCCATACAGCGAACTGAACTTTATTAAGGACACACACAGCTATATACAGTCTGGCAGTAGCCCACCTGACGTCACACCCAGGGCAGGTACGGCAAGGCCTAAGTGTCATGTATGCTGTGTAATTGCAGAGCACACAAGTGAATTGATACAAGCCCAAAGTGCAAGTGAAGTAAACGTGTTTATTAACAAAGGAAACAACACAAAATAGTGTCCGTGAATACAGTCAAATGGGAATGATAAGAGGGCGCAGGCGACAAACTCAGTTGGCAAGCCCCATGCGCTCCCAGGTGGAACTGGGCAGTGGAAAGGAAGGGCAAATAATAATAGGAAGGAAGACTTACATAGGCGTTGGAGCACAACTGGCTCTGGAAACAACAACACCCGCAAAAGTCCAAAGAATAAGAGAAACCAACAACGAGTGAGCCTGGACTTCAAATGTAGACTGATGCTGACACACTGGGTGCCTCCACTGCCACACATAAATACCCCCATAGACTAATGAACGGCAAGTGGAAACAGGTGCGCAGTGACAGCTGGTATGTGAGTGAATGAGAATGTGTGTGTGTGTGTGTGTGTGTGTGTGTGTGTGTGTGTGTGCGAGCGCGCATGTGAGTGCATGCATGTGTGTGCGTCACTAAGTGAGCATGACTATAAGTGTGTGCATGCATGTGTATGTGTGGAAACACAAGAGATGATGGAAAACAGCTGGTGAGTGCCTGGCCAAGAGCGAGAGAGAGGAGGGAGAGGAGGAGGCGTGGCCGCAGACTGGCAGAGAGCTCTAATAACCTGCCAGCTTGAAATAATTAACAACAATCAGGACCTACAGCCACAGATCATGGGTGGGGTTGGAGACATCTACCCCAGCCCATGACACTAAAGGCCACACACTCTCATCATACTCTCTACACATCATTCCCCTCGCCCTTACAAAAGTGCAAAACACATACACACAACGCACCTAGCATCATGGCTAACCTTCCCGTTGCCATGGAATGAGCCTTTAGCTCCTCTGAGCTTACTTGTTTAGCTCCTCTTGGCGCCAAAAGCCTCAATACTCACAGCCCCAGCTTCTTGTCCCTTTGACGTTCGGCAAAATCTCCAGCCAGCCGCAAGACAGCATCCGCATAAAACTCTGTCTCTCCCAACATGCCGAGAATTCTCCAACCCTCTGTGCTGAGACGACGGATCAGAAGTGCCCAACCTTGGTCTCCGTCGAGTCTACCCAGGTCCAGCCCAGCAATGTATCCCCCAACCAAAGCCATCCAATCCGGCCACTGGGTCGCTGGCTCCCCCAGACACTCCAGAAACGACGGCAGAGGTGGAGATAGCCCATACGCCTCCATGATTTTTCTCTCATCGCCAAAATGTCATGTCTGTAATAATAGTTGGGAGTATTTACATGGCAATTGAAAATTGCCTTATAATCATAAATCCATTTAATCTAGGATAGCAGATGGATTTCTTGTACACAGAACAACATTTTTAATACATGACATTTGTGTTAGCAGTTTATTGGCAGCACATTCATCTTGATCTGTTTATTGAAATGCTTATGAACAGAGTTGTAAGAGCAGACCAAGAGCAATGAAGTTCTGGATACAAGAACAGATTGCTGATCTTTGTGGTTTAACTCCAAACACTAGCTGAGCCACCAGCTGACCATTCATCACCCATCATCTATTAATATTTTAATTTTTTAAATGAAATCTAGATGGAGTATTCTTAAACTGCTGAAATGTGTTAGTAGGGCTTTTCTGAAATATCTGAGTAGCTCCTCTGGCATTCAGCTGGCCTGTCAGTCAGCCTAGACAATGTACAAGTTAGCTTGACATAGATTAGACCAAGCAGATACATTATCAATACGTTTAGCAAGTAGTGTAAATTCTCAAGATCCCTGGTGGGTTAGGACAGGAAGTGATATTATTATGTGAAATTAAGTAATATTATTATGCTGTTTCCATTAGCCCCATGGAATTTTTTTACTCAAGCAAATGGTTAGTCACTGAGCACAGGGGCCCCCTAAGGGTGAATGCTCAGCCCACTGCTCTTCACCCTGCTGACCCATGACTGTGTACCAGCCTACAGCACCAACCACATCATCAAGTTTGCGGACGACACGATGGTAGCGGGCCTCATCACCGACAGTGAGGAGGCCAACAACAGAAATGAGGTGAGCCAAGTGGTCCAGTGGTGTAGAGACAATAATTTCTTCCTGAACATGGGGAAAACCAAGAGATTGTGGTCGACTTCAATCTTGGAAAAGAAGATTTTAAATCTCAATGAGGTTTTCATGGTTAAATAAAGGTCAGATAAAGAGGACACACACAGCTTCCCCCTCTGATCATTGATGGAGCAGCTGTGGAGAGGGTGAGCAGCACCAAATTCTTGGGGGTGCACATCTTTGAGGACCTCTCCTGGTCCAATAACACCACATCACTGGCCAGGAAGGCTTAAACTCGCCTCTATTTCCTCCGCAAACTGAGGAGAGCACAAGTTCCACCCCCCATCATGTGCTCATTCTATCAGGGCACCATTGAGAGCATCCTCATCAGCTGCATCACTGTGTGGTATGGAAGCTGCACCGCCTCCTGTCGGAAGACATTGCAAGGCACAATGAATGCAGCCAGCAAGATCACTGGTGCCCCTTTGCCCCCCCCCCCCCCCGGACATCTACATTATCCACCTCACCCGCAAAGCCATCAGCATTGCAGGCAACACCTCCCACCCTTCACACTCTCTCTTCAGCCCCTCAGGCTCCTGGCCTGCTCCACAAGACTGCTAAACAACTTTGTTCACCAGGCCATCAGGATCCTGAACTCTGTCTCTCCCCCCTTTCCCCCCGGGACCATAACACACTCAACTGCACAATAACTACCTCAGCTGTTTGCACAAAAAGGCTGGCACACCAACAGTATTACATCTGCTGCAGTTTGTCTCTGCACCTTACTTCAGTCATTTGCACAAATGTCATAACTGCTGGAGTCTGTCTGTATTGCAATATTGATCATGTGCAGTCAAGTCTGTCACTGTCTGCACCTACGCTACCTCATAAAACTTGCAACTATGAGTTTTACTGCTCTACCTGTTTCTGCATATAGGATTGCTGGGTTTTATCATTTGTCTTTATTTGCATTACAGGTAGCATTACTGGCCATAGACTGCTGTTGTTTTTCCAGCCTTATTTCTTTTATATATATATATTGCACACACTGCTGAAGAGAAAGAACTGGCTTTTCAATTCTCCTGTTATGCCCTGTATGTACAGTAGTATTGACAAATAAAATCCTTGAAATATAGGGAAAAATGCTGCAAACATACAATAAAGGTCAACAATACATTGCAGGAAAATAAATAGAACAAAATTATTCTCTTACTGATGTTAACAGACCAGCTTATTCTAATAATGCCACTGTTTTATATTGGGGAAGGGGGGGCTGAAAAGTTCATTGTAGTCAAATTTCACCAAATGTGGTTTATTTTTCAACATCCAAGCGCTGCAAAATCGATGGAAGAAGTGTGTGGACCAAAGGAGAGACTATGTTGAAAAATAAACCACATTTGTTCAAATTTGACCACTATAAACTTTTTTTTTAAATTTGTTATTTTGTATACTTTATTGATCCCCTCAATTTTCAATTCAATTTCAATTCAATTCAACTTTATTTATTTCACAACAACAGTCATCTCATAGCACTTTCAACTGCAGAGAACCCCCACAGTTGCAGAAAGACCCCAGCAATCAGGCAATCCCCTGTGAGCAAGCGCTTGGTGACGGTGGAGAGGAAAAACTCCCTTTTAACAGGAAGAAACCTCCAGCAGAACCAGGCTCAGGGAGGGGCAGTCATCTGCTGCGACTGGCTGGGGGGTGAGGGGATAGAGAAGATGAAAAGAACAGACATGTAGAGAGCAAACAGCACGATGGGGACTCAATCTATGGGAGAGAACAAACAGATGTAAATGACCAGCAAAAAAAAAAAAAAAAATTTCATTGAGAGTGAAGAAAGGAGTGAAGCCCAGTGCATTATTGGAGGTCCCCTGGCTGACTAAACCTATTAGCAGCATAACTAAGGGAGGGTTCAGAAACACATGATCCCTCCCTAATTGTAGGCTATATCAAAAAGGAAGGTTTTAACCCAATTCTTAAAAACAGAGGTCGAGTCTGACTCCCAAATCCAGATTAGCAGCTGGTTCCACAGGAGAGGAGCTTGATAACTGAAGGCTCTGCCTCCCATAGTACTTTTGTCGATCCTAGGTATTACAAGTAATCCTGCATTTTGGGAGCGTAGTGCTCTGTTAGGATAATACGGTAGTATCAGATCTTATAAATAAAAAGGGGTCTGATTGTTTAGAGCTTTGTAAGTAAGAAGAAGGATTTTAAACTTAATTCTAAACTCTATGGGAAGCCAATGAAGGGAGGCCAGAACCGGAGAGATATGATCTCTCTTTCTAGTACCTGTTAAAACTCTTGTTGCAGCATTTTGGATCAGCTGAAGACTTTTTAAAGATGTTTTAGGACAACCTGATAATAAAGAATTACAGTAATCTAATCGCGAACTAACAAAAGCGTGAATCAGTTTCTCAGCATTACTCTGAGACAAGATGCTCCTAATCTTGGTAATATTATGCAAATGATAAAAGGCAGTCTTAGAAACAAATTTAATATGCGAATTGAAAGACAGATCTTGATCAAAAATAATTCCAAGGTTCCTCACAGAACTATTAAGAGAAAGTGTAACCGCATGCAAACTGAAAGTTTGATTTGGAATGGTATTTCTAAGGTTTTTTGGACCAACAAGAATGACGTCAGTCTTAGCTGAATTTAATAGCAGGAAATTCCAAGTCATCCAAAATTTGATTTCCTTAAGACAGGCTTCTAACTTGGCTAATTGATTACTATCGTCTGGCTTCATTGACAGGTATAATTGTGTATCATCTGCATAACAATGAAAATGTATACAGTGCTTTCTAATAATGTTGCCTAACGGAAGCATATATAAACTAAAAAGAGTAGGGCCTAGCACAGATCCCTGTGGAACTCCATAACTGAGCTTTGAGTTGAAAGAAAACTCATTACTGACATGAGCAAACTGGAACCTATCAGATAAATAAGATCTAAACCACTGCAACGAAGTTCCATTACGTCCAACATAGTGTTCTAATCTATCAAGTAGAATGTTATGATCGATAGTATCAAAAGCTGCACTAAGGTCTAAAAGGACAAGTACAGAAAAAAGTCCATTATCAGATGCGATGAGGGGGTCGTTAGTGACCTTCGCTAAGGCTGTTTCAGTACTATGATGGATTCTAAATGCAGACTGAAACTCTTCAAGTAAACCATTTCCCTGCAGGTGGTTAAATAATTGTGTAGCAACAACTCTTTCTAAGATTTTTGAAATGAAAGGGAGATTAGAGGTTGGTCTATAGTTAACTAAAGCTCCTGGATCTAGCGTTGGCTTTTTGAGTAAGGGTTTAATTACAGCCGTTTTAAAAGCCCGTGGTACATGGCCTCAAGTTAATGAAGAATTGATTATATGAAGAATAAAGCTACCAATAAGTGGGAAGACTTCTTTAAATAACCTGGTAGGAATAGGGTCTAAATGACAAGTTGAAGGCTTGGATGAGGAAACTATTTTGTCTAACACTAAAAGGTCAATTGGAGTAAACTCATCAAGACAGATATCAATTGAAGGAGTTGTAGTAGTTACTGTATTTAAGTTAATGGTGGGAAGAATCTGATTGATTTTATCTCTGATGGATGAAATTTTATTATTGAAAAAGTTCATAAAGTCCTGACTTGTAAGCTCTAAGGGAATGCAAGGATTGACAGAGTCCTGACTCTTTGTCAACCTGGCTACAGTACTGAAAAGAAACCTGGGATTATTAGGACTTCAAGACCGTCCTGCGTTTCCTGAGTTTCGCCGTCATGGCTCTGCAGGAGACCAGCGAGACCCACCTGGTGGTCTCTTCTTCGCTAAGGGGGTCACCATCATGCCCAAAGACTTCCAGCTGGCCCGCTGCATCCGCGGAGAGAGAGCTTAGACTTTCTGCTGCACATTCACCAGCCATAATGCTCTGCACTGTGTGTCTATATATATACATTTATAGTAATATGGACATATGTTTGCTAGATGTTGTTTTTTCTTGCCTTCTGATTGTTGCTCTGAGTGTTGCTGTCCCTGTGCTGTTGCAATCCTGGAATTTCCCCATTGTGGGACTAATAAAGGCTTATCTTATCTTATCTTATCTTATCTTATTAATGCAGAATAATAACTCGTTCTAGCTTTTCTAAGAGATTTTTTATAAATTAAAAGATGATTTCTCCAAGCTAAATAGATTTCATCTAAATTAGTGGAGCACCTTGGGATCAGTCCGCCAAGGTCTCCGCCTTTGGCCGCCACCTAATCCACATAGCACCGGACCCCCATGATCCCTCCAGCAGGTGGTGAGCCCACTGGAGGGCGGACCCATGTAACTCCTTCGGGCTGAGCCCGGCCGGGTCCCATGGGTGGAAACCCGGCCACAAGACGCTAGCCTTCGAGCCCCTCCCCCAGGCCTGGCTCCAGGGTGGAGCCCCGGTAACCCCATACCGGGCGGGGTACACTGAATCCTTGATATACAATTTATCATGAGAGTCTGTTGGATCGTTCTTAGTCTGGCCCTTCACCCAGGACCAGTTTGTCTTGGGTGACCCTATCAGAGGCAAATTACCCCAGACAACATTGCTCCTGGGATCACTGGGGCACGCAAACCCCCCCACCACGATAAGGTGATGATCCATTTTGGTTCGTATTGCCAACACTCGGTCGGATTCATTCCCAGTGAGAGTTGGACTCCGCCAGGGCTGCCCTTTGTCACCGATCCTGTTCATAATTTTTATGGACAGGATTTCTAGGTGCAGCCAGGGCATGGAGGGTGTCATGCTTGGTGACCACAGGATCTCATCTCTGTTGTTTGCAGATGATGTTGTCCTGTTGACTTCATCCAGCAATGACCTACAGCTCTTGCTGGGACGGTTTTCCGCTGAGTGTGAAGCAGCTGGGATGAGAATCAGTACCTCCAAGTCCGAGTCCATGGTCCTCAACCAGAAAAAGTTGGATTGTCCTCTCTGGGTTGGGGACAGGCTCCTGCCCCAAGTGGAGGAGTTTAAGTATCTTGGGGTCTTGTTCACGAGTGAGGGGAGAATGAAGCGAGAGATTGACAGACGGATTGGAGCAGCATCTGCAGTGATGCAGACGTTGTACCAGTCTGTTGTGGTGAAGAGGGAGCTGAGTTCTAAGGCAAAGCTGTCGATTTACCAGCCAATCTACGTTCCTACTCTCACCTATGGTCACGAGCTTTGGGTAATGACCGAAAGAACGAGATCGCGGATACAAGCGGCTGAAATGAGCTTTCTCCATAGGATTGCTGGACTCACCCTCAGAGATAGGGTGAGGAGCTCAGTCATCCGGGAGAGGCTCAGAGTAGAACCGCTGCTCCTCCACATTGAAAGGAGTCAGTTGAGGTGGTATGGGCATCTGATTAGGATGCCTCCTGGACACCTCCCACTTGAGGTGTTTCAGGCACGTCCCACTGGGAGGAGACCCCGGGGCAGACCCAGGACTCGGTGGACAGACTATGTGTCACAGCTGGTCTGGGAACGCCTTGGTATCCTCTCTGAGGAGCTGGAGCAGGTGGTGGGGGAAAGGGAAGTCTGGGCTTCTCTGCTTGAACTGCTGCCTCCGCGACCCAGACCTCCGGAAAAGTGGTAGAAGATGGATGGATGGATGGATAGTGGAACGCCATGTTCTTTCTAATTGACAAGTCTTCTGTTTTAAGCTATGAGTTTCTGTGTTGAACCAAGGAGTTAGAAATCTCTGATTAGACTTTTTCTTTTTTACGCCACCAAGTCTAGAGTCTGATGCAGAGAAGCTATAACACTATCTACCATGCTATCAATTACAGAAGGAGCAAGCTGTCTATAGCTTATTTCCATTGTGCTGACACATGGCATAGAGGAAACAATCTGCATAAATTTGGTAACAGCATCATCTGAGAGGCATCTTCTGTAGTAATAGTTTTCTTTAGGAGCCAAATAGTCAGAAATAGTAAAATCAAAGGTTAACAGACAATGGTCTGACAGTACAGGGTTATGAGGAGACACTACCAGATTTTCTATTTCTATGCCATATGTCAGAACAAGGTCCAACGTATGGTGGAGATAATGGGTAGAATTTCCTACTTTCTGAGAAAACCCCATCAAGTCTAATATTGAAATAAATGCCACTTTGAGGCAGTCACTATGTACATCTACATGTATATTAAAGTCCCCTATTATAATTATTCTATCAGATTTCAGCACTAAATCAGCTAAGAAATCAGCAAATTCGGATAAAAATTCTGAGTAGGTTGATGGAGGATGATAAACTATGGCAAATAAAATTGGGTTTAGCCTAAAATTACTAAAGTTCCCAATACTGAGGACCAGGCCCTCAAAGGAATTATAACATGATTTTTGCTTTACATTAACTAGTAATTTGGAATGGTAAATTGTTGCTACTCCTCCTCCACAACCAGAACTTCTGGGATTTTGACAGTTTAAATAACCAGAGGGAGTTGATTCATTTAAACCAACATAATCCTCTTGGCCTAACCAAGTCTCTGTCAGGGATATTAAATCAATCTGATGATCAATTAACAGATCATGGACTAGCAGAGACTTGGGAGTTAGAGACCTAATATTTAATAAACCACATTTAATTTTAAATTATCAGGAGGAAGAGAGGCCAAACCATTAAATTTAGAGGCTTCATGTTTGAGTTTTACCAACTTTTTGTTTAATCACTTTGGGATACTTATACATTATATTTTTATTTACTTTGGAGGGAGCAGACAATGATTCTCTGATGAGGAAGACAGGGGCTAAGTTGAGGAGTGGCGGATGAAGAGGAGCTGCAGAGAGGCGTGTAAGACTGTGACTCTGCTTCCTGGTCCCAACTCTGAGTTGTCAAGATTTTGGAAATTTAAAAAAATTTCCAAAAATTTAAATTTAAACAATTTCAGCCAATGAACTTCTTAGCCCCCCCCCCCCACCCTTTTTATTACAATCAGATTTTTGGACAAATATTCAGCACAGCTTTTTCCTCTGCTCTAGTGTTCTCAGTTTACATTAACCTTCAGTGTCAGTCGGCAGCAGATGCGATACATCAGCAGGGTTCTGATGGTTTTGTCTCTCAGACCGTAAATCAGTGGATTCAGAAATCTGGGGACGAGAACAAGGAAAACATAGATAACATTCCAGATTCGCATCAGAATTTTCCTTTCGAGGACCTTGACGATCTCAGTGATCAGGGTGTCATGGACAGTGCCGCACATACACAGGCTCAGCTGGATCAGGTGGAGCAGCAGAGTGTTACGGGCTTTCTGTGCTGAGGCTTTTTCTACCGAAGCTGAACGGGCCACAAGTGCAACTCTGACATAAGAGGACATGATCACCATGGCAGCTGCAACAAATAGGACACCAGTGTAGACTTTCTTGTACAGGTTGGATGAATGTGTGAGATTCATGGTGAGATCAGAACAAGCATCATTCATCAACAGAGTCTTTAGATCACTGAAAGGAAACTCCAACAGCAGGAGACCTTCAATTAAAATATCTACCAAGCCAAAGGCCCAAACCATGACTATCCCCATCCTGGTGTTTCTGATGGTGGTGATGGTGGCGTGCCTCAGTGGGTGGCACACGGCCACATACCGCTCCAGAGACATCAGCACCAGAGTGAGTGGTGAGATGCTGGTGAGGAGGTCAACGATTGATTCTAGAAACCCACACACAGGATAAGTCAGCCTGACCCTGCACACGGACAAAAAATAGAAGAGCTGAGTAACACTTATCTGCATGGTGTCGACAAGAAGGAGGTTAAACAGGAGGATGTAACAGGAACTCTCACGAAACACAGGTTTACTCCTGAGAGTGACTATCATGATGCTGTTAATAAAGAGGAACACACAGCATACAGTGGTAGTAGGAGCAGAGATTAGTAACAGCTCTAGAAATGTCCGGTACTGTGGTCCAGAGGTGTGGTTGGACTGAGAACGGAGCGCAGACAGCATCGTAGAGAGGAGTTAAAAAAGCATAAAAACACACAGCATGATGAACATTGTGAGAGAGTTGTTTCAGAGAAGTTCAGTGAGTCAAACAGAAAATTATCGACAACCCTGCAGACATGGAAACTACCTTCGAATTGATGATTGAATTTATGAGTTCAGACCAGACTGGAAAAGATTTCTGTAGTTCACAAATCATGACCATTCTCAGAGGGTGAATGAGTCACAGCAAACATTAACCACAACCATTCATCATAACACTGACTCAATCAGAGACCCTTCATGGATAGACACATATTAGAATTGATCATGGAGTCTGCATTGATAAAACATTAGAAATAGTGAAAAACTCCATGTGCACAGAACTGGTCTGTAGAGTTTTCCATAGTTGACATGCCTGTAAAAACAGAAAAAATGAACAAGGTGAGGAATTTATTTCACAGAGGCAGAAAGAGTCAAAACACAAATCAGATAAAAATTAGATAACTAAATACATTGGAACAATGATCAGTGTCATGTGCAGAACTGGTCTGCGTATTTTTCTGTAGTTCACATGCTTTTAAAAACAACCCACACCCACCTCTGTGATACTGCTGCCATAGTAACAAAAGTGACATAATACTTCTAACATGATTGGAGAAAATAAAACGTCAAGTTTAATCATTTTTAATGTAACTTCATCATTTTAAAGTTGTGTTTTCTATCTCTTTCCAGTTCACTTTTTGATGTTTGTCTTGTATATATTAGTGCCTAATGATGAGTGCCACTGTGTCTCACAAATAAAGGTGAGTTAGGAAAGCCTTATTATGATGATAGAAATGCACTTTTTCCGCACACTTTGCCTCTTGTGCCATTGGTTTTGTTAGCTTCTGGCAGTGCATTGTCAATTTTCCCACCTTGCAGCCCTATCCATAGTAGTGATGGCAAAGTCAAAACAGTGTTTTAGTACGTACCGAAACCTACAGTAGGTGGAACTTCTGAATTGAGCCACTGTTCCGAGGTATGTATCAGAAAGAGGATGTCATGTGACTGTTCCATGTTGCGCTCCATTACGTCACTGACTGTTTTGAAACGTCACCGTTGTTTTTTGCGGTGATTTTGTTATCCTGTTTCTAAAATGGAATAATAAATAAAATACTACAATTACACAATATGAAAATGCCTATTCTATGCACAATATACTGTATGTAGCCTATTATATAAATACTTTATATGTAAAATACTAATTTCTCATGTCCTTGCCTGACTGGCTGCTGATCCATCAGCCCACATGCCTAAAACATTTAAAAGCTCCTCTAAAGAGCAGTTTGTTTGTGAAGTCTTGCCTCTCTGAGTGTCTTGTACTGAGCGTGCTTTTAGATTTACACTATTTGGAAATGGATGGGGGTAGAAAGCATCCCAGGTCAGCTGTCTGGGATCACTTCAACCTTCTTGAGGGAAAAAAGTTAAATATATGCACTGTATGCAGCATCTTGCATTTTGTAATGATACAACAACTACAGTTATGTGAAAAAATTAGGATACCCCATAAAATATTCAGTTCTTAATTAAGAAATGTTCACATATCCATGTCTAACCTTGTTTTTGTTTTTAATTTTCCTTTTTTAACATTTTAGCCATTTGAAGTGGGAATGAATGTAGGGGTGTCCTAAAAAGATGGGGGGTATCCTCACTTATTCCTCACTATATTTTACAGAAAATTAAAAAAAAAAAGTCTTGAATTCATTTTTGTTTAGTCGCATTACATGAATCTCCCATTATTTTAAACACTGATATTAAATATCCATATATCCAAATATGTTTAAAAAAAACCCCAACAACACAGGCATATACAGGGTATCCTATTTTTTTCACATGACTACATGGAGACACCTACGGACAAAACATCCTGATGCATAAATTCCTAGTACAACACAATCGAATGCTGAATCAAGCCATGGCCAGCATAGTGTTTGTGGTATGTATTCATGGTCTTTTAATACACATACAAGTATACATTTATTATTTATACACCTTTATTTTTATTTACAATAAATATAATTATGCATTTGATCACTAAAATAAGCCATATTGTTGTACATTTACATATATTTACATATTTTACATATAGTTTCATATATTTACAATATTTACTATACGATGCATCAAGTTGCATGACAGCATTTCTCCTGAATCAGTCTTTTTGTTGTTCCTTGACAGGAAGGCAAAAAAAAAAATAGACGAGGCACTAGTTGTCCTTATTGTGAAGGACTCACAACCTTTTTCAATAGTGGAAGATGAGGGTTTCATGCACTTTGTCAATAAACTTGACCCCAATTACATCCTTCCATTCAGAAACACATGAAAACACTTGACTGTTTGAGTGTAGTATTAAAACATTTGGCCTCCAGACGTCGCTGTGGGGAGATGTTTCAAATGTTCCAAAAGATCGATTCTTTTTCTGAATCAATTGTTCCAAATGATTCGATCTCTTAAACGTTCCATTTCTGCCATCACTAGTCTATAGTGATTAAAGGCTGGCACACTGTTTTCCCTCATGCTCTCTCCACTAATTATCTCATTCTTCACAGCTGTACTCACCATCTGCCAGCAATCAGGGCCAGACTTTAAAACCTCTCAGTCATCTGGAACTTGTCAGACTCTTACCAGCTGATCGCGGGCCTCCTCTTCTGTGTGTAGCCTGGATTACTGTCACTGTCACCTCTATCCTGGACCTGCAACCACGTAAGGAAAGTCATCTCTCTAACCTTTCCTATGATATCTCCAGGATACATCCTTCCCTGTTGGCGGACTTGGACTTTTCCCCCGACAGGGCAGTCAAATCCAGATCGCCACTGTCTTCCCCCACATCCAAGTAAGTAGACTTATAACATTATCTCCCAAACCTTTTCCCTTTTCACCCAAGATGTCCCTCCATTTACCATCACCTATCCAACAATGACCTCCACTGGTTCACCTCCAATGTGCAGAAGAGTCCCCAGCCATCCTGCTCCCCGCTTTGATCTACAGATCCATCCTGTAAGAAAATCAGACCTTAGTTACAAACTAGTCAGTCTCCAAATAATTAAATACTCACCATGCTCCTCTTCTCCTCCCCGAAGGGTTGCCAGACTCTCTGCACATAATCATTATTCCAAACTATTCAATAAAGAAACATTGTTAACTCTGGTCTCCTTCATTGCCCATTTTTGGGTCTGTAATCAAAATCATGTCAGTATGAGCTCCTTGCCAAGACTCAGCAGCTGCAGTGTGGGGGATCGTTGTAGCTCGTTTTGGTGTTCTTAAGCAGTGGATAAATAAAGCATTGCAGCAACGTTAGCCTATCCTCACCCAATTATCTAAAGTTACCGATCGTTTAGATCAGCTCGCTTTGACCATGAGCGTTCTCACTTCTGCATCTTTGCCGGCATCGCTACCTACTCCTTCCCGTTCCACCCACTCTCTTACAGTCTCCACTGTGGCACATTACAATGGAAGGCTAGGAGAGGGTCAGGGATTTTTTGTTGTTGTCGTTCTACTCTTTTCTGAGCATTTGTGACCTCAATGATAAAGTTTCTCCAGTAATGTCAGTTTTGGGCCATGTTGTAACAGGTATAGATAGACTTATTGGAGAGTGATGCTCTCCAAAAATTTTTTTACTTCAGTGCAAATCGATGTTTGGTGATTGGGAGGGGAATGCCACTTCCCATCTGGTCAATCTCTGACAGGGGGCTAAATCAGCTGCAGAGCACTCAGTCAACTCTCAGTGGAGGTGGGCTGGGATGACACTGCACTGTGCACCGTGTTTGTTTGCAGCCTAATAGCTAACTTACGTGACTGGCTAGCTGTGACGAGCTCGATTTACTCGATGCCCTTATTTCCCTGGTCACAATGTTGGACAATTTCTTCCATGAGCAGGCTTGTGAACAGCAGCCGAGCACCCGTCCATTTCAGTTCTCCTCTTCTCCTCCAGTTCCCCATCTCCTAGCTCCTCCCCCAACTGCATCCTCCTATGCCTTGGAGGCAATGGGGTTGGGTTGCTCCTGGCTGTCTCGCAGAGTGTCAATGACAAACCGAGAGGAGTCTTTGCATGTACTACGCTGAGCCCAATCATGATGTGAGCCCCTGTCCTGTCAAACCTAAAAGAGGTTGCAGTTGCAGTAGGGGGATTGACGGGTAACTCATCCAAATTCCCCATTCTAAAATCTTTCTCCCTGTTCTCATTCAATCCAGTTCCACTGAATACTCCAGTCTAGCTCTAGTGGATTCAGAGGTGGAGAAGAATTTTATTTCAGAGAGGCTGGTAGCCCAAGTAAATATCCCTTTCACCATTCTCCCAAATCTTCTCAACCAGGTCACCCTGTCTGGTAAACCCTTATTCAAAATCATGAAGCAAACTGTCCCACTTTCGCTGTTAGTTTCTGCCAACCACAAGGAATGTATCCAGTTCCTCATTTTCCACCTCTTCCATTGTGTTTTGGGTACCCTTGGCTTCACTTGCACAATCCTGCCTTTCACTGGCAGAAGGGGGTAATTGCATCCTGGAGTACAGTGGAGATCAAAATTAGAGAACAATGTATTAATAGTACTTGTACTGTTGCACCCAATGTGACTCGTGTCCTATATTGAGATTCACAGCCAGCTAAACTCTCTCTTGCATCACTTCCTCCAAGGAACAGGCAGGTGTCGTTTTGGACTAGGATTTAATACAGAGAGTGTGAAACTGAAAAATACAGACACAAAGAAATATTTACAAATTAGGAAATAAAGACGATATTTACAAGCGGTACATTTAAAAAGTCAACACTAGCTAAACAGCGTCATCACACGGACTCCGATACGGCTTCGCTATCACAAACACATCTCCGCTTAGCGTCTATAAAACTTATTCTAATAATCAACTATAATTTATCTACTTATCACAATAAACTACCAAACTTACTCATATTGCCACTCAAAGGGCTGGAAGTGAACGGATGGCTTTAGAAGGAACAGCGACGCAGACTCGTGTTCCTGTCGACATTCAGTATGCTAGGTCTCTTCTTCTCGTCACCTACTGGCAAGCTTAAAGCTACTACAGAGCCTAGCGCCCTCTAGAGGACTGGACGAACAAATATATTTAAACTGTAACAACACACTCCCCGTCTGGCATTATTTTAAGAATGCCACTAAACTTATAAACTAATTTGTTCGAGATAAAAGGAGTATACAGTCTGAGATGGGTCTGGAGAAAGTCTTTGTAGCTTTGTTCTGTGTCACCTTGACCTCCACCTTCCTTACGACTCCATCCTTGCTTGCGAGAGTCTTCACGATGATGCCCATAGGCCATTCGTTCCTTTTTAGGTTCTTGTCCTTGAGAAGAATGACGTCCCCTTCTTCCAGGTTTGGTTTGTTGCGCTGCCACTTCTGATGACTCTGGAGCGTGTTCAGGTACTCTTTTTGCCAGCGGGCCCAGAAGGTGTCGGCAAGGACTTGAACTCTCTTCCACTGGTGTCTGTACATGTCGGCCTTGGTGAAATCTCCAGGCGGAGTTAGGATTGCATTAGTCTTCTGTGTGAGAAGAGTCATGGGCGTCAGGATCAAAGGAGCTTCCGGATCTGAGGAGACCGGCACCAGAGGTCTCGCGTTGATAATAGCTGTGACTTCAGCCAGCAATGTTGTTAGGACTTCATGGGTTAGCTTGGGGTTTCCTGATTGTAAGAGCATCGAGTCCAGGATGCGTCGTGCTATGCCGATCATACGCTCCCATGTGCCTCCCATGTGTGATGAGTGAGGAGGGTTAAACACCCAGGAGCACCTTTGTCCGCATAAATAGTCTTCTACACTTGTCTCATCAGGTTTTGGAGGATCCAATTTCAATTCCTTGGATGCTCCGACAAAGTTGGTCCCGCAGTCAGATCTTAGCTGTTTAGCAGGGCCTCTGATGGCGAAGAATCTTCGAAGAGCATTGATAAAACTTGAAGAGCTGAGTGTTTCGATTACTTCGATGTGAATGGCTCTTGTAGACATGCACGTGAACAGAACCGCCCATCTTTTGCTGTTGACTTGACCATCTCTAGTGCGTCGCATGGTAACCTCCCACGGTCCAAATACATCTAGGCCAACATAAGAAAATGGGGGATTGGTTTGCAAACCTTCAGCGGGTAGATCTGCCATGATTTGCTGCTCTGTCTTGCCTCGAAGCTTTCTACAGGTTACACATTTGTGGATGACACTACTGATGGATCTCTTGGCACCCACTAACCACACGCCGCTTGCTCTCACTGCACCCTCAGTGAAATGTCTTCCTTGATGCTTAACAGCCTCATGGTGATGTCGGCTGAGCAATGTAGCGATGTGATGCTTTGCTGGGAGTAGAAGAGGATTGACTTCATGACTGGGCAGCTTTGACTCTGACAGACGTCCTCCTACTCGGAGTAAACCATTGTCGTTGATAATCGGATTGAGCTTGTAAAGGGAACTGTTCCGCGCTATTTCTCGTTTTGTCTTGATGCACTTGATTTCCTCTGCATACACTTCATGTTGGACACATCTGATGATTGTGTACTCTGCTTGTGTTAAGGCTTCTTCTGTGAGACTTGTTTTACAGAGATGCCAGCTCCTACATCTGTTACCTCCTTTGGACTTGAAACCGTGAGCAATGTGACGTAGGTAAGCTACTGCTTTGACAAGGGAGGTCCACTTTGAGAAATGTTCAAAACGTGATGAACCCAAGGCTTTGAGGTTAGTGCTTGTCACAAGCGTTGTCACGTTCTGTCTAATTTCAACATCTGACTCTGGATCGATGAGCTCAAATGGGCCTTTTTCAGGAGCGACAGTCTGTTTGTCGAGCAGGAAGGTTGGACCATACCACCATGTAGTACTGGAGATTTTCCCTGCTGACAGAGAGCGAGATCCATGATCAGCAGGATTGTGCTCTGTTGGGACATACTTCCACTGGCCAGGCAGAGATGATTGCTTGATTCTTTTGACACGATTGTTCACATATACATGAAATCTTCTGTGTTGATTGTAGATGTATCCTAACACCACTTTGCTGTCAGTGTAAAATGTGGTCTTGTCAATTTTCATCTTTAGTTCTTCTCTGAGAAGCTCAGACATTTCCACAGCGAGCACTGCAGCACACAGTTCTAGCCTCGGAATGGTGAGCTCTGGCACAGGAGCTAGTTTGGCCTTACCCATGACAAACCCAACCTCGTTATGGTTGTCTTCGTGTGTGACTCTCAAGTAGGCAACTGCAGCTATAGCTTTAACTGAAGCATCTGAGAACACACAGAGTTCAGTGACCTTGGCTTGTGAGATGGAGAATGAAACATAGGTACGGGGAATGTTCAGTGTCTTAAGATGCTGCAGAGAATCATGCCATTTTCTCCAACCGTCATACATGTCTTGAGGCAAGGGGCTGTCCCACTCAAGATTGCTGCTGGAGAGCTCTCTGAGAAGAAGTCTGCCTTTGATGGTTACAGGTGCTAGCAGCCCGAGAGGGTCGAACAGACTGTTAACAATTGACAGCACACCACGTCGAGTAAGGGGCTTTTGCTCTTGTGGAACATCAAATGTGAACGTGTCTGATGTGGTGTCCCAAATCACACCCAAACTGCGTTGGGCTGGGAGCTCGTCTGCAGACAGATCAAGGTCTTTGAGTTCTTTGGCCCTGTCTTCAGGTGGGAAAGCGTTCACTACTTCTACTTTGTTGGAGGCAATCTTGTGGAGACGTAGATTAGAAAGTGCGAGCATTTTCTGGGCTCTTTCTAGAACATCGATAGCCTCAGCTTCTGTCAAGAAAGACTTTAATGCATCGTCCACATAGAAATCCTGTTCTATGAAGTTTCGAGCGTCAGTTCCATATTCACCTTCTGCTTCCTTTGCTGCCATCCTCAACCCGTAGATCGCCACCGCAGGGGAGGGACTATTACCGAAAACATGCACCCTCATGCAATAGTCCACCACTTCTTTGATCAGGTCGTTGTTTTCGTACCACAAGAAGCGAAGGTAATCTCTGTGATCTTCTTGGACAACAAAGCAGTAAAACATCTGCTCGATGTCAGCTGTGACAGCGACAGGTTCTTTTCTGAAGCGGAGTAGCACACCTACGAGTGTGTTGTTTAGGTCAGGCCCTGACAGCAGTACATCATTGAGTGAAACTCCATCAAACTGCGCACTGGAATCGAACACCACACGGATCTTCCCAGGCTTCTGTGGGTGGTATACACCGAAAATGGGGAGATACCAGGCCTCTTTGTCTCTATCACAAGGTGGCACTGGCTCTGCGTGTTTGTTGTCGAGCATCTTCTGCATGAACTCAACAAAGTGTGCTTTCATGTCTGGCTTCTTGTCAAGCATACGTCGCAGAGACATGAGCCGCTTGTAGGCGTAGCACCTGTTGTCAGGGAGTAGGCGTCTGGGGTTACGAAACGGAAGTGGTGCCACCCAACTGTTTGTGTCATCTTTGAAGGACCTTTCCATCTTTTTCAGAAAGATTGTGTCTTCAACAGAGTGTACGAGGTGATTGTCTTCATTAGTGCGACAGAAGACTGCTTCACCTAGATTCTCAACCGTGGGCTTTGCATGTGGGTTTGAAAATGGCAGTAGGTTGGAGACAGCTTTCGGTTGGCTCACTGTGAAGCTCTCTTTTACATTGAAGCGATTGTCACAGGGAGTGAGATAGCTTGGGCGTCCGTTGTCCAACACGTGTTTTGAGAGCGTTTACCTCACTTGGCTTGTGGGCGGTGCCCAGACATACATCACCAATGATAACCCAGCCCAGGTCAAGCTTCTGTGCAAATGGATCGTTGTGCCTGCCACTGATTTGCTTTCTCACCTTGTGTACTCTGAGAAGGTTGCGTCCTATCAGCAGCAGTATGTCAGCGTCTGGTTCGAGGGGTGGTATTTCAGCAGCTATTGTTTTCAGATGGGGGTGATGCGAGGCAGCTTCTGCAGTGGGTATTTCTTCCCTATTGTTGGGGATAGCATTGCACTCTATGAGCGTGGGGAGAGGAAAACTCATTTTTCCATCCAATGATTGAACTATGTAGTTGCAGGCTCTTCTCCCATTTACTTGTGTTGTGCCAGTACACGTCTTCAGTGTGTAAGGTGTGGCTGTGCCTTGAATATTGAATGTCTCAAAAAACTCTGTTTTTGCGAGCGATTGATTACTTTGATCATCTATTATTGCATACATCTTTTTCATGTTGTGTGGCTCACCTTTCGGGTAGACTTGCACCAAACAGATCTTGGAGCAGGATTTTCCTGTGATTTGATTTCCACATACCTCGGTACATGTGGCTGTAACATCTAAGTCTTGTGTGAGCTCTTGCTCCCCGCCGTTCTCTTTAGGGGATGAGGGAGGCTTAGATGCTGTTGGAGCCGGGCCTGGGTGGAGAGCTGCCAGGTGTTTGTCGCTGTTGCATTCTCCACACTTGATTGTTATTTGACAGTCCCTGGCTTGGTGGGTAGTGGAAGCAAGGCAGCGATAGCAGATTTTGTTGTCTCTGAGTACCTTTTTTCTGTCCTCGAGCAACATAGCTCTAAAACCCCTGCATCCTTTCAGTGGGTGTGGTTTGTGATGTATGGGACATTGTCTTTTAATGTCTTCGCCTCCTTCTTTTGTCTCCACTCCGACTGACACGTCTGTTTTGTGTACCGTAACTGATTGTTTCTGCATGTAGTGACTTTGTGATTTTCCTTTTTTGTAACTAACTGTAGAATTGGCAGGTGAGCTATAAGTTGTGTTGGAGCTTGGGTCATTCCTTGCCTTGGCTTGACCTTTTACAAATTCAACAAAGAATGAGAAAGGTGGGAAACTTACATGATGGTCTTCTTTATACTTTGACCCTACCATTGTCCACTTCTCCTGAAGGTGAAAGGGCAACTTTTCCACGATTGGACTTACACCTCTTGCTGTGTCTAAGTAGCTCAAGCCTGGCAGATATCCATCCAGCTTTGCTGCTTCCAGTTCACACAGTAGATCTGATAGATCGCGAAGCTTGTGTGGCTCTTTGCTCATGAGCTTTGGAAAATTTTGGATTCTTTCAAACATGGACTTTTCTATTGCCTCTGGTGAGCCGTAGCATTCTTCCAGTCTCGCCCAGACCATGTTCAGACCAGCAGGTGGATGCCTGATATTGACTGCTTTTAATCTCTTAGCATGTTCAGAAGACTCAGGGCCGAGCCACTTAATGAGGAGGTTTAGTTCTTCACTGGCTGTAAGACCGAGGTCTCTGATGGTACTCTGGAATGTGGCTTTCCAGCTAAGATAACTCTCTGGCTTGTCATCATATTTTGTCAGTCCTCCTGTTAATAGTTGGCTTCTGGCTAAGAACCTGGCAAGGTCGCTGGTAGTGTTGTTTGCATCATTTGAGCTTGATATCTGTTGTGATTGCAACACACTTTGAGAATTTTGGTGAATTGCATCTCTTTGTGGTGGTCGTTTGGTGCCCTCTTGTGGCTGAATTGGGCAATGAGCTGTTTCTTGTTTGGCATGGAGATGTGAATAAATCAGTGTGGAATGTTGTTCCTGATGTGTACTGTCCTGTTGAAAAGTTTCTTTCTTTTGAGATGAATCAGTACAACTATGCCTGTTTATGTATTCATTCACTTTTTGTTCTGCAGTTTGTTCTAGAGGCAAGAATCTCAATTCTTCGCTGTGTTCTGGGTTAATGAGCCGAGCTACAGCAGACTCCATCACTTCTGCTTTAACCCTGGCTGCATCTGCTTCCCTTTGTAGGTTAAGTAGATCTAGAGTTGCCTCTAACCGTGCCTTTTCCATTTTAATGCTCATCTCTCTCTCAGCATATGCTAGTCTGTCTTTTGCTACTTGAGCTTCTGCTCGGGCATGTGCTGCTGCCATACTGGCTTGACTTGAAGCTGATGACCTCCTAGATCCTACAGCTGATCGGGGAGTCAGTTTCCCGGAATGTACAGAAGACCTGGATGAGTGGGAGGAGCGTGACCTTGAAGAGCGTGACCCTTTTTCGCTCCGTGCTTCTTCACTGTTATTGCTTTCAGCCTGTGTTTGCTCCATCTTGACGACTGGATAGGACCGCTGATGTTAAATGTACATTAAATTCCACCCACCTTCACTGTGGTCCCTCACCGAGTGCTATGATTTCACTGTACTGTTGCACCCAATGTGACTCGTGTCCTATATTGAGATTCACAGCCAGCTAAACTCTCTCTTGCATCACTTCCTCCAAGGAACAGGCAGGTGTCGTTTTGGACTAGGATTTAATACAGAGAGTGTGAAACTGAAAAATACAGACACAAAGAAATATTTACAAATTAGGAAATAAAGACGATATTTACAAGCGGTACATTTAAAAAGTCAACACTAGCTAAACAGCGTCATCACACGGACTCCGATACGGCTTCGCTATCACAAACACATCTCCGCTTAGCGTCTATAAAACTATAAAACTTATTCTAATAATCAACTATAATTTATCTACTTATCACAATAAACTACCAAACTTACTCATATTGCCACTCAAACGGCTGGAAGTGAACGGATGGCTTTAGAAGGAACAGCGACGCAGACTCGTGTTCCTGTCGACATTCAGTATGCTAGGTCTCTTCTTCTCGTCACCTACTGGCAAGCTTAAAGCTACTACAGAGCCTAGCGCCCTCTAGAGGACTGGACGAACAAATATATTTAAACTGTAACAACACAGTACTTGATTTGCTCTAACATATGTTATTCTTCATTTTTCAGAATTTGACAGAATATAAGCTGTGTCTATACCACTGCTGTACTTGCATGTTTCTTGAATAGTCAAGGCACTTCAACACAAACATTTATTTTGTAAAAAAAAAAAAAAGAAAAATTGGAGAACGGGCCCTTGCTTTGAATGACTTCAGCACATCTGTGCCCACAGGACATCACTAGTTTCTCACACTGCTCTGGTTGGATCTTGGTCCATTCTTCTTCAGTCTCTTCCACAGTTCAGTAACTGTAATGGGTTTCTTAGCCATTACTTTGTCACCAAGGATTTTCCAGAGATTCTCTATGGGGTTTAGATCTGGACTCTGGGCTGGCCATTTCATTGTTTCAATATTGTTAGATTCAAGGAACTGTTTAACCCATTTTGCACTGTGACAGGGGGCATTGTCTTGCATGAAAATTGCGGGCTGATTTGGAGATAATTGTAGTGAAGGAATTGCATGTTGCTGGAAGAGGTTCACATAAACATTTGTATTGACCCTGACATGTAGCTGTACAAGATGCCCAACTCTTGCTGCAGAAAACATCCCCTAAACTATGAAATTTCCTCCTCTAAACTTAACTGACTTCTTTATACACTTTGGGCTCAGTCTCTCCCCAGTTTGACGCTGAACATATTGTTTCCCATCAGATCCAAATAAATTGAACTTACTCTCATTACTGAAGTGCTCTCTGGACCAGTTCTCTTCTGTCCACACAAGATGCTCCAAAGCAACGGCAAGTCTAGCCTTTTAATTGTTTTGCTGATGAGAGGTTTGGTCACTGCAGAGTGAGCTTTGAGTCCAAATTTGAGAGACAGTGTGTGCCTAGATAGATCCTTACCCTGTTCAGCAGTGAACTGGTGAGCAATTCCAGCTGCAGTGTTGAACCGATTCCCCTCTGAGAGGCTTCGTATAATCCTGTCCCCCAAGCCAGAGTAGTGTGAGAAACTAGTAATGGGCGCAGATGTGCTGAAGTCATTCAAAGCAAGGACCTCTACACTTCCTATTAATTTTTAAATCCTATAGCCCTAAAAAAAAACCCCAAAAAACATTGTTGTCTAATTTTGCTCACTGTTGATGCCTCGGTTATCAAAAAAAACAAAAAAAACCCCAAAACATGCTTGTACAGCAGTGGTATAGCCACAGCTGATATTCTGTAAAATTCTGAACAATGAAGAATAACATATGTTAGAATAAATCGAGTATTAATACAGTGTTCTCTAATTTTGTACATTCTGTCTGTCCACCTGCTTGCAATCGGCTGCCTGCCCCCCATCTTAACATCCCCCTCGACTTGTTCAATGTCCTGCCCGAGTATCATGACTTAGCTTCTGTGTTCAGAAAAGCCAAAGCTCTCTCTCTCTTCCCCCTCACAGACCCTACAACTGTGCCAAAGAACTCCAACAGGGGCCGCGTCTTCCCACCAGTCGCCATTACAGTCTTTCTTGGCCTGAAAGGGAGGCCATGGAGAAGTATGTTAAGGAGTTGCTCAGGACGGGGCTCATTCGACCATCTTCATCTGCTGTGGGGGCATTTCTTTGTCAAAAATAAGGATGAGTTGCTTCGGCCATGCATCGATTACAAGCAACTTAATGACATCACTTTTTGTCTTTTGGCTGCTCATTTTCAGGGTTGTCACAGCGTATCATCACCTTATAAGGTGATGATCCGCATGCTTATTTGGCAAGGATTTTTTACGCCGGATGCCCTTCCTGATGCAACCCTGCCCATTTATCTGGGCTTGGGACTGGCACAGAGAGCATACTGGCTTGTGCACCCCCTGTGGCTGGGAAACCAACTTTCCTTCCTCCATTCTATTTTTGCTGAGCACCAAGCTAGAAGGCAGGAAGTACCATTTTTTTATATGGTCTTTGGTATGACCCAGCCGGAAGTTGAACCCACCACCTTCCGGCAGCAGGGCGGATGCTCTACCTTTAGGCCACCACTCCGGCACTTAATGACATTGCTATTAAAGGTAAAAAACCCCTTTCACTCATCAGGTCTGCCTTTGACCTGTTGCAGGGTTCCACTGTCTTCACTAAGCTTGACCTCAGAAATGCTTACCACCTGGTCAGGAGCCGCAAGGATGATGAATGGAAAATTGGATTCCAGACACCCATCGGGCACTTCGAGCACCTTGTTATGCCTTTTGGATTGACGAAGGCCCCTGCGGTATTCCAACACCTGATCAACAACATGCTGCAGGATTTCCTCAACACCTTGAATGACCCACCCCAACTTCCAAGAAGCAATTACAGCAGTTCCTAGGGTTTGCCAAATTTTCCAGATGGTTTATCTGTAACTATAGCACTGTTGCTCTTCATCTCACGCACCTCACATCCACCAAGTCTCCCTTCTGTTTGTTCCACAGCACTGACAAAGTCTTTTCTCATCTTAAGTCCGTGTTCACTGACACCCCATACTAGCCCAAGTTGACCCAAACTAACAATTCATCATTGAGGTGGGCATGTCCGACATTAAGGTGGGGACAGTGTTATCTCTGACATGCTATCGGGCTCAGGGAACACACACACAGGCTCGGGAAGATTCAAAGCTTTTATTCAAGCAACAGGTTGTGTTTGAGTGCGTGAGTGGAAGTGTGAATGTAGTGTGGGTGAACAGCATGTGTCAAGGGCGGAGCAGCTCGCCGTGCAGCCAGGTAACCCTGAGAAGAGAGCAGAGCAGAGGGTTAACTGCAGTCACACACCCCGTGAGAAATAACCACAACGTCATGCTCACGTGCAGGCGAGAAGGTGGCTGGTGCTGGCATTGCAGCTGTAACCTGGAGGACAGCGCGGCTGCGGCTCCCGACGAGCTGGTGCGATGAAGGCAGAGGTGAGGCGAGGAGGAGGAATTCCGCCGCCCTGGAGATCCACCTGTGCACAGGGGAGAAGCTGGAGAGAAGGTAGGTGAGGAATACAGCTTAGGTGCTTGGAGAGCGATGCGCTGGTTGGTGCGAACCGGAACAGACGCTGAGGTTTTGGGAGCATTGTTGAGCAGACGACTCCAGGCCGAAGCAGAAAGCAGAGGGGTTTAAATAGGCAGCTACTGATGAGGCGCAGGTGTGCGTGCCGCTGGCGCTGATGACTGGCGAGAGCGAGGTGTAACAATCTCAAACAGATTAATTTTGTCTTCTTGATGATAAGCTTTGTCTTCTGTTAAGACAAAGTAAACATCTCTTTACTTTGTCTTAGTAGAAGAACAAGATCAGCTTTGGGAGCAATGCTGTCTCAATGATCGGTCACCGATAACAAGATCCATCCATATGCATATTTTTCTCTGCGGTTGTCCCCAGCCGAGAGGAACTATGATGTTGGCAATCGAGAGCTGCTGACCATTAAGCTCACCCTCAAAGAATGGCAGTACTGGTTGGAGGACACCACTCTACCTTTTCTTGTCTGGACAGATCACAAGAACCTTGATTACCTCAGGACGGCCAAGAGGTTGAACTCCCGGTAGGCTAGGTGGACGTTGTTCTTCGGGAGGTTTAACTTCACCCTAACCTATAGACCTGGTTGTAAAAATAATGTCATATGAGCTGTGGAGCAAGGACACTGTCTCTGGGGTGGGATAGGTGAGGTCCACATGGATACCGTCAGGTGGTCTGAGGTCAGGGCACTCTAATAGGCTATGATGTGCTGTCTGCTCTGGGTTGCTACAAATACAAGCTGGTGATGAGCAAAGGCCCCAAGGATGCATGCTGGTGTTGAAATGGCTGACTCCTGTTCGCAGGCGGTTGAGTATGACCCATTCTCTGCAGCCAAGTGAGGAACCTGCTCGTGGTTTTGTGCCTCGAGTGACATTGAGCCAAAGTGGTATTCTTGTCTCTTGCCAGATTAATCTCCAGCTTTCCAGAAGATTGAAGTTGGAAATTTCAGAGCAGACAGCATATCTACTGAAGGGTTTGCAAGAGCATAGACGTTGAGCACCTAGATCAGGGGTCACCAACTAAAACTGCAAAAGGTCTGATAAGTCGGTCCTCCTCCCCAGCTGAGGTCCGAACTAGGTGTGGGAATCTTTAGGTACCTCATGATTCGATTATGATTCAGAACTGCGACTTGATTCTAGAACCATTCTCAACGCATCTTGACAGATTTTTTTTTCTATTCAAGATTTTTCCCTTCCACTGTGTGAAAACTTGGCCCTTTAAAAGCAAAGTATTTGCAATGACCCATTCATTTACTTTCAACATCTTTTATTAAAACAAGTGGAAGAGAAATCTGACACATGGACAAATTTATCTAAAAAAGTGTTAAGAAACCTCCTACTTTCATGGACAATCTTTCACAAGACCACAGCTGTCTCCAGACAGATCAATATCATTTAACTTGCTTTCACACATTATTTTATAAAGCTCATGTTTTAGCTACTTTTAGGTCTATATTAATTTTGAAACAAAGAATAAAATGAATGACTGGGTTTGGACTTTTTTCCAAACCCAGCTTCATGGCTCTTTGGCTATATTTAGTCTCCTATTTTATTTTTTGGTGCCTGTTATCTGCCAGTTTATGTTTCCATTTGTTTTCATGTATTTTGTGATGGGCAGCTGCCAGGGAATCTTTCAGGGTTCGCCCTGCCCCCTGTCAGCTGGCAGCCACACCCCTCTCTCCTGTCATTGTTTGACAGCTGTATGTAATTACCAGTCACTTTACCACTCACACTCACTCACACATGCACACACATGCCCACCACCTGTTATCACTCAGCACACACACATTCACACACACACTCACCACTTGGGTTCACTCAGCTGATTCCTCTTTCCTGTGATTACTTTCCCCGCTCCTCACTCTAGTGCATCCACTCAACATGTCATTAGTGTGTGCATTTAACCAGCTCTTTGTTAGCCTATCCTTGCCAGATTATTGGATTGTCTCCATGGACTGTCACCCTCCTCGGACTGCCCCGTCATACACCGTGAGTACTGTTTCTCCCTGCTCGTCAGTTTCGCCTGACAGCGCCTTGGGCTTTTCTCGTTTTTTTTCCCCCTGCTTATCAGTTTCACCTGTAAATGCCTTGGGTACGTATTTCTGTGTTCTACTCACCTGTGTGCTGGAGAGCGTCCTGAGGAACTCCATGTTTACTTGTTCTATTTGCTCATTGGAGCAATGCTAAGACTCTTTTTGTTCAATAAACACACACAGCACTATCCTGCTTTTGGGTTTTTGTCTCTTTGCCCATGAAGGGGCAACAATTCATGCCACCGTCTTGCCACCCTAAACTATAGCCCACACATACAGTATGACAAAGACAGAAAATTGTTGTCATATGTACTAAACAGCCAGTACTTGCCAGAAATTCCTGCAGTTCCTTCAGTGTTGCTGTCGACCTCTTGACAGCTACCCCGACCAGTTTTCTTCTCGTCTTTTCATCAGTTTTGGAGGGATGTTCAGTTCTTGGTAATGTCACTGTTGGACCATATTTTCTCCCTTTGAAGATGACTGTCTTCATTGTGTTCCGTGGCATATTTCATGCCTTGGAAATTTTTTTGTACCCTTCTCCTGACTGATACCTTTGAACAATGAGAACCTGCTGATCCTTTGGAAGCTCTCTACGGACCATGGCTTGTACTGTAAAGCTGAGTTCACACTATAACATTTGGACCAACTTTTACTGATCTTTTGAAAAATCAGAGAAATCAGTCCAAACGCTGGTGAAATTATGTTTATGAGCACACACACAAATGTTTACAAACTTATACAAACTTTTGCTAGCATTTGCCAGCGTTGCATTCAGCATAGTCAAACTTTTGCTAACCTAGGCTAGCGTATGTGTAGCTGTTGACAACTTAAGCAATCGAATACTCAGCTGACATCAGCGTCAGGTGGCGCTCATATAAAGATCAGCATTTGTGGAGGCTTCCTGCCATCCTGGACCTGCTTTTTTGGGTGGATTCACACTACAATGTTTGGACCAACTTTTACTGACGTTTTTGCGAACATCTGGCTCTGCTGGCAATAGTTGATAAAAGTTGGTGTTTGTTGGCAAACGTTAGCGAACGTTGAGTTTGCTGAGAATTTTTAGCATGCTGAAAATTTGCTGATGTTTGGATATAAATGTTGGTGGAAGTTGTCCTCAATTTGTAATAGTTCCTGAGTGTTGGGTTAAGTTATGCAGAGTTCACCTAAGTCAGCCTAAGTTAAGCTCCATTGGCAAACGTTGACTGAAATGTTGGTGAAAACAGATGTTTTTAGATCAAAACTCAGTTCAGACATGCAGGAACGAAAGAGAAATAGAGAGAAGGGGGAGTTAAAAAAGAAAATATATATTTAAGAGGACAGTGTAGAGTATTTGTTTGGTGATACATGGTGTGTATGACATGTTTTATTATTTTTTAAATAATCTTATATATATGTGTGTGTATGTAGATGCATATATATACACACATATTTACGTGTGTGTGTGTGTGTATATATATACATACAGTACATGTATATGTGTGTGTGTGTGTGTGTGTGTGTATATGTATCTATGTATATATCTATGAAGAGTTCTTTTGCAAAAACAGATAAGTCCAGTTGAGCTCAAAATGACAAAAAACACTTTTATACCTGTAGGTTTATCGTTGTTAGTATTTCCAAATCAGCTTCTAAGACATGGTCACTTGAAATATGAGTATCTCAGACATAATAAAGAAAAAATCAAACATCAACTCATTGTTACTTTTTGGCAGTTGTTTAGTATGTTTTTTTTTTTTGCAAAAAAAACAGACAAGCCCCGAAAGCCATGCTATTTTAGAGCAGTGCGGTGGCACAGTGGTTAGCACTGCGGCAGCACAGCAACTCACCCTTGGCCATGGGATCCCTGGTTCGATCCCATTTGTCTGGAACATACTTGAATGTCTAAGCATCAATGTAGTATGACTGAGACACTAAGTTAGGCATATCCACTCAGTAAAATGGTATATTATAGCTTGTGGAGTGTGTAAATAATGAGGCGGATTTGGTTCAGGCGGTTTATTACACAACTCACACAAGGAGCATAGACAGAATGGCATACAAGTAGGAACTCTTCCCTTAAATAACATGACATCCTTCTAGACTCTTCTCACACACAAAAGATAATCTCACACACAAAAGATAATCTCCTTCTAGACTCTTCTCACACACAAAAGATAATCTCCCCGGCCGACTGCAGTCAGTCCATTCATCCTTGACACCTCCCTGTTATCTTACTAGGGCATCTAGAAACTTCTCACACACAAAAGGTTAACTTCGTGTCCTTTGTTCCTGTCTAAGGTGGTAAACCATTATGCACTCCCCAGGTTGCCACCCCCCCCAGCAACTTAGATAGGACAAAAGGGTAACAGTCCACATGCTGTGATAGAACCATTAACATCAGTCCACATGCTGCTTGGGCTTCAGTCTTCTGCCGTATCTGCTGTAGCCAGGATTCGCTGCCTCCGTGGCACTGCCATGCTGGGGGGCTGATGTCTGGGGGTGAAAACTTTTTGACTGTCCGTGTGGGTGCTCTGGAGAATCTTTTCTCTGGGAAGTGCCCCGTTGGGGTCTTCCACACCAAGGGGCCCTCACCAACAGCACTTGCTCGTTAGCCACAACGAAAGCAGGTTTGAGTCTGTCTATGCCAATTTTTTCCCTCCTACCCCCCCAAGTCTAGCAAAAAATGCTTATCCCCTGTTTCCAGCACTCTAAACGGTCCATCATAAGGTGGGCGCAGTGGGGGGCGGTGGGCGTCGTGTCTGACAAACACGAACTCTGCGTTTTTCAAAGCTTTAGGCACAAAAACGCGCGGAAAACTGTGGTGGGCAGGGCCTGGCAGCACGCTTGAGTCTATGCAACGCTGCAGCAGCTGAGACGGGGAGCTGCCCGGCGCAGGATTATCTGGCAGAAACTCCCCAAGCAGCCGGAGTGGTTGTGCAAAAACGAGTTCTGCCGGGGAAGCTTCCAGATCCTCTTTAGGCGCAGAACGTAACCCCAATAAAACCCATGGTAGCCTGTCTACCCAATTTGCATCCATCAGTGAAGCCCTCAGAGCCGCTTTTAATGACCTATGAAAATGTTCGCATAACCCATTAGCCTGCGGGTTGTACGCGGTTGTGCGGTGAATTGAGACACCTAGGCTGCGGGCCATGGTTGACCAGAGTTCAGAAACAAATTGAGAGCCTCTGTCGGACGTAATGTCCGACGGAACTCCAAAATGCGCCACCCATGCTGTTAAAAACGTGCGCGCCACCTCCTCAGCCGTGGTTGCCGCCAGCGGAACCGCTTCTGGCCAGCGTGTGGTGCGGTCCACCATTGTCAGGAGATGCGTGTACCCCTGTGATGGCGGAAGAGGGCCTACGAGGACCACGTGGACATGGTCGAACCTCTTAGCCGGGATGCGAAACGGCTCCAAAGGAGCCTTCGTGTGTCTGTGAACCTTGGCTCGTTGGCACGCCACGAAGGCTGCGCCCACTCTTTCACTTGTTTGTGAAGGCCCGGCCACACATATTTCTCTCCTACCATTTTGACCGACACGCGCACCCCTGGGTGTGCCAAAGAGTGAACCGACTCAAACACGCGTCCGGAACCGCAGGCCATGGGCGACCCGTGGAGACGTAGCAGATTAAGGGGGGAATGCCGTTAAGCAGCCTCCTCTTCTCCAGCCTTAACCCTGTTGGTCCAGACTGGAGCACGCGCACGTCCGCGTCACTAACCTGCTCCACGGCCATGGCTGCGTAATCCATCCCTACACAGACTGGGGCCACAACGGCGCGCGAGAGGCAGTCTGCCACTACATTCAGTTTGCCCGACACATGCTGAATATCGGTAGTAAACTCTGAGATCGCGGCCAGCTGCCTCTGCTACTGGCCCGACCAAGGTTCTGAAACTTTGGCCATCGCGAATGTTAGTGGCTTATGGTCAACGAACGCAGTAAAATTGCGCCCTTCCAGCCAGAACTGGAAAAGGCAAATGGCCAGGTGGAGAGCCAGCAACTCTCTGTCGAACGCACTGTATTTACTTTCATTGTCACGCAAGGTTCTGCTGAAAAAGGCAAGCGGCTGCCAAGCCCCGGCGACGCGCTGCTCCACGACAGCCCCTATAGCCACATCTGAGGCGTCAGTGGTGACGGCTATGCAGGCCGTTTGGTCTGGATGTGCCAACAATGCGGCGTTTGCCAGGGCTGCTTTAACTTCCGAGAACGCCTGCTCTCGTTCCGGGGTCCATTCGACCCTATTCACGGGTTTCTGTTTTTTGAGCGCAGCATACAATGGCTGCTTGAGCTGCGCTGCGCGGGGAAGGAAACAGTTATAAAAGTTCATCATACCCCAAAATTCTTGTAGCGCCTTGACCATTTGCGGTCGGAGAAAATCTGCTACTGCGCGCATTTTGTCAGGCAGCGGGACCGCTCCTTCGGGAGAGACGTGGTGCCCTAAAAAATCAATCCCCGTCACCCCGAACTGACAATTCGCTGGGTTGATTATTAAACCGTGCTCTTCCAACCTTCGGAAAACCGTCGTGAGGTGGGTTTCGTGTTTGTCTTCGGACGCGCTGGCTACCAAGATATCATCCAAGTAGACGAACACGAAAGGGAGATGGCGCAGCACTGCAGCCATCATGCGTTGGAACGTCTGTGCTGCCCCTTTAAGCCCAAATGGCATGCGCAAGAACTCAAATAAACCAAACGGAGTTATTACCGCTATTTTGGGTATGTCCTCAGCGCGCACTGTGACTTGGTGGTAACCACGGACCAAATCTATCTTAGAAAAAATGTGCGCTCCTGCGAGGTGAACAGAAAAATCCTGAATGTGGGGAATTGGGTAGCGGTCGTGCACTGTAGCATTGTTTAACCTGCGGAAATCACCGCAAGGTCGCCACGAACCTTCAGCTTTAGGGACCATGTGTAGCGGGGAAGCCCATGGGCTGTTTGAGCGCCTGATGATGCCTAACCTCTCTAGGTTAGCAAACTCTTCGCGCGCTATGGCCAGTTTAGCTGCATCCAAGCGCTGAGGTCTTGCAAAAACGGGCGCCCCAGTGGTGATGATAAAATGCTCCACCCCGTGTTTAGCGATAGCTGCTGAAAATGTCGGGACTGTGAGTGCTGGGAACTGAGCGAGCAGTGTGTGGAACTTACCGCATGCTGCTGTGACGTTGGCTTGTGCTGTTGGCCGGGTCACTCGAGCTATACAGGGGAGAGAGTCAAAAGACAGTGCATTAACCAGGCACCTGTTAGCGATATCTACCAACAACCCATGTGCACATAGAAAATCAGCCCCCAGTATATGGTAATCCAATGCTGCTACAACAAAAGTCCATTCAAATGTACGACCGTGTAGAGACAAGAGTAGAGTCCTCTCACCAAAGGTCTTAATCTCTGAGCCGTTTGCTGCTGCTATCTCGGGGCCGCTGGGTCTTGCCAGCCAGTCAGCGTAGGTCGGCCGGATGAAACTCTTCTGTGCACTGGTGTCCACGAGGAAATGCCTCCCCGAGCGTGCGTCCGTCAAATAGAGCAGCTTGTCCTCCTCCCCGAGGGTCGCGGCTGCTACCGACCCCCGGTCTTGGTGTCCCGAGCGCTTGAACTGGCACGGTGGTATACATTTGCGTGCCCTCTCTGCAAAGCGGCGGTGGTAGAAGCAAAGCGTGTCACCTCCACGTTCCTTGGCCCTCACTGCTGTTGCCGTCGGTGGTTCTGCTGCTGCCGTCGGCGGCTCCTCGCCTCCTCGTGTTGACGTGCCGGGCTCCGTCGCTGCTGCAATGGTCACGAAAGCCTTGGTGGCAACGATGATCCAGTCTGCCTCTCGGGCCAGCGCACGATAGTCCCGTTTGGCCAGCAACGACGAATTGGCCAGGGCCGCTCTCGCCGCTGTCGGAAGGTTCCTGAGGAAAATGTGGGTGAAGATGAAGTGGTCGTCATCCGTGCCCATTAACTTTAGCATCTTCTCCATCATGTCCACGGCCGAACCGTCTTCCAACTCGGTCCGCGTCAGAAGCCTCTCTGCTCTCTCACCATCCGAGAGCGTGTAGTGCTGGATGAGGGCAGCCTTCAGCGCGTCATATTTGCCGTCAGCTGGTGGCTGATCGAGCAGGCTCTCGATGTGCTGAGCCGTGATGGCATCGAGCACTGCGACCACATAGTGGAATTTCGTATCATCCGCCGATATCCCTCAGAGGGCGAACTGCGCCTCGGTTAGGTGGAACCAGGAGCGCGGGTTGTGCTGCCAAAAATCAGGTAGTTTGATCGCTACAGCGCACGCGAAGCTGGGGGTTCCAGTCGAGGTTGGCTCCGGGGATCTTCCGTCGTATTCCATGATTCGTCTTGGGCCACCAGTGTGGAGTGTGTAAATAATAAGGCGGATTTGGTTCAGGCGGTTTATTACACGACTCACACAAGGAGCATAGACAGAATGGCATACAAGTAGGAACTCTTCCCTTAAATAACATGACATCATTCTAGACTCTTCTCACACACAAAAGATAATCTCCTTCTAGACTCTTCTCACACACAAAAGATAATCTCCCCGGCCGACTGCAGTCAGTCCATTCATCCTTGACACCTCCCTGTTATCTTACTAGGGCATCTAGAAACTTCTCACACACAAAAGGTTAACTTCGCGTCCTTTGTTCCTGTCTAAGGTGGTAAACCATTATGCACTCCCCAGGTTGCCACAAGCTATAATAAAGCTACAATTCAAGATTCAAAGATTTTATTGTCAATACTGTGGTGACCCAGCACAATGCAGACTGATACTATTTCATGCTCAGCAAGGGTGGAGGAAACGGAAGGCAATTTGCATACAGAGGACAATGCACAGACGGAGAAGGAGCCAACCAATGTCATGCTAATCATGTGTATTGACTGTTATGCTAATGTGCATGCATTCTCTCTTCCTGTATCACTGACAAAAGAGCTTGTGTGACATGCCTGAGGGACACAACACAACACAGCACACAGAGCACAGCACAGTAGGCCACTGTAGCGCATAGCGCTACAAGTGCGTCTCATTTTGATGGAGGAAATAAAACTCTGCAGCATTCCAGCTCGTTGCATCTCACCTGAACTAATTCCTCCACACTGGTGACCCCGACGTGTCATGGTGTGCCCCTTGCCTGATTTTTTTACCTCCACACTGGTGACCTGATGAAAGAGAATGACCGTCTGCTCTCTCTCACCGCGCTGTGGATCCCAGAGGACCAGAGAGCGCCTGCAACCTCTTCATCCTCGCTGGAACGCGCTCTCCGGAGCGCAGTGCTGGAACCGACACGCACCATGAACGGCAACATGAGTGAAACGAAGGAAGCAGCCTGAACAGGGACGATCACTGGCGCCGACTGCGTTGATTTCCACCAAGCTTCCCGGCCCTGATTCAGCTCGCGACAACGAAGCCCCACACGCACACCACAGGATTACGAGGACAGCACAATTGCCAGCTATGTGGTCACTATGCCAAGTGTGCCACGCACAGAGACGAACCGACTCCACAGACTGATACATCGTCCTCCGCCGCTACACATGCACGAGAAACATGGCTGATCGCCACCCTCAGAACCTTCAGGGCTGCTCACGCACCTGAAGCAGATGTGCAGCCTGCACACAGGACATTGTATAGGTTTCCCAGCCACGGTGCACACCGGGAGTTTAGCCGATTGCTGCACCAATGGCTTTAGTGCTGCGTCTGCACCGAAAGCCAAACCGCCAAGTCCCTCACACAGCTGCAGTTGTTTCACAGCCGCTACGCATCCTTGGGGAATTTGGCCATTCACCTTCCCCACATCCTCGCTGGACCGAGTCGCGAGAGGAGTCAGAGACTTAATTTTTTCACAGCCGCTGTGGATCACCGTCAGGGTGACCGGGAAAGTCCCTCACCATTGCGGATCCACACGCAATTTTTGTGCGGCCCAGACACCTTTGACGTCCCGGGCCGGCACTCACTTACTTCCACCCTCCTCCCCCTCCTCCTCCACAGCGCTCTTCCCGCACCTCACTCCCTAAAGCCGTCCGATCACCGTCTTGTTCCATTACGCACGACGCACTCCAGCCCCGTGCACCCACGGTCCACGGCCGTTCAACACGCTGGAATTCTGAGCAGAGCACACCGTCCTTTCCACCCCTCCCCCGTCCCTCCCACAGACTGACGCCATCCGACACTCCTCTAAAGCAGGACAGTTCTACCGGAGCTGGAGCCCAAACGACGAGGGGGGGGGGGGAATGTCACAGCCCCTTCTGAGCATTCTGGGGGGAGCCGTGGGGTGACCCAGCACAATGCAGACTGATACTATTTCACGCTCAGCAACGGTGGAGGTGACGGAAGGCAATTAGCTTACAGAGGACAATGCACAGACGGACAAAGAGCCAACCAATGTCATGCTAATCATGTGTATTGACTGTTATGCTAATGTGCCATGCATTCTCTCTTCCTGTATCACTGATGAAAGAGCTTGTGTGACATGCCTGAGGGACACAACACAACACAGCACACAGAGCACAGCACAGTAGACCACTGTAGCGCACAGCGCTACAAGTGCGTCTCATTTTGATGGAGGAAATAAAACTCTGCAACCTTCCAGCTCGTTGCATCTCGCCTGAACTAATTCCTCCACAATACTACTATACGTACAGGACATACAGGAGAACGGAAATGGCGTTTCTCTCTCTTCATTGGTGTGCACAGTATAAAAAGAAAAGGAATAGGGCTGGAAAAAAAGAAACTCCTTCCCCATATAGTGTACTGTAGTGAATGTGCAGCCATCGAAGCAGTGAGAGAAGAGCTTAACATCACAACATAATCTTCCTTAAGGTATTTATATTTAATAATTCAGCAAAAACAATTTGATTTAATACATATTTACTACAAATTACATGCAGGTATTTTTTTTTTTTTTTTTACCACCATTAGTCTGATACATTTTACGCTCACATGATGCCACTAACCGTGCCATGAAAACAAGCCCAGCAGTGTCCGAAAGCAGTTAATTTTATCGTTATATTGAGTTTATTGTATAGTCCACTATATCTAAATTCACTATATAGCAAGTAGGAAGTGAGTGAGTGAGTGAACATTCTGGACACAGCCAGGGAAATCAGTCAGAGCGAGCAGACCAGGAAGGCAGCCAAGATGAGTCACATGACCCAACTACCAAGTGCTGATTTGCCCTGTGGAGTTATCTGCTTTTGTTAAAAAAAAACCAAACAAACAAACCAAAAAAAACCCCCGCTCCCGGCATTGATCAGCTTTTGAAAAAAACAAACAAACAAAACATGAATTTTTAGTGTCTAAAACATAGGACGTATTGGCTTTTGAGTCAAAATGATTTGAACTTCTATAAGTAGGTAATGTTAACAGTTGTTTGATGTAAAGAGTGAAATTTTCATGGAAGTGGCGTTTATCAGTTTGTGCAAACAAACTCTTCATATATTTATATATACATATATATTACGGACATTTATGGGTTTGTTTGCAGGTGATGGGTGTGGTTTCATGTCTTTGTAGTGTAATTTTTCTACCACCAGGCTGTGCAGTTGTTCAAACATGTCTTTTGCTAGTACGGATTACTGGTTGTTATATATATATATATATATATACAGACGTGGACAAAATTGTTGGTACCCCTCTGTTAATGAAAGAAAAACCCACAATAGTCACAGAAATAACTTGAATCTGACAAAAGTGGTAATAAATAAAAATTCTATGAAAATTAAACCATTGAAAATCAGACAATGTTCATCAAACAATAAATTGTGGTTCAACAGAATTATTTTAAAAAACAAACTCATGCAACAGGCCTGGACAAAAATGATGGTACCCTTAACTTAATATTTTGTTGCACAACCTTTTGAGGCAATCACTGCAATCAAACGATTTCTGTAACTGTCAATGAGACTTCTGCACCTCTCAGCAGGTACAGTATTTTGGCCCACTCCTCATGAGCAAACTGCTCCAGTTGTCTCAGGTTTGAAGGGTGCCTTCTCCAGATGGCATGTTTCAGCTCCTTCCTCAGATGTTCAATAGGATTTAGATCAGGGCTCATAGAAGGCCACTTTTGAATAGTCCAATGTTTCGCTCTTAGCCATTCTTGGGTGTTTTTAGCTGTGTTTTGGGTCATTATCCTGTTGCAAGACCCATGACCTGCAACTGAGACCAAGCTGTCTGACACTGGGCAGCACATTTCTCTCTGGAATACCTTGATAGTCTTGAGATTTCATTGTACCCTGCACAGATTCAAGACACCCTGTACCAGATGCAGCAAAGCAGCCCCAGAACATAACAGAACTTCCTCCATGTTTCACAGTAGGGACAGTGCTCTTTTCTTGGTATGCTTCATTTTTGCGTCTGTGAACACAGAGCTGATGTGCCTTGCCAAAAAGTTGCAGTTTTGTCTCGTATGTCCATAGGACATTCTCCCAGAAGCTTTGTGGCTTGTCAACATGCAGTTTGGCAAATTCCAGTCTGGCTTTTTTATGATTTGTTTTCAACAGTGGTGTCCTCTTTGGTCGTCTCCCATGAAGTCCACTTTGGCTCAAACAACGACGGATGGTACGATCTGACACTGATGTACCTTGACCTTGGAGTTCACCATGAATGTGTTTAGAGGTTGTTCTGGGCTCTTTTGTTACCATTCGTATTGTCCGATTCCTCCTGCAGCCATGTCCAGGGAGGTTGGCTACAGTCCTGTGGATATTAAATTTCTGAATAATATGTGCAACTCTAGTCACAGGAACATCAAGCTGCTTGGAGATGGTCTTATAGCCTTTACCTTTAACATGCTTGTCTATAATTTTCTTTCTAATCTCCTGGGACAACTCCCTCCTTTGCTTCCCCTGGTCCATGTTTAGTGTGGTACACACCATGTCAACAAACAGCACAGTGACTACTTGTCACCCTTAAAATAGGCCGACTGACTGATAACAAGTTTGTAGACACCTGTGATGTTAATTAGAGGACACATCTTGGTTGAACATGTCCCTATGGTCACATTATTTTCAGTCTTTTCTAGGGGTACCAACAATTTTGTCCACATCTGTATGTATGTATGTGTATATATATATATATATATATATATATATATATATATATTGTGGAGAGTGTAATAATGAGGCAAGTTTCATCTCAAGGCAGTTTATTACACGCTCCAACATGAGCAAAGTAGAAAAGAGAACATCACAGAAAAACCTCGTCCCTTATATACCCAGGACTCTCACAGCTCACAAGTCACATTGCATTATAATCACAAGTAACAACTCTCACAGCTCACAAGTCACGTTGCATTATAATAAGTAACAATGCCTTTCCTCTTAAATCCCATAGCATCCCCCTCACAGTCTCTGCATACCAAAGGTTACCCTTTCACAGTATCCTGTTATCTTCAAGGAAACTCTGTCTTTGTTCTTATCTAATGTGTGAGGCCTTATGCAAAGCGTTAAATAAGTCACACGAGTGGCTACACCCCCCCAAACATTTAGATTGAACAAGAGAATAATAGTCTGCATGCCATGATAGAATCATTAAACATCAGTCCACATGCTGCTTGGGCTTCAGTCTTCTCCCGTATCTGCTGTAACCAGGATTCACCTCCTCAGCGGCGCTGTCATGCTGGGGAGCTGTTGTCTGGGGGTGCAAACCTTTCGTTAGTCCATGCGGGTGTTCTGGGGGAATATTACTCTGGGAAGCACCCAGTGGTGGTCTGCCGCGCCGAGAGGCCCTTGCCAACAGCACTTGCTCGTCCACCACCACAAAAGCGGGTTTGAGTCTGTTTATGCCAACCTTTTCCCTCCTACCCCCCAAATCTAGCAAAAAATGCTTGTCCCCTGTTTCCAACACTCTGAACAGTCCATCATAAGGCGGTCGCAGCGGGGGGCGATGAGCATCATGTCTGACAAAAACAAACTCCGCATTCTTCAAAGTTTTAGGCACAAAAACGTGCAGAAAACTGTGGTGGGCAGGGCCCGGCAGCGTAGCTGTGTCGATGCTACGCTGCAACAGCTGGGACGGGGAGCTGCCTGGCGCAGGGTTATCCGGGAGAAACTCCCCGGGCAGCCGCAGTGGCTGCGCAAAAACGAGTTCAGCTGGGGAAGCCTCTAAGTCTTCTTTAGGCGCAGAACGCAACCCTAATAAAACCCACGGAAGCTTGTCCACCCAATTTGCATCCGTCAGTGACGCTCTAAGAGCTGCTTTCAATGACCTGTGAAAACGTTCGCACAACCCATTAGCCTGCGGATTATACGCGGTTGTACGGTGAATTGTGACACCTAGGCTGCGGGCCATTGTTGACCAAAGCTCGTAAACAAATTGCGGGCCTCTGTCAGATGTAATGTCCGACGGGACTCCAAAACGCGCCACCCATGCCGTTACAAACACGCGCGCCACCTCCTCGGCTGTGGTTGATGCCAAAGGGACTGCCTCCGGCCAACACGTGGTGCGGTCCACCATTGTCAGAAGGTGTGTGTACCCCTGTGATCGTGAGAGGGGGCCCACCAGGTCCACGTGAACGTGGTCGAACCTCTTGGCAGGAATGAGGAATGGCTCCAATGGAGCCTTCGTGTGTCTGTGTGCCTTGGCCTGTTGGCACGCCATGCAGGCTGCCGCCCACTCTTTAACTTGTTTGCGAAGGCCGGGCCACACAAATTTTTCCGCTACTATTTTGACCGATGCACGAACCCCCGGGTGCGCCAAAGAATGAATCGAGTTGAAAACGCGGCGGCGCCACGCTGCCGGCACCACGGGACGCGGTCGTCCCGTGGAGACATCACAAATTAAGGGGGGCATACCGTCTTGCAGCACCTTGCTCTCCAGCTTTAACCCTGTTGGTCCAGACTGGAGCGCGCACACATCCGCATCACTACCTTGCTCCGCGGCCATGGCTGTGTAATCTATCCCCACGCGGACGGGGGCAGCCACGGTGCGCGAGAGGCAGTCTGCCACTACGTTCAGTTTACCCGACATGTGCTGAATATCGGTAGTAAACTCTGAGATCGCGGCCAGCTGTCTCTGCTGCCGGCCCGACCACGGTTCTGAAACCTTGGCCATCGCGAATGTTAGTGGCTTGTGGTCAACGAACGTGGTGAAACTGCGCCCTTCCAGCCAGAACTGGAAGTGGCGAATGGCCAGGTGGAGCGCCAGCAACTCCCTGTCAAACGCGCTGTATTTACGCTCACTATCGTGCAAGGTCCTGCTGAAAAAGGCAAGCGGTTGCCAAGCTCCGGCTACCTGCTGCTCCACGACTGCCCCTATGGCCACGTCAGACGCGTCAGTGGTGAGCGCTATGCGGGCCGTTGGGTCCGGATGCGCCAACAATGCAGCGTTTGCCAGGGCTGTTTTGACTTCCGAGAACGCTCGCTCCAGGGACCACTCGATCTTATTCACGGGTTTCTGATTTTTGAGTGCAGCATACAGCAGTTGCATGAGTTGCACTGCAAGGAAACGGTTATAAAAATTCACCATTCCCAAAAACTCCTGTAACGCTCTGACCGTCTGCGGCCGGGGGAAATTTGCCACCGCACGCACTTTGTCAGGCAGCGCAACCGCTCCTTCAGGGGAAACTCGGTGTCCTAAAAAATTGATCTGTGTCACCCCGAACTGACATTTCGCTGGGTTGATTATTAACCCGTGCTCTCCCAACCTCCGGAAAACTGCCGCGAGGTGGCTTTCATGTTCATCTTCGGACGCGCTGGCTACCAAAATATCGCCCAAGTAGACGAACACAAAAGGCAGATCGCGCAGCACTGCGTCCATCATGCGTTGAAACGTCTGTGCAGCCCCTTTAAGCCCGAATGGCATGCGCAAAAACTCGCAAAGGCCAAATGGAGTTATCACCGCTGTTTTGGGTATGTCCTCAGCGCGCACTGGGACTTGGTGGTAACCGCGGACCAAGTCTATTTTAGAAAAAACGCGCACCCCTGCCAAATGAACGGAAAAATCCTGGATATGCGGGATTGGGTAGCGGTCATGCGCTGTGGCGTTGTTCAACCTGCGAAAATCCCCGCACGGTCGCCATGAGCCGTCGGCTTTCGGGACCATGTGAAGCGGGGAAGCCCATGGGCTGTTCGAACGTCTGATGATGCCGAACTTCTCCAGGTTGGCGAACTCCTCACGCGCTATGGCCAGTTTAGCTGCGTCCAAGCACCGAGTTTTTGCAAAAACAGGCTGTCCGGTTGTGGTAATAAAATGTTCCACCCCGTGCTTAGCCACGGTTGCCGAAAACGTGGGGACCGTGAGTGCTGGGAACTGAGTGAGCAGTGTGTGGAAGTTACCGCTTGCAGCTGTGACGTTGGCTTGTGCTGTTGGTCGGGCCGCTCGCGCTGTACAGGGGATAGAATCAAAAAGTGCATTAACCAGGTGCCTGTTAGCGACATCAACCAACAAACCATGTGAGCACAAAAAATCAGCCCCCAGTATATTGAAATTCAATGCTGCTATGACAAATGTCCACTCAAATGTACGGCCGTGTAGAGACAGAAGCAGAGTCCTCTCACCAAAGGTCTTAATCCTCGAGCCGTTCGCTGCTGCCATCTGGGGACCGCTAGAACCTGCCAGCCGGTCAGCGGAGGAAGGCGTGATGAAACTCAGCTGGGCGCCTGTTTCCACGAGGAAATGCCTTCCCGAGCATGCGTCCGTCAAGTAGAGCAACTTGTTTTCCTCCCCGAGGGTCGCAGCTGCTACCGACCCCCCGGTCTTGGCGTTTCCCGAGCGCTTGAACTGGCACAGTGGTATACATTTGCGTGCCTTCTCTGCAAAATGGCGATGGTAGAAACAAAGGGTGTCTCCTCCGCATTCCTTGGCCCCCGCCGCTGCTGTCATCGGCGGCTCTGCTACCGCTGTCCTTGGCTCCTTGCCATCTCCGGCCGTCGCGCCGAGCTCTGTCGCTGCCGCCGTGGCCGCGCGCTGCCTGCTGGCATTGAGAATCCGATGCGCCTCCCGGGCCAGCGCGCAGAAGTCCCGCTGGGCCAACAATGGCGAACCGGCCAGGGTCGCCCTCGTCACTGACGGTAGGGTCCTAAGGAAAATGTGGGTAAAGATGAAGTGGTCATTGTCCGAGCCTTTCGATCTCAGCATCTTCTCCATCAGGTCAATGGGCGTGCCATCTCCCAACTCGGTCAGCGCCAGGAGTCTCTCTGCTCTCTCCTCGACCGAGAGGGTGTAGTGTTGGATGAGTGCAGCCTTCAACGCGCCGTATTTGTCGCTGGCTGGTGGCTGCTCCTGAAGGCTCTCCACGTGTTGTGCCGTGTGGTTATCGAGCTTTGCGATCACATGGTAGAATTTCGGGTCATCTACCGCTGTTCCCCGGAGGGCAAACTGTGCCTCAACCAAGTGGAACCAGAAGCGTTGGTTGTGCTGCCAAAAGTCCAGTAGCTGGACCGTAATGGCGTACTCTTGGCTGGGGGCTCCCAACGAGGCTGGCCCCGGGGAATTCTCTTCTTGCTGCATGCTACATCTTGGGTCACCAGTGTGGAGAGTGTAATAATGAGGCAAGTTTCATCTCAAGGCAGTTTATTACATTCTCCAACATGAGCAAAGTAGAAAAGAGAACATCACAGAAAAACCTCGTCCCTTATATACCCAGGACTTTCACAGCTCACAAGTCACATTGCATTATAATCACAAGTAACAACTCTCACAGCTCACAAGTCACATTGCATTATAATAACAAGTAACAATGCCTTTCCTCTTAAATCCCATAGCATCCCCCTCACAGTCTCTGCATACCAAAGGTTACCCTTTCACAGTATCCTGTTATCTCCAAGGAAACTCTGTCTTTGTTCTTATCTAATATGTGAGGCCTTATGCAAAGCATTAAATAAGTTACACGAGTGGCTACAATATAAATTAAATTACCCTTTATTGTCATTCAATCAATCATGTACAGTAGAGCGAAATTGTGTTTTCTCCTATCTACAGTGTTAATCTCACACACCCCATATATAGAATCAAAGGGGCCGCTGCCATGCAAGGCGCCGCCACAGATTTCCCTCCTCCATTCCATTATTGCTGAGCACCAAGCTGGACAGAAGGAAGTTCTGATTTTATATGGTCTTTGGCATGACCCGGCGGGGATTTGAACCCCTGCCACCCGGGTGTGGGGTGGATGCTCTACCAACTGAGCCACCACTGATATATATATATATATATATATATATATATATATATATATATATATATATATTAGTTCCAAGGTTGTCATAGCCAGGAGCGGCACTGGGGTTAAGCTTCCAGTGCTCATAAAATGCTCCTTATGGCGTGTGTCTTGAAAAGCCTCTGACAACTAAGTCCAACTCCTAGCCTGCCCGTGTGGTTTAGTCTCTAAGCCCGGCGGAACTGCTTTTACTAATAGGAGAAGGGGCGAGGGCGGATCTCTGGTGCCTTAAAACCAGATGCTTCGGGTAAATGGTGGCTCGTCAACCTGGGAAGGTAGCCCATCTAGGGGAAGGTAAACCCTGATTTCAAACCTCCGCTGCCTTGCGGCACACCCGGTCACGGGAAAGGTTTCGGGAGTCAACCCTGAGGAAAAATCCGGAGTCGGAGCCCCTAAGGTAGTTCTCTCTTGTGCTCAACATCGTTCTGGCAGCTCCTGCGACGGTGCTGGTGCCAAACTGTAGCAGCCCTGCTGTTCCTTTGGATTCATCAGTGACGTGGAGAGAGGGGACATGCTGCATGGGCAACATCTTGTCCTCCATATCTTCCTGCCCAGGCTTGAATCCTACCAACGCCCAACGCTGGAAGGTAGAACACCGGATCACTGGAGAGGACACTCCAGCTTGGCCTTTGGTGTAGATAAAACACAGGGAATGACAGTTACCGGTTATAAGCCACTACTCAATTGGCGTAGAGCGTGGTGCCAGGGGTTGTTCCCGATGGTGGGAGGGATCATAGGATCTCACTGGACAGCTACCGCCCGCCTCAAACTGGGCAGCCCCCAGCCAATAAGGTGTGGTCCCGCCACAGCTTGCTTTCCTCATTAGGTGCATGGGGATGAGGAGAAGTCTGAACAGCAGGCTGAGAACCTTTGCACTAGGTAAGACAAAAAAAAACAAGAGAGACCAACTCTAAAACCGGGAACTTGGAACGTCCGCACTATGATGACAGGACTCGCTGCTAACCTCAAGGACATCAACAACACCAGGAAGACTGCCATCATCAATAATGAGCTGAAGAGACTGGGAGTGGATATCGCCACTCTCCAGGAAACACGGTTGGCTGACGCAGGCACACTGAGAGAGGACTACATGTTCTACTGGCAGGGAAAGGGCAGTGACGAACACAGGGAACACGGAGTGGGCTTCGCAGTGAAGAACACCTTGCTGAAGATGGTGGAACCAGGTAGCAATGGCTCTGCACGACTCCTCACCCTCCGCCTCAACACCACTCAAGACCCAGTCACCCTCGTCAGTGTGTATGCCCCAACACTGGCAGCCACACCAGAGGCAAAAGATGAGTTCTACGAGAGTCTCGCAACAAGTGTCAGGATCATCCCCAACTCTGAACAACTCATTCTCCTTGGAGACTTCAATGCCAGAGTGGGTGCTGACCACGACTCCTGGCCCTCCTGTCTTGGACCATCTGGCGTGGGCAGAATGAATGACAACGGACAGCGGCTGCTCGAGTTCTGCACATATCACGATCTGTGCATCACAAACTCGTTCTTCAAGACCAAGCCCCAACACAAGGTTTCCTGGCAACGTCCGCACTCAAAGCACTGGCACCAGCTGGACTTGATCCTGACCAGGCGCACCTCACTGAAGAACATGCTAATCACCCGTTTGTTCCAGAGTGCAGATTGCGACACAGACCATTCATTGGTGTGTTGCAAGGTCAAGCTGCAGCTGAAGAAATTCCATCGTGCTAGACAGCCTGGAAAGGCACGGATTGACACCATTAAGATGGCCCAACCAGAACTTGTTGAGCAGTTTGCCTCCACCTTTGAGAAGGAACTTGGTGTACCACAAGAAGGAGAATCTGCAAAGCAGAAGTGGGAAGAGCTGTGAAACACCATCCACCGCACAGCCTTGGCTACCTTTGGGAGGAAGACCTCGAAGTCACAGGACTGGTTTGATGCTAAGTTGACCGAGATGACCCTCGTCATTGAAGCCAAGCGCTCAGCACTTGCTGAGTACAAGAAGTACCCCAACGAGAAGAATCTCCAGATTCTCAGGGCTGCGAGAAGCAAAGTTCAGCAGACTGCTCGGTGCTGTGCCAACGAGTACTGGACTCAGCTCAGCCAAGACATTCAAACCGCTGCCATAACAGGGAACATCCGTGGTATGTACGATGGCATCAAGAAAGCACTTGGTCCGGCTCAGAGCAAGACGGCCCCCCTCAAATCCTCCACTGGGGAGATGATCACAGAAAAGAACAAGCAGATGGAGTGTTAGGTGGAACACTACTCCGACCTCTACTCCATACAGAACACCGTGACACCGTCAGCCCTTGATGCCATCGACTGCCTACCATCCATGGATGAACTTGACGCCAAGCCAACCATCGACGAACTCAGCAAGGCCACTGATAGCTTGGCCGCTGGCAAGGCACCCGGCAACGACGGCATACCCCCTGACCTGATCAAGCACTGCAAGACCGCCCTACTGCTGCCATTGCATGACGTCCTCTGCCAGTGCTGGAATGAAGGTGCCATACCACAGGACATGAGGGACGCCAAGATCATCACCCTCTACAAAAACAAAGGGGAGAGAAGCAACTGCAACATCTACAGGGGCATCTCCCTCCTCAGCGTTGTTGGCAAAGTCTACGCACGAGTTGTTCTCGTTCATCTACAGAAGCTTGCCGAACTTGTCTACCCCGAGTCTCAGTATGGCTTCCGCGCTGAGTGATCGACGGTAGACATGATATTCTCCATGCGCCAACTCCAGGAGAAATGCAGAGAACAGAACATGCCCCTGTACGTCGCCTTCATCGACCTCACCAAAGTGTTCGATCTGGTCAGCAGAGAGGGCCTTTTCAAGATTCTGCAAAAGATAGGATGCCCACCAAAGTTGCAAAGCCTCATCGAATCGTTTCACACCAACATGCAAGGGATAGTACAGCACGACGGCAACATTTCAGAGCCATTCAACATACGCAGCGGAGTGAAACAGGGCTGTGTACTTGCGCCAACCCTCTTTGGGATTTTCTTTCCTATGCTCCTGAGGTATGCCTTCAGCACAGCAACAGAGGGAATCTATCTGCACACAAGATCTGACGGCAGGCTTTTCAACCTTGCCCACCTGAAAGCCAGAACCAAAGTACGCGAGGCTCTAATCAGAGACATGCTGTTCGCAGACGACGCTGCAGTCGCAACCCACACACAGCAGGAGCTTCAGACCCTGATGGACCGCTTCTCCCAGGCATGCAAGGACTTCGGGCTTACCATCAGCCTGAAGAAGACTAACGTCTTGGCGAGAGGCATGGAAGCACCACTAACCATCACCATCAACGACTACGAGCTGGAGGTCATGAATCAGTTCACGTACCTGGGGTCCACGATCAGCAACAACCTCTCCCTTGATACAGAGATCGACAAGAGGATTGGAAAATCAGCCTTCACACTCACTCGCCTCACCACACGAGTGTGGGAGAATCCCAAACTCTCTGTCAAGACGGAGATGGCAGTGTACAACGCCTGCGTCATCAGCACACTGCTCTATGGGAGTGAGACGTGGACAACATACGCCTGGCAGGAAAAGAGACTGAACTCCTTCCACTTGCGCTGCATTCGCCGTATCCTGGACATATCCTGGCAGGACAAAGTGCCCAACACAGAAGTTCTGTCCCGCGCCGGCCTTCCCTCCATGTTCACTCTACTCAGGCAGCGCAGGCTCCGCTGACTAGGCCACGTTCACCGTATGGAGGATGGCAGAATCCCCAAAGACGTCCTCTACGGAGAACTGGCGACTGGCAGGAGAGACTTTGGCCGCCCACAGCTGCGCTTTAGAGACATCTGCAAGAGAGACATAAAGGCCCTGGAGATCAACACAGAGTGCTGGGAGGACCTTGCAACAGAACGCTCCAAATGGAGAGGCACCCGGACCAGACAGCTCAAGGTGGGTGAAGAGAGACTTACTGCTGCAGCAGATGAAAATAGGACCCACAGGAAGAACCGCCACAGACCCAGCAGCACGGAGACCACCCACAAGTGCGACCTGTGTGACAGGGACTGCCATTCGCGCATCGGCCTGTTCAGCCACAGGCGGTGCTGTTCCAGTTGAATAGATGTTTAGGATTCTCTTCCATGCTCATCATAGACCGACGGAGGCCGACGACGATATATACAGTATATCTTCAGCCTCTGTCCATAGCTGCTGTAACGGGGGGTCTTCGGCTCCGAGGCGCTGCTGTGCCAGTGGGGGGTTCCTGGGGGTGTGTCCGCTGTGGGGGGACAATGCGGGGGGGCACTTTCAGCATGCTCATGTGACTGATCTGACGATTCATTTACCTGGGAAGTTCTCTGTGTGGATCTTCCGCGCCAAGGAGCTCAGGCGAACACCACCTGCTTGTCTGCTACAACAAAGGCGGACTTAAGCCTGTCTATACAGATTGTCTCCCGGCGACCCTCCCCAAGTCTAACACAAAATGTTTGTTCCCGGGTTCCAGCACTCTGAACGGGCCATCGTAAGGCGGGCGCAATGGGGTCCGGTGGTCATCGTGCCTGACAAATACAAATGACTGTGTCCTTCCAAGGTTTTTGACACAAAAGAGCGAGGAAAACAGTGGTGGGCTGGGCCGTGTAGCGTCCCTGCCTCTGCGCTATGTCTTGAACTCAGGGATGGATCGGTGTTCGGCGCGAGGTTATCCAGCAAAAATTCCCCGGGGAGCCACAGCGGCTGGAAAAAACAAGGCCACCAAATCCTCCTTCAGTGCAGAACACAACCCAAATAGAACCCACGGCAACCGGTCCACCCAATTTGCATCCATAAGCGAAGCTCTGAGCGCTGTTTTAAGTGACCTATGGAAAAGCTTGCATAACCCATTGGCCTGGGGGTTGTACGCGGTTGTGTGATGAATTGAGACCCCCAGGCTCCAGGCCATGGTGGACAAGAAGTCGGAAACAAACTGTGGGCCCTGATCGGACATGAGGTCCAAAAGAGTGCTGAAACGTGCCACCCATATTGTCAAAAAAAGCACGTGCCACATCTGCGGACACGGTGGAAGCTAGCAGGACTGCTTCGGGCCAGCACATGGTGCGATCCATCACTGTCAGGAGGTGCATGAACCCCTGCGATGGCGGGAGGGGGCCCACAAGGTCCACGTGAACGTGATCAAACCTCTTAGCCGGGATATGGAACAGCTCCAAAGGGGCCTTCGTGTGCCTGTGCACCTTGGCTCGTTGGCACGCCATGCAGGCTGCGGCCCACTCTTTCACCTGTTTGTGCAGGCTCAGCCAGACGAACTTTGCGCCCACCATTTTGACCGACGCGCGCACTCCTGGGTGCACCAGGGAGTGAACCAACTCAAAAACGCGGCAGCACCAAGCGCGTGGGACCACCAGTCACGGGCAGCCTCTAGAGACGTCACAGACTGGGGGGGGGGGGCGTGTTGCAGCACTCTGCTCTCCAGCTTTAACCCTGTTGGTACAGACTAGAGCGCACAAACGTCCGCATTGCCGATATGCGCAGCGGCCATGGCCGTGTAATCTATCCCCACGTAGACTGGGGCCACTAATGCGCGCGAGAGGCAGTCAACCACTACGTTGAGTTTACTGGCCACATGCTGAATGTCGGTTGTAAACTCCAACATCGCGGCCAGCTGTCTCTGCTGTCGGGCCGACCATGGTTCCGAAACCTTCGCCATCACATACGTAAGTGGCTTGTGGTCCACGAATGCAGTGAAGGTGCGCCCTTCCAGCCAGAACTGGAAGTGGTGCATGGCCAGGTGGAGAGCCAGTAACTCCCTGTCGAACGTGCTGTATGTACGCTCATTGTTGCGCAAAGACCTGATAAAAAAGGTGAGTGGCTGCCAAGAACCGGCGGCGCAGTGCTCCATGACAGCCCCTATGGCCACGTCTGATACGTCAGTAGTGAGCGCTATCCTCGCCCCTGGGTCCGGGTGCGCCAGTAGTGCGGCGTTCGCCAGAGCTGTTTTAACCTCGGAAAACGCCTGCTCTCGCTCAGGAGTCCAATCGACTCTGTCCGCCAGCTTCCGTTTCTTAAGCGCGGCGTACAACGGCTGCATGAGCTGGGCTGTGTGGGGGAGGAAACCATTGTAGAAGTTAACCATCCCCAAAAACTCCTGCACCGTCCTGACCATCTGAGGCCGGGGAAAATTTGCCACAGCCGCACCTTGTCCAGCAAGGGTATCGCGCCCCCCCGGTGAGATGCGGTGGCCCAAAAAATCGATCCCCATCATCCCAAACTGGCACTTCGCCGTGTTGATTATGAATCCATGCTCCTCCAACCTCTGAAAAACTGTCCTGAGGTGGGCGACGTGTTTGTCCTCGGACGCGTTGGCCATCAGGATGTCGTCCAGGTAAACGAACACAAATGGCAGATTGTGCAACACCGCATCCATCATGCGTTGGAATGTCTGCGCCACGCCTTTTAGCCCAAAAGGCATGCGTAAAAACTCAAACAGACCAAACGGGGTTATTACTGCCGTTTTAGGTATGTCCTCAGCGTGCACTGGGACCTGGTGGTAACCGCGGGCCAGGTCTTTCTTGGAAAAAATGCGTGCCCCGGTGAGGTGAATGGAAAAATCCTGAATATGAGGGATGGGGTAGCAGTCATGCACTGTGGCGTTGTTTAATCTGCGGAAATCTCCACAAGGTCGCCACAATCCCTCGGCCTTAGGAACCATATGTAGCGGGGATGCCCATGGGCTGTTTGAGTGCCTGATGATGCCCAACTTTTCCAAGTTGGCAAACTCCTCGCACGCTATGGCCAGTTTAGCTGCATCCAGGCACCGAGGTCATGCGAAAACGGGCGGCTCCGTAGTGGAAATGAAATGCTCCACCCCATGTTCAGTGATGGCCGCCGAAAACGTCGGGACCGTGAGTGCTGGGAACTGGTTGAGTAGTGTGTGGAACTTACCCCCTGGAGCTGTGACGTTGGCGAGTGTTGTGGGCCCGGCTTCTCGAGCTGTACAGGGAAGAGAATCAAAAGACATTGAGTTAATCAGGTGTCTGTTAGCAACATCGACTAGTAGTCCATGTGCACACAAAAAATCAGCGCCTAAGATGGGGAAGCTGCATGCCGCTATGACGAATGTCCATTGGTATGTACGACCGTGCAAGGATACAGTCAGTGTCCTCTCTCCAAAAATCTTAATGTCCATCAGCTCGGGGCCGCTAGCTCCCGCCAGCCGGTTGGCGTAGGACGGCAGGATGAGGCTCTTTTGGGAGCCGGAGTCCACGAGTAACCGTCTCCCCGAGCGTGAGTTTGTCACATAGAGCAACTTGCTTGCTTCACCAGCGGTCGAAGCTGCTACCGTCTGCCGGTCCCAGCGTTTCCCGAATGCATGAATTGGCACGGTGGCACACATTGGCGTGCGTCCTCTCCAAAATGACGGTGGTAGAAACAGAGCGTGTCTCTCCGGTGCTTCTTGGCCCCTGCTGCAGCCACCATCGCTGGCTCCTCGCCTTCGCTGGCCGTCTCGCTGTGTTCCGATGCCACTGCATTCATTGTGAGGGCTCTGGTAGTAAGGATGATCCATTCTGCCTGCTGGGCTAGCGCCCGGTAGTTGCGCGCAGCCAGCAGCGGCGAATTGGCAAGGACCGCTCTGGCCGCTGTCGGGAGGTTCCAGAGGAAAAGGTGGGCAAAGAGAAAATGCCCGTCATCTGTGCCCATCAATGCCAACATCTTCTCCATCAATTCGACTGCCGACCCGTCTCCTAACTCGGAGCACGTCAGGACCCTCTCCGCTCTCTCACAGTCCGAGATCGTATAGCACCTGGTCAGTGCGGTTTTGAGAGCACTGTATTTGTCGCGGGCTGGGGGCTGTTGGAGCAGGCTAGCCACCTGCTGAGTTGTGCGTGTGTCCAGTGCTGCGACCACGTAGTAATATCTGGTGTCATCTGCCGTTATTCCCTGGAGTGCGAACTGGGCCTCAGTGTGAAGGAACCAAGACTTCGGGTCGTGTAGCCAAAAAGTCTGGGAGTTTGACCGAAATGGCGCACGTGTTGCTGGCACTTCCCGTTCGGGTCTTCTCTGGGGTATTCGCCTCACGTTCCATTGTGCGTCAAGGGTCACCAGTGTGGAGAGAATAACCAGGGCAAACTTTTTCCTAGCAGATGAAACTTTATTCCACTCTCTCTCACATTCACCAGAATCAGAAAACTTCCCACCAGGTTGCAGGCACTCTCTTTTATATCACAGCACTAACACTCCTCTGCTACCTGGGGTGCTGCATTAACATATCACTCCCCACACTCCACAGCTTTGATCTGCCACTTCAGTCTGAGGGAAAACTACTGAGTAATTACTGAGTGCGTTCCCCACAATATGTATATATACATATATATATATATAAGATAAGCCTTTATTAGTCCCACAACGGGGAAATTCCAGGATTGCAACAGCACAGGGATAGCAACACTCAGAGCAACAATCAGAAAGCAAGAAAAAAAAAGCAAGAGCAGCTAATATACATATGTACATATTACTATAAATATATATATATACACACAGACACACAGTGCAGAGCATTGTAGCTGGATGGAATAAATATGAGTATATAAACACAGTGCGGAGCATTGTAGCTAGATGGAATAATATGTAGATATATAAACACAGTGCGGAGCATTGTAGCTAGATGGAATAATATGTAGATATATAAACACACAGTGCGGAGCATTGTAGCTAGATGCAATAAATATATAGATTGTAGCATAAATTGTATAATAAAATATTTGTCATAAGGTACAGGAATTATTTATTTTATTTAATAGTGGGTGTGAAAGGGGGCGGAGTTAAACCATCACTTCTACACCCGCTAAATTAAATAAAAGCACTCATAAAAGGGGCACCAGTCCTAACGGACAATTATATTAACTTCAATTTTAATTAATTTTGTACCTTCAGTTACTTAATGAATCAGTCTCAAAGTTTCAGTGAGTTCTTGTCCTGCTGTGATTAGGAAACATGTATATGCGAAAGGAAAATGCTTCAACTTCTCTCATTCACCCTTTTATTAAACTCATTCATGTTACATGGCATGGTGTTCAAATGATAGGTAAACAGATTCAAATGATAACAGCGTAAGATATCACATCAATTGATATTGGATTCCTGAACATAAAATCCAGTGTTACACCTCTGTAGAACCAAGGAGGAACCAGACTTGTGTTTCAACGGTAAATGAGGCTGAAAACAACGCAATTTTATGGGGAAAACTCATAAGCTAATTATCTAAAAATGGCCTCTGAATTAATCTACAAAAATTAAGGGCAGTTACTTAAAAATGACTAAGAGTTTTCCTTCAGTTTATAGCTTTATCCTGTGGCTGAGAGACTAATTGAGCCCTGAAATACGGACCATATTCAATTGTAATTTAATTCAGTTCTACACAGCCATCATCGAGTCCATCCTCACCACCTCCATAACCGTGTGGTACGCAGGAGCCACTGCCAGGGACAGACTAAGGCTGCAGCGTGTCGTGCGCACTGCTGAGAAGGTGATCGGCTGCAAGCTCCCATCTCTCCAGGATCTGTACATCTCCAGGACCCGGAGGCGTGCTGGCCGGATCATAGCCGATCCCTCACACCCTGGTCACGTACTGTTTGCCCCCCTCCCCTCTGGTAGAAGACTTCGGTCCATCCAGACTAAAACCTCCCGTCACATGAACAGCTTCTTCCCCTCTGCCATTAGACTGCTGAACACTAAGTGACTCTCGTGCACCATGTACAGCAGCTCAACCAGACTCATGTCAATCATCACTGTTTTCTTCCTGCATTACCGACTGCACTATATAGTTCTCCACAGTATCTGCTGCTGGCTAATATATATTTTAACTGTTGACCAGTATCACTTAATCTTATCCTACACTTTATTACATGTATAGTTTATTTCTCTTATCTTATCATGTTTAATGTTGCAGCATTGTACCGAGACAAATTCCTAGTTTGTGTACTACATGAACAATGGCAATAAACCTGATTCTGATTCTGATTCTGAACCACCAGACTGAGCAACAGCTTCCTTCCACAAGCTGTTAGGATGCTGAACAGTTTATCCTGAATTTCTCATATACACTACCGAACCTACGGACATTATGTACATTATTTGTATTATTATAGTTAGTTTTTTTCAAGTATGTCTCAGGGATGTGTGAATGGATGTGGTGGGGTGGGGGGGTGAAGATATGTGTGAGTGTGTCTTAAATCATGTTCTTTTACTTATATGGATGCCGAGAGAAACGCAATTTCATCTTGAGTGCACTACAGTTGTATGTACAGCAATATGACAATAAAGGTTGATTTGATTTGTCCCTTCTGCCTAGGAGAGGCAGCAAATCATGACAGAACTGCCTTTTAAAGGCGTCGGCCGGACGAAAATTCAATATCGCTAAATCATATCTTAAATTTTTGTGTGAGACGAGCTAATGTGAACCGCACATGTTTTGGTGTCAACAAATGTCGCATAAGGTGACAATGCGCTCTTGAAGTATGCTGTCCTTGAGAGCTGTCTGACTCAGCCAAGCGATCAGCGGCTAAGATGGCCACTGACTGTGTGACGTAATTTCAGGGAGAGACACGCACACGCTCGGCGGACATTGCTTGTTGTTTACATTTTAAAATCGGCGATTACAGATATTTCTCGGAGTACTTGTGGATTACAAATAGATTATTTATTAAGATTAGGATTTCAGTAATGGAATTAATTATGGTTTGGCGTTGTGTTGTCTATGGGTGCGACGGTATATCAGAGGAGCATGCGGTGAGTGTTTATGAATTTCCCGTCCCTGGGAAAATCAGAACGGCATGGGTGAAATTCGTTCAGAAAACGCAAAAAAATTGGAATGATGTCGGTAAATCACTCAACATGTGCAGTAGACATTTCGTTGACAGCGATTTCGAGAATAAGATGCAATTTGTGTCACGACTCGCGGCTCCAGCTGCGCGCACACCTGCGCCTCGTCAGCAGCGGCTATTGAGCCCACCTGCAGGACGCTGTCTCCCGGGCTCATCACCTGCCGATGCCAGCCACCTGACCCTGCAAGTAAGCAACATTATCACCGATTATCCCTGTCTCGGTGTGGTGCCCGTTACCCTTGTCCTCTGCTTTTTTCCGGCTGAACGGCACGCTGCTCTGCTGCCTGCGCATCAACCAGTACAAAGATGCGAGCACTACATACGATCCCCCAGCTCCTGAGAGACTGCAACCTAACACAAACAGTTTCACACAATGAAACAGTGCATGTATTATATATATATATATATATAAAAATTATCCCATTGATTTTCATCATTTTTGGTGACATATCTCACACACGGGCTGCACGGTGGCGCAGTGGTTTAGCACTGTGGCAGCACAGTTTTACCCTTGGCCGGGGGATCGCGGGGATCATGAGATCGTGGGTTCGATTCCAGCCCCCGACCAACAGTGAGCTGTGTGGAGTTTGCATGTTCTCCCCGTGTTGCGTGGGTTTACTCCGGGATTTCTCCGGTTTCCTCCCGCATACCAAAAACATGTAGGTTTAGGGCGCTCGCGCACGCAGCGACCAGCAGCCGGTGGCTTGTCACCAGACTGCAAACCAAGTCTACCTACGGGTACAAATAAGTAACAAAAAAAAAAAAAAACAAAAAACCTACAATTTATTTCAGGCACAAAGGGCTGTGGAAAAGTTATGATCAACAAAACACGGGCCCTCAGGGATGTGCGAAAGCTGAGTCCAGGGCAGCAAACTTCAAATGTGGAGGCTTTCCACAGTCTGATTATTCATTTTGCACCAAAGAGTGTACACTTCTCATTCCTTGGAATGTTGACAAGGTGAGGAGATGCAATATGTGACCAAAAATATGAAATGCAATTATAATAACTGACATGTTTCAGGACCCAAGAGACAGACACAGACAGATACAAAATAGTTATTCTTTATTGTCAAGTGTGAGTGAGTGTAGTGCAAGTGTGAGTGCAGATATAGCAGCCTGGTCACCGGAGCTGAGCGATACAGAAGACGACCTGGCAACCCTAGAACACACAAGCAGAAACCGTTAAGGCTGTTCAGCACAAAAGGACAAGTGCAGGTGTGCAGCTTACTTGAGGTTGTCTCTGACTGCATCTGGCTGTTCCCCGATGTCCGTGAGCTGTGGTGGTTCTGGTGCTTGAAGCTGTGACAGTGATAACTCCAGTAACCGTGGTGGAGTTCGTGGCGAGAGCAATGACTGCACTGACAGCTGTGACGTTGACTGTTCCCGTAGCCGTGACAGTGATAATGTCCGTAACCGTGGTGACAATGACTCCTGTGACAGAGGGAGTGACAGTACCTGCAGCTGCAGTGGAGAGAATTCCTGAATCAGTGAAGGCCAGGAGGAGCTCCGGAAGGGAGAGGGTAATTCTCCGTCCGTTGGAGATACCGGTCCGCCGCCTGGGAGGTCCACCTGTGCACAGGGGTAAAGATTAGGCGTAGAAAAGCAAATAGTCTTCTTACGTGGTAGGTCTTGTCGTGGCGTTCTTGACTTGGCTGTGAAACGAAGCTCTGGCTCATACTCTGTCGAGGAAGACGGACGACTCCGTGCCGGGCTGTCCATGACGCTGGCTTTTAAGAGCCGCTGATTAACACCTGTTGGTCTGTGCGCGGCTGGAGCTGATGAGCGGGATGACGGCCCAGCGGCCGTCATGACAATAACAGTGCCAATTACATAGAGTTTCTGCTGATAGATCACTTATATGTCCAAAAATAAATCATTGTGATAATATTCTAATTACAGACTTTGTTTAGCTGCAATGCACTTTAATGAAAATGCAGGCCGCAAGCAGGCACAGAATCGTGATGGTGAGCCGGTCTTCATCATCAGGTACCCAAAATTCAAAAAAGGCGGATATAAACTGCAAGCAAAGAAAGTTAATCCAACTTTCCGTGAGTATAAGAAATATTAGTATCATTTTCTAGGCTTGTATATGATATTTACAGTGGGTGGAGGGTTGGTCTTCATTCAACTTTCACATTTCATAGCTTTTATCAAATTATGTTAATTTGGGTCAAATTTGTATTTCATACTGTAGTCAAATGGATGTCTAATTTTTATTGAATATATTTTTTTCAGAATATGTGGATGATCTGATGAATACTCTGTTCAACAAAACCTTGGTTGATCCAACCCACTTATGGGAGCAGTGGCACTATGTACAAGCCAGAGTTCCCACCACATTGAGTGCCGAATTGAACCCGAATTTTATACCATAAAATGGTAGAAAAATTATTCAAATGTATATGACATGCGACTTTGATGAATGCTGAAATATTAGAATTATAAAATTGACATGAACATTAATAAACTCAATATATGATTTTACAAAACTTTATTTAAATATCATTTTTCACAAATCTAATCTTGGTAGGTAAAATCCCTTGTAGTGATCCGATGGGAATGTTTCTCTGATGAGGCTCACAGCACAGGCAGGCAATATCACCCTCACTTCTTCCTGAGCTGACGTCACTGCTGCCTGCCCCTATCGACAGATGGCAGTACTGCAGCATCACTAAGTGAAAGGTGGGCTATTACCAAATAGTCATTTATGGAGGCTGGTGACACATATTAAATCACGGGAATGGCCAGAATGGAATATTTTCATACAATCAGTTTATTGGTTCAATAAAAAAATGTCACCGTCCGAGGACTTTAAAGGTCACGCCACTGCATCTCAGTCGGATTCAGGTCAGGACTTTGATTAGGCCATTCCAAAGTCTTCATTTTGTTTTCTTAAGCAATTCAGAAGTGGACTTGTTAATGGGTTTTGGATCATTGTCCTGCTGCAGAACCCAAGTGCACTTCAGCTTGAGGTCACCAACAGATGGCTGGACATTTTTCTTCAGGATTTTTTTGTAGACAGAAAAAATCATGGTTCCATTTACCACAGCAAGTCTCCCAGGTCCTGAAGCAGCAAAACAGCCCCAGACCATCACACTACCACCACCATATTTTACTTTTGGTATGATGTTCCTTTTCTGAAATGCTGTTACTTTTACGTCGAATGTAATAGCACACACACCTTCCAAAAAGTTCAACTTATGTCTCGTCAGTCAACAGAGTATTTTCCCCAAAGTCTTGGGGATCATCAAGATGTTTTCTGGCAAAATCGAGATGAGCCTTTATGTCCTTTTTGTTCAGTCTCTTTCTTGTGGTGGAGTCATGAACACTGACCTTAACTGAGGCAAGTGAGGCCTGCAGTTCTTTGGATGTTGTTGTGGGGTCTTTTGCAACCTCTTGAATGAGTTGTCGCTGCGCTCTTGGGATAATTTTGGTCGGCTGGCCACTCCTGGGAAGGTTCACCACTGTTCCATGTTTCCACTATTTGTGGATAATGGCTCTCACTGTGGTTTGCTGGAGTCCCAAATCTTTAGAAATGGGTTGATAACCTTTTCCAGACTAATAGATCTCATTTACTTTTTTTTTTTCTCATTTGTTCCTGAATTTCCTTGGATGATAGCATGATGTCTAGCTTTTGAGGATCTTTTGGTCTACTTCATTTCTTCCTTTTCTTCTTTGGAGTTTAACAGCAGCTGGCATCAGTATTGTTGCATTGCTGCCACCTTCTGGTTTCCACACGCCTCTAATCATCCTGCTTTACATCTGTCTGTCCAGTCTGGTCGATCTTAGGAACTGTATTATCCCTTTCCTCCCCTGCACACAGTCCCCATAGTCCAGTATGCTTTTTACAGTCTTTTCTACTTGTCCCATTTTCTGTAGCTGTTGAATCATTTCCTCCCTTTCCTGATTAAATTTCGTACAAGATAACAATACATGCTTTATTGACTCTGGTTCCTGACAATTTTCACATAGGCCAGTTGGGTGCTTTCCTAAGATGTATAAAATGCCGTTGAGATAGCCATGCCCAATTCTCAGTCTACTTAATAGTACTTGTTCTTTGCGTTTTGTTCCCCTGCCTCTTGTTTCACCTACTGTGTTCTGAATGGAGTGCAAATAGAGTGCAAAAAGGTGGTGCGGTGGTGCAGTGGTTAGCACTGTGACAGCACAGCAACTCACCCTTGGCCATGGGATCCCTGGTTTGATCCCAGCCCCTGACCAACAGTGATCTGTGTGGAGTTTGCATGTTCTCCCCGTGTCTGCGTGGGTTTACTCCAGGAGTTCTCCGGTTTCCTCCCACAGGCCAAAAACATGCAGGTTAGGTTAATTGGAGACTCTAAAAGTGGCCCTAGGTGTGAATGTGTGTGTGAATGGTAAAGGGATAGTGCCGTACCGTGATTGCTTCATCCATCCAGGTGGATGCCCTCAATTTCCCCTCTGGGGATCAATAAAGTAGACAAAAAAAAAATGTCTGCCTTTTGTTTCTGTGTCCCACATCTCCTGCCACTGTTATTTTCCTTTCCCCCACACTATGCTTTTCCCCTCCGACTTTGACATCTTTAATCTACTCTCTACCATTTCCTTCCTTGCTGCCTCCTTTGCCAGCTTGTCAGCCCTCTTGTTCCCTGGGACACCTGAGTGTGCTGGGACCCACAAGAATGTGACACTGTCCACCCCCCCCCCCCCACTACTCCTGAGTACACATCCAGTATTTCGTACGCTAGGCTGCACCTGACTTGATGCTTGTCAGAGCTGAAACAGAGTCACTGCATATTAGAATGTTCCTATAGCTTACAGCTACGCTCCACTCTAAGGTTTACTTCATTTTGTCAGGCAGGTCCTCTTTAAGTGATTTCTTGATTGAAAACAGGTGTGGCAGTAATCAGGCCTGTGTGTGGCTAGAGAAATTGAACTCAGCTTTCCAAAGATGTGATAAACCACAGTTAATTTATGTTTTAACGGGGGGAGGCAATCACTTTTTCACACAGGGCCATGTAGGTTTGGATTTTTTTTTACCCTTTATAATAAATATTTTCATTTAAAAACTGCATTTTGTGCTTACTTGTGCTATCTTTTCTAATATTTAAATTTGTTTGATGATCTGAAACATTTAAGTATGACAAACATACAAAAAAATGAGAAATCAGGAAGGGTGCAAACACTTTTTGCACCACTGTACGTATTCACAGCTTTTTCTCAAAACTTTGTTGATGCACCTTTGGCAGCAGTTACAGTCTCAAGTCTGTTTGAATACGATGCCACAAGCTTGGCACACCTATCTTTGGGCAGTTCCACCAATTCCTCTTTGCAGCACCTCTCAAGCTCCATCAGGTTGGAGGGGAAGAGTTGGTGCACAGACATTTTCAGATCTCTCCAGAGATGTTCAATTGGATTTAAGTCTGGGCCCTGGCTGGACCACTCAAGGACATTCACAGAGTTGTCCTGAAGTGAAGCCACTCCTTTGACATCTTGGCTGTGTGCTTAGGGTCATTGTCCTGTTGAAAGATGAACCATTGCCCCAGTCTGAGGTCAAGAGCACTCTGACGTAGACAGAGGGCTGTTGTCCTGTCCTTAATTTAAAAACTGCATTTTGTGTTTACTTGTGTTATATTTTCTAATATTTAAATTTGTTTGATCTTTAACATTTAAGTGTGATAAACATACAAAAAAAAGAGAAATTAGGAAGGGGGCAGACACTTTTTCACACCACTGTAAATCACTCGAGAGCAGTTCCAGAAATGCCCACTGAGTTTTTTAAAATGTGAAATCAAAATGTTATGGTCCACAATGTCAAAGGCAGCTGGTCAATCAAGCAGTACCAGAATCACATCATCACCAGCATCACGAGCCAAAAGAATGTTGTTAGAAACCCTTAACAATGCTGACTCAGTGCTGTGAAGGGATTTGAATCCGGACTGAAATACTTCCATGATGTCATGCTCGTCTAGGAAAAGTTAAAGCTGGGCATATACAATTTTCTCTAGAATTTTTGAGAGATATGGCAGTTTGGAAATAGGCCTAAAGTTAGCCAGCACATTGTAATCTAGTCCAGGTTTCTTTAAAGATGCATTTTGGCGGCTATAAAACCGCTTAAGACCACTTCAGAAACAAATATGTATTGCCCGTAATAGTATATTGTTGTAGAAGAGCTTGGAAGAACGAGGCGATGTGATATATAAACCAAAGTTTATTATCAGCTCCTCTAACAAGTCTCATCCTAGTGCAGCAGCAGAAGAAGGAAAAAGAGACCGAACACCTTTGGCTCTATGAACTTATACTTGCACATAATGAACAGATCTCTCGGCGCCACACCAAATGAACAGATCTCTCGGCGCCACACCAGTCGGCTGCCTTTTGCAACAGCGGCTCGATTCCGAGTTTTTTTTTTTCCCTTCCTCTCTCTTTTGATCACTTTTTTTTTTCACCCCACTTATATCACGGACACACAGATCGTCCCAAATGTCTCCTGAGCCGGTGGACGGAGCCACTGTTTATAGCAGGATTCGATACAACAGGGAAGAGCTGCTAGCATTTAACCGCCACCCGGTCCCACTGGAAAAACTCGACATACCGAGAGAACTGAGGCGAAAACGCCGCGGCTGCCGGGCTGGAGTAAGGCGGAGGACAAAAAATATAAGGTACAGACCCTCCCTTCCATCTGTTGTCATGGGAAATGTACGGTCGATACTGGGAAAGTTAGATGAGCTAGCGGCTATCTCCCGTTATGATAGCACTTACCGGGAGTGCTCTCTCCTTTTGTTTACTGAGACGTGGCTAACTGAACTAGCAGCAGATGCTAACATTGAGCTGGAGGGTTTTCACATGATACGAGCTGACCGAACACCAGAGAGTGGCAAAACTAGGGGCGGTGGAGTGATAATGTATGTTAACAACAACTGGTGCAGACCGGGACATATCACTGTTAAACAACGACACTGCAGCAAAGACATTGAGTTGCTAGCTGTTAGCATGAGGCCTACATATCTCCCGAGAGAACACTCACACGTGATCTGCATTGTTGTTTATGCAAATCCGACGGCGAACGCTGGGACAGCACGTGACGTCATCCATTCAGTAACCAGCAGGCTGCAGACAGAACACCCAGATGCTCTTCTCCTCATCTCAGGCGATTTCAACCACGTTTCACTGTCTCCCATTCTGCCCACTTTCACCCAGTATGTCACATGCCACACTAGAGACAATAAAACACTGGATTTGTTCTACGCAAACACTAAGGAGGCGTACACCTCATCACAACTCCCCCCACTTGGGAGATCGGATCACAACTTGGTTCATCTCCGACCGGTGTACAAACCCCTAGTGCACAGACAACCTCCGGCCATGCACACTGTGGAGTTATGGTCTGAGGAGACAATGGACACTCTAAAGGACTGTTTTGAAGCCACTGCCTGGAAGCAGCTCTGCGATCCACATGGTGAGGACATCGATGGCCTCATTCACACCTTCACGGGCTACCTCAGCTTCTGTGTGGATAAATCCGTTCCCACCAAGACCATACGGCGTCACTCAAACAACAAACCCTGGATCAACTCTGAGATAAAAACACTTCTGAGAGAGAAGAAGAGGATCTTCAGGTCGGGGAACAGGGCGATGCTGAAGTCCGTACAGAGGGAGCTGAGGAGAAAGATCAGAGAAGGCAAGGACAGCTTCAGGAAGAAGATGGAGGACAAGCTGCAACAGAGCGACATCAGCGGGGTCTGGAGAAACCTCAAAACCATCTCGGGGCTCCAGAATACCTCCCCCCAGGCCACGGGGGGCAGGGAGTGGGCGAACAACCTGAATCTGTTTTTCAATAGATTTGACCAACCGCCCTCCCCCCTGTCTGCACAACAACCACTGCTGCCTCTAAGAAATCAAGTCCTGCTACCCACTCCCCACTCCACCGACACCCCCCCCACTCCCAACACACAGCCCCCCATCCTGACCCTGACCAAGACCCAGGTGAGGACGGAGCTGAGGAAGATCAAGGCGAGGAAGGCGTCGGGACCGGACGGCATCAGCGCAAAGCTCCTCAAGTCCTGTGCAGACCAGCTGTGTGGGATTGTGACATATATCTTCAACATGAGCCTGAAACTGGGGAGGGTACCACAGCTGTGGAAAACATCTTGTGTGGTACCTGTACCAAAAACTTCCCACCCCAAAGACCTGAACAGCTTCAGACCGGTGGCCTTGACGTCCCACTTGATGAAGACCCTGGAGAGACTGCTCCTTGCTCATCTCCGCCCCCTGGTGGAACCAGCGATGGATCCACTCCAGTTCGCCTACCAGCATGGCATTGGGGTGGAGGATGCGGTGATCTTCCTCCTTCACCGTTCTCTGTCCCACCTGGAGAAGCCCGGGAATATGGTGAGGATCATGTTCTTTGACTTCTCCAGTGCTTTCAACACCATCCAACCGATGATCCTGAAGGACAAGCTGCTGCGCGCAGGGGTGGACCAGCACCTGTCATCATGGATCCTGGACTACCTCACGAACCGGCCTCAGTTTGTGAGAACCCGGGACTGTGTTTCCGACACGATCATCAGTAGCACGGGGGCCCCCCAGGGAACGGTGCTGGCTCCCTTCCTGTTCACTCTTTATACTGCGGACTTCTCACACAACACAACACATTGCCATCTACAGAAGTTCTCTGATGACTCTGCGATCGTTGGTCTCATCTCCAGCGGAGATGAAGCTGAGTACAGAGGGCTTATCCAGGACTTTGTGGACTGGTGCCATCGGAACTGCCTCCAGATCAACGCGAGGAAAACTAAGGAGCTGGTGGTGGACTGCCGCAGGCATGGGCAGCCCCTCACAGCACCAGTAAATATACAGGGAACAGACATCGAGATAGTGACATCCTACAAGTACCTGGGTATTCATCTGAACAATAAACTAGACTGGTCACACAATACTGACGCACTCTACAAGAAGGGACAGCGCAGGCTGTTCCTGCTGAGGAGACTCAGGTCTTTTGGTGTACAAGGGGCGCTGCTGAAGTCATTCTATGACACGGTGGCGGCATCAGCCATCACTTTTGGAGTGGTCTGCTGGGGCAGTGGCATTACTGCAGCCGATAGGAAGAGACTGAACAAACTGATTAAGAAAGCTAGCTCTGTCCTGGGGCAACGCCTTGATCCGATGGAGGAGATAGGAGAGAGAAGGACGGTGGCTAAACTGTCATCTCTGCTGGAGTCCGAGTTCCACCCTATGCAGGACATACTGGATGCACTGAGGAGCTCATTTAGCAGCAGACTACATCATCCCAGGTGCACAACCGAGAGGTTTCGTAGGTCCTTCCTACCAACGGCTGTCAGACTGTACAACCTAAGCAGGGCTGCTCGCAGAGATAGCAAAAAGACGTAACAAACTAATAGTTTTTTGAATGCAAAAGATGCAATAGACTTACACAATGGTCCTCTCCGGCATACAACTAGGAACATACCGGTCGCTATGGAGGGTGAGAATATGTATGGGCACATAATCATACCATGTAGGATAACTAAATAGACGGTTATGCTGTTTCATCCCACCTAGCAACAATGCTCTGCACTGTGTGTGTTTATATATTTACATATTTATTCCATCTAGCTACAATGCTCTGCACTGGGTGTGTTTATATTTATATATCTATATATTTATTCCATCTAGCTACAATGCTCAGCACTGGGTGTGTTTATATTTATATATCTATATATTTATTCCATCTAGCTACAATGCTCCGCACTGTGTTTTTATATATCTACATATTATTCCATCTAGCTACATTGCTCCGCACTGTGTGTGTTTATATACTTGCATATTTATTCCACCTAGCTGCAATGCTCCGTACTGTGGGTGTTTATATATTTACATATTTATTCCATCTAGCTACAATGCTCTGCACTGTGTGTTCATATATTCATATATTTATTCCATCCAGCTACAATGCTCTGCACTGTGTGTCTGTGTGTGTGTGTGTGTGTATATATATATTTTATAGTAATATGTACATATGTATATTAGCTGCTCTTGCTTGCTTGTTTTTTTTCTTGCCTTCTGATTGTTGCTCTGAGTGTTGCTATCCCTGTGCTGTTGCAATCCTGGAATTTCCCCGTTGTGGGACTAATAAAGGCTTATCTTATCTTATCTTATCTTATAACAAAAGACATGCATATCAAAAGCTGACATCCCTCATTATCTTAATCCCCCCGTTGTCTTCGTACTCCTCATGGCCCTGGGGGGTCAGGGCAGCTCCTCCGGTCTCCACCGCAGTGCCTCGGATGCTCTTTGATCTTCACTGGCAGCTGAGACTCTTTGTCCTGTTCTGAGGTGTGAAGTCGCCTTACATATGTAATCACCAAACATTCTCACATGCTTCAACATATGTAGGTTATGGAATATATGATTAATATAGACCACAATTGTGGCTTTTTACCCACAAAAAACTTTCATTGCTTTAGAATTGCTTGGAAAGAGCATTTAAATCTTGTGCCTACTTAAGTACAGTATGTGCTGATCTATGAATATTCTAATTAGTGACCTGAAGGGCTAGCATGTGATTGGTCATCGTGACTAATGCTGGGTGGACTGCTAGTCTGTTCATAACAGACAAACATTTTTCTGAAAGCGGTCTCGTCGAGCTCGGCGTCCCGTCTGCCAGTGAAGGGAGCAGAGCAGCGGTCTTGCCGAGCCACATTCAAGCTGGGTCGCCCCCCCCTTCCCTCCTCCCCCACTGCTTTGCTATGCAAAACGGACGCTTTCAGCCCCTCAATCTTGCTGCTCCTTGGCTCCTCCCTGTTCTCCCGAGGTAGCCAAGACTGTCTGTCTGACTGGTTAATGTTATAACCAATCAGGCTAAGCAGGAATACTGACATAGCTAGAAATGGTTTGTCCGAACTCACCCACTGGAGGGGGTGTTACTTAACTGGAAATTTACAGCAGAAAAACACAGACTTAGGACTATCAGAAGCAGAAAATCTGCTTCTCTTATTGCCCCGAACAGATTTACTTTGCCAAAAGGAGCTTTATACAGTACATACAGTATATATGTATTGTATATTGTTATAAACTCCTCTTGTAATAACTTAATACTTTATTACCTCCGCCAAGGAGGTAATGTTTTTGCCGGTGTTTGTCTGTTTGTCTGTCTGTCTGTTTGTCTGTCTGTTGGTTAGCCAGATAACGCAAAAAGTTAAAACCGCCATTACGGAAAATGCCATTTTCGTGAATAACTACTGAACCACTAATCCTATCATTGTCAATCCAATTGCTAGTCATATGTTTTCATGGTCAAGGAATCTGAAAACATACACACAAACACTGCATGGGGGGAACTCTGGCCGCCATTACGGAAAATGCCATTTTCGTGAATAACTGCTGAACCACTAATCGTATCATTGTCAATCCAATTGCTAGTCATATGTTTTCATGGTCAAGGAATCTGAAAACGTACACACAAACACTGTATGGGGGAACTGTGGCCACCATTACGGAACATGCCATTTTCCTGAATAACTACTGAACCACTAATCCTATCATTGTCAATCCAATTGCTAGTCATATGTTTTCATATGTTTTCATATGTTTTCATATGTTTTCATCCTCATTCTTGATGATTTTCCACACAGCCAACACCGGCCCCTGCTTGTACACATTGGCCTACAACTTCCAGTCATATACAGCCCAAGGAAGATGCGCTGGAACTTCCGCAAAGCCAACTGGAAGAAATTCAGTGAAACTCTGGACCGGAGCATTGTTACCATCCCACTCCACACCATCACTGTAGATGAAGCATACAACCGCTTCTGCAGCGCAATCTTCAAGGCTGCCCATACTGCAATCCCACGAGGCTACCGACCCCTCTATGTCCCATGTTTGGACGGAGAAAGTGCTGCCCTCCTACAATCCTATCAAACATCAGGGGACCCAGAGATAGCAGACCATCTCATTGAATCGCTAAATACAGCCCGGCGAAAGAAATGGGAGGAGACAGTTGCTGACCGGAGCTTTACCCACTCTAGCAGGAAATGTTGGAGCCTCATCCGTCGCCTAGGAGCTGCACAGAAGCCCCCTAGCCAAAGCCGAGCATCCGTCACACCCAACCAAGTTGCATCCCACCTACTGACTATCGCCAAAGCACCCCAAGACAAAGACACCAGAAGAGCAGTTACAACTGAGCTAAAAAAACACCAAAAAATGCCTGTAGAGGAAACGAACCCTGAACCCTTCGAGGCTGCTGAACTGGAGAAAGTCCTACAGGGCCTGAAATGTGGAAAGGCAGCAGGATACGATAACATCTTCCCAGAATTCATGAAGAATCTTGGCCCCCGAGCCCTAACCTGGTTGACACAATTCTACACAAGGATCACACAAACGAACTCTATCCCAAAGAAATGGCAGACAGCAAAGGTCATTGCCATCCCAAAACCTGGCAAAGACCACAAACTACCAGCAAGCTACCGCCCAATCTCCCTACTCAGCGTTCCTTACAAAATCATGGAGCGCCTAATACTGCAATGCATTTCCCCAGAAATAGAGGATATTCTAAGTGTGGATCAAGCAGGTTTCCGCAAGGACCGCAGTACAGGAGAACAAGTACTGGCCCTAACCACCTTCATTGAAAATGGCTTCGAGAGCAGACTGAAGACAGGGGCTGTGTTTCTCGATCTTACAGCCGCCTATGATACGGTCTGGCACAAAGGCCTCCTCCTGAAACTTATAAAGGCGATCCCTGCTTGGGCAACAGCAATTATAAAAACCCTGCTGACCAACCGAAGGTTCAGAGTCCACCTCAGTCAGAACACAAGTGCATGGAGAATGCAGAAAAACGGACTCCCACAAGGCTCAGTTCTAGCTCCAACTCTGTTCAACCTCTACATAAACGACCTGCCTACTACAAAATCCCGCAAATTCATCTATGCAGACGACATCTGTTTGGCATTCCAAGCACCAGACTTTGAACCACTGGAACGGGTGCTCACGGAAGATCTTGCTAAACTGGACCAGTTCTGCAAAATCTGGCGCCTAAAACCAAGCCCAGCAAAAACCGTCTCCAGTGTATTTCATCTCCACAATGCAAAAGCTGCCAGAGAACGT